>JANXHW010000002.1:151854508-153104508 GCA_026170595.1 Plestiodon gilberti rubricaudatus | reverse complement strand
AGTTCAAACATATCTATTTTTCTCCAGGGCCAAACTCTGAAAAAACTGGTTCTATGAGTTTGCCACAGATGCCATCTGTGCATGGAGCTAATTATCTCCTCCCACAAGTAGGAGGAGCTAATTATCTCCTCTCACTTGCCCGACAGCTGAGGATACGCTGGAAGAAGCTCACTTTTTATTTTATGTTAGATGAGTGCTTGTGTTCAGGCCTGAGCAATCAATTAGTGAATACTACAGATTCTTTGACAGTCATGAGTAATCCAAATCCTTCCATGTGGAAGATTGTGCCTGTGATCAACTCTGTCTTCCCTATGATTTCTGAGTACTGTGTATCATCCAAAGACCATTCGGACATCACTGTTCTGTTTGAGGGAGTAGTGATTTTAAAAAAGTGATTCTGCATGTGCCCCTGTTCATTCCCCGTACTGGATGCTTTGTGTGCAAACTGTGGCATTGTCATCCTTCATCATCATCACCATCATCATCATCACCTAGCAGTCACTTGGTGCTTTTCGAGCATTTAAAACACGTTATCGCAGTAATCTTTACAACAACCTTGTGAGGCAGGCCAGTGATTTTATTATTTTGCTATTGATCAGGGGATTTTTGGGCTCCTAGCTCACACTCTGAGGCTGCAATCCCATTTCCTGGAAGTAAGTCCCATTGAACACAGTGGGACTTACTTCTGAGTAAACATGTGTGTAGTTTTGCAGCCTTAGCCACTACAGTACAGTACACTACAGCAAAACTGTCTTCAAAGAAGTGCCTCATTTCTAGCAGAGCTACATCCAGCGCCTGCACTTTGAAGCAAAGTCTGCTTCAGCAAGATTTATTTTGCAAACTAAGTGAGAAGGTACCATAGTTTCCCTGCACATAAACAGGTGTTGACGGTTCTTCTGGCCCTTAGGTATAACATTTCCCTCTGGATGGATGCAGCAACAGTTGGTCAGTTCTCTGTACAGAGAGTCTGGGATTAAACCTGAGGAAGTGGAATACGTGGAAGCTCATGGCACAGGAACTAAGGTTTGTTCTTTCTCTAGTTTCTCTCTGTTTCTTTTTCTCTTTCTCTCCCCCCATCTCAAAGATTCCATCGTTTTACACTATTCCTACAGCATTGTTCAGAGGAGTTGGATTCCAGTTTGAAGCTTTTGCTGGAAGTTCCCTTGCCTCAGCCCAGTGCCACCCCCCCCCCACACACACACTTTGCAATTCACCCCGGTCTAGTTCCTGTTTCATATGGATTTAATGGTGTTTTAATTCACCATTAATTCCTTCACTTGAGCATTTGTGTTGGTGCACAATTGCATGAGAACAAAATGTAAACTGGGCTGGACATCCACAAAGCCGCCATAGAGCTGGCTGCTGACTGTCCCCGTGTACAATCTGTTTTGCGTGATTTTTTCCCCCATGCGGACACATGCCTGCCTATGCAATTGCATGGAGGGATATGACAGTGTGAGAACCAGCCCTTGGTGACTCTGGAATCGAGCTGGGGACTCTTCCTGACTTGCTGTCTTTTCTGTCCTGTTAGGTTGGGGATCCTCAAGAAGTCAATGGCATCGTCAGTGTCTTTTGCCAGTCAGATCGACAGCCACTCTTGATTGGATCAACTAAGTCTAACATGGGCCATCCAGAACCTGCCTCTGGTCTCGCGGCTTTAGCAAAGGTAAGGAACTGACGTCAGGCTCATTGTACAGGGCCTGTTGCTCGTGCAGGGGGGAGAGAGAAACACAGGCAGCTGCTCGCTTCTGAATCAGTGACACTGGCGTCGCTAGAGGTGGGGTGGAAAGCTACCTAAGTTCTGCAGCTTTCCGCCCCACCATTACTCTCCTGCACGAGGTGCCCCGCCCCCTCGTTGTAGGAGCCCGTCAGCGGAGAGAAAGCAACGTGCAGGGACTCTCCTGCGTGTTGCTTTCTCTCCGCTGATGGGCTCCTATGACGAGGGGGCAGGGCGCCTCGTACCGGAGACTAACGGTGGGGCGGAAAGCTGCAGAACTTAGCTTTCCGCCCCACCTCCAGCAATGCCAGTGATCAGTGAAATGCATGCAGAAGCAGAGCTGGGCTCCTTGCTCAGGATGAAAGGAGTGAAAGAGGATGGAAAGCTTGGCAGAAGGGAGAGACATGGGAGAGGGAGAAAAGCGTATGTGCAGAGGGAGGTCTTGAAATGCAGAAACATTGTTAGACACCCAGCCTTCCCTCAACTTAAAGAATCAACCGCTCCACACCGGCTGATTCTTTATCCAGCAAGCTAAATATAACTGCTGTGCAAAAACAACAATGGCACTGTGCCTCTGAAATCTAAAACCCTATTTATTGCTTCAACGTCTTGCAATGCAAAATAGCAATGGCCCTGTTTCACAGGAGTGGATCTATGGGTTTTGTCGCAATTCTTATTTTCTTCCACATTGCAACTGAGCTATGACAACTATCTCTTCAATGTCTCTGATCAATATGTTTGCTGTCACCAGTGTACAAATTTGTGAGCAGAGCAGGAGCACATATGAAAAAGAAAGGGAATAGATCTTATGTAAGTTGGAAGAATAACTAGGCAGAAAGAAAGCAAAAGAGCATAGAATATTCTTAGCAGACTAAACAGAAGGAAAGCCCTGCTGGATCAGACCAAAGGCCCTTCTGGTCTAGCATCCTGTTCCCACAGTGGTCCACCAGCTGCCTCTGGGAAGCCCATAAGTGTTACTTTGGCTACCATCTATTCCACTGGCGCAGAGGCTGATTTACGGCCCAATCCTAACCAAAACCTAACTAAATTCTAACTAATCCCACCCCCACCAATGCAGTCATGCCAATGGAGCATGCTCTGCATCCTGGGAGGGGGGGCAGTTGCAGAGGTCACCTCGAGGCAAAGGAACATTTGTTTCCTTACCTCGGGACAAGCCTCTGCTGCCCCAATGGGTCTCCTCAGATCTGTGCCAGCCATTTTGCTGATGCAAAACCGAGGAGAGAAAGGGAAAGGGAACAGGGAGGGATGGGGACAGGATCCTGACGCACGCTTGTGCTGCTGGGCACTAGCGTCACTACAGGGGGGGCGGAGCTATAAGTGCTGCTGAAATCCGAGCCTCCCTTACACAGACGAACGAAGCAGCCCCGCCCCCTCACCCTCGCAGCCTTTGAGAGAAGCGAAAGCAACAGGCAGGAGTCTCCTGCCTGTTGCTTTCGCATCTCTCAAAGGCTGCGAGGGTGAGGGGGCGGGGCTGTTTCGTTCGTCTGTGTAAGGGAGGCTCGGATTTCAGCAGCACTTACAGCTCCGCCGCCCCTGTAATGACGCCAGAGCTGCTGGGATCCACACCCTCCCTCCTCCTTTCCACCTCCCGCCCACCCCCCTCCCCACCCAGACATTCTCCTGTTCTTCCCCCTCCCTGTTCCATTCTTCTCACCCCCCACCCCTGCTTCCAACTTACTGGCACTTGTGGTGGGTGGCCTCCCTGTCAGCCTGCATGTGTGGCTGTGAGCCATGTGTGCTGACAGCCTTGTCGTGCACACCGTTGCAGTGGCACTTCCATTGGTGGCCTGACACTTCTGCCAGTGGAACACATGCACTGCCAGTGGAACCACCACTAATTTGGATTGAGCCCCTAAAGGACATTACATATTTTTGTTAGAAGATCAGCAATTTCATGTTTGAGTTCCCTAAGAACTATCTACACCCAGTGATTTGTTAATTTTTAATTTATCACTATGCCCTAGCACCTCTTCCTTTATCACTTGTATTGGACTCAGTTCTTCAGACTCCCTCCCTGAGGTATGGGTATCTGTCCTAGGTCTTCTGTAGTGAGGACAGATGCAAAACGTTCATTTGGCTTCTCTGCAATCTTCATTTCCTCTTTAAGCTTACCTTGTATTCCCTCATCTAATGGTCCAACCACCACCTTCCTGGCAGGTTTCATACTTTTGATGTATTTAAAAAAGTGTTTGTTGTTTGCCTTACTGTTTTTAGCCATGTGCTCCTCATATTCTTTCTTCACATCTCTCATTGACTGGTTACATCTCTTTTGCCAGAGTTTGTGTTCTTTTTTGTTCTCATTTGGGCAAGATTTCCAATTTCTGAAGGAATCCTTCTTGCCTATTAGAGCTTCCTTGACTCCAGGTGTGAGTCATGCTGGCATCCTCCTGGGTCTGGTGGTGCCTTCCTGCTTAGTGGTGTACATTCTAGTTGACTGGATAAGGCTCTTGCTCCTCTAACCTCTGTTCTATGCTGTGTCGCAACAGGTGACTTGGGAAAGTTTGGGAGTTAGAGATGTAAGAAACATGACTGCAGAAACAGGATTAGAATTCTCACGTCAGAACCTTGATTAAGTTACAAAACAACTCTGTGATTTAGATTCTCCACGGGAGATAAAACCTACCTACTTATTTCTTTTCCAAGTACTTTGACAGTGAATGACAAAGGCATTACACAAGACAGAAGCATGCTCTGTGTCATATATGAGTAGACCGAATTGCAAAGCTTGACCTTTCATGCAGAATATGGTGATCTTTTCAAAATCTTGAAGACCTCATCTTTTATTTAAAGAGAACAGTTTTCTAGCCCTCATGGTTCAAGCAAAACTTATGGAAATGACACCTGTAAAAACCATTCTTATTGTTGTTAATAACCATTCTTACTGTTGCTAAGAATATATTTTTACGTTCTCTCTTTCTCAGGTGGTTCTCTCTTTGGAACATGGTATGTGGGCACCAAACCTCCACTATAACACCCCAAATCCAGATATTCCTGCTTTACAAGATGGCCGCATCCAAGTCGTTACTACTCCAACCCCCACAAAAGGTCAACTTGCTGGTATCAATTCCTTCGGCTTTGGGGGCTCAAACGCCCATATCATCCTGAGGCCTAACAAGAAGAAAGCTCCCCCCTTGGAGACTCAGAATTTGCCTCAGTTGCTCCAATTTTGTGGAAGGACTCAAGAAGCAGTAGAAACATTAATAGAGCAGAACAGAAATCAGCAGCCGCACACCGCATTTGTGAGCATGCTCAATGATATCTCTGGGATCCCTGTGTCATTCATGCCTTACAGGGGCTTCACCTTGATTGGTAGTGAGAATGACGTGAAGGAAGTTCAGAATGCTCAGTCCTCAGAGCGGCCTCTGTGGTACATTTGCTCAGGTAATTATATTCAACGCACATAGAGGTCTCTATGGAGGTCCTTTATGGAGACCTCATTGTCTGAGGCCAGATTCCTCCTGTTTTTTTCTAGGTTTCATGGCATATTAATTGGTTCCAAGAGAATATGTTGTTTTGTTTATAAAACCTTGAATCTTCATCGCTAACAATAAATGTAGGAGTTTTGATCTATCACGTATACGTTGCCGATAGTGTGAAGTGATGACTCCATCTAGCTGGAGAGACTGCACTACTTCTAGACATGAATCTGAAGTGCCACTCCCAAAAAAACAAACCACGTGATTGATTGAAAAGATTTATATCCCATCCTCCTCCCCCAAAAACAGAGCACCCAGGGTGGTGGTTTACAATGTTCATTAAAATACAGTAAAAAGTAAAGGTAAAAACAGTAAGAGGGAAGGAAAAGACAGAAGCCAGCCTATGACATCATAAAAACATTAATTGTACAAAAAAGCCTTAAATGCAGCAGTGATAATAATAATAATAATAATAATAATAATAATAATAATAATAATAATAAATAAAAGTAATAATAATAATAATAAAAGTATCTTAAAAAAGCAAAAACAGCAGTGTACAAACCAAAACAAAGGTGGGAAGGCTAACTGAAAAAGAGAAGCTTTTAGACCCCGCTCCAGGCAGAAGCGTTGTTGGGGTAAGGGCGGGGGGAGGCTGTGGGCCCCAAGGGGGCGGGCGCACGTGGCGGTGGAGGGCCGTACTTGCCTCTGGGACACGTCTCCTCCGCTGTTCGTCATGGTGTTGGGCCAGCCCGCCCACCTGCCCTGGAGCTTGTTCGGCTCCAAAATAGATAGTAAAACGGTGGGGGGCGTGATTGGAGCAGCGCTGGGCACGCGCATCAACCTAACATCACACCCGGGTCACGTGGGGGTGTGGTGTTGGCGCCCACCCCCCGAGGATTGCCACTGGCTCCAGGGAGGGCATAGTTCTTAATTTGACCAGGAGGGAATTCCCTTATAATGGCACTGCTACAGAGAAGGCCCTACCTCTTGTCGCCGCCAGCCTGGCTTCAGAAGGTGCTCCAGACTCCATCCTTGACACAGGCCAACAGCACTGAAGGTTCTTCTCTGCTTGCTTAATTCCACAGGCATGGGGACACAATGGAAGGGCATGGGCCTTAGCCTAATGAGGCTGGATCTCTTCCGTCAGTCCATCTTGCGTTCAGATAAAGCTCTGAAAGACACGGGTCTGAAGGTGTCTGACCTCCTCCTGAATGCTGATGAGAATACATTTAACGAAACTGTGAATGCATTTGTTGGACTTGCTGCTATTCAGGTAAGAATGAGAGACGTGGTGTCTCTCATGCTGGTTTAACTCATGTGAACAATCTGGTGGCTGAGACTTCCTTTGGTTCATGGCATTCTAAATCAGTGTGCTAGTACCAGTCCAAGACATAGACAACACATTCTCTTTACAACTCAGCTCACAGTTCTAGGGCTTAATGTCAGCCAGAGGACACTGGACTTGTTTTTCTCTCTTGTTTTTCTGAGGCAGGCTGGAGACAGAAGCATTTTTGAACATATACATTCTGCTTTCTGAGATGTCCTTTTCACATGACCAAGTGAATGTGGTGGTGGTGGTGGTTGGCAGAGGCGTAGTAACGTAGGGGGCCCTGATGTACAGGGCCCCAGGCGCCGAGCTTCCGGGGGGCGCTCTCCTCAGACTAGAAGCTGGAGCGCGGCGCCCACCCGCAGCCATAACGGGCAGGCGGCGCTCCAGCTTTCAAGTCCGAGGTGAGCAACAGCGTCGTCTAGGCAACACGCAGCGCGCGCCCAGACCCTATGGCTGCAGGTGTGCGCTGTGCACGTTGCCTAGACGACGAGGACGCTCTCCTCGAACTCAAAAACTGGAGCGGCTGCGGGCGGGCGCCGTGCTCCAGCTTTCGAGCGTCGTTTGACGTCACACGTCACGTGATGTCGGGGGGGCGCTTGGCCAGCCCCCGCCCTCCTAGCCTCAGGCGGCAGGAGGGCTGAAGACGCCACTGGTGGTTGGGAACTCACCAGCTGCCCCTACTTCCAACCTGCGCATATGCATCTGATTGTCTATACATAACCAACATGCATACGCCTAGTATGTGTGCAGACTCTCCCCATGAAATCTTTTTCCATTGTTCCACAGGCTAGCATGGAGAGGAAAGCATGATATGTTTGATGCTCGTGGGTGGGAGAAATGCATGCGATATCCTTGCAGTTCAGCAGCTGGGTTTGAGAGTGGCAATATGGAACATGTCTGTGAGTGGTGCATAGTATAGCTGAGGGTTGTAGCTGCAAGTAGTGCCTTGCCAGCCATCTAAAGATTGTGGAAGCTTTCACTGCAGGCATCCAGTGAGAAGTTTGGTGGGGAAAAGTATGAACAAAATAGATCACTGAGTGGTAAAATGTTTCAAAAAGACAGTAGGGTATGCTATGCTAGGAGTCCCAACCTGGAGTCTAGAAATCTTTTGGAAAACAATAATCATGCGCTAATAGTCATACCGTGAAGAAACGCACCAAGATAGGATTACATGTGCTGTTCCACATAACATAAATTCAGCAACACATTTTCTGCTCTCCAGATTGCACAGATCGATCTTTTAAAGGCCATGGGTTTGCAGCCTGATGGGATTGTTGGCCACTCAGTTGGAGAGCTAGCCTGTGGCTACGCAGATGACTCCTTGAGTCATGAGGAGGTCATTCTTGCTGCTTACTGGAGAGGACGGTGCATCAAAGAGGCCAAACTACCACCAGGAGGCATGGCTGCTGTTGGTATGTAGCTAGAAGGCCCCCCTCCCCCCTTCTCTCTCTAGTTGCTTCCACACTAGTTCCTTCTTTCTGGAATTACCAACCTTTTCTTACTCACTTTTTACAGAGAGTTCACACAACATCATTGTCAAATTGTTGCATTTCAGTCTTTTCTCTGTTGTCCTCCTAGTTTTTCCCCAGATCTGACTTGTGGTCTGTTCCTTTAATTTAAAGCTTCCTTTTTTCAGGTCTAGCCCATTTTATTTGTTCCGCTGCTATAGTGAAATAATGCTATTTTGCAATCATGGAAATAAAAGAGGAAACGAGTTAAAAGAAAGGAAAGAAATGGAAGAAATGTCAATAATTTCTCTCTCTTGCTCTCTCTCTCTCTCTGCTGGGTTGACGCCATTAGGGGCAGTTTATCACTAAACCCCCACCATGCTGACAAGGGGAACAATAAAATGGTAGGAAGTTCAGTTAACATTGGAAAGTTTGCTGAACTTACTTATAGACCTTTTAGAAGGATCTCTTGGCCATAGGAGGCAGCATTGCTGGGTAACATAGAGCTTATAGTGCTGTCCAAAGGGCTGTGTGGAATCGTCATTTTAATTTCACTCTCAGCCAACAGAAAAACAATACCCCAGCAACACTAAATGACTTTAGTGTGAAAGCAACCTCTGACCAGTGGCGTCGCTCTAGGTGGGGCAGAACGCTAAGTTCCGCACTGCCTAGAGCCTCCGTTACACTCCTGTACGAGGCAGCCCCACCCCCTCGCCTTCGGATCCATTCAGGCCAGCGAAGGCAACGCGCAGGAGACTCCTTGCACGTTGCCCTTGCTGGCCTGAATGGCTCCAAAGGCGAGGGGGCAGGGCCGCCTCGTGCAGAAGCGTAACGGAGGCTCTAGGCAGTGCGGAACATAGCGTTCTGCCCCACTGAGAGCGACGCCACTGCCTCTGACAGATTATCTCTTTTCATGTTTTCTTCTAAGTTAATGAACATTTAATTAGAAGCATTCACATCTATTTATCGGATTCAGTTTGGGGTAGATATAATGAGGAACTTAACTACAGTTGTGTTGCTAGCTGGGTCATCGCCCTGCCCCCTGCACTCCTGGAAGGCTTCATTTGAAGCCTTGCAAGACTCAGGGAGGGCAAGAGGACCCCACAAATGCGCCGATTTTGACGAGTTTGTGCTCCACGGCTGCTCATGCAGCCCTCTGGCTGCAAAAAAGCAGAGGCGGAGTTCAAAAATTCCACCATGGCTCCTCACGCTAGCTCCCCCCTTGCCTTTCTATAGCCACGCCACTGCTTAACTACTTCATGAAAAGAAGATCTGAGTTCTTACTGGTTATAAGGTTTGGGTGCTGTTCCATGTCATTCCTCAGCCCTGAAAGGAAGAACATTCTGTGACTGAATTTTGTCATGTTTGAAAGGAGATATAAATGTGCATAGGATTCAGGGATGTGTGGTGTGGATGTGACAGGTGAGGCAACCCCGCCCCCTCTTAGCTCCTTGTAAAGTGCCGCAGCCTAACCGGGGGACTTGCACTCTAGTAAGCAGGTAGCACGCTCAATCCCCTGGTTAGGCTGCGGCGCTTTACGGGAACTACGAGGGGGCGGGGTTGCCTCACCTGTCACATCCACACCACACATCCCTGATAGCATTGGGCTAAAAATTTGTGTTTACCATGAGTTATTCCAGTTTGACATGAGTTAAAGTTCTTTGGAGATTGAAGAAGCATTTATTCAGCACTTCCTGAGGTCACTTTATTTTCACCTGATGAAACATTACAGGAAGTGAGTGCAATTACTTTTTTTTAAAACTTAGGCTGGAGACTGACAGTAGTTTTTAAGAGAGCTGAAAGTGATTTAAAAGAGGCATGACTTCCCATGGTGCACTGCACGCACAATCCTTTTGTCAAGCTGTTGCCTCTGGTTGGACAGGTTTTGCAACTGTTTGAAACAGTACAAAATCCTGCAAAACCTGTTTACCAGAAGTGACAGTAGAATGAATACCAGCTGCAATCCCTCATTCAATTCTCCTTTAATTCTCAGACTTATAGCCCAGTGTTTCTCAAAGTTCTCCCCGCGAGGCCAGCAGCGGTGGCGATCCAGGGGATCACCGCCGCTGAAACTGCCCCCCACACTTACCGGGGCTTGGGGGAGCTTCGGGGAGGCCTGCCCTGCGCGACCCTCTGCAGCCCTCCCCGATCTTCGGATCGTCGTTTTGCGGCGATCTTCAGGTGCGTCCAGTTTTTGCAAAAACCGGAAGTGCCCGAAGATCACCGCAAAACGGCGATCCAAAGATTGGGGAGGCCTGCAAAGGGTCATGCAAGCCTCCCCGAAGCTCCCCCAAGCCCCGGTAAGTTCGGGGGGGGTTCGGGCATTTTTGCAGAGGAGGCGGCATTCCCCCGGATCGCCGCTGCTGCTATGCTGTCCCCACCCCTTAAGGGGGCAGGGGACAGCTTAGGTTCTCAATGGTGGATGACCAAAGCATCCACCACTTTGAGAAACGTTGTTATAGCCCAATCCTAACCACCTTTTCAGTGCTGATGCAGCCAATGAGGTTTGTGTGGCATCCTGCGGGGAGTGGCAGTCACGGAGGCCTCCTCAAGATAAGGGAAGTTTTGTTCCTTTACCTCGGGGCTGCATTGGCACTGGAAAGTTGGTTAGAATTGGGCTGAAAATGTCTTCTATTTCTATTACAATGTGAACATTATTATTATTAACATTATTATTAACAGTATTTATATACCGCTTTTCCACAAAAAGTTCACAAAGTGGTTTACAGACAAAATCATATATATATAATGATTATATGGCTCCCTGTCCCCAAAGGGCTCACAATCTAAAAAAGATGCAGAAAAACACCAGCAAACAGCCACCAGAAAAGGTGAAAGGGGGCTGTTACTAGCATGTAACATTCATCAATGATCTTATTTGGCAATACTAGCATGTAACAGGTCAGGTATTTCAGTGTCTCATGATCATTAGTACCCTTTTTCCTGCCTGACTGCCCATGTATGGACGATTTGAGTGATCTGCATTTGCTAGGTAACCTGAAGTAATAGTTGTCATCTTCAATTAACTAAGATTAACCCAAATTATTTTGGGCCCAATCCTACCTATGCACAGCTACTCAGAAGTAAATCCTATTATAGTGACAGGGCTTGCTTCCAGCTAAACGTGGACAGGATTGCAGCCTAAGTAGATTCAAAACTTGATAATTTATCTTCCTCATAAGAATTTGCACTTTGGTTTGTTTGCATCTTTGTGTTTTAAAGCTATTTCAAATTGGCACATTCTGTATCATTTAAATTGAAACATTTATTTAAATACCATGATGCAAAGCTTAAGCACTGGGCTAGAACCTGTGTCGCAAGAGGTCTTTGTGGGTGGCTTGTCAGGCTTCCACACTGCATCACTGCATGTGACAATAGAGCATCAAGACTAAGGCTCCAATCCTATTGGGGCCTTGCGCTGCCAGAACAGCGTACTGCAAAGGCATAGCACACGCGGCAGTTGCTCTGGAACTGCCACTGAGCTCCTCCCCCTCCGGCCTGCTCCCCAGCCCTTGCCCTCCCCACCCCGGAATGCCCCCGAACCTCCCCCTCCCCACCAATTTACCAGCACCTGTGAAGGCGACTGCCTTCGCCGCCGGAATGGCTCTGGGGGCGAGTGGGAGGGGGCACATTACATCAGTTTGCAAGCGTGGCGCAGAATCTTGCATCTTTTGCTGTGCCGCACTCCCTCCAGCAACACCACTGGTCTATATTACTTGTTCACGGAGAAGGGTGTGAGATTTGGACAGTATTTTCTGAGAAGATACACATCTGCTTCCTACTCCGATATATGCGTTCCGGACCATTCCTCTAGTATAACACCATTTGAAGTGGTCTTAAGGAACAAAATGTGTTCCGGAATGTTGAGTTCTCACAGGGTGTTAAGAAACTAGGAAATTCGGGTTGTTGGGTTTCACTTGTGCCTTGTTCCTAAGAAAGACTAGCTGGCCAATCCTGACAGTGGCTTTGGGAGCTGCTGATGTGTGTGCCGTGCTGCTGCACATCAGTAGCAGTGGCCCGGAAGTGCATGACAGTGGCCCAGTTTTCACACCACTGTAAAGAGCCTTACCACTGGCGTCACTGCAGGGGGGGCGGAGCTCTAAGTTCCGTTGCGATCCGACCCTCTGTCCTGTGCGTTGTTTTCACCGCCTTGAATGGTTCCGAAGGCGAGGGGGCGGGGCCATTTCATTCACCCGTGTAACGGAGGGTCGGATCGCTGCGGAACTTAGAGCTCCGCCCCCCCTGACGCCAGTGAGCCTTACACCGTGACAATAGAGACAATGCCCTGAGAGGATCCGGCCTCACTCTCTTCCTGTATGGCTACTTCTAAGAGACATGGACTCATCTGAAGCAATCTGTCTCCTGCAGGTCTGACGTGGGAAGAGTGTAAGCGCAAATGTCCCGCAGGCGTGGTGCCTGCCTGTCACAACTCTGAAGACACTGTCACTGTTTCAGGGCCTCAGGTGAGTGAATCATTCTTTCAACCGCTGCTTATTCAGGGGATCAGTTGGTGTGTTCTGATCACTGGAACTGAGTAGTTTCGTCATTGGTAGGAGGATGTTGTGGAGAGCATTTGTCTGTTTCTTCTGGAAGAGGAGAAGGGAAAGTGGGGACTGCTTCTTCTGACACACATGCGTAGCGTATCCATTCTTTCATTTTCAACTCCTTGATGGCTGCAGCAGCTCCCAGGGTGACTTCTGAAAAAGGAGAGCAGAGGGAAAAGAGATGGGTCCAGAAAGCTGCCTGACTGAGCTCTGCTTCCTCTCTCACCTGTCTGGCACTTGGGAGTCCAAATTCCCCAGAAGAAGGAAGAATTGAACCATGAGCTTCTTCTCATCTCATCTACCATGGCTGCTGTGGGGGAGGGGTGTGCACGAGGAGAGAAAGAACACACCAAGCAGCTCCCTCTTTATCCACCTTCATGTATGCACTATTCGTAGTGAGGCTTCACCACTACAGCACAAATACAACACAGATTGTATATGCATGTACAGTATACACATACATGCAGAATATACTCTTGGTTTCTTTGGACATCAGTAATGGAGTTAAGGGGACATAAGAACCATCTGTATTGACTAGTAGAAATGTTGAGTATCTTGGGTGTATGTGCTGTTGTAGGCACATGGGAATGTAGAATCATCCACATGTGAGCAAAATATGGGGAATTATGGTTACTTCAAAGGTACAGAGTTCAAACTGACAACAACCAACAATGGTTTGGTAGAATACACCATGTCCTTGCAACATTGACTCATTATCATCTCCACCAACCAAGGTATTCTTCTGGATCATCTCTCTGGGTTAGAGCTCAAGAGTACTGTCTCAAAGTGACTCCAGTTCTACGTAGAACCTATTCCCCCTTTAGAACGTATTCCCTCTGGAGTGTTCCAAGGTTCCATCTTGTCTCGAGATGTCTTTTTAACATCTACATGAAATCACGGGGAGCAATTATTCAGAGATGTGGGTTAGGTTGTCATCAGTATGCAGGTGACACAGCACTATTTCTCATTTCTAGCGTCCAATCCTGGGGAGGCAGTGGAAAATCTGAATCAGTGAACAAGCTGAAACGTAATTCAAACAAGACAGAAGTACCTATTGGGGGATAGGTTTACACTCCCCCCCCCCCAAAAAAAGCAACAGTTTTGCAGTTTAGGAGGAGTTCTTGACTCAGATCTGCACTTGATATTGGGAGTGCTTTCTCCCAACTTCATCTTATTCATCAGTTGCGTCCTTTCCCAAAGAAATCAGACATGAGCTCAGTTATTTACGCACAGTGGACCCTCCTTATCCGTGGCGGGGGATCCATTCCTGGATCCCCCATGGATAAGGCCAATCCACAGATTGGCCCTTTAAAAAGTAAAAAAAAAAAAAAAGGTTTAAGAATCTTGCTTTTACCTTCGCACGCCAAACCACTCCATTTTCAGGCTTTAATAAACCTTCAGAAGGGGAAATCGCACTCCCAACGCCTCTTCTGGGTCATGTGACTCCCCCTCCCCTCTTCCAAGTTTACCCCAGAATGCATTGCAATGCATTCTGGGTGAGGCTGGGCGAAGGGAGGTGGAGTCATGTGACCTGGAAGAGGCTTTGGGAGCGAAGGTCAAAGCAAGATTTTAAAACCTTTTTTAAAAAAAGTTTTCCTCGGTCCCCTTGCCACCCACAAGCACCCTTGGATGGTTAAATCTGCAGGTGTGAAACCTGCGGATGGCAAGGGCTCACTGTACTTGTCCCTTTAGGTTAGATAACTGTAATGTGCTTTATGTGGGGCTGCCCTTGAAGAAGGTCTGGAAACTTTGCCTGGCTCAGAATGCAGCTGCAAGAGTTGTGATGGGAACTGCCTGTTCAGTCTGTATGAATCGATCCTCTCTCAGCCTCATTCATTCAAGGTGCAGGCTATGACCTTTTGGGACCAGAATATCTCAGGAATAGCTGTTTTGTTTCAGTGGTCCTTCTTTGGAACCCACTTTCATCTGAGATACGGTGGGTAGGTACCTGGGAGAGGCCCTTTTTGGCTGTTGTACCCACGATGTGGGAGAATGTCCCAGGAGAAACATGTGCAGCCCTCTCACTGCCTGCTTCTAGGCAGGTGGTGAAGACAATGTTATTTAAGTGAACTGTTTTAGGATTCTGATTTATTGTATATCTGCTGCTGTTTTTTAACTGCGATCTCTTTTTAAAAATTGTTCATTCTCTCATAAATTTGATTTACTTATTTTTTACATGGAGGAAACCCTGTATTTTGTCATCTCTTCTTCTAAGTTACCTTGCATGTGGCTATAAAAAGTTGGGTCATATATCATATAAATAAATATTTCCCCCTCATTTTCCTTTAGGACTCTGTGGCAAAATTTGTATCTAAGCTGAAAGCAGAAGGCATATTCGCTAAGGAGGTGCTCAGCGCTGGAGTCGCTTTCCACTCGTACTACATGGCGTCGATTGCACCAGTGCTGCTGAGTGCCCTGCAAAAGGTAATGCTCCTGAATGACTTCTCACCGCAGAGAGTTCAGGGCAGAGAAAGCTGTGCCCAGCATCACTTCAGCTGGTGCGGAGTGGGGCTCAAGAGGAACCCCTCTTCTGTTATCGGCTGAGGTTAAACTGGCCTGCTACATGCAGTTATTTTCAGAATCCTTTCGTTTAGCTTTCTCTCTCTCTCTCTCTCCCCCCCCCCCAGGTGATTCCAAATCCAAAGCCTCGTTCATCCCGCTGGATCAGCACCTCCATCCCTGAATCCCAGTGGCAAAACGAGCTGGCTCAGAACTCCTCTGCTGAGTACCACGTGAATAACCTTGTCAGCCCAGTCTTGTTCCAGGAAGGCCTGAGGCATATTCCAGAAAATGCTGTCGTAGTGGAGATCGCCCCACATGCTCTCCTGCAGGTATTACTCTTGGCGGTGGATATAATGGGCTAAAGCTAGAGAACATGTAAAACAGCAGGATTATATGCCTGCTTGTTCTAGCCCCAGGAACACCCTTTTCCCTCTAGTTCTTTTTGTGTATTATTGTGCTTGATATAGCTTTCCCTCACACACTTAGCAATTGGCCCCATTTCAATCCACTACTGTGCATAAAATGGACCCTGAACTTTCTGAATTTGGGGCAGAGTTAAAGGTGGAGAAACCAGACTCAAGGAAATGAATTAACAGCTTACGTGGGGGGGGGGGAATGTGGCAGGGAGGGGCAATTTATATCATATAACAGCTGGCCTTGGTAGATTCAAGTCAAGTCAAGTTTATTAGGTTAAATAGCACATTGTCATACACCTATAAAATTAAAATTTAAAAACACATTGAAACAAAATTTGCCATACACCTATGAAGTTGAACTTATACACACAATAAAACAGAAATTTGCCACATCTACCACACATTCTTTACAAAAACTACTTAAAAATATTTTCAGCCTTAAAGAATCAGAGAACGTTGAATATCTTTGCAACCATTTCTTTAAAAAACGTTCTCTAGCTGTTTCATATTTAGGACAATAGAAAAAAACATGTAGCAATGAATCTAATTCATTCAAAGAACAGTCACAATATCGTTGGTCAGATGGTATCTTTTGAAAACGACCTTTCATCTGCGCAGTTGGTAATGCGTTACAACGTGCAATCATATAAGCCCACCTAAATTTAGGCACTTAAGCATATTGAAGTATAAAGGTAGAGTAAATTCTACTGGAAACCTTATTCCTGAATAAGATGGAGAACATGTCCGCTTAGCCTCTAATTGGAGACAATCCCAATCCAAAGTGGTTAATTTTCCCACTAATGATGACCGTTGTCTTTCGTTCAGGTCTCCTATTCTCAGTAGACCCAACTCATGTAGTTTTTTTTATCAGTCTCATTGTTCCATTTTGTCCAACAACGCTCTTGTGCAGCTAATTTAGTAAAAATAGGGAGATCATCATTAAAATTAATGATGACTTTCCATATCAATGTAAAGATCTTTGGAAGCCCTAATTCAAGCCGTAATACTGCAGAGGCTATACATGGAGGTGTGGCCAGCACTTTCCGAAAGAAAGCTTGTTGAAGTCTTTCGAGATTTTCTATTGGTCCTAAGAACCAAATTTGAGAGCCATATAATATCCCCGGCAGTATAGTGGCTTTATAAACTTTTAAGAGTGCTGGTATATATTGTCCTCCTTTAATATAGAAAAATTTCTTCAATGCCAATAAAGCCAGTTCTGTTTTGTTCTTAAGATACTGGACGTATTTAGTCCATGTAAGATTAGATTGAAATACAACACCCAAATATCTAAATTCATTGACCTGCTGAAAACTATATGGACTAATTTTCCACTTTTTATTTACCCTCCTTGTTGACCTTTCAAACACCATTATTTTAGACTTATCCTCATTAATTTCCAACAGTTCTTCCGTACAATATGCGATGAATGCTTTCATAGCACATTTAAGTCCGACTGGAGTTCTTGACAGTAAGACAAGATCATCAGCATATAGTAAAGCTGGCACTGGCCTATTTCCCAGACATGGTGCATGCGTGGGGAGGCCAAGTAATTTTGGGACAAAGTCATTTAAATATAGGTTAAACAAATGGGGTGCAAGTACGCACCCTTGTCTAACACGGCTCTTTGAACAGTGATTGAGTTGGAAATGGCTCCCTTGTTATTTAACTTAACATATAAAGAATTCCCAGAATATAAGGTCTTTATTAGATGTAACAATCTTTCCCACAGCATTTAGTTTATTCCAAAGACGTGCATGTGACACTGAATCAAAGGCAGCTCTTAGATCAATAAAGGCTGCATATAAAGTGCCAGGTATACCACCTTGGTAGATTTCATTAAATGACACTGGGTCAATCTGGGGGATTTCATTTGGTTTGACAGGAAGTGGTAAAGTTGGTGACTGACCAGAGAGATGGTATTTTCTGCTCTTGGACCTTAATTGTAGGGCTCCCCTTGACTAAGAGAGATCTGTTTGGCACCTCCTTCTTTTGGGCACCAGGCTTAGGGTTGCCAATTCTGACTGAAGCTATTCCTGGAGATGTTTTTCCAACATCATGTTATGTTGGAAATTTCTAGAGGCTGTTAAAATCTCCTGCTTGCTTTCAGTAGTCACCTGAAGATTGATGCTGATTCTTGGAGACTCCAGGCTGGTCCTGGTGGGTTGGCAACACTAGCCAGGCAAAGGCTGTCCTGTTCCCCTGAGCTTTTGATGATCATTGCGTTTGCTTTGTATTGGTTAGTTTTTGTCTGGTTTTCATAGTATGTTGGTAATTTTGAATGACTTTTTGCTCTGCTTGATGGCTGCTAAAAGTGCCTTAAGTCAGTTTTAGCTGTTGTTTGGGTGCGTTGGCACTGTTTTTCTGTTGCTGATGGCTCTTTTACTGATATTGTCCTTTGGGGATAGTTTTTAAGCCCCCTTAAATGCTACTTCAAGGTAGTATGGCAGCATAGAAGTATTTTACAGCCCAACCCTGCCTAAAGGGCCGCCCGTTGTATCCTATTCCCTGGCCGCCGCGGCACAACCTGGGAACATCTTGGGAGAAGGAGACGTTCATCCCCTTCCCCATATCCCCACCCTCTCCCACCCGGGCCGGCCAATTGCCATCTCCCTGGCTGCCCCTGCCCACCCTTCCCCTGCACCAACCAGTGCAAGACTTACCGCCACAGGCGGTCGTGGGGTCTGGAGGGCAGTGGAGTGAGGTCTGCTGGCCTCCGTGCCGGCGGCCCTTACTCATGAGTCATCGCAAACATGCTTTACGGCATGTTTGCAACAGTTTAGACTGGCAGAGCATGCGCTTCGCCGCTCTAAACCTATGCAGGATTGCGCTGATAAACAAATAAATATTCCAGGAAAAAAGGCATTCCTTACTGGTTTTAACTTTGAGAACTGCAGGGAAGAATTAGGTTATAGTGAGACTCTGCCCCCCTGCCACCACAGTCCCAGCTGGAATCGGGACCCCTCACAGCTGCCATTATCAAGGCAAAAAGCTTCCTTGACAAATAGCAGCTGCAGGGAGAAGAGGAGCTGCTGGACTAGGAGTGTGGTGCGGTCGGGCTAAAGCCCCCACCATGGCCTTGATCCACCTCAGCCACCATCCAGTTGCTCTTGACTGTAAAAAGGCCATTGCAGAAGCACTAAGCACTCGTGATCTGCGACGTGTTGCCTGACCATTAGGCCTGACCAGGGTCCTGTGTTCTAGGAGTGGCAGCCGTTTGTCACAGCTTTGGCTAAACAGCTTTGTTCAGGCAGGCAAATTGCAAGTTCTTTAATTAAGAGTTGAGACATGCACCCCTGTCTGTTTCATAAGCGCCTACTCCCAGGATTGTATCATGAACTGCCAGGTTAACTACAGCAGGGCTGTGCCTAAATTGCCAATCTGTTAACAATACCTCTCTGTCCACCTCCACAAGGGCTATTGGTAGCTTGTCTAGTGGAGACTGTCATGAAGGGGAAAAGGTGAATAACAAACAGCAGGTCATTTCAGCCTTCTAAATATATTGCTGCCGCAGAGCCATCTTCTGTGATGGCTCAAAGCTTCTGAATTTTCACTACATGGTTTTTTTTTAGATTGTAAGCCTGGGCAAAATGTCAGGTTTGTTGTCAATTTAAAACTGACAAGGACACTGACAAGGTGTGGCTGTGGCAGATGCTAAGAGGTTTGACCTGGACACTGTTTTTGCTGGGGGCTAATGCCACTTCCCATCTGCACACCAAACAAGGACATAGACGGGTTCGCTACAAAATATGACTGTGTATACACACTAGGTTAAGGTGCAAGGGGTAGCCCAAAAAACTTGTCGGATCAGTTGTGCTTCTCAGAGTCAGCTCTAGCACCTTCCTGCTCTCTTATGAAAAATGGATTGTTTATTCTTGTGCATCCAGAGAAATACAACCATCCAAACAGATACAACACAAGAAAATGAAATAATTTGCTAGTGTGTAATGAGGGAGAAGTGGCCAAACATGGCATTAATCAAGATAGAGATATGTTGATAAACAGTGAGAACATTAAGTTAACACTTAATCAGAAGTAACACCCATTGATTTCAAGTATGGCAACCATGCTCCATATATATACTAGCAAGCAGAAGCGTAGCTGGCGCTGTGCCAGCCGCCCCCCCCTCGTGACGCTGATGTCACTCACCCCGTCCCTGAGTGATGTCAGCCGGAGCCAAACATCCCTTGGGGGTTGGGCGGGAGAGAGGGGGCCAAAACAAATGTGGTGCCGAGGTGGCAGGAGCCTTCTGCATTTTCTCCAAGCCGTTACGCCGCATTCTCTGCCGTCGCTGCCCGGATTGACCACACCGCTGGTATGATGCCCCCCGCCTCCGGTTTGATGCCTCCCACCTGCTGCACAGGGGCAGTCCACCACCACCCGCCCCATCCCATCCTACCCCTCTGCTAGCAAGTAATTCCCACTGAGTTCAACGTGGCTTGCTCCCGACTTAGCGAATTTGAGATTGTAGCCTTCAGCTGTCTTTCTAAATTTGCTTACTTAGAAGCAAGTTCCACAGAAGTCAATAAAACACTGTTGTAAATGTGTTTAAGTTTTGAGCTGCAAGTCATATGGGGGGACGGACTGAAAAGGAAAATAGTATCTTGGGAATGCAATTGTTCAGGATGCCTCTTGGCTCTTTAAAGGTATGTCTAGTTTTATGGAGAGGGCTCAGTGTAATAACCCTGATTTGGACTGTGCAATCTAAACATTAGACAATAGTTACTAAGCTCTGTTGCTGCTTTGCACACAACCTGTTTTCCTTGTGTGTGGTTTTACACTGGATTTTAGCTATATAAAAATAGCCTGTAAAACATAAAGTTTATGTTACGTATCTAACCCAATGGTGTTGCTGGAAGCTTGGTTTCTGAATTTCCTGATATGTGTTTTACTTTTGCTGAGTCTGTGTGTTAGTGGACCATTCCAGGCAACCATTTTGTACAATAGATGCATGGTGGTTGTTCTTTTTTTCTGTTGGATGTGGAGATCTTTTCTTAGGCGAGGGCTTCTGTTGCAACTATATTGAGTTATTCCATCACTCAAAACAATATTCCCCCCCCCTTACAATAGCATGTTTGTTGCAAAAGGAGTGCTGAGTGGGATGTGGTTGGGTAGTCCCTGTGACCTAACTAGTGATGAAACACATAATCCCCCCATCTATGCCTTTAAAAAAAAGCATCAGTTTTTATCAATTAGATCTTTGAATGCTGTGTGGCCTTCTTCTTGTGTGGCCTTGCACGTTTCCCTGATTTTTCTTTTAGTAGCATGCAGGACTACTGCTAGCTTTCCCCCTTCCATTATGCAGAGAAATTTGTCCTACTGATGCTAGATCTGTTTAAACGTAGCGCTGAAAGGAAAAATGGAGTTTGGTAACTTGGGAGGGCAATGTTATCTCATGTACTCTCTCTTTTATTTGATCTGTATTATTAAAGTCTTGGGTGTTGTGCAGTCATTCAGAACCATTCTAGAACCTGTATTTTGAAGTGAGCATGAAGGGAGAGGGTTATTTTTTTCCCTCCCTTCAGCACTGTGTCCCCTAAAGTACTATGACACTCTCTTCTAGTTAAAAGTTGCTGGAAAACAAATATGAAGAGAGAGTGAGGTATGACTATAGGAAGGGCCAGAGGGGGAGTTATTCATTATTCTGACAGGTTCTGCCATTTTGACAATCATTTGCTTAGACAGAATGTTATGCATATATACAAGTCGTTCTCCTTCTTGTAGGCTATGGGCAGGGTTGTCAACCTTTTCTTATAGGGCTCTTGTGCCTTTAAGAGCACATGACACACAGAACACTTTCCTAGCATAAAGGTGCAGTGATGAGAAAAGCTTCCCCTGCTGAATTTCTACATGTTGCATGCATGCTTAGCAGCACTGTCATCCTGCCAGAAAAATAGCTGGCAACTCTAGCTAAGGGTCCATTTTAGAAAAAAAGAAACCAGTGACTTTTTCTGATACCTTTCTGAACTCTACTGTAGGCGATCCTGAGAAGAGCATTGAAACCAACTTGCACCATTTTACCTTTAATGAAGAGAGAACATAAAAACAACCTGGAGTTCTTTCTGACAAACGTTGGAAAAATCCACCTTACAGGGTAAGGAGATGAGTGAATTTATATTCCAGAGCCATTTATATTCCTAAAAGGAGTCTCGGGGAGCCCTGCCGGCACATTGAGAAACGCTGATCTAGTGCAGGGGTTCTCAACCAGTGGTACGCGTACCACTAGTGGTACATGGACTGCCGTTTGGTGGTACTAAACCCCTGGCTGGCAAGATGGTGGCTGCCATTGCTGCACTGCTCTGGAGCCCTGAAAATGGCGGCTCGAGCTCTGGCAAGTCGGCAGAGCTCAAGCACGCAGGCTTCCCATGCTGGGAAAGGCCCTCCCACCCAGCCTTGCCCTGTTACCACTTGATTTCTGGGCTCTGGCACAGTGAAAATCCGGAAGTAAGTGTTGATGACATCATTGCCACATACGTCCGGTGGTACTTGGCGTGGTGGCAGCTCGAGAGGTGGTATGCCGTGCTGAGGGGGTTGAGAAGCCCTGATATAGTGTGTTTGCTTCAAAGGCTTGATGCAATATCCTCCTCTATGTGTGTGTGTGGCGTCACTAGGGCGTGCGCCGCCATAAAGCGAGGGCGCACGCGCCGCCCTAATGATCCTAAATTCGCCGCACCGCCAAAGGTCCCAAAGGCGGCGCAGAGGGACCGCCAGCCAGGGAGGATGTCGTCCGAGCCAGCAGCAGCGGGGCCCGGGGGTAAGACTTCTGCCGCGGAAGTCTTACTCCCGTGCCCCTCTGCTGCCGGCTCCGAAGACATCCTCCCCGGCCAGCGGACCGGGGCCTGGTGACGAGGCCCAGTGCGGCGACATGGTATTTATTCGGTTTTCACGCCTGCGCAGAACGTTTCTGAGGGCAAGGGCTGCCCTTTTGCCCTCAGAAACGTTCTGCGCAGGCGCGAAAAACCTAATACCGTATTGACCTGAGTGTAAGACTCACTTTTGTCCCCTGAGGCAAGTCTTTAAAGTAGGGGTGCGGCCTATAATCAAAGTCTAGCTTTTCTGCCTAGAGTTTTCTGCAAAGCATCTTGTTTTCAAGCCTCTCCAAGTCTCTTTCAAAGGTAAAACGCTTTTTCTTTTTTAAAACTGCAAAGCTGTGTTTTCAGCACTTAATCACTTGCTAAATGGTCAGATCTCTCCAGCAGGCTCTAGCCTCAGGATGGAAGCATTTGAAAAAATTAACCCTTAAGTTTCAGTTCCAGGACTCTGTGGAAACTAAGATATTTATTGATCCTGCAGTTTGAAAGTTGAGAGCAAGAGCTCCTGCATAGGCTTATCATATCCAAAGGGGGACAGAATGCCAACCTTTAGGCTGCAATCCTATGCACAGTTTCCTGGGAGTAAGCCCCATTGAATGCAATGTGACTTACTTCTGAGTAAACATGCATAGGATTGTGCTGTTAACCATTGAAATTTGGGCAGGTGCAGCTCATCATCATGGAAGGGTACAACAAGCTGCACCTGCCCAAATTCCAAGGTTAAAGGTAGGCACTCTGTCCCCCTTTGGATCTGGGAAGGTTACTTATACTAGGATGCCCAGATTCAATAAGGGACAGGGTGCCTATGAACTGTACTAAAGCTGTACTGTTTTACTAATGTGTATATTTAAGTTAATAAAAAGTTAAAAATGTATTTTTTAAAAAATAGCACTAAACTTTAAGGGTGCGGCTTATAATCAGGAGCATCCTATACTCAGGGCAATACGGTAAATACCGTGTCGCCGCATTGGGCCTCGTTAGAAGACCCCGGTCCGCTGGCCGGGGCAGACGCTCCGAGGCCTTCTTCCTGCCTCGGAGCCTCCGGAAGGGTGACGCGCAGCGCACGCGCGGGTGTGCGTGTCACCCTTTGCGCGCGTCGCCCCCCGCCACGCTCTAGTGGCGCGTGTGTTTGTGTGTGTTCATGCATATAACTCCAGCTCTGACTGATGCTGGGGTTCCATGTGATGTTTCAAAAGATCCACAGTGACATTTGAATAGAAGGGATGCCGGGGAGCAAGCATAGTGTGCTTTTAGTAGAGGCCAGGACCTCTGAACTTTGTTGCAGGTGTCCCTAAGCCTATGCTGTCTCTTGGCTGTAGGCCTGCAGGAACTGCCACATGTTTGCTACTGCCTCTTGGGTATGGTCTTCATACATTCTTGCTCTTTTGCTTCTTCAGAATAAATGTCCTTGCAAACAATCTGTTGCCGCCTGTTGAATATCCTGCTCCTGTGGGAACTCCACTTATCTCTCCATACATTCTGTGGGACCACAGTCAAACGTGGGATGTCCCAAAAGCCGAAGACTTCCCAACAGGCTCTGGGGGATCTGGAGCAGCAACTGTCTACAATATTGGTGTGTACTGGAGCTGATATGTCTTCTTTTCCTCAGAACAGAAATCTGAAGTATTTTTAGAGTGTATTTTATTTATTTATTTACAGTATTTTTACCCCGCCTTTCTCCCCAAAGTGTATCTCTGGGGAGAATATCTTCATACATCTTCTGCCATTCTAGAGGGAAAACAAAAGCCATGGATGGGGAGGGAGTAGGAAGGGGGAAGAAGAGAAGAACTGTTTTCTTTAAAAGAATTGCAACACTGAAATATCTGTGGTAGGAGGAATGCTGAGAACTCCATGGTTGGATTTGGATTAAATATTTGGAAATTGCCTTTGAGATTTATTGAGTTTGAGTTTTATCTAGAGTTCTGAAAGGTATGTTTTGTTGTTTTCTATCGTTGACAGATATGAATCCGGAATCTCCAGATTATTATTTGGTGGGTCACTGCATTGATGGCAGAGTTCTGTACCCAGCAACTGGCTACCTGGTACTAGCCTGGCGCACTCTGGCACGTTCTATGGGGACCTCCATAGAACAACTGCCTGTCATGTTTGAAGACATTGCAATCCATCAGGCAACAATACTCCCTAAGAAAGGTGCGGCTAGCAAAGGCGTTTTCCCTCTTAGTGACGGGATGATAGGCACGTGAGCCGATTCTCTCAGATTCAAGAAGGCCAAGTTTGGTGGACTCTTTTTTACTTCAGGGCATATTTAAGTGAATTGGGGCAAGTTAACCTTGACAGGAAACATAAATGTTAGTAGAGCTTTTATTACATGTTGCTCTAAATGAGCTTCATCTCTACTTCTTGAGAAACTAGGCAAGAAGGTTTAACTTTCCCTCAAGGAAAACCTCTGTTCTGGATAAGAGATGCTAATGGTCTCATCTAGGGACTTCCCTCTCACACTTACAGCCCAATACTATTGTTCCCCCCTCCCATCGATGCAGCAATGCCAAAATGGCTACCCCTGCATCCTGCGAGGTGGGGGGCAGCTGCAGAGGTCTCCTCTGGGAACAGTTGTTCCCTTACTTGGGAGTAAGCCTCTGCAGCAGAGAGGGTCTACATGGACCTGCGCAAACAAATTTGCTGGCGCAGGTCCATGTGGACCTGCGCCACATGATCAAATCTGCAGAGGCTAGGATTTGGTGGCTACTGCTGCCGCCAAACCCACCCCCTTCCTGGACCCATTCTTCCCTCCCCCATCACCGCCTCTGCTCAACTCATCCTGCTGCCTCCCCCGCCCCCATTCTACCTGCCTCGGTGGGTTCTCCAGGATTCTCTGGCAGGCGCAGGAAGGTGCCGGCCTTCCTGCTGGCACTCTTGCAGCATGCGAATTTGCGTGCTGCCAGAGCGTCTTTTATGACTGCCATAAGGCAGTCTATGCTGGTGGAACACGTGTGCCACCAGGATGCGGCCTGAATAGGATTGGGCTGTAACTCAGTGAAAAACCAACCTCTGCCTTCCTACAGGATGTTAGAAAAAAGTTTAGCAAAATACGGCCAAATAAGCAAACATAAAGGAAGATCACACTGTGCAGGTCAGGTGAAAACACCCACACACCCACACCCACACACACACACACACACACACACACACCCTGGTTTATGCATGTTGAAATGCTTGTACAGTTGTGGAAACAATGAAACCTGGGGTTGAGGTTCCTCAAACATATCACTTAATTCTGGCTATTTTGCAGGTTCAACACAGTTAGAGGTGAGACTCATGCCTGCTTCCCAACATTTTGAAGTGTCTGGGAATGGAAATCTTGCTGTGAGTGGTAAGTACATGCTTCTAGTAGATGGGTTCTGAAGTAATCAAAGCTGTCTGTGGCTGGCTATTGAGTATTTTTGTTCTCTCTGTATTGTGACTAACAGGAAAAATTTGCCTTTTGGAAGAAACTGCTCTTAATAACTTCCGTAACCAGCAAATCGATTTGGGGCCCCAGCAAAAGCCCTGCTCAGAAATCAGCTTATCTAAAGGGGATATTTACAAAGAGCTTCGCCTGCGGGGTTATGACTATGGGCCAACGTTCCATGGACTCCTAGAATCCAGTAGTAATGGTAATATAATTTTTACATAAATTTGGCACCCTCCACCTTGTCCAACCTTTGACCTGAGGGAAACCATTCAGCCGCAGGTGGCTTGGGCACTCCACTACCCACACAGCCCTAACCTTGGCTAAGAAGAACCTGTTAAGGGAGAAGTAACCCAGCAGAGGGAGAACCTTGCCTCTTCTGTATCCCCAGCAATGAAACCCTTCGTTTAGTTGAAGTGTGGATTCAGGCTGTTTCTTGCACATGCTCTCTGTCCCCATGGCCTTCCAGAACCCCCTTGAAGTAGAACTGCCCCCTTGGGAGGAAGACAGGGAGATGACACCTGACTTGGAAAGCATGAGACTCTTGAGTCAAAGCCAGTACAATTATTACTGTAGAGCACGATTGTATTGTCTTGTTTGCTTGGTGCTAGAACTGTCACCCACTCTGTATACTAATGAAATTATTTATCATCCCCAGGGAACTCTGGGAAGGTGCTCTGGAATGGAAATTGGGTGACATTCCTTGACACCTTGCTGCATTTGATCATCTTGGGGGAAACGGGAAGAAGCCTGCGTTTGCCAACCAGAATCCGCTCAGTTTACATTGACCCAAAACTACACCAAGAGCGTGTACACAAATACAGCGATGAGGTTGAAGGTAATGGACCCTTCTTTTTTCTTTTCTTTTTTTTTGCTGGAACAGACGCCCCTCCTTTATGGAAGCAAAATATATGAAGCTGCTGTGCCAGCCTAATGCAGTAAGATGGATTTGTGGGAACCATAAGGCTATTAGCAACTGGAGTTTCTCTGTAGCCCTCAGACTGAATTCTGAGAGATCCTTTCCCTTCTGATTGTACTAAAAGCACTGATCCTGTCTTTCCTTTGTAGCTTTTGATGCCAGTGTTGACCGTTGCCTTGATACCATCACAGCGGGAGCTGTTCAGATTTCTGGTCTTCATGCTAGTGTGGCACCTCGACGACAGGAACAGACCTCTCCCACACTTGAGAAATTTTGCTTTGTGCCATATGTTGAGAGTGGCTGCTTGTCCTCCCATGTCCAGCTTCAGTCTAGCTTTGAACAATGCAAAGGTAAAAGGATTTTATCTCCCTATAGTGACTTTCTGAGATGATGCACCCTGTGTAAAGTAAGCATCAGGGCCATGAATAGTGAACACCACTTCATGTTCTGTTTCATGGAAGTAATTTCCAGAAGCCAAGGGTCAGGCTGCTGTGGCTTTATATTTGAAATCAGTCAGCTCTGTTGTTGAGTCATATTACATTTGAGTCATTTCTATTGTCAAGGGAGATTCAAAGCGAAACTGGAAATGTAGATCTTGCTAATCTCGGTCAGCCTGGTAAGCACATAACGTCACAGAAGAACACATGTAAAGCCCCAGATGGATTGTAATGTTAACTGCTGTAATGAAGCAGATCTTGCCATTTTCCAAACCATCACATGTATGTAAGAGGTAAAGCAGCAGCCCTAGCAAGTATATTTCTCAGCAGTGTCTCAAGGCATGTAACTATGTCAAGAAGATGCTTTCTGATATTCTTCATCTCAGTGCTCCCAAGTTCACAGTAAACACTTTTTGGCTATAATTGATGAAGCAAACCCATTCCACAGGCTGTTGAGATTTGAGATGTACTGTATCTTGCTGTTTAAATTGCTGGCCCTTGTTGGCTGGGATCTGTCTTCTGTCAAAGGCAAATCTTCCCCTTTGGAGTAACCTTAATCCTGAATTGGGTGGGTTTGCAATGGGGACAGTAATTTGTCAAGTGTTGCAATCAAAGTCTCTTCTTCAAGTCTTCACTGATTTAAAAAGCCCCCTCTTCTTATTTTCCACCTGTCTTTTCTGAAACAAATAACCAAGTAAGTATTTCATGCCACCATTCCACAAAACGAATGTTACAGAACATTTTAATAATAAATGTAAACCTAATGTAGCTTTTTGTCAAAAATCCCATAAAAGTATTTGCTATCAGCTCACCAGATTCTTCCCTATCTATTCTGATGGCTTAGCCGTGGCATCCTTTACCTTCTGCAGTCTTCAGTCCCTAGACTTGCAGCATCAAAGTGGGCAGCAAATAAAGTTGTGAAAAACAAGGACTAGCAACATATATATGTCCGTTAACTGAAGTATTCTAGATACATAGATAACCACTGGAGAGTTAAATGCATTTTGTGAAAAATACTTGCCACTGCTGACCAGGTGAGAAGAGTAGAGAAAACATAAATATTTTTGTGTCTTCATCCTCTTTGCTACAGTGTTGATCCAAAGCTTACAGAAGAAGATCGCAAAGCATGGAGTCAAATTGGCTATTCCGGGGCTAGAGAGTACTAAGACCCCTGCACAGACAGACACTGAACAGAAAGGTCTCCTGCACATCCTTGCTGAAATATGCCACCTGGAGCTCAATGGAAACCTCTACTCAGAATTAGAACAGGTTGTGACTCGAGAGAAGCTTCATCTTCTAGAAGACCCTCTTCTAAATGGCTTGCTGGATTTTGCTGAGCTGAAGACTTCTGTAGACATAGCGCTGGAGAACATCACCAGTCGCAAGATGAAGATAGTGGAGGTTAGCTCTGGAATGCAACTCTGCAGAGCTCTGAAATCTACATTTGTTTTTGTCCAAGTGCTAGTGATATGTATAATGCCTCTTATTACCCTTTGCTCTATGTTTGCAGGCTCTGGCAGGAGACGGGCATTTATTCTCACGAGTTACCAGTATCTTAAATACTCAGCCCATGCTACAGTTAGACTACACTGCCACTGACCAAACACCAGAAATCCTGGCATCGAAAGAGAGTGAATTGCAGGCAGTGGGTGTTTCCATTGAGCAGTGGGATCCTGCGACCCCACCATCTGGAAGTCTAACCAATGCTGATCTCCTGGTGTGCAACTGCTCAGTGAATACTTTCAGGAATCCAGCTGAGGTGCTCTCAAACATGGCAGCCACAGTGAAGGAAGGAGGGTTTGTGTTGTTGCACACTCTTCTGAAAGGTGAAACTCTGGGGGAAATAGTCCGCTTCCTCACTTCTCCAGACCTTCAAGAGAAACCAGGGCTCCTGACTCAGGTAAACTACACATCCTCTTGTGTCTCCCCAGTTGACTGTAGACCATGCTTAGTTTAAACCTCAGAGTTCTGGGATTTTAAAAAGAATATCTCTTTAAAAATCAGTGATTACTATGAATCCAGCAAGACTCTCCTCTCATAATATTGTTCAGGTATTGGTTCCCATGCTTCAGGATTGAAAAAAAATAATAATTGCAGGGTGCAACTAAATAAAACCAGTATCAAAGAGGTCTGTGGGTTTGGTTTTTCTTCCTTTTGTGGGGTAGAACAGAAAAGAATGAATCAGCAGATTCAGAATTTTAAAGAATTTTAGCCCTTGAATCAGAATTTTAGCCCTTGAAAAACAGGCAACTTTTCTGATGTTCTGGCAAGGGACAGTCATAATGTATAACTAAGCATCATAATAACTAAAAGATCAGTTGTATCATTGGCTACCTTGCAAGAGCTCACAGGAATTTTTTCCTTTCATTTTTCAACACACAGGAATGATATGCAACAGCTGCTCATCAGGTTTCTTAAAGCATGAAGGGCAATGGGGGGGAGGGGAATAATCTCAGGAGTTGAAATGTAACCTAATAACCTGAATGGCAAAACGCCTACCAAGACCAAGCATGGGGCCAAGTAACCCAGATTCTGCATTGTGTCTCTTCCAATAAGTAAGGGAAGGGCAGGCTGAAGAAGGCTTGGAAACCTTTTCTTCTATGACTAACAGATTTGTCAAAAAGTAAAACAGATATAATATGAGATTAAGGTTGCTATCCCATGCACACTTACCCCTGGGAGTAAGTCCCATTGAACTTAATGGGACTCACTTTTGAATAGACATGCATGAGATTGCATGGCAAGGCTGCAATCCTATGTCAACTGTCCTGGGAGTAAGCCCCATTGAACATAGAGGGATTTATGTATGAGTAAACTTGCATAAGATTGTGCTGTTGTTGATGTAAATATCTTTGGTTTATACTATCCAAACAAAAATATTACTCAACAAATATTCAATATATGATTAATATATGTATTATATGCACATATAATGCACATATGCAATGTGTATTAATGCATGGACATTTCATGCAGCTCAACTAGGTGCAAAGTGATGGTCAAATAATCCAGACCAGCAGACATCTAACAACAGAACCATAGTGGCCATACCGTTTGTCATATGGAGCCAACAACTAAATAAATCTTTGTTCAAGAATCACTTGATGGTCCCCATTTTACAGTCTTCATTTTGCTTGACTTGACAGGAGGAATGGGAGGACATGTTTAGCAAGGCCAGTCTGAATTTGGTTGCTATGAAACGATCCTCCTTTGGTGCAGCCATCTTCTTATGCCGCCGGCCAGCTCCTGCCAAGAAGCCTATTTTCTTGCCTGTGGATGAGACTCATTTCAAGTGGGTGGAACCTCTGAAGGTAAGGATGTCCAGTGTGGGAAATCATTGCTTTTCATCCGTGTTCCTTCACCCTCCATGTAGATCAGGGGTTTTCAACCAGTGGTAATAATCATACCACTAGCAGTACTCCAGCTAACTGGAGGTGGTACGCAGACGGCAGGTCTGCTGGAACCCCGCTCCGACACAGCGTTTTCGGCTGTGTTTTTGCTCCTGAGAGACTCCTGCCTTTGGCTGAATCTCTCAGGAGCACTGGGAAGGGCCCACCCTGACCCTCCTACCAGCTCTGAAAACCTGGAAGTAACTGGCAATGACGTCATCGCCAGTCACTTCCGGTGGTATGCAAAAGACAAGTGGTGCCGAAGGTGGTACGCGGCCGATCCGGGGTTGAGAACCCATGATGTAGGTGGTGATTTCTCAAGGAAAAGAGTTAGACTCTTTGAAAAGTGCTCTCTCTATGGGGAATTAGAGAGTCTCTGTTTTCACATTGCACATTACTTGTTTTTGTTTGTTTATTCGAAGTATATCCCGCCTTTCTCCCTGAAGAGCACCCAAGGCAACTTACAACACATTAACAGCCTAATCCTCCTGTGTAAAATACGGCAGCCGGCCTAAAGGACTGGCAGCCGTATCCTATGCAGGTTCAGGGCTGCCCCAGGGCAGCCCTGGTGCACCTCGAGGGAAGGGGGCGATCATCCCCTTCCCCAGGTGTAAGCGGCGGGCAGCCCAATGGGCCTCCTCGAATGTACGCGAGCTCTGGAGCTCGCATACATTCGCGCCAGCTGTGTAAGGCCGCACCAGGCCTGGAGAGGGCCTAGGATATGGCGTATCTCGCAGCCAATATCCCCGCCCTCTCCAGGCCCCAGGGCAGCCTATGGCTGCCCCCCCCCCACACCACCCGGTCCACCCTCCCCCGCCCCTGCCCTGCCCTGGCTGGGGTAGGACGTACCTGCTCCGGTGGGCGCAGGGCTAGGCAGGAGCCCAGGTAAGGGCCACCAGCCACTGCGCCAATGGTCCTTACTCACCAGGTGCCGTAAACGCACTTTATGGCACGTTTACGACACCCTGCGCTGGGGGAGTGCGCACTCCCCCAGCGCTTAGCTACCCAGGATTGTGCCATAAAATACATATATAAATTGTGTGGTTGCTGGAGGTCGGTGGTTTGACTCTGTTGGACTGCTGCTTTGGTGACTGCACTGGCTTTTCAGCCTTGTTCCTTCACCTTCCACGTAGATGGTGATTACAGAATCACCATCTTTTCTGTTCTATGCTAGCTAATGAGATCGGCTGGGATTTATTTTCCAGGAAATGCTAGCAGAGCCTTCCGAAGAGTCTGTGTGGCTCACTGCTTCTAGCTGTGGCACCTCAGGAATTGTCGGTATGGTGAATTGTTTACGTCAAGAACCTGGAGGCCACAGAATCAGGTACAGCACTTCAACATCCAGCAACAGGCCCATTTTCCGTCACTTATGAACGTCTGATATAATTTCAGGGAAATGGGAAATATATTGTTTTATTTTACTCCCCAGGTGCCTTTTTGTTTCCAACCTGAATGCTTCTTCTCCAAAGCCTCCCACCAGCACTTCTGACAAGGAGATGCAGGAGGTTCTACAGAATGATCTGGTGATGAATGTTTATCGTGACGGGAAGTGGGGCTCTTTCAGGCATCTCCAGCTAAAACAAGGTGATGCTTTTGATCAAGGCCAGACAACGTGTAGCAGCATTTCTTTCAACAGGGATTAGAAACAATTAAGTTTTGCTACCTAATCCAGTCTCTCTGCCCAATGAAAGGAAAGGGTCTTCTTGTGTGATCTTCTTGGGACTTTGGTGTCCTGATTCCCTTAAATAACTACTTTCCTTTTCAACATTGCCAAACAGTATGAGTTGTTTTGCAATTAGTTGGGATTGTAGACAGAAAGTCTTGGGGTTGGCAGAGTGGAAAAAACTGTTGCTAAGGGAAAACCTTTCAACTTTCCCCTGTTAATGTTTCAAATGTCCAATGTATCTATTGTCTCTACTATTAATTCTACTCTACTGATGACTGCTCTGCTGTCTGTTCTTCTGCAGCTCAACCTGAAGAGTTAACTGAATATGCATTTGTCAATGTCTTGACACGTGGGGATCTTTCCTCCCTTCGCTGGATTGCCTCCCCACTTCGCCATTTCAAAACAACCAATCCCAATGTCCAGCTCTGCAACGTCCATTATGCTTCTCTCAATTTCCGTGACATTATGCTGGCCACAGGGAAACTCTCCCCAGATGCCATCCCAGGTGAGTTGGGGAGTAATTTTTTTTAATGGAGGCTTCACTATGTGTGTTACAGAACGATGAGCTCACCACTATCTATATAAGTCCTCATCTTGCCTTGTGCAAGTGTATTTTCTAAAAATAAGAAGTACTTTGTCTAAAAATCAGACATGAATACATGCAGAAGGATCCATGTTCAATCACGGACACTTCCAGTTAAAATATCTAATGTAGCAGAACTGGGAAAGGCCCCTGGTGGAGAGCTGGAGAGTCATTGTCAGTCAGAGGAGACTAACGGCCCAATCCTAATGTTGCCTAGCACTACCAGAATGAGTGTTCTGGTGACGCTAGGTGCTCATTTAGTCATTTGATTTTGTCTGTAAACCGCTTTGTGAACTTTTTGTTGAAAAGCGGTATATAAATACTGTTAATAATAATAATAATAATAGAAGCTGAAGCTCCTGCTGGCTGAGAACTGGCAAGAGTCTCTTCCATGTTGCTATCCAGACTGGAAGCTGGGGGCGGCGGCAGCAACAGCTGCCGCCTGCTTCCTTCTCAGTCATTCTTGGAGAGCAGTCAGGAAGGGTGGGGTCAGCACAGCTTGAGGGTGGGCGGCCATGGGAGTTGATGAGCAGGTGCAAAGCATCCCTGCCTGTCTGCTGCCTCCTGAATTGAACCCAGCACCTGAATTGACTGCTTCAGCCCACCTCATGAGCTGTCTGGCCCTGGAGGACACAATGCTGGGCTACTTGGATTGACAGGGTATAAGACAGCTTCACATATTCACATGACCAACATCTCCTGACTCTGACATTTTCCATTGGAGCATTCATATAACAGTTATTAATTACTTCACACTTTTGAGGTAATCTCTACTTGTTTCAGACTTAAAAATCATGAATGGGATTAAAATTAAGAGTTCTCCCTGAAGTCCTGTTATTAAATTCCTTCTGAACTCCAGAGCAAATACTTTCACCTCATTCATGGTTTTCTCATTCAGAAAATGTTGATTAACAGTTTTGCTTTACCTGGGAGTATGCGTACTACAGGTTGAGAACCACTGTGTTAGCTGATTGAAATTACAAAAATTCTGTATAAAGCAAAATTTAAATACAAATATTGTCTACTGCGGCCGGCTTTCAAGCTTCTAGAAATTAGATGTGATTTTCTTCCATATACTGTATTGTGACCTGTGACTGAGGATATCCAGGCACAGATTGAATTGGCCTTATTTTTCAGTATCATACAGGATACTTTGATGGGCCCAGCAGTCTGAACTGTGTATATAGAATTATTTTTCATGAACATTTGGTTGTCAACACTTTCCACAAGCGGCTTCACTTATCATTGCAATTATTATTCAATTATTTTTCAGGAAACTGGACACTGCAACAGTGCATGTTGGGAATGGAATTCTCAGGCTGTGACCCTAAAGGAAAGAGAGTGATGGGATTGCTGCCAGCTAAAGGCCTGGCTACAGTAGTAGATGCTGACAAGAGGTTTCTATGGGAAGTGCCACAAAACTGGTAGGCCAGGTTGTATTTTCTCCCCCTTGGGACTAGGCCACATAAACTCTACAACTGTCTCCTCTGAGGGTGGGTGTGTTTTCAGAACGAATTGGGTTTTAATGCAAGGAATGTGTCAATAACAACTGGTTAATATCCTGCAGTGTTAAAGATGGATTTATAGCCATCGATGGATGGATTTATAGTCATCGCCCTGTAGTCATTGCTGCTTGGATTGGGATGTATTCTTTGTATGGGGAAAGTGCTCTGACATGTCATTCTTTGCATTTATCTGTGGTGGGTATGTATCTGAACTACTTTTGAGAAAGGATTATTAGTAAACTGGAGCCATCTTCAGATGATATCTAACTTCTAGAAGGCTGACAGGCTCCACACACACCCCATTCTTCCTGGGGGCAGCATTTTTCTGCACAGGCAAATGCTGTTCCCTGGTTGCAGAGTTACAGAGTGTGATGGGGCAGGGCTTGCTCAGTGGCATTCCTGCGGTAGGGGCTCGACAGTAAGTCACGCCCCGACCGACTACCGCGTTCATGAACCGGAGCGAGGAGGCCCTGCCCCTTGCGTCAGAGCCATTCCGCACAGCGAAGCCGAATGGGGAGGGTCTCCTGCCTGTTCAGCTTTGCTGCGCGGAATGGCTCCGACGGCGAGGGGGCGGGGCCTCCTCACTCCGGTTCATGAACGCGGTAGTCAGTCGGGGCGCGACTTACTGTCGAGCCCCTACCGCAGGAACGCCACTGGGCTTGCTGCAGCTGGCACACTCCAAGACCTTATCCTGCCATGGAGACCCTGTACGCTTCAGATAGGATCCGAAGAGGACTTTGGTTCTTTGTTTTTTCTGTACTTAATTTGAGTGTCTGTGAACTAGAATATCAAAATCTTCGCTTTTGATCATAAGTTCAGTGAAACATTCTGCATACTTCAAATACTGTTGGATTAGGGTTGTGTTGTTGCCTTCATGGGGGTGTCACAGGTGCTCCCCCCCCCCACAGAGGCTAGCTACGCCACTGGCTCACACAGCCTTCCTCCTTTTTTTACATTATCTAATATTCTTGAAGGACAGCGGGTGGCGCAGTGGGTTAAACCGCTGAACCATGAGCTGTCGATCGAAAGGTCGGCAGTTCGAATCTGTGACGGGGTGAGCTCTTGTTGCTTGGCCAGCTCCTGCCAACCTAGCAGTTCCAAAGCATGTTAATGCGAGTAGATAAATAGGTACCGCTTGCGGGAAGGTAAACAGTGCTCCGTGTTCCCGCCGCATGCTACGCGCTGCGGCAAGGAGAGTCATGCCGGCCACATGACCACGGAGGCATCTTTGGACAACGTTGGCTCTTTGGCTTTGAAATGGGGATGAGCACCACACCCTAGAGTCGGACACGACTGGACTTAATTGTCAGGGATCACCTTTACCTTTTAATATTCTTGACAAAACAAGTTCTGTCAGTTGCTCCATTATAAAACATGCAAACCTATACCCCAAACTGATGGAACAGCACACAGTTATTCAAAACAGATCAGGGTTTGATGGGAGAAGGAATACATTAAAATAGGCAAATGGCAGATTTGTGCTTAGTAGGTCCAAAGGTGAGCTACGCTGTATGAGTTGTGTAACTTCTTCCATGGAAGAAGACCAATTCCTGTGGCTGAATTTTTCATACTGTTAAAAATTACAGATTACTTTCACAAAATTTAAAAATTTAAAAATATGGGCTTAAAATGAAAAACCTGGCCTAGATAAGAGAGCTGGTATAGCACAGAGGCTAGCTTCCCAGTCCTATGCAGGATTGGGCTGTTCTATGCAGCACTTTGCAACAGCAGACAAACACTTCTGCTGTTGCAAAATGATTGCCGACGTTTTGGGAGCGCTGATGCACAAGGGGGCAGCACTCCTGGTCCCTCGCCAGAGCTGCCTACAGCCGCCGGAGCAGGTAAGGCGGCGAGGGGGTGAAACTGGGCAAGGAGGCTCCAGTTGGGGGTGGATCCAGCGGTGATGGCATGCGCTGGATCCTATCCCTTCTAGCAGCAGCCTCCCTGCCCCTTTTCTCTCCTTGGATTTCTGGCAGCGAAATAGCTGGTGCAGGCATGAAGAGACCCATTGTGGAGCAGGAGGCTTATGGAGGGGTAAGGGGCTTTAACCCCCCTTTCCCTTCTGAAGTCTCTCAATCCACCCCACCCCTCAATGAATACAGCACACTTGTTTTCAGTGTGGCTGCATCGGGGGGGGGGAGAGGGGATAATAGGATTGGGCTTTAAGACTGCAATCCTATAACACGTCCCTAGGAGTAATTCCTGTTGAATACAATGGTACTTACTTCTGAGTAGACATGCATAGGATTGTGCTGTAAGAGTCTGAACTGTGAATTGGAACTTCCCTCATTCAAATCTTGCCTCTGCCATTAATCCTTGCTGGGTGGCTTTAGGTAAGCTACTCCCCTTCTATCCCAGCTGCAATATGGGGATATTACTTGCAGTGCAATCCTAGTATAGTATATATGTTTACTCAGAAGTAAATCCCACTATGTTCACTAGAGCTTACTCTCAGGGTAGAGGATTGCAGCCTTACTCACCTTACAGGGTTGTTGTAAGGATTCCATCAAGATTATACATGTGAAGCCCTTAGCACACTCAGAAAGCACTATAACACATATTATAAATAATAATTATTATTATATGTAGGTGATTTTTCCTAGTTGTCTTTTTTTTTAACTGCTTTTTCCAGTGTAGAATCAAAATTAGTAGATAGACTAGATTATCTTAAAAACAGTTCAATATTCACTTTTTTTAAATTGGAGGTAGACAGGAATGACTTTTCATATACACATATTTTTGGTTGAAGTACGTGTGCTCTACATATTGAGTTGAAAATCTAAGATACATTAGCAGCTCCAAATTCAATATGGTCTCTCTATGCCCAGGCTTACCAGATCGTCGCCGGGATGGGAGCGGTCTACCCTTAAGGGGGCGGGGCGTGGGGGGCAGGTAAGGGGGCGTGGTTCTGCCCCCCCGCCCCCTTAAGGGTAGACCGCTCCCGTCCCGGCGACAATCTGGTAAGCCTGTCTATGCCTCCTTTAAAAAGAGTTGCAATAGTGTGTCCTGGGGTTGATAACTGACTCAGAATAAAAATGTGTTAATGCCTGAAAAAGCCTCTTTCTGTTTCCTCAGGACTTTAGAAGAAGCAGCCTCTGTACCTGTGGTATATGCCACAGCTTACTATGCTTTGGTGGTTCGAGGTGGCATGAAGAAGGGCGAGAGTGTGCTCATTCATTCAGGCTCAGGTGGTGTGGGCCAGGCAGCCATCGCTATTGCCCTGAGCATGGGCTGCCGCGTCTTTGCTACTGTAGGTAAGTAACAACTTCCTTTTTTTCAGACATTCGGGATCGACAGACCTCCATTCTAAGAGCTCATGGTATCCTACTTCTAATAACACTCAAAAATCAAGATGGAAACAAGGCTTTTGTGTTTGAAAATTTTCAGTATGGAAAAATTGACCAAAAATTATTTGCCTCTTGAAAATTTTTTTATGTTTTTTTGCAAATGCACATTTCAAATGCACATTTGATTCTACAGAGAGAAGCATGAAGGAACTGGCTAAGAATGAGGCTCGTTTCCCAGTTGTTTCTTGGGGGAGGGAATTCCTCGGTCCCTTTGGCAACCATTCACCAGCACTTTAGAGCACTTACCTGACAATCCATTTTACTGATGCTTAATATAGGCTTCTGAGGAAGGAAAAAGAAAGTAGCCTGTTAAGGACTGTCTGTAAGGCATTGGAATTTTACAGAAACATAATATTTCTTTTCTGCTTTTAGGCTCTAAAGAGAAACGTGAATATCTGCAAACTAGATTCCCCCAACTTGATGCAAATAGCTTTGCCAGTTCTAGGAGTACTTCCTTTGAGCAACATGTACTGAGAATCACCAATGGTAGAGGTAAGTGTAACTATCGTAGGCTGGTAAGAATAAAGCCCCCCTAGAAGTTTAGAGGATTTAATTAGGTGTGTGTGTGTGTGTGTGTGTGTGTGTGTGTGTGTGTGTGTGTGTGTGTGTGTGTGTGTGTGTGTGTGTGTGTGTGCGCACACACACACACACATTTAGAAATGCACATTATTTGGCCCTGTACCAGCATAATAGTGATGAGTTATGGGGTTGATCATCCTTGTAGGTGTCGATCTGGTGTTGAACTCCTTGGCAGAAGAGAAGCTCCAGGCCAGTCTGCGCTGCCTTGCTCGACATGGGCGTTTCTTGGAAATTGGCAAATATGACCTGTCTAACAATACACCCCTTGGTAAGATTTTGTTCTGTTGGGACTGGAGTACTGATGTGCATGGTCACCCAGTGCTTAACTATGAATATTGGTTTATTTATTTAAAAAGATTATCACACCTTTTTCTGCATAGAAAAAGCTCTAGGTGGCTTACAATACATACAAATATTATTGTTAGGAACATTTATATATTGCTTTTCAACAACAACAACAAAAAGTTCACAAAGTGGTTTACAGAGAAAATCAAAGAACTAAATAGTTCCCTGTCCCAGAAGGTCTCACAATCTAAAAAGATGCAGAAGAAACGCCAGCAAACAGCCACTAGAAAACTGGGGTATCTTTGCCCCCTGCAAAGATACTGGGGAAAGATATTTGCTGCATAAATAATAGAAACATGGTATAAAAATACAAAAGCCACCGAAAAATATCAGAGCAGCAATCTTGAATTAACAGGCTCCACTGATCTGATAAAATAATTCAAAACTTTTATAAAACAGAAAGATGTTTATATATATCGCAAATTAATTGTTCATGTTTCCTTTCATATTTCATTTGCCTAAATGGAGCTAACTTCACAAAACACTCAAGGTGCACCATTCTCTCTGATGGATACCAAAATATTGAGAGCTAAATTGATATGGTTAACAGATGGTGGAGCAACATATATTTTATTTATTTATTAGTTATTTCCATTGATATCCCTTCACATGGTCCCAAGAAGGCTAATGGCATGTAATTAAAAACACAGAACAGCATAACAAAAATGATCCAAATATCAAACTGCAGAAACAGACCAAAAAACAAAAAAAAATCTTCCAGCTGTAAGCAGACATCAGCCATTAATTCTTAGGGCCCAAATACCTGACAAAACAAGTAGTTCTTCAGTACCCTCTTAAAGGCAAGGGGAGAGAGGGGGACCCCCACACACATCCTGCTGCAGGGAGTTCCACATCTGGGGGTCCACTCATTCAGTGATGACATGCAGACCAGAGCCTCCTTGGAATTTCTCAATGGGTGGGCAGTTTCACATGGTAGAAGACAGTCCTTAAGCTATTGAGGGCTCAAATCATACAGTAATGGGTTTTAAAGCTAAGAAACAGCACCTTGAATCGGACCGGAAACAATTAGGAAGCCAGTGTAACTTCTGCAAAACATAGGTAATATGTTCCCCCCAAAAAACACGACTTTCCCCAGCATTTTGCCCCAGTTGCAGTTTCTTAGATACTGCATGTCTCTCCCTCCTGCCAAGCATTTTTGTGTTGTTGTTTTTTAGAAATGTACAGAGGCATCGCTACGGTAGGGACGGTACCATAAGTTGCGCCCTGTCCTAGTCCCGTTTACAAGCCGGCAGGAGGCAGCCCCACCCCCTCGCCGTCAGAGCCATTCGGTGTGGAGAAGGCAGCGGGCAGGAGACTCCCTGCCGCTGCCTTCTCCACACCAAATGGCTCTGACAGCAAGGGGGTGGGGCTTCCTCCTGCCAGCTTGTAAACGGGACTAGGATGGGGCGCAACTTACGGTACCGCCCCAACCATAGCGACGCCTCTGAAAATGTAACAGGCTTCCAATCACATTTGGGAGCTACTTTTTGGAAGTAGCTTCTGTGTGCAATTGGAAGCTCTTCTGAGGTACGGGGTGGGGCTTGGGAGCCACAGGGCCCCCACAACCCCCAGAGGGCCGGCACAACCCCTGGTAAGTGGAAAAAGCCTTTTTTTTCCCCGCAGCAGCGGGACCCCAGATGTGCTGTCACCGCAGAGTCCGCAACGACTTACAGCCTCCCTTGCTTGCCTGTAAAAGTTTGAGAACCACTGTATTGGCTCATCCTCCCCATCTCCTAACAGCCAGTGGAATATCCCTTTACTTTTCCAGTGACTACTTACACTGGAATATTTCCTCTGAAATAAATAGAATTCACCAACCAAGTGGTTTCTTGGTTGCTTCCTAATTCACTTCTCTCTGAATGGTCTGTTGCCAAGATCACGATGAACGATGCTTACAGCGAAAACCTTTTGCAGGAGATTTGTGTGGGTAGGGTTTCTGTGGAACTGGTCTCTCCTAATCTTGCTCATGCCACTTCAGTTCAAGTCCAGTAGATACTACTCTTGAGGAGAAGCTTTATTGAACTTTGACTAAAACACAACCCCCTTCCCTTTGACTCTAACTATGCTACTGTTTCATTCTAATTGATTGTCAGACACGTGGATTAGTTTTAAAGTGCAAAACATTTTACTGGCCACAGAGACCACAATGCAGGACAATAACGGTGTTACTTTTTCTAGGAATGGCCCTGTTCCTAAAGAATGTAGCTTTCCATGGGATTCTGCTAGATGCCATTTTCGAGGAGGGCAACAACGAGTGGGAGATGGTGTCAGACTTGCTGAAGAAGGGCATCAGAGATGGTGTGGTAAAACCACTGCGGACTACGGTCTTCAACAGAGATGAGGTAGAAGCTGCCTTCCGATATATGGCACAAGGAAAACACATTGGAAAAGTCATAATCAAGGTATGATTGGTAGCTCTTTGGATTGTATTAGTGACCTAAGAATCTTATGTGTGTGAACTGCAGTGAACGGCCATGACAGGTGATGGTAGTAACTGCCTCTGTAAGGGAGGTAAGAGAGAAAAAGAATAGGGAACTGGATATAATTTACAAGGGTTTTTAAACTACTACTATTGCATTAAATCAGCATCATTGAGTTTAAAAGGCATTTTTACCCAAGCAGCGGCGTCCCTCCGCTGGTGCTGGTGCTGGTGCTGCAGACCACACCATACATCACTAATGGTCAAAATTGTGAAAACCTTTGTCTTAAGACTAATATTATCATGTTATATATCATTCGATGTGCAATGAAACAAACTGTTTCAAAATATCTGTATTCTATCAAATGTTATGGCCAAATAACCAGAAACAGAAAACACAACTTCTTTGTGTAACAAAAAGTGGATTTCTGTAACTCAAAACAGATCAATGAGACTGATTGTTCTGAGAACCGAGTTGGTTACTGATTTGTTGGGTGACTGTACTGTTATATATGGAAATAATTAAAGTTAATGCTGTCATACTGGGTGACGCAAGCCCTTGTTTTAGACTAAAAACATACATTAGGCTGTGCGTATAATATTGTAAATTTAAAGGTGTAATTTTGATTAAGCGGGAGGTGGGGCAATGGCATGGGGGTGGGGCGATGATGTGTTTCCCCGCCCACTGCATGGGAGAAGGTTCATCATGGGGGTGATGCACTGGCCTCCCACACCAGGTGACGCAAACCCTAGGAATGTCCCTGCCCAAGGGTGTATATATGCAACTGGAGTCAAATGCGTACACCTGTGGGCTGGGATCTGACTTATCCCAGACCTGAGCTGCAGCAGCTTCTCTGAACATATCTGGGAATCCAGCTAGAAGCCCCAGAGACTATGTTTGAGCAGCTCAAGTCGTAACTTTTTCTTTTGCATAACTTTTTTTCTTGCAAGAGCACAAATCTGCAGCTTATGAAATTGTTCCACTTTAAGGTGGCTAGAAAGAGCAATCATGAATTTCCTCTCTGGTGTTAAAAGTTGTATTCAAGAAATCATCTTGGGGGTGATCGGCAAGCAATCCCAACATATCCTTGTCTTGCAAAAGCACTTGAGGAAAATCATAAAGCATATGAGTTGGGGGTGGTGTGTGTGGCATAACCCATGGCTGTATGAACAAAGGATCCACTTCAGTTTTATTCTGTTTGATGACTTGTCTGTATGTTGTTGCAGGTCCATGAAGAAGACAAGAAATATCCCATGGAGGAAACTAAACTAACCCAGCTCCCTGCCATCTCCCGAACATCTTGCCCATCAAGCAAATCCTATATTATCACAGGAGGCCTTGGGGGATTTGGCCTGGAACTAGCTCAATGGTTGGTTGAAAGAGGGGCAAAAAATCTTGTGCTGACATCTCGTTCTGGCATCCGAACTGGTAAGTTGAAAACGAAAGACAATTAATAAGGAAGATGGAATCTAGGAGTAGTTGTCATGCGAGACAGCCAGTTCATGACGTTCTAGAATTGTGGGCTCAGAGTTTTTTGTTTTCTTAATAAAAATGTAATTTATGTGTGTGTGAGACTGAGATGGAATTGTGAAGCAACCAGGTTTAGCAGGTGCTAAAAGAAGTTACCAAGGTGTGTAGGTCAGCGTTTCTCGAAGTTCTACAGGGGAGGTTACTCTTTGCAGGGATGGGCCGATGTCGGAAGCAGCTTTCCAGGATTGCGCCCGCCCCCAAAATGCTTTTAAAAACATACCTGGTTGTCCCACCAGCTCCCTGAAGAGTCGGGGGGGCTGCTGTCGCCCCTGCAGGCCTCCCCAAGGCTCTAAACAGTGGCAATCTCATCAAAAAGCCCACTTCCAGTTTTCGGGTTGAAAACCAGAAGTGGACTTTTTGTTGCGATCACCACTGTTTATAGCCTTGGGGAGGCCTGCAGGAGTGACAGCAGGCCCCCTGGACTCTTCGGGGAGCTGGCAGGACAACCAGGTATGTTTTAAAAAGCGTTTTGGGGTCAGGGGTGATCCTGGAGCACTGCTGCCTATGTTCTTGCTGGCCACCCCCCCCCCCTTAAGGGGATATCGGCCACTTCTGGAAAAAGTGATGCGTCACAATCCACCACTTGGAGAACCCCTGGTCTAGGTGCATGGAAGTAATGGCACATAGTCACCACTAAAAAAAGGATCAAATTATTAAGGGAAGGAGCAAGATACTAGGAAGAGAGGAAATGCGAGGCTTCTGTTAAGAATACTTGTGATGTTCTGCTCGAACTTGATGTGGAAATATTTGTACCTCTTTGATACTAAAAACGCTTTTAAGCAGGAAAAAACACACACACCAAGAAATGGAGCTCTGAAAGGTGTCATATCATGAACCCTAAGCTCTTGAAGGTGGGGATGGAACAAGGCTGGCATTGTTGAGAAAGCACTTGAGCAAAGGGGAGGAGAAAAACAAACAGTTGCTATTTTGTGCTTGTGCTTGTATGTTCTGCTTTGATTAGTATTTTTATTAGTATAGCTTCATCTTTCAGCCAGAAAAATGGAGGGACCTAGAACCTCAACAGGATCATAACATGAACGTTTCTGACTTCCTTCTACAAATGCAGCAGGACAGATTTCACCTGCTTCAATTTTAAATGCTACTTTTATTTCCAGACAGAAACATTTGGCCAAAGTTTAATGCCTTTTTATGGCCCAAAAACACAGCAGGAAGTGCAGCTTTCCAAGTGTTTCCAGTGCTCATTCTAGACTCCTTCACTTTGCAGGTTACCAGGCTAAACGAGTCCAAGAATGGAAGCAGCTGGGAGTCGAAGTTCTAGTGTCAACCAATGATGTTGGGACTCTGGAGGGGACACAACGCTTAATAGCAGAAGCTTCTCAGCTTGGGCCAGTTGGGGGCATCTTCAACTTGGCTATGGTGAGCGACAACAAGTGGTTAGGATCAAAGTGGCTGTCATGGTTTCTCGTCTGCAAGGGCAGTCCATGTACTGAGCCAAGCTAACTAATGACACGAGGTGCTGGGAGAACTGGGTGCTCAGCCAGACACACGGAGCGCTGGAGCGGCTTTTTCAGCTTGCCCTGTATTGTGGGTGCAAATGACTGGTGGGGGAAGGGAAGCTCCAATCGGCAGCAGACATGGAGCAGTTTAGTGCTTGCATGTGTTTTTTGCACACACGCCTCCTCTCCTCCCTTTGCAGTGAAACTCAGGCGTGCATTTCTCTCAAGCAGCAGCACCTCCGGGCAGTAGCATAGCAATCAGGAAGGTGTAAATGGCGCAACCATTGCTTTTCTGTATGAGTGAGAGACAGACACGGAGGCACGACTTTCTCCCTCCTCACTTTTTGCAGTGAAGCAGCTTGCTTTGCGTTTGTGTGCAACTCTGCAGCTTGTAACCGGAGTTGGGTGGGATCCCCCTTCACTCTCCCTGGGCGTTCTGGCTCAACAGGTGGGGTGTGGGGTGACCGGATGGGGGAGAGGAGCTGTGGTAGGAAGAGGAAAGTGCAGGCAGCGGTGGCTCAGTCCAGGGTTGGGGCGCAAGGACATCATCCGTCAGCCTGGCAAGGAGGAGGAAACCGCGGGGAGGGAGAGGTTGTCAGCTGCAGGTTGGCCTTTGTTTGCCTGGCAGGGCTCACCTCCTCAGCCCCTGCCGTGAATTCACTGCTCTGTCAAAGACAAGGGGGAACTGTCTCGGCCCCATAGATTGCTGCACTTCTCACCCTCAGAATCGACACTTGAGCAGCAATGACCCACCTTCTTAGTCTCTTCTCTCCACCAGACTTTCATCTTCTTATTCTCGCACTCGCACTCGCTCTCTCTATAAAATCACCCCCATTCAATTCCTTCTGCATACTGGTGTGCTTGCTTAAATAAGAAGCAAGGTTTTTGCCCTAAAGTTTGTTTTCAATGGCAGGGTTTAATTGGGAATATAGTGATATGTGTCTCTGAGCATGAGCAGAGTGCCTTTTTCTTACTACTCATTGGTAATGGGGAGGCGCGGCTAACGGCCAGTAGGTCAAAAGGGAGCCGTAGGTCAAAACCGTTTGGGAAACACTGGACTATTTCAACATTGTTTGGAAATGGCAGCAAGAGACATATTGTGACATAACTGAGTGAAGAAATATGAAAACACTCGCTAATGTTTCTTAACAGGTCTTGAAAGATGCTATGTTGGAAAATCAGACCCCAGAACTTTTCCAAGATGTCAATAAGCCCAAGTATTCAGGCACCCTTAATCTGGACCAGTAAGTATGAAATGTGAAAGATGAAAATGAGCTATGCTTTGTTTAAGGATTTTGAAGGTGGGAAAGAGAAATATCTTTATGAAAATGAATAACAAAGAATCTTTTCTGGTGTTATTTTCCTCTAGAGTGACTCGTCAAAAATGCCCAGAACTGGACTACTTTGTAGTTTTCTCATCAGTAAGCTGTGGAAGAGGAAATGCTGGACAGAGTAACTATGGGTTCGCCAACTCTACCATGGAGCGCATCTGTGAACAGCGACGGCATGATGGGTTTCCAGGTAATGGTGTAGTTCTGCCAGTCCTGAATAATTTGGTTTTAAAAAATAAAACAAATGAAAGCAAAATGTATACAGGATAAAAAAAAACATGCTTCTTGACATGTACATGCGTGCCACAAATCTTAGTTGCTCGTAACTAGTGCTTCACATCATGCTGATACTTTTGGCTTATTCCTGATGTATTTGCTGACTTACTATGCATTTTCTCTTGTTCCTCAGGCCTAGCTATACAGTGGGGTGCCATTGGTGATGTTGGTGTTGTCTTGGAGACAATGGGCAGTAATGATACCGTGATTGGTGGAACGCTACCCCAGAGGCTTAGCTCATGCCTGGAAGTTCTGGACCACTTCCTCAACCAGCCTCATCCTGTCATGTCCAGTTTTGTTCTGGCAGAAAAAGTTCTGGCAAAAAGCAGTGGGGATAGCCAGCGGGACCTTGTGGAAGCTGTTGCCCACATTCTCGGTAAATATCACTGTGGATGATTAGACACATTTATTATTATTTTTTACAAACACACAGTTTCCATTATTGAAATCATGGCCAAGGCAGCTCACAAAAGCACCATAAAAGCATAATACAATAAATTAAATCAGTTAAAACAGCAGGAATTTGTTCAGCCACTAGGCAGGTTAAAGGCCTACCAAAACAAGCACTTGTTAACAGTACAGCAGTGAAATGTCAACAAATTGGACAAAATGAGCTTCCCTAGGGAGGAAGTTTCAAAGACTGGGTGTGACTTCAAAAAAGTCTTCTTCCATGTCTTCTTCAATTGTACACTGCCTTGAACATAGGAAAGGCGGTATATACATCTTTTAAATAAATAAATGTCCCAAACAAGTGCACCTCAGATATTGGTGAAATGTGGAGAAGGCCTCCTTGACAAATCTCAGCATGTGGGCAGAGAAGATGGTCCTTTTAGGTATCTCAGTCCCAAGCAATTTAGGCTTATACTTTACACAGTAATTACACATTAATGTCTGATGTGATGCCAGGTCTTATTAAGAACCTGCAATTGTTAAACAACTATCTTGATGGGAAATGAACATCTTGAGCTACCCCAGGAGTTTGCTCCATATCTGACCAGGTGACAGGTATCTTGTTAAACTCAGAGTTTCTTAGTTTATTATACTTAGTTTATTATACTCCATAGCCATGGTCTTTCCATTGTGACCCCTATATTCCTGTGCATATGTGTTCAGGCCTTCAGTTGTGGCAATTTCCTCTCATTACAGATGCTGGCATGGAGGGATGCCATCTATTCAAGTGGAAACAATAGAATTCATATATATTCACTTGTGTCACATATGCAGATCTGAATGTTCTCCCATTCTGTGAACACTTTGATTGAACTTAAGAAACAAAGTTGTTAGGAAATAGTCTTACTCAGCCAGTCCATTCTTTTAAGCCAGGTTGGATTATTGTTTTTTTTTTATTTTAAAACATTTATACCCCACCTAGCCTGACAGGAAAGCTCAAGACAGCTTGCAGGGATAAAAACACACAGTATAAACAATAAACAAATCAAATAAAAAAACAAAAGAGAGAAACAGCAGTGCAACAGAACCCATTAAAATATCATCAGACTTAAAAGAAAAACTACTCAAACAAAGGCTAGGCTGAATAAAAGGATCTTAATCACCTTCCAGAATGCCAGCAAAGATGGAGCCATTCTGATCTTCAAGGGGTGTAGGTTTCAGAGGCTAGGCACTACAGTAGAGAAGGCCCTGTCATGGGTTACTGCCAACCATATTTCCAGCAATGACGGAACCCACAATAGAGCCTCTCTGGATGGCCACACTGGATGAGCTGATTCATATGGGGAGAGACAGTCCTTCAAGTACTTAGGTCCTAAGCCATTAAGAGCTTTATAGGTCATTATCAGTACTTTGAATTGTGCTTGGAAATGTACAGGCAGCCAATGTAGATGGTACAGTAGGCGCATGACATGGTCGTGAGCCCTAGACTGTCAACAGCCTGGTGACTACATTCTATACCAATTGTAACTTCCAGACAGTCTGCATAAGCAGCCCACACAGGGTGCGTTATAATAGTCCAGTTTTGATGTCACCAGAGAATGGGTGAACATAGCCAGCCCCGACCAATCTAAGAAAGGATGCAGTTGGTGCACCAGCCAAAATCCGCTAAAGAAGGTGCTCTGGGCTTGACTATCTCCTGGCTATCCAGATTCAAAGTCAGGCCTAAGAGCACCCACAAACTGCAAATCCTGCAAGGAGAGTACAACCCCATCCAGAATAAATTGTTAAACCAATTTCTGGATCACAGATATCTGGAACAATAGCTCCTCTGTCTTGTCTGGATTAAATCCAATTAAATTAATTTCAATTTAATGTTGGCTAATCAAGTAATGACCTTATGGGTGTAGTTCTACCCACTATGTTTCACTCAGACGTTTGCTGTTACTCCAGGCTTACTCAATGCAAAGAGCACAATGTCCTGACCTGATTACACCTGCAATACAAGTAGATAAGCAGACCTGTGGTTTACGGGAGGTGACTTCACAAAACTGGGAAGCAGTTGAGAAACTGTATCAAGTGTAGGGGGTTGTCTGAAAGAAGGTACTTAGTTGCAAATCTGTGTCCTCAGCAAGTAGAATTAAATGTGCACGGAAATCAGGTCAGAAATGTACACAGGCGCATCTTGATGGATTTTAAAGGTGTGAACCTGTTGTTGCCTCCCTCATCTGTAACACATGGAAGAGGAGGAGCAACCTATCAGTGTGTGGGAGCTACAGCTGTTATGAAGTTTAAACAGATATAGATACATAGATTGCACAAGATAAAATATTTAGGATGAGTTTGGGGATTTGGCTGCAGATACTGAAATAATGCTTCTACAGTTTGCTACATTGTTTAAACATGATTAAACCCAAAAAGTAAATGAAGGAGGGCACCATCCTGAGAGATGCCATGCTGGAAACTGTGGGCAACGTGAAAACAAACAGCCAGATGGGGTTTGTCCAGATATTGTTACGTTTGTCTTTTTCTTTCTCAGGTGTTCGTGATGTGAACAGCCTCGGTGCTGATACCTCGCTGTCTGATCTGGGTTTGGATTCCTTGATGGGGGTAGAAGTACGCCAAACCCTGGAGCGGGACTATGATCTTGTCATGACAATGAGAGATGTCAGATTGCTTACTATTAACAAACTACGGGAACTTTCTTCCAAAACTGGAGCCCCAAATAGTAAGTATGTCCAGCTAGCTACACAGAATCTGCCCTACTTTGGCCTTATGAACATATAAAAATGGGAAATGATAGGAGCTGGGATAATTGGGACCCAATTCTGCCCTGTGGGACACTGGTTCAGTCTTGTTGTGGGTGAGAGCTGCTTGCCCATGACTCGCAGAAAGGAAGATTTAGTTGTTAGTGAAGCAAATTGATCATTTCTGCCCTATCCTCCAGATGCGACTGAAATAATCAGATGCCCTAGTTCCTTACTAAAAAAAAAAAAAAATTGACCTGGAGCAAAAACTGGATATTGGGTTGTGAACAAGACTGCCTGGGTGTCATTGAGAAACTTCCTCCATCAGGTTCCAAAGTTAGGGTCAAACTGATCAGAAGAATCTCCCACATTTTTTCATTTTTACTTCAAAGTAGCTGTGTGGGGCTGATTTGATCAGGTCTGCAACACTGACGAAGAGTGTTAACCTCTTTCCTCTTGTGCTGTTTCCTGAGTGAAATTTCCCCCCAAACCTTGCTTTTAGCTCTGCAGAGTTAAAAAAAAAAAAAAGGAAAAAAAGAGCACCTGCCATTCTTTCCCACACATGCATGGAGCTTGTAGGAGATTGGAAGGAAATTAAATGGGAAAGCATCACAGGAGTGAAAAGGTGATTTGCTTCCCAAGGTCGTGATCTAAATCTTCCCATGGCTGAAGACAAACAGTGGGAGATTCACCGACTGGGTCTCCTGCATCCTGTCTCGTATGGCCCTTAATTCCAAGAACTTGATGTTTTAAGATACAATCAAATGACACTAGTCCCAAACCAGCCTACTATTATCCTTTTTTAACTCACCTCCTTATTTGAACATGTAATTGACTGACTCTTTTCCTTTTTAATTTTTTTTTTATTAGCATTATCCCTTGAGACAAAAGGTGGTCAGACTGAGCTACCAAAGTTGAACTTGAATAACCTGTTGGTTAATCCGGATGGAGCAACTCTCTTGCAGCTCAATAAGGTGCAGAGCACAGAGCGCCCTCTCTTCCTCATTCACCCCATTGAGGGAACTCTCACAGTTTTCAACAAACTTGCCTCTAAGCTCAGCATACCCACCTATGGACTTCAGTGCACAAAAGGTAGTTCTATTTGTGTTTATTTCATCAGTCTAAAGAAACCACAGTGCATCATTGTCAGTAGAGTCTGAATCAACCTATTTATAATTTTTAAAAAATCACAAACGTTCTGCCTTGCTCAATGTGAGCATGCTTTGTCCATGTGAAAAGTGACGTGCACAGGGGAGTCCTCGATCCTACCGGAAAGGCTTATGATCATAATGCACTGCTGGGATACAATGATTCTTTGGGGACAAAACCCCCAAGCTATTACTCTGAATCAGGACAAAATCCCAAAACTAAAACATGTTTTAAAACACACACACGGGTTTCAAGAAGTGAGAATCAGTCGTAATGACAGGCTATGAGCCACACTATTTTAGTACTATTTCAAGATTTGTTGGCCATTTTCAGTGGCTAGACACATTACATATATACATATGCGGGGAAGGTCACCTCCTCTCTATTTTAAAACTTTCTGCAATCCTTCCTGTGGACCCTTATTATCGAGATTTATTTTTTATTTTAATATTACTGAAAACCTGTAACGGCTAGAAGGTTTGCGGCGCCCTTCTGACATCGCTGTAGTAGAAAGAAAATGGTTTCCAAATTCTCACTCGCTCTTAAGCAATGTTGTGTACGTAACTGGTGTACTGAACTTACGGCGCAATCCTGCCTAACTCAGCGCCAGCAGAGCACATGCTCCGCTGGCCCTGGGTGTCGTGAAAGTGCTGTAAAGCACTTTCACGGCACCCGGAAAATAAGCGGCGCCGGCGTAGAGGCTAGCACCGCTTATTCAGCCGTCCGGAGGACCCTGTGCCGGCCGCCACAGGTGAGTACTGTGCCAGTCAGTACAGGAGCGTGGAAGGAGCAGGCAAGAGGGGTGAGGGAGGGGAACCATTGGCTGGCCTGGGCTGGGAGGGGGTGGGGATATTGGTGGCACGCTCCGGCGATATCCTATGCCCCTTCCCAGCCCGGGTCAGCCTTACACGGCCTCCCCGGATGCACACCAGCTTCAGAGCCCATTGCGGCCTGTGCAGTTGACTCCGGGGAAAGGGGACAAACATCCCTTTCCCCTGAGGAGAGCCCAGGCTGTGGCGGTGCAGGCCACAGTGGCATTAGGATACAGCAGCCAGCCCTTTAGCTTAAAGTTAGGCAGGATTGCACTGGAAGTTATAGTCATCTTGCAACAAAACACAGTTTCTTGGAACCTTGCCATTACTTTTGTACAGCGAGTCCCTGCCTTCTGTAAGCCTCGACTTGTGTAATTTTGATTTTATGAATGTTTGGCCTGCTCTGTTGGGAGGGGCAGCAGGAGCCACTCACGCTTGCCACTTTTGTTTAAAGAGTCTGCATGGAGAAAGCGCTGCATTCCAATTGTCGAAGCACAGCGATCTGGCCCCTTGTCTTCCTGGTGGCGGAGGGGGCAAGGTGAAAAAGCAAGGGGCCAAATGACTGCACTCCAAGGACCGGAATGCAACAATATTGCCCCTTCCTCCACGCATTTGTTAAACAAAAGAGGAAACTTAGAACATGCTGGGATTGATCCCAGCATGCTCTACATTTGCTGCGTTGTTTACAGAGTGGCAAGTGTGAAAGGGTCCTCTTGTTCCTTCCAGTTCCAACTTATGTAGAAATCAATGCATGTAAGGGTTGTTCCAGAACAGAACCCTTACATAAATCAGGGTGTGCTTGAATACAGAATACAGACATCTGCATACCAACTAGCATGCAGGAAATATCTTTTCTAGCACTACATATGGTAAATGGGGAGCAATCTCACCTATATGGTAGATGGAAAAGATAAATATCAGGCACGCTTGATTTTATAGAAAAACCTTAAATAAAACATGAGCAGTTTTTGCCAAAAGCTCAGAAATAAATAGGGTCTGAATGCACTTGTCTAACCTTCCCACCATAATTCTTAGCTCCTATTCCTCTGCTCTGATTCTAGTACTGTATATCCATTAATGCAATGTCTCCTTTCATCTGCTATCTCAGGGTGTTTCATTTTTTTTTTTTTTTGCAAAAAGACCCAAATTCTAAAAAAAAAAAAAATGAAATCAGAAACAATGTTGCAACTATAGATTTATTAGTACAGTGGGCCATCGGTATCTGCAGGGGTTCCGTTCCCGGAAGCCCCACAAATACCCAAATCTGCATAAAATGAAATCCACAGTGGTGCCGGGACCACAGTACCCTATTTTTCAGCTGTGCCACCTGCTTCTCGACTCCCACACGTCTTCCAAGTACTCCAAACTGCAGCAAACAGTAAAAAAAAAAAGTGATCAAAAGTGACTTCTGGTTTCACATCATGACCGGAAGTCACTTTTGATAACTTTTTTTACTGTTTGCTGCAATTTGGAGTATTTAGAAGTCATGCGGGAGTCGAGAAGTGGGTGGTGGGCCTGGCGCATAAGGTACGCCATAAGGTTAATAAGGTACTGTGACGACGCCCCCAGTGGGACTCTACTTCCGGGATTAGCCATCCGCATTGAGTCAAATTCGCAGATGGCTAACCCGCGGATGAAGAGGGCTCACTGTACTTGTCTAACTTATTTCAGTTTTAAAATTTGGAGTTTCTGGTAGCAGAACTGAGTTTTTAGCACAGGATTCCAGACATGGTGATTCTGATTGTCCATCATCTGACTCATTCCCTAACTTTTCATCTTCGCTTTCTCTCATTAGCGGCTCCTCTGGACAGTATACAGAGCCTGGCATCCTATTATATAGACTGCATAAAACAGGTGCAGCCAGAAGGTCCCTATCGGATTTCTGGATACTCCTTTGGCGCCTGTGTAGCCTTTGAAATGTGTTGCCAGATACAAGCTCAACAGAATCCCTCCCACTTGCCCAACAGCCTCTTCCTGATTGATGGTTCTCACTGCTACGTCGCAGCACACACCAAGGTAAGAGACTCGAGGTGAATCTATTCCAAAACGATCAGACTTCCAAGTAGGAACAGCATGCAACCATATTATAGATTGACATGTATGCATTCACACATGCACGCACACACAAATGTTGTTACAGATTCACGTGATAATCCATATTTGACTTGCACACTATTTTCCTATTCAGGCAATTCCTGTAAGGCAAATTGGAGAGGTAGCTATTTGGTCATTCCAACACCTCTTCATTGTCTAGCACAGGGCTCTTTAGAAGACACTGTGCCAAATCATGGCAGTTAGAAAGTTTTATTTATCCAAACCATTTGTTTGAGGATCAACTATTGTTTGCCTTCTTTTCTGGCTTTTGGGTGCTCTCGGCGTTTTAGTCATCTGAACCCCAATTCTGTACTAAAATTCTGTCCAATGTCTAAAATTAATTTAGCGTGATCTTGTTGTTATCCTGCCCTCTAGAGCTACAGAGCCAAGCTAACCCCAGGAAATGAGGCTGAAGCAGAGACTGAAGCATTGTGTGCCTTTGTTCAGCAGTTCAGTGGCATGGAATACAATAAGGTAATGTTCTTCCACACTGATCCCACCATAGCTACAACAACATATAGTTTGCTCACATAAGAGCCACCCGGCTGGATTGGGTGAACTGCCCATCTAGTCCAGCATCCTGTTCCCCTTAGTGGCCAGCCAGATGCTCCACGAGTAGGAGATAAAGAGAAACACTTCTGCTGTTGGTCCCCTGTAACTAGAATTGAGAGGCACACTGGAGCCCACATACAGCCCTCATGAGTAGAAGCTGTTGATGTACTTGGCCTCCATTAATTTATCTAATCCTCTTTTACAACCTTTAAGGACAGTGACCGTCAACATGCCTTGTGGCAGTGAATTCTATAAATGAATTGTGCATTGTGTGAAGTGCTTCCTTTTGTCCATCCTAAATCTCCCACCAGTTTTATTAGATGTCCCCTGGTTCTAGTGTTGTGAGAGAGGGAGAAAAGCTTCTCTCTCTCTCTCTCTCCACAATCAACACACACGAATAATTTTATTAGCCTCAATCACGTCTCCCCTTAATCCCGTTTCTAAACTAAAAGGCCACAAGCGTTGTAGCTTTCCCTCCTAAGAACAGTGCTCCAGCCCCACAGATTGTTTGGGTTGATCACTTCTGCACAACTTCTGCTTCCTTCTCCAAACTGTGCCGTACCTTGTAGTAAAGCACTTCTCTTTTCATTGCTTGCAGTTGCTGGAGATTCTCCTACCCCTTTCTGACCTAGAAACTCGTGTAAGGGCTGCTGTGGACCTAATAACCGAGAACTACAAAGACATCAGCCATGAGGCACTCACCTTTGCTGCTACTTCTTTCTACTACAAACTGAAGGCAGGAGACAAATATGTACCAGGGTGCAAGTATCATGGAAATGTGACACTACTGAAAGCAAAGACCCACAACGAGTATGGCGAAGGACTTGGGGGAGACTACAAGCTTTCAGAGGTTAGTTGCATTAACAGAAGGAACAGAAAGGTTTATTCTCTTATAAACATGACCGTTGGTGATTTTTTATTCACTGTAGCTCCTCTCCTAAAGCAGTGCAGCTGCCAATCTTGCATCCAGTTATATGCTTGAAATTCCATTGAAATCTATCAAACATGTCTAATTTTTGCAGCCATCTGCTGTATATATCTGCCTAAAGGTCCGGCTGCCGCATCCTATCCCGTTCCCGGACTGCCCCAGAGCAGCCCTGGAGCACCTCAGGAGAAGGGAACGTTCGTCCCCTTCCCCAGGTGCAAGCTGGCCGGGGCCCTATGGGTCTCCTCGGATGTACACCAACTATGATGCTGATGTACATCTGAGGTGGGCGAGTAAGGCCGGCCAGGCCCGGGAACGGGTCTAGGATATCGGTGGAGCGCACTGCCAATATCCCTGCCCGGGCTGGCCAATGGCCACCCCTCGGGCTGCCCCATTCCGCCCTCCCCCCGCCCCTGCATCGACCAGTGCAGGACTTACCTCTGCCTGTGGGTGTCGGGAGGGCGGCAGAGTGAGGGGTACCAGCTTCCGCGCCAGTGGCCCTTACCCCAGAATTGTCGCAAACGTGCTTTACGGCACATTTGTGACGGCCTAGAGCAGCAGAGCGCGTGCTCCGCCGCTCTAGGCTTAGAGAGGATCCACTGTTAGTCAGAGTTGGGGCCCCCTCCCTATGGCTTTTGATTTTTTTGAAAGAAGAGGAGCTGTATCTTGTATCCTCCCTCTTGCCTCAATGGCAGTATCCTACTCACTTGTATCCCTCACCCTTATCGACTTATAACTACAAATGTACATTATGTACATTAACCGGCTTTAACTGGGCACGTTTCCAAGTGGTGCTCATACAGTATTTAGCAGGGGGTGAGTAACTGTCCCAATTCACTTCAGCACAGTATCATTTCTAGGGGTTTTCAGATTGTGAGCCCTTTTGGGACAAGGAGCCATTTACTTAGTTGATTTTCTGTGTAAACCGCTTTGTCAACGCTGTATGTAAATATTCTGAAATTATAATTTGTAACCCTCACCCTTCTCAACCTATAACATAACTACAAATGTACACATCATTCCCTGTTGTGACTTTCTGTGTTTCCCCGGCTTATCAATCAACAGCAGCATTTCAAGCTCTACTATGGTATGTTATGGAAATGACTCTTCTGGTTTTCAGTGGAGAAATAGGAAAGAAGTAATTGGGCCTTTCTTGACGTGTCAATTGTGATCAATTTAAAGAGATGTAGAGAATGTAGAAAGTAGTTTATTCTAAGTAATTCTCACTATGTTCACTGGGGCTTATTCCCAGCAAAGTGTGCATAGGGGTGCAGCCTACAGTCCCCTTCTCAGTTGACACCTGAAAAATCAGAAGGCATATGGAACAACTGTATGTAATGTTCTCTTCCATGTCTCTTTGCCCTGTGTAGGTCTGTGATGGAAACGTATCTGTCCATGTTGTCGAAGGGGACCATCAAACCGTCCTGGAGGGAAATGGTGTTGACTCCATCACTGGGATCATCCACAGCTCACTAGCAGAGCCTCGGGACAGTGTTCGAGAGGGCTAGATACACTTCAGGAACTCTGCTGTGATTGATAGAGAATTCAATGCTAACCTTTATGACAACCCCAAGGAACTCTTCCTGTCATCCATCAGATCCTCTGCTCTGCAGCCACGTCTAGAAAGTCCTGACCAGGCAGCATCTCTCTCTCCAGCCCAATGATATGGTTGCGCTGTTGCACGGACCTCTATTGATGGCAACAATTCACACCATTCGGCAGTTTGAGGGGGAAAAAAATCTTAGGAGCAGGCTCTTTTTTTCTCTTTGTCTTGTGCTATGTATTGTATTGTATTATTGTCTAGAAGTATTCCAAAGGATGTGAACTAACCAAGCCCAGTGAGCAAGGAGGGAAACTGCAACTGATTTTGGAGACACACTTGTCTGTGAAGAATCAGTCTGCAGCAATATCAGAAAGTTAAGTCCATGGAGGCTTTTTGTAACTATTATTTCTAATTTGAAATATTATAGATATTTATTGCATTTTTTGTTTGCTAGAAGGTCTCAGTTTTAATTTAGTCTTGACTAAATGATAAGAGCAAAATATTCTAATATGGAATATTTTTTTTCTGCCAGATCAAGTTTGCCTCGTTTGTTTTTAATTAAACCAAAATCTATCTTTAGAACCATGTTGTAATTTGGGGTGGAAGATGGATTCCCGACACAAACACCAGCTTTCTCTGTGGAGGGATGGGGTTGATTCTTCTTGTTGCCAGAGAAGGATTCTGTTGGAAGGGGTTGGTAGTTTCAAGACAGGTAAGTCAGGTACAGCAGATGTTGGGTCAATGTTAGACACTTCCTGCATCTATCTGGGGAATGCACAGTAATTTCCTCATTGTTGCCTACTGTAATTTCCCAAATATCCACATGCTTCCAGTTAGGGCCTCTGAGAGGGGGGTTAAGGGGGTATAATTGTACCTGGGCCCAGGGCAAAAAAATGGGTCAAAAGGGGGGCAGAGCAAAAAAGGGCCCCTCAGGAGCCAAATTCACATGAAGGGAAGGGGCCCAGAATAAACTTTGTACCCCCTGTTAAAATTCCTCTGAGTGGCCCTGTTTCCAATCTAGCGTCTTCAGGGTCCAATCCTATCCAACTTTCCAGCGCCAATGCAGCCATGCCAACAGGGCATGCGCTGCATCCTGTGGTGGTGGGGAGCAGTCACGGAGGCCTCCTCAAGGTACGGGAGCATTTGTTCCCTTACCTCAGGGATGCATTGGCGCTAGAAAGTTGGATAGAATTGGGCCCTCATGCTCCCATGTGCAACTTGAAAGATTAATCATGATTCCAAGTTCCCAAGGCTTCTTGTTGACCGGAACCTGACTTAATCCTCCCAGCTGAACTATCTTCCCCACTCTCACCCTTCAAAAAACACAGCTCAGCAGTGACTAGGCAGATATTGATCAAGATCTTGTGTAAAAAAGAAAAATGGATTCCAGTAAGCCTTTTCTTGCCTCTTTAGCTATGCTTGTAGGGGAATCAGTGCATCTTTGCTGTACCAATGATACAGAGGAGACACAGGGAGGGAGCCACTAGCATCAAGCAGGATTGCTGTGCCTCTCCAAACTGCTGTAGAATCCAGTTTCCCGGCTGGATTATCTTACCAGTGTTGGGGCATAAAGTCTGCACACACATTCCGTACTTGCTGGAAGCTAGTGGGTAAGGCCATCCTCTGTGGACAAGCAGCTGGGTGACTGGTTTTAGTTTTAAATTTTAAGGAAAAATTCCTTTGTGAAATCAAGAGTTTAAAATGAACACATTTTTAGATCAGTCTTTTTCTGTTCTTCATTTTTACATTCCTTGGTTGAAAATGCTCTGGAGTGTCCTTTCTTCTGTGGCTCTCCTGGAATTAAATACAACTTAAACTCTGATGTGGCTTTTCTTGTCTATTTCCACATTATTTACATCTTTACTTTGACATAAAGGTTCTGTTTCTTTGTGAAGGAAAAAGAAACTCCCATTTAATATAAATTTGGAGGGTGCAAAAAGCCATGTTCTAAGTGCATTGGGTTGTGGCTTCCTCTTGCTTTGATGCCTCCAGCAGGTGTAATTGAATTACACAACTGGAAACCATATACTCTTCCTCTTACCTTGTCAAAATATTTGCAGAAGTTAATGTGTGTTTCAGCAAATGACAACTAATAATTAAAAAAAAAACAACAACGATAGAGCAGTGGTTCTCAAACTCTTTGGACTCCGGAGCCCTATACACTCCTAAACGGAATCTTGGGAAGCCCCGCCAGTACATGCGTGGTCTCAAGGAAGGAACCCCAGAGCACTGGCGCATGGATGGAGTAGCACAGCACCAACCAGATGGTGGCTGCTTATGGTGTGCTCGTGAAGCCCCTGAAGGGATCTCAGGAAGCCCCAGGGCTCCTAGGAGCACACTTTGAAAAATGCTGTGAAAGAGAAATGTTTCCAACAGCAAAGCTATTTCTAAATTGTTTTTGCACTTGCATCTTACAATATGGGGTTCTCTTGGGCTACTCTGAAAATATTTACATAATTTTTACACATAAGATTAAAAAACAAACAGGGGGAGAGTGTCCTACCACTGTGATCCCAATCCCTGTACTCATGCGCCCTCACTGTAAATGAAAAATCTCACTTTGGCAGGGAAGTCTTTCTGCCTAGGTAAATGAAATACATATTTCTGAATTAGAACCAGAGCAAAAGTCTTTCAAGCAACATTTAGTGGATGCATGTGTAACTACTGCTGACAATGAAATGTACAGTGTAATACTAAGATGACTGTAAGACCATGTGACCTTTTATTACGGTATTCATCATCATTATTACAACAGTCATCAAAATGGTTTCTGGTGAAATCACAATCGGAACTGGAAATGCCCTGCTACAAGAATCCAACACACATCAAAGTAATGGAAAGCACCAATGTGAAAGCAAAAATCCAGGTTTGCCCATTAACTGATCCTCCTGTGTGGCATAGTATGAAATGTGTCGCTGTCTAGGCAGACCACTTCCTGCAGGGTAATATTCTGCCAAGACCACCTCTTCATATTCCACTGTGTGGGTGTGAATGTCTAATTTCAAAGGGGAGTTTGGCAGCAGTTTATCACACCAGCAACACATGGCAATAAACTAACCACAGCTTGAAATACAGATTAATCTGTATTTCATGCACATTGTATATGTATTTTTCATTTTCATTTGGTTTTGTCATTATTGTTGTTTTCTTATTTTCTATTCACAAATAAAGGAGGTAGAAAAAAATTAAACCACAGTTAACAGGGTACTGTTCTTTGTCTGGCTTGCCATACGTCACTGGAAGATTGCAAATAGGGCCTGCATTTGAACATCAGGCCATATCTACAATATTTGTTAGGTTACCCTACAGCAGCAGTTCTCAAAGTTTTATTAGGGTGTAAGGAATGGTGTAAGTCGTTGCAGGGAGGGGCAACGATAGCAACGGCACTCCTGGGATCATACCACCTCCAGGAGAAAAAGGAGGGTTCTGGACTCACGGCCCTCAGGAGGGACCATGACCCCCTCTGTGGGCCTCTCCGAGCCTCAGATCAGCTCCTGAAGTGATCGAGACCCACTTCAATTTTTCAGCAAATCCCAGAAGTACTGTAAACCGGAAGTGGGCCTTGATTGCTTCAGGGAGCTGATCTGAGGCTTGAAGAGGCCCGCAGAGCCCCCCTCACCCTCCGGAGGGCTGGTGCAATCCCCAGTGAGTAAAAAACAACCCTTTTTTCTCCCAGAGCCAATGCGATCCCACGAGTGCCATTGCTATACAAGCACACATCGCTACGTCCCTTAAGGGGATAGCGACTGTTTCCGGCTGGTGTGGTGGGTTGTGACGCACCAGTTTGAGAAATGCTGCCCTACAGTAAGTTATATGTAGGCAGATACCATTATTTTTATAGCAAAATCCTATATATGTTTACTCAGAAGTAAGTCCTACTGTATCCAATGGGGCTCACTCTCAAGTGTGTATAGAATTGCAGTCTCAGGATTGCAGTCTCAGGCACACTTTCCTGGGAGTAAGCCCGCATTGAAAATAGTGGGACTTACTTCTGAGTAAGCATGCATAAGACTGCACTGTTAGGGCCCAATCTTAACTGGGTTTTGCGATGTCACAACAAAGGCACAAACGACAGCGTACACGCCTTTACAATGTCGCAAATGGCACAACATTGGTGGTCATTTTGGGGGTGCTGTGCCAAATGGCGGTGGCAGCCCTGGTACGCTGCCACAGAGGACGACATGTGCTGAGGCAGGTAACTCATTGCGGGTGGTGGGCAATGAGGGGGTGTGGAACAGGACAGGGAGGAGGAATGGGGGACTTTCGGGGGGGTAGGCAGGAGGCAGAATGGGGGGAGGGAGTGGCTCCTGGCAGCACCTGCATGCACCAGAATCCTATCCCCATTTCTTCCCCTTTTCCCTCTCCCTTACTCTCTTTGATTCTGCACCAGCTAAATGGCACAGTTGCATCAGCAGGGGGTGGGGAGGGGTTAGTTAGGATTGGGCTGTTAGTGTATGAAAACAAATAGCCCTTTCCCCTTGGCGACTTATATTTATGTGAACATGTCCAAACCTCACCCATCCAATTCTACATTTTAAATCCTCTCAAATCCTGGAAAGCAAGAAATCCTCATCCTAGACTTGCCAAGTTCTAGAAGAAGTGCATCAAATGGGTTCAAACTGCAAGAGATATTCTGGTTGGATATATCAGGAAGAAATTCTTAGCTGTATGGGTGGATCAGCAGTGGAAGCAATTTCTAAAGAAGGTGGTGGATTCTCCCTCACTGGACATCTTCAAGCATAGCCTTGACAGGCACCTGCTGGAGATGCTGGGACAGTAGTTTTCAACCTTTTCATCTCACAGCACACTGACAAGGTGCTAACATTGTCAAGGTACACCCTCAGTTTTTTTTAAGGATCTATTTTATCATTTAAAAAACAAGTATTGTGTTTAAAGTTCAATAACTAAAATTTTAATCATTGTGTAGTTAATGAGTATTTCAGTTCTAGTATTTCAATAATAATCAGTATTTCTGGTTTCTGTGTCAGCCCATCTTCTGCAACAGTTAATTCTGTTCACTTGCACACAATTGACACAAATGGATTTCCTACCCATTCCAAGGAAGATACATCCAAGCGACGGGGAAATACTCGTCAATGTTGAAAATTCTTTTCAATGGAAGCCACGCTACTGCCACTCAGGCAACGATATTCCACTTAAACTTACAACTGGTGGGAGATATAAAAATCACATTTACCCAGCAGCAACACCTCATGCTGAATAGTTTCTCCAAAGACACCGGAAAATTATTTCGATCCTCTCAAGGTACTCTCTATGAAAATATACTATCCGGCTTCACCGTCCCCTCCTGGCCTGAGAGCTTGAACTCAGGAGGGCTCTAGGTTTGGAGGAGGAGACCTTTGGGGCTCCAGGGTCCGCAAAAACCCGGTCTACAGCAGCTGCCTCTCTCCGTCCTGGGAGTCTTTCCTCCCATCATGGAAAGGCCGCCAACGCCCCTTCCACGCCAGCCTCGCCAGGGACGGGCCAAGCAGCGCAGCAGAGCTTCCCCTGGCAGCAGGTAGAAGGGGGTGCGCGGGATCTGGCCGCTAGGAGGAGATCGAGAGGCATCGGGTCTGGGACCGACCCGGCCCCTTTCGCTTCCAGACTTTCGTTTCCGAAGGGGCCTAGTTTGAAGCGACACCACCACCGCGCCGGTCGGAGTGGGATGGCGGAGGCGCCGTCCGGGTGTCTCAGCGCCCTGCCTGGGGCTCAGCCTCAGCGCCTCTGTGCGCGGCCAGGGCCGCGGCGTAGGAATCAGGTACCGTCGGGGAGAGAAAAAGAAGGGAGGCTCTGGCGAAGGGTGTCGGGCGACGCAGCGCGGGCCGGGCCTGCGTCCTGGCCTGCCGTGGGGAAGGCTGTCGGCGGCAGGAGCCAGTTCGAAGAGCGCTGGCCTCGGACGCACGCTTTCATTGCGCAGCCTGGCCTGCCCTTCTTCAACGCACTGCAGCTCCCTTTAGTCCCGAAAGAAGCGCCAACACTCCATAATTGAAGGAAGAACATTGAAGGCACTCTGTCCTCTTTAGCTCGTGGATTACGAGATTATTTTTTTACAGTCATGTATGCCCTTAAATGTGTGCCCACGCCAGTTAGTATGCAGACTGTTTTCTAAAATGTCAATAAAAAAACGTAACCAACAAAGTAAACGCTCTGCTTGCTATAACTATAATAACCATCAGTCCCATGAAACAAATGTGCCTACCCCATGATCCCTCCCTATCACCTTCCTTCCCCATATAGGGTTGAAAATTGCAGCCTGTTTCCCTAAAAAAATTTTTTTTAATTCTCATACAGTATCTACAGTAGGTTTTCTTTCCCTCCAAGCTCTGTTCTGGGCTAGTGTCTAAATATTTGAAATGTGGTGGGCGTCCCCCCCCCCTTCTGATAGTATTTCATTGGGCTACATGAGTGTCACTTATTTTGGAGCTTTGATCTGGCAGCCCTGGCTTCTTCTGGCAATACTTTGCCCATGTGAATCATTCCCAGAAGGAGGTAGAACTCAATAAAGTAGTAGAAAAAGTATTGTCTCAGTGCTCTTTTCATGGCACTGTTTTACATATGGTCCAATATCTGAGCAAGGTCTTGCTAAGCTACAATAATGCTGTGGTAACAGATGTATCAGATACTGTTTGTATTGGCAAGTAATGAAAATAAGGCTGCAGTCCTGAACAAATTGCTTGGGAATATTCCCTATCAAAGACACTGGGATTTACACACACATGATGCATGTTTTCTCATAAGTATTGTATTGTATATGTGAATGACAAAACATATTTAAAACTTTGAAGTTAAATGTTTAGGCTTGTGCCTTTTCAGTAATATACGGATGGTGATGGTTTGAAGAATGCTGAAGGTAGTAGAATTCTAGTCAGAGGGGCACATGCAAGATAATTAAAGAGACAGGCACACACTAACAGCAAAATCCTGTCCTTCTCCCGCACTGGTGCAGCAGTGTGGGAGGGCAGGATGGGAGACTTTGGAAGAGAAAAAAGGGGATTTCTGCCCTCCCTCACTGGCTGCACCAGTGCGGGAGAAGGATAGGATTGGGCTGTAAGTATTATCCTCAAGATCACTGCCACAGAGTGATAGGATCCTTTTTTTGGCCTCTTTTATTTGTGAATAGAAAATAAAAACAACAATAGCAACGGCAACAACAAAACCAAAAGAAAATGAGAAAAATTACAAAACTTATCAATAAGCAATCTACAGAAAAGATATTAATAAGCAATCTATGCACAAATCTCTAAAAAAGGCTTCCAAATGTCCAAAAATATGTCCATACGTAGTTATCTTCTATAAGCCATATGTTCCAATTTTGCTAAAGTTAAAAGGTCCTCAGTCCATTGAAGAGTAGGGGGGGGAGGGCATTTATCATTCCAATGCTTTGAGTCTTTTGGCTACAGTAAGGGCACAAAGAGTCCATTTCTGCTGTCTTAAAGATAACTTCTACAAAATGAACATATAGTCAATGTTTCTTGTAGTACAAAATTAATACAGCGAATAGCCTCTTCCCAAAAGGATTGTATCGCTGTACAAGTCCACATTATGTGCCTAAAATAAATAATACTTCAGGTATACCGCAATGCCAACAATTGGCATTATTGACCTAGATGGACCAATGGTCTGAATCGGTGAAAGGCACTGAGGGATAGCTCTCCTTAATTGCCAGGTGATAATTAGGAGGTGCTGGATGGCCGTCAACCACAAAAGAGAGAGAGTGTTCTTTCCTGACATTCTCCTTTCTCTTGTAGGAGAGAGACTCTCCTGAAAGTATGGGTGCCTGGTAAATGTTATAGTCCATTCCATGAAGAGAGTATCCTCTCTGTAGAAGGTGCTCTTTAACTTTTTTAAAAATTCTCTCGCATATGCCACTCTGAGAATTCTGACATCCTCTGCATTCTTCAAGCTGTCGTCACCTTGACTTGGATTTAAATCAGAATTGTGCTTTACTAAAGGAGGTGGAAGCCTAGACATCTAACTTAAAAAATGTAAATGAGCTCTGTTTGGTCATCCACATTTATATATTATTACCATTTAGGGTTTGACGGTATCCTTCAGGAATTCACAGCCTACTTGCCTACAGTGTTGTTTGATTGCTTTTTTGATTGAATTAAAACAGCCAGTTGTGCTGCACATTCATGATTCATGGAGGAAAAGACCATCACAGGTTACAAGCCATAAGCAACCTCCTGGTTTTAGAAGTGGGTTTTCTCTGTGCCAGGTGCAAGGGAGTGGCGACTGGACACAGGTATCTTGTTATCTTGTGTGCTCCCTGAGGCATCTGGTGGGGCCACTGTGTGACACAGGAAGCTGGACTAGATGGGCTTTTGGCCTGATCCAGCAGGGCTTATGTACATCTTGTAACAATAAACCAGATCAGACTTGCAAAATGAGTGGTGTAGTCATTGGCTCTTTTCTGAGGGCTCTTTTCTGCAGGACTGTGGAATCTGATATGAGCGGTATTCCCCAATATGGGAATCCTTTAGAAACTCCCATTTGCTCTTCTGTAGGAATTCCATAGATTAATACAATAGAGATCTGTAAGTATATTATCTGCACTGCATATTACATATCTTTGAAGGGGGGACACTAAAAGGATTCTTCTCATATTTTTGTTTGAAGGGAGGGTACCTTCCATGTGTTGTGCGTTCCACTGGGTGTTACTTACTACTGATTGCTCCTTATGGGGAAAAACTAAAAGTTGCATAAACGTCAATGCTGCTTGTACTATACATTTCTTACAAATAGTTGGCAAGAGTGTGTCAGGTATGGGACTTTTCTTTCCACTATTATCACTAGTCAAAATATATTGGTGTCATTGGTTTCTGGTTTTTTTTTTTTTTCCTTTTTCCAGTCAGAGGAAGATGCCCAAACTGAAGGGCTTTGAGTTCTGGAAAAACACCCTGAGAGGTGCCCGTTTTGTGGTTGCTCCTATGGTGGATCAAAGTGAACTGGCCTGGAGACTGTTAAGCCGCCGCCATGGAGCCCAGCTGTGTTACACCCCAATGCTGCACGCTCAGGTCTTTGTCAGAGATGCCAATTATCGCAAGGAGAACCTATATTGTGATGTGTGCCCTGAAGACAGACCTTTGATTGTGCAGGTAATAACTGTAACATAATTTCTACCTGGATTGTTATATTCTTTGGAGGGAGGGACATGTCTTTCTGTGTGATGATACAATAATAGTTTAGGAGGCGTCATTTTGAAATGGCTACAAGGTTCTAATCTCCATTGCAGAAAACATTAAATTAAGAAAGGGGTCTCATGCTGTTCCTTTTCCTGACCGTTGCCTGCTCCCAGGCTTCATCCATCGTTAGAACCTTTTTCGTTTGTTGTTTGCTTTTGTCCTGTTGCACTTGTGTGCCCATTTATCATAGATATCTTGCTAATTCCTTCTGCTGAATTCTTTTAGCATTAACGAAATCTGGATACTTTATAAACATCTCAACATTCCCCCTATCCATTGTTTTCCATCGTGGTGTGCGCTGTGTGGGTGTACAGGATGTTCAAATCTAGCATTCTTTTTTTGAGGGACAACCCTGAGCCTGCAATTGTGGGGAAGTATTTGTGTATAAGAAACATGTATGTAGAGGGGGGGCAGGATCCGTGGATCCACTATCTGTAGATCCACTTACCCCATTACCTTTCTTTATCTGTAAAGAGCTGGCGCCAAGTTCCTGCCTTTCTTCCTTAAACAAAACACTAGAAGCAGCATGCTGCTTATAGCAAAGAAGCAGGTAAGCAGCCTGCGTGCTAGAGAGGCTCCTAACATTAAATAGGAAGTGAATTGCTTACTGTTTAATGGAGGGGTGGAGATGGGCGAATTGGGCCTGGGAGGGGACAGGATCAGTGGTGCTGGCATGCGCCAAATCCTATATCCCCTCCCAGGCCTTTTCTGCTTGCACAGGGATTCTCGGATCTGCACCAGCAATGAGACTTTCGCAGATTCGAGTATCCCCGTTGTGGAGGGTGGGGCTTTACTCAGGATAAGGGAACAAATGTCCCCTTAAAGAGACCTCCAACCTGCTCCTCCCCAGCACTGGATATAGCATGGGCCGCACAGCCCTGCAGATCCGGCGCTGACTAGGATTGGGATGCCCATCTGTACTGTTACCTGAGAGTAAGTCTCATTGAATGCAATGGGATTTGCTTCTGAGTAAATATGTATAGGATTGCACTGTTAGACACAACCTCCCCCTTCAACTGTTGCCATGTATGGATATATATTTAGTCTGGGTATTTATGAGGATGTGGGAAATGATTGATAATAGGATACGAACGTGTGTGCTGCAAGGTCTGAATGTTAACATGGAAGAGGCTGCCAGGTACACCAAACATGGGGATTTAAACAGGGTTAACAAACATGGTGTGTTACAACAACCCTGTTAAGTAGTAGTATCCCCATATTGCAGCTGGGGGACAGAGACAGAGTGGCTTGCCCAAGGCCAGCTAGTGAATTCATAGCAGAGGCAAAATTCATACTATGGAAAATCCTGATTTGCAGCTAAGTCTCTTAGCTACTGCACTATCCCAGCTCTCGTTTAATTGCATTGTTTTATACACTCAGATAGTTCTCGTATTTTGGTGTTAAATTGACATCCAGCCTATTCTTTGCTTTATATAAACCTTTCACAGTTCTGTGCCAATGACCCAGAAGTGTTTGTCCAGGCTGCCTTGTTGGCTCAGGATTACTGTGATGCTATTGATCTGAATTTGGGGTGTCCGCAGATGATTGCGAAGAGAGGTATGTGCATACCAGACTCTCAGACCACACATACATCTGAGCACTTTGAATTCAATGAATATGGTGCTTTGCAGCCCAGTCTGAACCATAAATTGGTTAAACTGACCCTGCTGGGTTCTGCTTTTAGTTTCCTGCCCAGTTGAGGGTGTGGTGACTAGTTGGAGGGTTGTTGGCTTGCTCCTAGTCTGGGCTTAGTCTTTGGTTGGTGAGAACCATTGGAGGTGCAAAATCTTTCCTTTAGCAAGACAAAGTTGTTTTTCCGAGCCTTTAGGAAGTAGCTGTGATCACAAGGTACCGAATATGCTGTTCTGGCAGGATTCGGGACTGGAAAGCTTCATCTACAGTTTGGAGGTGTGAAAACGCCTTTTATATTTAAGGAGTAAACAGATCTCTGTTCAAATTTGGAGTGTTGCTCTCCATGGCTTAATTAAGGGGGGGGGGGAGAGAGAGATAGCATGGTTCAATGAAACGTGTGGCTTCCTGGCCTCTGGACTGTGGCCTCTTGCCACATTACTGGTCTTTGCTGTCCAGGCAGGCACCCAGCAACATGTCCAGATGTGCGTCTCCTGCACGTCTTGAATTAAAGGAAATAAACAGGAATAAAATACTGGCCATGTCACAGGGGTTCTGGCATGTACTCTGAGAGAACATCCTGCTTGTCTCATAAATATGTTTTAGAAAGCAAGGTTAGGGTTACTTTTACCTACCTACCAAACACTTCTGTGCATTTACATTTCTTGGTGTTATGTGGAGGGCTTTCACTGTCCTCACTCTTTTTGCTGTTTCATTTTGGGATTTGCAGGCCACTATGGAGCATTCCTGCAGGAGGAGTGGGACCTTCTTCGGAGAATGAGTAAGTCCCTGAGGGTCTTGAGCAAGGGGCCAGAGAAGAGCAGAATAAATAGAAAGTGCAATGGATTTCATTTGTCATAGAATCATAAATCGTTGGAATGGCCTTGGAGGTCATCTAGTCCCAACCTGCTCACCGCCAGCAAACGCAGCAACCCTGTCACGTGGCCATTCAGCCTCTGCTTGAAAAGCTCCAGTGAGGGAGAGCCCACAACTGCATGAGGCAGGCTGTTCCTGTGCTGGGCAGCTCTCAGCGTTAGGTAATACTTCCTCATGCCTAGCCTAAGTCTGCCTTCTTGTAATTTCAACCTATTACTTCTAGCCTTTCTCTCAGGAGCCACAGAGAACAGGTCTTCCCCATCTATGTGACAGCCCTTCAGATACTTGAAGACAGCTATCGTACCTCCCCTTAGTCTTCTCTTCTCCAGGTTAGACATACCAAGCTCCTTTAATCGTTCTCACTGGACTTGGTTTCCAGACCCCTCACCATCTTACAGCCCAATCCAAACTGATGTTGCGGCCGCCGGAACTAGTGTTCCAGTGGCAGAATACGCTTTATAGTGTTGCGAACGCCAGTCCAGAAACACGTGTAGTCACGCGCTTTCGGACCACCGTTGCAGAGGCCCCATGTGTGGTGGCAGGGAGAAGAAGGCCTGCCGACCTTGGTAAGGCAGGGGGGTGGGAGGACCGAGGCAGAACAGGGGGAGGGCCAGGGCGTGTCGGAGGCGGGACAGTGTGGCACCTAGCACGGGCAACTTGCACTAGATGCTATCCGCTCTGGAACGAGTTCATACATCCCCTTGTCTCCTTGGAGTTGCACCAGCTATAGAGCTGGCGCAGGTCCAAGACCCATTGGCAGTCATGGAGCTTACTGTGGGGTAAGAGAAAAACATTTTCCTTTTCCCTCCCAATCGCCCCCCCCCCTAGTATGCAGCACAACCTGTTTTGATGCAGCTGCATGCTATGGCAGGGGAAAGGATAGGATTGGGCTCAGTTGCCCTCCTCTGAACCTGCTCCATCTTATCAAATTCTTAAAATGTGCTCTGAAGTGGATGCGGTCTGACCAGCGGTGTAGTCACGCTCCCCAGGAGGAGAGGTCGTAGCGCACGATGATGCCCCCGACGACCCCCAAGTTACATCAGCTGGAGCCAAACGTCCCTCGGGGGTTGGGCGGGAGGGTGGGAACCAAATCAAACAGCCGCTCAAAGGCGGTGGACAGCTCCTCCGAGCCATTACGCCACCTGTAGCAGCACCACATTCTCCGTCGCCGCCGCCATCTGCTCACCCCGCCTCCAGTGAGTTGCCCCCACCCGCCTGGGGGCTCCCCCCCACATGATCCCTTTGAACACTGCTGGGTCTGACTAGTGCAGAATAGAGTGGAACTATTACCATGTTTGTAGTGCCTATGCAAATGCTCATAATGCATATTGAGACTCCCCCCCATCCATACAAGATAGCATATAGTCCATTGCAAGTAACTTCGCGGCCTTCCAGCTGCTTGAAAATCCACGACTGTGTTGAAGCACACAGACACGAGTGGCTTTCCCCTAGGTCCCATGACATGAATATACGCGAGCAGCAATTGCACAATGGTTCTGGAAAGAATCACATTGTAGACTTTAGTGTAACTGTCATCCTTATATCAGTAGGATTATATCAGCACATTGATAGCTGAAAGTTGTCATTTAGAGAGAGGGTGTCTAATGCCTGACGCTGCTGCAGGGATTAACATCTAGTAACAGCCCTGGAACAATCGGAACCGGGGTGAGCATATTTCAGTATAGTCTGGTGCAGTTTCAGGTTGGTCAACACTATTATGCCATCTAATGTGGGATAATCTCATCTGTAGGGCAATGACTGGAATGTTGCTTTAGAATGTTGGCATCCCATTCACTGATTCAATTCAGTAGCTGAGATTAGGCAAGTCTGTCTCTCTCACCCTAATTGACATCACAGGATTGTTAGGAGGGTATAACACCACCCTGAATTATGAAGGGAAAAGGCAGGATATTATAAATGTTAGCAAATACGCTGTACCTTCCCCCTCCCTATTGGTATAAGTGGATTCATTTTTATCCTGAAAAAAGGCGATACTTTTTAGAGGTCAGTTGAGGCAAGATTATTGTTACACATCAGGGTAGTGAAAAAAGGAGGGTGGAACTGTGGGTTGTGAGATGAATGAAGAACATAATAAATCAAAGAGAAAAGCCTAGAAAAGTTGCATAAAACACCCTCATCTGTTGAAAAAATTGTGTAATGATTCTGCATTTTGCTTGCAAAAAGATAATTTGATCATTCCCTCTGGAACAAGTTATGGGACAGGAGTGCTGCCACTTTCACCATCCGAAACGGTCTTAAAAATAAGATCTTTAGACTTAAACCTGTTTCACATTTATCACCTTTGTCTGTTTTGTTTTCTAGTTGCATTGGCTAATGAGAAGCTCTCTGTTCCTATCACGTGCAAAATCCGTGTTTTCCCGGAAATTGGCAAGACTGTGAAATATGCTCAGTTGCTGGAGGAGGCTGGTTGCCAAGTAAGAAGTCAGCTGATTCTTGTTGTGCGGCATTAATTACAGGGCTGTAACAGCACAATCCAATACACGTTTACTCGGAAGTAAGTCCTACTGTGTTAAATGGGGCTAACTATCAGGAAAGTGTGCATAGGATTGCAGCCCAACAGTGCAAGCCTAAGCATGTCTACTCAGAAGTAAGTCCCATTTGGTTCCATGGGGCTTACTCACTAGTACATGTGTTTAGGATTGCAGCCCCAGGGTCTCGTAATTGTATAGTACTATGTATAGTAACTCAGAGATGTTTGGGTTGATTGTTCTACATTTGGAAAAAAGATAAAACCAAAAAGAAATCAGTATAGGCATCTCCTATGCCTATCTTTTGGCAAAGTTAGAAACAGAAACGAGGTTCCTGACTCAGGTTGTTGTCTTTAAACCAGTTGGGAACGAAATGCTTTCCCTTGTGACAAGAACTGGTAACCTTGGAGAAAAAGAGCACTGCCAGGGTTTCAGTCCACTTCAGCCGATGAACAAACTGGAAACAGGCAGGCCAGGTCACCAGCAGTTTTGCTGTTTTTGATTGTATATTTAGAGAATGCTACAGTATTCCATAGCAGTTTTATTCTTGATTAAAATTAATCTGAGTACTTACAAATGGACATTTGTAAATGAAAACACGTCGGTTTTTGGGTTTGAGACTGTGGTAATTAAAACAACAAAGTCTTATGCTTTGTAAGGCTTCATCAGAAGTTCCATTCTGATCTTCCTGTTCTGGATCAGTTATATAACTGCTATATTAATTTGTTAGCGTCTTAAAGAATATACGTCCGTTTCCACTTTCTTCTTTCACCCTCCATATTTTAGCGTTCTTCAATGCCGGTAACCACGTCTTATTTAAATTTAGGGTCTCTTCCTTTCTATTCAGATTCTGCTCATGTTTTACAATTTCTATGGCCTCCCTGTGTATTCTGGTTTTGTAATTAGTGCTCTGGTATTTGCAAAGTCAATTGCATGTTCCAGATTGATGGCATGTTCAGCTATTGCTCCTTGACCTAGTCTGCAAAACCTCTTATGTTCGATTATCCTTGTGTTGATACTCCTTCCTGTCATGCCAGTATACACCTTCCCACAAGAGCAGGAGACCCTATACTCCCACCGATGACAAGGGTTCTCTTATATCTTTTACCGGTTTCACTTTGTTGTTTTAATTACCACAGTCTCAAACCCGAAAACTGAGACAACGTGTTAAGTATGGACTGTGAAAGCTTGAGTAAATATCTCAGACACTGTATATGGTTTTTCAAGAAATGTCTATGTTGGTTCTGGAGAGTTGAGTGTTCAGAAGTTCTCTTGTTCTTGAGGTGACCCTTGAAATAGGAGGATTTCTCTTTACTCAGAATCCGTACTCAAATTAAATATTTCATCTAATACCTAATGCAAGAAATCTTACTGCATTCCATTTCCTGTGGCAAAACAAGTGGAAAGTCGAAAGAAGCAATCCTTTCTCTAAGTGTGGTTGGCTGGCCTACATACACTGTAAAGCAGGGGTGGCCAACCTTCCACCATTAGGGCTTCTGTGTTCTTAAGAGTTGTGTAAAAGACAGAATCTTGGCAGCTGCAAGTGCTGATGGTGCTGCTAAAACAGCTGCACCTGCTGAAATGCCCTCACCTATGCAACCATTTAAAGGGCCAGCATTCATGTTAAAAGGTTGGCCACCACTGCTGTAAAGCAAATACAACTCTGTTCTAGCTCCTGACTGTCCATGGTCGCACTAAAGAACAGAAAGGACCTCTTGCTGGTGTGGCCTCCTGGGAGCACATAAAGGCCGTGAGGTAAGTTACCAGGAACAGGGTTCAGTTTTTCTTCATAACCAAAGTGTTAGGCTAAATGCATGCAGCAAGAGAGCAGACTGTTTATTGTGCATGTTGCTCCAGAATGTGAAGTTGGCCCTTTGTCACAGCCTTCATTTCAACATGCTCTGGATTTAGTTTCTGATTTTGTTCATTGCTTTTGCATTTCTCTTTGCTGTCATAGAAAGGCTGTAAACATCCCTGTGTTTGCAAATGGGAACATCCAGTACCTCAGTGATGTGGAACAGTGTATGCAGAAGACAGGAGTTCAAGGTGTCATGACTGCAGGTAGGAAGAAAGAGCTGTTTTGTTGAATGTGACTGACAGCGCAATCCGACTTAACTTTTGTGCCGGTTTAACCAGTGGCACAGCGAGAACGGGAGGCCCCAGAACGGAAAAGGGATTCAAATCCCCTTTGAATTCCTCTTTTGGAGGGGATTTGAATCCCTTTTCCGTTCTGGGGCCTCCCGTTCTCGCTGCGCCGCTGGTTAAACCGGCACAAAAGTTAAGTCGGATTGCGCTGTGAATTTCTTTGTGGTAAGAAATTGGAAGACAGTTATTCTGCACAACAGTGGACTAATCTGCAACAATGCATAGATTAAAAAAAGGATTTGCTTCTGCCTCAGTGCTTTTTATTAAGAAGACTGGCCAGGCATAGAAGATCTACTGCTGTTTTAGATGGAGGTGGTGGAGCAAAAATGACACTTGTGTAACTAGTGGAAATATAAAACCCTCTTATATAAGCCCTCTTCCCTTCCAAATAACTACTGTATTTCAGTCTGGATGGTTGTACAGAAAAAACAAAGGCAGTGATCTGGGTCTTGTTGAGGCCTTTATTTTGGAGTCAGCATAATGCAGTGGCTTCTGAATGTAGCTCAGTGGGTGATCATGAACAGTTGAATCTCTCTTATCCTAACCAACCTGGCAGTGTTGTTTTGAAGCTGAAATGTTGCACTGAATTATTTTGATGAATGTCGGGGCACAAACACAAGCAAAACACACTGACCCTTCCTATCAATGAGTTTGAATGATAGAGAGCAGATTGCGTACTGTCTTTGCAAATGTGTGTTCGCAAACACAGATGTGGAGGGGAGGGTTGACAAGCAGGAGGAGGGGAATGCCTTCCCTTCTCATGCTCACCCATTCTCACTTTTTCACTTCTCCCTTCCCCTGCCATTTTTCCTCCAGCTAGGCTTACTCGCAGTCTCTGAGCCCCCCGAGGGTGAACAAAAAAAGGAGGACTGGCAGAGGGGAAGGTTAAAGATCTGATCCTGCCTGCCACTTCTCCTCTGAAATGCCCCCCCCCCACCTGTGGCATTAGTATAAGAAGAGAAACTCAGGGTGGACGTATGATTTGCTGTACTAACCAAAAACTTCTCACCTGGATTTTTCCCCTCAGAAGGCAATCTTCATAATCCAGCTCTGTTTGAGGGAAGAAATCCTGTCGTCTGGGAGATGGCTGAGGAATACCTCGAAATAGTACAACAGTATCCTTGTCCACTGTCTTATGTCAGGGCTCATCTCTTCAAGCTTTGGCATCACACGTGAGTGATCCTGCCGTTTATAACCCCTCCCAGGGCATCCTACAGGAGGCTATGTAGAGGTCTGGGAGCGGAGAACTTGTTGGTGGTTCCTTGATATGGTGTGTTTTTATGGCACACGACAGAACTGGACATCTCTGCCCTGCTTGCATAGTATGAGATCTGGGCTATGCCTGTAAAAAAGTATTTTGCACCTTGGGGAACAGAATAACTTATAGTGTGTGTGTTTCCTCAGACTGCAAGTTCACCAGCAGCTGCGTGATGAACTGGCCAAAGTGAAGACACTGGAAGGACTTGCAGCGGTCAGCAGGGAGCTGAAGTTGCATTGCCAGGTATTGGCATCAGTTTGACACTGCTAGGTCCACTCTGATGTTGCTTTGGGAGAGCCTGTTAGAAACTTGGACTCTGCCAACCAGATACACCAACCTTCTCATCGCTCTATTAAATTTCTCTCTCTTTGAGAGAAGGGCAGTACTGTTTTCACCTTGCATTTGCTCTGCTCACAGACTTGCATGGTGAATTCTTCCTTATTTTTGTTCCAAATGTGCACCGTGTTGATTTCCATTTTTTGCTCCCTCTGTGAATTAAGGGCAGTGATTATTGGCTTCTAGGAAAGCTCATTGTTTACCACTGTGCTCACAGGAGGAAATAGCCGGTTTGAAGGAAGAAGAGAAGCCAAAGCAAGGGTTGCCTTTCTTCCACTGGATTTGTCAGCCATATGTCAGACCAGGGTGAGTCTCCATACTTTAAAAAGAAAAGCTTGTGCATTATGTGCTGTTTAGGTTCTTCCACCCTGTGGATTAAATTGATTACCCTGCCACTTTTGAGTCCTAGCTTTGCAAGCCTGTGAATATTGAGGGCAGAGATACAGTGGCTTGCAGTGAGCACTGCAACGTGCGTGGCAGTAATGGCAAGAGATGGGTTTTCCCCCCTTCCCTTTCCTTTCAGTAGCTGTCCTTTCCCTGCGATGTACACTATCCAGCTAAGAGACTCGTGCTGAAGATATGTATGGACCTGGAGGTCCTCTGTCTTCAGCGTTGATCACTCCTCTCCCCAGACTTCAGTAGAGTCACAAGGGGCAAGCATGGTGTTGCTACTCGCACACAGGGCCTTATGGGTCCTGGCAACTAGGCTATAATGTATGTATGTGAGCCTCAAAGCTGAAATTGTCACCTCTTTTTTACTGACTGAAGCAAAAAAGAGGGGCACCAAATAGCATTTATTGCAGCAACAAGGTTTGTAAAGGATATAGGATGTGAGTGAGAGGTGAAGAGGGGTTAGTTTAACCGCTTGGTTTACCTGCCCTCAAGAGGAGATGTGGGATGTGGAAGGAAATGTTCAGTCTAACACAGGGGTTCTCAACCAGTAGTACTAGTACCACCAGTGGTACTTTGGCCGACTGCTGGTGGTACTCAGACCACCAGAACAGAAGCGTCGCCTGATATGGTGCGGTGGGCCCCAGGGCGTAGGGTGCTGGGCCCCCTGGGGGGCGCAGGCCTCCGAAAAAGTTCCGTTTTTTTCGGGGGGGGGGTTCCATTTTTTAATCAATTTCTTGGGTTTTTTCTAAATATCGCCCCCCCCCGCTGCAGCTGCCCCCCCCCCAGGGCGTGTGTTTGCTTTTGGCCCACTTACCTTGCTTAGGAGGGGTGCAGGCTCCATTTTCCCTGGGCGCCGCCATCTTGGACTGAACAAGATGCATGCTGGGGATTGTAGTTTTTTCTCCCTTGCCTTCTAGCCTTGCCTTGCAGCCCAGGAGTCCTGACTCACCCCCCCCCCCAGGGCATTAAGGGGAAATACACCACATGTTTGATGTTTGGAACACTTTCAAGTTTATTCTGCAGAGCAAAATTCACAAAATTCACATCAATATGAATGCCTCATCATGTGTGCTGCTGGAAATGGAGACAGGAGGTACAAAGTGGACAAGGAGGCTTCCAAACTGAAATCAAAAATCCCAAAAATTTGCGGCGCGACTGCGCCGTGGGGCATGAAGGGTTACGGCCGTGCGTTTTTAGGGGGGGGCGTCAAGGGTTTGGGCCCCGGAACAAAAATGGTCTGGCTCCTCCTCTGCACCGGAACCCCGCTCCGACGTGGAGCTTTCAGTGGTGCGTTTTTGCTCCCAAGAGGCTCTTACTTTTGGCCGAGCCTCTCGGGAACACTGAGAAGGGCCCTCCCACCTGCCCAGAGACTCCTACCTGCGTTTTCTGACCTCCAAAAACATGGAAGTAACTGGTGATGATGTCATCGCCAGTCACTTCCAGTGGTACGCAGCAGGAGAGTGGCGCCAGAGGTGGTACTTGACCGGGAAGTTGGTGCAGATGTTTGATGAGGTGACTTTCCCCAAGCCAGTGGATTATTCGTATGTTCCTTTCTGATTAATGCCCCTGTGTGCTGATCTAGTCTGCCTGAGCAGCCTTAAACAGCTGACCATCCTGCAATGATGTAAACGTCTAGCCTTCTTTCATAGCACTGTTAGAAAAAGGCACGTTGTCATTGCTTTTTTATTGTATTATTTTGAAGGTGCCCATGCCACATTCAGGTTCCCATAATAGTCGGATTGGTAGAGAAACCCATTGTTGTCCTGTGTCCTAAATCCTCTGGTGTTCACCATTTACAGGCCCAAGGAGACATGTAAGGAAAATGGCACCAGTGGGATGGAAGGAAGTACACGGGGGAAGCGAGCTCTGGAGGATGAGGATGATGGGAACTTGGATTCTCTCTCAAAGAACAAGCAAAAGAAGAAATTGAGAAATCCAAATAAAAGCTTTGATCCATCCCTAAAACGTAAGATGCTGAGCTGCAATGGCAAATAATGGATTAGATTTGTGCATGACAATACTTGTGATACTAAAAAGGCATCCTTAGTTAATAGGACAACAGACTCTTAAAGAATAATTTTTTATTTTTTAATTCAAGAAAGTCATGAAGTCCACAGATGGCCAGAGCCACCTTAGAAAAGGCATTCTTGCCTTCTCTCTCACATGCAAGAGGAAAAACGCCTTTGATGGTGCCTTCTGTGACACGTGTGTGTCAACCAAGAAAAGCTGCTTTGTTCCTTCAGAACTGTTGTTTCTATTCTTATGCACACTTAATTGACTCGGGCTGCAATCCTAAAAATGCCAGAGAGAGAGCCCCCCTGAACAGAGTGGGACTTCTGAGTAAATATGTCTAGAATTGCACTGTAAAGCTACAGTCCTATCCACTTAAAGGTAAAGGTGACCCCTGACAATTACATGGGAGTAAATCTAATTGAATTCAGTAGAGCCTACTTCTGAGTAGACACACATAGGCTTGAACTGCAAAAATCACACAAGTGACTGACTAAAGTGCCTTTAATAGGGTGACAGCACTGGTAATCTACTTGAGTTGTCCGAATCCTGACTAGTGTGGCAAGACTTCTCATGCCACTTCATTGTATAAGCCAGGGGTGGGGAACCTATTTGCGGTGGAGGGCCATTTTCCCATGGGGAAAATTTGTCGCAGGCTGGCCGTTAGGCCGGTCGAAATCCCCCCCCCCCCCCGCAAATTTACCTCCCACCTACCCACCCACCGACCGCTCTCCTTACCTCAGGCTCCGGGCCGCCGCCTTCCCGTGCCTCCTCCTTTTGAAAGCGGCCTTCCTGTACCTGCGCAGAGCGCCGCTGAGGTCGAGAGGCAATCTGCGCAGGTACAGGAAGGCTGCTTTCAGAAGGAGAAGACGCGCGGCAGAGCCTCCGGCCCGGTCTCGCGCGGGCCGGATCGGTCCAGTCTCGCGCGGGCCGGAGGTTCCCCACCGCTGAAGCCATCAACCAACATGGTGCTCTTTTTCTTTTTCTGCTGTGGTTGAAAAGTATTTTATGCAAACTGACCTTCAGTCATCTTTCAGACTGAGAAATACCGGTAGTATAGAAATGTTAGCCACAAAGTGGCTCCATCTAATAATGGAGGAAGTTATTTTCTTGTTTGTTTATCTGGGCATTTGTATGTCACCTTTGCACCTCCTAAGAAATCCTCAAGGCCGCTCACATTTGGTTAAAAACACACAATAATCATCATCAAAATGTTATACAATAATAAACAGTGAATTAAAAACAACAAAGAACTGGGAGGTATTAAAAAAACCCCAGGCAACAGAAATGATACATAATAAGGCAGCAAACAAAAGGAGGGGAGTTCACCCAAATGCTTGTGTAAGCAAAAACATCTTCTCCAAGCAGCGGAATACTACTGTGGGGAGCCACTTGAGCCTGCGGGGGGGGGGGTCCCAAAACCTGAGGGCCACTACTGAAAAGGCCCTATCATACATGTCCCCAATCACATCTCCAAAGCAGGGGGATCATGGAGAAGGGCTCCAATTGATGACCATAGTGGGCAGGCAGATTTATGTGGGGAGAAGCAGTCCTCCAAATATCCTGGTCCCTGGTCATTTACGGCTTTAAAGGTTTTAACCAGCACTTTGAACTGAACCTGAAAGCATTTTGGCAACCACTGAAGTGGGTGTAGAATAGGAGTAATACATGTCCATGCCTGGGCCCCCACTAGGGCCCATGTTGTGGCATTTTGTACCGACTTTAGCTTCTAGATGCTCTTGAAGAGTAGCCCCATGTAGAGCACATTGCAATAATCCAGTGTAATTATAACTAGGTTTGTGTTGTTGCGACTTCTGCATTGGGATAATGTTTTTGTCTGAAGTCTGTTCAGTTTCTTTAATCAAGATACAGAAATTGTCTGCCAAACCCCAGGAAATAGACAGCACTCTTCCTGTTAGCAGATCATCAGTGATTGTTTGAAACACATCGAGACTAATTTTTGTTTTCCTTTCAGCTAAATATGCAAAATGTGATCAGTGTGGAAACCCAAAGGTAGGTCTGTCTTCATCTCTCTTGTCTTGTAATTCTCATTTACAGAGTGTTCATTAAATCCCTGAGGAAATTAAAAGTGTGATCTCTGTTGCTTGGGCAGAAGGTTCTGTGTTAATCACAGAGTGAGAAATCAAAGTCTTTAACGCTTTCTTAAAAACATTCAGCAGCAAGAAAATATTTTACCAATTTGCAAACCTGCAATAAATGGAATGCTGCCTCCAGCACTTGTTTCAGTTTGAAGGGAGCCTCAAGCTGCAACGAATCTCAAAGTGCTTACCTTTGAGATTGAGTTGTTAATTGTTCTTTGATGAAGATAAGCAGGGCTCTCTGCTCACTGCTGTTAAAAACAAAATGTGGTGCTGGCTGCAAACCTGAAGTCTCTTGAAGTGAACTTTGAGTGACCGATGTGAAGAGGCAGGTTTTCCAGGTCTTTGTTTTTGCCTAAATGTCTCTCTTGCAAGCAAGAATATATGGTAATTAAAAGACTAACACTATGCCCCTGGCTGCATTCCATGACGCACTTGGGAGTTGTGCCTCCCACTTTGGGAACCTCTGCCCTAGGGGTATGAGGACCACAGGCCGGGGGTAGGCGATATGCTGCCCATTATCAGCTGCTGCGATCAGCAGCTAATAAGGGGTAGCTAGCGTTAGCCTTTTTTCCCCGGTTGTGGTGCGGGCGCCGCAACCTGGAAAATAAGGCTACAGGCCTGCCTTAGTCCCCTTAGCATTTCTTATGTGTTCTTCTGGTCAATGCCATCTTGGATCTCGTGAAATCTCGCGAGATCCAAGATGGCAGCTCACAAATCTCACAGGGCCTCATGTGCCCTCATGAGATTTGGGCACCGCCATCTTGAATCTCGTGAGATTTCCCAAGATCCAAGATGGTGGCAACCAGAAGAACCGGCAGGAAATGCTAAGGGGACTAAGGCAGTCCTGTAGCCTTCTTTTTTAGGTTGCGGCGCAAGCGGGAAGACCCGCTTGCGCCGCAACCCGGAGGGAAAGGTCAGAGCCCTGCTGAATCGGCAGGACTGTAGCCTTATTTTCCGGGTTGCGGCGCAGGCGGGTCCTCCAGCTCGTGCCGCAACCCGGGGAGGTACGCGGGGGGAACCACTCAGTGGGTATGCAGAACGTTCAGAGGCCCGCGTATGGGTACACGGGCCACCGAACATTGGGAACCCCTGGTTCTAAAGAACTAAAGAACTATCCACTGGGAAGCCAGAGAACAAACTCAAGGTGAGAGGACTCACCTGTGGCACTTTTTCAGAATGAGACCCTTGAAACGTTGAGGAGGGCAGCAGTGAAGTTGGTAACTAGTACAGTGATGCCTCACAAGACGAATGCCTCGCGCAATGAAAAACTCGCAAGACCGAAAGCGTTTTGCGAGTTCTTTGGTGACTCACAAGACAAATTTTCTTGCAAAAACAATTTCGTCTTGCGAGGCACACTCGGCTCCTAAAGCCACAATCTATTCAAATGTTTAAGTATTCAAGAGGGTTAGCAGACTGGAAACAGTACAGCCCGAGGCCACACCGATTATCACCCGACAAATAGCTAACACCAGCAGAGATAAAGGCAAAGCAGAGATAAAACTACCCATCCCTTCCCTTCCAGAAACTGTGTGCATTACTAGAGTGGAGCTCTGGGAACTGTGAGTACTGTAAATACTTGAAAGTAAATAGCACGGCAGGGGAGGTGACTCGCAAGACGAAATTATTCGCAAGACGACACGACTCACGGAACGAATTCATTTCGTCTTGCGTGGTACCACTGTACTGTATCTTGCGGCAAGCAAAGATTTCCATACAAATGGGAACGTCCCTTTAAGTCAGGCGTGGGGAACCTCCGGCCCGTGGGCCTGATCCGGACCGGCCTGCGCGGGACCGGACCAATCCGGCCCGCGCGGGACCGGACCGGAGGCTCCGCCGCCGCCGCTTTCGCGCACTTCCTGGGTTTAAAAGCGGCCTTTGCACAGCGCCTGAGGGCATTCTCAGCTTCAGCAGCGCTGTGCGCATGTCCAGGAAGGTCGCTTTCAGAAGGAGGAGGAAAGCGGCCTTCCTGGACATGCGCACAGCGCCGGACCAATCCGGCCCGCGCGGACCGGACCGGACCGGAGGCTCCGCCGCCGCCGCTTTCACGTGCTTCCTGGGTTTAAAAGCGGCCTTTAAAGGCCGTTTTTAAACCCAGGAAGTGCGCAAAAGCGGGTGGCGGCCCCGTCCCGGAGCCGAGGTAAGGTGAGGGAGGGAGGGAGAACGAATGAGCGAGCGAGCGGTTGGTGGGAGGGAGGGAGGGAGAGAGAGAGAGAGAGAGCGGTGGGTGGGAGGGAGGGAGGGAGGGGGGGAGAGAGAGAGCAGTGGGTGGGAGGGAGGGGGGAGAGAGAGAGAGAGAGAGCGGTGGGTGGGTGGTAAATTCGCGGGGGGGAATTTGCGGGGGGAGGCAAAAAAATCGGGCGGCCTCACAGCCGGCCCGCAGCAAATTTTCCCTATGGGAAAATGGTCCTCCACTGCAAATAGGTTCCCCACCCCTGCTTTAAGTTATAGCAAGGGTTTTTTGCTGGTTCTGCTCCCACCTTGAAAGAGAAGAGCAGGTAACTATTTAAGCATGATTTGAAGTTCCCTTTTTTGAGTTCTAAGGGGGGGGGGCTATTCATCCCTTAAGCAGTTACCACAGAAGATACAGGAGAAGCCCAGATCAAAAAGAGAATGAAAGAGGAGTCTTCAAACCAACATCTGACGCATGCCTGTGCTGCAGGGCTCCACATCTCTTTTAAAGAGGATTGTTGTGGCTGCATTTGAAGTCATGTGGAATTTGCCCTCTGTTGTGGACTTAGAACAGCACAATCCTATCCAGTTTCCCCCAGCAGTGCAGCGAGAACGGGAGGGACCAGAATGAAAAGGGGATTCAAATCCCCTCCAAAGGGGGGGTTCAAAGGGGATTTAAATCTCCCTCCCCTCCAAATCCTCCTGCCCTGCTCTCTCCCGCTGGTTACACACACACACACACACACACACACACACACACACACACACACACATATATATATATATATATATATATATATATTTTTAATGCAAATTTCATGTACACTCTCGTTCCGAATATCTGGACCCTATATTTGTGAAATACCCAGGTCGCTGAGATATTGTAAAATTATCCCATCTTTTAAATGACGGGTTGACTGAGACGGTAGGGAATGTTGTAAATTTTTAACTGTCAGTAGAGGTTTTATTGAAACTCCTTGTTAAATTGTTTTTTTTTTAATGGATTTTGTGTTATGCCAATAAAGGTACTTATCATTATCACTGGTGGGGAAAAGTAGTTCCTGTTAGTTGTAATAGATCCAGAGTTGGTTTCAGCCTTGCTGCCCGTTAGTGTTGCATTCATTTGGTTAAATAATAACCTGTTGTGTCAGACGGTGGTGTGCTGCCATCTGCAGGGACCTCCTTCACTCAAGCACCACACTTGAAGAAGAGGCATGCTGCGCTTTCCAAACTCACAGTGGTTCTTTCACACTGTTGCTCTTCATGCAAAATTGGATATTTGCTCTTCCTGTTATGTGCTAAAGACAAATTGTGCTAATTCAGTGAATCTTATAGCCACTGGCTTGAATGACTCGCTGTTGTGGTAGATGGTGGGGATCTGCCATCTGCTGGACACCTCTGAGACAGGCTGTACCTGAGCACAGATAAAGAAAAAGTGTGCCGTGGCACTAGGATCTGCCCTGATTGCTCCCAATAAGAAAGACATGCAGAACAGGTATATGTTCTGCCTGTTCTTTTCTGTGTCACATGCCTATTGAACTTTTTGTTACTTTTTTGCTGATGGACAGGAAGCCTGATTGAGTTCTTCTTTCATTCCTCCACCAGCCATAGCCACATGCATAGCTTGGTGGGTTCCCGCTTCAGTAGGGGTGGCGAAGGGAGGGAGATATGGCCAGTTTGTTCTATTTGGGAACTTTTCTTGTTATGGACAAATAACAAGAGGGCAACTGGGATGTTTGAGATCAACAAAATGCCTTTGCAGCACACGCAGTGAATGAATCCTGTCAAGGCCATAACAGGTTTGGGTCTCTGGTCAAAAGAGTGGTTTGGGCACTTGGTGAGCTGAACCCTGAGGCAGTGCTTTACTGCAGGAAACGTAGTACAATAGTTCCTTGCAGCAAAGGGCAGTTTAAAATAGCATTGGGTTGAGTCTGTGCCGCTGATGCCAGTCAAGGAACCTTTCAGGAGGCAGTCTACAAAGCAGTTGGAATCCTTTAGAGAAGGACAGTTGGCCCTCAGAGGAGACTTTAAAGCTATAGCAGATTAGGTGTCATTAGGCAAAACTTCCTCACAAACATGGGGCAGTCAAAAATATGCTTTTCTCCTAAACTGAGTTTCTTCAGGTTAGACCAGTATAGTTAATGAAGAATTACCTAGTCAAAAAATATGCATTCCCAGGGTTCATATGGTAGCATTAATTATTTACAGCCTTTGACACAATTTGCAGTGTTTCAGAAGGGCAGAAACGGGGCCCACTGTGATCAGGCCGCTTTGGGGTCAAGGCTCCTTTTGATCTAGGAGTAGAAAGATCATTCAGTTGTGATTTCTGTTTTAATAGACTGACAGACCGACAGATCAATCCTATGCAGAATTGGGCTGTTCTGCACAGTGCTTTTTTGACAGCGGAAGACACTTCCGCTGTTGCAAAATGACTGCCGATGGAGTGCAGAGGACGATGGTGCACACATATTGAACACATGTGGAAAGGTGGGATATGTTTTTATATAAAAAACCTAAGGGATCTAGAACCCAGTATTTATCAGTCCTGAAGAAGTCAAAAGAAAACTCTAAATGGCTCAAGCCATAAGCAACCTCCTGGTTTTAGAAGTAGGTTTTCTCTGTATGCCAGGTGCATGGGAGTGACAACAGGATACAGGTATCTTGTTGTCTTGTGTGCTCCCTGAGGCATCTGGTGGGCCACTGTGAGATACAGGAAGCTGGACTAGATGGGCCTTTGGCCTGATCCAGCAGGGCTCTTCTTATGTTCTTAAATCCAAATACTTGATAAAAAAAAAGAAAAGAATTCCTGACACATGTAGTGAGACCAGTGTAGACTGGGTTATCATTTTGGACAATTTTAGGAAAGTTTTGAATACCATTATTCATAGAATTATAATAATAGAACTGTAATAAAGTTAGCTCCTTTTTGACATTTTTGGTGCTGGTGTGCAATCCATGCCTTTACAACCTGCATGAGAGTTCTGTGTCTAGCTCAGAGGAGGGGAATCTCCGGCCCGCGTGGCCATTGGCTCCGGCCCCCGGGGAGATTGCCGGGAGGCCGCCCAACCGGCCCTCGGAGGCTCCGCCGGGTCCGTGCAGAGCCTCCGGAGGCCGAGAGAGGGCCTCCGCACGTCCTCTCGGGCCGCCAGCTCGGCCCGTTCTGACCAGGTCAGAACGGGCCGAGTCAGGGCCTGGTCAGAACGGGCCGAGTCGGCGAGGACGTGCAAAGGCCCTCTCCCGGCCTCCGGAGGCTTCGCGGAGCCTCCGGAGGCCGGGAGAGGGCCTTTGCACATCCTCCCGGGCCGCCGGCTCGGCCCGTTCTGACCAGGCCCTCGTCGGCGATTTTGCACATGCGTACAAGGCCTTGTACGATTTTGCACAGGCGATTTTGCACAGGCGATTTTGCACATGCGTACAAGGCCTTGTACGCATGTGCAAAATCGCCGACGAGGGCCTGGTCAGAACAGGCCGACTGGCGAGCGAGGAGGACGTGCAGGGGCCCTCTCCCGGCCTCCGGAGGTTTCGGACGGTGAGCGCGGAGCCTCTGGAGGCCGATGGGGGAGTCAGGGACCCTAAATTAAATAATTAATTAAAAATGGCGGCCGGCCTAGTGGCCGGCCCGCAAACAAAATTTAAATATTTTAATGGCCCTCCACAGGGAAAAGGTTCCCCACCCCTGGTCTAGCTGTAAAATAAGCCTAGACAAATCAGAGGCCACTGATTTGAATTTAACAGCAGAGAGAAAAAGAGAGTTGAGAGTTGTTTGTATTAAAGGACATGAATGGGCAGTTGCAGTACTTTGGATGTGTATCATTGCTCAGCTTCCAGTGCTGAAGGTCAAAACGTTTGATTGGAATTAAAAATAAACAAGATTATAAAAGATTAGAGGTATTGCTGTGTACTTGGAGAGCTTTACTTAGTGCAGATGATAATTGCTAGGCAGGGAACACCTTTTGGAAACATGACAGCTCAGAAAAATCACACCGAGAAATACGGGTCAAATAGAAGGCCATTGTATGTGCTTTATGTTTGAAAAGCATTACCTATTCCAGGGGTGGCCAACCTTTCACCATTAGGGCCTCTGTGTTCTTAAAAGTTGTGTAGAAGGCAGAATCTTGGCGGCTGCAAGTGCTGATGGTGCTGCTAAAGCAGCTGCACCCGCTGCAATATCCTCACCTGTACAACCATTAAGGGCCCAGGAGCATTCATGATGAAAGGTTGGCCACCCCTGACCTATTCAATACCTAGGTAACAGTTATACTTCCCAAAGCAGGATCTTCCCTGTGATATGACTTGACAATATAGTAATCCTGTTTGTTTGTTTGTTTGTTTGTTTGTTTTTTGTATCTATGAAAACCTGTGTGATGCTGCCTTTGATGATTTCAGAAGAATCCTACAAAGCCAGCATAATTGCATCTTTTTATAATTGTCTTGGCATATTGGTACATCAGCTGTTGGTACATCATTTCCTAAACAGGAATTTGTTGGTACAGGAAGTCCTAAAATCATTTTTTAAGGTCAAAAAAGCCATGGCTGTAGATAAGGAGCTTATTGCATCCCTACTCTTTGTATCTGTTTGTGGCTGCAATCTTGTGTATGTTTACTTGGAAGTAAGCCCCACTGTGTACAATGGGGTTTACTCCGAGGCAACTGTGCGTAGGAATTAAATGAACATAAAAAAGATTAGAGGTATTGCTGTTTACTTGGAATTAACAAACGATGATCTGCAATGAAGGGGTGTACAATCCTACTGCATTCCAAGCAGAATCTCAGTTAATCCCTCACTTGTGATTTTCACTCTTTATGCTCACTCCAGTCACACATCCTTCACCACGCACTTGCACATATCTGCATACTCTACCCAGTTGCACACTTCTCACCCACATTTACACACAGCTCAGACACTTATTGGCAATTTGGGTTTACTACGTAAAACTTGAGCTAAAGTGGTTTGTGTCTGTTCCCAGGGTAACAAGTGTGTGTTTAACCTATGCCGAGGATGCTGTAAGAAAAGGGCCTTTAAAGAGACAGCAGATTGTCCCGGTAAGTATGGCCCTGTTTTTTTTTAGAGAAGCAGGATTCTTTTCAGGGAAGTGCATGTTGAATCAAACTGGGACAGCTGATTGGGCCTTTTGTGTATAGTAGAGCAGAGGAAGCTCACTACTTGTGTGTATCTCTGGGTTTACTCCCTTTTTAATATTTCATTCAGCAAAGAGAATTGACCAACTTCCAGATCTATCTATCTATCCTAATCAAATCTATCTGTTTGCATGTTCATCCAATATGCTGCTAATCTCATTCAGCTCGTGATCTCCAGCAATGCCACCTTCTAGTTTATATATTGTATAGGGTGTGGAAAATGCCTTGAAGTTTGTTGACAGACATCAACGTTTTCCCTTGTCTTCTTAAAGAATGTATGTATTTTGGCCAGGATCCCATATTTTAAAATCAATATGGACAAATAATATTTGAAACAGAAACAAACATACAGGTCATATTATGAGTGTAATCCTTCCAAACCAAGATACGTTGTGATATAGATTAGCTTTCCCATTGGCATCCCTAGGGGGGGCGGGATGCACTGGGTGACGCACCAGGGAGGGGTGATACGTGATTGGAAGCAGAAACCAAAAGTGGCTTCCACTTGTGTCTCAGACCTGTTTTGAAGCGCGGGGAGGACTCTGGCCCACTCCATGGGCCTCCCTGCACCTCAGAACAGGTCCGAGCCACAATTAGAAGCCACTTCCGGTTTTTGGCGAAACCGGAAGTGGCTTTTAATCGTATCTCAGACCTGTTCTGAGACACAGGGAGGCCCATAGAGTGGACCGCAGGCCTTCCCGCACTTCAAAACAGGTCTGAGATGCCATTGGAAGCCACTTTCGGTTTCGACTTCCAATCACGCGTCACCCGGTACATGGGGTGACACGCTAACCTCCTGCACCAGGTGATGCAGACCCTAGGGATGCCTGTGACCTTTCCTTAGTCACAGTCCATTGTTAATCTTTCAGAGCGAAATAGCTTCCTTTGGCAAACAAGTTCATGTCTATGAATTTTGTTGAAGGATTTAACTTTATAACTGGATTCTGTTGTAACACTACCATATCTTTTTAACCTCATTTACTGAAGGTAATCATACCATGTGTGTACAGGGAGATCTGTGTTTCTCTACTTGATGCTTTAATCCCCTAATAGTGTGCCTGTCTTTAATAGCTATGCTTCCGTTGATAAGTAACCAAGACGTATTTCCCTTTTTTGATCCTTCAGGTCATGGCCTGCTTTTTAAAACCAAATATGAAAAGTCCCTTTTGTGGAAAAGTGGTCAATCCAGTCTGGAGAATATTGACATGACAGCACAGAAAGGCGACGTGGAGGAGACTCTCTTGCTCAAAGAAGCTATCGATGGTGTGGCATGAGGCCTTGGAAACCTTCTGAATCCGTTCACAGGCCTCTTGTCTCCCTGGGCCAAAGACATCTCTGCTTCCAGAACACAGAGCACAGTCTGAAATGACTCTGCAGACCTGTTCTTAAATGGTAGACAAGTCTTATTTAAGGAAAAGTTTCTTACTCAGGGAAATATCCTGTAATGGAAATAAAAGGATGCAATGAAAGCTTTTCATGCTGTGTTTGAAAGACAACTTCAGTGGACTGAGCCAGAAGTGCTGGCCTGAAAATGCTGCATTGGAGACACCTCTAAAGTTATGACCTGCCTGTTTTAAACTTTGTGTGATTTTAAAAATTGGCAAATAAATCTTTTATATAAAAACAGCATTTTGGAATATTATAAAAACAGCTTAGGAGAACACAGGATAAATTCTGAAACATAAGTAAGGCTGTTTGGTTGAGATTGCCAAGACAGGAACAAGAACATTGCAACACTCAGGGACAAAGAGTTCCCACATAGAGGATACTCTATGGAGGAATTACCATGAACACTCCCCTGAAATCATAACTGATCATGCTTGTACCTCAGCTCTAATGGTGTAGCAAAGAACCAACTTCTTTATACTGTACAGTTTTATGATGCGCTAATTAGCTAGTTTTGTATGATGTGCACTACAAAGACCCTAAGGGACATTGGCTGAAATGAACAGCTGAACCCTAGAACAGTTTACTCTGAAGCAAGTTCTATACTGCACAATTCCTAGTAAGTTAGCTCACAATTACAGACATGCAATGCCAATCTTATGCATGTTTACTTGGAAGTAAGCCTTGCTGTTTTCAATAGGACTAACTTTGAAGCAAGTGTGTTTAAGATTGTGCCCTTAGATTCTGTTGTGGCATGGGCCATGTACATATCAATAGGAGTGGCCATGAGGTTAGAATAATCCATATTCTTTTCGATAGACAGCAAAGCATACATTTAAAACTAGATATAATGTTGTAATCAGTTCTCTAGACATCTAGTGCATGCTAAAACCCTTTCATAATTAAAATTAGGAAAGAATCTATGGGAGCAATCCAGCTGGAGTTTTGCTCTTTTTGGTTCCATTGATTTCAGTGCAAGAGTTAAGCATGTGCTTGATTTTTGCTGAATTGTAACCTTTATGTCTTGCTTCTAAATGACACATTCATCAACAAAACTTGAATTGCCTGTGGTGTAGGTAATGCAGTTCATTCTTCTCTCAGATTTTCTCACCATTGTATTCTCCCTGCTACTTTTGGTATGCCTGGGGGACATTCCCAGCATATTTGAATGTAACAACCAGCAGTTGTCTTACAGTCTTGTTTATATCTGTTGAGTCGGTGGGATAACCTGCAACCTCACTTGAACAGTACTGCTCTGACTGGTGCTGCATGAAAGTGATACAATAGAAAAGATGTGGGTGAACAAGGGGCTACTACAGCAATAAGATTATGTAGCAACACTTTTGCCAGGATACATGAGCACACAGCCTCCAAAATCAGGGAATCACTTCACTCCTCTTACTGGACAGGCAGGAATTCACTGGGAAATTGGTAGTCTTTCCCCTGCCACCACCAAGAGTAGGAAGTTGAGACAGAAAGAGGCCACCTGGGGAAAGCCACTCTCCCACGCTAAAAAAGCTACTCTCCCAAGCTTAGAGTAGGGTTTTGCAAACTTTTTTTTTGTGCTCATCATGACCCTATTCTGCCACATCACAAAAGCAGCTGGTATTGCAAAGAGAAGTCTGCAGCCAAATCAGCAGATTCTCTCCACTGGCCCACCCACATACGTGCTCCAGTTAGGTCTCAGCAAGGTGCCATCCTGCCACAACAGCCAGCAGCATCTCCAACAACCCAGGTTCCACAGCCCATCTCAACGAACAAACCTCTTCAGGGTTGAGAGGGAAAACAAAGGCAGGAAAAAGCAGTTAACTTAACCATACCCCCCACAAGACATACGCTGCCCTTGACACGCTCCCCACCTCACCCCAACCCGGTTGCCCAAATGAAGGTGCTCCTTACTCTGTCCATTATTTGATTGCTCCCTTCCCAGTGGAGAAGGTTAGACAGCACATTTTACAGTGAGCCCCTATCAGTCGGCTATGAGATACAGCTTGAAAAAAGCAGCCTGCCATCAAGCAAGCAAGCCCTGCCTCAACGACTTTAGTGCACCAAAGGAGACCAGAATGAGCTACACCAGGGGTGTCCAATCTTTTGGCTTCCCAGGCCCACATTGGAAGAAGAAGAATTGTCTTGGGCCACACATAAAATACACTAACAATAGCTGGTGAGCTTTAAAAAAAAAGTCTGCATAATTTTCACGACATCCGCCACTACAGATAAGCAAAAAAGTCCTCACATAATCATCCTAAGTATGTGCTGCCCCATTCGGAGGGTCTTTTAAAATCATCGAGCAGGTTTCAAGTTTGCAATCACTGATATAGAAAAAGTACATAATAATAAAACTTCATTACTTGTAAAGAAATAGGAAGTATGGGTTTCTCAGCCATGTAATTAGTTGAATAAAGTTTTAATACTAAAACATTAGTCCTGCTGACGTTTCACCCTGCACTTAGGGTTTCTTCAGAGCAAAGAACCTGGCACTAGCCAGTAGATGTTAACTGCCAGTAGAATGCCTGGAACGTTTAAAAAGCCTTGGTTCTATTTAGGAAATGAAACCAAATTTTGTTGACATAAACTAGTTCTTGCTGACGATTTAAAGGATTAAAGGCTCTTCTTTGAGTAATTGCAATAGCCTCCAGATTTCTTCTCTGCCTGTCGTGCATTTCATTAAACAGTGAGCGAGTTTCTTTGAAGGCGATCGTGTGTCCCGTTTGAGCTGCGTGTGCAGCCACTGCAGATTTGTCCTCCTGCAACAGTCTGGTGGCTCTCGAGTGCTCCTGTAGACGGACCCTTATCGGTCTTTTGGTGTTACCCACATATGTTCTTGTACACTCGCCACAAGGAATCTCATAAACTCCGGGATTTGACAGGGGAGGTCTTTTGTCCTTAGGGTTACCTAGCATTTGTTCTATCTTCAGAGTGGGCAGAAAGTGAGTCTTAACATCATATCGCCTAAAGATGCGTGCTATTTTATCTGAAAAGCCTTTTATATATGGGAGAGACAACCAGGGAATATGTTCTTTTTTCTTCCCAGCTTCTTGTTCTTTTTCCACATCTCTGGGCTCCAGGATGTGTTGACTTTTAACCAATTGTTTTTTCCAGCATGTTTCAATTTCTTGGCTCCCATATCCATTAGCTTTCAGCATATTAGTAATGGTGCCTTTTTCTTCCGCTAAAGATTGAGTGTCGCAAACATGGATAGCCCTGTATGCTAGTGAATTTATCAAGGAATTCTTTTGTGGAGGATGGTGATTTGAGGTCTGGTGTAAATACCTTCCAGTGTGCGTGGGCTTCCTGTAAACTGAATGTCCGAACGTGAGATCTTTCTTTCTAGATACCCGGACATCCAGGAAGGGTAGAACTCCTTCTTTCTCTATTTCCATGGTAAATTGGATTTCCGGACAAAGGCTATTTAAATGTTTTAGGAAGTTGTCCAGTTCCTCTAACCCATGGTTCCACACGCAAAAAACAATCTTTAGCGGAAGAAAAAGGCACTGGTCTCACTACATGTGTCAGGAATTCTTTTCTTTTTTTTTATCAAGTATTTGGATTTAAGAACATAAGAAGAGCCCTGCTGGATCAGGCCAAAGGCCCATCTAGTCCAGCTTCCTGTATCTCACAGTGGCCCCAACAGATGCCTCAGGGAGCACAAAGACAACAAGATACCCATTTCCTGTTGTCACTCCCTTGTACCTGGCACAGAGAAAACTTCTAAAACCAGGAGGTTGCTTATGGCTTGTAACCTGCGATGGTCTTTTCCTCCATGAGAAAACACCTTTTAAAGGCATCAAGGCCAGGTGCCATCACCACATCCTGTGACAAGGAGTTCCACAGATCCCATCACTAACTGACATGGTCATCAAACACATTCTTAATGGAAAAATATTCCAGTGGGAGTAGTTTTCAAACATTTCTAATCTAAATATCTTATTTCCTAAGTTTTTCAAACATCTTTTTGCAGCATCTCCCCCATTATTGAATCCTCAGAACTATTTTGCAAACTCTAGTCTCAGTTTTCAGCAGAGAAATAAGTGAGGTCCTAATGAACAAAGTGCTGAGGGGACCATTGATTAAAAATTGTGCATTAGTAAGAGCTTTTTGTGTAGGCACTTGCCAACAGTTGGGCACACTGACATCTACAATCATCCTAAGATTTGCCGTTGATCATAAGAGTACAGGTGGGGCCCCATATCCACTCATTCGCTATCCACGGTTTTAGTTATCCACGGATCGTGGGGACCCCCCCCCCAGACTTTTACTTTTTTCCCAGTAAGCTTCGTTTCTTCCTTAAAGAAACAGGAGAAGCAGCAGGCTGCTTATTACAGGCAAGTAGAACGAGACTAAGTACTAGAGAGGCTCTGCAAGGTTAACAGAAACCTTGCAGAGCCTCTCTAGGACTTAGTCTCAATCTACTTGCCTGCAATGGAGGCTGCTTCTCTGTTTGTTTTAAGGAAGAAACAAAGCTTGCTGAAAGAAAATAAGAGCTGGGGGGGGCAAGCATGCCTGCCTGCAGGGGAGGCAGGGTGGGGGGGTCCTCAGGAAACCATGGAGGGGGTGTTTGCTCTTATCCACGGTTTCAAATATCCACGGATGGGCCTGGAACATATCCCCAGCGGATATGGGGGCCCATCTGTAGTTTTATTTATTGTTCTTGCCAGTCCTACTGCAGTATCTGGCCACCGGACTATGAGTTTGACCCAGGTCAGAGTGTAACTGCTGTATTGTACTGCTCTAGTAAATGTTACAGTGCAGGTGGTGTGCACTGGGAAGGGAGATTTGTAGGTTAGTTAGTATGTGTAGGCGATGGGATTGCCAGGTGCTCTTATCCTGAAGAAATGTTCCCTATTTCAGATCATCGTTGCATCACAAGATAGATTAGTCAGACAGTCTTAGAAATAGGTATGGTCAGAACAACATAAAGCAGAACATGTTCCCCAATGTTAGAACCAGGAACCTCTCATGAAATCCTGGGAGCACGTTTCTACTTCTCAGGGAGACTTCAGAAAAAGCCTAAAAACAAGTGTTCATTTGGGCCTGCAGTGAGTGAAGGGGAGAAAGAAGGGCCCTAGTCAGCCACAGAGATAAAAGAACAAGCAGGCTGTGACCTTATCAACCATATATCCAGTGGGTTTGATGTACAAGGACATGGATACAGGCCTTGAAGTGCTCAGCCTAACTGCTGGGAGGCAGCCTGCACACTGACTCAGCCTTATTGCTGGGTAAACTTGGGCATGATGTAGCAACAGAGCATGTACAAACTGAAGCATGTACGTCTTCAGCTCCTTGGCCAACCCCCCCGGGGGGGGGGGTTGGCAGAATTCCTTTCCAGTTGTTGGACAGGTTTAGGGTGTCCAAATCCCCCAGGCCTCTTAAAACACCCACTCATGTACCCCCCCACACACCAAGGGTCACTGAATCACTGACTCCAAAGATTCAGTTCCTGCCTGAAACAAAGCATGGTGGGAGGTGGACAGCTCAAGAGCCTGCAAGCTCCACCGTCAAACCAAAAGAAGTCCAAAGTGACCCAGTTAATCTAACCTCAGAACTTTTTCACTCCAGATTCACTATCTTCTGCTGACAGATCATGAGTGCTGTTCACATGACAGAGTTCAATGTGGGAATGTGTCCGGCTGCAGTGAGTGCTGAATGATTTAACTGCTTGGCTCAGCATTTCTGAAGCCTTCAGGAAAGGTCCTCACCTGGTTATTATTTTTTTTTGGGGGGATGCATAAGCAATTATCCTTTTGGGGTATAAGTCTGGTTTCTTCCCCATCCAGGATTCAAGTCAAGATTATGACTTGTTCATGCATCAACTCCAAACTGGCCTACTGAAGAGCAGGGTATAGCAGCTTCTTGGGCTGCTATAGGGGAAAGGCCCTTTTGAGCTACTTTCTTGGAAGTACTTCTGCATATTTCAGGAATACTGAAACCAGAGATGACCACGTGCTTAAAACAGAACTGCTGAAATGAAAGCTGGCAACCTTCCCTGAAACAAGAACCCATGAATTGAATGTGAGCTTGCTGCCCAGAGGAGGTGCAAGATGGGCAAAACAGACAGGGCCCCATGGGAGGAAGCCTTTCTGGGAGTGCAGCTCCTTTCTCTCTGACATAAGGGATGGAGGTGATCCCTTGATGCAGTAAAGCCAACCATCTCCTTACTAGTCTTCTGCTGGTGCTGCCCTTAACAAGAATGATCAGGATCTACCCCACTCACTACACTTTCCCACTCCCAGGGCCGCTTGGTATCTAGAGATGCCATGGAAAAGCCACTCATACAAACATCTCTACTCATCTAAACCTTTACTGCCAATCTGAAGTTTAGCAATCTGGGCTATAAAAATAAAAATTAAAGGGAGACATACTGTAATTACATTATCGCACCTTCAGGTGGTGCTATACACCACAATATTTCAGAATGCAAGTAAGGCAACAGAGTCCCTAACATACTTGGCAGTGTGTGTTTTCTCCTGTCAAACTCGACTTTCATTTAAAATCCACACACATTTTTAGTTCTCAAATCTCAGGTACTTGACAGCATGATGGCAAAAGGCGCTTAAGTTCCAGAGGCAAGAGGCTGCTCAAATCTATTTTCTTTGTCAATTTACAGTGCATTAAGTCTATCAAAGTTTTTCTTGAAAAGGACTCAATTTCAATGTTGAGGGCAAAAACTTCAGAGTAAGACAACTACAGGACAGAAAAAGTGCAACTTGGCCACCAACTGGAATCTGACATTTGGCATGCTCTTTCTCAACAATGCAGCTCTTAGGAAGGTCTGCCTGAGATATTTACCAGGTGAAGGCACAGCTAAAGCTTTCTTTTCCACCTTTTAATACCAACTTCTGCAAAAAAAAAAAAAAAAAAAAACCACCCAATGAAGCAACTGAATTAAATATGAGCCACGTAAATAGATTTGAGCCACTGATTTTTTCATTAAAAACATGTGAAAGTGACACTTTTCTGTAAACATTAGTTAATCTTAATTCAGACAAAACAGAGCAGAGCAGATCCTAAACTGTACAGGAATTTAAAGGTAATCTCCAGCACCTTGACCTGAACCCAGATCTGGCTGCAACTTTCTGTACGAGTTGCAATTTCTGAATACTTTTCAAAGGCAGCTCCACGTAGAGTGCATTACACTATTCCAACTGAAACATAACCAAAGCACAAGTGACTGTGGCTCTCCCTCCATTTTGGGGTCCAAATCAATGATGTTGGTCATCATTACCTTTAAAGCCCTACATGGTTAAGGCTCTCAATATCATAAGGATCACCTTCTGTCACATGAATGTACCTGCCTGTTCAGATCTTCAGGGAGGGCTCTCCTCTGCATGCCGTCCCTAAGTGAGGCTCGACCGGCATGCACCTCAGACAGAGCCTTCTCTGCAATAGCCCCTTTGGCTGTGGAACTCACTGCCTCTGGGAGTTCAGGAGGCCCTATCTTTCCTTTTAAGAAGGTGTTGAGACCCAATTGTGCCTCCAAACGTTTGGCTTCTAAGCAGTTCCAGTATCTGCTGCTGGAGAGAAAGTATGTGTGTCTGGTTGTCTGTTTTTAACTATGTTAAATTGTTGAACTGGATCTTAATGTGAATTGTTTTTATTCTTTTGTTAGCCACCTTAACAAAAGGTGGTATAGAAATAAATCAATAAATCTTCATACTGCCTACACTGCAGCTCTGCTTCAAACTCTAACATGAAAGAGAAATAGACACATTTGATGCCATTTGACAGGACTGCCATTCCTTCTTTCCGAACAATTTCTGAAATCATTCAGCTGCAGTCTCTTCAGCCACCTGTGCTAGCGTATTAGTTTAGAGAAGAAATGAAACAAGAACCACCAGAGCAATCCAAAACTGCAGTCATCTTTACAATTATGCTTTTTAATGCATAAGAGAAAACTTTGTTTTAAACTAAACAGCATCAACAGTGTTTGTTTGTAGAAAGTGTCATGAGTTGTCAAGGGCTAGGTCCAAATTTGTAAATTTTGTCCCTGGGATGAACCCCAATGGAAGTAACTGCAGAATATTCAACTATGCTCGTTAACATAACACAATTTGAATCTGGCCTGTGACCACAACCCCTTTTTTGTAAAGGATAAATAAAAAGTGGGTGCCAGGCATGCAGACAACCAAGCAGGGTCCTGCCCAGATGCAGATGGAGGCACTGCCATGCCATTTTACCCCCTTTATCGGTGCCCAGCAAGGCTAGAAAGCCATCGTACACTACAGCAGTAAATCTGGATGAGGAACATCAAAAACCAAGAGCCCAAACCAGGCCAGGGATGTGAGAGCAAGCCAGAACAAAGGCTTTAAAAAGGGAAGAACAGATTGAAATGGAGCTGATCCAGGGTAAACGCAAACACAAGCCTTGAAGTGAATGAATGGCAAGGATGCCAGTGTTCCTACTGGTGCTGCCTAAGACGAGAGGGACTCTCTTTGGACTGGATTCAGAGCCTAAGACAAAATGTTGGTGTGAAGGTTCTTGTTTAGAGCATACCAGTCCTGACAGATATGTTGTAATGACTGGTAACCACACAAAGCAGCTGGAGGAACCCAAGATCAGCCTCGATTGGTGAAATACCCTGGGAAGGACATGATGCACCCAGCACTCACATGCTTGCATATTCTTGCTGTATCTAATGGAAGTTTCTGTTCTAAAAGGAATTACCAGACTCTAAAAGGCATGCCCCCCCCCACAACAGTCCTGCCCCTCCCACACCCAAAGAGACAGAAAAGGCACCAAGGGATAGTTGGTGGCTTGAATGCTGGATACACATGGCCCTAGGTGGGAGGGGAGAGTCTTTTCAGGATTCAGAAAGCTTCACATATTGGTGCTCATTCGGGACTGGCTGTTTGCTGGAGTGAGTTCACCTTGGCTTCCTTCTCTTGGAGGAGACTGCAACAAGACAAAACAGACCACAGGCCCTGTGAGTAATGTGCTGGAAGGATAGCCTCTCTCCCACCCACCAGTTGCCATGGCAGCAGGCAAGGGGAGGAAAACCCCAGGGAGTCAGGCCTGATAAGCAGATGTGCAGCAGCAGCAGCAGCTATGTTCACCCAACCCCAACAGAATAAGGAAGGGCAGAATGAACATTCCCCCGTTTCAGCAGCAAGAACTGGTGATTAAATATTATGACTAAATACAATATTAGGAAGATTTCATTTCTTCCTTTGAAAAAGAAACTGGGGATTCGCAAGCAAAGAGGCAGGATAGACATTCAATAAATAATAATAATAATTTCTCGCTCTGGTTGGTCACATAAAGAATCATTAGGCTGCTGGTAAACCAGAATGATCTTTGACTCTTAGTTACCAGGAAGATAAGCAAGGCACAACTGTCTCTCCCTGTAACAGCCTGCACATTCCTTCTGGTGGTGCTAATCCACTCTCCTCATTTTGACTCTGCTTGTCTTGCCCTTATACACTCCAGCTTCTGTGTGAACATCTGTGTAGTGACTGGAGACTGTTTAAAGGTGAAACATTAATCTAACCTTGTTGTGGCTTGTAAAAATTAGATAAAGCACTTTAAAACATTGGGGGGGGGGAAGAGAATGGCTTGCCCTCATGGCTCCTACACTGATGTGCTCACAATGCTCTTGCTTATGTCTTGCTCTTGACAACCCATCTTTCCTGAGCACTCACTACTCATCAATTGGTTTCTAAAGACGCAAACCTCCCCACAGCAAATTCATCACCAGAGCCTCTTTGGCTGACCTTCACGTGGATCTGGTTGCGCAGGACAGCAGCTCGCAGGATCATAGCTTTGGCGCGACGCTGAAACTCCTTCCCCATCAACAAGGACTTTTCAAAGGTAGTGCTGCGCTGGTCAACATCTCGTGCATATAAAATCTACAAGCAAGAAGAAGCTGCTAGAATGACCTGGGCGCAGAGGTTCTGCAAGGGCTCAAAGTGCTATTTGGGACACAAACACCCGATGCTCACTATGGGCGAAAGCAAACAATGTGCTGTTTAAGCTATGCCAGCATAGAATAGAAGGCAGAATAACTGCACATAGATATAACGTTGACAGACACAATACTAGAGCAGAATTTGAATTCTCAAGACTCCCTCCTTTAAAATTAAAAACCAAACAAGCTTCCAGCATTTGTGACGGAAAACAAAACACGGGGGACCAGTGTCTGTTGATGGGTCTGAAAACGAAGGGAACTTGGGCAGGATTTCCAGGGCACCAGGAGGTGCAGCAGCTTCTGCATCTTGTACAAACTCGCTTTCTGCCCCCCATTGCCCATGAACTCCAACCAAATGCTCCTCAGTGCCATACCAGCCTCTCTCTTATCATTCCAACCCTTATCAAAATATCCAACGCTTTGGCGCAACAGAAGCTTTTCAGTCAGAATATTAAGTCCCAGCTTCTGTAGCAAACGAGGCAGGTTTTATTTTTAAGCAGCACCGTAGCAAAAGGCATGCAAAGTGTTCGGTGCTTTACTCGGAGCAAGACGATCACTTTCAGCAGACGCCGAAGATGCTGGCTACTCACCTTGCTGTGAGAGTCTATCCTGGCATTAATCAGTCCTTCTAGAATCAGCTGAGTGAGCTCATCCTCCAGAGCAGCCACTGTGGTGTTAAATGCAGTGGCCATCTTGTGCATGTCTGCTGACACGTAGGGGCTGAAATACTACGAGTGCAGGGAAAACGTAGGAGAAAAGAGACGTGTCCATCAATGGTGCCGCATAAACATGGAGGAGCGGAGGAAAAGAATGCCACCCCCTAAGATGCCGGGAAGCCAATATCTGGATGGCAATTACCTGGATGAGGGCCCGATTTCGGATCTGCGTGTAAAGCGTTCTCACATGAGGTGCCAGGTACATATCCAGGAGCAGGTTATCCTGGATCAGAGTAAGGTTATTAGGAAGACTTCATACAGAATGCTCCCACTAAACCTCCACCCACACGCCTCTCACAGCAAGAGAGGCCCATCTGCAGAGTCAGCAAAATATTACTACTACTGTACTAGAAAATATGCATTACGTAGATCTAGCCTACCAAGACACTGATCTGATTTTCTTTAGGCCAAAGTAATGATAGACCTCGTTGCTTGTATAGTCACTATAGCAAGATTTCACCTTCCAGCAGAAGTTACAGAACATCTGCATTCAATCTGCTACTAACAAGGGAACATTCAGTCAAGTTAGTATTGAGGAGAAAAAAAAAAGTCCTGTCCCTTCTTTTGGCCATTTCTGAGCAGGCAGAAAAATTGTCTCGAGGGAACAGCCAAAGGGAGTTTTTGACAGAGACGTACTACAGGCAGCAGAGAAGAAACTCATTCATATGACTGAATTCACTATCCAGATAAGGGTATTTCAGACCAGTAAGCAAAGCCACATAATCAAATGAGCCTTATTTTCCAGGAGAAAGCAGCAAACTGTTATCCTCTAACGGTAGACACTAAAAATGTGCCTATGCGCGCACACACAGAGCTTTAAACACTTCTCTGCTTATTTTGGGGTCAGTCTGAGTTTAGCAGCAGCCACTAGACTGTGACAAAGCAGCAAATACATTAGCTTGTTTCAGACGAACCCCAAGCTATGCTAAGTGATCCTCGGGCTCATGTGCTCCCTCCTCCCACTGCAGGCTCTGCTGGATTAATTGCTGCCTAGTTTGCAGCAAACCAGAGCTTGCTCTGTCACACCAGTGAAGAATGCCTTGTGCTTGCCCTGCAAACTAGGATCAAGGCCTGGCTGACAATCCTGGATTGCAGAGTAAAAGCACAAGCCACAGTGTGCTAGTATTATGGCTGTAATGGCAAGCTATGGTGTGCAACTAACTAAGCAGATCATGTAAGGGGAGGGGGGGAATGCATGTGTGTGAGCCTCATTCTGGGCATTTCATGTGAATTCTCTTACAGCACAACCCTAACCAACTTTCCAGCGCTGGTGCAGCCACAATGCAGCCCCGAGGTAAGGGAACAAATGTTCCCTCCCCATGAAGAGGCCTCCATGACTGCCCCTGCACAGCTACACCGGTGCTGGAAAATTGGTTAGGATTGCGCTGTTATTCTCCTACACTGCAGTTGTTCCCAAAATTAACCTTGCCTGCCAGGAAAATGTTCACCATTCAAATGCTGTGGTGGCAGCCCCCCCCCCCCCGAAACCCACAGGGAGAGTTCACATTTCTAGAGCCTACCTTCATCTCATCCAGCATCTTGAGACATGAGGCGTATTTGGATTCGTAGAACTTGAAGATAATGTCACGAACCTGGGGTTCCAGCTCCAAGAAGAGTTTGAAAGAGCTGCAGATACGACAGCAGTCAGACCCTGGAGTCATCCCTCTCCCACACATCCCTTCAACTAGCCAGGATTGCTCTCTCCTGTGAGAATGCCAGCAGACTGGGCTATCCATTTCCATGGTGATTGTGCGCAATGGTGTCTCAAACAGAAAGAGCCAACAGAACCTGCTGAATCTTGGATATGAGGCTCCCTAGTGGTGGGAAAGTAAGCCAGAGCCACATCTTCCTTACGCTGTATTTCGTGCCAATAGGATCAAACGACATGCAATGCACAGCTCCATCATTCTTCCTCCCACCATGTAAATGTAAAGCACCTGTGGGAGGCTGAAATTAGGAGTGGAGGGACGTGGATGTGTGTTTCAACCCCTTCTAACCATTTGTCCACTCAAAATCAAATCCCACCTCCTTCGCCAGCTCCTTTTCCATTCAACAGGGTTGGGGGGAGGGGGAAACAAGAGGACTCTGAATACAATGGTGTTTTTTACTGTTTTGTGTGCAAGGACCTTACCATCCATTTCTTGTCTGTTTATTCTTATATATTTTCCACTTTTAAAATCAAATATCAAAAGCAACATATAAACATGGGAAAACCATAAAAATAATCTACCGGCAATAAAAAGCCTGTCATATCCTCTGGGAAGGGAATTCCTTAACTGAGAAGCTGCCACCCAAAAAACAAGAAGCTGTCCCTGGTACCCATTAAATCAATCTCTGTTTCAATGGCAAGCCTACTTGCCAACTCAATGGCAAGCCTACAATGGCAAGCAGGGCATCTGTAGGTGATCTTATAATTGGGACAGGCTCATTTGTTCATCTTTACAATATCACCCTGGAATAACGTCCTTGCTTTCTCATGTCAGAGAAGGAAATTAAGTCACTATATCAGGACCTTACTCAAGACTAAGCTAGGATTCGAACCCAGGACTTCAAGAGAGCTACACGCCTATACTGGCTAAGAGCAACTCAAGCTTCCAAAAGGGAAAGGACTCAGCTTCAGCTGGCTTGTGCAGTACTCAAGGCTGTACAGATCACTCACCTGCTGGAGATGACATTGCGCTGCAGTTCCTGACGGTCAAAGGTAGCTAGTGCACACAGGCCACCATACACAGCCACATTGCTAGGAGAGAGCAGCTGGAGGAAGAGAGAAACTCTGAGGAATAGTACTTCAAGTGTAGCTAGAGCTGTAGGCAAGGGAAGGCTAGACAGCCTGACCCCTGCTTCAAGAGCCTTCACCCAAGAGAGAGCTGTCCTTATGGCACCCAGCAAAACCGAGGGAGAGCCGTGCCCTAAATCAGGCCCAACCAGGGTCACAACTTCCCCTGCTCACAGCTCCTCCTTGCCCTTACCTCAGGGAAGTCACAGTGATCAAACGAGGCCAACAGGAAGCACTTTGCCGCCTGCTTGTATTTTCGGGCAGCGAGTTCAGCCAAGCCTAGGAACCAGACTCAGTTAGTCTTTTGGCCAGGACACCAAGGACATGAACTGGGAGAGGCATAATGCTAAGGTGACACAGAAACCTGGGGAGGGGCTCCACAGTAACCTACTGTTCTGGGGAAGGAGGATTTTAAATGCACAATTCTAGGGCAGAAAAGGGATGTGCTACATGTATACCTGCACACAGCACTGTCTGCACACAGCATGTCTGGCTAGCATCTACCCATGAAGCACAAAGCTCACTTGCTCACTCACCTGCAGCACATTTCAGTTTGGTCAGGATTGCCTGTGTCTGACTGTCACGTTCACCTCTTTGCTATAGGGAGAGGAAGCAGAGAATCAGGGAATGAGCAGCAGCTTTTTAGTCTCACAACACATCATTATGCTGGATGAATGGGAAATTGGGTCGCTGCTTCATTTAATGAAGAGTACAGCTGATTGTCATTACTACCTCAACATTCAGAAATAATTAGTTGACCGTCAATCCTTTGCCAAGGCAAGGAACAACAGAGTTATTAACTTTGGTGGGCTCTTTTAACTTTTAGAGGTAGGACTAAATGGATTAGTCTAGAATTAGACAAGGGGACTGTGACAGTCTGAAGACACTAATCCTGGGCATTAATCCAGAGGACACACTGCAAGCCAATGTGGTGCAGTAGTCATGTCAGACTAGAACTGGGGAACCTTGGGTTCAAATCCCTGCTCAGCCATGAAGCTCACTGGGTGACCTTAGGCTAATCACCATCTCTCAGCCTAACCTCCCTCACAGGGTTGTTGCGAGGGTAAAATGAGGGGGAGCCTTCTACACTGCTGTGAGGGCCTTGGAAGAAGGATGGGACAGAGGTGTCGCCGGGGGGGTGGCACCGCCCCCGGGCAACATGCAGGGTGTGTGTGTCAAAGCCACCGTATCAGCGGCAATTCGGTGGCGGCAGCGATGGAAAAGCACTGCAAAATGGCATGAACAACATGAAAAAGGGCCTTGGGGGTGTGCGGTGATGGGAAAGGAGTCCCCCCCTGCCCACCCGGTCCCCTACTGACATTTTTCAGTGGCTTTTCCGGGTGTTTTTTCGGTGGTGACGTTACCGGGGGGCTAGTGACGTCACTTCCGGAAGTGATATCACAGCAGGCGCACAACATTTTTTCATGCCCCCCCCCCTCCGCAGGGCGTAGCTACGGCACTGGGATGGGATTGAACTGTAATAACATTTAAAAAATAGTTTTGGGTTTTTGAAAATTGTTATACAAAGCTTACTACCTCTGCAATTTCTGGTGTAGACTCTGCCTTGCTCACATAGCTCAGGACGTGGGACCAATTCTGAAGGTAAACACTGACCTGCAAGGAAACAAGCAGAAACACCACAGCACTGCAACAGGAGCTCAGAGTAAGAGCAAACACACCCCTGCCGGCCACTCTATAGAATCTCTGTAACAGGGGCAGCTCTGAACAGAGACACTTTCCATGGAGTTGTTCTAGCCAGCAACCACCTATTGACTGGAGGCCACCAGGAATTCTGGTGATGGGACACCAGGCTGTATGTGTCTTGGAGGGAAGGAGGGGTTCATTATACTGATGACGTGTTGGAAGAGAATCCTAAACCAAGAGCATATTTTGCTGAGGTGCCCCCTTTCTAAAGGGCCACTGACATATTGTCATTTACCTTGATAACGTTGAGACACATGTTAATGACATGCTTTGCACTGGTGCAGTAATCACGGGCTCGTGAATAACATTTGAGGGCATTGCTGAGGTCCCCACAGTCCAGATAATGATCACCCAAATCATCATGGCCTCTCCTAGAAAGAAGGGACATGGGAGATGAACAGGCAAGGAAAGGAAACAAGACCAAACCCTTCACTTAAGGCCAACCTAACAAATCCGGTAATTGAACAACATGCTATTACGAAAGGAGGTTCTTGTTCAGGGTTTCATGAATTCTCAGAATACCAGAATTTCCACAGATTTCGGCAAGTTGCTAAGAACAAAAAAACAAAAAGGACTTGCCTAATATCCAGCATTAGGACCCAGTTATTTAACATGGCATAGCTATTTATGAGCATCTCTCCACTAATCTCTTCCTACAAAGCATTCATCCTTTGATCTCTAAGAACTCCCCGGTTCCTTCCACAAATTTCCTTCTCTCAAAAATACTCAAATACCCCCACCACAACAATAAAGTAATTCAACTTCAATTAAAATTATAGAAGCCAAACAATTTTATGTAAGTTTCTTAATTAGCACAACATGTTCTGGTTGCAAGGTCTTGGAATGAGCGGGAAGCAGTTCAGACAGACGTTTAGCATCCACAATGACACTTTTGGAATGATTCTGCAGGCATGAAACATATAAACACTTGTGCAGCCCAATCCTGCCTAAGATGCAGCAGTCGGCCTAAATGGCTGGCAGCTGCATCCTAAGCAGGATGTGGCCCGCGCTACCGTGGCCGGGGCTCATCTCGGGGGAAGGGGACATTTGTCCCCTTCCCCCACTGTAAGCCCCGGCAGCCCCAACGGATGCGTGCCAGCTATTTAGCTGGCGCACAACTGGGAAGGCCGTGTAAGCCGGCAAGGGGGTTTGGATATTGGTGCAGCTCAGCGCTGATATCCCCGCCCCTGCCAGGCCTGGCCAGCCAATGGCCCCCTCCCCCACCACCCCGAACTGCCCTCTTGCCGCAGGATTTACCTGTGTCCAGCAGCCAGGACAGCGGCCGTAGCCTGAGTGAGCGGTGCCGGCTTTGGACCCAGTTACTCTCTGGGTGCTGTGAAAGTGCTTTATAGCACTTTCACAACACCCAACGCCGGCAGAGAGGGAGCTCCGCCGGCGTGTCTTCAGGTAGAATTGCGCATAGATCTCCTGTGCCACATTTTCACACAGATTGTCCCATGAGCTGAAGCTGGATTTCTGGACAACACTACTTCACGGAATATTCTAGCAGCAAATTGTGTAAATGATGCATTACATCAAAGCATTTTTTACAAAGTGTATTAACACTCACAAAATGATACCAGAGGGGCATTCCAGAGGGGCAAAATGCTATTCTGGAATTGACTGCAGAATTCCTTATTGCTGAATCCGGACATGTGAACTGCAGAAGGTCTCCTCACCTGATGCTTTCCTTGATTGAATTCCCTTTATAGTTCTTTAGATCTGTGTCTAGCTTTTCCAGCTTGAGAAGAGCTTTTTTGCGTGTAGCCTCAACCCAAGCCGTGTCTAAAGGAGGAGGCTCTAGTCCTCCATCTGGGACAGCATCAGGCGTGTTCTGTAGCTCTCTGAAAAAAACAGTAGACAGAGAGTAAGCGTGTGTGTCACACAGTCAACTGTTACCTGCAACAATAATGATCTAAAAATGACAATGAGCTGAATGAATGGCAATGGATCAGAACAATAACACAACATAACATAAGCATGGTTTTATAACTTGTCGTTTCTGTGGCCAGTGAGAACTCTTTGGATAAATGCAGCTCATTGCACAAGCAGACTTCTGCCTGAAGGAACAGTGACGATCCACACACATCTGTAATCCCATAGTTTTAAGTCCAAGTAGATAAGACGCATGGGGTGGGTGGGAGGCAAATTATAGCTACAATCCTATACACACTTACCTGGGAGTAAACCCCATTAAATTCAATGGAGCTTACGTCTGCGTAGACATGCATAAGATTATGTTGTAAGTCTCCTACATATGGTATGTACTGGTTCTGTTTTGGAAGTCTGTACTGAAGTCAGAATGTATGCAGGTCAAAACAGCCGACTCTTGACAGTCCAGCACTAACTTGTAACTCGGATGTCAGTAACTACTCAGGGTGCTAGTGTAATAGCTATTTCTTAAGCACTTAAAAAACAAGGTACATTAACAATCTGGTATAGCAGCACCTCGGCTATATTTAAGTAAATGAGTATACAAAATACTGTATAGGTAAATGAGGTATCATAGAAGGTCACATGATCACAATAAAAGGCATACTGGTAAACGTCAGAATAACTGTGAGGATAACAAAAAGAATAGCCAAGACCCTGAGAAAGGTGGAGTGGGGGCTGGGCTACTGACCCAAGGACAATATTCCCAAGAGAATAATGAGCCATAACAAACAGAAGCTATCCCAATGTTGAGCTCCTCCCTCTATGTAGATTTTTCATACATCTTCAGATACAGACAGCTCAGTGTTGCAAGCATCTCTTTTGTGTGTGTGTCTTTTATTTTTAAGATTGTGAGTCCTCTGGGGCTGGAAGCCATTTTAAATTTTATTTTGCTCTGCACACCACTTTGCAAACTTTTTTTGCTGAGAAGCAGCATGTCAACATGTTACAATAATAAAAACAGAATGCTCTCTTTCTTTGGCTAGAAAGGGCTTGAAAGAGTTTTTTTCCCCCATCTTCGTACTGTACCTGGTGGCTTCAGTCAACTTCCGGTGGATTTCTTCATAGACATCGACATTGAACGTTCTTTGGACAAACGAGAGGGCCATCTTGAGGGCTTCCACGCGCAGCTGCGGGCAGTGGTCAGCAATGAACTGCAGCCGCTCAATCCGCATCAGGCCGCTGTAACTTGCTGCATACTGCTCCAGATCCTGCAGGCCACCGCAGGAAGAGAAGAGATTTAAATGACGAAAGTAGCAGCCCAGATAGCAAGTTTGTTCCTCTTGGTCCTACTCAAACAAGGAAAGAATCATACCATTCAAAGGGAAGGGAAGGGGAGGGACAGGTCTCCCTTCTCAATGCCTGCTTCTTGCACAGGGAGGAGCCATTCCTATAGAGTGGGAGATTTCTGTCCTGTTTGGACTATGATGGAACTCATATTCATCATCTTGTTTATTTCTATTTTGTTTTTACGTTCCCTACTAATTTGAAGGGCAGGGATCTATGTTCCAGCCCTCTTTTTGTAAAATCTATGTAGCAACTCAAAAAATCTGGCAAAATTTACAATTTGGGTTCAAGCAACTTCATTTGCCCTCCTTCCCAGCACAAAATACAATACTTTAACGTTGGGAATACCTGGAAGTTTGGGTTTTGGACACAGGACAATCCAAGAGGGAAATTAATATCGGGATATCCTCAAAGAAAGAGGCTCAGAACACCAAGAGCCTGGGGGTTGAGGACTACTGCCCTCTCACGAGTAGAGGCACAATTTCAGAATAGGAGGTACTGAACATGAGGATTCGCTTACAGACATTGCAAATCAGTCAGTACCTCAACATGCTGCAAATAATCAAGCTGGAGAACCAACTATGTCCCCTCCCTAACTATTATATGCAAGAGATGCTGTAGAGCTGCTTTGAGAAAAGGAAAGTATCCAACAGTTCTTAGAGCAAGACAGGAGATGAACGGCGCTGGAAAATTATATGGCTGTGATCCCATGACATATTTTGAGGTACGGCTTTGTACCACAGTACTAAATGGCTTCTTCAGAACTGTGAGAGTAGCAACTAGTATAATGACGGGCAGCCCAATCCTGCCTAGGGCCTCTGCAGCGTGGCGCCGGATCCTAGGCAGGATCGGCCCAGCGGAGCTGGAGCACACCTCGGGGGAAAAGGTCGTTTGTCCCTTTCCCCTGGGGAGCCCCAGCAGCCCCTATGGACCTCCTTGGATGTGTGCTGGCAAAATGGCCAGCGCAAATCTGAGAAGCTGGTATAAGGCTGGCCAGGTCCGAGACAGGGGATAGGAATCGGCAGAGCACGTCACCAATGATCCCTCCTCCATCCCTGGTGCAGCAGGCCAATCACCCCCTTCTCTGCCAACCCGGTCCACCCACCCCCCGCCCCTCTGCCAACCGATGGGGACTTACCTGCTTGGCGCAGTGTAGGGGCTGGATGCTGGGCGGGTAGGCTGACGCTGGCCTCAACACCGGTGGGGCCTATTCACCAGGTATAGAAAACGTGCCTTACGGCATGTTTACGACACCCGGCACCGGTGGAGCCATTGTTCCGCCGGTGCTTCTTTAGTGAGGATTACACCGTAAGGTTGCAGTCCTCTCACACTGGCTTGGGAGTAATCCCCACTGAATACAATGTGACTTACTTCAGAGTAGACAGGTTTGGGATTGCACTTTACGAGACTGACGTATAAGTCAGGAAGCCCTTCGTTCAAAACTCGTCTGTACTAGATAGCCTCAAGCAGGCTACCATTTCTCCAACTTATTCCTCCTGTCTGCAATATATAATATTGGCCTACCTTGCAGGATTGTTCTAAGGATAACAAGATAACGTGAAGTGCTTTAAGCATTCAAAAGCATGACATAGCAAGGGATCCAGCACTAATTTTTTTTAAAAAAATAAACAAGGGTATAATTCAAATGCTGGTGGCTACAAAGAAAAGAAAAGTTGTGGACTGCTTTTGTTAAAAGCTGCTTTTGTTAAAAGCTCTGAAGCCAGAAGTGGTCTGCATAGCTGAGAGCACATTTTCTTCATTTGATCCTACACATATTGGCTCCAGTATGCTATGTATTTTCCCCCCTGAACTACCTGAATTCTTGAGAAATATTTTCACATAAAAATGCAGATTTGCAAGCAAAATCATAAAACACAAGTAAGCGTGTGCATTTGGCGAAAGCTGTAAATAAATACATGCAATATTTTTGAATTTATAAAAGATGCAAAATCTAGGGGTTTTTATCAAGTAATTCTAAGTAGGTTAGCTACAGTCCATCTGATGTTTCTCCCTTTTGTACATACCAGAGTCGGGTTCTCCACCACATAGTTGATATCGGGCGCATTTTGCTGATCTTCTTGGGGGTCTACATCAATCTGCATGGGCTCTACCGCACCCTGCAACAGCAATGTATGCATGAAATAGAAACTCAGTCACTCCTTCCCGGTCCCATGGGAGAGAGATCTGCATGCACCATTCCCTTGAATTTGTTCTCTGGACTTGCCAGGAATACTGCTCCCACTCCATCACTCAATAGGTTTCCCTGCTATCAGTGGCTATTCGGAGTTGTGAGCAGAGGGGTTTGATTATCTTCTGAACAGCAGCCATCACAGAAACAAAAGTCAGATCCAAAGAGATGCTTGGTTGCACCTTATCAGTAAGAGGCAGAGTCCCAATTCTGCAAAGTCATGGCACAATGATGTGTCTGTTCTCAAGACAAGAGTCAAGGGCAGAAGGAACGGTTTCATGTTCGGGATAGACAGACATTTAGAACAAAGAAATGAGCTGGCTTCACCAGTCGTTCACTCTAAATGTAAAACTTGAGTGCATGACCTGGTAAAGCAAGCACATTCACTGATTCATACAGCCCACCCACCTTGAAGGCTCAGAGCAGGCATCAATATGTTCCAAAATATAGAATATCTCCTTAAAATTACATGAACATTCAGTAAAGTCCAATTAAACAGCTGAAAGTAATATTAAAATCCCCAAACCCACCACTGGCTTAATGTTGGTTCCCAGAAGCCAAGTCAAGAAAGAAGGATGCTTTGATTTGTGGATAGTTCCATAATTCTGCATAACCGTCAAGAAAACCACTCTGCATGCCCTTGCTTTTCAATAAAGGTGCATGGCAGAGGCGTAGCAGGGCTGGGGCCGGGGAGATGCAATGCCCCCGGGTGACAGCCACAGTTTCCTTGTGCTCCGCAGCTGCTTTTATGCAGCCGGAGGGCTGCGTTTGCAGCCGCAGAGCATTATCGTGCCAAAAACGGCGCGTTTTTCTGGCCCTCCCACCCGCCCCAGGTCCTGGAAGGTTTGAGTGCAGAGGGTGGGGGCAATGTCATGAAACACGTCATTGCCCCCCCTCCGGGCAGGTCAGCAATGCTACTGGTGCATGGAAACAACTGTGGGGGGGCATTCTTAATCAAACTGAAAATATCTTAATAGGAGGCAGACAGTGGCTCAAGGGAGTTGGGCACCAAGCTGTTTGGGGGTCAAAAACAAACACAAGTACAGCACTTTTGTCTGTATCATCGACACAGCTGAATAATTCAATGCAACATCTTCAGATACAATGTACTGATGAGTAGCGATACAGATGCATGTCTTCTGCTGTAACAATTGGCTCTCTCAACTAAAATAGAGGTCTCAAATGTAATCTCAGTCTCACATTCAGCAAAACCTTGATCTAGAATAGATTACACCAGAAGTCCATTAACAGTGCAATTCTATGCATGTTTACTCAAAAGTAAGTCTTATTGTGTTCAATGAAACATACTCCCAGGAAAGCGTGCACAGGATTGCAGGTCAAGTCCAGAATTCTGTTTCCCGTAGTGGCCAGTCAATTGCTTTGGGTATATCACAAACAGAGAATGTACACAACAACCCTTCTCTCCTATTATCCCTTCCTTTGCACCCCAGGAAAGCTTCTCAGAAGTTCATCAGTAAGATGATGAGAAAAGGCAAAACAAGTTTCCCTGAAAAAGATCTTGCCCACTACTACCAATCGTCCATAGCAATGTGAGGCTACAGGAGGGCACCGGTTATAATCCAGATTATATTCTTGATTCTTGGTGAGACTCAGGTCAATGGTGAGACTCAACAAGCCTGGCCACTTCCCTGTATAAACTGAGGGGCAAACTATATCTCTCTCTCTCACACACACACACACACACACACACAATGCATGTAATAAAGCCTTGACACTTTTTAAAAAATGAAAAGCAGCCTTGAGAAGTTGTAATTTTAAGGAAAGTGAAAGGAGGGGTGTGTAACCTTTTCTCTACCTGCCATTTTCCCACTAAAAATCACACTTTCCCTCTCCCCAACATCCCCCCCCCCTTTATAGAGTTTCAAATGCATAATGTTCCTTGTAGATATATCTGGAAACTTGCAAGAGGAAAAGCAGCTGGAGGAAACAATTCTGAGCAGAAAAATGACCAGAAATGGAAAGGTGAAGCCTACATCCTTCACTCAAAATTGTAACCTCCCAAGGCTGCTTTTCATTTCAACAAAACAAAACTGGAAGGGCTTCATTACACACACTTATGCAAAATGTGTAGCTTTTACCTGCACATGCACCCTAGAACATGAATCCTCAACAATACACAGGAGTTCTATGGCAGTCATTTTGCTGTAGAAAGGGTTCCCAGAAGTTTGAAAACCACTGATTTGGAGAAAGATCCATCTCTGTATACTTGGCTAGCCATGGTAGCAATAATAATAATAATAATAATAATAATAATGATGATGATGATGATGATGATGATGATGAGCGGTCCATTTATTCAGAGGGAAAGGTGGGATACAAGTCATTTTAATAAAATAAATAATAATAATCAGAAAACTGTATGCAAGTGAAATCATGCTGCTAAATCTTTTAGAGCAGAGTTTCTCAAAGTTCTCCCTGCGAGGTGGGGAGAACCCTGAGTGCTTGTGGGAGCATGGCCAGCAGCAGCGGCGATCCCAGGGATCGCCACCATCACCGCCAAAAAAGCCCCCCAAACAGCTGTTTCAATACTTACTGGGACTTGGGGGAGCTTCGGGGAGGCTTGTGCCCCCCTCTGCAGGACTCCCCGATCTTAAACGCTGATTTTGAGGCACTTCTGGTTTTTGCGAAGCCCCACCAAGCCCCAGTAAGTACAGAAACAGCTGTTTTGGGGGATTTTTCAGCAGCGATCCCTGGGATCGCTGCCACTGTTGCCATGCTGCCTCCGCCCCTTAAGGGGGCAGAGGACAGCTTTTGGTTCCTATGGTGGGTCATGACCCACAGTTTGAGAACCACTGTTTTAGAGTCCTGTTTCAATGTTATATTTTTCATCTTATCTCAGAAAAACTAAAAATAGGGAATTATCTGTTAAATATCTGAGAACTTTATTTATTTATTTATTTATTTATTTATTTATTTTATTTTAAAAAAATTATATCCCGCCTTTTCCTATGCCGAAAGGCAAATGCCCAAGGCGGCTTACAACAAGATTAAAATACATAATTTAAAATAATACATAAAATAAATTTAAACAATACATAACCATACATAAACAACTTTAGAAACAATAAAATCCACTAAGGGGGGGGGGGGTGACAGTATGGAGCAGAGAAGCAGCTTGGCAGAGCATCTTGAGACACAGGAGGCAGACTACGACCCATCACCCAAACGCTAGACGAAACAAAAATGTTTTGAGCCCTCGCCGAAAAGTCATGAGGGAGGGGGCGGTTCTCAGATCCCCTGGCAGGGAGTTCCACAGTTGTGGCGCCACAACAGAGAAGGCTCACCCACGTGTTGCCACTCCCCTAACTTGCAATAGAGGTGGCACTCGCAGGAGAGCCCCCTCAGATGACCTAAGAGAGCAGGCCGGAATGTATGGGAGAAGGCGGTCCCTCAGATATCCTGGACCCGAACTGTGAAGGGCTTTAAAGGTCGTTACGAGCACCTTGAATTGGGCCCGGAAACGAATGGGCAGCCAGTGCAGCCGCCAAAGCAGCGGCTCAACAGAGTCAAACCGCCTAGCTCCAGTGACAACCCGGGCTGCCGCATTCTGCACTAATTGCAGCTTCTGAACCGTCTTCAAGGGCAGCCCCACGTAGAGCACGTTACAGTAATCCAATCTTGAAGTCACTAAGGCGTGGACCACCGTGGTCGGGTCCGATCGACTCAAGTACGGCCGCAGCTGGCGCACCAGCCGAAGCTGGGCAAACGCACCCCTGGCCACAGCCGCCACCTGGCTTTCCAAGGAGAGCTGTGAATCCAGAAGTACTCCCAAGCTGCGCACCCATTCCTGCAGGGGGAGTGCAACCCCATTCAGAACGGGCAGATGACTCAGTACCTGCATTGAAGCTTTCCTGACCAGTAGGACCTCTGTCTTTTCTGGATTCAATCTCAGCCTATTAGCCCTCATCCAGACCCCAAATGCCTCCAGACAGCGCTCCAGGACTTCCACAGCCTCCCCGGAACGAGATGGCAAGGAGAGATAGAGCTGGGTGTCATCAGCATATTGGTGACTCCCAACTCCAAATCCCCGGATGATCTCTCCCAACGGTTTCATGTAGACGTTAAAAAGCATGGGAGACAGAATAGATCCCTGTGGCACCTCACACTGTAAGGGGCAGGGTGCCGAACAGGCGTCTCCCAGCATCACCATCTGGGACCTGTCAGCCAAGTAGGAATGGAACCACTACAAGGCAGTGCCCCCTAGTCCCAACTCGGCCAGCCAGCCCAGAAGGATACCATGGTCGATGGTATCGAAAGCCGCCGAGAGATCCAAAAGGACCAGCAGGGATGCACTCCCCCTGTCCAGTCCTCGGCGAAGATCATCCAACAGGGCGACCAAGGCTGTCTCCGTCCCAAAGCCCCGCCTGAAACCAGACTGAAAAGGGTCCAGATACTCCGTTTCAGATATAAGAAGTCTGGTTAGGACATTCAATAATTATGAGTGTCTGAACCTTTCCTAGCGTTACAAGCCCTCTCTTTTGCCCCACAACCTCCAATCCTTCCTGTTCCTCCCACTCAGTGACTCCATGTCAGAATATATTTGCAGGGAAGTGATAAGCTGTCATGCAAAATACACTTCTGCAAATTTACCCAATTTTGCATGCGACAGTACATAAACACACAAAGATCTTGCCCACTAGATCTTCTATCCATCTATCCCAGTACTGACTAGGTCTCAGGCAGAGGCAACCCTGCTGCTGCCCAAGATCTTTTTAACTAGAGACACCAGGGAGCAAACTTGGGAATGTTTACATACAAAGCATTTTTTTTTATCACTGAGCTATGATCTCTCCCAGAATTTTGAGATCTCTGGACAGAATTTTGAGAGATTTTACCAAGGAGTTTTAGATCAACTGCAGTGAAAGATTACAGACTGTTTCTCCCTCACTGCCTGGTCTCCCATCCCACTATTCATTCGTAGACAGAGGTACAAGTATCTCTTAACTCAATGTTCAACCATACCATGCAAGATTCCTTGCTATTTCATAGACATCTACCTGTTTCAGAAAAGCGAACTGTGTTAAACAAATATGCCTTAATAATGGTAACTTATTTTCACTCAAACATCCTTGAGCACGTTCTCCTTTGAGATACCTCATAGAGCAGGGTGCAGGCTGATAAGCAGGCACTCAGGCTGAAGTCTCCAGATGTGCCTGGGAGGAAGAGGTCTGACCTACTGCTGCGGGGGGTGCTGTATAGATCTGTCACTGACGAGGAAGCTGAGCTCGGAACTGAACTATCCCTCATCCTGTCATGACTCTCTGCACCCCCTCGCCCTGACACAGAGCTTGCTGGCTGCTAAAAGGAAAAAAGGTAGTTAATGCCCCTGCAGTCATAAACAACTCCCGCTCATGTTAAGGCTAGAATAACATGCTCTGGTTTTCTTACTCTTTCACTGTAGGCCTTCATTCCTTCCACACTTGCGCTACTGTGCCACACTCCCCCTGACCCATACCATCATCACATATATTCAGCACTCAGTTGCCACAGTGAATGAGTTCTAGAAAGACAGAATTAGGTATGAAGACATTAAAAGTCTGCATTCAACATTCCCTAGGTATGATAGGATGTGTGAGATCAGATACATTCCATTAAAGTCGTTGCAAGGCAGCATCTGCAATAACGTTCTCTCAGTTGTGTTCTTATGGTCTCAGAAAAAGTGGGGGAGCTCCATCTGGCCAACTTTTCCACTGCAGGAAACTTTCCATGGCTGCATAGAGGTGAAGAAAGTAAGTACAGAGGACTTCTGGTAAAGGGAAATGGCACATGCCATAGAAGTTGTGGATGAACTGTTAGCATGTTGACAACGGAGAACTGAAAAGTTGAAGCTGAATATATGCTGCCCTAGCCTTGATTTCCATGTGCAGCCATATGGCCCAATTGCTTGTTGGGTTAGGGATCTTTTTTATGTCAGGATCATATAATTCTTACAGCGCAACCCTAACCAACTTTCCAGCACCAGTGCAGTCGCAATGCAGCGTAAGGGAACAAATGTTCCCTCACCTTGAAGAGGTGAGGGAACGTAAGGGGTGAAGGAAGAGGTGAGGGAATGCAATGCAACGTAAGGGAACAAACATAGCCCCTTATGTTCCCTCACCTTGAAGAGGTGAGGGAACGCAATGCAACGTAAGGGAACAAATGTTCCCTCACCTTGAAGAGGCCTCCATGACTGCTCCTGTACTGCAAAATGCAGTGTGTACCCTACTGGCACGGCTACACCAGCACTAGAAAGTTGGTTCGGATTGCACTGTTAGTCTAAGTCCCAGCCTGAGAAATTTGACCAGGAAATACTATCCTCACTGAGGACTAGTAGTGCAAAAGTACACAATAGAGGAGAAAAAGCCACATTTCTTCTGAAGGTTTATTTAACATACTTTTTAGGAAGGCTCTGTGTATGGGATTAAGCATGTCATAGAGTCACAACAAAGCTGAAGACCTAAGCATTGCTGAGTTAGAAAAGGAAAAGTGTGGCCCACAAGCTGAAGCTGGGGGGGGGGGGGAGTCCTAAAATATTTATTTCTCAATGGTTGTGTCACTGCTGCAGCAGCCAGACCTTACAGAAAGGTACTGTACTATATTGCTGATATGTCTATTTATATTGATCCGACCACACTCTTGGGGCAGATGCACAATCAGGGAAACAAGCACAACATGAGTAGATCTGCCTGTCAGTGTATGTGTATGTGCATATGCACACAGCAGAATCCTCACCAGTTATTCTAATTTTTCAGCTGTAGCACTTATTTTCTCACCGTGTGAGCTTGTTAGCAAGTACAAACTCTTTAACCAATACTGGAGCACAATTTCAGACACAGAAGATCAAGTAACGTATTATATTATTATTATTTATATATGGCCCTACTTGAGCCAAATTATCAAAGGGGTCTGGCTCAGTTGGGAGAGCTGCCGCCTTGCAAAGTCGAAAATCGGCAAATGGCAAGATCGAGACACGCAGCTGACAAAAAGCTGTGAAAAAGCCTCCATGAGGAGATAAGAGCTCCCAGCTGCGTTGGTCAAGTGTGGGAGGCGCCAGCCAGCAGAAAAAGCCAGGCTGCAAAAGGATACCACCTGGAATGTAGATGTTCATGAAAGAGTGGACATTTATATATTGTAAAACCTCTCATTAGAGGGGTTAGGAAAGCCTGCCCATGTACACTGCCTTGAATTAAAGTCAGAGGAGAAATCCAATGACCAAGAAAAGCGGTATATAAATACTGTATAATATTATTCTCATTATAGTTCAGGATGTGGCTAGACAGGAGAAAGGTAATTAAAAAGGCACAAAAACCTACTTCAACTTATGCTGTTGTGTACAGTTCTTGGAAAGGACTGGGAGATTCCTTCAGTTTAGATCTAAAAAAAGATCTTATGAGCAACTAAGTGCACATTATCTTATGGTGAAGTGTAAGTTACACTTTACTGTGCACCCAGGAGAGGAAAACCAGCTACTTTTTCACCTATCAGATATGGTCTGGTATAGTGCAGCACTGCGGCAAATGCCACCCCAGAGATCACCCTAACAGTTTCGACGAAAAAACAGAACAAGAGTTGGGGACAGGAGACCGCGAGCCCAACGCGTGAGGCTGCAGAACAGGCTGAGGGGCCTCTGGGGCAAAGGGACAGGCAGAGCCTTCCTTACCAGCAGCCACGACCAACCGCTTCTCCCTGACCCAGACCATAGGTCTGACTTTGCAATCGATCCCGCCCCTTTTTAAGCCCCTTTCCCCAGGATCCAGACCCTGGAGTGGCCATGCTCCCCAGCTAAAGAAGCGCTTTACAGCAGCAGGCCATCACAGCAGGCCAAGTAGGCTCTACTACCCAGCTCCACTCGTTATGCACTCAGCCACACAGACACTCTCGCGCCCCTCGAAAAAATCCCAACCCAACCCCCCAAACTTCTTCGGTACCTGTAAATTAAAGACTTGAACGGGTAGCGGCATATTGACCCTCACACCATATACTTCCGGGTCACTGACCCCTTCCGCTTCCACTTCCGGGTCACTCTCCGCGGCCGGGTTACATCCGTTCTACAGGTGAAGCCCTTAAAGGGGCAGCGGCACCTTCTGGCTAGCTCTCTTCCCTCCCGTCCCTCTTTCTTCGACTTGGTCGGATGATGGCTCCAAATCCTGAGCAGAGTGGCTGGTAAGTAAAGACGAGCAAGGCAACGGTGGCTGCTCCAACTTATTCCCCCGGCCCCTTCTGTTGGAAGGGGAAACCACCCTACAGACGCTCGCTGCGGGTAGCCTAGGTAGGAGGTGAAAGAAGGGCCAGAATTTCCGCGGCGTTCTCCCCCGATGGGGGGGGGTCCGCCCAAGGTGTGCGTTCTTGTTGCCATGGTGAGCAGCTGGGGTGTAGAAGGGTTGGCGTCGTTACTATGCCAACCCGCCGGGGCCCCCTAAATGGTCCTATCGGGGGCGCTCAGGAATCTGTCTTTAATCCTCTCTTCTGCAGACCTAGAAGGCCTCTTGTTGCAGAAAGCTCTCCAGGAAAGAAATCGGGGCAATTTCTAGTATTTTGGGGGATCGTTAGCTTATGTACGTCTCCACTGCCCGTCATTCTGGGATGGCCTAAAGATAAACTGAGGCTGCAGTCCTAGGTACTTTATATAGGCGTAAGTCGCATTGAATTCAGTGGGACTGACTTCTGAGTAACCCTGCCTAGAATGGTGCTGTGAGTTGGCTCCGATTCCTTTCCACCTTGTGTGGGGCGAAAGGTACACATTGGTTTCTTAGGACAAAGCTTCAGGACCACTTGGCGTACAGTATGCAACTTTTCCTTTCACTCTGTGTAACTCTGATATAATGATTATCCGTACATGCATCTTTTCTTTTCAAAAGTTTTGGGACATCCAGAACAGCTTATGTAAGGCTCCAAGGGAGTAGCTAGGCTTCTAGCCCAGCTTTCACCAGCCTGATCTGTGAATTGCAGGCTGATTTTATTATGTGCGCAGTTAAGCAAAGCTAAGACTGCAATCCTGAACACAGTTACAAGAGAGCAAGTCCCACTGAACATAGTGAGGCTTACTTTGGAGTAAACAGTCATAGGATTGCACTGTTATAGTGTAATTCTATACATGTGTATTTGGAAGTAAGCTCCACTCTGTTCAGTGGAGCTTACTCTCAGGTTAGTGTGTATAGGATTGCAGTTTTACCCAGTCCTAACCAACTTTGTATCGCTGATGCAGCCCCGAGGTAAGGGAACAAGCACTTCCTTACCTTGAGGAGGTCTCCATGACTGCCCTCCCCACTGCAGGATGGAGCTCATGCCCCATTGGCAAGGCTGCATCAGTGCTGGAAGTTCCCATAGTTAGGATTGGGCTGTTTAAACTTGCAGGCTTTGGCACATCTAACTCCAGTGAGATTTGGGCGATAATTATCTATGGTCCAGAGAATGGTGATGTTTTGGAATGAAGTCATGGTGTGGGTCATCTCTTTCTCTTGTCTTGAAGCAAGCACCATCTAACTTTGGGCACAATCCTATCCAGCTTTCCAGCACCAATGCAGCCATGCCAACAGGGTGTGCACTGGATCTTGCGGGGGGGGGGGGCAGTCACAGCAGCCTCCTCAAGGTAAGGGAATGTTTCCCTTACCTTGGGGCTGCATTGAGGCTGCATCGGTGCTGAAAACTTGGATAGGATTGGGCCGTCAGTCTTTTCATCCATTTACCAACTAGGAAGGTGAAACTTGTATTAAAAAAAAACTATAGCTGGGAAACTTTCATTCATTATGTTTTCTTGTGCAAATGCTTTGTACACTGTACCTTCACACTACAGTTACAATGGTTGGAGAGTTTTTTGCCCTATGAGAAAGATGCCAACTCTCCTATTTTCTTATTAGGATGGCAAGTCCCAACTAAAAAAATAAGTAAGCCTATGATACAAGAAAAAAATCATCTTCAAACAGGGAAAAAAGGTCACAAGAAAATTCTATGTATATAATGTTTCATTCATACATTCTGAACATTGTCAAATGCAAACCTAGCTGGCTGGAAAGAGGTTATCAGACCATGCTACAGCCAGCATTATAAAGGAAAAGCAATCTCACATCACAGAAGTCTTCAATTAAATCATCAACTCAGACCCAAGGAGTCAGCTGCCTGCACTACTGTCCCACGACATATCATTAAAGGTATCCCTTCTGACAGTAACTAAAGGTCCACCAACACTTTTTCTTAAGGAAACCTTACTCCCATTTCCTTTTCTTTCAAACTATCTCACTACCCCAGTGTAAATCATATGTCCCACCTTACAAGCATGCCCAACAGGTACAGAAAAAAAAATCACACCAATTCGGAAATCATTGGCATAACATTAACTGCTAGTGGTAAAACCCAACTCCAGCCATATAATCCATATCTTATTCACAGCCGATAATTCTTGTTTACAGTTTAAAACCAAGAATTATCTTTGTAATAAGATATGGACTCCTTCTTGGAAAATCACGGTGAACATCTTTCCAGCCAGTTAGGTTTGCATTTGACAATGTTCAGAGTGTATGAACAAAACGTTATGCAGTTTTAAGATCTTTGTTTTATTTGATTTTAAACAAATATAAACAGAATTTTCTTGTGAACTTTTTTCCCGTTTTGAAGAAGATTTAGTTGCAGGTCATAACAATTTCTTCTCTTTTTTTAGCCTCTATGATGTTTGAATGCATAAATAAAAATGATGGCATGGCTGGAAATTTCTATGACTTGACGGTCAGTGCAATCATGTCTAAGATCTGCCACAGCACACTAAGCGCGCTGCACCGGATCCTAGCCTGGATCAGGCCAGCGCCAGCAGGGCTGGAGATTGCCTCGGGGGGGGGGGGGGAACAAACGTCCCTTTCCCCCAGGGAGAGCCCCAGCAGCCCCTATGGGCCTCCTTGGATACATGCCAGCAAAATGGCCAGTGCAAATCCAGGTAGGCCGTGTAAGGCTGGCCAGACCTAGGAAGGGGGTTAGGATATTGGTGGAGCACGCCACTGATGTCCCTGGCCTGACTGGCCAATAGCCCCTTCCCCTGCCACCCTGGCCTGCCCTTCCCATGCCCACCGCAGGACTTACCTGCATCCCGTAGCACAGCCTCAGGCCCTGGGCAAAGTAATTGGGGCTAGCCTCTCCCCCAGCACCACTTACTTGCCATGTGTCAAAAGGCACATTTACGACACCCAGTGTCGGCAGAGCCTTCACTCCGCCGGCGTATGTTTGCACAGGATTGCGCTGTTGTTCACACAAAATTAACAAATTTGTGATCAGTCTCTATTTTTCTCAGAGGCCTCAACGTCACCTGTGAAACAATGTCTCAAATTCACAACATGGCAGAAGCCCTTTGGGCTGAAGAATGAGCTTTTCCTGCATTAGGCTCAGTAAGATCTGCTTCCTGCTCTCAGTTATCTTTTGCGCAGTCCTCCTCCTGTTAATTCCAAAATTTCAGACCAGCTGGAGACCTAGAAATTATCCACAACCACGCCCACCAGCTGTTTTTAATGCATCCAGCAAGACTGACATCCCATTACAGCAGGTGGAATCCAGCTCAACTGGTCATTTGGAGGATGAGACTAACAATATTGTACCTTTAGTGAAAAAGGATCTAGTAGAAAAATGGAGTCATATCACAGACACTGGGAGATCCAAACTCAAAGCTAACAGAAGGATGAATGACAACCCAGTTAATACATTGCAAAATGTAGCAAAAGACTATGTGGGACCTGCTGAAGTTTCTGCTAAGGAAAAGCTAGAATTGAAGGATATCTTTATTGCCATAAAAACAACAAGGAAGTACCATAAAACAAGGCTGAATTTGCTCTTCCAAACATGGATTTCTCAAGCAAAGGGGCAGGTAAGAACACTTTTCCTAGAGAGGTAAGATATTAATTTGCTTAGCAAAGTGAATGGTTTTTGTCCACTGTAATGTCCCTTTGCCACTCTATTGCTACAATCCTAAACACACTTACTAGAGAGTAAGCCCTATTGATCACAGTGGATCTTACAAAAGTCAGCATGCCTAGGATTGTATCATGACTTTGGACATTATGCAGAAGGCATAAGAAGTACTGTACATGTGAATTCATATGTTATGTTTTCCCATCTCTTCCCTGCATTCAGATGTATAAACTATCCCTGCACACAGTCACTTGTCACAGTCTCCTCCCCCAAATGTAGTCCTGTGCAGTATTCTTGGACGAGATGCTCCCCAGAATGGAGAAAACATTATTGGTCTCCATGAGCGGATATCTTTATGAACTCCAGCAGACTTCTAAAGATCATGCAGATGCTTTGGATGCTGTCCAGCTCCCAAGCTGGATACTGATTCCAGCTAGCTCACTGCTTGTTGACTTTCCTTCTGTCCATAGGCTGCACTGTTTTCTCTGGAGCAAAACAGATGTGCTGTTTTCTGGTGGTGTAATGCAGAGGTTACACAACACAGAATTTATGGGAGAAAAATAAAGTGTATTTTGTCCTAAGAGGAGGACAAGCTCAGAGGCGTCGCTCCGGTAGGGGCGGCACCGCACATTTCGCCCCGTCCTAGTCCCGTTTACCAAGCCGGCAGGAGGCGGCACCGACCCCTCACTGTCGGAGCCATTCCGTGCGGAGAAAGCAGCAGGCAAGAGACTCCCTGCCCGTTGCTTTCTCCGCACAGGTATGGCTCCAACAGTGAGGGAGCGGGGCCGCCTCCTGCCGGTTTGGTAAACGGGACTAGGACGGGACGAAACTTACGTTGCTGCCCCTACCGGAGTGACGCCTCTGGACAAGCTTGGCTGCTATTTTTATAATTTAATGTTTCTTGGTACCTAGTAATGTGGACCTGTGTCTTTTCTATACACAGAATGATATAGTGTTATATAAACCTGTATGTAGGAGATGGACTCGGTCTCTTTTCTTTTCTTTTTTTTGAGATTGCTAGAAACAAATAGAATGTCCTCTCTCTGTTTTCTGACTGAACCCAACATTAGTGTCACCCTGACATCTTCAGGAAAAGAAGTAGCTTTTTGTTTGTTTTTCATGTCTCCGACAGACCTTTATATTCACGGACTGGGAGGATCAGGAGCTACGTCTCAGAGCAGGTGAGCTGCTTCCCAGATTTCTGATAGTTATGGTAGCAAGACCTATGTAGCTGTCTTATACTGAGTCAGACCAATTATCCGCTTAATATTGGCTATCCTGACTGTCAAGTCAAAGTTTTGATGGGCTTTTCCCAACCCCTTTACCTGAGATCCTTTACTGCAGATGCCAGTGCCTGAAAATATGGATGTTGTTGCTTAGCTTCTGTGGAAAATGAAATTAATGTTCTGCATTTCTTTTTCGTTTTTTAATTTCAAGAATCAGTTTGATAAGGTTTGACAAGTCTTGTTTCCTTGCATTGGTTGAAATGGATTGTCCTTATGGTCTCATCCAGGGGCGTCGCTGGAGCGTGGCGGGGGGGCGGGGCGCCCCTGGGTGACGCGCGCACCCCACGCGCACCACCTCCGTGACGCACGACACCCTTCGGACGCTCCGAGGCCGGCCCGGGAGCCGGCCTCGGAGCGTCCGACCCCGTCGGCGCTCCAGGGCCTTCTGAAAGAAGGCCCAGGCAGCGTGTCCATCTGGGTATTTTTCGGATTTTCGCGCATGCGCAGACCCGTTTTGAGGGCAAAAAGCCTCAAAATCCGAAAAATACCCAGATGGACGCGCTGCCTGGGCCTTCTTTCAGAAGGCCCTGGAGCTCCAATGGGGTCGGACACTCCGAGGCCGGCTCCCGGGCCGGCCTCGGAGCGTCCGGAGGGCTACGCGGGGGGGGAGCCGGGTCGCCCCCCCCGCGCCGCGATATCATAGCGTCACTAGGGTGACGCGCGCCCCCTGCCCCAGGGTGATGCTCGTCCTAGTGACGCTACTGGTCTCATCCAAATCTGCATTTACTAAAATAGGCTTTTCCTTAGAGTGGGATTGCTGCATCATCTGTTTTTTGCCTGTGCATGCGATTGGTGCAGGGATATTAAGTACCTTTGTGATAGGATGCCAATTCCACTTTCCTAAAAATGGGTTTACACTTACTTTCTGTGAGGGACGTTCCATCCATTTTAACTACACTGGTGTGGTTTGCTGGCATAAATCTTCAAGTATTCCCTATTGAGGAACCAAAGGATAATACATGTATGTTGTCTTTTTGGAAGACTGCCTCGCATTTCCTCCCTGGTAACTTGCAAAGTCCATGATGCTGACACCTTTTGAATCGCTTCTGCCTCTCGCTGCTTGGAAAGCAGAAGTTAAATGTGGAATACCTTCATAGTGAGCAGTATATAGAAACACATTCGGATTGCTCTCATTTTCTTTCTTGGCTTAAGTGAAGCTGTTTGAATGTGAATATTGGTTGTCTTGCATTGGGGGGGGGTTGAATAGATTTGGGGAGTATAATATATATCCTCTTTAGCTATGCATCAGGGCTTTTCTTCACAAGTCTGTTCCACTGTGTATATTATTTATCTTACAACTTGTGCAGCTTTCCCAGTAGTAACTACCTTTGCTTTATAGGGGACCATGTCATCAATACCAACTGCTCAGCTGTTCACACCCGCCAAGCGCTCTGCTGCAAAATGTCTGTGGAATACGATAAATTCCTAGAGTCTGGGCGAAAGTAAGTGAGAGTCACTATTCCAGTTGAGTGCTTGTCTTGGAAATTCTCATCTCTGAATTAGCATGAGCTACCTTGATGCTCTTTTGATGAGCATAAAAGATGAGAAACTAAATTTGAGAGAGAGGCTGGGCAGTGCGTCAAGATACTGACATTATTTTGATCCTTGAGTTGGGAATTGCTTCTCTACTTGGTTCTTCTCACTTTCTTGATTCTGACATGTGGAGATCTCCCCCAAAGAGATATAAGAAGAAGAGCCGACTCTTAATCCCTTGTGACCTTTTCAATATCTCTCTTTTCTGCAGGTGGTTTTGTCATGTGGATGATGACAACTATGTGAATCTACAAAATCTCCTGCGTCTTCTGTCGGCCTTTTCACACAGCCAGGATGTTTATGTGGGGAGACCAAGTCTAGACCATCCCATTGAAGCCGCGGACCATGTCCGGAATGATGGATCTGTGAGCATGTTCTTTAAACGAGTCTGTGCTTTCTCAAACTTAGCGCAAAATTCCAATTTGTTCAATCTTCATATCCTTGCCTTTGTCTGAAGTTCTTCATTCTTTGTTCAGCACCAGACTTTCCTCCCCCAAACCAGCATGGGACCCCAAGCATACTTACTTGTGATAAAGTTCATTGAACTTAGCGGCCCTTCTTTCTAAATGAACTTGTATAGAACTGGGCTGCAAGTAGTATTAAGAATCAGATAATGCATACACTGGATGTTGGCATCTTGTGTTGTTATTGTTCTCATGTACCTTGAAAGTTTGCTCTGAGGGCACCTAAAACAAACTTAACATGAACTGTTTGTTCCTGCTACTTCATTGTGATGTATTTCAGGATTATTTGGGCAAATCTGTTAGGAGTGTTTGGATGTGAACACTAAGCAATCCTATACAACATGCCTACCTGGGAGTAAGTCACATTGAACTCAATGGGACGCTTCTATGTAGAAATGCATAAGATTGTGCTGCAAGACTTCCTGTTACTTAGATAGGATCTGACATGTCCAGTTAACCAAAAAAAGAACACTGGCTTTCTTAACAACTGTTTGTTTATCTTGCTAGACAACGGTGAAGTTCTGGTTTGCCACAGGTGGTGCAGGATTCTGTATCAGCAGAGGTCTTGCCCTCAAGATGAGCCCCTGGGCTAGGTATGTGCAGTTTAGAAAACGTGCTCCTGTCTCTTCAACCTTATGAGAGTCAAGGAGGGCCTCATTCTCTGATTTTTGTCTCCTGGCAGCTTGGGGAGCTTCATCAGCACTGCAGAGAGAATTCGCCTCCCAGATGACTGCACAATTGGCTATATCATCGAGGGGCTGTTGGAAGTAAAACTGCTGCACAGCCCCTTGTTCCACTCACACCTGGAAAATCTGCAGCGGCTACACAATGAAGCTGTGCTCAAACAGGTAAGGACAAACTTTATATAATCTAAGCAGCAGAAGTCCAGGAGCCTCTTTTGGCCTGGCTTTCTTTAAAAATAAATGTATGTATTCAGGTTGGTAGCCAAGCCAATTCTTTGGTGATATAAAGGCTGCCGGTGAGAATAAAAGAGGCCACCAGTAACTTTCCTCCCATATGGCTGTGATAGTTGTTAGAACAGCATCTTAGATATGGATAACCAGCACATGTACCCACTTTGTGTGCCTTTCCTTGCTCTTTTCACTGGGTATCTGCCATTCCTGAGTTCCTAGCAAGTAGTAAACCATTCTAACTTGTCTTGTGTGATTTACTATTTAGCAATGGCTTTAGACTTCTGCCAGACAAAGAAAGCCAGCCTCCTCTTGAATCCGCTTTTGAATAAGAAAGTACAAACTCTCTGATCAGGATGAACCGCTGAGGCACTCTTTGCTTCCAGTGAAGCACCCCAAAGGCAAAAGAGAGTGGCTGTTTTGCTCCATCACTAGTGGCCAGTGGGCTGCACCTCAGAGGCTGTTCCAATCTTGTTCCCCTGCTTAAAATACCCCAAGAACTTCAGCAACAGAACGAATGTTTCTGTACTATGTTGCGCATTCAGGTCTTAAAGACAGTTTCCTTGATTAAGAAGATCAGATTTTGGTTGTAAACTGTCTAGAATTTGATCTAATTTAAACATTGCAGATCTAATTTAAACATTGCAGCCTCCATGTGAAGACTGTAAAGAAGAGATTCCTTGTGACAAGGCTCCATGTCACTGGCGTCACTACAGGGGTGGCGGAGCTGTAAGTTCTTCCGTGATCGGAGCCTCTGTTACACGGAAGAACGAAGCGCCCCGCCCCCGCGCCTTCCGACCCAGTCAAAGCGGTGAATGCGCGTTGTTTTCACCGCTTTGAATGGGTCGGAAGGCACGGGGGTGGGGCGCTTCGTTCTTCCGTGTAATGGAGGCTCCGATCACGGAAGAACTTACAGCTCCACACACCCCTGTAGTGACGCCAGTGCTCCATGTGGTGAATGCATATTTTCAAAAAATTCTCTGCCACCTTTGTCCCCATTCACTGGTCCATCAAGGAGGCTTACAAAGATACAATTGGAATCTAGCATAACCGTAGCCAAGTCTTAAAACTAAGTAAATAGTACAGTAAACCTAGCTGGCCTAAACATGTGCAGCCTCTCCAAAAGCATCATCACTCACTGGGACTGTGGGGAGCTGATGTGGAGGCATTGCATGCATTTGAGTGGATAGCTGGGCTAAGGGTTTTTTTCAATGTTACTGCCGCATGAAGAAGCATTATAAGAGAGCTTTTTGGCAGTCTCCATGTAGAGGCCATAACATTTAAAGCACCCTGGACTAATAAGATTAATAAGAGATGAATGTGGTCAGCCTTATGAGTTTAGTTTTAATTGCAAAGCCACTTTCAATTGTAGGGATTAATAAAAAATCAAATTGGGGTCTCTAAAGGGCCAGACTTCTTGTCGGAGTCTGTGCACACGGTCTGTGCACCTGACCTTCCCATGCACCTTTTGGGTTCCTTCCGGGGTGACTGACAAACAAGGCACCCTGATACAGAGAGTTCCAGAAAAGGTAGTTGCTGCCAACAGGATAGGAAACCCTCCAGAATGGGTTGCTCTTCCACATCTTTCCTCATGTCTGTAGAGAACTTGGTTTCTTGGCACAGGAAGCCAGGAGCAACTGTGCAGCCAACTAACATGGCCAAGCCCAGCTCTTCCCCACCTATACTGGTATACAAAACTTTATAGCATTAGCCATAGGTGATCTATAAGAGAGTGAGGAGTAATAGCTTTATGCTCTGATCTGACTGAAACTGAATGGAAAAAATTAAAAAATAAAAGTAGCTTATTAAAGTTAAAAAGGAAATTAGGCAATGATCAAGTATTCAAAAGCAGGCACTTGGATTTATGAAATCAGGTCTTGACATTGGATGCAAATGAAACAAAATCCGAGCACAGGTTACCTAGACTTGTGTTCCTAGTTGTAATTCGTTTTGTTTTCCGTGTCTGAAGGAAGGTGATAGTCGTGTACAGGTATCTGCAAATGCTGCAACAAAAACATGCAACCTCTCAATCCAGCCCTCTCTTTTGATGGTGTTTGGGGGGGGGGGGAATCAAGATCCTACCTCTCCCATTGGCTACTCCAACAACAAGAAATGTAGCTTGGCCCCTAGAACCTTCACTTGGCTGTGGTCAGGTGACTGATGAATAGGTGTGAACAAAAGCCAGCAGAGTGCTGGTATTTTCCTCCAGATTCATTGTTCTAACAGAGTGGGAAGTCTGCTGAATTGGTTCTGTCAGTCCACATTCCAGGCTAAGTTTTTCTCGGGGATGTGTGGGTTATAAAGGTCATGATGGCAAAGCTACACTGACTGCCTGAGACAAGCCCTACTCTATATTATACAGACAAGAGCTTCCCATTTGGTCCCATTCAGCATAATCCTAACACAGGTCTTGAGCTGAAGTAAACATTTGCAGAAAAATGCACTACTTCAGAGGCCTGGTTTGTTGATTTCATTTCATTTCTGTATTTATATACCGCCTTTCTTATCCTCAGATTGCTCTTCAGATGTTATCTAAGGCGGTTTACATAGGCAGGCTTATCTAGATCCGATAAGGATCTTTACAATATTGTTCTGTATAGAACCCTACAATTCCAGCTGGTTTCCTCCATGGTGTAGTCATCTTCACTAGCTGCTGAACACAAGCCTCGAGCTCTCTGCAGGACGCCACAGATCATGGTGAACAGGGAAACATTTTTCCAGTTGTCATCGCTCTGTCACTGACATTCTCAGCATTCCAGTCTGTTCTTTCCCCGCACCACGTAACAGCGACTCCTCTCTGCCACCGAGGGTCATGACAGCTTATCAGTGACTTCCTGGTCTCCCTTCCAGCACGAAAACTGACTGTTCCTGCTTAGCTTCCGGCAGTCTTCAGGCATACATCATCTGACCTTTGACAAGTCCTGTAACGTATACAGCACAAGCTGAGAGTGTGTGGGGGAACTCTAATTATATGGCACATTCTGGTGTTCTTTATTTCATTACCAGTGTGAGGAAATGTGCTTTCTTAGACACTTCATCTCTGGGCTGAAGCTGCATTTGCCTTCCCCTGAATGATGAGAAGAATGCTGCCACAGAAACATGTTTATGTCAGGACCATTTCTTTCCACTTTACTCCTGCAGAAAGGCCATTGGGCCTTTACTTCACTCACTCACTCACTCACTCTTAGAGTCTCTTCATCCAATTTCCTGTATGGGTTCTACGTGATTTTATTGTATTTTATTTGCCAGGTTACCTTGAGCTATGGGGGCCCCGAGAACAAGCGCAATGTTGTGAGTGTGGGTGAAGTGTTCAGCATACAGCAAGATCCAACTCGGTGTGTACCTAATTTCACTTTCCAAATGAAGTCTTTTTCCCTTCTTCTTAAGCAGATGATGAGAAATCCACGCACAAGGGCGGGGGATGGCATTAGTTTGCCAGAGATACTGTTGGGTCCTTGCACTGGTGGGTTTGTATTCTTGCAGGCCAAGGAACCTGGAATCCTATGACAACTTGTTGTCTTTCTCTCTGCAGATTCAAATCTGTCCATTGCCTCCTCTACCCTGACACGGTGTGGTGCCCCTCTCTAATGGTGAAATGACATCTACCGTAACCATCATAATTCTCTCCTGTCAGGCTTTTCGTTGAACGAACAGCCAAGGCTGTCTTGAGGGGAGAAGAACGAAGTTGAGGTCGAAGCACATCGGCCATTGTGGGAAATGGTTTTTGGGGAGATCTTTGATCTTGCAGCACACCAAAACTACTCTCTGCAAGGTTCTTCTCATTTCCTCTCTAGTCTCTTATATGCCCTATCTGCTAATGTATAATCCCTACTGCAATGCATTTGTACAACCTCAGGAATGCAACAGTCTGGTACTGTAGCAATATGGATGAGGGCTAATCTTTCTATCAGTATGTTGGAAACAAAGTACAAAATTTGTGTTTGAGACTGCAAGTGAGAAAACAAGAATTCTGATTTGGAAAAGTTGTGTAATCGGGGAAACTGTAGCTTGTTGGTTCTGAATCCTTGTGGGGCCATACTGGAAATGCTACAAATTGCTTTCCCACTAGAGCAAATAAGACAGTTCAGTGTCTGCAAAAGACATGGGCCCAGACCCATTCTGTTCCTGTGCTCTAGCCTATAGGAGAACCTTTTTTCCTTGTGGTTCTTTAAACATTGGCTTACATATGAGCTGAATATCACGCTTTGCTTGTTGTCTGAAAAGATATACATATGCAAGTCTTCCACTATGCCTTCAAGTCCAAAGCTGATAGTCTTAACCACTAACTACTTCAGGATAATTGAAGCTCACATTCTGCTGGCTGGACCACTATATGATTCTTGTTTTTTGTACTGCAGCTGGTCTCCATGTCTTGATGCATCCCACAATCAATACGCTAGAAAGGTAGTTGGTTAACTCATGTTCTGCAGGCGGAAAAGATGTGATGTCATTTAAGGGCCTTTTTACTACTTCTATGATTGGCTGGAATAGCTCCAGGAAGGAAATTTCTGAGCCCTAGACCTGAGAATGCTTAATATCCTCTGCAACCTCACCTTTCAGTCAGCACAAACAATACACATTTCCATTGTACAGTAATGGTGTAATCTGGCTTGTAAATACTATGGCAGCTTTTGCCAGAAAGAGGGCTGCATTCTGAAATGAGGTGAAGGAACTCTGTGCATATGTAGTCCTGGGTTGAAAGAAATAGTACTGTAGTTGAAATTTTGACAAGCCATTAGCTTCAAGCCTTGCACAGAATCTGCCTTGGCAGTATAAGCGTAAATATTGAGGTCAACAGAGGATTCTGCTCTTGAAAACGAGGGTATTTCTACAAAGAGAGTAGATGCATCACTCCCTGCTAGCAAACCAATTCTCAGTTTTTTCTCCTCTCCTGTTACTCAGAGATACATATGTATGCCTATGAGGTGTGCCAGATATGTAGTCTTAGGGGCAGTGGCATCGATGGAGGTGGGGCAGAACGCTAAGTTCCGCACCGCACTGACCTTCCGTTACTCACCGGCACGAGGCGGCCCTGCCCCCCTCGCCTTTGGAGCCATTCAGTGGGGCGAAGGCAATGCACAGGGAGTCTTCTGAGCATTGCCTTCGCTGCACTGAATGGCTCTGAAGGCGAGGGGGCGGGGCCACCTCGTGCTGGTGAGTAACGGAGGGTCAGTGCGGTGCGGAACTTAGCGTTCCGCCCCACCTCCAGCGATGCCACTGCTTAGGGGAGATGTGCTGAAAGTTTCTTTTCAGAAGGCATTAAGTAAGCAACTCTGATAATGATGGGGGTATTGTAAGCTCCTTGAAGTATTTTCTTTGACCATTCCCTTTCTGAAGAAGTGTCACATCCACCCTTCGCAAAGGAGAAGGAATGAAAGTATGTTCTTAGAATAATTGCCTAAAATATTTATTTGTTTTGCAATGTCTGTGTCCAGTATAGATAATGAACTTCTGGGGCGTGTGACTGCCACATGTGCCCACATGTTGCAGAACAGTTGTGGTTATTACTACTAGCTTCCAGATATTTAACAGTAGTAGTACAACTCCTTTTGGTCCCTGCAGTGGTAGCTGCATGTACTGCCATCACCATGTCATGCATTCCTGCCACAGTTGCTGCATCTGTTCCTTTGGTACTGTTGGCAGCTAGAGGCTGAAATAGGAGCAGAATATTTGCAGTGGACTTTCTATTAATGCATGAGGGTATGGGATGGCAATGTGGAATTTGACACCAAATTTGTAATCTGATAACTTTTTTTGTATACTTGCATAATTTGTAGACAAATACTTGCTGAGTATATTATACTTCTGTTAAACCTACAGGGGGAATGGACAGGAGGGGGCTTTGTTCTGCAATAAAAAAAAATTCTATGGTTGTCTGCACCTCCCACTATTCTGTTGTATACCTCTTCCTTCTCACTGCTTTAGTTTCTCTTTGTTCAACATCACCCCTGTTTGTTCCACAAAAAATAGAAATTTGGCAACAGCAAAATCACATTTGCATGATTACTTGTGAATGCAGAGTTTAGTTTCTTTGGCACATAACGTTGCATTCTAGGCTGTAGTTTCTGCCTCCTTTTTTTGTCAGTGCAGACCACAGACCAAAAGTGAACTGTGTGATTGTTGAATTGTTTGTTTGTGCATGCATGATTAGAGTCCTGCAGCCTCTCCTGCTGTAATCAGCTGTAGGAGCGTTCCTAGTAAAGTTACCATCACTTGTTCAGCAAATAAATATTTAGAAACATGTCCTTGTCTTATCTGTGAAACACTTTGAAGAAGCCAGCTGTTTCATATGCAGCACTGCCGGAGCTTTTTGAGAACCCAGTTTTTTCAGAATGTTGTTTTTAATAGAAGCTGTTTCTGAACGTAGCAGCCTTGAACAGTGGCGTAACTAAGGGGGGGGGCAGGGCTCTGGGTGCCAGGCGTAAATCTCGTGCCTCATATGCCCTTACGAGATTTGGCTGCCGCCGTCTTGAATCTTACGAGATTTTCACGAGATTCAACATGGAGGTGGCTGGGACAAGGTAAGGGAAGCTAACGGGGCAATTTCGCCGTTTTTCCCGGGCTGTGGTGTGGCCGGGCGGATTCTCCCGCTCGCGCCGCAACCCAGAGAGTAAAGCTACAGCCCTGCCGATTCAGGAAAAACGGGGGCATGTGGGGATGGCTGTAGCTTTACCCTTCGGGTTGCAGTGCGAGCAGGAGAACCCGGCCACACCGCAGCCTGGGAAAAACCAAAAAAACCCACATGCCTCCATTTTTTCCTGGGCTGCGGCGCGGCCGGACAGGTTCTCCCACTCGGGCCGGCCGTGCCGCAGCCTGGGAAAAACAGGGGGGAACCCTTTTTGGGGGGTGCACCTTTTGCAGGCCCCCAAGGGGGTATGCAGGCCCCCAAAGGTTGAGGAACCCTGGTGTAGTGCATTGACCTACTGTCCATTGTATCTGGTCACCCTGACAAGGAGGCCACCTGCGGTTATGCAGGACATAGGTTTGCCATCTGCAGGTGGTCATATCTGCAGGTGGCATACCAATATATAATGAGGGGCCATTATATATGTTAACGGATAACACTATGTTTACTATGTTCCTAGTTGGGACGCAGTTGTAAATACTGTGCTAGCCCAGACATACAGTACAGATCTGAGGATATACAGTATGTCAGACCTCAATGCTTCCAGTTATTGCTAGAAGTTTATTGGAAGAATATTTCTGCTGCTGTTAAGACTGATGCTACGGAGGTCAGAATGACTGCCCAAGCCTGTGATGGAGACCTTCAGTGACTTTGAGCAGATCTTAGTCTCAATTCACCATCTCTAAATTGGGAATTAAAAGGTTCTTCCTCAGATTGTTGCTGAGGCTTGTAAGCAATTGCTACATTGATGTGCTTTAGAAATAATGGAAAGAAGGCCTGGAGGCTCTGTGTGAGGAGTGGGAGGGTTAGAAATAATCTTATTCAGTTTCACTGTGTGACTTGTTAGAACAAGGTCAGTTAAAACTTTTGCAGTGCATTCTGCCCATTCATTATTGAGGGGAGGTCTCTCTCTTTCTGCAATATTATTAGGGCCTGCCCTTGGCATGTTGGCTTTGCGAGCTGTAGTTCTCCCATTCCCAAGTTGCTTATAGATTCAGCATTTTATTGGCTCCTGCTACTCCCTTTAGGGGCAATGGAACACATTTGGAAGACCCTATAATTGAGAATCAAACTTTGCTTAGACAGGCTGCTCCCACTATTAATCATTAACGGCACAATCCTGTCTTAAGTAGAGACTGGCTAGGTGTGGCAAACATGTCTTACGGCATGTTTGGGGCACCCAGAGAGTAAGTGGTGCCAGCGGAGAGGCTTGTGTTGCTCCTCTGGTGCCGCAGACAACAGCAGCACCATGGTAGAGAGGTAAGTTCCCACCGGGGGGGGCAGAATGGGGTGTTCCTAGGTGTGTGTGGGATTGGAAGATTGGGCTGGGGAAGGGGGAGGAATCAGCGGAGGCATCCTTTGCCGTATCCTATCCCCCTTCCCGGGCCAGTTAGGCCTTACACAGGCCTCTCAAATGTACACCAGCAAAATCGCTGGCATGCATTCAAGTAGGTTCATCGGGGTGGCTGGTGCGTTACCTGGGGTAAAGGGACAAACATCCCTTTACCTCAAGGAGGCTGCCGGCTGCGCAGGCCCAATCTTGCATAGGATGTGGTGGGCACCTTGTGAATGGTGTATAGACAGGCTGCTCCCACTATTAATCATTAACGGCACAATCCTGTGTAAGTAGAGACTGGAAATGTGAATGGTGGCAAGAGCCATTCTTTGTTGTTCCTCAGAACCAGCTATTGAGCTAGAGACAATCCAAATCTCTGCTGCAGTGAAACTAAAGTGCATCATGAATGAGCGTTTATTTCTAGTAGGAAGGTAAAAGACCAATGATAGCGGCACTAGTATAAGTCATGGAAGTGGATTTGGCACCTGGGTTCGGTTAATGTCATGGAAGTACAATTGGAATCTATAGCACCGCTCCCCATTGTTGGACCCCATCATTCATTTCGCTGTGGTTTACATGCCAGTCAGAATTCCAGTGCTTAGCTTTCAGGTTCTTCCCCACTGTCCTGTACTTTCTGTTGTTGCTGGTCACTGGTCCATTGCACAATGCTGTCTCTCAGGTGCTGCATGATGACCGTGGACTCTTTGTAGAACTCTACACTGAGGTTCTCCAAGCCAGCGATGGCCTTATCAAAGGCAGCCTTAGCTAGGTTAGTTGCCTGCTGGGGATTGTTGAGGACTTCATAATAAAGGATAGAGTAATTCAGGGCCAGGGCTAGGGCCAGGGGATGAGTGGGTTCCATGTAACACTCGCTGATTTCCTGCGCCTCCCTGTAAGCTTGTTCTGCAGACTTCACCAGAGTTTCCTTTACATCAGACACGGCCACCTCCGCTAAGAAGCGGTAATTGTCCCCTTTCATTTTCAGGTAGAAGGCCTGGCTTTCATAATCTGTCTCACTGCAGTGCTTCAGGAGGACATGGTCTAGCAGGCTCAGAATCTCCCAACAGTGTGCTTCCAGCTCTTTCTTTATGGTCTCACGATACGCCTGGGCTTGTTCCTTCTGTTTCCCAGTCCCCTGCTCTACCGAGGACTTTAGCCGTCGCCAAGAAGAGCAATGTTCCTGTATTAGGAGTTTATAGGCCTCAGAGAGCAGGGTCTTCTCCTCGTGAGTTAATGGCTCCTTCCCTTCCACCACAAGCTTCCTCATGGCAGTGGCCATATCCTTGTATCTGCCACATTGTTCTGCCAGCTGTGCTGCTTGCACCAGCTGCTTGCGGCTCAACATTGATAGAGATCAGCAGTCACAGCCTGGCCTGTAGGGCCATGGGAAGGTTCTCGCTGAGTGTGGCAGGCAACAAATGATGTCATAGGGACAGGAAGATTCTGGAACGTTCTGGAGCAGCCAACTCATTTCCACATCAACGATGGACAGCATGGTGACACAGGTATCATGGTGAAATCATTTGGAGATGTGAGCTAATATGCATGTGTTAACGTTTAGCTCAAAATGTAACTAGACCAGGCTGTCCAAAGGATCAGAGAGCCTTTACAGTGGCTAGATGCCATGTCATGCCTTCTGAGGTACTATTTAGAAGATTTGGAAGTATTCCACTGGAAGAGAGGTTATATGCACTTGTTCATTTAGCGGGATCAAAGCCCTATCTCATATGATTTTGTATTGTCCCCTTTACAAGGATCTGAGGTCAGTTTTTTTAGCTGGACCGCTTAGCAAAAGGGAAGGATGAGATGACTTGGATAAACTCTGCTACTTGTTGGCCGGAGTGAATGTCGATCTCACAATGACTGTAGCGGACCTTTTAGAGGCGGTTATTAAGAGAGGGCTGCGACCCACAGAAAATTAAATTAGGATGGTTAGAATTTGGCTTGATAACTGTTTTTGGCTCATTTTAACTTTACTTATTTTAAATTTAGTTTTAGGTGTTGGGGGTTTTATATGTATTTTATCCATGTAATTTAATATGCCAATAAAGGTATTTGTATTTGCAATCTTGTCTAACAATAGACTGGCAGAACGACCGCTCCGCCGGTTTAGGGTGTTGCAAAAAGTGCCTTAAGGCATGTTTGCATCACCTGACAAATAAGCTGCGCCAGTGGAGAGGTTTTCGCCAAGTCCCCGCCAGGCAGGGAGGGGGTGGGCGAAACGGGGCATTTCAGGGGGCTAATTGATTGGCCGGGCCTGGGAAGGGGGAGGGATTGACTGCAGCCTCCTCCACCACAGCCTCCTCCACCATATCCTATCTCCCTTCCTGTGCCTGGCTGCCGTTACACGGACTTTTAGGACTTGTGCCAGCAAAATAACTGGTGCACATCCAAGTAACCCCATTGGGGAGGCTGGCATATTACTCAGGGTAAAGGGACAAATGTCCCTTACCCCAAGGAAGCTGCCAGCTGTGCCAGGGCAGGCCCAATTCTGGATAGGATGCAGCAGGCGCCTTATGTGCGCCGCTGTCTTGCAAGACAGGATTGGGCTGGCCATGTATTCCCCTCTCTGTGAGTTTTGAAAATTTTGTGGATGAGGTTGTGCTTCCTCTCTTATGGGGATAATAGTGGACTACTCTGCAGGGCTGTTGTGTACTCACGTCTCAGTCCTCTCTCCTCACCGTCAATATGGGGATAATAAAATTGGCTACCTTGCAAGACTGTCGTAAACCACTCTTTCAGTGCAATACATATTAGTTTACTCAGAATTAAGTTCCGTTCTGTTCAATGGTGCTGAGGTAAGCGTTAAGGTAAGCGTGAGTAGGACTGCAGCCCTTTTCATCACAGCCCCCGCTGCAGTGATACAATAGTCGTTCATTGGTTTGCGGGGACATTTCAAAGATGTTTAAGAATACACAAACACAGCTGCACAAAATTCATTTACACACATACAGAGCAACCTTAATCACATCTATGATCAAGACAAGAGCAGGATTTTTCTATTGTCCACTTTGAGTTTTGACCCACTAACGAGAGGCGAGGAAAGAAAACCCCAAACATGGCGTCAAAGAAACTACGATATGTTCTCAGACTCTGCAGACAAAAGAATGGTCAGTCTGGTCGACTTTTAGGGGGGAGAGGAGGGGGCAGGACGCTGAGTGAGGAGGAAGCCCCTTCTAGTGGTTAGCGGCCGCCGTGCCAGTCTGCTGCACTGCAGCCAAAACAACAAAAGGTCTGTCTGCGTCTGCGGGCACTGCCCGGCGTCGAGGAGAAGGATTTGCTGGTCTTTAAGAGCACCAAAGGGAAAGAGAGACCCGCGCGGGGAGGCGAGGGGCGTTCCCGCAGGCGGACTGGCGAAGGGAAAACAGCGCGGCTGTGCCCTGGGAAAGCCTCCCGCCCCTTCCCTCTTCTCCCCGCCCTCGAAAGCGGACCTCGAACTTCCGCGGACTCCCAGCCAGCAGCGATGGAGCGCTTCTTTTCGAGCCGCCGGGCTCTGGTGACCGGGGCGGGCAAAGGTACCGAGCCAGCCAGGGCCGCCATGGTGGCAAGGGGGTTCCGCGAGTCCCCGCCGCCTCCGTTCCTCCAGCCACTTTCTTTCACTCCCCTTGCAGGGATCGGCCGGGCTGTGGCGGTAACCCTGAGCCGGGCCGGGGCACAAGTGGTCGCGCTGAGCCGGACCCAGGCGGACCTCGATAATCTGCAAAAGGAGGTAGAGCGCGGGGCTGGAGCCAAGGCCAGCACCGCTATCCAGCCAGCCAGCAGTTCTTCTTCCCGTTCGCTCTCTCTCTCTTCACCCCCAGTTAAGCCAGGCCATCCCATCCACGAGGCAGTCTCCCCAGGCAGCAGATGGGGGGGGGACCTCCTCCTCCAGTTGTTCTCTGGCCTGCACTGCTTCTCCTCCTCCCACTCACTGGATTGGGAAAAAATGAGGGGAGCAGATGGAAGAGGAAGTGCACAGGAGAGTGGAAGGAGCGAAAGTTGGCACATCACCAGATAAAGACATAAAGTGGGGTTGCCGAGAGAGGCCACCCACCCAGTTAACCCCCTGTCCTCTTTGGGCCCTGATTGCCCCTTCTAGCTAGGAATCCACCACCTCCCTTCTCACCTAGGTGCCACACAAACCTCACTGGCAAGGCTCCAATCAGCACCTCAGGGAGGCTCTCTAGTCTCTAGCTTGTTTCCACAAGGATATGCTCCAGTGCGTGTCCCTTGATCCCAGTACTTTCTTTGCTTCAGAAAATCATAAATATGGTTGCCAGGTGGCTCCTGGCCAGACATGGTGGCTAGAGTTGCCAACACTTTTTTTTTCACCTGACAATTTTTCTGCTACTTTAGAAACTGCACGACAAGCTGAAATTCAGCAGATAAACCTTTTTATGCCCAGCACCAGGATGCAGTGATGAGAAAAGCTTCACCTGCTGAAATTCTGCCTGCTGCCAGAAAAAAAGTTGATAGTCTTAGATATGTTTTTCTTTATCAAGCAACTGCTGTGACATGAGAAGTCCCATTTCACACAATTTTTATTCTGTGAAAGTGTTAGTATTTTTTTTCACACATCAGGCACTATTCATGTGCATATGCAGCTGTTGCTAATACAAAATGGGAAAGAAACCCATTCTGAATCAAATGGTTATAATCTAACCAGTGTAAGTCTTAAAGGTGTAGTAGAACATACTCGTAAAGGTACTGGATCCCTTTTAAGGTCTGGATTTGATAACCCAGCCTGGAACCATCAACTCCCACCTAGTTGTGTTAGAACAACACATCCCCAAACTGTCCTCTAAATGCCATACTCCATCCTCATACAATCGCCCTTCCACCTGCTTTGAAAGAACCGGCTCCCAATCCCTTTGCAATCCCACTTGCTCCCCCCCCCACACACTTTTCTCTGCTCTGTCTCCAGTGCCCTGGCATCCAGACACTGTGTGTGGATCTTGGAGATTGGGAGGCCACAGAGGCAGCACTGAACACGTTGGGGGATATCGACCTGCTTGTGAATAATGCAGCTGTAGCCTTGCTGCAACCATTCCTTGAGGTGACCAAGGAAGCCTTTGACAGGTAACGTCTCGTCTGATATGGGCCTAAGGGTGGGATTCTTGGCCAGGATTACATAGCTGGGGAAAATGTGGTACATTTTCTGTCGCAGGCTGCCAGAAACTGATGTACCTTGCGATTCTGATTTTTAGCCCTTGAGGCCTTTTGCATCTTGTCTTGTTCTAGACTAGAGTGATGTTTAAATTTTAATCTGTCTCAGTTTGCCCAAGAAAATTGCTGGCTCATAGAGGCATACACTTTACACACTTTCACACCCCTGGGAATAGAAAGGGCAAGCTTGTTGTTGTTGTTGTTGTTGTTGTTGTTCTCTGTTTGACTATTACTGTAGTAATTGTTGGAAAGATGCAGGGGGTGAAATGCTCATTGCAGCTGCGGTCCTGGCATTCTTCAGACCCTAAGAGTTATCCCACCCTGTTGCTGTCTGCTTATTCTTTACTTTGTATATGTAATCTGACTTGGATTTTACATAGGTCTGTCAATGTCAATCTTCGAGCTGCGCTGCAAGTCTCTCAGGTGAGAAGGGGCCTGTATGGGATTTGAAGGGCAGGGTTTGCTGTTGAGCAGCAGCATTCAAGCAATCACGTAACAGCTTCCCTTAGTGACTTCAGTAAGGCTTCAGTAAGACTTGTCCTTGCAGTCTAATCAAGTGTGTGCTTAGAAGCCAGTCCCATTGAATGCAGTCGACTTCCTCCCATGTATGAGCGCATAGCATTGTACCTTAAGATGTTGAACATGCAGAGGCAGAGTTTAGTTCTTGCGTACACATTCAGGGTTGAGGTATATCAGAGCTTCTTCATCCTACACGTTCTCTATGCTCTAGCCCTGTGGTTCCTAAACTGTGCACCATGGCACCCCAGGGCACCGTAGCAAACTCAAAGCAGCGCTGCAGGATAGTTAAATGTGCCGTGGGATATTTAAAGGGAAACATAGTGAGGGGTGCCAGGGAAAAATTACAATTGGCCTAGGTGTGCCATGAAAAGAGAGTTTGGAAATCACTGCTCTAGAGCCTGTTTTTAGCTATACTGCTGAGAGCCCAGCTTAAACTCCAAGGTTCAATGTGTGTCCCCCTTCCCTGATCTCCCACACTTCAGATTGTTGCACGGAAGCTGATCGCCCGGGGAGCGCCAGGTGCTATAGTGAATGTCTCAAGCCAGGCCTCCAAGCGGGCTCTTGCCAATCACACAGTTTATTGTGAGTACAGGTCTCAGATTCTCTCTGCTGTCCTTCCCACTGAAATGCAACTGGAAATGACAAGCAGTTTCCCAATTGGTGAGCACGTTGCCTCAAGCCATGCTTGTTCAAGACATGAGAGCAAATGGGTGGGGGAGTGGGGTGGGGTGGATGTAGGCAGCAGCCAAGGACTCTAAACTTCCTTTTTATTGAAGGTTCCAGCAAGAGCGCCCTGGACATGCTGACAAAGACAATGGCTCTGGAATTGGGGCCCCATAGGGTAAGAACCTAGCCCCAGTGAATAGGGGAAGGTGGCTACTTGGGGCAGAAAAGGCCTTGTCCGTGATAAAGTGGAGGGCAGCCCTAGCTGGGTAAACAGCACATGGCAATGGTTGAAGCAGAATACAGAGCTCATGGAGTTGAAAGGAGACTAGATAGGTCCCTGTCTGCAGTGTGGGCAGGCTGAGTACGTCAGAGCCACATAAGCCAGATAGGTCAGGCCAGCTCTGACACTGGAGAGAACAGATCAGAGAAAGGCTCTGTGTATGGACAAGAATGGATGGAACACCTTTATTGCTAGGACAGGTGCTCTGATCGCATGTGTGGGCTCAGGCCGCATTCACCCTCTACTGCCCTATCTTTGCTTCAAGATCCGGGTTAACAGTGTGAACCCCACCGTTGTCATGACTGACATGGGGCGCCTCAACTGGACTGATCCCCAGAAAGCTGGAGATATGATTCGCCGCATCCCATTGGGGAAGTTTGCAGGTCAGTCGGACAACAGGTTTCCTCCTGGGCTGGGCCAGCAGCTGTGAGACAATCTATGTAGACTTCGAAACCTGGTAGAAAAAGCGAGGTGTCCAATTCCTGCACCGCAGCCCTCTCTTTTGCAATACGCTATGGGGGCTGGACAAAGCCCAAAATGCAGCTGTGCTTGGGGACTCTGGCACTTGGAGTATGTGGGACTCGGATCAAGGCCTGCACTTGCTGCCAAATGGCAGAATGGGGGGGGGGGACCAGAGGGGTTGTAACTCTAACACCTGTCTCTTTCCTCTACTAATCACTTACCATTCCTGATCACGTCAGCTAGGTGTCTCTCCAGGGGCAGGCAATTTTGTGCCTTTTTCCTGACAGAGGAATTAATTAATATATGCAGTAGTCATGGGGGTACAATGGAACAGTAGTCATGGAGCTGTACCACCTCTGCTCTTATGTAGGGACTTGTTTGTGTGAAAGCATCCTCAAATGAGAATCGTGTCAAATGTGACATGGGTTTTAAAAAAATTATATGGGAGCCGAGCCACATGTGAGGATTGCATCACGTAGTAGATGAATTGTCCCACACACTCCAGCTAGCACATGCCAAAGGGAACAATCCTGGTTTGGGGCTAGAGCTGGTCGGGGAGGGTAAGGATGAGAAGTACAATTTTGTTTGGACAGTTTCTCCCCACTTGGGATAGCCTAGGGAATTCAGCTGCTCCGATTGCCTGCAGACTCCCTTTCAGCTGCTCTTGGTGCATCTGTCATTGCAGAGGTGGACGATGTGGTGAACAGCATCCTCTTCCTGCTGAGTGACCAGAGCAGCATGACAACAGGTGCCATGCTGCCCGTTGATGGGGGATTCCTTGCCTGCTAAAGCATAGTAGTGGCTTCAGTCCCAGTGGAAGAGCATCCTCTCCGTGCAGTTATCCTGTCTCGTTGTCCTGAAAAGGCGTGGCATGCAAGACTGTAGGAAGTGAACAGAGCGGTCAAGTGGGACCCATGGGATGAGTGAAGAAGACTGATTCTTTCTTCCATTGCTGAACCTAAACAAACCACACCTCTTTACTTATGGAGAAATGTTTATTGTATAAAATAAGAGGTGTTCAGCTCATCACTCTACACGATGATTAAAAACTGGACCTGTCTCCATCCCAACCCCTCCAGAGCTCTCCCTGCTCCATCCCCCAGTCTGTCACATCTGACAATGAAGAAGGGGTTGGCTATCACCCTCCCACCTACATTTTATTTTAATCTTACAGAAAGGTTCCTGCCACGTGGCCCTGTCCTGCCCAGGCTGGACAAGGTAAAGAGACTTTCCTCCCCATCTTTGGGAGAGTTGATAAACCAGCTCAGGAGCAGCACACAGGCTGATGCCCTGAAAGGCAAAAGCAGTGTTGGATGGCACAGAGCTGCCTTGATCGTTTAGCTAGTGTCTCGCACAATAAAGCACTAATGGCTAGTCCTTCAACCTGTGTCCCATTTGTCTTTCCTCCCCCACCAGGGGTTAGTTATCTGCTCCCATCATGACGCTCTAGCACCAATAGAAGTAGTAATAAAGGGCTGGTCTTTCTATTCACGCGCTACCCCCTGGCATGGAGTCGTGGAGAGCATGCTCCTCCCATTGCTCCGCCCTGGGGGTGGGACAGCATCAAGCCCCTCTTTCTCCCATGCGGCCCTTTTACATCGACACAGACGTTAAATCAAAGAGACATTTAAAAAACACTGACTTCGTACATGATGAAGGGCCCCGCCTCTCCCATTGCGGGAACACCCAGCGAACGCTCTCTCCTTGCACGCACAAGGAGGAGACACCCATAACATGCTGAACTCAGATGCCCTTAGAACACGGTGCACTTCTTGCCAGGCTTCTTCACAGGTGGGGGACAGAGCACAGCACGGATGGCTTCATCAAAGACAGTCTTGAGACCTCGCTGTGTAAGGGCAGAGCATTCTAGATACTTCACGGAACCTGCAAGAATGGAGGGGGCAGCTTGACTTAGGCGGGAGACACAATTGATCTCCTTCATCCTCAGCCCCCATCAGAACCTGGAACCTTGATTACACTGGTCTACAAAAAAACACTTTTTTTTTTCTGGACTGGACGTTTGCAGCTATTTTAGACTAATTTCAGGGTGCTGATTCCAAATCTGGCATCAGTTTTTGTCTATCACATCAGGTTTTTGAGATATCAAATATTGCATTTGATAAAATCAATGAAAAACAGCAAATTTACACTGGTCTACAAAAAACGATTTTTTTTTCTGGCCTGGACTTTAGCAGCTGTTTTAGACTAATTTAAGGGTGCTGATTCCAAATCTGATCTCAGATTTGCTCTATCACATCTCGTTTTTATGCTATCAGCATACCACAATTGCATTGATTTTACCCAAAATTAACTCTTTGTCACTTATGATTGCAAGATCCTTGCATATCTCTCTCTCTCTCTCTCTCTCTCTCTCTCTCTCTCTCACACACACACACACACAGAGTTAAATAAGACATTTTTCACATTTAAAATTGTGTTAGTACTTTTTTACTGAATAATTAATTGATTGATCCAATTAATTAGCAGTTAATTAGCAGGGGGTACTTCAGAAAATTGGACCGTGATAAGGGGGTACCCGGTCAACACACTTTTTCTGGCATAAGGTATTCCAATGGTTTTAAGGTAATTTTGGGGCATTGATTCCAAATCTGGCATCAGGTTTGGCATTATGAAAATGGGGTATGCCGATAGCATAAAAACGAGATGTGATAGAGCAAATCTGAGATCAGATTTGGAATCAGCACCCTGAAACTAGACTAAAACAGCTGCAAAAGTCCAGGCCAGGGGAAAACAATTTGTACACCACTGTAAATTTGCAGTTTTTCATTGATTTTAATCAAATGCAATATTTGATATCTCAAAACCCTGATGTGATAGACAAAAACTGATGCCAGATTTGGAATCTGGCCCCAAAATCACCTTAAAACCATTGGAATACCTTATGCCAGAAAAAGTGTGTTGACCAGTGTTATTCATTCCGTTTTTCAAAAGTAAGTTTCTAATCCTTATGGTAGAGAAAAGGTGAAAACCATTTATCCGAACTATAGGGGGGCACACTGAGCTTTACACAGTTTCAGTCCCTTCTTGTAGCCCCTATTTCCCAGACTCACCAATCTCCCTGGCCATGGCGAGGCCTTGGGGGTAGGTGATGGGGGCCAATTTCTTGTCACGCAGCCTCTCAATGGTGTCTTTGTCATCCCTCAGGTCCAGTTTGGTGCCCACCAAGATGATTGGTGTGTTGGGGCAGTGGTGTCGGACCTCTGGGTACCACTAAGAACAAAACAGACAGGGGAATGAACCTTTTTGCTTGCTGACTTGAAGAGTTGGCACAAGAGAAAAGAAAATGGCTCTGGGGTAAAGGGCCATTTTTGGCTCTTTGTCGGACCAAAGTTAAGAGTTGTCATCAGAGAAGAGGACCTATGCAGTCTCATTGCATGCTCCCCAGTGACTCTTCATCCTGTGCTAGAGGTATCACTCATCTGCTTTAATGGGCAAGGAGGCAGACATCCTTGGCTAATGTGGAGTAAGCTACTGGGGGCTCACCCGGCGCAATTATTTTCCCATGCTTATGAGAAGAATGCAGATTACCTTGGCTCGGACATTTTCAAAGGAGGCTGGGCTCACTAGTGAGAAGCAGATCAGGAAAACATCCTGTGGGGATATAAGCATTAGCTATATGGCAACGATGGTTTGTGCCTTCACATGTAATAGTGCAGGGAATGACTTCATGCAGCTTCAAGCCTTCAGTTTCTCCCCCCCCCCCCCAAGCTCATTGACAGGTCCCTGCTCTTTATATACCAACACTATCCCCTCTGTCCTCAAAATACCAGATTCCACAAAAAGGAGATACATAACATAGACTTAGGCTGCAATCTCATACATATTTACCTGGGAGTAAGTCCTTTTGAACTCAAGGGGACTTACTTTTGAGTAGACGTGCACAGGACTATGCTGTTAGTTTACATTAGCTTGCTGAAAATCTGCATCATGAGCACAGAATTCAGGTGCAATTACTGCAAAAGGTAAAATACCGGTACGTTTGGTGCAGAATTTTCTGCATCCACTGCCTGTTTTGGTAGACAAGAGCAGGGGGGAACCTGCTAACCCTCTGTGAGAGAGAGAGAGAGGAAGCTGCAGCTGGCATTCGCCTGTCAGTCAATGCATGTGAGGGGAATGCCAGAGAGAGGCCAGACCGTGAAAGCAAACACCTGGAAAGAAGCGTCCTGCGAAAGATTAGGACATTTATTGCATTGTAAAAACCATTCGGTTTAGAATTGCCTGCCTATTGTAAACCGCCTTGAATTAAAGTCAAAGGAGAAATCCAATGACAAGAAAGGCGGTATATAAATACTGGAATTATTATTATTATTATTATTATTATTATTATAGTCTTAAAAAAGGGATACAATCCAACCACATGTGAAGAAGGGGCAGCCTCGTTACTTACCGTCTGTGGGTAGGAAAGAGGCCGCAGCCTGTCATAGTCCTCTTGTCCTGCTGTGTCCCACAGACCCAGGTTTACTGGCTTTCCGTCTACCATGACATTGGCAGAATAATTATCAAAGCTGGAGAGAGAATGTTCCTGTCAGCAATGGAGAACTCTACCCCCATCACATGCAGATCACTTAATTCTAGACAGTTGCTCTAGAATAGTTCCCATGCTCTACTTAATCAGTAACTACTCACACTTAGGGTATCTTCTCAATCATTTAACTTTAGAAACAAACAGTGATTCCATTTCCTCTCAGCCCACAAGTGTACGCATTTAACTCCAGATGCGTATATACACCCTTGGGTAAAATGGTTTTTAAATATGGCCTTCCATCATTTATTAAAAATGTAATACAGTTGGCCCTCGCTATCCGCAGGGATCTGTTCTGGAACCCACACAAGATAGCAAAGATCTGCGGATACTGGGGTTCGCATTAGCCATAAAGCACGTTTGCGATGACTTTCGAGTCCCTGCGACCGCCAGAGAAGGTAAGTGATCCCCCCCAGCAGGGGCTGTTCAGGCGGTGAGGGAGGGGGGCCATTGGCCAAGCCGGCCCAGGGGGGCAAGGATGGAGGCCGCCATATCCCCATCCTGTTCCCAGGCCTGCGCGGCCATTACATGGCCTCCTCGTACTTGCACCAGCTAAATAGCTGGCAGAAATCTGAGGAGGCCCATTGGGGCCTCCCTGCGTTACACCGGGGGAAGGGGAAGAATGTCCCCTTCCCCCGAGTAGACCTCTGGGCCGATCCCAGAACGTGGATAGGATCCGGCAGGTGGCCTGGGCCGCACGTCGAATACTTAGGCAGGATTGTGCTGCCCGAGGCTTACTATATCCAGTGTAATCATGGCCATTTTCAACATTGAAAATACCATATATGAAACAGTATGCAATCTCCTTATACTGTATTGTCTTCTGTGATGATTGCTCAAGTGTGTACAGTATTTTTATTTTTTTTTATACACATGCTGGAGAGCAATGGCCAACTATTACTGTACTTCCTTTGCATGCACATGCATGCTTGATAAGTCACACATGATGATGAACTTCACATAGGTGAGTTCATTATTTCAGAGAAGTGCTATCAGTGTAAGCACTTTGCACACCTGAAGTTGCCCCTAGGGCCCACTCCTTCCAACACCCAATATCAAAATCCTGGTGTGGAAATTAACCAAACATGACTTTAACACACATTTTATCCCACAATGTAATGAAACTTGTGCCTTGATCCCTCAGTACTCACACAGTTGGGATGTACTCTCCGGGGAAGGCATTGGTCGTATAGCTGATCAGCAGACAGGTCTTCCCCACAGCCCTGAGAAAAGGGAAGCAAAGCCATAAGGCATAGAGACAGGCGGGTGGCAAGGGAACTTTCCCAAATTCCAGGTCATAAGATTCCTGTGCATGTTATATCCTCAGGACCGGGGCAGCCCAACCAGGTCCGCTGCCTGACACTGCCCCTGACATACTGTTGCCACCTTTGCAGGGCATGTACCCCCCCCCCAAGACTCTTACCTCCTCATCACACTCCTTCCACACACAGTTTTTAAAGGGATGCAGTCCCTTTAAACACTGTACGAGGAATGAGAAAGTGGGTGATCCGATTCCCGCTTGCTTTTAGCAAGCAGGAAGTGGATCAATGCAGTTTGTGTCCGCGGTGGGCTGGAGGGAGGTGGTGACAAACTCACAGTGAAGGGTACCCTGAATCTGCTGCTCCCCCATCACCTGCACTAGATACAAGCTGCTGCATCATCTACTTCCTGGCTGGGCTGGCCTTGCCCAGGACCCCAAAAAGGGCTTCCATTAAGGGCTTAATTAAGTGTTCTGTGGGGAAGGAAGCACACAAACTGTTCCCACAATCTCTGAATCCAGGCTCATAACCCAAATGAATAGCAAAAGAAACCTTACTTTTGAGATTACCAGGGTATATCTAGGTTAAAAAGTGGGAACAGTTCAAGATCTGAATTACTAGTCACGAGAACATTTATTGTTTACTGTGTTGTTCTGCACATTTGTCCTATGTGCTATAATTACTGTAGTTATTGTCATTCTGCATGGTGCTTTACAACAGAAGAGAAGACAGGGCATTGCCCTAAGAGACTCACAATCTAGAAATAGACACAAATGAGATGAGGGGGAGTCAGATGTGGCTTCAGGGTTTGGCCAAATGGAGAGCTGGCTGAGGCACACGACCAACAGAGGGCCCAGCTTGCTGGGCTGACTCCTGAACCCTTCACATCATGGCACTGGTTGTATACAACGTACCATTAAGGGGCACCATGGAGGGCAGAGCACAGGGCTTTGCCCCACAGCCCTGGTGCTGGCACTGAGGAGAGTGGTGGAAGAGTAAGTGGGGGACAAATATCTGGTTATTCCTTGTACATAGACTTACTTGCAATAGGATAAAAGGACTGGGGGTAGTGTTAGTGGCTTCACAGAAAAGATGGGTTTTGAGGGGAGATTTAGAGGAAGTCAGGGAGGATGCATTGTACAGATGGTCTGGGAGGGAGTTCCAGGCATAAGGGCAGCAATGACAGAGTTGTTTGAGGGTGCAGGAGACACCTTTACTTTCCACATGCCCAGTACCTCTGCGGCTTCATCCAGCAAATGCCAGCGATGCAGGCACAAACACCCATTCTTGTGATCACAACAAAAGGTGTTTGAGGTAGGCAGCAGTGATGAAGCATGACACTCCAGGATGAACGTACTTGTGAAAACTGTTGGGAATTGTGCTGCTCACACGGTAAAGAACATTTCCATGCACCAGCATTTTACTGACAAATGAGAGTGGAGGGGCCATCCTGGTGGAGCTGAAGTTGAGAAAACAATGGCATATCCTTGCTATGTGCTAGGAAATCGTTACTGTACATTTCTGATTCCTAATGTTTCCCCATTGTTCTGGGTATGTTTTTTTGAGAATAACCTGCCACCCCTTTCACTAACAGCCTGGGAGGAATGGATGAAAGGTCCACCCTCACCCTGTTTAGAATTCCACATGCGGCAATTGAACACCTCTGCCTATCGCCATAAGCACAGATGAAGAGCAGCCTCTTGTCTCTCAGACAGGCTCCAACAAGTGAGTACCCAGAATCAACAGAGTGGGAGAAGCTGGATTTGCCTAATGTCCTGTTAACATGTGACATTAATATAGTACATTTTGGAGGTGCTTTACACACACACACACACACACACACACACACACACACACACAGAGAGAGAGAGAGAGAGAGAGAGAGAGAGAGAGAGAGAGAGAGAGAGAGAGAGAGAGAGAGCTTGATCATGCTCACCACAACCACTGTAAGGTGGGTCAGTATTGTTATGGAAGTTGGGGGTGGAGTAGAGCTGAAGTTGAGAGAACAGCAGCTTGCCTAAGGTCACCTGCAGAGTTCAGAGTCAAGACTGATGATGCCCTAGCTCCTATTTATTGCATTTGTATTGGGCCCTGATTCCAAGGAGAACAGAGGGGCATAAACATTTTATTTTTGTCAGTAAACCGTTTTGTGAACTTTTTGTTGAAAAGCAATATATAAATACTGTTGTTAAATGGAGCTCTCTGTTTTTCCTTACAAGAACTCTAAATAGTGACTGGCCCAAGGCCAGTAGACAGCTGTGTGAGTGGGGGGGGGGGGTTTCAACGCGGATGCTTCACATTCAGTGCTTAAGGTTCAACACCACATAGGTTACTTTTGGGTACAAAGTTGCCTTATACAGAAGCAGACTATTGGTTCTGTTATTCAGACTGAATGGCAGCAACTCTCCAGCAACGGTTGTTACCCGGAGATGTCCGAGATTCAACTTGGGACCCTGCCTTGGCCTGCTCTACCATTGAGCAACAACCCTACCCCACATTAAGTTCATCCACCCACAGAATTCTCTTCACTGATCTAGCCATTTAAGGTGGCTGGAAACAGCTCTTGGCTTCATCTCCTCCTACCCTTTATTTCCCAATTGCCCACTGCTGTCAGTTTGCCAAGCTTCACAGCATCTTCCTCACCGGTGGAGCCTGCCCTTCCTGACCATCCATCTATCTAGGGAATCTCATAGTCTTGGGAAGAGCCATGGAAGGAGCCACTTGAACGGGTCTTCCCCTCCAGGCACTGGGCACTTGCTGTCAGTATCTGTTTTCCTTTTCACCACTGTGGAAGCAACGTGGTCACATCATCGTGGCACTCAAAGGAGGCAGCGTGTGTGTGTGTATCCCAACTCCTGGCTGGCACAATGGCCGTGATCTTCGCTGACTAGGTTTTCGAGACTACCACAATACAACAAGCAATCGCCCGGCGCCCGGCTCTAATTCCAGCGGTCAAGGAACTGGCTGAAGGATGAGGAGGGCGAACCAGGTTCCTCCAAGACTCATCGGACCACATGGCGAAGCTAACCGGGACCAGGAGGACACGAAGAGGAACAGGGAAGCGGGAGGGTGATAAAAAGCCCTCCCTTGAGACTGCAGCAGACGGGAGGGGGACAGAGCTGGGGAAAAGAAGAATGAAGAGGGGCAGAGGCAGAAAAGCGAATGATGGGTGCGGGGGATCGGAGGGCCGGGGGGGGGATGGATTTGCTGGGTCGACAATTGGGGTGGGGGGAAGGAGGCAAAGGAGACAGAAGCCGGCCACGATACACGGTAGATGGGCGTGTGTTGGATGTTCAGAGAATAGGATCCTCAGTAGCCCCAACTCCCCCCTCCCCCCCCTCCAGATGCGAAGCGCTCCACCGCCTTCTCCTGGGCATCCTCCCGACCCGAGCCGCACCCTTACTTTGCCTTGCCCAACGGCACATGGTCTGCAGCCTGGGCCGAGCTCCAGCCTCGCCCCCACCCCACCGCCCGCCCCGATGGCGATCATTGCCAGCGGCGCTCACCCGTCTCCCACGACCACACACTTGATGGCCTGCATCTGCCCCGGGAGAGAGATGGGCTGAGATGGTGGTGGTGGCGGCGGCGGTGGCGAGCTCCCTGCCTCGTCCTCCTTCGCGATGGATGCCGCCCGCAGCCGCAATGAGCGAGCGACCGAGCGACACACAGAAAGAGAGAGAGAGACCCGAAGCCGGGCGGGGCCGGGAGGAGGGGAATGAGAGGAGGAGGAGGAGGGACGCAGCCAGAGCGAGAGTCCGGCGGCCCCGCGACTCTTGGGTGAGGAGTCGTGTGGAAGGAAGGAAGCGCGACAGAGCGCAGCAGCTCTCCGGTCCGCCCCGCGAGCCCTCCCTGCTACCCAGAGATCTGGGAGCTCTCGAGGTCTTAGGACCCAACAAACGCCTCCGAGTTTGAGTGCAAGCAACCATCAGTCTCTTAGCAACTAACTCCTGTACTGCCTCCTTTGCACAGTTGCCGCCAGCAAGAAGGTAGGAAGAAGGGGCTCAGGAGGAGGAGGAGGAGCACCCTTAGTATTCATAAGAACATAAGAAGAGCCCTGCTGGATCAGGCCAAAGGCCCATCTAGTCCACCTTCTTGTATCACACAGTGGCCCCACCAGATGCCTCAGGGAGCACACAAGACAACAAGATACCTGTGTCCAGTCGCCACTCCCTTGCACCTGGCACAGAGAAAACCCACTTCTAAAAAAAAACCAGGAGGTTGCTTATGGCTTGTAACCTGTGATGGTCTTTTCCTCCATGAATCTGTCCAAACCCCTTTTAAAGGCATCTAGGCCAGGTGCCATCACCACATCCTGTGGCAAGGAGTTCCACAGATGAATTACACGCTGGGTAAAGAAATATTTTCTTTTATCCGTTCTAACTCTCCCTCCACTCAATTTTAGTGCATGTCCCCTGGTTCTAGTGTTGTGTGAGAGGGAAAAGAACTTCTCTCTATCCACTCTCTCCATCCCATGCATAATTTTATACGTCTCAATCATGTCCCCCCTCAGGCGCCTTTTTTCTAGACTGAAAAGCCCCAAACACTGTAGCCTTTCCTCATAAGGGAAATCATTCTGGTCGCTCTTTTCTGCACCTTTTCCAATTCAACTATATCTTTTTTGAGGTGTGGTGACCAGAACTGGACACAATACTCCAGATGTGGCCTTACCATCGATTTGTACAAAGGCATAATGATATTGGCCGTTTTATTCTCAATCCCTTTTTTAATGATCCCGAGCATGGAATTGGCCTTCTTCACAGCCGCCGCACACTGGGTCGACACTTTCATCGACCTGTCCACCAGCACCCCAAGATCTCTCTCTTGATCCGTCACAGACAACTCAGAACCCATTAGCGTATATGTGAAATTTTGGTTTCTTGCCCCAATGTGCATCACTTTGCACTTACTTATATTGAAGCGCATCTGCCATTTTGCTGTCCATTCTCCCAGTTTGGAGAGATCCTTCTGGAGCTCTTCACAATCCCTGCTGGTCTTCACCACCCGGAAAAGTTTAGTGTCATCTGCAAACTTGGCCACCTCGCTCACTGGCGTCACTGCAGGGGGAGCGGAGCTCTAAGTTCCGCTGCAATCGGAGCCTCCGTTACAGGGAGGAACGAAGCGGCCCCGCCCCCTTGCCTTCGGAGCCTTTCAGGGAAGTGAAAGCAACGCGCAGGTCATTTATCCCCAACTCCAGGTCATTTATGAATAAGTTGAAAAGCACCGGTCCCAAGACCGATCCTTGGGACACACCGCTTTTCACCTCTCACCATTGTGAAAATTGCCCATTGACACCCACTCGCTGTTTCCTGGTCTTCAACCAGTTCCTAATCCACAAGAGGACCTGCCTCTTATTCCCTGACTGTGGAGTTTTCTCAGGAGCCTTTCATGAGGGACCGTGTCAAACGCCTTCTGATAATCCAGATATATAATATCCACGGGTTCGCTCGCATCCACATGCCTGTTGACCTTTTCAAAAAATTCTAAAAGGTTTGTGAGGCAAGACTTCCCCTTGCAGAAGCCATGCTAACTCTCCCTCAGCAGAGCTTGTTCTTCTATGTGTTTTAAGATTTTATCTTTAATGAGACTTTCCACCATTTTCCCTGGAACAGATGTTAGGCTGACTGGCCTGTAGTTTCCCGGGTCCCCCCTCCTTCCTTTTTTAAAGATTGGTGTGACATTAGCTATCCTCCAATCCTCTGGCACATAACAGTGGCCGTTTTAAGGGACAAGTTGCATATTTTGGTCAATAGGTCAGCAACTTCATTCTTGAGTTCCTTCAGAACTCTTGGGTGGATGCCATCCGGGCCTGGTGATTTATTGATCTTTATTTTGTCAATTAAGTCTGAGACGTCTTCTCTTTTAACCTCTATTTGACTTAATTCTTTAGTCAGGGGAGACCGTTCCGGCAGCGGTATTTACCCGTGGAAAGAACTCATTTAATTTCTCTGCAGTCTCCAAGTCTCCTTTTATCACCCCTTTCTCTCCCTCACCATCCAGCGGACCAACTGTTTCCCTGGCAGGTTTCCTGCTTCTAACATATTTGAAGAAGCTTTTGTTATTCCCTTTTATGTTGTCTGCCATACGTTCCTCAAATTCTTGCTTGGCCTCCCGTATCATCTTTTTACATTTCTTTTGCCACAGTTTGTACTCCTGTTTGTTATCCTCATTAGGCCAAGACTTCCATTTACGGAAGGAAGGTTCCTTGCCTTTTATAGCCTCTTTAACTGTGCTTGTTAGCCATGCCGGCACCCTACTGGACTTAGTCGAGCCCTTCCTCCTTTGTGGGATACACTCCCGCTGGGCCTCTATTACTGTTGTTTTAAACAGCCTCCATGCACTCTGGAGCGATTGGACTCATCACTTTAAGCTTTTTTTTAACTAGTCTCCTCATTTTGGGGAAGTCTGCCCTTCGAAAGTCAAGGGTTTTTGTGTCAGATTTGCTAGGCACTCTCCCCCCGACATGCATGGCGAAACAGATCGCAGCATGGTCACTGTTCCCCAACGGTTCGGTAACATTTACATCCCTGATCAGATCTTGAGTGCCACACAATATCAAATCCAGAGTCACCTGTCCTCTGGTTGGCTCCGTGACTAGCTGCTCTAAGGCACAGTCATTTAGCATATCCAGAAATCCAGTCTCTCTTTCATGACCAGAGCATGAGTTGACCCAGTCGATGTGAGGATAATTGAAGTCCCCCATGACTACAACCCTGTCTCTTGTTGACACCTCCCTGATTTGCTTCCTCATTTCAAGATCCCCTTCAGGTTTTTGATCTGGAGGACGGTAGCATGCCCCTACTATTACATCGCTCTTCGAGTCTAGTAATCTAACCCACAGTGATTCTATGGAGGAATCAGAGCTCCCCTCCAGCTCTACTCTGGTGGATTCTACCCCTTCTTTGACATAGATGACCACCCCACCTCCAACATGCCCCTCTCTGTCCCTCCTATAGAGTTTATATCCTGGGATTGCAGTATCCCACTGGTTCTCCGCATTCCACCAGCTTTCCGTTACACCTACTATATCAATGTTTTCCCTAGCCACCAAACATTCCAGTTCTCCCATCTTTGCCCGTAGACTTCGGGCATTTGCATAAAAGCACTTATATACCAGGTCCCCCAAGGAGGGCTGCGTGTTTGCACCTTTATCCCTGCAGCCTTCTGTCCTGCTAGATTGGCTGTCGTGTCCCATCACGCTACCACTCCTAATTCTTACTCTGTTATTACTTGACTGTTCCCAATCCTCTGCACCCTCATTCCCTAGGGATGAGGAGTCCCGAACCGGATGCCCCTCGGCTCCTGTCGGCTTTCCCCCAGGGGTCAGTTTAAAAGCTGCTCTGCCACCTTCTTAATGTTACGCGCCAGCAGTCTGGTTCCGTTTTGGTTCAAGTGAAACCCGTCCCTCTTGTACAGGCCCGGCTTGTCCCAAAATGTTCCCCAGTGCCTAACAAACCTAAACCCCTCCTCCTGACATTAGTGTCTCATCCACGCATTGAGACCCCTGAGCTCCGCCTACCTAGCTGGCCCTGCGCGTGGAACAGGTAGCACTTTTGAGAATGCTACCTTTGGGGTCCTGGATTTGAGCTTCCTACCTAGCAACCTAAATTTGGCCTCCAGGACCGCCCGGCTACATTTCCCCACGTTGTTGGTGCCAACATGCACCACAACCGCTACCTCTTCCCCAGCACTCTCTACCAGCCTATCTAGACGAGAGGTGATGCCCGCAACCTTCACACCAGGCAGGCAAGTCACCATGCGGTCCTCACATCCATCACAGACCCCCCTCTCTATGTTCCTGACTATAGAGTCACCCACGACAAGAAGCCCCCTTCCCCCCTCCCCAGAGGAGTATCCATAGTGCGACTGGATACGGGCCCATCACCTGAAGAAGGGGTCCCCACTGGGAAATTGTTTCCCTCTTTTCCAGAGCGACGTCCTCCAGCCCTGAGACTCCCTTCCCTGGCAGCTGAGGAGCTGGCCAACTGAGGGTGGGACGATGCCTCCACGTCCCTAGAAGTCTCACCCTGGTTCCTCTCTACCTGTCTCTGCTTCTCCAGGCCAGCAGCTATGGCTTCAAGGGAGCGAGCCCGTTCCCTGAGGGCCTGGAGCTCTTTGCACCGAGCACACACCCATGACTTATGCCCAAGAGGCAGATAATCATACATGTGACACTCGGTGCAAAACACTGGGTAGCCCCCACCCCTCTGCTGGCTTTCTTACAGCATAGCTTTTGTGTGTAAGGTATGTGTTTCTCTACGTTTGGGTACCTTAATGTTGTTGGAGCTCTCCTCTCTTCAAGGGAAGTGCTGGGCCGTGTGTGGGGCCTGGCTTCCTCGCCCCGCTGCTGAACTCGCACAGCTGCTTAACTCGCTGTTTCTTCTTTTACCTTGGCACTTGGTCCCAGTGAGGCTCTTGGTCCCAGTGAGGTCACTCGCTGCTCCTGAAAAGGAGCAGATCAGGCTGAGAAGATCTAGACCCAGCAGCACCCAGCTGGCTGGCCCAAGACCTCCAAGCACAGCACAGTTGCTTTGGATACCACATGCCTGTCCCTCAGTGTAGGGTCACCATTTTTTTTGCTGCCAGTGCCACTGTGGCTGTTGTAACAATAACAGAACATGCAGGCATTCAATAGGTGAAGCATTTATTAGCAAGGGAACGCAAGTGGTAGATAGAGCTTCACATTGTTGCCCTATGAAATGAGAAGGCTACCAAAATGACTTTATATGCCAAGGACTTGTGAGCTGAATTTGTGAGCTGGACTGTGTTATGACACAAGCGAAGGTTATGCCGTTTGTGTTCCTGCCTGTAACAGAGTTCCTCCAGAAGGCTAAGAAGCCAGGAAGAGAAGGATCTGATCAGCATTCAGTATTTCAGCACGCCATGAATCAAGGTGCTCACTGCACGTAGCCACGGAAGCACATTCCATTCTCCCCCCCCCCCCCCATGCCAATGATGTACAAACTACCAGGAAAGAGACAATATGCTAAAAAACAACTGTCTGGCTCCCGAGGGCCAATCCACATGAGCAACAATGAAGTCATCTGTCCTCTCCCTCCTCCCCACCCTCTCATCCCCCCTCCCACAGATTTACCCCCAGCCCAATCAAGGTATTTCTTTTTGCAGCGTAAGAGCCAATAAACTCCTCCCCTGCGTGAAGGTTTAAGAGGGCAGGCAGCCCACCAACTTCCTTCCTCTTGACCCTTACCTCCTGAACTATTGACTCTGTGTGTGCCCTCGTGCACAAACCCCTCGCCTTGGCCTAGCTTCTTTGTGCCTCAGGCCTCCTCCTAGCTTGTGCTATGCTGGTTGGAGCCCTAGCCATCCCTACCCCTCTCCTTCTTCCTCTCTCTCTCTCTCTCTCTCTCTCTCTCTCTCTCTCACTCCATCACTGCTGCCAAGGGCTCCAGGAACAGGTAATATTACCCCCAACGCTTCAAAGGAACCTGCTAATGCAAATGTCCTCTATACCTTTCTATCTAAGTCTCCCAGATCTGTATGATTGTATTTGTGTATGATTCTGCCTGAACTATTTAGTAAATATTGGAAAGCAACCACATGTGTTCTCAATATTATTTAAAAACGGAATTCTGTGAAGCTGGACTCTGGTATACACAGGTAAAGGTCCCAAAACATGCCAAATTGCTATATTTAAAGCTATTCCCCAAATTAAAAGCATTTTGGCTAACAACCTGTGGAATTTCTGCCTAAAGGTGGCAATCATAGCTCTTTATTGGTGGTGTAACCTGTGCTCAAGAACTAGTTGTAGCGACAAATCTTTTGGAGGTCTCTGGTAAGAAGGGATAGAAAGTGATGACAGGCCATTTGCCATCCCTCTTCTCTGCAGTGGGCTTCCAGGGAATCCACTGCTACAGCCACTGGTCTTTCCACACTTCCCTGTTAGCCCTGGCCCCTGGGGGATGGCAATTGGAGGGGGCAGATTTAGACCTAGAGCCTCCAGTTGCTGATCCCTTATCTATGGGATGAAGGGTTATGATTTACTGTATATAGCCTTTGTACTCTACATAATGGCACACTGGGGGCAGGTTAACAGTCTGTTTATTGAAACTTAAAGGACAAGAAATTGTTAGGTGAGCACCCTGGGGTTGGCTAACACTCAGAGGCATCAGTTCCTTACCCTGCAGGCCAAATTCTTCTTCTCCTTCCACAGGCAGGCACAGCACTATACACAAAGAACTGCCAACACAAGTTCCCATCTTCTCACTTGGTTCTGCGTACTTGGCCTGGACACACAGACGCCTCAGAACAGAGAATCACCAGCCCCTGAAGATGCATTGACCAGCCCTCCTAATTTGGCTTAAGAACTTCCAGAAACATCTCTTATTGCTCCTGTCTCTTTGAAGTGGATTTGCCATTCCTGCTTGATGCAGGCAGAGTATGTGGGGTCTGCTGCTCCTGGTTCTAGGAAAAAAGCCCACAGGAAAATTGTGCACAGAAAAAAGCCCACTGTCATGTATGCGCACAAGAAGAATGCCCACACGGAAGAATGTCCACAGGGAAGAATGCCCACATGGAAAAATGCCCACATGGAAAAATACGCACAGAAAATTGCTCACACAGAAAAATGTCCACATGGAAAAATACACACATCTGTTTTGTTTTCGGTTTCTTTTATTAAAAACTATTATTAAAACTGTTATTAAAAAACAAATTATCCTTGATGCAGTCGGAATGAGTCTCTTTCGGGACGCCACCATACTGTTATGAACACCCTCCTTTCCCAACACATGAACAGTCCAAACCAATTAATTAAATAATGATTTTCCTATGTTATAAGTATATTAATTCATTGCTATACAAAAGTGGCCTGTGTATGAAGAGGTCTTTAATCCTCTTGGTTGTAAATGTTTGTAAGGAAAAATACAGGACATAAAAGTAAACAGTTTTTTTTAATCAACAAACTTTATTCAGAATAAAAAACAATAAATTAAAACCATAACATTCTTTTACAGCAATTATTTAAAATGAAATGAAAGCTATTGTACTGTTTTTATATCTCAAAAATCTCAAAGAAGCTAGTTTACTCTGTGTTTCCTGCCCCAGAGTAGCCTGGAGAAGAAGGCAATGCGGGAAGCTTTGGAATAGACACAGAAGAATAGAAGTTTTTAGAAGGTGAGGAGAAAGGGGGGGGGGGGACTGAAGGAGAGATTACCAAATCTTATTCTGCTGGGCAGGTTTTGAGTACGAAGTCCTCTCTAAGCAGCAAGGGCAGGGCTGCAAGGTCCCAGGGGAGATAAATGCAACAAAAAGGTGCTCCTTTGATCCAGGAAGGTAGCTCCTCCGAGGGTGAGGGCTGGTACCAGAGCAAGAGGGCTCAAAAGGCTTCCTGATTGCTGACCAGCACTGGCAAGCAGAAATGTGGAGGCTTTCAGCAAGGAAGAAAGCACCACCAAAACAGAGGGAGTCTCTAAGGGAAAGAGACCAGCAAAACGCACAGCATGGACACTTCTGGAGGATTTGGAAATTTTTGCATAAGGAAACAAAGGAGTTTTGCTGCACTCAAGACTCAGGGCGCAATCCCTACTAAATAACGAATGGTGGAGCGAGCACTCTGCCGTTCATAGCCATCGCAAACGTGCTGTAAAGCACGTTCGCGGTGACTTTAGAGCAAGGGCGGCCGGCGCGGAGGCCGGCTGCCCTCACTCCGCTGCCGGATCATCCCTACGACCACCGGAGACGGTAATTCAAGTGCAGCATCGGCGGGGACGAACCAGGCGGTGAGGAAGGGAGGCCATTGGCCAAGCTGGTCCAGGGGGGCGGGGATGGCGGCCACCATATCCCCATCCCCTTCCTGGACCGATGCGGCCATTACACAGCTTTCTCGGACTTGCGCCAGCTAAATAACTGGCGGAAATCTGAGGAGGCCCATTGGGGCCTCCCTGCATTACACCGTGGGAAGAGGACGAATATCCCCTTCCCTCGAGTCGACCTCCAGGCAGCGGAGTCACTAGGGCGAGCGCTGCCCCAAAGCGGCCCGATTTGGGGGGGGCGGCCCGACGGGACGCTGCCCCGGGTGTCCCTCCGGCTCTCCCCCCCCCGTTGCAGCCGGCTCCGCTCCAAGGCCTTCTCCCGGCCTCGGAGGCTCCGAGGCTGGGAGAAGGCCTTGGAGTGACCTCCCCGGCCGACGGGCAGGGCCTTGAGACGAAGGCCCACTGCGTCACAACATTATTTATAATGTTTTTCGCGCATGCGCAGACCGTTCCTGAGGGAAAAGTTGTGAATAACGTTGTGACGCAGTGGGCCTTCGTCAGAAGGCCCTGTGCGTCGGCCGGGGAGGTCGCTCCAAGGTCTTCTCCGGGCCCGAGCCCGGGAGAAGGCCTTGGAGCAGAGCCTCCGGAGGGCGCATTGCCATGCGTCACCCGCTCCAAGGCCTTCTCCGGGCCCGAGACTGGGAGAAGGCCTTGGAGTGGAGCCTCCGGAGGGCGATGCGCGTCACCCTGGGGCGGACCGCTAGGCGCGCTTCGCGCTAGCGACGCGTCTGCCTCCGGGTTGCTCCCAGAATAGGGATAGGATCCGGCGGGCGCCGGATACTTAGACGGGATTGCGCTGTCAGTTCGTTAGTGGGGGAGGCTTCTTACACAGGAATATGAAACGCACCATTGGTGGGAGAGGCATTTTGCATTGGAAACCATAAGTAGCATGACCTCTCTGACGATATCAGCTTGACCTCACCCCTTGGCTCTCAGGAATGGGGTGCTTGGCTCTCAGGAATGCCAGGGAAGAACCAAGAGTTTTTTAAGAAAAGAAACAGGAAACAAAACAGATGTGCTTATTTTTCCCTGTGGGCATTTTTCTGTGTGAGCAATTTTCTGTGCATATTTTTCTCTGCGGGCATTGTTCCCTGTGGGCATATATGACAGTGGGCTTTTTTCTGTGTGCAATTTTCCTGTGGGCTTTTTCTGGTCACCGCTGCTCCTACTGTCCTATGAAACTTCCTACTGGAATTAGAAATCAGTTTGGGAACCCAGTACAAGTTGAGTATCCCTTATCCGGACTGCTTGGGATAGGAAGTCATTTGGATTTTGGATTTGTCTGGATTTTGGAATATTTGCATAAATATAATGAGATAACTTGGGGATGGGACCCAAGTCTAAACACAAAATTCATTTATGTCTCATATTCACCATATACAAATAACCTGGAGGTAATTTTATACAATATTTTTAATAATTTTGTGCCTCAGTATGCCTTGCGCTATGCCAGCCAGGTGCTAGAAAAAAGTTTTGTGTTTTTTTTTTAAAAAGTCATAGCCCCAAAAATGTCTGGATTTCGGAATAGTCTGGATTTCAGATGTCTGGATAAGGGGTAATCAACCTGTATAGTACCTCCAAGAGCAGCTTTTAAACCTTACTGATAATCTTGCCCTCCCAATTCAAATTCCCCCAGTTCTGAAATCAGAAATGGTGTCCTCAGCATCAGTCCTCTTTCTGTAAAATGGGAACAACTGCCTAGTCACATTGCCTGGCAAGTTGAAGTACCCCCCTTCAAGCCAGTTTAGGTTTCAGCATGCCAATACTGAGGGAGTTTTCACCTTTGATTTGTAGATTGGCTTTTGCATTTCCTGCATTGGTAATTCAAAGGTAATAACTATGTTGGCTGGAAGGTATCTTGGATTTTAAAATGGCTCTGCTTTCTCTCAGCCAATAGCAACATCCACATGTACTCACAGCGCAAGTGAGACTAAAAGGCACTTTTAGTGCCAAAACACACTGATTCTCAGACCCCTCATCACAGCAACCTCAAATTGACACTGACAGGCAACAACTAGCATACAGGCAAGACTTGGTTGTTCATCTGGAGTTGTGTGGCAGGGAAGACGGATGCTGACTTGCTGCCCTTTTCTATTAGCTCCCCCAAACGCAGGACGAGCCCAAGAGCGAACAAATTTCTGCTTTTCCCTGCGATCAGTCAAATCCCATTAAACACCAACCAGAGCAGGGATTTTTTTTCTTTTTGAGTCTGACAGACCAAAGCCCTGGGGCGCTGCCTATGCACGCATGTGGAGTGGGGCAGGGGGAGTGTCTTTGCCGCTGAGCAGTGGGTTGCAGGGCACTGATCGTTCCAGACAGGCATGAGCCAGCGAACAGCAGTCCGGTTCCCTCCAGAATTACTTAAGCAAAGCTATGAAAGAACACAGAGGATGCTGGCCTAGCTTTTTCTCACCCCACTGCATTTGCCAACGCTCCTTCTCATCCCTCAGCTGCACTGTATGGTTTCTATCACCAACGATGCTATTTTTCACAGAACTCCACAGTACTGAAGATGGAAAAGAGGCAACGCCTTGACATTCTACCTCAAGGACGCTATGAGATTCCTATGCATTCTTGTGCCAGTACAGCAAGTCCTCACTTAAAGTTGTCAATAGGTTCTTCTTGGAAACTGCGACTTTAAGCAAAACGACTTATAATGAAACCAATTTTACCATAGGCTAATAATTGATAAAGTAAACGTTCCTGTGGCATTCCCCCATCAACTTTAAAATGAAATGACTTTAAGTGAGGACTTACTGTACTAATAAGTCATCCTAAAAGCATCAAACATATTAAAAGTAAAATAACAAAAACCCTTCACAGTTATGTAATCGTAATGTGGCAAGCATTACGTGTGCCACAAGGAGAGCACCGGCCACTGAGCCAAGAGCAAGGTGTCCCATCTTGTTCACCTCTCAGAGCTCAGCTAAGAAAAGGTTTGAGGCCACTTTGATGCAAGAGGTGTCTTCCTCATTTTGATTGGGGAGAGGAGAACGTCAATGCCCAGAAGAGACCAATGATATGGCCAAGAAACATATGCCCAGCGAGTAGGCCGCAGGATATCTGTGTCCAAGGAACCACACCACAGCATAAAAACAGCCACCCTATTCATGTCCTCCAGTGCCAAATCTCAGCTATCCGTTTTGAACATATTCCTATGTAAACTACTAGAACTCTTACTTCCCTTCTTTAGAGAGAGATGTCTTTTTAAACACTTCTTTTAGAAGGTCATGAAGGTGAAATACTCCCAGTTTGGGGAAAATGGAAAAACTTTGCAGTTTTGAATTTGATGGTATTGCACCCCAGTGACATTGTCAGTGGTGGGGGCCTTGGGGCGGTGGGCCCCTAGGCGTCGGGATCGGGTCCCAGGCAGAAGGCAGGCGGGGGGTGCAACGGCGGCCGGTGGCAGCGCGGATCCTCCCATTCGCCAGGACGAGGAGAGCTGTTGGCGTGTTTGGCCCTCCCGCCTGTCCTGCAACTCTGAGTGAGCAATAACGGCTGCTGCCGTTACGTCACTTCCGGTGCGTGGCGGTCATAGGAACACTACTGTTGCACCCTCTATGCTTTCACTCTGTGAATTTTGATAAAAATGCGACAAACAACTTCTCCAAATCTGGGGAGGAAGAACTTCTGTCAAAGAAAAACAAAAATGCAACATCTTCCCTATTAAAATTTCCTGAAGTTGAAATATACTCACCCTACTATGAAATTTGGGAGAAAACAATGCTCCAATGTAGAGGACGATTTTGCCCCCTTCAAAAAAACCAACAAACCACCAGCAAAATACAAATTTGAAGTTTCATTTTCAGAACCTGCATGAAACACAGCCAGTCATTTCTCATAATTCTCACATACTATATATCGCTGCTTCATGTCTATATGTGAAAAACACATGGAGAGAGCAGAAAAAATAGATTTTCAAGAACCCGAAATACAAATCAGCCCTTGAACCAGGGCAGAGGTACAAACATTTCATTTTCATCCTGGTTTTAAAGCTAACATTATAAATTATCATAATATAAAACTTGCCATTCCCATGCTCAGATCCTCAGATTCCCATGCTCAGAAAAATCTTAGCGGCCTGGAAACCAATCTGGCCTCTGTCTCACTAGGAAAGGACGGTAACTTCTCTCGAGACCAAGATGGGTAAGGCTCCACAGATGAGTTTGCCTTCCATGAGGACACTCAGTTTGTACCACTTTAAGGTGAAAGGAAATCACACGCTGGTGGCGGAAGCTTGCTCTCTACACTTAATCCCTCTGGAAAGCTGCACTGATGGTGCTACTCCCAGGTATGGAAGACAAATTACGTTTTGCTCACAGAGGTTGGATCACAGTGGGCTGTAATGAAAAAATGCTTGTCCCAAGCTCATTCCCTTATGATTATATGTAGGATGTGTGAATTAACAAAACTGGCATATGGGAGGCAAAAAACTGGCACATGGGAGTTCCTACATGATCTGGGTGATTGGGATTTTTAATTGTTACTGAGGCACTATGAGAGCTGGCTACACAGAAGCGTGCGTGCGTGTGTGCGCGCGCACACGCATGCATGCGTTTCCCAGCTGCAATTAAATCCCAGAAGCAAATTGTAAACTTGGACTGAAGATTGTGCCCATCTCAGCCTGTCAGTGGTGCAGAGGAGGGCACCATCTTCCCAGCCTTTTTTGATGCTACAAGTTGGCATGGGTGGCTTTACTTTGGGGGCCTGCAAGATAGTTTGCAGGTTTAAACAAGGCTCGGCTGTGTCACAGATCATGAACATGGTTTCTAAGGCAATGGCTCAATGACACCTCAGGCCCAGCCTCAGGCGGTTGCCAGTGCGACCAGTTGCAGGATCTCCCAGCAATGTAAGGTCAGGATCCATGATAGCCACATGCCCCACAGCTTGACCACCATAATCAGCCTAGGACTCCTGGTTCCTGGACGTGAGGACTCAGGATTCTTCAAGCCTCATGCTCACTTCCTCGGGCTGAGAGAGCTGAGGGGGGATCCCTGCACATAGGTCATGATGGCATTTTGAAGAAAACTGGCTCGCTGAGCTTCTTCTTCCCTCATCCTGGATATCTCTGCCTCTCGAACTCGCAGCTTCTCCAGCAAGCTTGAGATTTCACCCTCTTTGTCCAGCAGCGCCTCCCGGTGGTTACTGGACAGCACTACATGAGGTGAAATGAAAGAATTAAGACTGTGTAATCCTATACACATTTACCTGGAAGTAAGTTCCATTAAACTAATTGGCTTATTTCTGAGTAGACCTGCATAGGCATGCACTGTACGGCAGTCAAACTTGCTAGTTTCAAAGTGACTGTGGTCAGAATGGTGAAAATCCTCTTAAAGGCAAGGTCTGTTCTACCTGTGGTGACAAACAATTGTAAAAAGTCACTCCCCCATGATGCTGCTGGCCTTGCTAGGTAATAGAAATTTAAGCATGTTGCTGCTTGTAGAATTCCCAAAATTTATTTATTTAAAGAATTTATACCCCGCCTTTCTCCCGAGGGCACTCAAGGCGGCTTACAACACAATATTAAAATACATATATACACATTAAAATAATTACGGTAATTAAAACAATTTAAAATAAACAACCCCAGTGGGTCACCTAATTTAAATATGTTAAAAGCCATTTGTTAAAAGGTCAGCCCACCATGTCAGACATCAAAAGCTGTCCTAAATAAAAACGTCTTAAGGCCCCACCGAAAGGTCTCTAAAGAGGGAGTCGTTCTTAATTCCAAGGGGAGGGAATTCCATAATTGGGGCGCCACAGCCGAGAAGGCCCTATTCCGTGCCGCCATCCCCCTCACTTCCCTCAATGGCGGCACGGTTAACAGGGCTCCCCCTGATGACCTCAGAGTACGGGTTGGATTATAAGGAAGGAGGCGGTCCCTCAAATACCCTGGACCCGAGCCAGATATACCCGAAATGGGATACCTGGGAGAAAGAAATAAAGCAGGGTGCCCCAATCTTCTCAAAACTGTGGGCTGAATGTGACATTTGTCCATAGTTGGTAGGCTGCAGAGCTTCTACCTACCATTCCCATCCCAGCTCCATACCTCTTTCCCACCACATCTTAGCCAAACCATGTTCTTTTCTCTGCCATGCACCAACATGCCCATATATGTATGTGCCCATCTCAGCCTGAGGCACACACCCAGCCACATGGCTCCAAGGGAGCCCTCTCATGTCCTCCTCTGTTGAGAGCTGTTTTCTAGCCAGCTCGATCTCTTTCAGTCTCACCCTGTTAAGGAGAGGAAACCTGGATGCAAAAGGCCCACAGGCAACATCCACGTTTGGGTCATCATCCAATGGAGCCCATTGAAGGATGGGGTAGAGCTAGCACCCTCTACACTTGAGAGAGTTAGCAACAGCACATGCTTAGCCCCCAGGTACTCTTTGCCATTGGACTGTAGCGTACTATACAATTTCTTGCAGCTTCTGGAAAAGCAGGTGCATACCGCTCACATCAGTAGCCCTTGGATTGGCACGGTGGGCCTGACCTCTAGCCCACCTTTGACTGCAATCCATTTGGCCGGTACAAGAGACGAGGCCTTTTCAGGGGCGGTGCCTTAATGACACTTGGTAAGGCTCCCTCTTCTGCCATTTTTAAGTGACTTCAATACTTTTTTTTCATTCTGCCAGGCTTCTGAAATGGTTTCTGTTCAGTGAAGCTTTGTTTTGTTAACTGCTAATTCTAGAACTGTTGTTTGTTTGTTACTTCACTTCTGTAATCAGAAGCGTTGCTCCGGTAGGGGCGGGGCTGTAAGTATCGCTGCGGTCATAGTCTCTTTACCGAGCGAGGAGGAGGCAGCCCCGCCCCCTCACTGTCGGAGCCAGTCCCCTACGGAGAAAGCAGCAGGCAAGAGACCCTGCCTGCTGCTTTCTCCGTAGGGGACTGGCTCCGACAGTGAGGGGGCGGGGCTGCCTCCTCCTCGCTCGGTAAAGAGACTATGACCGCAGCGATACTTACAGCCCCGCCCCTACCGGAGCGACGCCTCTGTCTGTAATTCATTTAAAATTGATTTCAGCTACCTTGTGCTGGCCAGGATATAAATGACTCAAATAAGCAGTCAAAAGTCATAAAGTAGCCTTCCCACACCACTACCTTTCAGCTGTCGCTCCAGGGCGGCAATCTTCTCTCTCAGCCCTTCCTGTGTCGTCCTCTCAGCTTCCAGGTGCCCAATCTGCTCCCGCAGCTCCACTCTCACTTTGTTGACCTCCGCAACCTTTTCTTGTTCCTTGCCACTCAGCTCCTGCCACCCATAGCACATAGATCAACGCATGAAGCGCTGCAAGTAGTCGTAAGACCCACCATACATACTAAACCTTCACCAAATGATGAAGCACAACAGCTTTGTATTCTCCTCATGTTTGTCACACTTATTTTAACACTGCTGCAATACACTGTGCACACTCCAAATAAGCACAAGTAGGGGGGAAGCTTAGCGTGGAAAACTGATAAACAGAAACTACTACTGTAGCCACAGTGCTGGTAGATGCAACATTTCATGGGCACATTACCACTACCGGTACCATTACCATTACAATCCTACTGGGCTCTAGCGCTGGTGGATTGAGCGTTCTGCCAGTGTTAACTACCTTATAGCTGTCGCAAAAGATGCTCCGACTGCGCACGGAGGCATGTGCTGCCGGAGCGCCAGCAGGAAGCCGTAGCTGCGTCACACGGCAGTGGTTCCACTGAGATCCATCAATGAAGGTAAATTGGCAGGGGAGGAGGGACAGGGTGGGGGAGGGTGGGGAGGTGGCGGGAGGGGGTGGATCCAGCAGCAATGGCGCACACCAGATCCTATCCCCTCTTTCTCAAACCTCCCCGCTCCTTTCTTCTCCTCAGACTTGTGCCAGCTAAAGAGCTGGTGCAGGTCTGAGGAGACCCATTGAGGAGTGGGAGGTTTACCGAGGGGTAAGGGGAAGTAATTCCCTTTTACCCTCCGACGTATCCTGACACACCTCCACCACTGGATACAGCGCGCATGTTTTTGGCTCAGTCGCATTGGGGGGGGGGGTGAAGGATAGGATTGAGCTCTAAAGCTGCCTATATTTGAGCACATACTGCACATCACAAAATGTGGGAGCCTATACATACCAAATTTGAATTTGTTGAAAAGGAAGTTGCTAGGCCTAATGGTTATGTAGGAAGTCTGAAATAACTTTAGTGGTCAGAGAAGATGCTGTTCCCTGTCTTGACCTTTTTTTTTTTTTACTTCTCTACCATCTCTCCTGCTCTTGTACAAACCTCATCCACCCTTCCCAATTCTATAATAATTCAGTACTGCAATCAGAAGAATGATGCACATTTGACAACTGAGTTATTTACTTGGAGTGCAGAATGTGGGATTCTTTGTTGAGTATATACAGTACAGCATTACCCTGCTACATCCCCTTTCAAGCCAAACTCTCCATTCACCTGCTGAAGTTCTTCCAGTCGCCTTTTGAGTCCATCGACCTGCAGGCTCAGTTGGCTCTCTTTGGCATGTGCCTCAGACACGGCTTGTTTCTGCTGCAAACAGTAATTCTGGGCCTCATCACGAGACTGCGCCATCAGCCGCAACTTCTCCTCCAGGTGCTCCAGTCGCTGTTGCTATGAATTACAAAAGGGGTGGGGGACACACTGCCTGCCTGAGACCATCACACTGGTGTGTGACATAGTCCTGACCACCCAAACCTCAACATGATGATATTGCCAGTTATTAGTTGCCCTGTGGGTCCCACTGATGAAAAGTGCAGGATAAAAAAATATTGTTATAAATAATGTCATGTTCAAATCTGAGATTGCATGCGCGTGCACACATGCAGCACGCACCCCTTGGTTTTTTAAAAGGGACCAGGAAACAAAGCAAAACATGGTGTAATGCAATCTCTCTCTGGAGCTCTGAGGTCACCCTGGCTGCTGGAGCAGCAACAAAGGTAAGTGTGGGGGAGGGGCCTGGAAGAAGGCTGGCAGGTGGGTGAGATACTGTTGCCTGTCCCCTCCCCCCACACAGTGACTTACCATTGTTGCTGCTTTGGTGGCAGGGATGATCTCAGAACTGGAGGGAGACTTCGCTTCACAGTATGTATTATAATGTCTCCTGCCCCCCTTTAAAAAGCGGGGAGGGCACTTTAACATCGATGATGCTACTACTAAAAGCGCAACAGGGTCTGACTCATGGGGTCTTGAAGGAAGGATTGGACCCTGTCATGTTCCCAAGAGCATCATCAGGGCTACGACAGAATCTGAAAGAGGCTCAAGACTGAGTTTGGAAAAAAGGCAAGCTATTTTTCAACTAGTTTGGGGAACATCGTTTGGTTTTACTGTGCCCAATTCCAAGCCTGGCTGGGGGTGGGCAAGGTGGTGGGTGTTTCATTCATCACGAGTTTTCAGCAGCAGCTCCGTGTTTCTGCCACTGTGCTGTGTTCTGCTCTCGGTGGTCAGGCCCTTTCAGCTGCCCAGCCATGCTCACCTCTTCCCACCTGGCTTGGTTCTTGGCTTTGATGAGCTGCTCCTCAATCTGGCCCCGCTCTGCAAGGGCAGCACTTTTCACTCGACCCAGTTCCTGGTTGCAAAACAAAAGATCCATTACATGGCAACTGCAGGTCATCGGAAGGGCATGTGCTAGAGCAGGAAGTCTCTTTCCCCAACCCTGGGCTGAGAGTGCCTAGAAGAGGAATTGCTTTGAAGGAAGATGGGAAGTGCATGTGTTGTTCATGGAAAGGGCAACCATGACAGGAAGCTGTGCTTGCCTGGGACATGGGATCCTGCCTCACTCACCTCCTCGAGCCCTATGCGGATGGCCTCTAGTCTCTGGATTCGCTCCTGCAGGGAACGCTCATTTGCCTCCATGTGGTGTGTCATGTGATCTACCTGCATGACAAATGGCATAGGTGAGAGAGTACCAGTCTGGTGTCATCCACCCCTCTTTTTGGCATATGGGAGCCCCTCACCCTCAGCTCAAAGCAGTACTGAGGCAGGATATTGGCCTTTCTAGAGCAAACATAGCCCCGTATCACAAAACGTCTCCTCCCTACCAAAACATGCTATACTAAATCCCATGGAACAGAACTGATCTTATGGTGAGACAAGAGGCCCAGATATGACGTACGGGGTCTCAGGGCTGGCTCAATCCAGTATGAAGTACAAGAAGCTACTGGGATAGTAGTATTCCAGGGGTCCCAATCTAATTGGGAAATCCCTCAAGGGAAAACGCAATTCCCCTCCTCTGTCCCAGACCCTTGGGCAATGGGGTATGATGCGTATACCTGTGTGGGGACAATGCAACTGTCAAAAATGTCCATTCGCTTGTATGGAGCCGGGGAATGGGGGACTGCAACTGTTCCTTGCCCAACATCAGAAGTATGCTGACCCAAAGATCTTCCCTTGGGGCAACCTCTTACTTTATTGTATGGAAGAAGCAAAAGAGGCTGCCGCTGGGGGGGGGGGACACTCTCCTAGAGGAAACACAGTCACCCAACTTCCATATACAAGATGCAGAAGGAGGAGCAAAACTAATTTTCCTCTGAGATAGCACAGCAGAACATCTTGAGCCAGCTACTGGCTCCTTGAAAGAGGGATCTAGTGTTGCTTCCTAGCATGGAACCTCTCTCCACCCAGAGCTGCTTAAAGTCCCAGCAGCCCTCTCCTCACCTCCTTCAGCCGAAGGGATTCAGCATCCTCCAAGCCTTGTCTGAACCTCCTCTTTTCCATCTCCAAGCGTTCTGGGAATAAACAGGAAAGATCACCAGTCAGGGCCTCTGAGTTTCCCCCTCTCTCTCTTTTCCGCAGGGAATTCAGGCTTGCACTTGACAGCTCAAACTCACCTTCCGCCTGTACAGCCCGCACTTTCAGTGCGGCGGTTGTGTGGGTCAGGTCCTCCTTCACCTGAAACAGCTGCTCCTGCTGTGCCTTGCACCTCCTCTCCAGCTCATCTACCTGGAAGGAAGCCACTCCCATGGAACAAAGACAAGCCCAATACTTACACTCTCTGTTGGCAAGAGGGTGGGCTGCTGCAACACTGAATCCAGGCCTGACTTTGGCTAATGTGGCAGGGGACCAGGCATGGGTTATGGGGGTTTCCCGAGGGGCTCTCAGGTAAGTGAACAGTTGGGAGTATTGAATTCATTCTCTTACCTGATTCCTGAGCAGGAGGCATTTCTCACTGGTTGCTGAAAGTTCACGCTGAAGCTTTGCCTCTCGATCAGCAGAATCCTATAAAAGCAAGTGCCAGCAATCCATTCTCTTGCCTTCATCTCTCTTTTTCATACGACTCCCTCCTATCCCCCCAAATTAGTAGCTCAAACACTGCATTTCATACACCATCATTCCGACAGCTCAGGGCTCCTTTCCCAAACAAAATCTTCTTTTCCCAGCCTTCATGCAGTGCCACGGACCCCTTACTTGGTCACACATGGCCTCAGCCTGCCCAGATCACCCCAACTTACCCTCTTGAGCTGCTGCTTCTCTTTGGCATGGTCCTCAACCAGTCTAGCCCGCTCCTGGTTTGCCGTTTTCAGCAACTCCCCCAGGTCGTGCAGCTTCTGCTCCGACAGAGCCAAAGCCGCCTCAGTCATTTGGAGCCTACAAGGCAGAAAAGCCACTCTTTCCCATGATCAAGAACGCTATTGGCACCAATGAGCTTATAACAGAGTGTGTGTGTGTGTGTGTGTGTGTGTGTGTGTGTGTCTGTCTGTCTGTCTGTCTGTCTGTCTGTCTGTCTGTGCGTGCACGCACGTGCGCACGCAGCAGCAAAACAAGCTTCTGATCAACTGTAGCCAGAATCAGATGGCAAAAGGAATTAAACTTTGGGAGTCGGACTTAGACCTGGAAGATCCAGGTTCAAATCCCCGCTCAGCCATGAAGCTTCCTGGGTGACCTTGGGCCAGTCACTATCTCTCAGCCCCACCTACCTCACAGGGTTGTTGTGAGGACAAAAAGGAGGGGAGGAAATATGTACACCACTCTGAGCTCCTTGGAGGAAGGGCGGTATAAAAATTGGAATAAATAAATAAACAAACAAACAAACAAACTGTCCATCATCTTCCCTTCTGTCTCCAAGACCCTTCCACCATCAAATCTTATGCACAGGGAGTACATTCCCAAAATGAATTCCCTTAAAATATCATGTGTGTGTGTCTCAATAGATATATTTTTATTAATTAACTATTATTTTAAAAAAAACATATATACGCTTCTCAACAAACATACTTGAACTAAAATTGCCATTCTACACATTAAGGGCATTATCAAGATCACCAACCGAGCCAACCTTTTCAGCAAGAAAAGTGGATGAGGCCATCATAGCTCAGTGAGAGAGCATCTGCTTTCCATACAGAAGGTCCCAGGTTCAATTTCTGGCATCTCCAGTTAAAAAGATCAGGCAGAGGTGATGGGGGAAAAGCCCTGCCTGAGACCCTGGGTTAATGCTGCCAGTCAGAGTGGACAATACTGGGCTAAATGGACCGGCATCTTCTTGAGTTCAAATGCCCCACAAGTCCAAAGTCTGAGATGTTGCCATTCTAGTGCTATGAGCGCACTACAATATATACAACATCCGCAGTGCCTTCGTCTGGATTGGTCTCTAGGCTGAGTTGTGGGGCAGGCAGCAATGCAACACCAGAGGAGCAGACAGGAGTACAGATCTGACTCCATACTGAGGCAGCAAGGCCACAGGCCTCCTCCACAGTTTCCTGGTGGCTGCGCCACTCGCAACACCCTTGCCACAGGTTGACCAGTCATGTCTTTCCTTGACACAGTTTAGCCAATCTTTTGTTTACAGGGACAGAGTGGTAAAAACATGTTAAATCTCTCCCTACTCTTCCAAAGCCTGTTCACATTATTAGTTATTTTTATCTTTTATTCTGAACTGCTTAGTACAGTGTGATAATGCAAACCGAATGATTTTGCTGTGGCTGAATGATTTAGAATTATTAGAGTTATTGTACATACTGTGTTTCTTCCGCCAGAAAAAAAAATCCTTTCCTATCTTGGTTATGCAAATAATCACATCCACACAATCAAGAGACATCGGTCCCATGGAAAGCACTGAATCCAGGCCCTGGGCTAACCAAACCACTGGCCTTTCTCTAAGCTTTTGCAGCTCATTCCTTTGCTCCCTCGGCTTCCTACTTATCTGAGGTAGGAGGCTGAGCAAAGGCCACGTCCATGCAGCGCGCATCAGACCAGCACGTGCCATTTGGCTGGGATGTTTTGCTGGTGGTGATATTGACAACCAGGTTTCTCCTGCTCTGCCCAGCTTCTCTCCCAGAGGCTTGCCCACCCCTCCTTACTTTGCTTTAAGTGAGTTCATCACAGAATGACGTTCAGTCAGGGCCTCTTGCAGCTGCCCAACTCGCGTGGCTGATATCCTGCAGGGACAGCAGAGGCAACATTCAAGCACCGGACCATTCCCACAATTTATCTTGGTTCAAGAGTCAAGGAGGGAGTAGCAAGGTTGTGACATAAGAGGAGTTGAGTAATGGTTGAAACGGGACAATACAAGACCACCAGGAAGGATTTTATTAAGAGCCTTAAAAAGCATGACATACTTTTTAGATAACCTCTATGAGACAAGGGACAATTTTAGACAGTGGCTAGGTTTCCCCCATAAGAAAAAGCTTGGGAGAATTGCTGCATCTTGCACGTACGCACGCACGCACACGCACACACATGCACACCCTTCTCCTCTTCATTGTAAGCAAGGAGGAGAGCACAGGCTTCCACTTTTGGTCTGAAGTAAAACTCAGGAAACTATAGTTCCATGGCTTCAGATCCTGGCTTATTAGCTAACTGTGGTTTGAACTAAACATAATGAAGGGAACGTAACATGGAAGGTTTCACTCTCCTCTCCTCTCAAGTGAAAAAGAGAAGGAGAGGTGGGGAGGGAGCACATGAGCCTGTGGCTTCTTTAGGTTTGTTCCACAATGGGAAACCACAGTTTGCCATTATGCCTGAACCCGCCATAGTGTTAAATACTCTGAATTGCCCACAGCACGTATGGTGATGGCTGCTTGTCCAGAAGAACCAGCAGGATCAGCACAGACGGCATCATTACATCACACCAAAAGGGCAACTGGAGTTCTAAAACCCCACAACAGGAAGACCCTGTTCTTTGAGTTACTGCCTGCAGTACTTCCTGTCATGTGCAAATGATACTGCTTGGAGCAACATCTTTCAAGAATCATCCTCCGGGAAGCACAGTCTGGACCCAGATGAAAATACGCTGGCTGTAACTCACTCACCTGCTGTTGCGGGTTAGCTCCTCTCGCTGCTTGTCAATAGTGTCCATCAGACCCAGGAACTGCGAAGCACATTTGAAACATTAACAGCATGTTGAAATGTGAGCAATTGGCATTCAGATCCAACCCAGCAGTGTTCTGGGGCAGTCTCCTACAAAGTAACTTTTTTTGGACTCATGCCACAGTGGGTGAAGACCATTACCTATTCTTCCTCCCAGTTCTCCAGTCAACACAGACAATTATTTTTTACTTAGTGATTACATGCCCATTCCACCCTTCTTCCAATGACTTCAGGGTGGTGAACATGCTCCCCTACCCCATCTAACCCCACAACATCCTTGTGAGGTAGAGTAGGCTGAGAAATAGTGACTGGCTCAAGGTTACTCACTGAGCCTCAGAGCTGAGTAGCACCTGGTAAACTCCATAAGCATCTTGCAAAGGATGGAAAGACAGAGAATTCTTTCAGTTAAATAGACTATTGGGGGGGGGGAGCTTAAAGAATTAGCTTTCTAAGATGGATTACTCCACAAGACCTTTCTGAGGAGTCAAGAGTTGCACACACCTTTTGGGGTCCAGAGGGATTCTTCTATTTACTTCCCCTGGCTTCAGCAAACATAACAAACAAGTCTGTTACTTTGAAAAGAGTTGAGCTCTTCTCCTGTTCCTAGTGGTTTAAAAGTAGGAACTGTGCCATCAAAGGGGGGGGGGGGAACCAACAAGAATCCTGTGGGTCAGGATGGCTTCCTCTGGCAGCCCAAGAAAGACAATGAGGAAGGTTAGAAATGCAAGACTACTGAGCTGGGCTCCCTCAAGCAGTGTGGCAGACACATTCTTCCACTCCCAGGAGAACCTGAGCACTGCAGAGGTATCTTGTGGTCCTCTCCCTGAAGCCTGCCTACCGGCCGGCAGGAATACAAAAAAAAAGGAGAAATTCTACCACTTCTTGGTGATAAGGCCTGTAATTGGTGTATCCTTTCAACCCAACTGCAGGCGGGCTAACTAACCTGTTTAGCTTTCTCCTCCTTCAAACACAGCACCTCTTTACTGAGCACCTGAGTCATGTTCCGACTCTTGCAGAGGATGCTTTGACGGTCCTGATTATGTTCCACAGCTTGATCTGGGCCAGAGAGAGAAAGGGAAAAACAAAAATGAGGTCCTTTCCACAACATTTCCTGAACTTCATGAGGTTGTCATATGTATTTATGTAGTGATTATTATTATTATTATTCGTGTTATGTAGTTATAGCCTACCTTTTAAGTAAAAAAGTGGCAACCAGAGCGAGGCTTCCGTCAATGGAAGTACACTCCATGAACGGAAGCTCCCACTAGAAAAGGAGTGTTCCGATGGCGTAAGGAGCCCTTTGTGCAAGCGGCACATGCCTTCTATTCTTGGAAGGAGCTTCTGTTCACGGAGTGCACTTCCGATGAAGGAAGCATTCCTCCGGATGCCATCCATAATCTTCACAAAGTGACTTCCACAATTAAAAACACAAATAAAATAAGAACATAAAAATAAGTCAACAGGGACTGGCTCCTTTGAGAGGAGCCACTAACAAGAAATGCAGCAGTTACCATTAGCATTTTCTCTCTGCAGCCTACACCAAAAAAGAGACAAATCTCTCCTAAAAATGCCAAGTTTGCATTTTCTTTGGTTGACCTCTTGTCCATCCAGTTCTTCACTCCTTCAGTGTAAGAAGGAGCAGGCAATTGAGTATGGTGCAGCCTGCTGCAGCCCTGGAATCGAGGACTCTCAGCACGTAGGGGAGCTGGCACAATTGCTCACCCAGAGCCTTCAGGATGTCACTGGGCACATTGTTCCCGGCCAGTTCTAGTTGTTGAAGTGCCCGGTTGCTATGCAGACAATTCAGGAGCGCACGACCCCCCAGGAGTCCGATGTTGTTCCACCGCAAATCTAAGCAAAAAGCAAAGCATCACACACAGCCACCAATTCAACACAAGGACTTGTTTTCTGAAATTCTGAAACATCATCAGCTGAAACACTGGACCACCTTTAGAGAAGTTAACAATCAAAGCATTTCATAGAAGATCTTAGAGGAACAAATCTCTCGTGTCATTTCAGAGACAGAGTGCTACACTCATTTTTGAGATTTCCTCTCATGTCACGCGTCTGATTTTTACTGAGTAGAGAAATGGTTGCTGAACTATTGCAAACTCTTTAGCAAAGCATCATATCTGTGAAACAAAGTGCCAACTCCTATGCAAAGTTAGAGGCACTGATTTCTATGAGCTCACGCACACCTAACTCTGTATAGAATCAGGCTTTGAAGGTTTCTACCAAACAACAGTTGGCAACCAGGATAATGCACTGAAATGGGCAGAAGATTCTTAATGGACCTCCAGAGTGAACATCCTCCTCTTCTTATTCAAGGTGCAGGTTTTTTTTTTACAAACCCATGGGTCCATGGAAAGATGGAGCTGGTTCTATCTACTCTCCTGATTCATAGCTTAACAGTAGAATGTGAGAGTTTCTACAAACAATAGAGGTGGTTTGACATCTTCTAGGTTGAACTACAGGTGGGCCCCCATATCCGCTGGGGATATGTTCCAGGCCCCTCTGTGGATACTTGAAACCGTGGATAAGAGCAAACACCCCCTCCATGGTTTCCTGAGGAGCCCCCCCACCCTGCCTCCCCTGCATGCAGGCATGTTTGCCCCCCCAGCTCTTATTTTTCTTTCAGCAAGCTTTGTTTCTTCCTTAAAACAAACAGAGAAGCAGCCTCCATTGCAGGCAAGTAGAACAGACTAAGTCCTAGAGAGGCTCTGCAAGGTTTCTGTTAACCTTGCAGAGCCTCTCTAGTACTTAGTCTCATTCTACTTGCCTGTAATAAGCAGCTAGAGGCTGCTTCTCCTGTTTCTTTAAGGAAGAAACGAAGCTTACTGGGAAAAAAGTAAAAGCCTGGGGGGTCCCCACGATCCGTGGATAACTGAAACCGTGGATAGCGAATCAGTGGATATGGGGGACCACCTGTATATTTATAATACAGTGGACCCGTTTTATGATGGTAATCCGTTCTGGAGACACCATTGTAATGTGAACCCAATAACACATTGTTTTTTGGTAGTTCGTTCCAAGATCTTGGAAGTTGAACTTTTCATCACAGAACTAAACTATTTCCCTCTCTAAAAGGTGATCTAAGAGGTGCCTACTTCACTCCTTAGGGGTTTACACAATGTTGTAATATAAAACACAAATTACAAGGGTATATCCTTCCCTCTATTCACACAGCCATGATGTTAAAAATGTGCAGGCTTGTGCCTGAGGTTCTGGTGATAATTGCCTCCAGCTGTCATGTTTGACTCATCTCTCCAGTTTATATATAAGTGCTGGCTGCAGGCTTTTTTCAAACATCTTGCAGCCAGTTTGGCTCTTTTCTTCCATCTGAGGAGGTTCATGGGTAATGAATGAAATATTATGGTAGTTGTTTTTATTGTTTTTACAGTTTTTTATGATTTTATGTACATGGCTTTTAATCCCATTAATATGATCCATTCTATTTACGATGTTAAAAATGCTGCTATTGTTGGCTGAGATGCTATCAAATGCTTGCATTAGCATCACTGATTGGCTGATCTATCACCCATGAGGTCCTGTTGTTGGCAGTTATGAACCCATTGTAAAGTGAATAACTTATCGTATAGTGAATCTTGTTTTACTACGGAGAATCCATTGTAAAGTGATTTGATCATATGCTGAACCGATCATAAAGCAGGAGTCTGCTGTACTCAGATAGGTGGTTGCTGGAGGTATAACATATCAGGAGCAGACTTATTACCTTTTTTTTTTAATGTGCATAGGCTTACCAGATCTCCAACTGGGACAGAGTGCTAAACCTTTAGGAGAAGGAATGTGGGCAGGTATCACTTGTTAAACCTTAGAGCACAAGCCTAGGCATGTCTACTCAGAAGCAAGCCCCATTATGTTCAGTGGGGCTTGCTTCTGAGTAGACATGCCTAGGATTGTGCTCTAAGGGGTTAACAAGCTACACCTGCCCACATTCCTTCTCCTAAAGGTCTCTGTCCCGGTTGGAGATCTGGTAAGCCTATGCTGCATGTCCAAAAAGCATAGAAGAAGCCATAAGGGCAGTGTCTGCAGTTTCACATTTCTGTGCTTCACTTCACTTCACTTCACACTTCTTGTGTGGTGAGATTGACAGCAGGCAAACTTACGTCCTCTGGAGTGTGTATCTCCATAGTGAGAGATGTAACGAACTATACTGACACCATGCTTAATTCTATGGATTCTGCTCAATAGCACTAGGTGGGCGTTGTGCATGAATAGATCATCCCAGGATGAAAATGGGTTGCTAGGCAAATTGCACCGGCTGGTGGTTACTTTCACATCCTTGAAGTGACCTGAACAAATCTTCAGACACTGACATAGTCAAAGGCTTAAGTCAGCTCATCACATTTCTCAATATAGATGGATATCACTCATTAGAGTCATGAAGTTCCCAGCTGTCATCATCTCCCTGTAAAGGGCTTTGGAGTAAGCTGTACCATGTTGAGAAGGGGGAAAAGATATCTCATGATGGGTTAGGAAGACCAGCCTTACCAAGTTCCTGTAGACTGGAGTTGACTTTCAGTGCCATGGACAGTTCTCCTGCCCCCTCGTGGTTGATCTGATTATTGCGCAGATCAAGGCGCTGGATATTACAGTTGGCTCCGAGCCCCTCACAGAACAAGGCAAAGCTTTCATCCCATACACCTAGATTGTTCCATTCCAAAGTGAGACTAGGAAAAAACAGAAGTCAGACCACAAAATGCAAAGAGCTCAGGTTAAAGGAAAAGAGACCTCATAGCTCTTAAGAGTGCAGGTAGTCCCAGGCAGTGATTGAGAAAGGAATTGTGACTGTCCCTCCCAAGCAGACAAAACATAAAGAAACTCACATTCTGTAGCAAATTCATCTTGTGTGGCACTCAATTAAAATTCAGTGACACACACACACCCCTCTCTCTCTCTCTCTCCCACCAGCAAGGTGTAAAAGGAGCTTCAGCCCTACCACATACGCCTGTTGTTATTGCTCACCTCCTGATAGACTTGTTCTGCCTGAGTAGTTTCCCCAGAGCCTCGGCCCCCACAGCTCGCAGGTTGTTTCCCTAAAACAAAGAGATGCCCATCAATTGTCAGCTGCATACCTACTTCTCCAGGACAGTGTAGGTACATCTGCGGCACAAACATGAAGCTATATTTTAAATCAGTTTTAATGTTCTTCTAAAGACCCTTAGAGACTTATGAGAATGCTGTCAGTTTTCTCTTGGAGTTCCATTGCCTCCTCACAAATCTACAATTCATGATCAGTTTCACAATTCATGTCACTTAAATTGTTTTGAAGGAATGTTTGTATGATTCCATTGTTGTATACCACTTTGTGTATTCTCTGAATAGAATGGGAGAATGGAAATTTGTAAATGAATAAAATTCCCAGAGTTCCTTTGGGTGGGAAATCACAGCATTGAAACTGGTGTAAATCTGTTTTATTGACACAGACACACACTATGAGCAGCTGACGTTTGAGCTAGTAATACATCCAAGTTACACTCGGGCCTCCCCTAACTCATGTAGCATAACTAGGAAGAGTTATATTCTTCTTAAAGATGCTCACTTCCACATTATGTGTTTAGGACCAGGGTGTAAGTCATGCACACAGAAACTGTACACATAAAAAAAACAATTAATTGGGATTTCTTTTTCTCTTGCCCCCTTGATTTTGATTTTTGCCTCCATATGTAAGCCTGCAACCGTGGGATTCTCAGCATTTTAATAGGATGCACAAAATTGCCCTTGGGTGTTATATGGCCTATAGATTCTGACTGTTTTAATTTGTCCTCAGACCATAAAATGGATAGTAAGGAACCCAAGATGACCTTTTGGCTCCTCTCCCCACCACACTGTGGCTATCTGTTGCCAAGGCTTGGATGGGTCCTAATGCTCCTGGTTGAGCAGACTCACCTTCAGGTCCAAGGATTTCACAACAGTGTTGGAGCAAAGTCCATGTAGTAGTAGCTTTGCTCCTGAAAGGAAAAGAAAATGTGGCTTACTCCTTTTTGCATTGCAGCTCTGGACTGTCAACCCCCGGAATGGATAGCAGGAATCCGCAGGTAACCATTTCAGACTTGCAACATGGTTGGGAAAGCGCTGCATTTAGCAAACTCTTCCTATGGTCCTAATGTGTTTCACTAACACATTACAGGTTGAGTATCCCTTATCCGGACTGCTTGGGATGGGAAGTTGTCTGGATTTCGGATTTGTCTGGATTTCGGAATATTTGCATAAATATAATGGGATATGTTGGGGATAGGACCCAAGTCTAAACACGAAATCCGTTTGTCTCATATACACATACACATTGCCTGAAGGTAAAATATTATTAATAATTTTGTGCTCTAGCATGCCTTGCGTTATGCCAGCCAGGTGCTGGAAAAAGTTTTTTTTTTTAAGTCATAGTCCCAAAAATGTCTGGATTTTGGAATAGTCTGGATTTTGGATGTCCAGATAAGGGGTAATCAACCTGCACCCAAGCCTGGAGACGCTATTTCAAAGTATGGATGGCATGGAGCTCTGCAATCCCATGTATGTTGACTCATTCTAGCATTCCAACAGCTCAAGGTCCTTTACGGCTGTCACAAAAGGCCACATGCTGTTTTGTGCAGCCAGGTCACCAATCAAGTGGAGAGCGGCCACACACCAGCTGCCTTGCAATGACCCCCAGCACCGGTAAGTCAGTGCAGGTGATGGGAGGGAGGCGGGGACAGGTGGAACAGGGTGAGGAGGGTGAGGAACAGGGCAAAGACTGGGGGGCAAGGAGGAGGGCAGATCGAGGCTGGGAAGGAGGCAGTATTGGCGGCAGGCCTCCTGCACCTCAAAACGCATCCAGACCGCGATTGCGACCCACTTCCGGTTTCGTCCAACCCCCTGTGAGACTGAGCCCCAACTCACACATGCTATTTACAGACACACACAAAAAAGCAAGCATGCCAGGGCCGACACCATGATTCAAGTCACATCTTGTTTGGCCTATACTTTTATTGTCAGGATGGTCTCACTGGGATCCCAAATGCAAACACCCACACCTACATCGTGATTCTAAATCACTGCCACATTCTTTCCCTTTGTCCCCTCTTTATTGCAGTTCCCATCAGCAAGAATTCTCAGCCATTTTTCCTGAACTTTCCATTGTACTTGGCCACCTCTTATCTTTAATTTCTCCCAGACAATCATGTTCTTAGGGAAAGGGAATACTTGGAAACACATTTTCATCCCTGAAAGATTACAACTTTAAAAATAAAATAAGATAGGAACAGAATCTAGCGGCACCTTACAAACTAACATATCTGTTGAGGCAAATCTGTTACCCTAAAAGGTGTCACTGGTCACTTTTTTGCATTTGCTAACAGATTCAGGCTCCATCCCTATACAGGTGGGCCCCCATATCCACTGATTCGCTATTCACGGTTTCAGTTATCCACGGATCGTGGGGACCCCCCCAGGCTTTTACGTTTTTCCCAGTAAGCTTCGTTTCTTCCTTAAAGAAACAGGAGAAGCAGCCAGCTGCTTATTACAGGCAAGTAGAACGAGACTAAGTACTAGAGAGGCTCTGCAAGGTTAACAGAAACCTTGCAGAGCCTCTCTAGGACTTAGTCTCGTTCTACTTGCCTGCAATGGAGGCTGCTTCTCTGTTTGTTTTAAGGAAGAAACAAAGCTTGCTGAAAGAAAAATAAGAGCTGGGGGGGGCACGCATGCCTGCCTGCAGGGGAGGCAGGGTGGGGGGGGCCCTCAGGAAACCATGGAGGGGGTGTTCGCTCTTATCCACGGTTTCAAGTATCCACGGAGGGGCCTGGAACATATCCCCAGCGGATATGGGGGCCCACCTGTACACACTTCCCTGGAAGCAAGGTCCCTTGACGTCACCTTTCTAGATGATTTCTGATGCATTTTCATTGTAATTTGTCCCAACAAGTCAATAGCTGCATTTATAGGGAAGCAGAAAATCCCAATTGCGTGACATGTTTAAGCCTACTATGTATGATGATGACAAAACCCAGTTAAAAGTGAGTAACAAAGCCAGGGGCAAGAGACCATCAATTCTGACTTTCACATGAAAAGCCCTGCTGGAAAAGATGTGGTGAATTGCCTTGACGAGAACAGAGAGAGAGAGAGAGAGAGAGAGATCCTACCTTCTTCACTCAACATGCAATCGCTTAGTATAATCTCGGTGAACTGGAGTTCATTCTGCAAGAGCTTGCCCAGGGCTCCACATGTATCCACAGAAAGGCTCTGTGTAGCAAAATCCAAGCGACTTCTCCCTGTTGCTTCCTGCAGGTGCTGTAGGACGCTCTCCTGAGGCTCGGCACCACTCTCCTTGCACAGTCTTGAGTAGGACCGTCGGAAGTCTTCCATCTCCGTGGCAGGCATCAGCATAATCACTCATGCCCCCACTTAGATGAGGAAGTAGAGTAGATCCTGGTATGAAAAGGCAGCAGACATAGACAGCAATAATCAGAGGTTATCAGCACCATGGCACACGTTGCCAAGTGGTTTCTCTCTAGAAATCATGCTTCAGACTCTCAGAAAACACCACACAAGGGCACCAGTGTGACACCAGTTGACCCAACTTGACTCCCTCCTCACCACAAAATGCTCCAAAAACAGGCAATTAGATTAGTTTCCAAACACGAATTGAGGGTTGGTAGAAATACAACCTCACCCTTCAACTGCCAACTCCAACCTATGTAACTAAGGAAAATGAGGCATGATGGGAATTGTAGTCAAATTCTTCTGCCATCCCTGACAATATTATCAGGAAAATAAGGCAGGCTGGGAGCTATAGCTCAGAGGACATCCCTTCTCTCCCTGAGTTCTTGATTTTATACACACTCACATAAATGCAACTAAATACTTTCTCTTCAGATAACTGACTGATCTAAAGGGTCAAGATTCTGACGCAAGGAACACGAGAGAAGAGTTGCCAGATCAAAAATGCTAAATATCTAAGACAGTACAGATATGTTTCATTTTTGTTCTATGGCACAATCATTCTGAGATAAAGGGCATCCGTAACATTCTCTGTACCTGTGATCTCATGGAAGAAGAGACAACCCTTTAAATAAACATCTAACCACTCTAACGTGTGTGGCTGTTCTACAGCATTTTCTGGAACATACCAGTAGGCTGCAATGTTATAACAACTTCCTGGGAGTAAGCCCCACAGAACATAGTGGGCTTACTTCTGAGTAGACATGCATAGGATTGTGCTGTCAGTGAGTACCTCTAGTTATGTTGTGAGATGTTGAAATTTGAGATGTACATTGGGTAAAACACAGGACATTGGGCAACGCTATCTATTGTATCATCACATTATTGTTCCTTTCATTTAAACTAGAAGGACAGAGTCAGGATTTAGCACAAAGAGGCCAAGTTGCTGCCCAGCCTGGGTGTTTGTTTTTGATTCATTCACTTAGCTGTTTGTGAAACCTTCTCAGTAGTGCTGTCGTCTAGAAGACAGTGTGACAGTCACAGCAGAGACTCCAACTTGACATCTTGTGTTTTTTTGTGTGTCAGAAACCCACAATTTATGGAGTGAATTTCTACATTAGTTCAGACTAACAGTTCGGGGTGAGCTCACACAACACACAGTGGCTGCAGCGTTTGTGAAGTAGTCATCACAGATCAAAGACTACAAGTTGAGCTTTCATAGCACCAAACACAATTCTTTTCAATGGAAGCAATTGACTTGACCTCATCAATCGGAGATGTGATTTACATACATGCCTGGGTCAGCTTTCTGCAAAGTTCTAAAATCTACAGGAGAAGGAGATTTCCCTGAATGAATCAAAGTCTCACCTGACTTTTTAAAATTATATTTTGTTAATTTTAATAAACAGGGAAACCAATTAAAAAGTTGTCTGAAACAGTTTCACAAACAATGCTTCAGAAAGCGGCCCAACACCCCCATCCTAAACCTGTGCACATGAATGCAAATCTCACTAAATTCAGTGAGTAGCAGAGCATTCCGTGCCGCCGTTGACGGAGGTGAGGAGGATGGCGGCGCGGAATAGGGCCTTCTCGACTGTGGCGCCCCAATTGTGGAATTCCCTCCCCCTGGAATTAAGAACGGCTCCCTCTTTAGAGACCTTTCGGCGGGGCCTTAAGACGTTTTTATTTAGGTTAGCTTTCGATGTCTGACATGGTGGCTTTTTAACAAATGGCTTTTAAGAAATGTAAATACAGGTGACCCACTGGGGTTGTTTATTTTAATTGTTTTTATTATGTGTTTTTAATTATTTTAATGTACATGTTTATTTTAATGTTGTAAGCCGCCTTGAGTGCCCTTGCTGGGAGAAAGGCGGGATACAAATTCTTTAAATAAATAAATAACTATATAGGGTGCTAGGATTGCAGCTGTGCAGCTTGATTTCACGTTCACTCATCATTTCTGAATCGAATGTGATTTACTCCCAGGTTTGGTGTGCATAATTTGCAACCTACGTACTGTACACAGAATGCACAGGATTGGAAAAAAATACATTTTCTTGGAAGTTAGATCTACAGACAGAATATAATTTACTTCCAATGAAGTGATTTAGGATTATTATTTTGATCATCCAGGAAGGTGATATAGTAACAGTCCAATCCTAATAATATTCTCATTAAAATCAATGGGATTTATTTCTGAGTAAACATGGTCATATGCTTGGGCTCTCTGTAGAGACGTGAGCGGAATCAGTAATTGACGATAACAATAAATTGCGGGTGTTAGCGAGAAATGGTATTGTGTTGATAGCAACGGAGCAGGGCGGCACATGTAGTAACGAGACACGTGCTGGCAAATGCCATTATTAATCATGGCTAGCAAACGAGCAAGAAGGCTGTAAATCACGCTTCCCTTTATTTTTTCGACGTCTCTCCCTCCCTGAGTTCGTGGTTCTTCTGACATCCCAATCTACTCCATTTCATTGTATTTCCTCCATCCCCAGCCACACCCGATACTTTTGAGCTCACGATCCCCAGTTCAGCCTCCTACGTCCTCATATTAAGACAAGGCTTTAACTGCGTCTTAGGTTACTTACTTACTGAGCCGGAACGATACTGGGAGGAAATTTAAGAGTGGGAGATGAAGCAGGAAATAACTACAATGCCCAGAATTCCAAGCGCAGGAGGACGAGGAGGTTTCTTCCGCCAGCGGAAGCGTAAGGGGGAGTGTGCGTAAACATCGGAGAGACTACATTCTCCAGCATGCAGTGCGTGGGGATGAGCGCTCTCGGTCGTTCAAGCTCCTGATCTAACCAGGAATTGGAGGATCACCTGTGAAATGGAGAAGACGGAACATAGCGGGAAAAGCTTCAAAAAGGTTGCGGGAGAAAGGGGAACTAGAAGAAAGAGAGTCGATCCTGGAAGTCAGGGGTCGGGGCTACAACGGGTGGAGGGAGATTCCTCGGAGGCTGGGAGTATTGACCCCCCCCCCCCCGCAATAAATAGGCGCTTGGGAGGATTCTCATCCTAGCTGGCAATGATTGAAATCCAGTTACCGTAAATCTATAGGTATTTAATTGGCATGCCAGATTCAAAAAGTCTTGCTAGAGGTCCGCACCTTATGATGATAGCCCCCCTGTGTACAGGAGAAAAGTGGTCATGAATGGTTATCCCGGCAGTGGCGGGAGAGGCGTAGCCTAGGGAGTGTTATTGGGCTTGAGGCGAGACTCTCGCCGCGAGAGGGCCTTGGCACATTTGGAATGGCAGGTAGTACAGCAAGAATCAGGTGTGTTTTCCCCTCCCCCCCTAATTTTTCTCCCCCGCGGTGAAAGCGATGAAGAGTGCAAGAAATTGGGATGACTTCCATATTGGCTGAGGTATTGGTAGAGTGCCAATAGAATGCAGTTCGGTGAATTTCTGGAGGTAGGTCCCTTTAGGCTGGCACTAGTCTGAGCACGAACCCCCTGCTTCAGGGACCCCTTTGTCCCTTTATCTAGAATAAATTAGCCAGTGCTGCCTACTCTGCGGACCCAATCCTATCCAACTTTCCATTGCTAATGCAGCCATGCCAACGGGCTGTGTGCTGCATCCTGCGGTGCGGGGGACACTCACAGTTACATTCCCAATAGTGTAACTAGGGTGGAGCGCGTGGTTCAGTCGAACCAGGCGCCCACCCTGCGGGGGCGGCGCGCAGGGTGGAGCGCGTGGTTCCGTTGGACCAGGTGCCCACCCTGCGGGAGCGCCGCGCACCCATTCCCGACTCGGACACTCGAGTCTCCGAGTCGGGCCGGCCCCCTCAATCGGGAGAGCCGGCTGGGGACGTCCTCGCCGACCGGCTGCCCGGGGCCTTCTAAGGAAGGCCTGCGCGAGAACGCATGAATATGCCAAGTGCTTCTATCCCCCTGCTGCAGCTGGGATAAGGCTGAGGGAGTGACTTGCTGAAAGCCACCTAGGGCCCAATCCTATACAACTTTCCAGCGCTGATACAGCTGTGCCAACGGGGCATGCGCTGCATCCTGTGGTGGGGGTGCAGTCATGGAGGCCTCCCCAAGGTAGGGGAACATTTGTTCCCTTACCTCAGGGCTGAATTGCTGCTGCATCAGCCCTGGAAAGTTGGATAGGATTGGGCCCCTAGTGAGGATTCATTGCAGGGGGGAGAGCTGAACTGGGGAATCCCAATTTGCAGCTTGGTCTCGTAACCACTGTACTTACCAGCTCTAGGACAGATAATTCACGCAATGCACAATCAAATTAGGGACTTTGCTGCCACAAGATGTGGTGGTGGCCAGTGGCTTAGAATCTAAGCCTTAGATGACTTAAACAGAATGACAGCGCAATCCGACTTAACTTTTGTGCCGGTGTAACCAGCGGCGCAGCCAGAACGGGAGGCCCCAGAACGGAAAAGGGATTCAAATCCCCTTTGAATTCCTCTTTTGGAGGGGATTTGAATCCCTTTTCCATTCTGGGGCCTCCTGTTCTCGCTGTGCCGCTGGTTACACCGGCACAAAAGTTAAGTCGGATTGCGCTGTTAGACACATTTATGATGGTTAAGTCTGTCAAGAGCTAGTAGCCACAATGACTAAATGGAACCTCCAGCTTCAGATGAAGTATATCTTTGAACAGGAGTTGCTAGGGACCAAACAGGGAGGGAAGGATGTTGCCTTCACACCCTGCTGCTTGTGACATTCCCAGAGGCAACTGGTTGATCACTTTTGAAACAGAATGCTACACTAAATTAACCTTTGGTCAGACCAAGTAGGGCTCTTATGTTATACAGCAAATATCCAAATTGTCATGGAACTTTTGCCAAAATTTGTCCTCATTAATTTCCTTCCCCCAAATGTACCACATGCTACTTAAACCTTGTAAATCCCCATCCACAGAAAACAAACTTTGGATTCTTCCAAAGCAAACCATTGCTTCTTTCAGGTGAACGTTAGATTGCTGACATAGTGAAAAATAATTCACAGCACTTCTAGAAAAATGCAGCAGATAGCGCTATACCCTAGCTAATCTTGCATTTATGTCCTTTCAGCAAGTCAACAGGATAAAACCTATAGCCTGACTTCTTGTATATGTGTTTTTCAAACTGTATTATGATCTTTGCAGATTCACAGAAGAATGCATTTCAAGTCCTGTATTATGTCAGTCCCACCCAAACCCATTGATTTCAAAGGGTTTAGGCATGCCTAACTATGCATATTAGTGGAACTATTGGGATTAAGAAACTTGGGCTGTTAGCAGTTTTTATGTGAAATAATTATGCTAGCACAGATATCCTCTGTAAGCGAGATTTGAGAGGTGTTCGGGAAAAATCTCGCTCAGGAAGAGAACCCTTTTGATATCAGCCATCCTGATGAAAGTCCTTATGCAAAGCCCTGCCTAGAACGCTACAGCTGATTCCTCCCAGTATTGTTGGGTAGGCTTTTCTTTGCACATAGATCTAACCAGGCTAGATTTTTCCAACTAGATAAAACTTGGAGGAACAGAGAGTTTGACATCTAAAGTACAGAGTAATTGGAGTTGGAAGGGACATTTTGCACCATTGAGTTCAACCCTCTTCCAGAAGCCAAGGACCCCTTGACATGAGCTACACAAGTTGCTTTTTCAAAACCACCATGAATCCCTTGGGTAACTTGTTTTGTTAGCAAGCTGTGCTTAAAATTTGGAAGCTTTTCCTGATCACTATTATACTAGACTTATTATGTGGATTCTATTAGTGGCTTTGAGTGTTTTCTTAAAAAAGAAAAGTGGGATTAGAGCACTTGCAAATAAATCAACAAACCATATTTTTCTGGTTGTCCATCCCTCAATGGCTCTAGCAGATCATTCCTCTTTCTGACAACTGATCAGATATTTGACTAAGTACTGTGATCAAGTAATACTGTTACCTCATATCTTGCATATAGTTTTAATGTAACAACTCTATTTTCCTTTAAAAACATGTTTACACTATGTAATATACAACATCCATTCTATACTCAGTCTAAACACTCGCCAAGCTGTAGATTTTTGGCTCTTCTTCAGAGGTTGAGGTAACAGGGTGCAGGCAGCCCATATTATCAAAATGTATAAATACTTTTTTTCCCTAGTAACAATGGCAAATGTTGTTTGCAATTTATTATAACACCCCACCATCCATTTTATTTTGATACACTTTGCTTCTCTTAGTGCATAATACTTCTATTACATACTTTATACCAACCTAGGAAGGCCAGTTCTCAAATGTCTAAAATTAAATTCTACTGCACTAGGTTCAGTGTAATCATATCCACTAAGAGCCTGAAACTAATGTAGCACACTGGTCCCAAACTGTCTTAAGTTTGTAGTAATGGAAATGGGAATTAGAAATACGTTTTATTCTGCTAATGCTCAGAAACTCACAGCGCAATCCTATCCAACTTACACCACTGGTGTAACCAGCGGGGGATGGCAGGGTGGGAGGCTTTAGAGGGGAGGGGAGATTTAAATCCCCTTTGAATCCCCTGTTGGAGGGGATTTGAATCCCGTTTCCATTCTGGGGCCTCCCGTTCTCGCTGCACCGCTGGTTACACTGGTGGTGTAAGTTGGATAGGATTGCGCTGTCTGTGTGCCAACAACTACTACTGGAGCTGCAATCGTTAATCCATTTATTGGTAGACTGATCAACTAAAATGCTTGTTGATTAACTGGAGGATACTAATTTTAAATCTGTGAGGGCAAAATTCTAACGTGGGGCTCAAGGGATGCTTTGAGGCCATTTTAGTACTGGTTTGTTGCAATACGGAATGGGAAAGAAATATTTAAAGGTGGCTTTTCTGTCCACCAGTGAATGGTAGTTCTCCTTTGTAAAACTGGAAGATAATACAGTATTGAAGTACTGGTTATATGCACATTTGCACTTAATTAAATTAGTGAACTGAACATTATTTAAATTTAAATATGTTGAGGCTGTAGTCACAAAAAGAGATGGGTCTTTATCTCAAGAATGTGGCCTTCATTAGATAAGACAGTTGGTAGGGAGGATCATTTGTAAGAGTCCAGTTCTTAGCAATAGAAGCTGGAATTGGTTGGCAACAGTTTTATGGGCCAGTTATGTAGCCTCTCTGTAGTGATGGAAGATTGGCATAGATAGTTGTTGCTCTCTGGTCCTAGAGAATGAGATGCAAAACAAAAGAAGCTAATATCTTTTATTGGGCCAGTTTTCTTTTGATGTATTCCTACACCAGCAGAAGTTGATCTCATAAAAGAGATTGCTTTACCTATTTTATATCTCTTTGAAATGGAAAGACAGGGAGATTCACTTTTTCTCCATTAACACCTCTTGACTGGTTCCCTTTCCGTGCAGGAGACCGTGAACAAACTGCTCCAGCTCCACTTCAAAGATGACAAAACACGAGGTAATTGCTTTCCCTTCTGTCTCGATAAAGACGCCAATTCTGGCTGGAGATCTCGCCAAACTTTTCTGTAGGGAGATCGTGCCCTGGAATATTGAAGGTAATCAAGATCTGTGGTGGCTGCCTGCTTTATTCCTGGGTTGTGGGCAGACACCCGTGCTGTGGCGACAGGCACTGCTGGGTGTTTGTCTCATGGTCACTGTTTTTTTTTTCAGTCAGTGGTGATGCACTGTTGCTTATGGCAGAAATGATCAAAGTGTTTGTTCGAGGTAAGTTATTAAGAGCTCTATAGAACCATGAAACTTAAATGTAGAATGTAACATTCCATGACATTTTGGAGGGTTCTTTTTTTTTTTTTAATTCAAGCCTTCCTGGCAATCCAGTTTCTATGTCATGTCTCCCCCTCTGTGCCACACCTTCCCATCCCTGTCCTTCAAAAGAAGTTATGCAAAACTTCAATTCTTGCTCTCCAAAATATATGTAAGTTGTGTATGGAACCTTACCTTTATTCTGGTTGCAGAACGTGATTTCTGTGCTTGCCATAGAACATGCACAGCTGAAGTTTAATTACAGGAAGATATTTTTAATGATGTTTCCAACAGATCTTAGGCTTATAACTTCCTTGTAGCTGTTCGGTGCTGTTATATGTCCACTATTCTTTATTTGGGATCATTCATCCCTGGAGATTGAATACAACCTGAAGTGACTGAAGAGTACTATTGGGCAGTGTAAATCCAGCACTTCTTCCTAAATTGGAAGTTCAGTATTAAATGCCCCTAAACTGTGGATTTTTCTTTTTGTACATGTCTAGCAAGCAGAAAATCACAAAAATAACTTGCCTTCCTGCTACTCAAAATACTTCAATCTTTCCTAAAGTCAGTCTTTTCTCCTGGCCTTCCTGACACCGACCTATTGCCTTTCCACTAACTTGTTTGTGTATCTTACAGAGGCTGCAGCACGAGGAGTACAGCAGGCTCAGACTGAGGACTTGACCAGGGTGGATGTGGAACACGTGGAAAAAGTGCTGCCACAGCTGGTATGTAAAACACAGCTCAGATTCCTCAATTAACAGGATAAGGATGTGGGCAAAGGCATCTTAATCCCCTTCCTTCAGGGGGATGTTTGGATGGTTAGTAATATCCTTACTGAGCAACTGGAACTCAAGCAACCAGTTTGGGGAAAGTTCCTTATTACTTACATGAACTGACCTATGATGCTTAATGTTCACAGCTTTTGGACTTCTAGCAATGGGCGTTGCAAAGAAAGTGTTCCTGTTACCAGGAGAATTTGGCCTGGCTTCTTATGTGAAGTGGACCCCGGCTGTTGACGTGGATCAGTGTTGTTTCAGTTGGCAAGATGCTCTAGTTATCTTCACTTTTCTTCCGTCTTCATGCAGTTGTTTACCTCTAGGTCCCATCTGTCTTCCGGCTGCCCACCGATTCGCATACATTGCCTGAAAGGACTGGAGCCTCTCTCTTTCTCTTAGTAAGAGAATGCCTAGAGCAGAGGGCACCCAGCCATCTGAAGCTGTGCCTCATCCTGCTGCTTCCCATTCACAGCCAGGCAGAGCCTATACTTTCTTTTCCGATGGGAGAAACAGGTGCCTTTCTGTAGGGGTGTGTGGAAAGAATGAGTATGCCTGGAAGCCTTCCCCACACCGTGGGCTCTCATCACCTCAGCAGGCATTTAAAGGCCAGCTCCAGGGCTGTCTGAGCTCTTAAACAGGAGCCTAGCCCCGGGTCTATGCCAACAGCAGGTACCTGATCTTTATTTTATAAATAAACAGTGCCTGTCCCTCAATCCTTTCCAGCATTCCACTGGGGCCATGACATCAAAGAGCGCTTGGAACCTTTTAACCATTTGATATTCCTCTCAGAAGCTGCTTCCCTCTGCTATAAATTTGTTCTCACAAAGAAACTTCAATAAATCAAAAATAGCCTCCCTCCCTTGTGCGGGCTTCTTGTTGCAATTAATCATAGAAAGTCAAGTAGCTTCAAAGAGTTGTTTGGCCTCCCCACCACCCCCTCTTTGTAGGACGAAAGAAAAACGTTTAAAAAGGGGCAGAATAACAAACAGCATGTGTGAGGATCCCACATCACGCACAGCCCAGCCCCTGTCAGCAGGGGAGGGGTAAGCTGTGAAACAGTAAACCTTACACATGGAGGCAGGGCGTACCCTAATGAATCGGGTTCTGCTGCAAAATAAAGGCTAGGCCTGCTGAGGGAGAAGCAAATGTGTCCTAAGGTAGTGTGTGTCAGATCAAATCCAAAGAGGCAATGCTACTGTCAGGAGCAGCTTGCCATTGAGGTAGCTAAGATACTAGTTGCTTGCACGCTGGTAACAAATAGGGCCAAAAGATCACTGTCTTTGTTGACTGACATGATTTGCAAATCAGGAGCCAGTCTCTGGAATGCATAGCTCCCCCCCCCCCCCGCTTTAGCAGCTTTAACCATAGTTTAGTGTTAGATCTGCACTCATGGTAACTTAAGAGTCTGCAAACCCTGGTTAGTATCAATGCATATTTAAAGTAACCCATGATTAAGGCTGAGTACAGAGAAAGGAGGAACTCTCAGAAAGAAGCAGGCTCTTCAGCTGTAGACTATATACAGAGCCACTGCTACATCTCTTTGCAACAGACTAGTGTGGCCTTTCTTGTATTAACAGGGGCCCTAGCTCTTTTGCTCTCACATCTGAGCAAACACCTCTGTCCTGGGCATTGTACAAGTTGTGCTATGTACCACAAACACATGTGCAGTCCAATTCTGTGCACATTTAGTGGGAAGTAAATCTTGCTGCATTTTAATGGATTCCAGAATAATCATGTTTGAGATTACATGTGCTTAAGGCTACATAGGAGAAATGTCATGTGCAGGGTTGAGGCTAGAAATTGATAGCAGTGAAAATATATTTTGAAACAGAATGTGAACAGTCATTTTGCTTTCTCTAGCACAGGTAGATCCAGATATTGAAGTATTGGCAGTGACCAATATTCCCTTGGGGGATCTGCACCTTCTTCTGGTGTTGTGACTGTGTCGCGACACCATCCCTGGATGCAGTCGCTTCGCTAGGATGCGCGTCACCTTTAAGGGAGAGGCTCCGCCCCCACGCGTGATGTCACGCGCAGGAGCAGAGCACCCTCCCCGCTCCGTTTTCGGCTCAGTTTGGAGCCAAACGGACGCGAGGGCGGGCCCAACTTCAACATCAAAAATGTAAGTATGGGGGGGTGCGCGACACCCTTGTGCGCGCGCCGCCCCGGGGCGGCCTGCCCCGCGCGCTTCCCTCCGTCGACGCCCACGCCTGGATGCTCAGCAATGATGTTATGCAGCATCGCCGAACTTCTGGGCTGCCAAGCTCTGCGCTGCATGGAGCTTGGCTTAGAACTGCACGGCCACACAGTTTATAGGGAACCCTGGTAGTGACCGATTCTCACAAATGCCAACCTAAAAGTTGCATCTATTGAAAATACAGCTGTCCTACAGTCTGAACTTGAGTATTGGAGTCTGAACTCAATGGGACTCGCTCCCCAGTATTTTTGAATTACAGTCTGAGGGGCAAATTATTTTTCTGTTGATGCCGCTGTCTCCTAATCCACAGGAGTAATAAGCTCAGCGATCTACCACAGTTTCTTCTGTTTGATGCTGTCCATCCTACGGAAAAGCAGATGGCCAAGGCAGCTGCTTCACATATAGTTTTACCTTGTATAAAACAGGCTAGAAGCTACCACAGAGTTGGGAAGCTTTGGTGAAACACTCAGTTAAATTAATTCCCATTACACAACGGGTGTAAATGTACTACAGAACAGTTAATATGAATTTAAACACACATGTACCCACAACAAAGTTAAACTAAAAACACATGTATGTTTCTGTTCTAAATACATTTGCCCACTGATTTTTAATGGGGTGTCTCCGTTTAGAGGTTTTTTTTTCCTTACATCCAGATTGTGGGACTGAGAGAGGTATTAAGATGATGCTATTAAGTGCATCCCTAGAGTCAGACACGACTGGACTTAATTGTCAGGGGATACCTTTACCTTTATTAAGTGCAAGTTGAGCAGAACTAGCCATCCCCGATTTGTCAAATGGATCTGAGAAAGTTTTTTAACTTGGTTTTTAAAACAACTTGTTTTTAACCTTTATCTGGTTTTTAATTAGTTTTTTAAAAACATATTACTATTTTCGGAATTTTTCTACATGGCTTTTATTCCCGGCTATAAACCTAGGACTTTGGATCTGAGAAAGTTGCCACTTTGGGTTCCAAGGTACACTGAGATCTGGAACATTTATTTCTTCATACAAAACAAAACTGTCAGATAAGCGTACTCTGAATGAGATGAGCAACTTGATGGGTGGCTGATGAGGCATGGTATCATCTGTAGTTTTTTAGGTTTAACAAGTTCCCTGACCAGCAAAGACGTGTATTGGTGGTGAAGCTTATTTAAAAGCAGGAAGGAAGCCCGTGACTACTGCTATTCAGTGTTTCTTTGAGACTGCTGGTTCGAGGATGCTGGGCAGCATGCAAAACGTTAGCAGAGGATTGTATTGATTTTAATATTTTAAACAAACAGCCTGAAAACCCAAATTTTATGATTTAACTCCATGGTATCACCTGTATACCAGCAATCAGTTCCTCAGGCAATACCTTCATTTGAAAGCAAATAGGACTTGCATTCTGGAAATCTAATGTTGATGCTATGAGACTCTTCTTTGCTCCAGCTTTAGTCAAATAGGAACTGTGACAAAATATTCATGGCCTCACCCTGGGATCAAGTTGTACTTAAGGTGCCTACTTGGAGTGTAGGCCGATGCCCTCCACTAGGCTAGAAATTTTAAGTATTTTCTATCTAGTCACTCACTAACCATCAGACTGCATAAGGCATAACTGACTGATAATTTCTCCTGGAAGCCCTATTAGTAGACAATGCAAATACAGATGTGAAGCTGTTGAAGCAACTGTTGGCTAGAAGAAAGACAGGCTGAAGAAAACTGATGCCATCTGCAAGTAGGTTGACAGCTGTTGATGCTTTGCTTGTGCTCAAATAGAAGGATGGTTTTCAAAAGCAGAGGTCTTATCTGCTCTGCTGATTTGGCTTGGGAAAGGCACCCCCAGTTGAGGAAAGGCAGTCTAGCTTAGTGCATCAGAGATGCTACCTTTAAAAAGGAAGATGTTACAAAATGCAAGAATTGAAATGACCACTCAAAGCAAGCAATGTTGCACTGCACAGAGTTAAGGATTCTGCTTTAATTTTGAAAGAAATAACTTCTACTGAACTTCTGGGTGGGATAAAAAAAACACACACACACCCTCAGCCTTTGAAATATAAGTTAACTATGCTCAAAAATCCAAGAACAGCATCCCCTTGCCACCATCCCTGCCACGGGCACCCCTTCCTTCCCTTTTACCACTTGTAATAAAAATACAGATATAAAACAAAATTCTGAGTTCTTGAAATACACATACCCTTTCAACTAGTGACCCATATACGCTAATGTGTATGATCCACCCTAAGAGCAGAGTGAGCATGATTGAGTGCATGCTGTTTGAACACAGTGCAGAATGCTGACTGCCTGAATATGCAACTCATCTTACAATAGGATGATACAAAGGAGAGATCCCAGGGGAAACCAGAAAGCAGCTTTGGTGTCAAAGAGTGAGGAGAGACTGACCCACTGAAGAACTACACAGATCACATTCTTCCAGGAGAGGGTATAGTAAGGTTAAGACTGCCACTATTTGGATTTGGTTTCTACCTTGTCTTTTGCAGCAGCCACCCCTCCCAGTACCACAGATGGCAGCCGCATGTGTAAAGATACACAAAGTTCAACAGGATTCCATTTTCACTGCTGTCGTCTTATACACTCTCCTTTGGTGGCTCAGTTTTGGGTGACAAAGATCTGGTCTTTTGCTGTTTTAACTTTTTGCTCCCTGTGCTTGGAAGCTTTTCTCCCCACCTTGTCCCTCCCTCGCCCCCTCCCAATTTTCTTCAAAGCGGCTGGAAGCATTTGGAAGTAATTAGACCTGAAGGGAAATGTTGGCCAGTCTGGGAGACAATGACAAGTGCCAGGAACCCTTGGTGCCCCTTCCAGCCACTTTGAAGTTTGTTCAGATGGTACAATGCTCTGTCTTCTTTGTTGGAAAAGTGGAGGCAAGAAAAAAAAAACCACGCCATGTAAGACTTACTGATTGGGAAGCAGGTTACTGTGAACCAATAGAAAACCTAAACAGTGGGTGGAGAGGGAATGCAATTCAAAGGAAGCCTGAAAGGCCTCTGGCCACCCTGCTTCATTACATTTACAAGTTACGTCCATGCATAGCAAAGTTGTTACACTTGGCACGAAGCACGTGTCACAAAATAAGACAAGGACATAGCCACGCAGGAACAAGGCGCCGCACACTTATTTTTGAAAAAGGCACATGTATCTTTTATCTGCACACCAACTGAATATGGAAGAACCAGGGCCTTTGAGTAGCATCACACAGGCCACACTTGCTTCAAGAAAAAGCAGTGCTGAGGTAGCTCGCTACATCGCTCAATTTACATCATCCTGCATGAACTCACAAATAGTTCTACATAATTTGCCAATCGGGTGCTCAGTTAGAGGATGTATGGTGGATGTAACTCTTTATAAGACATTTCACCATTAGTCCAAGTTGTCCAGTCCCTAACCTGACTTTTAGGGAGAATTTCCCCCATATGAAATAAGAGGCTGTAGATAGAGGTTACCAGGGATTTCCAGCTAAGATAGTGTATGTGCAGCAAATCCAAATATCCAGGGAGGGCAAGACAGAAAGGCAATCCTTTATTATGCATCTACCTTGGAGCAAGTTCTATTGAACTCAATTGGGCTTACTTCTGAATAGACATGCATATGCTTGCACTGGGAGACACTCTCCCTGTTACTCCAATTAATGACGACACACAATGCCAAAAGTACAACAAAAGCCAAAATTGACAATACAGTACTGTAAAACTGTAAACGATGGTGTCCTTTTAAGTGCTCAGAGAGTGGGGGGGGGGGAGGAGGAAGAAAAGCACACAGGCAGGACAATGGCAAAATGTAAATATCCAGTGACATCCCTTTAAGAGCTTGGAGGAGAAAAGAGCCAGCAGGTATAGTGTCAGCAAAATCCAGGGCTGTCTCTTTCAAGGCTTGCAGGAAGGACACCGACAGAAGAGCATGCAGGACACAAATGCAAGGAATTTTAATCTCAAAAAAGTTGAGAACTTAAGTGTGGTGAATCGTATAACAGAGATACTTATAACTGGGACCCCCAGTACCTTGCTTCTGCTGTAATGCATTGAGTGGCCCCAAGGGCCAAATGAAAACAAAGCTCTAGTGAGAAGGAATAGAGGTGAAATTCTTGGACCAATGCAAGATGAAGCAAAGCAAGGCATGTGCCAAACCGAGGACCAGCATCTCCCTTTCTATCAGCACTTGCAAGTTTGACATTTCCTGGCAAAAAAGGGGAAAATACATACTTACAAGAGAACTATAAATTAAGAAACTTTGACTATGACAGGAGGAAAAAAGTAAAAGGAAGTCACTATGACAGCAATGAATTCCTGTCAAAAATAAATAAAATGATTCTGGATATTATTTTAAAGGAAGCCATGTTGAAAAGAAAACATACCTGATTCAATTACTATAATTATAGAACAGGATGAGAAATAGGTATGATTCATTCTAGATCATTACTCTCTGAAAAGCCCCTTTACTCACCATGGGGGGCCTCCAGAGGCCTGTTCCATGTCATGCTGGCCTGGAAAGCCCTCCAGATACCTCTGTGGGCCTCAGAAGGTCTCTCCAACACGATTAAAAGTGACTTTGTTTGACTGGAGGCCCCCCCCCCGCTGTGAATAAAGGGGCCATTGGGTGCTGGACTCCAGCACCCCGTTATTCAAGGGCTGCTTCCATGGATACCAAGATCCATGGAAACAAAATCTGCAAATAACGAGGGCCCACCTGGATGCGAGAAATAACACTTTTATGCATATGTGAAGTGTTCTTTTTGGCACATTCTTATTGTGCCTCTGTGCTCTGTGCACATGCTCTGCCAGCGCAGACTTTCGCAAATGTGCCGTAAAGCATGTTGTGATAGTGCACCAAGAAGCAGCACTGGCGGGAAGGCCTGAGTCTTCCCGCTGGTGCCAGCGCAAGGAGAGACATATGCCAACCCAGGTAAGCTGGCACAGGGGTCAGAACAGGGCGGAGGTGACCGGCAACAGTAGGTGGGAGGATTGGGCCCAGGAGGAGGTGGGATTTGTGGCACCGGCACACGCTGCATCCTAACCCCCTTCCCGGGCCTGATCTGCCAACACAGGTGCATGCGGACTTGCACCAGCCATATGGCTGGAGCAGATCTGAGTAGACCCATTGCGCAGGCTGGGGCTTTCCCTGGGTCCAGGAAACCTCAATCCTGCTAAATTCTCCCGCGGGATGCAGTGTAGCCCGCGCTGGCACCACTGCAACAGCACAGGGAAACTTAGGTAAGATTGGGCTGCCCGTTAATAAATCTTGCAGAAACCATCGTTTTTATAACAACCTGGATTAAGCTGCAACCTGATCATTTTGTGATTGTTGAATTTAAAAACAACCACTCCCATAATGTACATAAGCTATGGCACTCAATGTGCTAATGGCTGTAAAGACTAAATGTGAATCACTGGAAATCTAGTGGTTTGCTGCGTATCATGGAATGGTTAGAGAAGACACTCTCCTTAGCTAAAATCAAGCTAGCTGGATTGATAAGATTTCAAATGGAAACAGAAATTGTGGTGAATTGCTGCATAGACAGGTCCCTTTGGTTGCATATTGGAATAATCATTGTAAAGGTTCTCAATGAGAAAAACATGTTTGTTTCTGTTTGGTAATATATTTTTATATAATGATAAAATGAAAATGAAGAATGTTTTCATTAATGAATAACAAACATCAGAGGTCTGAAGACTATGAGATACCATTGTAATTTTGACCATAAACAATGCTTGCTAAGGAGCAACACCTGCTGTTGGTTCTTCTCATTCACTGTAGTTTGTAACCAGAGGGAGAGGACAGATGAGCAAGCAGGCACTGGTGGAAAAGAGGAGCAATAGCAACCACTGCTTACCTGGCTGGTGATGGCAAGGAGGCCAAGGAACCAGCAGCCATTACTGCTGGTTTGTTGGATGTTGGATAGGGAAGTCCCATGGCAGGTTGGGTGTACAGGGGAAGTGAGGTCAGCTGCCTCTTGTCTGGGAGCTCACACAAACCTGGATCTGGCCTTGCCTTCTGGGCTGGGGTGTGGAGAGGACACTGGGGATACCTCACCCTCAAGAAATCAGTCCAGTGGGAAGCAGTGTTGAAATAGATAATGTGGAAGTGAAATCTGGCTTGCACGCAAAACCGTTGTGACCCTGGGGAGGGCCAGGGCCACCATCCCGTAGGTTGGTTAAGAAAAAGTAACCAGGGATATGACAGTCTTCCTAAAGCTACAAAACAGAGTGTGGGTATTTGAACAGGGCATTTAAAAAACTTCAAACAGGCAGAGAAGAAAATGATGGCAAAAAATCTTATCAAAATGACGACTGAAGTTGATCTGGACCATGATACAGATCTACTGTGTTTCCCCGAAAATAAGACTGAAAGTAAGACCTAGTGCATTTTCCCCAGTATGTACATTTTTCCGTTATATAAGACATCCCCCCAAAATAAGACGTAGTTAGGATCAACCCCCCCGCACCCTCACGACCCCCCCCAGCACTTACTTTGACCGATTTAAGCTTTGTTCTTTCCCAAGGGTGCAAGGCTCTGGAAGGCCTGCACTTAAGTCCTCCACCATAGAGACGATGTGCTAGAGAGACTCTGCAAGGTTGCAGCCTCCTCGCAGGCCTCTCTAGCATGTCGTCTCTATGGTGGAGGACTTAAGTGCAGGTCATACAGGCCTTGCACCCTTGGGAAAGAATGAAGCTTTAGTTGGTCAAAGTAAGTGCTGGGGGGGGGTCGCAGGGGGTGTCGGGGGGGTCACACCACAGGTTGGGAAAATAAGACATCCCCTGAAAATAAGACCTACTAGGTTTTTTGGGAGCCAAAATTAATATAAGACCCGGTCTTATTTTCAGGGAAACATGGTAGTACAAGTCTGAAGAAGCAAACATTGAAATATAAAAACAAGAACCAAAAAATGAACTTAACAAGCTGAGGCAGATTACAGTGGACCAGCTGACCAAGACAAGTCCTTCAAGTATCCAGGATAGTTATGGCCACCTCCTGAATCAGCTAAAGTTGGCTAACAAATACCGGTAAGTAGAACGGTAGAAAAAAAAGTGGTGTTTATTCCTATCACAGTGGATGCAAACTATAAAAGGATATCCAGGAAAAAAATGGCAAGCAGAAATATGGAGTCATACATCAGTATGCATACCAGCTGGCCAAAGAGCGACTAGCATGTGGATCCAGGGGATGCCATAGTGGCTACGGTATCATGGAGTACATCGGAAAAACAGGCTTTTTGAGACTCGGTTCCAGGATCAGAGAAGAAGAGGAGAGCAAAAAGAGAGAAGAAATGCTGATGGTTCAAATAAAGGCTCAGAGGGAAGAGATGAAATAGTAGTTGGTCCTTTTCCAGATGCTGAAGCAGCCACTGGAAACCTAAGTGGAATTTGAGAAATCTCACAGCTGACAAATAAAAACCTGAATCTGAAAAAGTTGCTAGAAAAACGAGAAGAAAAATGAGAAGAAGCTGAAAACACAACTCAAGATTTACATAAAGGAAGCCCAGGATTATGAAGCAAATCAAGCCAGTATAGAAACCAAAAAGCAGTAGTATGAACTCACCAGGTAAGTCAGTATCCAGAAAAGGGAGGAGAAAGTTTCAGGGAACAATGAACATATCACAGCACACCCAAAATCTTATTATGGACCTGAAGTCCACAAATGCCGCTGCCATAGTTCTCAACTTCCTGCCTACACCCTCTATATGTTCCTCAGCCAGGCAGACTACATTAATGATAGCCATGAGGCACACTTCTTGCTTACCTCTAACTGGCACTGACAAGGTCTAATTTTTTTTTGAAGACTTTGAGATGACATCGTATTTGCAGTTTTCTATACTGTTTGAAGCAATACGGCAGGGATGCAACTTTTATGACCTCACACTATGAAAAAAAATGTTCTGAAGAACTTCGACCTCACTAAGTAGTCCCAGGTTCTAAGTGATATGTCCATGATAATAATCTATCAGCAGGTTATAAAAGCTGCAGAAAATATTTTGCAGCCAGTGACAGTATCGGTAATGTTGGCAAATGAGAGCATTCAGGACCTGGCAGGCATAAAGCCAATGGGCTATGAGAAGGAAACCTCCAGCATAGGCGACATCAACAAATTTATATAACGTAGAGTTGATAATTCACCAACAAAGTTTCATGTCATCTTATGTGACCTGGGCCCCAATCCAGTGATCATCCAGCAGATCTTGAAGTACCTCTTCTATATAATCAGGGCCAAGACTTCAAAGTTCCCAGCACCTACACAAAGGCAGCAAATAACTTTCACAGATTTCTGTGCCTACTTTGCTCATGTTACTTGAAATTTCAGTAAGCCTGAGACTTCTCTGCTTTACCCAATTGCCCAAATTTACAGCCAGAACATAACACTACAGAGGGCTTCTCTCACTTATTCCCAACATATCAGAATTGGCAACAGGAGGAAGTGGTGAAGTGCAATTTTATTCTGTAAAAATCAATTTGTTGAGTTATGCATCTCTCTGTGTCCTTAGATACAGTTCCCGGAAAGGAAATGGTGCAGCTGAGCCTGTGGCCTCTCAGCCAGGCAAGACATCTCTCCGAAGTCAGGTATTGCATGCCTTTCATCTCTTTCCCCCTGAAATGCAAACACAAGGCAAGAATGACAGCCTTTGCAACCATCTCTGCTAGGGTGGAGCTTTCTCACTGACCAGCTTCCAAGAGCCTCCAATTTACTTCTTCACACAATGTGTCATTAGTCTGTAGAATTCATTGCCACAAGATATGGTGATGATCACCAGCTTGTGTGGCTTTAAAAGGAGAAGGCACGCATTCAGGTCTATCAATGGCTACTAGTCATGTGGTGCCTATGTGCTACCTCCAAGCTCACTGACAGCATGTCTCTGAATACTAGTTGCAGGGGAAAATGGCAGGAGAGAAATATAGTTGGCTCTTCTTATCCGCAGGATGGCAAAAACCGCAGATAATCAAATCCGCTTTAAAAATGTAGAAAATAGCAGCCCTTTAAAAAATAATGGTTTAAAAACCATTTTTCTTACCATTGTAGAGCAGCAGCCAGTCAGTCTCGGGTGATTAGAATGGCTATTTTCGGGTTGCACCGAGGCAAGCAACCCCCTACCTTGGCCCTGGTGTGCTGAAGAATGCAACGCGGAAGTGATTAAAAACTTCCACGTTGCATTCTGGAGCGACGAAGGGCCAAGGAATGGGGTTGTGACCTTGGCGCGGCTGTTCTAATCACCCAAGACTGCCTGCCTGCTGTTCTGCTGCTCTACAATGGTAAAAATACAATGGTAAGAAAAGTGGTTTTTAAACTGTGATTTTTTTTAAGGGATGCATTTTTTTTAAGGATCAGCAGGGCCCTTCTTGTCTGTGGTGGCCATTTGTGTTGAGTCAAATCCACGGATGGACAATCTGCGGATGAGGAGGGCGCACTGTACACCTTTCTCTCCTGCCTGTGGGCTTCCCAGGGGCAGCTGGTGGGCACTGTGGGAAACATGATGATGGTCGCGATGGACCTTTGGCCTGATCTAGCAGGGCTGTTCTTATGTTGTTAATTTCTAACAATATGTACACTCAAACCGAACTCTTGGTAGTACAGTAGATTAATGCAAGGTACGGCTGGGCAACCGACTCTTCACAGAGATATATTTCAAAAAGGAAGACAAATATATGTATCATTTCAGAGATGGGAAAGGACTATGGGTATGCTGCAAGGAAAAGCGAAAGGCTTCAGTCGACCTGCTTTCATGAAATTACTTCCCATCCCCTCATAATGATATTCAAACCAAAATCCATTCACAGGGCTTTTGTGAAATTTTTTTCTCTTAATTTTTTGGCAGTTCTGTTTTCCAGCATTATCCCATTTGCAGTTCCTCAGAGAAAGAAATAAAAAAAGTCAACCCACAAAAATTATTTTTTCTGATCCTCGAGTCACATAGTGACCAACTATTCCTTACACTTCACACACCCTTATTTATTTATTTAAAGAATTTATACCCTGCCTTTCTCCTGGCAGGGCAACCAAAGCGGCTTACAGAATTAAAACATGTTAAAATAATACAAAGTAAAATAAAATAATTAAAAACAAGCAATAAAAACAGACAAGCACCAGTGGGTCACCTTAGCCAGCCCACCACGTCAGCAATCAAACGCCAACATAAAATAAAAACATCTTGAGGCCCTGCCGAAAGGTCTCTAAAGAGGGAGCAGTTCTTAATTCCAGCGGGAGGGAATTCCATAATTGGGGTGCCACCACTGAGAAGGCCCAATTTCTCACCGCCATTCCCCTCACCTCCGTCAATGGCAGCATGGTTAACAGGGCCCCCCCGATTACCTCAGAGGGCGGGTTGGATTATAAGGAAGGAGGCGGTCCCTCAAATACCCTGGTCCCGAGTCATAAAGGGCTTTAAAAGTCAAAACTAGCACTTTGAATTGTGCCTGGAAACAAACCGGCAGCCAGTGTAGCCGCCAAAGCAATTGCCCGACTGAGTCAAATCGACAAGCCCCGGTAACCACATGGGCAGCCACATTCTGCACTAGTTGCAGTTTCAGAACAGTCTTCAAAGGCAGCCCCACGTAGAGCAGTAATCTAATCTAGAGGTCACTAGGGCATGGGTCACTGTGGCCAGGTCTGCATGATCCAGGTACGGTTGCAATACCCTTGCAAAACATGGGTCAGAAACCCATGTGTGTAGCACCCAGAGGCGTCGTTATGGTGGGGACGGTTGGGGCAGTGGGCTCCAAGCAGCGGTTCACGGGGGTGTGTGTACTTGCCGGCTAATCCGTCACCGGCTCCTCTTTGTGCAGCTGTTCTCGGCTTCAAGTTTGGCCCTCCCGCCCGCTGGCTCCAAAAAGGGGCTGAAAAGCACCGTGTGTGTGTGTGTGTGTGTGTGTCCGTGCTGCAGTGGCACGTGAAGATGACATCACGCCCCCCAGGGGCGGGGAGTGTGGTGTCCCGTAGGGGGCGTATGGCACCCGTGGGGGTGTTGCGGCAGCGCCCCTGGGGGGTGTAGGCCCGCTACTGGTAGCACCAGACCGCCACACAACTCCCTCTTTCCTAAGGAAGGCCTATGAGAGAAAGCATCTCCCTGTAACATTTAAGACTGTACCTGGCAGCTTCAGCCACTTTGGCACTTTTCCAGATGGAGTCCTCCTTGCATGTGACTGTGGTACTTCAGGGGCTGCTGCTGTTTCTGAGCGCCTCACAACTACACTCTCATCAGCCTCATTTGGCTCCAGTGGGGAATCAAGAACAGGTTCTGAACTTGGCTGAGCAGAATGAGTGGTTGATTTGGACAAAGATCTGGAAGAAATTATAAACATGTTCATACTGGTCTCCATCTATTAGACCTATGTTCTCTGTTGCTTTACATTTTGAACTCTATTGCAAAAGTCAAAGGCCTAGCACAGGGGTGTCAAACATAAGGCCAGCGGGGCGTATCCAGCCCGCAGAAGCTCTTTATCCTACCCACATGATAACTGGGCTCTCCCAGCACCGCCCTTTCAGCAGCGCCGCTTCCGCTGAGGCTCTAGGAGGGAGAGACGGAAGGCAGCCTCAGAAGACAAGGAAAACTACGTGAGAAGGGGCAGATCAAGAGGGGTGAGAGGGAGACGCTGCCGAGGTGAGCCCAATTATCACATGGGCCGCCTTTCAGCAGTGCCGCTTCTGCCGAGGTGTCACTTTGCAGAGCACCTCTCAGCTGCTGAGCTGTGAAGTGATGTATCCGTAGAAGCGGCACAGTTGAAAGGGCAGCCCACATGATAATTGGGCTCTCCCATATCTTGAAAACATTATCAAAATTTGCAGATTTTCTATCATTTGCAGCTAATGAGTTCCTACTTGAGAACAAAGTGCTTATTTCTAGCCATCATATGCTTAAGAATGTCACTTCCTGCTTAATTATGTCACTTCTGGCCCTCAGTAGGCACCATGAATGCTATTTACCATGTTGTATGAAATGAGTTTGACACTCCTGGCCTAGGGGTTATTTGTTAGCGAAACAACTTCTGGATTTGGTAATATGAGGTTGCCTCTCCATTCAGATGGGATCTGCCACCTGCTTGCCAACTCTCCACTGGGTGAGGTGACCATCTGTTCCATATGTTCAAAAAGCATTATTCACAATGTCTACTTACCTAGCTACTAAGAGGTCAGCTTCAGAAGGAGACACGGCAGATTCCAGCAGGTCTGGTCTCAGATAGTGGTCTGTAACACACACAGTTCACATTTGCTAATAAAGTAACAATTCTTCTCCTGCCCCATACTGCTTCAAAGCAATAAAGCCCCATGATGTGTCTGTTCTTTTCTAGGAGACAAATGACTCTCAAGCCAGACTAATCCAATCAGCCCTCTTCTCCAAACCTGTGAAACACTCATCTAAACTTCTTATATGTACACTACAGAACACTCATCTGTCTTAGATCCTATTCTGTAGATTGTTCAAGTGAAGATTATAACTTTAACTAAAATAGAACTGCCAGACAAGCAGAGATGATGTCTTATCCTGTGTGTATACAGAGGCCTACCAGCTGCCTCTGGAAATCCTAAGCAGCAGAGAAAGGCTTCTCCCACTCTTGCTCTCCTGTAACCAGTATTCAGGGGCACACTTTCTTTGTATCTAAAGGTAGTGCGTAGCCATCACGACTAGTAGTCACTGATAGACCTGTCCTCCATTACATTCGTCCAATCCCAGACCCATTCAAGCTAATGGGAAGCTAGTAACATCTTGTGGCAACTAATTCCACACGACTAAGTACAGTCAATTCTCGCCATATGCAAATTCTCAACCTGCGAACTGCAGAAGAGAGACGAACTTGCACCATTCAGAGAGACTTTCCTTAGGCAGCAGGGATCATCAAAATGGCACCCATGATCAGCGCAGAGTGCTTTCAAATAACCCGGGAAAGTGCCTGAGGCTCCCCCCCCCCCGCCACTTCAAAGGGCCCCACGCTAATCGCAGGAGCCATTCCCTGCAGCATTCAGAAAGTGTCCCTGCAGCATTCAAGAAGGTTCTGAATGCTGCAGGGACATTCAAAATGGTGCCTGTGATCAGCACGGGACCCTCCAGAGGCAGCAGGTAAGGCAGCCCCCCAACCCCCTGCACAGAATCCCATTGATCCTGTAGATATAGATCAATGATTCTATATCCACGAATTCGCAACTTCTTGGGTTTTCTAGGAACCTGACCCCCACAGGTAGTGAGAATTGACTTTATACACAGAGTGAAGTACCACCTCCTTTTGTCCATCCTAAATCTTCTGCTAATTGGTTTCATTGAATGACCCCTGGTTCTAGTAATTGTAAGAGGGAGAAAAACTTCCTTCTCCATTCTCTCTCCATATCGTGTTCAATTTTGTAAGTCTCAATCATGTTGTTGTTCCCCCTCCCGTAATCACCTTCTTTCTAAGCTAAAAAACTCTAAATGATGTAGCTTTACCTGATAAGGTGCTCCAGCCCTCTGATCACCTGATTGCCCTTTTGTGCACTTTTTCAAGCTCTACAATATCCTTCTTGAGGTATGGGGACCAGAACTATATTCTGAACTGAATTTGAAATAGTATTCCAAATATGGCTGTTATCATAGATCATATAGGGTAGGGGTTCTCAAAGTGGTGGGTCGTGACCCACCGCTTGGAGAAGGGGCAGGTTGCTATTCCCTTAAGGGGAATGGCGACTTGCGATGGTGGAGGCAGCAATCCGGGAATTACGCCGCTGTTGGGGACAAAAAGGTTATTTTTAGGGATGGGCCGTCCTTTGGAGGGTGTGGGGAGACCTGCGGCCCCCCCAGCAGGCCCCCCCAAGCCTCTGAACGGCTCCTAGAGGTGATTAAAGTCCACTTCTGTTTTACTTCCTGGTTTCCCCGAAAACTGGAAGTGGGTTTTATTTGCCTCCAGGAGCCATTTGGAGGCTTGGGGAGGTCCTCTGGGGGAGCCGTGCCCCCCCGCACCCTCTGAAGGATGGCCCAACCCCTGGTAAGTCTAAAAATACCCATCGCCCCACCCCCCACAAGCACTCAAAGTTCTCCCCTACTCACAAGGGAGGATTTTGAGAAACGCCGATAATGGGGCAATATAATATTGGAAGTTTTATTAATGACCCCACATCTTCACCTGAAAACAAGCTTTATCTCCCTCTCCCCAAATCTGATGAGAACATTTTTCTGTCTACATTCAGTGGCAGGACAACAGGCACCAATGAACAGAAGTGCGCTTCAAATTAATTTCACCTTAAAACAGAAAGGACTTTCTGCTTACAATCAATTTTCACCATGACTGACTGCTGCTAATCTGGGTAAACGTGAAGTTGATAGTTCAGAGCTTTTAGAATATCAACATAGCATATCATGAAACATATCAACAGTTCACTTATTTCCTACTCTACTCCTCCAACATGCTAATCTGGGGTCAACAGTCATAAGTACTGACTGAAGCCAGGGACACAAACATGGATGCTCATGCAGCAGTGGTGCAATCCCTTATGAACAGGCGGAAGGAAGGAAGGCTACTCACCACTGTGCTTTTCAGATCCAAAGTGTATAACAGCAGCAGGAAAGAGGTTAGCCTGGAGCAAAAGAGAAATCTTAGGGTTAGAAGGACCACAGGAAAAGCTGGAGTGTCTGTAATCAGCCATGGAAACTAAGTGCATGCATACAAACACACAGAAGGGAACGACACTCTCCAAGTTAAATCTAGAGTAGAAAAAACCATCAGTATGCACTGTCAATACTTTGCCTTTCAAAAATATCAAGCCTCCATGCTGACAACAAAACCCATTTAAATATGGACAATCACACCATAATTTAATGTATAAGTAATTCAGGCCCTTATTCCCTCTTATATTTCTCTGCCATACATTCTGGAGTTGGATTTGAAAAAATCGAAAAGCATAAGAACATAAGAAGAGCCCTGCTGGATCAGGCCAAAAGCCCATCTAGTCCAGCCTCCTGTATCACACAGTGGCCCCACCAGATGCCTCAGGGAGCACAAGACAACAAGACAACCTGTTTCCTGTTGTCACTCCCTTGCACCTGGCACAGAGAAAACCTACTTCTAAAACCAGGAGGTTGCTTATGGCTTGTAACCTGTGATGGTCTTTTCCTCCATGAATCTGTCCAAACCCTTTTAAAGGCATCTAGGCCAGGTGCCATCACCACATCCTGTGGCAATTGTGGAGCCTGGGCAGGCCTGTCTTGCTGGCTGCCATTATGAGGAGCCCAGCTGATATCCAGAGAGAAGATAATTGGCTTTGCTTGGGACCTTCTCCAAAAACCTTTAGAAAAATCTTGCAGTCCTGAAAACGTCTCAACGGTTAACCAATAGGAACCTCATCACTTGTGATGGTAAAGGAACACCTAGAGATTTTCAATGAATTTAAGATTCCGGGACTGGATGAACTACACCCAGGTGGTAGATGTTATCTTGGAGCTGCTGTCTGTAAACTTTGAGAATGGGTAAGATGTCTAAAGACTGGAGATGAGCAAATGTTGTTCCTGCCAGAATTTAAGGCAGGAACAAAAACAGAATCAATGCAGTTCTTCAAATGAAACTGGGTTTTATTTACAAGAACAACTTCAGTAGCAATATTTCTCTCAATTAGTTCAGTAAGGCGATCTAGCAGTGATACAGCTCTTCTCTTCCGACTCCAACTTTCCACACAGTGCAGCTTGGAGTCAGCCCTTATATACTTTTTAGGGCTTAATGCAGGGGTTCCCAAACTGGGAGGCGTGGCTCCCAGGGGAGCCGCGGAAACCAGCCAGGGGAGCCGCGGAGTGCCACGGAATCTTCTCGGAAAACAATGCAATGCCAATTGGCAGGCAGCAACATAATGTAATGGGGAGTCGTGGCCAATGGTTGCCAGTGGTCAAGGGAGCCACAGGTCGAAAAAGTTTGGGAAACACTGGAAATGCCTCTCCCTTTCAATTAGCTCTTTGGGAGGGAAATTCAAACCAAACTGCCCTTCCTGTCTTTTTTCAAATTTAAGGGTTTGGGAGAGAAATTCATAGCTGGATTTCTGACCATCCTTTATTTAACTTTACCGTGACAGAATCTAGTTTTCAGCAAAGCATTTGACAACATCTCCCAAGATATCTTGTGGATAAAATGGTAACATGTGGGCTAAATGGTTCTAGTGTTAGGTGGTTTCAAAGCAAGTTAAACATCCATTCCCAGCGAGTGCTATTAAATGGCTCTACATCAACCTGGAGGGAAGTATCAAGTGGAGTGCCACGGTCCTATGCTGTCAATATTTTTATAAATTATCTGAATGAAGGGATGATCTGAATGTTTATCAAATTTGCCAATGACACACAAAGTGGGGGGGGGGGATAGCTTACAGCCTGGAAGATGAAATTAGGATTAAAAATGATCTTAACAGGTTTATCATTGGGCCTATATACCAACAAGATGAAGTTCAATAGAGAGAAATGTAAAGTCCTGCACATAGGTACAAAAAAAATCAGAGGCATAAATACAGCACAGAAGATCTAGACGTCTTAGTCGACCACGAGCTGAACAGAAGCCAGCAGAATGATACAGATAAAAAAAGCAAATGCACTGCTGGGCTGCCTTAGCAGACACACAAAGCCCAGATTACGAGACGTCAAAGTTCCACTCTATTCTGCACTAGTGTCACAGACGAGAGGGGACTCCTAAGAGAATGTAGGCTGACCCAGGGAAGTAGTATTTAGTATGCTCGCCCCTTTCCTGCTCCCCATTTCCTTTGTTGGACAAACTTGGACAAGTTTACTTTTAATAAAAACTGGTTATATTTTAACCCCTGGTCTGCCTGGTCCTCGGTTATGGAGAGGTTCAGTGGATTGTCATCCCTCTCTCACTCTGCAGATGCTGCTGTGAGGGATTATAATAAGAACCCCTGGGGTTTAGAGTTCTCCTGAGAGGGTTCTTTTGCCAAGACAACCCAGACAAGTCTGGTCTTATAGCCTGGGCTGGGGGCAGCGGGTACATTCTACCAAGTCTTTTCCCCATTCAGCTGCTTGTCTAACAGAGGAAGAAAAGTGGGTCACAAGTGATAGCTGCAAGGCCTTTACAAAATGGACTGAAGTGAAACAGAAAGCCTAACACGTTCTAGCTAGACCTTTCCCTAGCTAAGACAACTTGCCTGAATGAATCTCCAGCTCTTTTCACTTGCTGTTCAACATGTGTGCACTTCTCTCCAAGTCCCACAGAGTGGATGCCCAGGCTGCTAAAAGGGAACTATAGTACTACAGCTTCTTGTGTGCTGGACGTTTTTACATTTGCTGGAGTGATGTCGTAGCACTCCATGGTTGGATGAGTGGAACAAAATAGACAGGAATGTGAGTCAATCGGCAGGCACATTCCAATTTTTGGAGGGAATTCACTACTTGGACAGAAAAGAAGCTGAATTCCTCCTCATGGCATGTGCAACAAAGAGCCAAAAGCTGTTTGCAGCTGAATGACAGACTGCTGCTGGTGAGCTAAAACTGTCCAAGATATTGTAAAATAGACCAAAAAAAAAGCAGGAAAAATGCATCACAACTAGTCAGACCTCACTTAGAATATCACATCCAGTTTTCGGCACCATATTTTAAGATGGACATTGATAAGCTAGAGTGGGGTCAGAGGAGAGCAACTAAGATGGTGAGGGTCTAGAAACAAAGTACTATGAGGAATGGTTAAAAACTTGGCATGTTTATCCTACAGAACACTAAGGAGAGATAGGATAGCTATCTTTTGGCTCAGTTGGTAGAGCGTTCGTCTCACAAATGCCTGAAGATCTGAAGGACAGCAGTTCAAGATGGCCGGAAGTCTGTCGGAGAGCTGCTGGCACGCCAAGCTGATAAGCTGCAGAGCCTCTGTGGGGGAGTGGAGCTGCAAACTACAGCACTTGAGTGGCAGTCAAGGTGCCTCTGTCAGCTGAAGCGTGCTGAGGCAAACGTCAGAGAGAGAGAGAGAGAGAGGGAGGGAGAGAGAGAGGGAGAGAGAGCTGGACTGTGAAAGTAACATCTCGAATGAAGGGTTCTATGAAAGATTAGAACGTTATTATATTGTAAAAATCCTTCGGGGTTTAGAACAGCCTGCCCATGTACACCGCCTTGAATAAAGTCGGAGGAAAAATCCAGTGTGTGTGTGTGTGTGTGTGTGTGTGTGTGTGTGTGTGTGTGTGTGTGTGTGTGTGTGTGTGTGTGTGTGTGTGTGTGTGTGTGTGTGAGTAATCTTCATATGTGAAGGGCTATCACTGAGAAGGAGGGGAGGACTTACTTTCTGTGGTTCCTGAGGGCAGACTAGAACCAATTGATTGAAACTACGGGGAAGCAGACAGGCTAAATATGAAAAAGAATTTCCTAACTGCAAGAGCTGTCTGGAGCTGGAACAGTCTGCCTTGTGCAATTGTGGGCTCTCTCCTTCATTGGTTTTCAAGCAGAGGCTGGATGGCCATCTGTCAGGTATGCTGTAATTTGCCTGCACTGATCCAGGAGCTGATCAAAGATCATTTCCAACTCTTAACATTCTGTGATTCCAAGTCTTTCTAAAACATCCTTGCGATTTTACAGGACAATCACTGTGACAATTATTGCACCACCAGCCAGTTGTCATTACCACCCCATACATCCTACTGAATCAATCACACCTGGTAAGATACCAGTGATATAATACCTAACAAAAGTCTTCTTTTTAGAGTCACTAAAAAGTTGTAGTCCTGCCAAGCAAGTAAGATTCCACTGTGTGCCCTCCATACGCGATGCCACATATGTATATTATATACTGGTACTGGAAATGAAGTATAAAAATGTCATGTAAACAGCAGCTCTTGGTGGATTAATTTAGAGGGGGGAAACACATTACAGACAGGCTTGTGTCAGCATTTGCCTCGTTGCCAGGATGAATTGTTTTTGCCACTGAAAATAGTAGAATGTACTGTACTAAGAAACTAAGAAATACTAAGAAATAAAAAGTTTAAACTTGTAAAATAAATAAAAATAAGGGCAGTACTTTAAAGCGGAGTTTCTCAACCTTTCATTGCTCATCATGGCCCTATTCTGAGCCTCATTTACCTCTGCCCCCCATAGCCACTGTTAGAAAAAATGTACTTTGCCATCTGCACTATTTATTTTAATAATCAGTACTTTATTTCTAAGTAACAAAGTACGGTGTGGCCCCCTGGGGGGGCATGTGGCCTACGTTGAGAATCACTACTTTAAAGAAATTTCGTGAAAACCGGAAATGGCCAAAAATGGCCGTTTTTTGCCAAAATGAAGATCGGGAAGGCCTGCGCGACCCTCTGCAGGCCTCCCCGATCTTCATTTCGGCGCTAAATGGCTTTTGTCGGCCATTTCCGGTTTTCCGAAAACCGGAAATGGCCGAAAATGGCCATTTAGCGCCGAAATGAAGATCGGGGAGGCCTGCAGAGGGTCGCGCAGGCCTCCCCGAAGCCTGCAGAAGCCCCCTGAAGCCCCGGTAAGTATTTTTTTTTACTTTTTTGTTTCTATTCGCTCCATAAGGCGCAGGCTTCCCTCCCTATTTTTTGGGGGGGAAGTGCGTCTTATGGAGCGAAAAATACGGTAGTTGCTGTTACTTTGCTTTATTTGTTGTTGTTTTACTTTTAATTGTAACTAGGCTGACCTGGCATTCCAGTATAAAAGACAAAGAGGACTTTCAGTGAATCATTCCCATTTATCAAAATCGTACCTAACATTGTTAATAGTTGTAATAATTCATTATTTTTTAAAATTGTTATTGTTTCACGATAACCGTTAATTTGCTTTTGTAACACTGGACAATACAAAATTGGTCCTGAAGTGGAAAAAGCTAATCTTTACTAATTACAACATGCTGAAAATGAAAATGACAATAAAATCTGTTGATTGGTTCTAGTTTAGAGGAAGCAGTCCGCATTGCGCACACAGGTGTTTGTAAGTGCCGTCAGCCATTTACCAGTACATGTCTATGGAACTATCTATTGCGGATCTCTCACAAACCGTAGCCAATTTTGCATTTTCATTATCATACTTGTGTTCAGCACCTCAAAATCTGTAAGAAATGACTAGTTTAATCTTGGGGGCATGACCTTTGTTAAAATTTGTTGTCCAATGTAAGGATTTTTTGTTTTTGCTGTCCCAAAGTTAATGCTTTTAAAAATCCCTGACCATTATTTGACAATATTTCATTGGTCAACTGACTAATCCTAGTCATGGGATAAGAGGAAAGATCCTCTTATGGATTAGGAACTGGTTAAACAGGAAGGAGAGAGCAAGAGTAAATGGACAGCTTTTACAATGGAAGGAAACAATAAGTGGGGTTTTCCCCATGGTTCTGCATTGAGCCTAATGCTATTTTAATTTATTTATAAATGATCAGGAGTTGAAAGTGAGCTGTGAGGTTGCCAGGTTTGCAGAGAACACCAAGCAGACTGAAGAGCTTAAAAAGGATCTCGCCAAACTGGATACATGAGCAACGAAGTTTCAAGTTAAGTAAATGTGAAGTGATGCATGTTGAAGCAAAAAGCCCCAATTTTATGGCATTGGGAACCTTCATGTTTGCTGCTAAGTATTTAGTCCCAGTGATAATGCTCTTGAAGAAGAACCTCCTCCTTCAGGTCTAAAGCCGAACTATTGGAGTTGAAAAGGAAAGAATATCCTATGAGCAGCGGGCTCGATGTCTGGGGAAAGATGGTACAGAAATCTCCTAAATCAGGGTTTCTCAACCAGTGGTACGCGGACTGCTGGCTGGTGGCACCAGGCTCCCTGCAGGGAGCCTGCACCACGCTCGAGCCCTAGAAACGTCACCTCGAGCTCTGCAGAGCGTGCAGGTTTCCAGGTTCAGGAAAGCCCCTCCTGCCTGCCCAAGTCCCTTAGCTGACCTTTGTAGGGCTCCAGCACGCCAAAAATCCAGAAGTAAGCGTCGATGACATCATCGGCACTTATTTCCGGTGGTACGCGGAGGTAGATCATCACTGGAAGTGGTATGTGGGAGGTAAGAGGTTGAGAACCCCTGTCTCACATAAATAAATAAATATCTCTATCAGTACCACAGCACAGCTTCCTTGCCGTTTCCCTTCTTTGAAGCGTCTGATGCTGGACAGTATCAGAGTCAGGATACTGGGAATAAATCAGTGCAAGAGTAAATATTAACTGAGAAGAACAAACCCTACTGGCCTACTGTCCACAGACAGGGAAATGGACATGTGACATGATGGCGCTACTAAACTCGGGGGGAGGGGTTGGAATGTGCACACTGTGTGACTGCCAGCATCCAGCTCCCAGGAAAAGGAGCATCTCCTCCCCTATCAGGACTAAGGTTCGCCTCCTTTTTAGTGACCAGGTCTTTCACAATGCCAACCTGACATCCTAGCAGTAGGAAACAATATTTATTAGGCCCTTTAAACATTTCCTTTCTCAAGCAGCGGGACCCAAGGTTGCCAGCTTCACCAGAAGCCAGTCACAAAGGCGGCTCTCCGTAAACTTAATTAAAAAGTCCCAGACACAGTTAAGAAACCCCAGAGAAAACTCTTACAAAAGCTTTGATGTCTCCGCTGCCTTCATCTAAAGGGATTCTACTATTTAGGGAATGGATAACAAAAAAAATAAATAAAATGACCCCTCTCCCCACCTCAAAACCTCTTCACATACACACTATCCTTTTCACGCCAGCCACAAAGTTGGAAAATGAGGTTTTTGTAGCGTGTTAGTGTTGGAATTTTTTAATAACCTCCCCTCTCTTTTTTCCCTCTCCTGCCCAATTATCGTGATGAATAATTAACATTCTGAAGGAGATAACTAAGCACAGCATCTCAGAGCTCAAAGCCCTTTAGTTCAAAGCCCTGCCCTTTTCTCTTCATTTCTCCCGGTTGCCGCCACTAAAACTTCCTTGTCAATCAAGCTCTGGGCACACACATCAAAGCTTCATGTGGGAATGGCCCCAAGGGGTCAGAGAAAATTCATGGCAGGGCCTGTGAGTGAGGCACAAAGAAAGAGGGAGAGACAGAGAGCAAAGGAACACAGTCCAAGAATGAGGCAGACACACGCGGCAAAGAGAGACACAAACTCTGCAACACACACACACACACACACACACACCCCCGATAAGAATTGCTATCCTATTTTTACTCACAAGTTGACAAATCAGCGTTAGCTTTCGAGCTCCTCCTCCCCAACCAATTCCCACCACTGGCAAGACATCAGTCCAAAGCTCTTTTAATTGGAAGAGACTTAAAGGAATGAGACAGCAGCTCGTGAGCACACAAAATGCAGTCTCCTCCTCGTGGCTCATTTTCTGCCCCCCTCTCCTGTCTCAGCTCTTCCCCGCCTTTTTTCCTTCCTAGGGTCTGGCCAATAAAAACTTCCCTCCTGGGGGGGTGGGGATTGATCCACAGCTTACTCCTTATTTTTCACACTACATATAAGGCATGTCCATTTGCACAACACTTGTACGCTTTCCTCTGTACACTGTCTGTACAGTGTACAGTGTACGCTGTACACTGTCTCATTTGTGTAGTGTATATTCCACTGAAATGTCAAAGATAAAACATGTTTTATACTTTTCTTTTCCTTGATCAGTTATTTCCCTAATATAGGCTACGAATTCTCTAATCCACCATGTATTGATCAGCAATTCGTGTATATTTAGGAGAGCTTTGGCCCTCCGAGTCACACCTTCCCTAAGTTAAAGACATGATGCTTTTGTATACGCATCCAGCTTATGAAACTTCAGAGGAAAAAAAAAACCCTTCCATCTCTACTCTCCTCCCCAACCCGCACCTTGCCATTGAACTCTGTGCATATTCCTGCTATGTACAACATTGTTTGACTGGAAGCATTTGGCCATTTTCATTTGTATTCCACAGGGCAGAATATTAAGTGAAAACTGACATGCTTGAGGCCATTTCTAATTTCTTCACTAGAAGCAACTGCTTCCAAATTGTGAGTCACTCACTACTTTTTCTGTGCTATGGATTCCTCTGGCATTCAAATCTTGGCCCTGCTCTTTCCTCTTTTCTGGGATAATGCATTAGGATCAGGAGTCCTCCAGATCTTCTGGTGATCACATTCCCATTCAGGTTATATTTTCAATTAACAGGCTAAAAAACCCTGGAGCTGATAAAAGATGGAAAAACTCTGAAATCAAAGCCCAAGTTAGAGGACCACAGATGCCGCACCACAGATGATCCAAAGTTAGATTTCAGAAATAACAGATGGTGTCCAATACTTGTGTTATTTGACACGTAAGCTGAGTCCAGTCCAGTAGAGTGCACCCCAATCCCACTTGTGAAAAGCATGTACTATTCCACAGATAAAGTTATATCCATCAGAACTTATCTGAATACAGGATATATGTATATTATTTGTAATTCAGGGTGCAACTGGAGCCCCTCCACAGCAAGTGAGTATACAGAATAAGGCAGTGTTAAGAGTTTACATAATTAAGTAGGTCAAGAATGGAAGAGTTTTGTGCAAAAAGATGCAAAATGGATGGATGCTCAAAGAGTTTAAACGAATAGCCTTGATCATAAAGCGAGAATGTGACAGATCTGCGCTATCACATCATCTCAACTTTGGTCCAGCATTTTAACTCCAAAGCCTGGAGGCTTCAGCACATTAAGAACAAAGAACTTGAGAACTGCCTTATGGATCAGACCGAGGGTCCATCTAGTCCAACATTTGTTTCCAACAGCAGCCAGCCAGATGTCTCTGGAAGTTTACAAATAGGGCATGAAACCAGTCAGCATGTTAAAATGTTAATGTGGACATCTCTGTGAGAGTTAGGAAGTTTAGGTAACTAGGGGCGCAATCCAAACCTACTTAGGCCGCCGTTGTAACCAGCGGCCCAGCGAAAACGGGAGGCCACAGAACAAAAAGGGGATTCAAATCTCTTTCCAAAAGGGGAATTCAAAGGGGATTTGAATCCCCTTTCCATTCTGGGGCCTCCCGTTTTCGCTGGGCCGCTGGTTACAACGGCGGCCTAAGTAGGTTTGGATTGCACCCTAGGTAACTTATTTACAGCACAAGCCTATGCATGTCTACTCAGAAGTTCCATTTATTTCATTGGGACTTACTCCCAGGTAAGTCTATATAGGATTGCAGCCTTACGTAGCTCAAAATTATGCACCCAAAGTTAAACATTTCAATACAGATGTCTCCGTGTGTGCATGCGCCCTTCAGAAGAGATAAGCTGAAAATCTCAAAAGTCACCAGCACCAGCTTGTTGAAAAGGTATAATGCATGCCCTGAAAACTATAGTGATGAGTCTTGTGTGGTGCAAGAAGGCTAAAGTGTGCACTGAAAAATAAAGCCATTATGTTGCATGCATTGGCTCACCTATGTTCCTTGGAACAGAGAAGTCCCAGGCTACACTGAGCCCCTGCTTTATGCCATTATATGAGCTGTACCATCTTCCCAAAAGACTCACTAGGATTCCCTGACATAGCCCTAGACTTCAGCTTATAAGTGCAGGGGAATCCCCAGCATCATGACTGCCCAGGAAGCATGGTCCCATCCCTGAGCCCTGACTGGCTGGGCAAAGGGGAGGGATGCCAAGATGCAATACTAACTACCATAACTGTCCTACCCTGCAATTGTAAGGAGGATGTCCACTCATTGTTCTGGGAAATGATCAAGAAGTGTGCCTCCCATTTGAATCCAGAAAACCAGAAGAAGACACAACTGTGCCTCAGGTATCAAAAGCGTGGGAAACACTATTTGAAAGCAAGGTAGTGTGAGTCTTTACAATGAACAGCAGTCACATTTCCGGGTTAAGTTACGAAATCTTTCAGAAAATGAAGATGTGAGTTTTGTTACTTAAAATAGCAATAGAAATAGAAATAAAATAGAAAGCTTAAGAGTTTTCTGAAGCTTGAAAATGAAGCTTGCAGATTAAAAGAACAACAACAGAAACCAAACTAAACCAAGCCTTGGTTGTCCTGCAAACAGAGGGGTAGCCAGGCGCCCCTGCTACTGGGGCGGAAAACCCCGACGCCCCAAACTAATTAGCATAATTCATGCTAATTTTTTGCGTTTTCCCCGGTTTTTTTAAAAGCTTTTTACGGGGTTTTTTAGCGCTAGCGGGGCTTGTAAACGTTAGTGTATGCTTTGCTGCAACTTATCTTGTTTATAGGACCCTCCCGCGACGATCAGGGGCGACGCTCTCTCCAGGGGGCGCAGATCGCTCCTCTGCTCTGGGCGCGAACTCTGTAAAGCGCCCAGGAGCGCTTTGCAGAGTTCACGCACGCGCAGAGCGACGATGTTTCCAATCGACGGTCTGCGCGTGCGTGAACTCTGCAAAGCGCTCGGAGCAGAGGAGCGATCTGCGCCCCCTGGAGAGAGCGTCGCCCCTGATCGTCGCGGGAGGGTCCTATAAACAAGATAAGTTGCAGCAAAGCATACACTAACGTTTACAAGCCCCGCTAGCGCTAAAACCCCCCGTAAAAAGCTTTAAAAAAACCGGAAAAAGACAAAAAAAATGAAACTCAAGGAGCCTCGCGCCCCCCCGGAGCCCTTCCGCCCCTACGCCCTGGGGCCCACCGCCCCATATCAGGCGACGCCTCTGCCTGCAAACTAGAAAACTCCTTCCAGCATTTATATAGAAATCTCAAGACTACCGGTGCAAGAAGGTATATGGGAAGCACCCTATACAGTCAAGTGTTTGAAAGAAACTAGAGCATTCATCAGAATTGTGGCCATAAAAACTGAAGAGGACAGGGTACACCTATTAAAAAGGCAAGTTTTCTCTATTTTCATCTAAAATTGCAGCCAGATACTTAAGATATTGAATTGGAAGCAGATGCAGAAAAATGGGAGAATACACAGACTATGTGAAGCATGCTAGCTCTATGCTTCATTACTTAGGTACTCCAATAAGTATAAAGTTAACAGTTTACAGATCCAGATGACTTGGCAATTTTTTGAATGTTTATCCAAAAATTTGAGATTCAATCAGGCAGTCACGGCTGCATGTGCAAGAAATCTTCATTACCATCACACCCAGGACAAGATCCTTCCCAACATTCTACTTTCTAAAGATATGAGGTTTCCTTGCCTCTCTGGGGAACTTAACAGAGATGTTCATCTAAGAAAGCTATGCATTTTAAGATCAGAGGCTGAAAGAAAACTTTAGAGTTGTGTCCCTAGACTATGCCAGAGGTTTCCAAACTCCCTCCCCCCCACATAAAGTATTTGTGGGGGGGGGGAGTGGCTACGGCGGCGGCGCTTCCGGGATTGCGCTGCTGCTGTTGGGAAAACAAAGGGGTTTTTTAGCCCTACCTGGGGGTCTTGCAGGACCTCCGGGGGTGCAGGGAGCCTGCAGACCCCTTTGCAGACCTCCCCACATCTCAAAATGGCTCCAGATCATGATCGTGACCCACTTCCGGCTTCATCCAAAAATCCATTTAATACCCAAGAACAAAGCTTTATCCAAAAACCTGAAGTGGGTCGCAATTGTCATCTAGAGTCGTTTTGAGGTGCAGACTCCCTGCACCCCCAGAGGCCCAGCAAGATCCCCAGGTAGGGCTAAAAAAACCTTTTGTGGCTTTGTTCCTCCGGTGGCGCGATCCCAGAAGTGCCGTCACCGTCACCATGGGTCGCCACTCCCCTTAAGGGAGTACCAACCCAATGTTCCTGGCTAGGGCGTCACAACGCCCCAGTTTGAGGGCGTCACAACGCCCCAGTTTGAGAACCTCTGGACTATGGGTATGTTTCTCAAATCCTCCACGCTGCAATTCTTAATGTTGTGTCTTGGGTCACCATTCACCATTAGTTGCACCAACACCCTTTCAAACAGTGTACTTGTTGTGCTTCCTCAAGGACATTTGAGGAAAATATTCAGCAATGAATTCTTATAGAGGAACTGCAGCTTGCTGCCTAAATACCAACAGGCAATGCACCTTGAAAATCGGATGCCCCTTGTAATGTAGGCCCCAGCATCACAAGGGAATGGTAAAACTTTAATTAAAAAGATACTGATTTTTCACAGATATACTTTTATCAGGGGCAGGGCCTGGGATGAGGTGCCTACTGCACCAGCTATTGGGGATCGGTCAGACTGAACACATGAGGAAAAGCTGGTGCAGACTCAACCTGTGGTGCGTGAAGTCAAATTTCATAGATTCAAATTAGAAGCCATTGGAAAAATGCAATTGTGGATACGGGAGGCAAAGGGGACGCCTGCTAGATGAGCCTTACATGCAATTCTTTAAACATCAAGGTCAGAATGACTTTTTCAAAGAGATAAACACTATCAACTAGCTGAAGCAATATACCAGTAGTTCTGACTGGAACTCTGTTGCATGTTTCCAGTGGAAGGAAGACTGTTCTCTCTCCTGTACCTCTACTGTTTTTCCCACATAACCCCCCTCCCCAATATGTAACGCACACATGCTCCTGCAACAAAAGGCTGCTACAAAAGTATGCACTTCACTGCACTGCTAGCTAGTTTGTCAAGTTTGGAGTCCTTGGGATCAGGCAGGCACTGCTGTCTTGGAGGGGGGCGGGACAGGACTTGCAGCTGCCAAAAGGGGAAGCATTCTTTCCGTTACATGAGCTGAAATGATTAGAGTGCCACAGGTCCACTGTTAGTTTGATGTTTAAAGATAATAAAATGAGCGCTTCAAAGGGGATGCACACATGAATGGAGAAATCTAAGCTACCAGCAGAAAATACCGCACAACACACACACACACACACACACACACACACACACACACACACACTCCACCAAACATGGAAACCAGTGCTTGGAAAATTCAATTGGGAAGCCCATAGATCAAAAGGTTCTCTGACAAGAGGCAAAGAGCATCTCTGGAACGGAAATAAACATGACACTGACAGCCATGGTCAAAGAGACATTGCCTAAATGGCCTTGTCTCATTACTGGACAAAATCTACTTAGATACTTCCAAACCAAAATCAGACAAGTTTAGGACACTGAAGGCTGACAGTGTTGGTACTAAAAGTGGCTGCCTGGTATGGATTTCCTACACCACTTTGGGTACATACAGTACCTGTTTCCTCACTCCTGCTCCAAGAGGCAGTCAGCAATCTCAAACTATACAGGTACCACAGACCAAAACTTTAAGATTAATGGCATTTGAAAGAAGCAGCAGCTCAAATTCTCTGGGCATCTCAGAGAGACAGGAAGCAGGCTAAAACTACAGAGTGGAAATGTACACTAAGCGGAATGACCAGTTACCCACTATTCCCTTCCTTACTCATTACACAAACTCTATCTTTCAGTAGAGCTGCCAATGGAAGCACATAAATGAAGATTCATTTTGAAAAGGGTACTTTTGCTCCCCAAACCTCGATTACCAAGTCATTCCTATACTGCAAAATCCAGCAGCAGACCTCGTTCTGTACAGCCCTGGCCAGTCTATAGTCAGCATCAGCTTCACTGACAGCAAAGACACCACAAAATGCCCACAACAGCACCAACAAAGGATATGAAAGCAGAGTACAGAGGAAAGATGCTGAACTGGTGAAAAGGCCAGAGGTAGCTTTGCCTAACACTCAGTGAAATGTTAAGATCCAATTCGAAAAAAATAAATATTTAGATGGAAGCGTGTGGGGTCTCTTCCAGTTCCTTTGAAGATGAGACCACAGCTGTCTGCCGTCTTTTCTCAGACTCTGGGATGCTTACCTCTGGCTCACTATTTCCCAGCACAAACCTCAAAGGTCTGAACTGGTCTTCCCTAAGCCCTAGGCCTGAGTCATACCAGTGTGTGTTCCTGGGGTGGCATTGGGTGGGGGTGGGAAAAGGGAGGAAAGTATCCCTGAAAAGGTCCAGCTAGCTTAGTAAAAGCACACACACAGTTAGAGCTGCAAGGACTCCTTGGCTGAGCATTGCAGCAGAGAAGCCTGCAGTTGATCAGTTCTGCCCTCAAGAACATTTTAACATAATTCATGGGACATGGGAATAATGCAGCCAGCACAAACAGCAATAACAAAATATCAAAGCAATGCCTTGAAGTCTTTATGGGTTCCAAAAACTCCATGTTGCTGCCAGTCTGTACACTAGCCCTCCTGTAAACACACACACACACACACACACACACACACACACACACACACACACACACACACACAGGACGTTCACTTCATGTAGCCCTTTGGTTCTTAAGCAGACAAGTTGACAACATTTGTTTTCCTGGCTTTGATCCCACAGTTAAAGTATTTCCCCCTTCCCTGTGGCTATCAGGTTTAACAATGGAAGCTCTAGATGCCTTTTCATCCTTGTAAGGGAAAGAAGCACCAGTAATAGCCCTGTAATTCCAGCACTTGTTCACAGAACCTTTAAAGACTGAGGCCCCTGTTAGGGTACCCACTAAGACAACTATATTATCTCAATCTATCACAGCAAGCAGAGTCCACTTGGAATAACATAAGCATAACATCCTAAAATTCAAGGAACACCACCTGAAACAAAGAGGATTAGGAAGAGTCTCATCCACGCTAACCTCAGGATACAGTTATCTATCACCACTGCCACTCAATATGGCAAAACGCATGATTTCTGGAATGAGTTAATTGTACCTGGAAACAGGTTATCTTGTTGGCTGTGTGCTCCCTGAGGCATCTGGTGGGGCCACTGTGTGATCCAGGAAGCTGGACTAGATGGGCCTTTGGCCTGATCCAGCAGGGCTCTTCTTATGTTCTTACCCTCAGACTAAAGTAGTTTGGTATATAATTATCACTGTGGTGTTCCGAAAGGACTGAACATACAAAATAGCATTTACTGAAGCAACTTAGTTTTGTGTAGGAATGTACAAGCTGGAGTTTCACAGAACTCATCAGGAAGAACAGAAAAGTAGCAAAAGCTCAGGTATTACAGACAGCAAGTGACTGAAAATTTTGTATTGGTCATTAATGGTGATTTACAAGGTTGAAAACATGCACTATTGATTCATCTATTCCAGAGGTGCACAGTTCAAATGACTCTTGATTTTTACAACTTTTACAATTTTATTCCAATATGTCCACACTGCCTGACTCACTGTGGAACAGCATTTTTGTTACAATTTTACACCCAGATTTTAACCCACTCTCTGTGTACCCTATAGCATGCTCTCTTTTCTGCCCATTAGTTCTCCTTCCTTCCTTCCCTCATTCTGTGCAATATCACAGGTCTGCATTCCATCTGTTATCTCCCACTTTTTCTGTTTTGTCCCCTCCACAAGTCTCTTATACTCCCATCTTGCCAGCATCCCCCATTCTCTCTTCCTATCACACGGACCTCTTTGTACCCTATGTTAACCTTTCTTCTACTCCTTTATCTTTTTGCACCCCACCAGTCTCTCTGCACCTCATCTTTCAGTTCCCTCACTTTTACTTGTTTCCATTTTTTTGTTCCCTTCCACTCATCCTACTTTACTATTCCTTATAGAGTTTAATGGCAATAGCACACAAGGCAAACCACATACTGGGAATCCTGAAGCAGGCTCAAAAAACTGGCATCACTTCTGCCACACACATTCTCCTGACTTCATCACCACTTCCAATGGGCTTGGACTGCCCTTAGGCCGTTCTCACAAAGAAGAAGGAAAGAGCCACCAACAGTGGGTACTTGGGATTCCCCCAGGAAGCCACCAATAGTCAGGAAGTAGGCCGAGTAGTCCCCTCAAAACCTTGTGTGATGAATGCATCCGATTTACCTTTATTTTTAGACTTTTCTTAACCCCCCCCCGAGGCTTCTGTGTTGTACTAATATACTAAAAGCAGCTAAGACATCTTGCAGTAGCCTTGTTCTGTCTAAATTCAGCACCATTATAGAAGGGCCACATGGCATCCCAAGAAGTATGATGTATATTTACCATATTTATGGTTGAAGCTTCCCCAGAGATAAAAGATTCTGGCCGATCCTCCTGCTGAGATTGGCATGTGCCAACCTGTCTAAATTAAGGGGTGGGATGGAGTGGCCAGGAAGTTTCCTCTCATCCAACTGGATGTCCCTATGATATAATAAAACTTTAGTTTCTTAAGATGTACACAAGGATGCTTGATGTGTTCTACCAGGTCTGCAATTGAAATCAGCTGCTGGTTCATAGAAGGCACACCCACTTACCCCTGGTAACTGAACATCAGAATTCCTGGAACAATGTAAATAGCAAGCAACAGAGACTATATTTCTGGCTAGACACGTTGAGAGAATGAATTTTGTTTTGCTTGTTCTTTCCACTTCAAGTCAGTCTGCTAACTTCGCACATGAAGCAACTTGTTAGAATTTTGTGCATTTTTCTCATAACTACCCAGCTCCCCTGCTGGTCATTACTAGTACTGCATCCAATTTTGTCTCTCTGTGGCCATCCAGCCAAATCCAGGCATTTTTCAACACTCCACTGGTTGTACTTCACTCCATCTCTTCCTCATTGCGTTTAATTGGTTTTCCTTTGGGTTTTATAACTGGTTATATTTTGACACCTTGTTCATGCTCAGTGGTAATTGAGTGGGTTGTCCTGTCTGGTTCACTATTGTGATTTGGTTGTACAGTAAATAAGAACTGCTAGGTTCTGTGCACTTCTGGGAAGGGAGGTCTTTCCCAGGTGGCCTCTCCTCTGCTTGGTTTTCTCAGCCTGGGATGGTGGAAGCAGATATCTACCAGTTCCCCCTCCCTTTCAGCTGCTGACCTACTGACAATACATAAGTGAAATGGAAAGCAAGAAGGGGTACAGCCTGGGATAGGCCCACCGAGTCCCACTACCCAACTCTGAATTGTCAAAGTCTTGCGGCACAATCCTATGTGTTTTTACTCAAGAGTAAGTCCTACTGTGTTCAGTAGGGCTTACTCCCAGGTAAGTATGAACAGAATTCCAGCCTTAGGGCTAAATCCTAATGACCCACTGCACCGCCAGAACTTGTGTTCTAGCACCAAGTTTTATGGTTGTTGTAGAAGCCAATCTTCCTTTCTAGCCTTGATCCACCGACCTGGGTCCACTTGGACTTGCGCTGGCAAAATAGCAGCAAAGGCTTGCCCTGGGGCAAGGGAACAAATGTTCCTTTACTGGAGGAGGTCTCCAGGACCCAATACTCCCCCACAGGATGCAGAGTGCACATTGTTGGCACAGCTGCATTGGCGCAAGGGGGGGGGGTTAGGTAGGATTGTTACCAGTACACCCCCCCAAAAAAAATGTTTCATTCTTCGTTATGATATTATGGACTCTGATATCAAGCAACATGATATTTCATATGCCAACATCCAGGAATATTAGGGTGCAAAATGAACTGTTTTCCTAGAACCTCTATGCACCAAATGAACAGAACTCTTACAGATGTTTGTTTCTTTCAAGAACTTTAGTTCAGGCCTCAAAATGAACTCTCACCCCACAGACACACAGCCTGGAAGAAGAAAAGATAATCCCATTATGTGTCTCGTGGACTGCAATTTTTAATCCTTTACTCATCTTTTGTCTGTTTCTACAGCTGTTTGCCTTTCTGAATGCAATTTCAGTAACTTGTAACTTTGTAACAAAACATCTGCATTGATTGTATTATACCTGCATGTTTGCATTAACTTGGGTAAACTTCATTTTAGGGTGCTAGACATCTCTCTGGCACCATTGTTCACTACATTTGTGAAGCAACAGGAGATTGTCTATTTACCTGCATCCTGCAAGGATTAGGAAAGTTCCTTTTCCATTCTCATCCCAAGTTACCTATTTGATACATCAAAAATAGCATGCCAAAGTTACACATTTATCCTGAATAGTTAGCCTGCACGTAGCAGCAACTCAAAAACTCCTTAAAAACAGGAGGATTTTGAACAGAAAGTTGTCACTCTTCCTGAGTGCAACCACCCCATGTGTGTGTTGCAACTGGAACGAGTCTCCACACTGCCCAGAATCCTCCGAATCTCTGCAAGGAAGCTCCAAACTCCTCTCCAAGACAGGTAGTATGAGAAAATGCTGGAACTCTCCCCCCCCCCCTTCTCTCCCTGTTCTTAGCTGTTACAAACTGGGTAGAAAGAAGCAGGGACACCTGGAATTCTCTCCCAACACCCCCCCCTTTTTCCTTGCACCAAATACACTTTGCATTACATGCCCCCACCATCATAAGACAGGAACACCTACACTATTGTTAGGGCAAAAGAAACATATTTTTCCATTATTGGTGTCCAATTGTGGGCATATTATTATTGGTGAATATACGGTATTATTTCTCTGTATGCAATAATCATTGCATACATCTCATCATTGTCCTTTCTTAATAAATCCATAAACTTGTATTGGAAAGTATTTCTCTCAGTCTCTTTGCTAAGTTAAAGGGGATACTCTGCATTACACGGATCTGTTATCCAGTCTAAGATCCCGTTTCAATAGAGTTGGGTGAATTCCCCCTAAGAACCAGCTCTTTTGGTAACAGGATTGGGCTGCCCGTTGTGTATGTTGAATACAAATACAGTGCAAAAGATGCCTGAAAGGCTTTACATTAAGTGAGACCAGCCTTTGAAATGGTTGTTTTGAAATTCATTGCATCATGTGCATGGACTAAAGTTGCCAGTCACCTGCGGAGCACTTTCCCCATTAGGGTCACTCCCTTTTTGATCTTTGTGTCCTCAGCCTAAAAGGTGGTGTATATGTTGCTTGCAAAAGACATGTGTGGGGATGAATGGCCTTAAATCAAGATCAACAGAGGCTGAGTCAATACTGCCTTCCATACTGCCAATGTTATGGCCACTGTAAAAAACAGTAAGGCTGGACTAGTTGAGTCTTTTTATCCTAATCCATCAGAGCTCTTCTTATGTTAAGTGATAGTCACAGATCCTTTGGAAAAACTGTGTGGAGGCAGAATTGCTTTTCCGCATACTCCAAGACAGTTATTTCAATTCAATTCCTTATTTAATGGCTGTTTTCCCCTTCTACCCTTTTTCAGGTGTCTCTCTTTTCCAGCAGGTAAGGCCTGAGACAGCAAAAACAGGAGAGAACCTCTTGGGGGTCTTATCAGAAAGGGTTCAGCAGCAAAAGCTGGAAAAGAACTCTTAAGAATTCACTTAAGAAGAGCAGGATAAGGAAATACCGAACAGAGAAGAAAAACCCCACTGTTTGTCAAGGAAGCATTGTCTACGGCAATTCCATCCCAAAAGATGAACAAAGATGAAAAGAAAAAGTTTTAAATGGAACACGTTGAGTCTTAAGATACACTGGAGAATCCACACACACGAAGAAAACCATACAATCTGCCTTTAGTGTGAGAAGAGCTTCAATAGGCATGACCTCCTTTAGTTCACACAAAAGAATTCGCACAGGGGAGAGGAACGTTTGGAGTGTAGAAAGAGTTTTACGGCACAATCCTGGGTAAGTCTAGAGCAGCGGAGCGCACGCTCCACTGCTCTAGAGTGTCGCGTGTTTGTGACTCCTGGCGAGTAAGGGCCGTCGGGGCAGAGGGCGGCAGCCTCACTCCGCTGGGGGACCGTTCCTGCACCCGCCAGTGAAGGTAAGCCCTGTACCAACTGGTGCAGGGGCAGACCGGGTAGCAAGGGAGGGCAGCCATTGGCCGAACCGGGTGGGGATATCGATGGTGCGCTCCACCGATATCCTGGGCCCTCTCCCTGCTCGGTTTGGCCTACCTCCCCCTGCTCGAATGTACACCAGCTTCAGAGCTGGCGTACATTCGAGGAGGCCCATAGGGCCTCGGCCGGCTTGCACGCGGCCTTTGGACCAGCCGGGTACCCTTACACAGAATTGGGCTGTTAAAAATTGCTCTCTATTTCACATCAAACAAATCCACACAGGGAAGAAGCCACATGCATGGAGTGTGGAAACAGCTTCCACTTGAATACATACCTTACTTCACTTCAAATAATTCACAGGGGAAAGAACATATAGAGGAGGGGGTCCCATATCTGCTGATTCAGCATCAGCAGATTCACTTATCCGCGGATGCCAATTCTCTCCCCCGCACCTCCCCCGCATGGGCGGGGGGGGGTTCCTCAGAAAACTGCAGAGGGGGTGTTCGCCCCCTCCATGGTTTCCACATATCCGTGAGGGGCCTGGAACGTATCCCCGCAGATACGTATCCCCGCAGATACTGTAAACATGTAGATTGAAGCAGGAGCTTTTGAATCCAAATGAAGGATAAGCCCCATAAACACTCCAAATACTGCCAAAGCTTCAATCAGTATGAAGCATGCACAACTCAGAAAATATACACATTGAATAACTCTATCAATGGTTTTGAATGTGGGGAAAATATGTAGTTGGAGGTAACAGCCTTTGAGACATTTGAGCATTTTAGTAATTAGCTACTTGCCTGGTCATCTACGGCAAGTTGAGTCTGCATCCTGGCTCACTCCCACAAGGATTAGAGCCACACGCACAGCTGCCATTACTGCAGAAAGGGCAATATTATAAATGCTTGAGCTATTTTCAGCCTTCAGCAGAGATGCAAAACGGGAAACTGCATATGCTGCTTTTAATTGGAAACCAGCAAGTTGACCAAATGAAGATGTCCCAATGTCATTTGTGCCCCACCAGGCACTGGAATCTCTCCCAGACCTTTCTTGTTTTTAGTTTAGCTTTTTTTCCCCTCTGCAACCACAAGAGCCTAAAATGAAAGCTAGGATTTTCAGGATTTGTCTCCAGCTGCTATGTTCATCAATGGCAGAAACTAGTGCCCATGGTCCTGCAGGTTTCCAGAGCTCCTGACGATATCCACTCGCCTAGTCTTGGTGCACCCATAATAAAACAAGGGAGGCAAAACCATTGCTTTCCAGAATAAGCTGCGGTTCCAAGCTCTAGCCTCTTCTGTGTCCTGGAACTCTGCAGTTTCATCATGGAATTGCAGAGTTCCAGAAGCACAGAGGTCTGATTATTCAAGCTCCAGGACCCGACATTCTCTGAAGATGGCATCACTTCAGCTATAAACCCACCCATTCCAGGAGACCTGCCCTAGCGCTTGTCTACCTGGTGTTTCCAGAGATCTATGTAGCATTTTTAATTAGTTCTCATATTAAATTAATTCAGATTAATAAATAAACTTAAATTAATAAATCTTTGTCAAATATTAAGAGCGGCATGGCCGACACTGAATAGAGCTGCATTAACGGTTAAGAGCATCCCATTCAACAAGGTTCACGTTTCTCTGTGCCACCCTTCTCTCTTCATGCATGTGTCCACACACAACAAAGCAGCAACTAAGTCTCCATTCCAATTCCCTTATAAGTCACATTAAGTCCCAAAAGCTGAACTCTGTGCAAAACATCCCCACTCCCAGACTTGTGATTTTACTGCTCAACAAATAATGCTGCAGAAAGCAAATATCAGGACTCCCCACCTCAGTACTGCCCCTCACACTGGTGCCGAGACAGGTCTAAAAACAAAAATACAAGTCCCCCTCCCAGGAGTGCAGGGGCTTCGGCAAAACAGCCCGATTAGAACCAGCAACCTATAAAAAGGGCAATAATAACAGAGTTGCCAGGGACATGAAAGCTGGGGCAGCTTCCGCACCAGTTTCTCTCCAGAAAAGAAAGCTCCCTTCAGCCTCTGCCAAGCTCTCAGATCTCTGGTGGCAAGGAAAGGCTATGCAAGCAGTGAAGCCATTACAGCATGGAGTCTACACTGACTCAAGGCAAAAAAAAAAAAAAAGGCAGCAAGCAAAATGTTATCCTGAATCAACCAATCTCAACTGGGGAAAGGCAGGAACAGCTGAGAAGGCTATGGCAATATGATCTCAGGCAAAGAAGGGCTGGATGAGGAGGGAGAAAAGGAAGGAATTGCTCTCTTCTGTTTGATGCTCCTGAATAGCACACAGATTCATTTTCACCTCTACTAAAAGACACGACTCAATGACCACATGAGTTGTTGTTCCTGAGAAATGGTCCCCAAAACAGCTGGTGCATTCTGTGTCTCATCCTGGGTGGTGCTTACTCAACTTTTAAGGACGTCTATGAATCTGGATGCATTCCCAGTACTCTAGTAAAATGTCATATACCATTTTTAGCACTCAGGTGTTGTCTACCCACAATTTTGTCGGTGTTTTCACAAGCTGGGTGTACTCACAAGTAAGTTGGACTCCAGCCTGTGAGTAGCTCTTTTGGTGGGCAAACACTCCAGTCAGCTACTACAAATAGAAGGCAAGGCACTTAAGAGTATGTCGGCTAGCAGATAGCAGGTGTCTGCTAGCAGAGTTTTCTTGCAAATACAGTACATCCATGAATGGATCTCTGTCTTGATATGGCAGGCTGGGGCATTGACTTGAGTCATTCATCTGCACATTAACAACGGACTCACAGTATAAGAACCGAGATAGATTGACCATCCTCATGCCAGAAAGAAATGAGAGTCGACACTGCTTAATGTGGCCACTGCCCTCTAATAACGCTTTGGCATCTGAAAAACTGCTGTATTAATTTACTTTCACATTTATAAAGCTCAGAGTGATGTACATGGCTCCTCCCTCCTTTCATCCTCACAACAACCGGTAGGTTGGGCAGAGAGATAGTAGCTACTCCAAGGAAGCTTAGAATTGGGAAGCTTCACGGCCGAGTAGGGATTAGAACCCGAGCCTTCCCGGTCCATGTCTTACACTCTAACCAACAGAACAAACTGGTCAGCTATGTAATGCCTTTATAAACAGCTTTATTCTTCTGATGTCTCACTGAGGCAACCCCCACAGTACTCATATCTTAAGGAGGTTCTTTAGCCAGGCTTTGTTTATGCAAGCCTTGACCCCAACTCCCCATGCTTGACACATACTTAATACTGCTTACCCATAAATGACGTTAATAATTTTATACACTGGCAGAACAACTGACAAAATTGTGAGGGAACTAACCCGGACTGATGCAACTTACAGAGCTTTTACTGCAAACACTAGTCATGCTTTGCAGTTTACTACAGCACTAGAAGCAACACAAACAAATTTACAGTTCTCCTTAAAAAGCAATATTCAAGCTCTAAGTGGTTTGAGGAGAAAAGCATAACATTCTCAGAACCTCAAAATTATTAAGATTGCTTGAGATCTGAACACTTGAATGGCCACCAACAGTTCAGTTCAAGCTGCCCAGTTGTGAACTGATGCCTGCCTGGACCTTTCCCAGTGTCTTCCAACAGTCACATTCAGTGCAGAAGTTTCTAAAGGAAAGTTTAAGTGAAATTTGAACAGAACCCTGCTGTTTTGTAGGAGGATTTTAATTTTTTTTAATCTTCATCAAAACATCCTAGTCAACTCCCTCCCTAACCAACAGCTTGCTTTGCCAACTAAAAGGCATGAAATGGGTCTGAAACTAGGTTTGAAGGTTTAGATCTGCCAGACTTAGCACGTGCACTGAAAAAAAGCACTCATATTCTTCAGCTGGCCCTTAACTCATGTATCTTGGGGGGTGGGTGGGTTTGCAGCCAATGCTCTAGAGCAGATAAAAATAAAGGTGGCTGCCTAACTGGCTGTGAGTGATGGAAGTGAATGTGGTCGATTTGATTCTTCCAAGAGCAGCTGAAGCAGTCAGAGTTTAAGAAGCTTCACAGAGTTTAGGCTGGAAACATTGCCAGCAGTGGTCACCATTGGAGGTTGCTGATGCAAAACATTCTGGAAAGGGGGAATGAAAACATTCAGTGGAGGCGCTTTTGTAGTACAACACAGCTGGGCACAAATGGAAGACCACATGGCAAAGCTGTGCAGTTATCCAAGAGAATACTGAAACTAAGCAGGCACAATCCCGTTCCCGTGTATATGCTACTGCAGATTTATCAGAACACCATCTTAGAAAGCATCTCCACCATCATATTAGACTGCACAAGTCTCCAATGACAATTTCATTTTAACTAGGTAAGTTAGGCCTTTCTGCACTAGTTTCAAACATCCTAGACACACCTGCAGTAAGCAGACAAATCAAATGTTCCACGATATATTGAATTACTGTACTTTGGTCCTCCTGGAAAGAAATGGTTGATAAGAGCATCCATTTGGTTGAGTACCTCAAGAGGTTTTCATTTCATCAGAATATACTGTATAGTTATGATTCCAAGAACAAAAGAAAAAAGAACCCAATGTCAAAGGAGGACTAGACCAAAAACCAGAAAGGAAGAGGTGGAACAGAAGGGCAGCAGCCTACTACTTAGAAAATAAACTGATTTATTCCTAAAGTAAAGTTACATGCAGGTACATAAGAACATAAGAGTGGCCTTGCTGGATCAGTGCAACGGCCTGTTGAGTTCAGTATCTTATTTCACAAAGTGGCCAACCATACGCTTTTCAAAGCCCACAAGCAGGAGATTAAGGGCCCAATTCTATTCAACTTTCCAGTGCTGATGCAGCCGTGCCAATGGAGCATGTACTGCATCCTGCAATGGGGGGGGGGGGGAGTCATGGAGGCCTCCTCAAGGTAAAGGAATGTTTGTTCCCTTACCTCGGGGCAGCAATGAGGCTGTATCGGCGCTGGAAAGTTGGATAGGATTGGGCCCTAAGGCATACGCCTCTCCTACTGTTACTTCCCTGCAGCAAGTATTCAGAGGCATATAGTATAAAACAGGAACACATCCAGCAAACTTTGATATGACTCCTCTGGGATAAATACACCCTAATTGCGATTCCCTGGATTCCGATTCCAGGACATTGAGACTGACTCCAGATGCTGAATTAAGCATTCAGATAGCAGAGACTTTGAATGGATCATCAGAGGAAGATCACCTTGAGCATGAACATATTTGATAGTAATAATACTGGAGATATTCTATGTATGCTGAATTCTTTTCAGATGTCCTTATATGGTCATCGCAGTAATGAACGTCTGAATGTCTCTCTGCTAATCTTTTGCATACTCTCTTCAAGAAACCAGGCCAATCTGCTTGGAAAGCAAGTACCAAAGAAGCCAATCAGCTAGAGTGCCTGAATGCTTTTGGTGTCATCCACCCTCTCCGTCATGCACACACACACTGCTGTTGAAAACAGATTTAAAAATTGTCTTGTTTTTCTACGTTTCTTCATAAGCAAAATTATGGGCAAAGATACTATACATCGTTACAGATTTGGTAGGGCAAATTGCTTTGCAGGCCTAGTTTATATTGTGGCCTGGACACACTTGGCCTGGACAGGGCCAAGCAGTATAGAGATGTTCCCATTTTCAGATACAGAATTTAATATATAGTTTAATCTGAATTCCAGTTCATCCCCATTTGTTTCTCAGGGTTCCACAGAAAACATCTTATTTTCCCATCATGACAAGTGTGTGGGAATCCGAGACAGCAAACGTGTTGGGTGGCAGCTGTGGGCAAGATGGCACAAAAACAAGGAAAGATGGGAGGAGTCGCTTTCCCAATGAGTGGGAAAGTCACCCAGTTCAAAGGCAAAGGGGACCTTTCCACTGGCACTTCTGCTATTAATTAAAATATCTTCAATGGCTTTGAAGGGGGGGGGAAGACATTGAACTGGCTGCTCCCCACCAAGATGACATTGTGACTCAGAAACAAAGGCACAGAGTCTTCTGTTCCAGCACTGAAGGGCTGCAATCACATATGAGCAGAGGCCAGACTCAGGTGTTAAATTGCTTTTTTCTGCATGAACTGTTTATTGTGCAACAAACATGCATTTGTTTCTCATTTGTTGCGCATAGTATTCATGTCCCTCCCCCCCCCCCCCCAGCACCCTTCTGTTTGTAGGAATATTGCATTTTCCAAAATTAAAGCACTATGGCCAGGATTCAAAGGCTTTGGGGTTGCACAAGGGACTGCCACTAAATCCATGGAATTCCTGACTTTTTTCTTCTAAATACTTGAGCTCCCCCCACTATATCACAAACTGTGTTTGAAATTCCCCTCACATGAAAAGCAGTTTGCCATGCACCATTGGGTGTCTGTCATTTCAGAAGAACAAATCTAAGGTTCCCTTGGACTCGCAGAACTCAATGGTTCTTTTGGACCCTGACCAATATATTGTATTTCAGAAATTATAACAATGCATTTGTTGCTTTTGAAAATGCAATGTGAAATGTACTTCCACAAGCATTATAGGGATCTACTGCATATTTTGGTGAGGTGATTGGTCATGAGCAGAACAACTCTTCTGCCCCTACCCCATTTTGCTAACAGTTTCCATTTTTAAAAAATTTGGGAGGCAATATAAGTCTACATTCTGGCACTAGTGTCAGAGCAGAACACTTTTTTCAAAAATGGAACAGAAAACTACCGGTAGTTAGAAACGAATAGGTAGAACTCACCTCCCTTACTCTTGCATCAATGCCCCATCGTTTGTGAACATTAGCTGACACTTAAAGCAAACAGCAGCACAGCTATCCTCTCACAATAAACAGCTATCCCCCTTCCTGTCCCCTCTTCAATCTGTTACATGCAGACAGATACAGTGCTATTGGCATCAACAAGGGATTTGAAAGATATACCAAGCAACAGCTAAAATGAACTTGGGTATGCTATGACTGGTCATACAGAAAGACCCCCAGAGCAGCTTGAAGTATAACCAACCATAGGCTTACCATCTGTCCCGGAATGTCCATGACAGTCCCGGAACCCGAGCTTGGGTCCTGGACCGTTCTGAGCACGGTGGAAGCCTTCGCCGCTTGTAAATTTAAAAGTCACCTTTTTTCTCTCGGCGTCCATCTTGGATCTCGCGAGATCCAAGATAGAGGCGCCCAAATCTTCTGAGGGCATGAGGCTGCCTCGTGCCCTCACAAGATTTGGGCGCCTCCATCTTGGATCTCGTGAGATTTCGCGAGATCCGGACGTCGAGAGAAAAAAAGGTAACTTTTAAAATTACAAGCGGCGGCGGCAGAGGAGGCTGGGGGCACTAGCTGGAGTCCTGGCCGGCTCGAATGCAGCTGGCCAGGCTCCGAAGACTCTTCACGGTGGCAAGGTAGGCAAGGCACGGCAGTGGGGACACGGTGGCGGCAAGGCAAGGCGGGCAAGGACGGCGGCAAGGCAAGGACGGCAACAATGGCGGCAACGGCGGGTGGTGGCAACGGCGGCGGCATAGGAAGGGCACGACAAGGGACAGGCAAGTAAACCTATTTAATTAATTAATTTTGGATAATTAATTAATTAAACTCGAGTTAGAAACCCACATACTTCCAGGTAAACTACGTCGTTTTCAAATACTTTATTACAAAAACTAGATGTTACAAGTAATAAAGTATTTGAAAACGACGTAGTTTACCCGGAAGTATGTGGGTTTCTAACTCGAGAATATGGTCACGTCGTGAAAGTCTACAATTGTATCTAAATTAATTAAAATTTTCGGCCGCGCTTTGTGCGACAAAAGGGCACTTTGCGCCCAAAAAAGAAAAAAGATTATTTTAATTTATTTATTTGATTTAATAATTTTATTATTTAATTGTTGGGGGGGGGGTGTCCTGGTTAAGCAACTTGAAAATCTGGTAAGCCTAACTAACCACAATATAATGCCTAGCCTAGACTGTGGAACTATCAGCCATAAAGAATAAAAACACACCTGTACCGTGAAGTGTGCAGGTCCAACATGTTCCCATGCACAGGGGGAAGGATGCCAACATAAGTATTGTGGCAACGAAAAGAACTCTATTAGTAAAACATGCAGAGACAGACATGTTTTGGGAAATGAAACCTAAGCTTCTTGGCAAGAGGACTTTGACGACGATGAGGCACATCTAGCAGGAAGGGGACAGGCCTCAAGCAGCAAGCTTGAACGCAGGTAGCAAGGTACACATTCTGTCCTCTGTACACATTCAGTCCTCTGACAGCAGCTGCACTTGTGTCTCATTCACATGGCCTGGCCAGGAAGTCATGGAATTTGGAAAGCTCCATTATAAACAACTTCAGAAGAGCTCTAATCCTTTCCTAATTCAATATGCCGCCTGAGAGACTCTGACGTACGCTACGCAAATGGATTCCTGTTACACTCCGTATGACCCTTCAACCTCTAAGTGACCCTTGGTATATCATACCCTACAAGTGACAGCTCTCATCCTGCCTAGCTGTTTTTTGGGAAAGAAAGCAACAGTCAGTTTGTTGGCTAAGCCATTCCAGTTCCACCCAATATTTTGAAAGAAATTCAGAATGCTATAGCCAGTTCAGGGAAAGGAGTTCTTCATTTCTGTTACAGTGTTACTGTGTTACTAAAAACCAAGAGCACAGATTTTCAAGCCTCGTGAAACAGAGACAGGCTGTTCGCTTGGCAAATGTGTACTCCTGTCTGAGACCCAGGGGCAAGCAGAGCAAAACAAAGTGGTGGAGAGGAAGACAAAACAGGACTGCATGCTCCATAACAGGGAGGAGTCTTAGAAATATTGCAAAATTACTCCCAATAACGGAGAGTGAAGGAAGGTCTCACCAGTGATCAGGGCCTCTGAGGGGAATTTTATCAGAGTACAAATTTTCTTTTGGGCCCCTTCCCAAAAGGGGAGGGGGTGAAATGGGTCTTGACAGATGCATTATATATAAGCATTATGGAGGAGCTCCTATCCCCCCTTAATAACTACCCAATGCATTCCTAAAGAGGGGTCCACCTCACACTTTGAGCACCATTTGAGTGCTAGTATGGCATACTGGTTAGAGAGCACTGAACCTGGACCAGGAAGACCTGAGTTCAAAATTCCACTCAGTCATGAAGCTTCCTGGGTGACCTTGGGCCAGTCCTTATCTCTCATCCTAACTGACCTCACAGGGTTGTAGAGAGGATACATGGAGCCATTTACACTTCCCAGATCACACTGGAGAAAGTGATCTCCACTGTAAATATACACGCAACAATTAAAATAATTTAAACATTTTCAGCTAAAACAATGGTTGCCTGATATTTAGGGAGGTGTCCAGGAATTCAGTTCCTACAAGCTGCATTTGCAAGTTGCACAATAATTTGAACACGATAGCTGTGACATGGTTCTCAGTATGTGAGAGAATGTAGGGAGGTGCATACAGTTGTCAGAAGTTCAAACTCCTTAAATCAGGGTGTCAAACATAAGGACCACAGGCCAGATCTGGCCCATGTGATAATTGGGCTCTCCAAGCACCACCACCAGCTGCTCTCAGCTGTTGAGCTGCAAAACGACTTCTCAGCAGAAGCGGTGCTGCTGAAAGAGCAGAGCTAGGACAGCTCAATTATCATGAGGGCTGCCCTTTCAGCAGTGTCGCTTCTACCGTGACATCACTGCTGAAAGGGTGGCCGGCATGACAACTGAGTTCTCCCAGCATCATTCTTTCATCAGTGCTGTTTGTGCTGAGGTGCTGGGAGGAAGAGACAGAAGGAGGCCTCGGAAGGTGAGAAATAGTATAGGGGAAGGGGCAGATCAAGAGGGGTGAGAGAGGGAGAAAGGAGACCCTGCTGAAGCGCTAGGAGAGCCCAATTATCATGTTGGCTGCCCTTTCAGCAGCACTGCTTCTGCTGAGGCATCCCTTTGCAGAGCACCTTTAATGGTTGAGCTATAAAGTGATGCCTTGGCAGAAGCAGCACTGCTGAAAGGGCAGCCCGCATGATATTCGGGCTCTCCCATATCTTGAAAAAATTATCAAGATTTGCATATTGTTTCTTCTGTCATTTGCAGCTAATGAGTTACTAGGTGAGAACAAAGTGCTTATTTCTGGTCATCATCTGTTTAATGATATCACTTCCTGCTTAATGAACTCACTTCCAGCCCTCAGCCTATGCCAGTGGTTCCCTAACTGGGGTGTCGCGACGCCCCAGTCGGGAACAAAGGGTTGCTATGCCCTTAAGGGGCATGGCAACCCGCGGTGACGTCGACGGCGTGCCCGGGATCGCACTGTCGCCGCCACCGCTGCGGCCGAAATCGTCCTTTTTACCTGCACTGGTGGGCAGTGGATGTCCGGCGGGTTGTGTGGGGAGCCTGCAGACCCCTCCACAGGCCTCCCCAAGCGTCGGAGCAGTACTCCAACGCGATCGCAACCCACTTCGTTTCGCGTAAAACCGGAAGTGGGTTGCGATCACGTCAGAGCGCTGCTCCGACGCTTGGGGAGGCCTGCTGAGGGGTCCACAGGCTCCCCACACACCCCGCCGGACATCCACTGCCCACCAATGCAGGTAAAAAGGACGATTTCGGCCGCGGCAGTGGCGGCGACAGCGCGATCCCTGGGAAGGCCCCGCTGCCATTTAGAGCAGCGTAGGGCCTTCCCAGGAGTTAGGGAACCTCTGGCCTATGCCATGAATGCTATTCAGCACGCTGTATGAAATGAGTTTATCACCTCTGCTTTGAAACATGGATCTCTTGAATGGCTACAAGGCTGCAATCCAATTCAGTGGCATCACACGCAGCAAGATAGGTTTATATGGACAGTGTTAAGAATCAGGGGGAAAATATAGCTGCCCCTCATCTTGCACGACTTCAAGTACACGCATGCAGCAAACCAAAAACTTGAGAAAATCAACAATTTAAATAGTGCAGCCGATTCCAACTGCCATTCCACTTACTAAATACATGCCCCAAAGTGAGCCTGAGATCAGAGAATGAAGCTGCAGTTCCTCAGTCGGTCACAGTTCCCACCTGCCTCTCGTAGTTTTTAGAAACAGTATGCATTTTTCAGGTACAAGGGATTTTCAAGGTAATTTTGAGTATACACAATTTTGGCTTTATGTTTCGACCTTGGAATGTTACCCTCGTGCAAGATGAGGGGCAACCATATTTACATTTTTGCTTTCTTAAAGTCCCTCTTGCCCCTTCCCCTTGGGCACTAAGGTATATCATTGAGAGGGCATATGCTGCCCCTGCTTCTCTCTTTTTTTCCTGACTGACTTGCTTCTAGGTCAAAGAAACATACCTTGCAATAGTATGTATACAGTCGGACCTCGGTATCCGCAGAGGTTCTGTTCTGAAAACACTCCACCACGGATATGGGGGCCCACTGTAGAAACACTTTAAAAAGTGAAAAAAGCCCCCAAATCACCAGTCTTACCTGTGTACGGGCAAACCGTGCTGTTTCCAAGGCTCTTAAGGACTTTTTTGCAGCTGAAAGACCCACTTCTGTGTCGCACAAAGGCTCCTCTTTCCTCCCAGGCTTGCCTCAGAATCTATCATGATGCATCCTGGGGTGAGCCTGGGAGGAGAGAGGAGCCTTCACGTGACACAGAAGTGGGTCTTTCAGCTGCAAAAAGTCCTTAAGAGACCTGGAAACAGCGCAGTTTGCTGCGCGAAATCAGGAACGGCGATTTGGGGGCTTCCCCCCCCACTTTTAAAGCGTTTCTACAGTGGACTCCTGTGGATCCGGGATCCACATTGAGACAAATCCACGGGTGCCGGATCCACGGTTACAGAGGATTTACTGTACTTATCTAGGAGAAAAGCCCAACGTACACAGTGAAATTTATTTCAAAGTAAATGTGCATAGGATCAGGCTGCTTCCGTACGCAGTTGGACTCTATTCTTAGCTGTGCCTAAGAGGCCTTGAGTGGTTGACTCATTATCAAAAAGTTTGAGAAACCATACCTTAGAACAGTGGTTCCCAAACTTTTCCCCCTGTGGTAAGTGTGTGCGGGGGGCAACGACAGTGATGGTGCTTCCAGGATCACTCCACCGCTGAGAAAAATAAGGGAGGGTCCCCACTCACCTGGGGGTTGCGAGGAACCCGCAGCCCCCTCTGTGGGCCTTCCCGCACCTCAGAACAGCTCCTTGGAGCGATTGCAACCCACTTCCGATCGCTCCATGGAGCCGTTTTGAGGTGCGGAGAGGTCCGCAGAGGGGCCCGTGGGTTTCCTGTACCCTCCAGAGGCCCAGCGCAACCCCAGGTGAATGTGGACCACCTTGTTTTTCTTGGTGGTGGCGCGATCCCAGAAGTACTGTTGCCGTCACCGCAGGTCACCACTCCCCTTAAGGGGGTAGTGACTGATTCTACCCTACTGCAGCGTCACAACGCCTCAGTTTGGGAACTGCTGCCAGAGCAGCATTTCTCAAGCTGTGGGTTCCAACCCACCAAATGGGTCATGACCCGATTTTTGGTGGGTCCTGAAACTGAAACAGGCAAGTTGATAGATGACAAGGAAAATATATTGAGCCCTATGGAAAGTGAAACCGAGCCACACGTGTGCATTTACTCATGAGTAGGTAAACATGCCTCAGCTCTTAAAGGCCAGGAGAAGGGGAATGGAAGGCCTCCAGAATGGTCCTGATCTGATGAACATGGAGCTCAACAAATGCTCCAGAAGGCGGTTCCCCCACACTATAGTAAAAAGAATAAAAACAGAGGCTTGAGTGCTGGCAAAGTGAAACTTTTTTTTAAGTCTCGCTAAAAACAAGGTGGGTCCTGATAGAATGTTGTTTTAAGAGTGGGTCCCAGTGCTACAAAGTTTGGGAACCACTGCCTTAAGAGTATTAAAATGAGCTGAAACCAACATCTCCTGTCTGCTAATGAAAATGGTACCAAGTCAAAATCAATTCTACAACCTAGATCTGATCATCTTCCTAGTTTACAGATAATCTCTTATCAGTGCAAGCAACTGCTTTATTATGCTTTCTGTCCCTTTCCTGTTAACACTGGTGTTGCGCTTTTCTACTCCAGCCCAAATTTCCGTCCTTTGCAAGAACTTTCTTCACAGGAGAATAAAGTTTGGTAGCATAATTTTCTGTCAACAATTTTGTCTTGTTCTTGACAAACGACGGTTGCCAGAATCACCTCCACTCTCAGCAATGGGAAACCCTCTCAATATCTTGCAGTATAAAGAAGGGAAATCAACGAAGGTCTGAAACTGCAGAGTTATCTATCCTTGATTTATCAGAAACCTATAGCTCAAAAAAGTAGATGGCAGTTTATGATGAGAACAAATCAAAATAGATGGTGAAATACAACCATTACCTGGAAGAGGGTCAAGCTGTCATCACTCAGGATGGATCTGGGAGGTGCAATAACTAAAGTACAAACACACAATTCTCATTAAGAACAGTGGCGTAGCTAGCTTTGCGGGGGGGGACCACTTGACACCCCCATGATGTCACAAGCCCCACCCCTTGCTCGTGATGTCATGAGCCCCGCCCCTCCGGGGGTTCCAACAAAAAACTGCCCCCTGACATTTTTTGCTGGAAAACAGCCATTAGGTGCCCGCCCAGGTGGGCGAAAAGGTGCGAAAAGCGCCAAAAACACCACCGCCGACTTGTGCACACACACCCGTGACACCCGAGAAACATGCGCACACACAACCTCAGCTCCACCCACGAAGCATACATTTACTGCAGAAATTAAAATTTCAGGTTAGCAAAGTACAGTGGCCCCTCCATAGTCACAGGTTTGGCACCCGCGGATTTGTCTCAACGCGGGTGCTTGTGAATACAGGGGTCACTTTAAAAACCTTGTAAAAAAAGTTTTAAAATAGCCTTCCTTACTTTAGTGCGGCAAAATCCCGATGTTTTGAAGGCTCCAGGCCAGTCCTTAGCGTTCTAAATGCGACTTCTTGGTCCTGTGACTCCTTCCCTTTGCCCTGGTATGCGCCCCAGTGTGGTGTATTCTGGGGCAAGCCAGGGCCAAGGGAGGGGGTTGTGCGACCCGGAAGTCGCATTTAGAACGCTGAGGACTGCCCTGCAGTCCTCAAAACAGTGGGATTTTGCTGCACTAAGGTAAGTAAGGCTATTTTAAGGCTATTTTTTTAATTTTTACAAGGTTTTTAAAGTGCCCCCCATATCTGCGATAAAGGGATTTCTCCTTTAATGTGGATTTGCAGTATCCACGGGGGGACGGGGGACGGAACCCCTGCGGATACCAAGGGCCGACTGTATACCCCAATCCAGGTGGCAGTAAAAGACCATTCTTTTCAAGAGAGAACATTAATAGTGCACCCCTATTAATAGGACATCAGCTATAAAATATAAAAATATAAATCTGAACTTACACAGATAAAATGATATCTCTGGATCTGCCAAGTGGCTTTTCACAAAGGCTCTCAGAGCACCAACTGTCAAAAAAGCAAGCAAAAAAGGGGCTTATGGAACACAAGATCTGTTTCAAACATTGTCTTCTTTGGGTCACTGGTCATATACCCTCTAGCGTTATAGTCTCGAAAGAACATCACTGCAGTAACTGTCACAAAGACCCATGGAGAGGAAAGAGCAAGAGAAGATGTCCTGATTTTTTAGGCTGCCCAAAAAGCAATCACAGTTGGTGCAGCAAAGCGTCTATGTCTTTTCCAACAACACTGTCCATGCAAATAGTCATTAGGAGGGTCCTGCTGGATCAGACCAAAGGCCCATTTGATCCACCATCCTGTTTCGGACACTGGCCAAATGCATGTCTCTAGGAAGTCCAGAAGCAGGCCATGTAGACAAATATTCTTCTCCTGCTGTTGCTTCCCAGCAGCTACTATTCAGATACATACTGCCTCTGGACAGAAGTCTACTCCCTCACTCCATCAGGAGAAGACTCCGATACCAGGATTGTAATCACTTTTCAATCACAAAAAATTTCCATGACCACCACTTGATTTTTCTAATACAGGGCTTTTCAAAGTGTGGGTCATTGCAACCCAATGCAGAGGTAGGTTGCAATCTGGGACCTCCCATCCGTCCTTGCTCCAGATTGGCTCCAAATCGGAGCCATTCCGGAAGCTGAATTACTCACCGGGAGGGTGAGGAAGCCTCTTCCGGGTCGTGCCAGGCCAGCAACCCACTCTACTGGCCTCTGCAGGCCTCAGAATGACCCGTAGAAACCTTGGAATACCACTTCCGGTTTTTGGAAAGCCACTTCCGGTTTGCTTCCAAAAACCGAAGTGGCTTTCCAAGGTTTCTGTGGGCTATTCTGCCTGCAGAGGCCAGTAAAGTGGGTTGCCAGCCTGGCACAACCTACAGGAGCGTAGCTAGTATTGTCGCTGCCCAGAGCGGTGCCATCCTGATGTCGCATGCTGTCCTGATGTCACTTCCACCTCCTCCTCAGGTTTCCTCGTGAGGAAACCCGAAGTGGAGGAGGCGGTGGCTTTGTGATCAGGCTGCCACGCCCCCCCTTCCTTCTCCCTTGGAGCCTTCAAGGGAGAAGGGAGGCACCAGCCCAATCGAAAAGCCGCTGCCACAGCCGCCTCTTCGGGTTTCCTCGCAGCAGAGGCTTTGTGATTGTACTGCTGCCCCCCTTCCTTCTCCCTTGGTGCCTCCAAGGGAGAAGGAAGGTGGGGTGCTAGCCCGATCGAAAAGTTGCCGTGCGAGTAGCGAAGCAACCACGAGTGCCCCCTCAGGCTGCGGAGCCTGGAGCAGCCCTCACCAGCTGCTTTGTCATTGGTACGCTAATGGAGGCCTTCCCACCCTCCCGGGTAAGTCATTCTGGCATCACAACCCACCACAAAGGACAAACTGGGTTGAGACGCTGAGAAGATTGAGATGCTATTGCTCATAGCATGCTCAAATCCTTCGGCCCAAGGATAGAGGAAGAAGCCTGCTCACATGGCATGTATCTTACGTTGTCTGCCTTCACAGAGGCAGTTTACTGCCATAGGCTCCCACAAGCAACCTTTCCAGGTATGCCAGAATCAGAGAAATAGAATGCAGCAAGGCACACGGCTGTTTCTAATATGAAGAACAGTCAAACCTAGATTAACACAAAGAAGAAGAGTGAGCAACCCAAACAGTGGTAATTCTAGCCTTATCTACTTTCTCTCTCTCTACACTTTAGGTCCAAACTACACATTATGTTAAATGTGAATTGGCCCTGAGTGCTTGCTATTTCTAACTGAAACAACAGATACCGGGATGGAGAGAGAAAGTAGCAGTAGTTGTAGTAGTAGTAGTAGTAGTAGTAGAATCAGGATAATGGAATCAGGGAGGGGGCTTTAACCCTTTCCCCCCGTTATGGTCCCAATCCAGATTATCCCCTCGCTCCAAGCTTCTGTGTCCTCTAAAGGAAAGCTCCCATTGGTGCCTCCCAAGCAAATAACAGTCATGGGGGCCCCACTCTAGATTAAGCTCATGGTGGGGGCAAAGGGTTAAAGATCCCTTCCCCCCACCCTATGGCCTCAATCCTGATCTCCCCCTGTAGCTATATCATGGACAAAAAAAAATTTTTTTAAAAAAGGAGGAAAAAAGCAAGCATGCCGGGACAAACTATGCATTAGGTGTAGTTGACCCTTATTCAATCTCCTCCCTCAAATGACACAGGTTTCAATTATACAAAGAACTGTACCTTCTGCTGCAGCTAAACAAGAATGATGGCTTTCTGAACCATGTATTTTGCTGCTTTTGCAGTCAAGTATCTGTACAGTATCATGTCAGACTCCCTTGTACATTCCTATCTAGTCCATCCTAGAAACAGGACAGCTGACAGTCACCTCTCACCAAGAAACCAGATGCTTCTAAACCTTACCCCTGACTGGTAAGAGACAGGTACTCCAGATGGCTGCATCAGATGCAGTTGATGGTCAACAAAATTAGCCTAGAGCTCTCAATCACAACTCTCAGAGTTAAAGGTGGGTATTTTGGGGGAGAAGTGGACATCTTGTTTCCCAGAAAAGGAAACGCAGGAGCAGAAAGCACAGTTGGGCGTGTGCCTTGCCATGCAGCAGGAAGTTCTAGCCTTTTACTATTTAGAGGTGCAGGAAGCCTGGTTTTGCTTTTGGCCCCTGGCACATTTAAGAAGAGTGGCTGATTCAAATTCTCTCCAGTGCTTCCAACTCTTTTTTTGTGCTCTGGTTGGAACTACACTGGACCAACACCCTGTTGTTCAATGGTCTCATCTGGGCATGACTAATGCCGCGGTAAGTGGCCTGGAAGAGAAGCTACCAAGCAGTTGTAAGAAACACATTCTGTTTAGAGAAGAATCTCTGCCCTCTTCCATACAGTTCACTGTAAGGAAGCTACAATGGATCCTTTTAAAGTACCACTCAAATAAAGCAACTACTAGAGACATTTAGTGCAATGATCTGCATTGAAAGCACAAACACTAGGCCTGACAGCAAAGATACATTGCTTTGTTTCACTAAACCTTATTGAGATAAGGCAGCAGCTGGGAGATTGAGGCAGAGATGCTCTTACCTGTTTCACTGGGATGGAAGAAGCCCTGTAGAATGTGACGATCTGGGAAGTAAACTCTCAGTACTACCTGGCCAAAGAAAAAGAGTAGGGGTCTAAGTCAGGCAAACCAAAATTATGGGACTCTATCTTAGGTCAAGATCAACTTTTTCTCAGAAACCTACTTCTTCCCATGAATCCGCAATTATGAATCCCCAAGACTGTATATGTGACTTCAGGAATGTGACTGAAAGAGTCATCTTAGAAACCCACACTAGCAGAATGTGAATCTCCGACTAGAACCCGTTTGAAATAATGGATAACTGGAGAAATGGAGTGACTAAGATTGAACAACGAACCAGGAAGTTCCCAGTTCAAATCGTCTATCTCATGGGTTCTCAACCCCTTCGACGTGGTGTATCAGCTCTGTGCATGTGCGATATGGGGAAAATAAAATAAGACACCTTAGAGCAGAGGTTCTTGGCCTTTTTACGATTACAGACCCCCAATGGATTGCCCAATATCTCCCCATAATCCCTTCACCAGACTGTTGAAATCATCATCACCAGTCCTATTAGGTACGAGTATGACTTCAAAAGATGTCAATAGCTTAGTTTTACTTTACATACGGACAGCAAGGAACAGAACGCCTCAATCTGTATCGATAATGGTGATCCTTAATAAACTAATCTAACAACATTTTTTTTAATTGTTCCGAGATCGAGTCGCATACCCACATCATTTGGTTCCTATACCCCCAAGGAGTATGGATACCCCTGGGTTAAGAATCCCTGCCTTAGAGGGATTACAACAAGATAATGCACTGAAGTCCTTTCAGCACTCTAAAAGTACTATATGAAACACTATATATTCATGCTGGATTCTATCACTGTAGCAAGTGTGTCATTACTAGAGGTGGAAGAAAATGGTTTTATTTTTTCGCAATTTCGGTGTTTAACCAAAATGAAAAAGCAGAATTTGGTGTTATGTGTTTTATTCCACATTTTCATTAATCTTTACTGCTTTAAAAGTGTACTAGGTAGGTGGTATAGGTTGTACAGTGACAGTAGATGATGCAAAATTACATGGTTTTAATTTTATTTTTTGCAGATGTTTTAGCAGAAAGCGGTGTTGTGTTTTTTTATTTAGTTATTGCCATTTTCTCCTGCGCGTAGTTACTACATATCTTCAAACTATAGGAGAGAAGTAGAGGTGAGACAGAGTCACACATCCAGCCTCAAGAATCCTGCTATAATCATTTGCAACATAAAACCACCTCCATTTGTTAATCATTTGATCTATCCCTGGTTGACCTACTCATGTGGGAGTTTGGAAGACGACAGAATGTAGGAGGAGGAGTAGTAAATGGTGGAAGAAGCCTAAATACTTTCCCCATGGCCACAAATATTTATCACCCATGCATCCCTTCAGATTACCTTTCTCTTCAACACTCATACTAAAACGAATAAAGATCTCAATGCAAATGCTACCTTTGAATAACGGTCCAACTTCTCTTTCATTCGAGCATCTCGCTGTGCCTGTGTCATCAAGGGAGCTTCTTCCAAACGCTTTCTAGGAACACAGAAAGTATATCAGGCTATTGCAATCAGAAATCAATATGCAGTTGCTGTCACTCTCCACAATTCAGTAACTGTTCCCCAACCTTAAGTTCCATATCTATACATTTTGGCATGCCATCTTTGCCATCATACACCTCTGTGTATGAACCGCCTCCCCCTCCCCCAGTCTAAACCCAAACACCTTTTCATGCTCACAGAACAGGACTACAAAAGAAGAGGTAACTGAAAAGGTCTCAGAAGCCTCTCAGAAATTTGAACAGGTCTCAGAAACCAATGATTAGCTCCTTCTAGTCCAATGTCTACTACTTGCATGCCAAAATTTCAAACGTATTTTTGGCTATGCCCAGTTGTGACTGCACGTTTTTGGTCTGCATTAAACACAACACAACTTTACCACAAAAATCGGACTAACTTCTGAAATTGTTCATTGTGCAATTCGTTCTTGGTTGAGAGAAAAACCCACTGATAACATTTAAGTATGCATCCTTGCCACATTTCCCCCTTGTGGTGTAGAAAAGAAGCTGTAACAATACGCATATATATTTGAAAGTATGCAATGTAGGTACCAGTACTTATATTTTAGGAACTTCTTGCACAGGTGGCCCTAGCTTGTACCACTTGCTTTGTTCTCAAAAGACGCTGCAATTTTCAAACTGGGGGACAAACACCAAAACTAAGTGGTCCTCAGAAAAACCTCTGCTTTAAATAGAAAGCTCCATTCATCCTTACCTATGGTGCAACAAATGCCACACCACAATACTAAAGGAATGATTGGAAGGTTAAAAAGGGAAGGTTTGATTCATTTGAGATTAAACTCAGAGCGTTGATTCACCAAGACTGATGAGAGGAAAAGGATTTACTGTAACCAGACAACTTACAACAAAACTGCAAAGACAACCTTAGAGATGTTCTTATGCTGACATCTCTGTTAAGAAAAGATAGCTTCACAATTTAACTGTTGATTTTAAGAAATGATACCACATTCTTCATTGGAATTACTGACCTTACCACCTCACTCTCTTCAATAATGTAATACCATTCAACATGGCTTTAATTTAAACATTATACAATGCTTTCAAAAAAATACATAAACCATCAATGGTATAAGTGTAGATCAATTTGGTCCTCTCTCTCTCTCTCTCTCTCTCTCTCTGTGTATATATATATATATATATATATATCTTTATATATATATATATATATATATATATATATATATATATATATATATACACACACACACACATACATACATACATACATACATAGTGTTATTTTTAAAGAAGGGAATTCTACTAATCCTGAAATTATTACAATTCTTAACTATCTTGTCTTATACCAACATTATTTTAGCATCATTTCCATATTATTGCACACTTTGTTTAGCCACTGATTCATACAAAGGTACAGTAGTTTGCCAATTTGTAATACATAGCTAGCCACCTGGTATTTTTGCAGTGGTCACTGAGGTTGTAACTACTTCTCCCTCTCTGAATTAATTTTTTTGTTTAAACTATCCAAGTAGGATTTATAAGATTCAATGGCAGCTTATAATCTTATAAATAAAAAAACAACTTTCCAATATTTTAGTCTCAATAAGTATAGAGTAACAAGTACAAGGACTCACGCTTATTCCAAATACTCTTCAGAAGTGATAGGGCAATTATTCCTTTTAAAGTTGGGAAACTGTGGGCGCAATCCTATCCAACCGCTAGGCCAGCAAAAGACCTCTGTGCCAGCCCAGGACTGTCGCAAAAGCTGCCATAAAGCAGTGGTGTCGACCCTAGGTCAGTGCAGGGGCCTGCACTAGCCCCTGTGGGCCGGATTCAAACGGCATGCGGCCCAGGTAAGCTGCGGCATAGGGGTGTTCCGGGGGCATTCCGGGGTGGAGGGAGGTCCAGCAGTTTGGGCCTGGGAGGGGGTGGAACCGGCAGCAGCAGCGTGCACCATATCCTATCCCCCTTCCAGGCCTGTTTTGCCCTACACAGGCCTCCTGGACTCACATCAGCTAAATCAGCACGTCAAGCTGATAAGTTGCAGAGCCTCTGTGGGGGAGTGGAACTGCAGTTGCAGCACTTTAGTGTCAAGTCAAGGTTGCCTGTCAGCTGAAGCGTGGTGAGGCGAACGCCAGAGAGAGAGACAGAGCTGGACTGTGAAAGCAACATCTAGAATGAAGGGTTCTACGAAAGATTAAAACGTTATTACTGTATATTGTAAAAACTCTTGGGGTTTAGAAAGCCTGCCCATGTACACCGCCTTGAATTAAAGTCAGAGGAGAAATCCAATGACCAAGAAAGGCGGTATATAAATACTGTATATTATATTATTATCACAAATAACTGGCATGGATCCGAGAAGACCTGTTGGGGTGGCTTGGGCTTTACCTGGGATAAGGGAACAAAAGTTCCCTCATCCCAAGGAGACCTCCAACCCCGCCTATTCTGCTCAGGATCCAGCACTGTTGGTGCCGGCATACCCAGATCGCTGAGCAGAGGATAGGATAGGAGGGTTGAATCCCAACAGCCTACTTGAGGCCACCCTAGAAGCGTTTGTGGGAATGCAGAGAACAGAAGCCTGAGCTCCAGAAGCTTAGGGCGGCACAGGGGTTACCCCTCTTTGTTCTATCATCCCATGTGCAATTAGTTTAACCCTTTGCATTCTTTCCTATCAAACTCCCATTCTGAGGGAACAGCCTCTCACCTGGAGATGGATTCTAGTTTTCAACAGGATCACATCATTACTCAGCATAAAAATGAGTGGAAAAGGAATTTAAAGTAGCTTTAAAGTAGCGGGGATTTGCTTTTTGGCTCAATACTTGACCAGACTTGCACTGGGATCAAAAGGGAACTAAATGAGATTGCCAATATATAAACAACGAAAACATGAGCTTTGTTGTCCATTCATCTACATGAAGGTTTTCTTTCCAGTGTTTAACACAGGCATCTAGGCAGAAGACAGACAGTGCTGAAGAATTTCTAAGGAACATATGATCTACATGGATTGGCTAGAGTTGTTGAAATCCAATAGGGTTTATGGACCTAAAAATGTCAACTAGGAAAATCCCAGCCTAAATCTTGAAGGAGGGATAGAATTCTCTTCCTATTGAACGTGTGAGTCCCCTTGGGGACAGAAATGTGTCCATCTGGAAAAATTGCTACAACCTGCTCTGAGCAAATGAGATAGAGAAAGCTAGACATCTAACTGCAGATTTTTTCCACTTAAGGACATATTTTCCAAGCCTGCAATTTGAGCATATAGTTGTGATTGCCTACAATTAAACTCATCTTCAATTTAAAAATGTATCTTCCATTTTAGAGTCCACATTAAAGCTGCAGTCCTACACAGCAGCAAGACTATGAGAGACTCCCTAGGTAGAACTTAACAACAACAAAACAAACAAACTTACCTTTCATTCTGGAGCTGAGCCAAACGTTTCCTCACATCATCTACTGTGACCTCAAAGAACTCATCAGGAAGGTCTTGCGGGCCAGAGTCCAGTGATTCATGAAGATCTGGATGGCACACAATTGACTCTCGTTCCAAATACTGCAAAAAGAATACAAATTACATGAAGGTGACTCAATCGAAGAAGACATGGAACCCGAGCAACAACAACAAAAACAGGCCACTGCATCTGCAAATTTGTGTCCTGATGTGATGGCCAGAGAATTCTGCACATATTGGTTCCGTTAACTATATAAATGCATTCTAATTGGCCTATCATCCGCTCATTCCCCATGTGAACTGCTGCCCTGATCCATAGGCAATGTTACAGAACATAAACTTTAGCAAAGGAACATGGCACAGTTCTGGTTTGGATGAATTCCATGAGAATTCATATTTGAATGTGTCAGGCCAAAATCTCCTTGGATGTACAAAACTAGCTCATTAGGAAGAAGGCATCCAAGTCCAGCATTTTGATGTGGTAGCTTTGCACAGGCAGAAGATTCAGATCTTCTGCACTTCCATATGCATATCATAATCTGAGATGATTCAATATACAGTATATAGCTTGCAGAATTTTTGAACTGATTCTATAAAGTAGCCATCTCTCTATACAGCACAGCCTGAAAGATGCTGGCCACATCTCCTTGTTCATAGCAGAGATGTTGCCAATGAAGGATGCAGAAGCATGAAGACATGAGCATGGAGAATTTCGATGGAAGGTTTTCGTCAGATTTCGGGAAAGACTGAAAGAAATTAGAAATCTTCATACAGAAGTGACAAGCAACAAGCACATCCAGCACAGTCAGGCTAGGTAGGTAGGTAGGCAGAGAAGAAATTTTACTGGTGTAACACCATCCAACTATATCACCCCATGCACTAGGGCTACAATCCTAAACAACCTTCCTGAGAGTAAACTCTACCGAACTACAGGGGGACTTACTTGTGGTAGACATACATAGGATTGCGCTGCGGGTTGTGTTTTAAGCAGCCCCACCTAACAGGACCTGGCTAATGACAAAAAAGGTTATATGCATGAATTTAATATATAAACTTAAAGACCTTCTTCTGTCAATAACCAGGTTATGTTAATTCTGATAGGCTAAAGAAGGTGCTCTGCAGCATAGCTATTCACTGAAACACTGTGAATCCAGAGCTAAAAAGTGATGGCACTCTTGGTCTGTATGGTTAATAGGCTGCATTGCAGACCAGCATCTGGATGATCTGCCTGGCCCCAGCTTCCATAAACCTGCATATAAATGTTCCTATTTATATCATTCATGCCACCCCCTCCCCACACCCTGATGTCTCTAGCACATCCCTGTCTGTGCCCTTTTCCCCACCCACTCATCTCTGGCCATCTACTGTCCTATCTTATTCTCACTTCACTCCAGAATCACCCCCCCTCCCACCCTGAACAAACCCTCTGGGAATAGAAGGAGTCTCTCTCAATTGTCAGTAGAGACAACACAAATTACAAGGCAAGATTTCCTCTATTTGTGGGCACCAGAGGGTAATTTGGGAAGTTAAAAGAGTGAGGTTGAGTGAGGTTGCGTGGGTGGGACCCTCAGCTACTTTTAGAAAGTTGAAGAGAGTTGGGTCTAACTAGAGGGTGAAGGAACCTGATTGTAGCTTTCCCTGGGCAGAAAGCACAAGGAGTACCCGCGAGCTGCCAATCTGTCCACTAGCAAAGACTACTGTCGCCGAACTCTGGCTGTTCAGAGACTGGCAGCGGCAGCAGCAAAAGATAGGCGACTGTCTTGTACTGGCAGTCTGGGACTCCTCCTCTTAGACTGCCAGAAGAGTGCAAAATCTGGGTGCCTTGCCATCTTCCCACAAAAGAAACATGATATAAATAGCAATAATAATACATTGTTTTCAGAGTCCACATGGAAGCAATGCTGATAAAAGAAACCAGCCATTAAGGACAACCTTATAATGGGAAGCCATCACTACTGTCCCATATCCCCTCCTCCAACGTCCACAACAATAAACTCCAGTCAAAACTGGAATGCGAGAGTTGACTTTTGCTTCTAAGGTGAAAAGCATGCAGGGTCAGCACATCTACCCTTTCTAGCAAAGGTTGGAAAAAAAGATAAGGCTATACACTCCTAAAGATCTCTCATGAGACCAAGGAGATAATCCAGAAAAAAAGTCATCAATTAATATCCTATCAGCAGTTCCTCATTTATTCCAACAGTAGTAACCAAAAGCCTCTGATACTACTGCATCTATAGCTGGATTCTACATGTAGAAATAGAGTTCAAAAACAGAAAGAAATCTTCACTGTTAACGGTCTACGTCAATGTTCATTATGGAGGACGTAGAGGGACAGCAATATGACAACTCCATGGGCAAGTGCCATATTGCTGTAACCACTGTTCATTTTCTATACTACTGCATAGTTAGCTGGACTGGGCTTTTGTGTGCTACATCTCCACTTAAAAAGGTAGCGCTTTAAACCTGGGGCGCCAAATTCTCTGTCATCCCAATGTTCCTCTCTAGTGACAAAATGGAACAAACTCTAGATGTCCAGAGAGGCAGATCTAGGATCTTCAGTCTTTACCATACAGTCATGCAATTGGCTTGATGTGAAGTACTCCAACTCAGAGCTGTCAACAGTCAGCTTGTCCTTCAGCATCACTGACTGCTGAATAACTGAAGCAAATACCAGAAGGGCTGTGTCTAAAAACAAGTAATTGACTTGAGGACAGAAACAATGCAACACATTCCTCTCTACAGGCTATTAAACAATCCTAGGACACTGGCAATTTCCAGTGTGGCTAGGGATGACTGCCAAAAACAGAGACAAAGGAAACAGGACTTCTTGTATACCAAGGCTTTCCACTAGACCCAATAGGATGCCATTTACCAGGTCATTTACCAGGTCAGCTCTTAGCTCTGGATGTGAGGCTACAACACATAGGTTGAAGCAGCAGCATCTCAGCTCCCACCAACATCCAAATATGAGAGCATAAGAAAAGCCCTGTTAGAGCAGACCAATGGTCTGTCTAGTGCAGCATCCTGTTTCCCCACAGGGGCCTACCAGCTGTCTCTGTCCAAGCAAGAGAGAAAAGAATATCTCTCAGCTTAACCTACCTCACAGGATTGTTGTGAGGACAAAACAGGAGAGAAAGAACCATGTACACCACTCTGATTTGAGGAAGGGTGGTATAAAAATTTGAAAAATAAAATGAATAAGAACTAAATCTCTCCCACTGTTCCCCTGTAAAACCAATATTCTGAGGTACACTGTCTTTGAACCTGGAAGCCATCATGACTATTAGCTAGTCGTTTTGAATCTATAAAACCAAATTCCATAGCTAATTATGCATGGTGTGAAGTAGTACTTCCTTTTGGTCTGTCCTGAACCTAGAGGTGTTCCAAGCCCTAGATGGGCCCCATGTTCTGATAATGTCTTTCAGAGAAAGACAACAAGAACCAACTATAATGCAAATACATGCAGACTGCATAACAGGGAGATCATAATAAATGACTCTTTTGATCAGAAAGTTCTTCCATACTGGGAACCACTGCAAAAAGAACGGAAAGGATAAACATTAAATGAGGTTTTTTTTCTTTCATTCTTTTCAGTTTTGATGCCCAAAACGAACCTTTGAGAGATCTTTCATCAACAGGGTTATTAGAGGCCATCCGTGAACCCAGTGCTATGACTATGCCACTCAAAGCTACCTATTACACTCCTAAGTATCACTGTGGTTCACTGTCAAAGGGTGGTAGTGCACACTGACTTTAAAGCAAGGTGCTGGGCAGAACCAACTTCTCTTCCCCATTGCAGAATTCTCTGATCTCTAGGGGAATTGGGAGTAAAGCTACCTTCTAATAATTAATGTTTTGACATCAAAGTCAAAGCATGGTTGGTCTGTAAACCATCCCCAGCCCAGAAGTGAAGGGACGCCGGCACAGATTTTATCCAGCCTCTTCCATCAAATCCAAAAAACCACACACAGGCACAACATTAATGGGGAGATTCTTTTGCTAAAATGGACCTTTGATGTTTTAAAAATAATTTGTTTTGTTTGGGGTTTTTTCTTCTTCCCCCTCTGGACTGAAAAGGGACAAAAAGCAGATGCCATGTGGCCAGCCCCATTCTGGGACGGCTGATGAGAGCAAGGCGAGGGAATGGAAGGAATGGAGGAGGCAGCACAACGTAATCAATCAGCGGCAAAGGCACCCGAGATCAAAGGGCCTGAAAGCAGCAGTCAAAGTCACACGCTGTGTAACATGAAGGAGGGGGACCTCCAACAGAACCTGCAGCTGCTCCAAAGACAGCTCTCCAACAGCACTGGGAAGGCGGACTCCAGGGCACCTCTTCAGTGGTCTATGATTTTGGCAGGGTAAGGACCTCTGTCTAGGTTGTAGAACAACAGGTTTCCATAGCTACAGGCAAAACAATGCATGAAGAGTTAGAACTGGCCTCAGTCCAAGTATCAGAGCTTAACAAAATCAGTGAGAATCCGCCAGTACTTGAGCCATATTCTCAAGTATGAAAGGAAGGTATTTTTCCACTTCCTACTACAACCAGATAGAGCAGCACCCATAGTGAATTATGTTACACCTGGGCAGGTGATATGCTCAGGACAGGGTTGGAAGTGGGATGGGGAGAATGTTGTTAAACTCAAGGGGTCACAAAGAACTAGCCAAGTGCACATCAATATGCATCGTTTGGGTAGGAAAGTGTTTGCTATCTGCATCAGGAATGACTCGGGAGGAGTAAGTCAACTGAACTAAGGACAAGGCTAACCCCAGGAAAAGTACAGCAACTCCTGTTTCTCAACAACAGTCTAAAAATGGCCTCAGTGCCTCATCCTCTTCTTTCTCCTGATAAAGTTGCATACTGGGAAAGTTGAAGTAACACAACTCCTGCTGAGTCAAGGAAGTTAAAGAATTTCTTTCCAACAATGGAACTGAACCCATACTTGAACAGAAGGCAACACTGAAAAAATCTCTGACAAATCAAGTTCCATTTCAGTTTCAGTAGAAGCATGCAATGAGCATCTTAGTGCTCTGATTCTGGTCACAAACGCAAGGTTCAGTTGCTGGGCTTAGTCCTGCAGAGTGTACCGCAAAACCCAACAATCTGTGTGTTGTATTTTTGACTCAGCCCTATCACCTGATTTCACTAACATAGAGCACTCAAGGTTTCACTCAGAAAAAAGGTTATATAAATTCCTGCCTTTCTGTTCCACTTTGGGTTGCTTCACTTGACGTATTCAAGTAAGAAGATGCAACTCTGCCCTATCTACCTTATCTTCATGAACATCAGGGGCAGCAGACCAGTGTTTCAGCTGTAGAATTATGCAAGTTAAATATTAACTTTTCAAAAATTGGTACTAAAGTTGGGGACAGGCAGAGAGAAAATCAGTTTATGTCAGAATGCTATAAGCAAGTCAAACCATTACCTCGTTTTGCTCCTTTTGTTTTTCTTGGCTGTTCTTTAACTTCTTTGGCTTGGAGGGTCCCCCAGGACTGGTTATTGGTATTCTTGACAATGGCACATCCGATACTGGAGATCTCATTGCGACAGCTACATTGCTAGAGCCACTGCCCAGACGCTGTCCACCGCCCACAAAAGGTACAAATGAGGAAGAAACGGGCTCTGAGGGAGGATGGTGATCCACTGACTCCGAGCTCTCTAGAGATTCTTTACTCCAGCCCTGCTTATCACTGCATCTGTTGGCAGAGGTGGCCTTGACACTATGGGCTGAGGTTGTAGGGGGTGCATTCATGTGAGGTAGGGATGTACCCGCCTGCTCTTCCCAGGAAGCTGGTCTTGCTGTTTTCTCTTTAGAAGGAGATTTGCCACTCCCAGCTTCTGTATGGCCAGAGGTGGTGGGCACTTTCATGGCTACCCTGGAAAAGAAAAAGCAGTTATTTACATTGAAACTGTTGACTTTTTCCCCTCACACACAAACAGCCCTGATTAAACAAATCCCCTCTCCTCAAGAAAGTCACAAGCAGCACATTCTAAAGTATGTGGGCACATATACTTCACAGAAATTATGCCTAAAAATAAATCTCCACCCCCTTGATAAGAACTGAAGCTGGTATTTTGACCAAAAAGTTCAATTTCCAAGGCCTTGGGAACTGGGTAAGTATCGCAGAAGAAGCAAGTTGTAGATCACAATTTGGGTTGCAGAGTACAATCTAAGATCACTTCACATGTTCTAGCGAAGATTGGTCATCTACACGTTCCCCAACATGTTGACTACTTTCGTAATGTTTGAAGGGGAGACACAAGTCAAGTCAGTTCAGTTTAACAGAAACAGAAGATACAATATGCAGGATGATTAATAACAAAATTCATATCTTGCATATTATAGTGGACAGAAAGTCTGCCAGGAGAACACACACAGCAAAAAGGTCAACCATTACAGAAAACATGATGTCTGTCCTCAACTGTGAGAACATAGGAATCAGTCTTTTCTTGTAATATGTGAAATGACTTTCATGAAAATCACAAAAAGGAGCAACACCACATGACTGACCAACTTTCAATCCTAACCAACTTTCCAGCACTGATGCAGCTGTTCCAATATGGCGCATAATGCATTTTGCAGTGAGGGGGCAGTCATGGAGGCCTCTTCAAGGTCAGGGAACATTTGTCCCCTTACCTCAAGACTGCATTGCAGCTGCACCGGCCCCGGAAAGTTGGTTAGGATTGCTCTGTAAATAGTTGTAGGAGAGATGTCCCTGGATAAGGAGTGTGTGAATATTGTTGAAGGCAAAATATTAGAATACAGTATTTAATTAGGGAGTTGGGTCAGGTGTCTGAAAATGCATTTTAAAAGTTATATACTCACTTTTATTGCATTTAGCCACAGACCACTACAATCAATACTTATAATGCTACATTCTTTGGCCAAAGGGCATCCATAGTAGTAGATAACAAAATACAGTCGGACCTTTTTATCCATTTGGGTTCTGTTCCTGGAACCACAATGGATAAGAAAATCAGTGTCATATGAAATCCGGGGGGGGGGGGGGGGTCGGGAGTGGTGCCACATTAGCTTTTTTCCAGCATCTTCGCTGCTTCCCTTCTCCTGAGTTGGTTTAAACTGACTGAAAAAACAAAAGCCACTATTGGAAGCAACCTGTAAATGGTGCCAGAGACTTCCGGCTGCATTTTTCAGCAGTTTGGACATGCGCAGGAGGCTGGAAATGGCTGGCAGACCCCCAAAAACACTGAAAAAAGAGGTAATGTAGTGCGGTTGGAATCCCTCTTCCACAGTTTTACCATCTGTGCTGAGTCAAATCTGTGGATAAAAAAAAACTGTGGATAAAAAGGTCCGACTGTACACAAAAATTATAAAACACACAATCCCCATTGATAAATAGGTAAAACATACAATATTAAGAGCTAAAAGCTCTAAAAGTCAGAAGTCAAAACAACATCAGATCAGAATGAAAAAGTACATCATGCATCTGGGAGATGGAAACTTTAACTGCCAGCAAAAGAACAGAAATGAAGGAGCCAGGTGGAACAGATACAGAGGTGCATGCCACAATACAGGTGCCATTGCGCAGCGAGCTCTGCCCTGCATCCTTACCAACCTTAAATAGAAAGATGGAATATTTAAGAATTTTTTAAAAAACTCACTTCATTAAAGGATAACATGTTAAGCAGGGGCTTCACCTGCGGATCTCAGTGTATGAAACATACGGAAAAAAGGCATGTCCTAATATACACAGAACCCAGCAAAAATAACCTCTCCCAGTCAGCCAGAAATGCTGCAAACCATGGACGGCTGCTCTGCTAGAAGCAAAGACATTGTAGCAGCAGGTTCTCACCAGAGTTTCTCTGCGTTTTCCCTTAAGTGAAGCAGATAATTCATTATGCACAAACGCCTTCCAGCAGCACTGAAGGGTCAATGTCTGCACCTGCAGCAAGCACATCTGAGCAGCAGTTTCAGATAAAAAGGCAAACGCAATCATCATTAAGCACCAGAAATATTGGTCTCTGGGCTTTCCTTAGACGCTTCCCCACCCCCTCCAAACACAAAACAATTTATCCATTATGCAAAAATAAATAGAGGGAAGCAAAATTTCCTAATAGGGAAAGTAAGTTTGTTCTTCCCAACCTGATGATGGCATTGCCGCCAGTCAAGCCAAGAGACTTTAGACTTGTCTTCTCCAGAGCAGATTTCCCAGTTACCTGTAACAGAGATGGAGACAGAGACTCTGTTTATCAGTTCCAAAGATGTTCTGCTTTCAGAAAGGACACCAAGGAATAATTGAGAAGCTAACTCCCATGTAATCTTTCTACAATACTTGCAAACTGCTTTATCCTTGTTAAATGCCTGGGCCATTAACGGTGCAATCCTATGGTCTATAGGCGTAGGCGCCGAGGCCTCGGCACCAGCGCCGGGTGTCGCAATTGTGCCATAAGGCACGTTTTGATACCTGGAGAGCAGCGCCAGCACGAAGGCCTACACCAGTGGTGGCCAACCCGCAGCACGCGTGCCACAGAGTGGCACGGGAAGGTCCGTCGGGTGGCACGCCGCCCGCACGCCGCCTCCCTCCCGGCTTCTCCCTCCGGGTCCGCGTGACTCCGGAGGCCGGGAGAGAGCGTCCTCCTGTCACACCGGCTCAGCCTATACTGCCCAGGCCTGAGCCGGCGATTTCGCACATGCGGATCGAGGCCTCTCTTTCTACCCACCGGAGGAGGCGCTGCTGCGTCTTCTTCCCTTCGGATTCTCATCCCAGCAGGAAAGCGCGTAGACTATAGAGACTGTGCGTTTGTGTTTACTTCCTAGAGGAAGTAACAGGTCACTGCAAGAGGCTCGATCGCTCTAGCAGAGCGTCTCTTTGGAAGGCATTTCCTATTCCCACCCCCACCCCAGGTCTGTACAGTACAGTACGGTATTGTATTTGGCTGTGGCTTAGAGAGACTCAGGCTTGTACGCAGGCGCGGGGGGGTGGAGGCTGCGGGCATTCGAAAGCAGCGCCACCGACAGAGCTTGGTTGGGAGAAGCACCAATTCAGGCGTCCAGGTAACTTGGGGCCATTTCTCCAACACCCAGATGGGTAGCGCCCCCCTGGGTACTACCTCTGGGGATGGAATACACTACGGCTGGTGCCAGAGTCCTTTACTTTTGCCTACACGGCCGCCCCCCTCTTCAGATGGAGTTCTCTCTCTCTCTCCTGCTTCTATGCCCAGAGGCACGGAGCCTTTAACAGACGCCTATCAGACCGAAACCTCTTACAGCGTTTCCATAGTCGCTTGTTAGCTTCTTTGCTGGGGGAAAGTGATGCTTCTCTTAAAGGCACAAAGCCTCTGTCCAGAAAAAGGTGGCAGCCTTCCTTGTCAAACTTTCTTCATGCTCTCCCAAATCTGCACCCCAAATACGTGTGAAGGTGAACGCTATCCCCATCCCATATCCTTTCTGTAGCTGGGTGCTATAGTCAAAGTCAGGGGCCAACTCTTCCTTCTGCATGTGGTCCCTGTTTCTTCATCATTTGATGCCCTCTGTTCTGTCACTTGTCAGATGAAAATGGTTAAGGCTTTCCCCCCCCCCATATTGAGTGAAGCAAGTAGTACTGTGTATAGTAGGAATGTCGGAAGCAAACTCTCTATGGTAGGTAAGGGATAGGCACTTGGAAGTCCAGTCCTCCCCACCATGACCCCAAGACCATTTATGCATTTATGAAAATTTGTCTAAATCCATTTTCTCTGCATATTCATAATGGGCGAGCGGAGGGTGGGCGGCAAGTCAGGACGGCGTGGCGTTTCGCCACCCCAGCCTGAGTTGCCGCCTGGAGCCACCTCTCTTCTTTCCTGCTCTAAAGTAAAGTAAAGTGATGCTGAAACGGAGGCTAAAAGTATAATTTATTTAATAAAATAAAAACACGGTTATTTATTATTTATTTATTTACCTTATTTATTTATTTATTTTTGTGGCATGCCCAAGATACAAAAAAAACTAAAAGTGGCACATGTCATAAAAAGGTTGGCCACCACTGGCCTACACTGTCCTGCCGATGCTGAATCCAGGCCCCGCATGCACCGGATCAAATAAGGCTGCTCCGAGCAGCACAAAGGCTGGGGGAGGATGGGGCAGGGACGTAACAGGGCAAGGGGAGGGCAGATTGGGCCTGGGGGGGGAGGGATCAGTGTCCTTGTCGGTCACCATATCTTATCTCCCTCCCAGGCCCTTGCAGCCAACACAGGGCTGCCTGATTATCCGCCAGCTACAGAGCTGGCGAAGAACCGAGTAGCCCCATTGTGGCGGCTGGGGGTTTACCTGGGGTAAGCTGCCATTTGCCCACTTACCCCGAGTAGACCTCCAGCCAGTCCCTTCCCCTGATGGATTCAGCATAGACTGTGCGGCCCATGCTGAAGAGCCTACATGGGGGGGGGGGGTAGGATTGGGCCACTAGTCACGGGCAGTCATAGCTCAGTGGTAGATCACATGCTTTGCTTGCATAAAAGGAGGTCCCAGGTTCACAATTTGACACCTGAAAGGACTTATCAGGTAGAAGGACAGGGATTGATTTTTGCTCAAGAGCTTGTTGCTGCCAATCAGAAAAAAACAATACTGGGCTAGGCAGACCAATGGCATGGCAAAACAGTTTCACATGTTAATGTTCTTCAAGTAATTCAAACAAGTGTTAAATTGTGCTTAGTTAAGGGGGACAATTTCTTCCCCAAAAATAGAACCAAAAAGAGTCAAAAAGCCCAAGCAAACGACCCTAGTGCCTCAGTTGCTGACCATCTTGCAGTTTCAGCATAAGGGTGCACAAAGTATAGCAGGAAATAGAGGGGAAGGCTGACATTTATTTGGGGGGACAAACTCCAAAATGCTGACATATAAAGTATTAAACAAAAATATAAATGCTGCAGAGATCAAAACATGGAAAAAGCAAATATTTATTAAAATGAAACCACTGTTGTGACTCTTGGGCTTTAGAAGAACTTGAAAAAGAAAAACACAAACAGGTCATTGAGAATGTTTTATGGGCTCAGAGGCTTGAGCTGAGCGACCCATGATTATGTTCCAGCAGAGATTTTTTTTCTCCCCCACACAAACACATCAAGCTTTGAAGAGACCAAAGCTCTTCCATTTCCCTTCTCCAGTGAGACCAGAGAAGAAACACATTTTCCAGGTTGGAAAGCTGTGCTGGGTATATCTTGTTATTTTCAGTGGCAGATGAAGGGGGATGGCTGAGAAGAGGGTTTGTTGACTTACCTCATCTCGCATGTAAATACAGACAGGGGAGATTTCACAGTGCTGCTCCATGTATTCCCTGCAAAGGAAGGGAAAAAGTGAGCATACCCTGTTAAAGAGAAAGTTCTGCACTGGTCTTAAACCCATTGAATAAGCAACCCATCTATCCCAAATCCAACATAGATCTTCTGTGAAATTTCCCAAGCCTGACTCAATCCAAAGATCCCATAGGTATTCAAAACACAGCCTGTATTGTATTACACGTTAAATGTGCAAATTGCTATTTTCTCTCCCAACCTGAGTATTCTGCCATATATTTTCCATTGTTTTGCTTCAGAAAATGAAGGACAATAGATCAACTGTATTACATCGTATCGAGGAAATCAGCTTAGCCTTAGAGCACAACAATGATCGGAATACACAGGCCATGCTCCAATGGCCACAAATTTGCTTTTATACAAATTCCAGCCACAAGCTGATGTTCAAGCTGGACTAAAACTCAGGCTACCCATAATCTCTCCCAAAAGGGACAACAATGTATTGTTGAGAGGGATACATCAGAAATTGAAATTAACACACCTCTGTTGTTTTGCATTTACACCAAGGTAAAATACACTTGTCTACACTCGATACAAACACACTAATAGCGGTACCACAAGTCAGCCCAAGTATGAGATAGTGGCACTCTAGAACATAATACAGTGTATATTTACTGCAGTATTCTGCTCACAGAAGGTGCCTCTGATTTTCAGAAATGCAGGCCCCCCCTCATGTTTCATCCCACCCCCATCCAAGAGAATCCTTCAACCCTCAGGAGAGGCACAGGGGCTGCTCTGGGAAAGAGACACTGGGGAGATAGTCATCCCTGAGCTTCCTTGCACTCACAGTTCTTTGGATACAAGCCCATGTTTATCTCCATGCCATGAAAAACTTCACCTGCTGATTTCTGTCAAGCTACTGTTAAAGACAGGCCAAATGGGTTTTTTTTTTTCCTGCTGGTTGGCAACCCTACCTCTTTTTGAATATCAAATGTTGGCATATATGCAAAAAAGACAGAGGCAACATCAACATGCCCAGTTACTGTAAGAAGAAGGAATAGGCCTCAGGTACTCCCAATGTTTATGAACATTTTTTGCATTACTACTTATAGGAAACACTCTTAGGACAGAGGTTAGGACTGAGAACAAAATTCCACGGAATAAATGCAGGAACTGATCCAAACGAAAGGCTTCATTCCAAACTCAACACTAATTGCTGGTTGGACGTGACGCAGGACTAAAGACGATGTAATGCTGCTCGTTCCCAAACAGCATCAGTTGTGCCCAAGTTTAGCTTAGAAGATAAGATTTCAGTCACAAAACAAAAATACTTGGTCAAGACAGGAAAACAGAGTGCACCAGTAAAAGAGCCAAAGGCTTTATATGTTAGATAATGAGCACCACAAAATTGATGGTTAGCACTCAAATCGAAAGGAAAAGACCAAGTCAAGACTGAGAACTAGCAGGACTGGGTCAGGATGTTTTTGCTGAAAAAAAACACAAATCAATTAGAACAGCATGCCTACCTAGACCTACCTATTATCATGTCATGTGGCAAACTTTCTAGGTAATAATCTATGGTCCACTCTTCTAAAGGATAGCAACCAAGAATATAGACTGATAATAAGAAGCTGTTTGATATGCTCTTATTAATAACCCATTAATTTGCTTTTATACAAGGCATTCACATTCTTCATGGAGTTCTCTTCAAGTATCACCCTAGCATGCATCACTTTATTTCGCTCTCTGCATCTCACCATCATCCACCTCCTGTCACAATAAAAGTTTGCCTCACCCTTTTTTTACTTCAAAAAACATTTTTTGACTTTGTTGAGGTCTTTTAACCCCTTGAGAGAATTTGAAGATGACATGTGGGACCTTTTAGTTGTTGTTCTTGTTGTTCTCTTGTTGTTCAGTTGTGATGAAGAAAAGCATTGCTGTAGTCCTTCTCTATCTGAAACTTGCTCTGGTTACAGAACAGAAGCCACACTTTGCAAGGGGTGTTCTACCAGCTACAATTTCTAAAAAGTCTGTATAGCAGCCCAGTTCTCCAGGGGAATAAGCAAACCTTTCCTACCTGAACCACAAGCATTTAGTGAAAGTATTTGGTGAAAGAGGCCATGCACAAGTGTCAAGAGCTAAGGCAGGGGTGTGAAACAAGGCCTGCAGGCCAGATACAGCCCACAAAAGCTCTTTTTCCGGCCCCCATGGTAACTGGACTCTCCCAGCACCACCATCAGCTGCTCTCAGCTGCTGAGCTGTGAAATGACACATTGGCAGAAGAGGCACTGCTGAAAGGGCGGAGCTGGGAAAGCCTAATTATCATGCAGGCCACTCTTTTAGCAGCGCCGATTCTGCTGAGGTGTCACTGCTGAAAGGGCGGCCTGCGAGATAACTGGGATCTCTCAGCGCCACCCATTCAGCAGCACCATTTCTGCCAAGGTGCTGGGAGGGAGACACAGAAAGGGGCCTCAGAAGTTGGGGAACAGTACAGGGGAAGAGGCAGACCAAGAGGGGCGAAGAAGGGAGAAGCTGCTGAGACGATGCGAGAGCCCAATTATCATGCCGGCTGCCCTTTTAGCAGTGCTGGTCCTGCCGCGGCATCACTTTGCAGAGCAAATTACAGCTGCTGAGTTGTGAAGTGACGCCTCAGCAGAAGCAGCGCTGCTGAAAGGGTAGCCAGCATAATTGGGTTCTTCCATATCTTGAAAATATGATCAAAATTTTCTCTGTCATTTGCAGCTAACAAGTTCCTAAATAGAGAAGAGTGCTTATTTCTGGTCACCACTCTGCTTAATGATGTCACTTCCTGTTTAATGACATCACTTCCGGCCCTCAGCAGGCACCATGAATGCTATTCGGCCTGCTGTATGAAACGAGTTTAACACCCCTGGGCTAAGGGGTACTTAGTCACTATTCTGAATTTATAACCTATCCTTTGTAAGCATATAAATGAAACTATGCCCCTGCAGGAAGATAGGGCAGCAAATTGCTAAAGCATAGGTTTTGGAAACAGGAACACTAAAAGTTATTAACAGTAAACTTTGAGCACAAACTTGAAAGAACATCTTGTCAATGACATACTTGTGAGCACAGAAGGGAAGCAGCAGAATTTCTAAAACCTTATTTCTAAATGACAAGTCAGAAAGATACTCTGAGGCTAAGAACATACAATGGTCTTGCACCTTTTCCAAACACTTAAGTAACCTGCCCCTAGTGGATCTCTTACAGTGTGCATGTCACTGCAGACTGTTCCATTGTTCTGCTTACCAGAGAAGTTCTGGTAAGATTAACCCATAGCCTTCTACCACCTTGCTCTCAATAGCACCTCTAACAGGCAGGTGTAGATTGATCTCTCCATTTCTCCCCCATCCCCCAGGAGAAAGCACACATACTGTACACTTAAATTCCTCCCTTTCAAGCTGTTTTACTGCTACTCCCTTTCCCATGATTTTGCTCATACTAGCTTCAACAGTGCAGGGCTTCTCCTTCAATATTTGTAAAATACACCAAGACATAGTGGGAACTTCCATATACTGTACTGTACTTGCAAGAAAAAGTTACAAGAGAAACACAGAGTAAGGGTGACAGACAGTTCTTTGCAAGTGTCAGGACTGCCTGTGGTTTAAAATTTACACTTTACAGGAATGTCAGAATCTGACTGAGAAGCTACAAGAGAAGGGCCACCCCACCACCCTAAATCTGGATACCCCAAGGATTACTACGCAAGACAATGTATCCTTGATCAAGCCTCTGCAAAAAGTGACATACACAAAGATCTCGAAGAGATGAGATTGTATGTAATGTTTGGAAGCCAGCAGGCCCCTCCTCCAGCTGCTGCTAATCCATTACGTGCATTCTCTGAGGCAAGCAGACACTTCAAACAGGCTGCCATTTCTTTGATGTGCTGTTCTTCAGAAGGGGAACAGCAGGCAGATTAGATTCCCTCATGTAGGGATCTGACAGGGCCTGTAAACATCTTGTGTAAGGACTAGAGCATGCCGAGGAGGAGCTCGCAATAGCTTCCAGACCTTCTTCAGACCCAATTAGCAGAAATGGACACTAGGGACCTGGGGGGAAATTCCAGTGGGTTTACAAACTTATCCCCTTGTGTTTTGAGGAGAGTTGCAGAACTCCAAGAAAACACTCCAAATGAGACTGCCGAAGAATGATGCAGAAGAGCCAGCAGCTAGCAAAATGGCTAGTGACTACCAGGATCCACACTGAAGCAGCTACTAAGGCAACTGCATTACAAAGTGCAGAAACACCTCAACTTACACAGTGGGAAAATACAGCCAGGAGAGCATCACTTCAGATCGCTACTCAACCAGATCACATATGGCTTTTTAGTGTTCCTAGAATTTAATGAGGAGTCATCCAAATGGCTGCTTTCCCATCCCAGAGGGCAGGAAATCCCAGCTGTGCCTCATGGACTGGTTAGTAATAATTAGCACTTCTGTTGTGCTTCTCATCTTCAAAGGAGATGTTTCATTAGCACTGTTATACCTTAAGCCAAGTCAAGCCAAACATCTGCACAAGAAAATGGTTGCTTTTTAACCATGAAAAGATTCACCTGATGTACCACCACAGATATTGCTGAGGTCACGGTCATTCCTCAGCAACCAATGTTTTTTCTCAAGTGAACATGTGAAGCTACCTTATATACCAAGTTAGATCACTGGTCCTTTTGACAGGCATCAGCTCATCAGGATCTCAGGCTACGGTTTCTCTCAACCTTTATACCTGAGATCCTTGTTGGGTGGATCTTTAAACAGAGCAAGGCGCGAAAGAAAAGCGCGCAAAATTAAGGCAAGTAATCAAAGCGGAAATCGCCCATCGGCTGTGACCCAAAAAGGGCGGAAATCACCCTTCAGCTGCTAAACCCCGCAGCGCTGCCAGCCGGTCCTATCAGTTGTTTTGAGCATTCTCTTTTTCTATTCAGAATGGGGAGCCAAATTTGGTCTATAAAGGAGGTGATTTCCTCTTTGATTACTTGCCTTAATTTCGCATGCTTTTCTTTCGCGCCTTGCTCCGTTTAAAAGATCTTCTTGCCCCATTCTATCACAAGTACATCTTGACAGTCGCTGCTGTCTTCCACACCACAGGAAGGCCACAGACTTGGACGAAACGTCGTGTTTTACCCCTATGTTTAAAACTGTTTTAACGTGATTGGATCGTGTTTTTAACTCGACCATTTTGGATCTCATTTTTAACCTGATTTCAGCGTTTTTACGTGTTATTACATTTTTTACATGGCATCCAAACCCATAGTTCCTATTTCTTTACAAATTGTGTCTGGCCATGAAAGCTTCCGCGGCTTATACTTTGGTTTTAGTGGCAAGGTGAACAATATTTAAAACTATCTGAATTGAGTCAGTTGTCTTCCTGCCTGGGACAAATCCAGCCTCCATGAGTCAATTAAGGGATTAAACTATTGTCCAAAATGGCTGTGAAAATCCTGTTGTGACATATTGAATTTGTTTCCAAATTCATAAAATAGTTGTCCCCCGTGTGCCAGAAACAGATGAATTTACATTGAATTACATTTACAGATGAATTACATTGGTTGCTTCCAGCTCTCAATGTTTCCCTAATAACTGCTGTAAACTTTTTTTTAGTACCAGTCGCTTTATGTAAAGCTTCTAGTGAAGCAATTTTCTCATACAAATGTGTCTTGGAGATTAACAGATTGTTCCTAATGACCTTTAAATTCATTTATGCTTATTCCATGGACAACTACCTTCCTGGCATCTCATAGAGTTGCCGTAGAGAGAGTATCATCATCATCCTTTGCAAAATACAGTATTGCTCTAGCTCTTCTTTTAGCCTATGCTTGGAGCAATGATTTTTTAATAGCAAAGTGTTAAATCTCCAGATTGGCAAGTAAAGATGTTCAGCTCAGCCCATTAAGAAAGATTATTGGAGCATGATCCAGAACTGCAATACATCATATTTTAGAGTCATTTAAAAGCATCACTAAATTGAGGAAATATATAATCTATTCCCAAATAAGATGAAACACAAGGTGAGAAAGAGAGTCTTTAACACTTGGGTGGAGATGCTTCCAGGTGTGTGTTAGTCCCTGAGAACTCAAAACTTGCGACAGGGAAGAAATCTTTTCCTGTATATTTTTTATCCACGTTTAAAGCGGTGTCACAAATGAAGATCAAGTCACCTTCAATTAGGGTTCCCTCTCTGAATGAATCTAGCTGCTGAAATGCATCACCTAAGAAGGCCAATTAGCCTTCACATTTGGACAACAGACTGATCTCAGGGCTAAGACCCTGTCATGTAATTTCACCTTTATAAAACTGAACCAGCCAAAGAAACTACTATTTAATTAAGAATTTAGCAAGAATTACAGCAACACCTCAAGATTTCAATGTGTCAGGGGGGAAAAGCATTCCATAAAGAAGGGATTTCAAGGGAGCACTTCTTATTTTTGATGGTTTTCTGCAAAAAAAAAAAATTGTATTGGAGCACTCTTTCCTAATTACAGCAAGCACTCTTCTTTTTATAAACACTCTAACCCCATGACATTCCAAGAAAAAGCAGTGACAGATGACATCATGACTCATAGGAAGAACATAAGCAAAAGACGCCAATCTTAACAAAGTAATGAAAGAGTCATGGCCTCGCATTTTGAAAGCGAAGATCGTTGTACTTTGGAGTAAAGCTTAAAGAAGTGGAACAGGGAAACAAAGAAGCAAAAAATAAAAATAGAAGTTTCTAGTCAAAAGAGTGGGTAGCCAACATCTGCCACCCACATAGGCTCACAGAGCCATTTGATCCAGTGGAGTGCATGGTGGATCACCATAAGAATATAAGAAAAGCCCTGTTGAAGCAGATCAAAGGCCCATCTTGTCCAGCATCCTATTTTCCATAGTGGCCCACCAGTCGCCTCTGGGAAACCCACAAACCAGAGAGAAAGGCATACTTCTCTCCCGTCATCACTCTCCTGCAACTGGTATTTTGCTTCTTGTAGGAACGGTATAAAGATCCGCATTCAGCCATGAAAAAAAAATCAAGTCACAAAAAGATTTCCATTTAGTAGATCAAGGAAACGTTAAATAAAGTGGCTAACAGTATAAAGACAAGCACAGAGAACAAGGGACATTGCCAAGAAAGTAGGCAAGAGTTAGATTCCAGTACCCCCAGTGTAGAAAGATTCTTGAGTTAATCTCAGTTCATCCTTTATGTTTCTGTTTATACTGTACTTGCATTTGTTCCAATTAGTCACAGACCAGGCCTCATTGGTTTCCAAAGTGTTATCACTGAGCTCTGATTCAGCATCATCCAGAACAGAAGATGGTTGAATGTGGAAATGCTTCCAATGTAGAGTTGGATTAGATGGTCTCTCATTTCTTTCAAATTGGTAGCCACAAGAGATGTTCCTTTCTCTGTGAATAATGAGTTTAAATGGGAACCCCTACTGGTATGAGATGTCTGCATCACACAGCTTTTCAGCGTGGGGTTTACAGCACAGTGCGTTGCCTGTGCTGTAATGTCTCTGGGCAGAGATACTGCAGCACCAGGACTGTGGTTCCCTCATATAGTAAAGGCTGGGTTGCTCAGAGTTCTCTAGCTAACTTTTCTTTCACAGAAAAGTGTGCAAAACAAACAATTGTGTTTTGTAGAAGACTGGTATGCAAAGGCAGGGAGGCTAGAGCTGTACCAATGGGGCGTATGCTGCATCCTATGATGGGGGGCCAGTCATTGTCCCCTTACCTCGGGGCTGCATTGCTGCTACATTGGTGCTGGAAAGTTGGTTAGGAATGGGTCCTAAATGTCTTAATCTTTCTAGTCTTAAATCAGGATATGTTTATTAAGAAAATATTCTATCATTTGCTTATTTTACCCACCAGGTGATGTTCCATTATTTGCTGTAGGTAACTTTTGTGCTTATGGAAGTATTTTTTCTTACTCCTAATTGGGATATATACCTGCACCACTTTTTAAAGGGGTTTTCAGCTCTCGCTATATACCAGTTTTAATCCCTCTATTGATGCACTTCATACCTGTCTGTCCGTTCATCAGGTCTTAGAAACTTTTCAAGTACAATACTGTATATGGCATGTCTTTCAGAATGCTGTGGCATATAGGAAACTCATTTTGGAGTGACAGTCAAATTAGCTTCTTATATGCTGCAAAATTTTAGAAGGCTTATAATAAAGAAAATGAAGTTCTTTATAGCACCAAGACATGATGAGCTGCCAGACAGGTGTGAAGACAATAAAGACTTGCACCATTCACTATATTTCCTTCTACTCCCTACTTGTGGCAAGCTATAGTCTTATTATATGAACTAATTTCTTTGAAAAGTTTTATTTATAGAAAATCTAGCTTCAGTGAAGATTCTTATACTAGATTATTTTTTGGGTTCCTACTACAGTACTTATAAATTCTCTTTTACGTTGATTCCAGAAAGGAACTTCGTTACGCTTTTTTCATTCTGCTCAACATTTGGCACCAAATGTGTTTTGTAGGGTTAATTTTTGATTACTTGTTTTTAAAATCTACTTTGGTATCTGATCACAAAAAGTATACAGGGGCTCCCTGGTATCTGTGGGGGATCCATTCCAGGCCCCCCTGTGGATACCGGCGAACCATGGATAGGGGTGAATGCCCCCTCTGTGACCCGCCTCCCGTGCGCCCCACTGGCCATTATTTTACCTTGGAAGGTGGTCTGTGTCTATCTTGAAACAAGCACTACAAGCAGCAGCGTATTCCAGTTCCTGCTTCCTGTTCTTTGGCTGAACCTCTCTAGCACTCAGCCGGCTCCAGTGCTATAAGCAGCATGCTGCTGCTTATAGCGTTTGTTTCAAGGAAGACACAGACCACCTTCTAAGGTAAAACAATGGCCGGTGGGATGTGCGGGGGGACCTCCCGCTATCCGCAGATAAGTGTGGATAGCGGATCCGCAGATACTGGGGGGCCCCTGTACACCAATTCACTCTCATGCTGCTAGTATTCCATGCTGTTGTTGCTGGTGTGCATAGCTTTATTTTTGGATGTACTGTATTTATTCAGATATACAGTACTGCATGTATTTATATGTTGTTGTTGTTCAGTCGTTAAGTCGTGTCCGACCCTTCGTGATCCCATGAACCATATACCGCCAGGCCTTCCTGTCCTCCACTATCTTCCTGAGTTCGCTCATTTTCATGTTCGTTGCATCGGTGATGCTGTCTAACCATCTCATCCTTTGCCTTCCCCTTCTCCTTTTGCCTTCAGTCTTTCCCAGCATCAGAGTCTTCTCCAGAGAGTCCTCTCTTCGCATTAGGTGGCCAAAATATTTGAGTTTCAGCCTCAGTACCCGTCCTTCCAGGGAACAGTCAGGGTTGATTTCATTTAGGATTGACTGATTTGATCTCCTAGCAGTCCAAGGGACTCTCAGGAGTCTTTTCCAGCACCACAGTTCGAAAGCATCTATTCTTCGGCGCTCAGCCTTCCTTATGGTCCAACTCTCGCAACCATACATTGCTACTGGGAACACCATCGCCCTGGCTATACAAACTTTTGTTGGCATGGTGATATCTCTGCTTTTTATTATGCTGTCTAAGTTTGCCATAGCTTTCCTTCCAAGGAGTAAGTGTCTTTTAATTTCATGGCTGCAGTCTCCGTCTGCAGTGATCTTGGAACCCCAAAAAGTAAAATCTGTTACTGCTTCCATTTATGCCCCTTCTATTTGCCAGGAATTGATGGGCCCAGATGCCATGATCTTAGTTTTATTAATGTTGAGTTTCAAGCCAACTTTTGCACTCTCCTCTTTCACCCTCATCAAGAGGCTCTTTAGTTCTTCTTCACTTTCTGCCATTAGGGTGGTATCGTCTGCATATCTGAGGTTGTTGATATTTCTCCCAGCAATCTTGATTCCGGCTTGCGATTCATTCAGCCCTGCATTTCTCATAAGTTAAATAAGCAGGGTGACAATATACAGCCTTGCTGTACTCCCTTCCCAATTTTGAACCAATCGGTTGTTCCATGGCTGGTTCGAACTGTTGCTTCTTGACCCGCATACAGGTTTCTCAGGAGACAGGCAAGGTGGTCTGGTACCCCTCCACAAGGGCCACCAGGGTGCCTCACAACAGAAATAAATCAAATCAATTTATAAAATAGACAAGCACGTTATTCATAAAATAAATCCTTCCACAAGGCTACTCCAATCAACTCATACTTACAGCCCAATCCTAACCAACTTTCCAGCACCAATGCAGCCCCAAGGTAAGGGAACAAACATTCCCGTGCTTTGAGGAGGCCTCTATGACTGCCTGCCCGCCGCAGGATGCAGTACGGGCCCTGTTGGCAGAGCTGCATTGGCGCTGGAAAGTTAGTTATGATTGGACTTTAGCTTGTCATTAGCTTGTCATTGGTTTCACAAAAAGAAAGTTCCCATGAACGAGGAGCCTATTACAGTAATAAAGCTACTCTCTAGTAAAACTAAATATAAACAGAAAATTCAGTGATAGGATCGTTTAAGTTAGAAATAGTATGAGAACCAGAGAACTACTATGAGAACCAGAAAACTAAGGCAGAGAGATGTTACAGAAAAACTGGGTACAGCAATAAACTGAACAATAATTACACAGATCACTCAATGTAAACATAGTGGGAGCTGAACAACAGAAGACTGTTAAACTGACACAATGCAGCAATCTGTAGCTACTAGATGTTTCTGTTGAGTGCAGTGTAACACTAAATACTATGTATAACTAAGCCACACGATATGGGCCAATATATGAGCAAGGAGATTAACAGGTCCATCTGAAATTAAATGTCTGAAATTAAGAGTTCTCTGTGGTAATACAGTACTACAATGGTGCAGTCTGACATAAACAGCATTACTTGTGAGGTTAATGTCTGCAATGTGTCACAGGGAAAAATACAGAAATTGCAAATCCACTAGCTGGCAAAAGAAGTAACACTCATCTGCATGTTGTTATTCATACAAGCGTCCAAGCTGGCCCACCCACTCCTTTCCTGGTAGTTTTGTCATCTTGGGTTTGGATGCCCTACTATGACAGTAGGTCAATGACTCTCTTAGATGATTATTGGAGTGGTTTCTGAACCTGAACAAAATAGTTGCCAATTACACAATCCTACAACACCACATGTGGACTATGGAAAAAAAAAGGCTCTCAACTAGAACAGGAGCCAAAAAGTCCCATTTGATCAGAGAGAGCCCAGAGCAAAAATTCAAGATGTGGACATGACGGAAACTACACTAGGCTGGCAGTCCCTTCCCAAGTGTTAGGTAAGCCCTGCCAAGAAGTGGAGGGGGGAGGAGCAGGGAGTTAAGACTCTCCAACAGAATTTGTAGTAATTGTCTGTGATTTATGAAGCACAGTTTTCTAAGCCACAAAAGAAACAAAGTTAAGTAACAAATTGTCTTGGGAGTACAAATGATTAGTTTGACATATGTTTTTAAAGAGCGGCCATTATTCTTGAATCCACTTCAGAGAAGGAAGTATTAAATGAGGACTGTAGCAAGAGGGAGGCAAACCATCACAGAAACGTTTTTTTATCCACAGACACTGCATACAATGCACAGACAGACAGCTTACAAGGTAGAAGAAGGCAAGTGGCAGCAAGAAGAAAGCCCTTCTCCTTGAAACAAACACCTGATCCAAGGTTTGAAAGGGTCTATTCAGCCCACAGTACAAGCAAAGCTGCCCTCTTGTCTGGAGACTTTTCACAGTCAGTCAGTGCATGCCCTCAATCAATTGTTAGCCCCAGCATTATTCTCCTGCACATCCCATTTCAATCATGCCACCTGCACATAAAAGATTGCACTTGCACCTAACAGTCCCTTTCTTTAAAATAAATAAATAAATAAATAAATAAATAAATAAATAAAGCTGGCTGCGTACGCTCTAGCACAGTAGGGAAGGCGTGCACAGAGAAAAGATTCACAAAATAGCCAAACACTGGTTCTGGCAAAGGCGGAACTTGTTGAGGCCATTATTTTCTCCAAGGATCACTAGCTTTTCCTGTGCAAACGTGTATGAACCTTAAAAAAAAAAGCACAATGCACAGGGGGTGGAGAAGAGAAGGGTTACATTCAACAGCCACATCACACAATATACAGTATAACGACATTTGTGCAACCCCATTCCACATCATAACAGCAATGCATACTCTGTGGTTAAAAAAAACACACCCTACATTTTCCTAGGACAAAAACATTGTAACATGAATGACATTACAATATTCCCTGTGCAATACTGCGGGGGACATACACAGGCATGTAGACAAATGAGAAGCAAATGCACATTGACTGTGCAATAACCTGACTGTGAAGGGAATCTATAGGCCAAACTGCATGCTACAAACAAATGTGTGCAGCTATGGTTTGATGGGCCTTTTTTATATTAAAAGTTGCATTAGAAGATCACAACTGATGGCAGAGACACAGTGGCAAGGGCACTTAGTCCTTTTTTTGCCTATCATTCTCCTACTCCGCAGTCTTCTCCACAATGGGTTTAAAATCTACATTTTAAATGCAGGGGAGAAGTAAGATGCTTAGGGATGACTTGGAGCAGGAAAACAGTGGATAAGGAAAGAGTGAACACACTGCTAATTGTGTCCTGCTAAAGTAATGGTAATCTTTAAACACAAATTAAGGCTATTGAGCTACACTTACAAGCATGTGTGTATAATGTCTAGTTCAGCCCTAAGGGTGCTTCTTCCTTTCCTTTTGCTGTTGCTTCTTCTGAAGAGGAGGAGCAGAAAGGTTCCTGTTCTTCATTGGCAAAAGGATGGTGTAACCAAGAAGTGCTACAAACCAGTATCACTCTAGAAATGTAGACTGCTCAAAGCTCACTTTGGACTGCCATTGGCTTCCCTGTTTTGTCACTAGCTTTAAGCAGTGATGCTATCCAGTTTCCTTACGCGGAACTAGCAGATTGACCCTGAATTGTTCACCCTTCGGGCAGCACAATCCTCACATTAGAGTTGGCGCTGGAACGAGTGTTCCGGCGCTGGGAGATGTCGCGAATGTGCCGTAAAGCACATTTGCGACGACTCGTGAGCAAGGAAGGCCGGCGCAGAGGCTGGCCTCCCTTGCTCCGGTGACGGAGCTCCCCTGTGGCGGCCGCCGAACCCAGGTAAGGATCCGGCGGGCACGTTTCACCAGGCAGGGGAGGGGGGCCATTGGCCCAGCCAGTCCGGGAGGGGGCGGGGGACGGCCACGGCCACATCCCAGACCCCGCTGGGTGGCTGGGCTGTTACACGGCTTCCTCTGACTTCCATCAGCAATTTTGCTGGCGGAAATCCGGAGGAGGCCGGTCGGACTTTACACGAGTGTCCCCTTCCCTGAGTAGACCTCCAGCCCAGCGGCAGCCTGGCCGCCGGTGCACAGGATCCGGCGGGTGGCCCTGGGCTGCGGGCCGGATCCTTACGTAGAAATGTGCCGTAAGACTGTACTACAAAGTGGTCGTAGTATAATCTAGTCCTCTCCAAAGTAGTATCCATTAACTTACTACAATTCTCTTCAATTAATGAAGAGTTATGAAGTAAAAAAACTGCAAAATCAAATACACTGCATCTTATTTATCTCAAAGTAACCATAGGTAAGATTTTATAAAATCAGCAGCACAGATTCATTCATTCAACAGCATACTTACTGTCTATATGCTACATATTTGGCTTTTTTAATTTTTCCTACATTGTTCCTCCTTTGCACTCACCTGGTCTCTGCAAAATGGCCAAGGATCTCCCACAAGGTCTGGCTGGAGCAAAATGTGTCTTGGAGCCTAGAACCATTATCCAACTGCAGGGCAATCCGCACCTAGGAGGCAGAACCCAGTGAGTCAGTATAGGAGTAAACGTGTCCCAAATAATTATTGGTACAATGATGCTTAAGGCAACATTTGACAAAGTTATATTTTATTATATATAATAAATATGTATTTGGAGTTACATGGCAAATATAATCCTGACTTAATCCTGGAGTTTAACTAATGCTTCATAATTCTATGCATATTTACTTAGAAGTAAGTCCCATTTTGTTCAATGGGGTTTATTCTCAAGAAAGTATGCAAAGAATTGCAGCCTCAGACATTTACATCTTTTAACACTTAAACACAGTGACCCAAAAAAACAAACTGACAATATGGATCAAATCTTAGTTCCATTATTGCTTCTCTAAAGACAAAAGATATAACATACAATTCTTAGAGCAGTTCTACACATTCACCAAAACCACACTGCAAAGTTCATTATGGACCAACTGTACTATTTCAGGCTGCAAGTGAGAGACAACATTTTCAGTCCCCCCTCCAGATTAAAACAAAAAAAGGTCTGCCACATAGAAAACTAGCATACTAGGGAAAATCATAAGCCACATGCTTTGAACTAGCCAGCCTCTAGGAAAATAAGAGCTTGGGGAACTTCCAATGCAGTAACTTGCTCATCAGTGGGACATACACCCTGCTGGACTTGAGCTCCCTATTCTTGACTTAGTCTTAGATGTCTCATTTTATTTATTTTGTGTATTTCAAGCCTAACATTTCAGATGTTCTACCTGGAGAATCCTGGAAATCCTCCTAAAATAGCAAGTTCAGATTCAAACATGAAATGCAGGTGCATCACACACCATTGATTCCCCCCACACACACACACACACACACAAACAGGCAAAGATAGCAAGTGGTCAACTCTATGCAAGGACAGAATCAATAGGAGTCTGCAGGCAAAAGGCTGCAAAAGCCTTTGACAAAAAGGCTTCCATTGACCATCGAGTAAGGGTGGTGGTGGAGAACTGATAAGGGATGACCTGCAGCCATTTCTACCTGCTGGCCCACCGCCTACCAAGCCACTCCAGTCAGTTCTCCAAGCGGGAAGAGAGCCAGTAGCAGCCCACCTCTTTCTCCAGTGCCACTGGCGGAATGAGGAAAAAAGTTTCCACTGCCACTTCTTTGCTGACACCAGGATGCTTAGGAAAGCAGCTGAATGTGGGCAAGGAGAGGCATGACATTCCAAAGCCTGGCCTCCTTGCCTGGAGCTCCTTCCTCCATGCCAGTCCTGTTTAAATAAACAGGAAGCGTGAGGCATACTGGGAGTTTACTTACTTGTTGGTCTACACAGCCACTAAATATCTCGTGCTTTTATTTTTAGAGAAAAGTTTAGTGTTTCTCCATTTAGATCCATACTCAACACTGCACAAGAAATGCAGTGAAAACAAAACTGGACCCAAAATACACAGGCAGATTTCCTTGTTTCTTTTCCCTAAAGCACAAGTAAGAAAGCTGAATGTTTTCTACAAAAATGGCTTATTTCTGTAACATGAATTTTCACTCATGAAATATTAATAGCAAACTTTGCCCAGGTAGCTTTGAAACAGGGGAAAGTATCCATTATTCACTGATGTGTCTCATTAAGGTAATAATGGACAAAGAAAAAAAAGCCAAGCAATCACTCAAAAGCCCATTTTGTGATGAGCCATCAAGAAGGAAGTTTGAACAGGAATCTGTAAGCTCTTCTGGCCAGGACAAAGTTAGTTTCCATTTCAGATCACTCTCCATTTCTTCCCTCTGGACCTTATAGTATGCTGACATGCCACAAAGTCAGCTCTGTGTCCATGGATTTTTGTAACATGAAGTAATGTATCTCTCAAAAAACATGGATTATGACGGAGTCATTAGGTACAGGTGGACATGGGCAATTACTGATTTGTTAATGTCATCCTATCTGGATGCATTGATGTCCTTGCACCTGCTACAGCAAGGAAAAATCCATTATGGAAAACAGTATCATCCCCCCCCCAAGTCATAGATTTTAGGATACTGACATTACCAACTTCAAATCAAGAAGCCTGAGCCAGAAAGACCATGCATGGGTGGCCAGATGACACCCACAAACATTCAAAAACAAAAATAAGCAACTCCTGCACACGCAGAGCTGGTGTTCTTTTTATTTTGCCTGCTGGCTTTTGATTCTGAGTCACTAGAGGGCTACATTTTCAATCTTTTCATCATAACTGGGAGAGCTAAAACTCTTTTTTAACAAGAGTGAAAGCTAAGATTCTATGAGAAAACACCAATGAAACCTCCAGTGTTGGCAATACTACAAGAGCTCTGAACCAGCATCGTTATCCCTAACAGGTCATGCCACCCATAACCCTCATCACTGAAACATCCAGGGGTCTGGAGAAAGAGACAGACACAACAAAACCTTTCCAATATTTTAACCAGCTTTCTTTTTCTTTTTTTAAATAAAAATGCTAGACACCACAAGACCCAACATGCACCAGTGCTTTCATTGGCACGAGTATGTTTGCAGTCACTCTTGCAGCATGGCCAAGAGTTGTGACCCACTGGGAGTCAGGAGCACGCCCACAGGAAGTAATGCATCTCGTCAGCCACCACTCACAAGGACTAAAGTAGTTTCATCCCATCATTGACACGGCTTTCCCAATTTCTTCATTGCCCAAGACCAACCTTCAGATTATCCTTGGCTGCACAACAGTGCCGACAGCTGACATCACCAGGCAACGAGACTCCTGTCCAGAAATCCAGTCTGCCAATTGCATCAGTTTTTAGGCAACAGTTCAAAGCCAGGCATGTCACGAAAGTCATATTCAGGCAATTTAAAAAAGAACTTCACAGAAATCCCAAGCTACATATAAAATAGTAATTTTTTATACAGCAAACAGAGAGCAATGCCAATAAGTTCTTAAGTTTACAAACATGTGACCACAAGACTGATTAATGATTGAATTGCTGCATTAGTTCTTTGTAACAGTGCCCTTCCTCTTACCACAAAGGAATCTGTTTGCACTGCCTTACATACATGTATTTTTCAAAAGTCAGAAAGCTTTAGGAACAAACTGTGAACACCAATTCAAGAATGATGACATTATTCCTGCCGCTCTTGTATTCATGGTTTCTAGCAAATCTTATAGACTGTCTCCTGCCAGGGCTATACATATTCCATGATTTCATCACATAAGTACAGCCTGCATCTTTAGGCTACAGTCTAGCACAGTTATACAAACATTGTTTGTCAACTGCAGAGGGACTAACTTATATACATAGCTAGGATCAGAGGAACATATCGCAACATAACTAATGTTTACATTGAATGCTGTTCCTGAGATCCTCTCTTACAAGTTCTGCCTCCATTTGTGGAGACTTTTGAAAAGAGATTCCCTGTGGTAGCCCATGCCTTGTGGATTTTGTTACATTACAGTACTCTGCCTTCAAAGACCACTGTTTGAACTGGTATTCAGCTATTCTCCCCAGGGAAAGGTGGGGAAAAGGGGAAAAACACACAAACCATAGTATTATGTTTAGAACACAAATCATGGTTTGGAGTCTAATCAATGGTTACTACAAACCACAGTTTAGTATTACACAGGGGAGGTCAGCCAGATTACACATGAGAGGTCAGCCAGATTGGACACAGACTTCCCCCTGAAGTCCTATACCCACCTGAAGCAACAGCAGCACAAAGGAGAACTCTCCTCTGTCTCCTGCCCGTGGAGTATGAGTCCACTGAGGTTGCTGCTGCTTCCCCTTCACAATCGCTCAGTAAGCTTACCTGTAGCTCACCAGACGACAGTGAAGGGGAGAGCTGCAGCAGTCCTTCCTCCATGTGTAAAGCTCCAGTTTAAAATGCCAGACAACCCACCTCTTACGCAATGTACTGTTTAAGTTCAACATCTGATTATTGATGGCTATTATCTGGTATAATACTCAATAATACTTAAGATTTGTATAGCGCTTTCTGAGTATACAAAGCATTGTCCTTACAACACCCCTGTAAGGCAAGTATTGTTATTCCCACATTGCAGCGGAGGAACTGAGGCTGAAAGGGCTTGCCTAAGGCCACCTTGTGAAATTTTATGGGAGAGGCAAGATCTCCTGTAGTATTCAATATATTTAGCCTGGAAGGGATCCTATCCTCCCGCCTAGGTCTCCAGCCCTGACACAGGGCTTCTCGGGCTGACCCAAGTAGCTCCATAGCAGTGGTTGGGGTGTTACTCCAAGGAGTAACCCAAGCCCGCTCCTCTCCAGCACTGGATACAGTGTGGGCCTGGTGCCCATGCTGCACCGGTGTTGGATAAGATTACGCTGTTAGTTGGAATTGGACTGTAAGGCTGCAATTCTATACACTTACCTGGGAGTAAACACCACTGAACTGACTCAATGGGGCTTACATCAGAGTAGACGTGCATAGGATTGCACTGCAGAAATTGCAAGACGAACACTCTTTTGTCAGTATTACCAAAGAATTAGTCTTCTTTTTAAAAATGTAATCCCTCAACATAAACTAAGTTATGGTCTACGTTAATACATTCAAGGCATAGAGAGACAGACAAACTCATATTTAAATCATAACTACGTTACTGACAAAGGTGGAAGCTGAAACATTTAATATTATATGTTCTCTGGTCAACCACTTATTTAGATTTTTACTATTTTATACACAGATTTGGAGTCAATTCATTTTTATATACATTTTTTAATTTTCTCTTGAAATACAAACCCCCTTACTGCCAACTTATCTCCTGTTCCTATATTTGTTGAATTTATCCATTCTTCCTTTCCTGTTATTGACAGGTCTTCTAGGGCAGTGCGCTTCCCAAACTATCTGATGTGGTGGGTCAGCAATTCGTTTTCTAGTGTGCCAGGTACCGGTACCATATCTGTGTCAAATTATTACTATTGTTTCTTTCTTTCCTGGAAATTCGTCGCAGACCAGCAGCGGTCCACAGACCACCACTTTGAACAGCACTGTTCTAGGGGACATGCCCCAGTTCATTCTTTTTTTTAATCACACCATGTATTAGAGAAGTGTTCAGGAGCAAATCTGCTTTTAAATGCAATGTGCTAGCACTGCCAACTCCATAGCCCACTTCTCTATGTTAAGAGGGACTGTTTTCCAAGGCTACAATATAAAGCACTTTGCTGCCTGGCTGCAGACTAAGCTGAGTCTTCCAAGCACTTACTCTCAAAAGCTGTTAACTACATCACACTGCCAGCGTATATATGTGCTTTCTCTTCACTGTATCTCCCATATTGTGTTCTTGTTGACCATTTTCTTTTAACATACTCAGGTGGGGAGCAGTTTATTCTAGATAAAGTAGTTAGCTGATGTGATCATAGATAAGATTAAAAAAAACTTTGCTGCTGCTGGCTTTCACTGAAGATGTACTATTTATGTAGAATGTTTTTCCTCCTTAGCACATGTCCTATTTCTGTAACCCTTCCATTTTTTGATAAATGTAAACAGTTTGTTATGACAGGTAAGGTACTTCTTTAAAGAATTTTTATAATGACTACAAGGCAGCTATGGATCTAAGGCCAAAAATCTTTCTGATGCACAAGTTTTCTCAGCAAATATAGTTCATACTTCCAATTAAATTTGTTGGAATTAAGCCTCTGGGGTTAATTCTATCTCAGACAACAGTATATCCCCTTTTCAAGGCAATTCTTCCAAAATTATCACTCATATCAGGGAGTAGCACAGAATCAGTCCATCATGGTTGTAAGGAACAAATTGCAAAAGGTTACCCAATTATTTGTATTGTTAGCAGATGCATCTAGGTGGTATGGTACCTAGGTGTCTTAAACCTTAGGTCTACTATTTCAGGTCAGCAGTAGCTCCACAGACAAGAAAATCCAAATCTCGACTTCCTCTTGGTAACATCCATCTGTCCATGCTCATTCTAGCACACTGTCTACATTTTAGACCGGTGGAATGCAGTTCCACCGGTCTAAGGTGTCACAAATGTGCTGTAAAGCATGTTTGTGACACCTGGTGAGTAGGCAGCGCCGGCACCGCTCTATTCGCCGCAGATCTGGAGCTGCACCTGCCGGGGAAGGCAATGGAAGGGCACTGGGGAAGGCGGAACGGGGAGTTCCAGGTGGGTGGGATTGGCTGGCCAGGCTCAGGAAGGGGGAGAGATTGTTGGAGGCCTCCTCCGTCATATTCCATTCTCCTTCCTGGGCCTGGCTGCTGTTACACGGGCCTCCCAGATTTGCACCAGCTAAAACTGGCGCACATCCAAGGAGACCTGTTCGGGCAGCTGAGGCTTACACCGAGGTGACCTCCCAGCTGGCTCTGTGCGCTCTGGATGCAGCAGAACCTGCACCGGACCTGCTGCATCTCAGGGCGCACTGCGCAGAGTTAAATAGGATTATGCTGTAAGTCATACAGAATTGTGGATTAAGCATGGCAGTTCATTTTGACCATACCCTTGCCCCCTCCATGACCTACTAACTGGCCTATTCCTTTAGGCATGTATATATGCAGTGGTAAAAGTAGGAAAAAACAGTCTCTTACTGGTACTGCTGGTCTTGGTCACATAGCCCTACCCCTCCACCTTTGACCATGTTCACATAGCACTCCCATCTTTGTCCATGTCCTTTCCTGAAACATACTGATATGAAATAATGTACTGTAAAGTACTTTTGAGAATGTGAAGCGACTTTCCTGTCTCTGTGACAAACTTCAGTCTATCCTCATATGTTTAGAATTAAAGGAAGAGGGAAGACTGCAAGGCACTCATACAGGTCTGAGTATAGCAGCTTCTCTTTATAGAAATAAAGCACTGCCCCACCCATCCTTTGTGTTGCAGTCTGGCAACACAATCCAAAATATTGTCTAAATGGTTAAAGTTTAAACATTATGCAAGGACTGTGCAACTGACTATACCCGCTCACTTTCACCTGTGTACTCGAGTTGCTTTTCTGGCCATTTGAGAGGCCTAGCGATGGCAAAAAGGCTGGCTGAAGTGAACGTAATAGTGAAATTGTTGAAAGTAATGCAGCTTCTCTTAATTAGAAAAACTAAGGCTGGTATCCTAAATTTCTCTTGTGCAAAAAAAAAAAAAAAATGCACTTCTGTTAATGCCTGGGTGGGTGGGTAGGGCGAATGAAACAATTTTTCGCTGACCTCCCCTTAACTCTGAAGTTCTCTACACCCCATACAGTCCCATTTCAGGGGATTCTTGACTGCCCTAGTTTTCAGCAGGCACGCAGGGCTGCTATGTCAAGCCAGCAGCAGGAAAGGTCTTCTGTGCACAGTATTTAGGACACCACCCTGAATGTTTTTACAAGAAATGTAAGGAAGCCTATCTGAAGCAGAAATAGCTATCAGAAAAAGAGAGTGATTTCAATGATAATGACTACATATAAAAGTGGTCCTTAGCCACTGCAAAAGCCAAATAAGACAGTTATCCACCACTTAGAAATTCAAAAAACCAAACCAATGTTTTTAAAGATTCAAATTTGGGAAAATATGATAATAAAATCAATCAAGGATGTTATAGATCAATTTATAAAGTATCGTAGAAAATGAGTAAGTGGCACGGATCATCAGATGAATTTATCTCTGCTTTATTTAGTAATATTCAAATATCATTGAAGTTGGAAAAGGAGCATTAAATGCATCAATTCACCTCCAAGAGATAGCTAATTTAATTAAAGGGGAATAAGTAAGCAGGTCAAGATGCCGTCATAGTAGAATATGATGAAAATGTTCTGACATTCTTGTTGTCATTGTTCCCACAAAATGTAGATTTTTACTGAACAAGATCAGGTACACTTCTTAGATAGCGGTAGATGGTTAAGATTTAGACCTACCGGTATCTCTGCTGGAAATGCAAGGCCCCAGACCATATCAATGCATGTATTACCAGAAAATCTCCCATTTAACAAACAATTTAGACTACATTCTGGCAATCTGGTCAATGGCCAAGCATGATAAGCAGCTTCTCCTTTAAGCACTGTTGATAGCAATGTGCCTAATTCCGATGGCCTGGAAGTTCAACATTCTCTAGGCGTGAACAAATAGCACCAGCCTAATAAGATGGAAATGTACCAAACATGCAGATACACAAATGTTACAAAAAATAAATATGAAAATCTAGAGAACATCTTAAACCAGGAGGATATTTCCGTAGACTTCATCTTTCTTTGTCTCTATTCCATTTATTATAAATGAATTACTGGAAGAAGGGAAAATTGAGAGAAAAGGAGCAACAATAGAGAGTGCAGTTCATATCCTTTAGGAAGGGGGTAGAGGAATTCTTTCCCTCATCTTTCAAAGGTACAAAATATCTCAATAACACTTCACTTAAAAATGTCTACCTGTCTATAAAGTAAGTGAGGGTTCTGCGAAGGAGAAATAATCATTACATCCCCATTCCTCCCCCCACACACACACACACTCTTTAACCAGGACCTATAAAGATCATGCCTGGGCTATAAACTATCGTCAAAGGACATACCGTGGTTTCAATTCCCACCCTATTATGAGAGACTGGCACCATCTCCAGTTTGGCATTGTTGGGTAAGTTGGCAAATCTCCATTGTAGAGAAAGGTCCAGCACAGTCCTCTGAAACCTGTAGTACAAACAAGTCCAATAATGAACTTTTGAACTGAGACTATACTAGATAATTTTATCAATGCATTGTTGCTCGCACAAAAAGATTCTGCAGTGACAATAGAATGCCAAGCTGTTAGTTGGGGAAGCAAAACATTAGAACAGAACATTTGCATATATAAGGTCACAGGTTCAATCCTTGCTATCGAGGCGTCTGGAGCTGCTATCAGTCACAGTAGATAACAGACCAGATAGTAAGCTTCAAGGTGAAGATCTACAGCAGCAGAGTACATAGTTTTCTTTATATAAAATCAGTGAAATGAAAACTTGCACTGTGCTCTTGGAGATCACAGACTTTGTACTAAGCCAAGTATCTCCCAAGCATTTACTAACAACTGTAAACTATTTGTATTCCGTCATTTCCAGGGGTCCACAAATGTGTTCACCACAGCATACACCCTTCCTCTTCTGGTAAGTGTCCTTTCTCTCATTTCTGCCATCATGCTGCACTTCAGAGGCACTCAGAAGCTAAAAAAAAAAAAAGCAGCATGGTCAAGACGGACAGGTCGTAGCAGAGAGTTCTGACTAAAAGTGATCCACTGGAGAAGGAAATGGCAACCCACTCCAGTAACCTTGCCAAGAAAATCCCATGAACAGTACCAAAAGGCTAAAAGATATGACGCCGGAAGATGAGCCCCTCAGGTCGGAAGGTGTCCAATATGCTACTGAGGAAGAGCGGAGGACTATTCCAAGTAGACCCAGAAAGAGTGAAGCGGCTGGGCCAAAGCCAATAGGACGTCCAGCTGTGGATGTGTCTGAGGTTGAAAGGAAAATCCAATGCTGCAAGGAGCAATACTGCTTAGGAACATGGAATGTGAGGTCTATGAATCAAGGCAAGCTGGATGTGGTCAAAAATGAGATGATAAGATTGAACATTGACATCTTGGGAATCAGCGAACTAAAATGGACGGGCATGGGCGAATTTAAGTCAGGTGACCATCATATCTACTACTGTGGGCATGAATCCCTTAGAAGAAATGGAGTAGCCCTCATAGTCAATAAAAGAGTGGGAAAGGCAGTACTGGGGTGCAACCTCAAAAACGACAGAATGATTTCAGTTCGAATCCAAGGCAAACCATTCAACATTACAGTAATCCAAGTGTATGCCCCAACCACTGATGCCAAAGAAGATGAAGTTGACCGGTTCTATGAAGACCTACAACACCTTCTAGAACTAGCACCCAAAAAAGATGTCCTTTACATTATAGGAGACTGGAATGCTAAAGTCGGAAATCAAGAAATAAACGGAACAACAGGCAAGTTTGGCCTTGGAGCGCAAAATGAAGCAGGGCAAAGGCTAACGGAGTTCTGTCAAGAGAACACGCTGGTCATAGCAAACACTCTTTTCCAACAACACAAGAGGCGACTCTACACATGGACATCACCAGATGGTCAATACCGAAACCAGATAGATTATGTGCTTTGCAACCAAAGATGGAGAAGCTCTATACAATCAGTAAAAACAAGACCTGGAGCTGACTGTGGCTCAGATCATGAGCTTCTTATTGCAAAATTCAGGCTTAAACTGAAGAATGTAGGGAACACCACTAGACCAGTCAGATATGACCTAAACCATATCCCTTATGAGTATACAGTGGAGGTGAAGAATAGATTTAGGGCATTAGACCTGGTAGACAGAGTGCCTGAAGAACTATGGACGGAAGTTCGTAACATTGTACAGGAGGCAGCAACTAAAACCATCCCAAAGAAAAAGAAATGCAGGAAAGCAAAGTGGCTGTCAGATGAGGCTTTACAAATAGCTGTGGAAAGAAGGAATGCAAAAAGCAAGGGTGAAAGGGAAAGATATAAACAACTGAATGCAGAGTTCCAGAGAATAGCAAGGAGAGATAGGAAGGCCTTCTTAAATGAACAATGCAAGGAAATCGAGGAAAACAACAGAATGGGGAGGACTAGAGATCTCTTCAAGAAAATTGGAGATATCAAGGGAACGTTTTGTGCAAAGATGGGCATGATAAAGGACAAAAAAGGCAAGGACCTAACAGAAGCAGAAGAGATTAAGAAGAGATGGCAAGAATACACAGAAGAACTATACAAGAAAGATCTGAATGTTCCTGATGACCACGCTGGTGTGGTCACTGACCCAGAGCCGGACATCCTAGAGAGTGAAGTCAAGTGGGCCTTAGGTAGCATTACTAACAACAAAGCTAGCGGAGATGATAATATCCCAGCTGAGCTACTTAAAATCCTAAATGATGATGCTGTGAAAGTGCTGCATTCAATATGCCAACAAATTTGGAAAACTCAGCAGTGGCCAAAGGATTGGAAAAGGTCAGTTTACGTTCCAATTCCAAAGAAGGGCAGTGCCAAAGAGTGTTCAAACTACCGTACAATTGCACTCATTTCACATGCTAGCAAGGTTATGCTCAAAATCCTACAAGCTAGGCTTCAGCAGTACGTGGACCGAGAACTACCGGATGTACAAGCTGGGTTTCGAAGAGGCAGAGGAACTAGAGATCAAATTGCCAACATGCGCTGGATCATGGAGAAAGCACGAGAGTTCCAAAAAAACACCTACTTCTGCTTCATTGACTACGCAAAAGCCTTTGATTGTGTGGATCACAACAAACTGTGGCAAATTCTTAAAGAGATGGGGGTACCAGACCACCTTACCTGTCTCCTGAGAAACCTGTATGCGGGTCAAGAAGCAACAGTTCGAACCGGTCATGGAACAACTGATTGGTTCAAAATTGGGAAGGGAGTACGGCAAGGCTGTATATTGTCACCCTGCTTATTTAACTTATATGCAGAGTACATTATGAGAAATGCAGGGCTGAATGAATCACAAGCCGGAATCAAGATTGCCGGGAGAAATATCAACAACCTCAGATATGCAGACGATACCACCCTAATGGCAGAAAGTGAAGAAGAACTAAAGAGCCTCTTGATGAGAGTGAAAGAGGAGAGTGCAAAAGTTGGCTTGAAACTCAACATTAATAAAACTAAGATCATGGCATCTGGTCCCATCAATTCCTGGCAAATAGAAGGGGCAGAAATGGAAGCAGTAACAGATTTTACTTTTCTGGGTTCCAAGATCACTGCAGACGGAGACAGCAGCCATGAAATTAAAAGACGCTTACTCCTTGGAAGGAAAGCTATGGCAAACTTAGACAGCATAATAAAAAGCAGAGATATCACCATGCCAACAAAAGTTTGTATAGTCAGGGCGATGGTGTTCCCAGTAGCAATGTATGGTTGCGAGAGTTGGACCATAAGGAAGGCTGAGCGCCGAAGAATAGATGCTTTTGAACTGTGGTGCTGGAGAAGACTCCTGAGAGTCCCTTGGACTGCTAGGAGATCAAATCAGTCAATTCTAAATGAAATCAAGCCTGACTGTTCCCTGGAAGGACAGGTACTAAGGCTGAAACTCAAATATTTTGGCCACCTAATGCGAAGAGAGGACTCTCTGGAGAAGACTCTGATGCTGGGAAAAATTGAAGGCAAAAGGAGAAGGGGAAGGCCAAGGATGAGATGGTTAGACAGCATCACCGATGCAACAAACATGAAAATGAGCGAACTCAGGAAGATAGTGGAGGACAGGAAGGCCTGGTGGGATATGGTTCATGGGATCACGAAGGGTCGGACACGACTTAACGACTGAACAACAACAAGACTGGCTGTGCCTCTCCCCTGAACCTGAAAATTTGGGGAAGAGGTGCAGTGCCTAAAAGTGCAGCATAAAGATTCTGCTCCCCTCCACCTGAGCCTAGAACTTGGGAAAGAGGCAGGATCTCAACTCTGACTTTGCTCAAAGCATTCTGAGTGTCCCTGAAGCACAGAGACAAAACTCTGCCCCTTCCCACATCATCTGTTTATATTAGGGGACGTGGGGGGGAAGAGGCAACAGACTTGGTGACAACCAATTTCTGCCAATTCCCTCCTTCAGTTCCTGTCCCCTACCCCATGCCACAGATTACTTCAGGCACCAGATTTTAGGTGCCACTAAGGGTAGAAGGATGGGAGATTCAAACCATAACCAGGAAATTATCCTGCGCTAGCCCTATTACAATGAATAGGAGCTGTACAACAGCACAGTAACATTACTGAATAGCTCCCATTTGTTTCACGCTTCTGCAGGATAACTTCCCAGTTCTGCAGGATACCTCCCCAGTGGATTGTGTCCAGAGTAATTAGTCGGAGAGGAGATGTCATTTTAATTTTCCACCTCAAGCACCCAAATGTGTTGGGTTAGCCCTATTCGCAACTTCAACAACCAGATTATTGACTGTACTTTATTGAACAAAAGACAGTATCGTACAAAGGACAGAAAAAAGTATAACTATAAGAGCATAATAAGAACTACCAGATGACAAATATTTCACAGTACAACTTTTCACAGCACATGCTGCTAAAATAGTGGCCTTTTAGGGCTATAAATTCCCAGAAAAGTTGGCAGGTCTGTGTAAGCTTGCAAAGATCTTTGCATTAAGAGAACTGGTAACTAAATTATATAGCAAGAAAGTGGTCCATCCAGCCCAGTACTCTGTTTTTAACAGCCAACATCAGGTGCTTTCGAAACACATAAAAACCACTGTGAAGATACAGAACAGTCTATCACTTGACTTGCAATCAACAAGTCAGAGATCAGACAATCAACAATCAGATCTGGGGAACCATAGGAGTAATGTTGCACTTCATCATCTTGACTATTAGTCCCTGATGGATCTATCCATCTAATATTGGTCAAATTTATTTTAAGTGGAGGAAAGGAGAATACTGAGCTCCCATAAGAACAGATCTGACAAATTAAGACAAATGTCTGAGCTTCTGTTTCTGTCAAGAATCAGACTGTAAGACATGCCCTATTCAGGATCAGAGCCCTCAAGGGACAGCAGCAATGGACTCTCACTGTGAACTCCATGCAGAAGTATTTTCCTAAAAGCACTGGCAAAGAAAGTAGTATGCTCATTTATTTACAGTTTGGCAAAGCAGTAGAACTCACTTCAAATCATATTCATTGGGACTGAAATTCTGCTTCTTACAAACATCTTCCAGAATCTGCAGAAAGAATAGACAGCCAGTTAATTTGGAAAGCAGAGTTGTCTCTTATTCTGAAGGAAGACATTCTCAAAGACACTTTTATAAGTAACTATCTTAGCCACGATCTTAGCTTTTCTCCCTTTCAACATACGCTTATGGGCAAAGTGAGGATTCTAACCAACATTAACAAGTGAGACTACATGAGGAAATTATTTCAATTATTTTTAGATCAATGGCCTCACAACTACCAAAGGGAAATTAAATTTATTCTGGGATAACATTACAAACTACCCCAAGATGCTCACATAATATGCTTCTGATACAAAGTCAAAAACTTCCTCAAAGTTCTGTTAGTACCAGGACAGAATGAATCATGTTCATTCAAGGCCTACAAGGCCTAATTGGAATACATATGTTCATATAATTGTTAGGTACTTCACTGGCCTTTGACAATTTTATAATCAGTTATTTAAGTGGGCAAATACATGGAAACCTTATTCTATGTACATACTACGTTCAGGCTTGTGAGATCCACTTTGCTGTGCCTGCTGCCACCCCCTCTTATCCGGGTTGGATGTACTATAACCCTGCAGTCCACTTTCTGGAGCCCAGTGCAGTGGTTCCCAACCTGTGGTACGCATACACCCAGTGGTACGTGGCAGGACCTTTAGGGGTATGCTGGAAAAAATTGGGTAATGGCAGAAAAGGGTAGGTTAGGTAGCACCCCAGAATGCCTTGCCAGCTCAACCGGCTAACCCACGCTTCATGCACTATCGCAGTCATCCAAAAAGGGATTTCGATGAGGGCCATCAAGTGCGCCAGTCTCCTTTGGACCTGCACTGAGGAGCCAGCTTTCGTCTTGATGAGCTGGGCAAAGCCGCTGTGAAGGGACATGATGCGAGCGAGAGGTGATGCTGGGTGCCACTGGCTCTGCGCTCTTTGCAGCCGCCACACAGTATCTTATAATCAACCAATCCTGCCAGGCAGCCAAGGGAGCTGTGCCTGCTGCCACCCCCTCTTATCTGGGTTGGATGTCCCCCCACCCACCCCTCCTTGGCTGCTAGCCCACTCCGTCATTGTCGCTAATAGGAAGGGTACAATATGGAAATAGGCTGCCAAGGTCAGGGGTACACAAGTGAAGAAAGGTTGGGAACCACCGGCCAGAGCAAAATAGTGATTGTGTGGAGCCAAATGGAAAATAATGGCTATGGGGCAGAGTCTTTTTGGGGCAGAGGTACCTTTTGCACCCCATCAGTCATACAGAAAGATGATCTTCATATACAAATACTAATCTGCATTAGTACAGATCAGAGATTCTAACAATGTAATTCAGGAATGAAAAAAGGATAGCTTTTTTGTTGCTATTGTTAAATAATTGGAAGTCAGAAACCCTTGTCAATTTACCACAAATCATGCAGCCATTTACCAGTAGATCCTGGTCTACCTTCTGCTTGCCCTAAGCTACATAGTTTACAGGCCATTTGGATAAACAGTCACAGAAACCAAACCAGGAAATAACAGTGACAAGATCACATAGAAAAGAAAGACAGTGAGAAGGTCTAATAACAGAACCTAACAAGTATAAATCAAGTGAAATTAAAGAACTGACAAGTCACACTCCAAAAACTTTGAGCTAGGGTCTTCTTCATGCATCAGTCTTCAAGTGACTATGGAAAGCAATTTTGGAGATTTTTATAGGGTCCACTAGGCTCAATGACCTCACCCACGTTAGGAGATAAATTCTCCAGAAACAGTTTCAGAGATAGCAACACTAATCTGAACTCTCCCACACTGACACCTGCCTACATCAGAAGGCATTATTTTCTTTCTGCCCGCTTCTATGCGGTCTACAGGAGCTCCCTCTTTATCTCCTTCCTCTGTAAACAGGGAACAGCGTTCCCAGTGTAACGCCACACCACTCAGAAATTATTTATTTTCTTCTTCAAGAGTGAAGAAGGGAATATCTCCACCCCTACGGAAGGCAGTGATCTTCCATTACAGAAGACTTTCCTCCCTGCCGCCCGGGAAAACCACTGCTCCGCTTCTATCAGTGAGTGGGGTATCTATCCCCCTTCGGTGTCCACCAGCATAAATGCTTAGAGACACTATTTTCCCCACAAGTCCACCTCTAAAAGGCACAATAAGCGAAGCCCACAGGCCCGATATAAAACCTCGGCAATTGCGTGCCCTCTGATCCAATCAGAGCGAGTTTATTTTCCCCCTTTCCTGCCCCAGGGCCAATCAGAGCGTCTTTATCCGCACAGCTTCGCCCTCTCAGGGGCCAAACCCACCTGAAGCAGAGTGGTGCTTGGGCCTACTCGCACCGTCACTCGCCGCCCGTTCGGGGCCAGCACCGATACAGCGGAAGCCCCCCCACCGCCAGCGGCTGACATCTTCCCTCTTTCCTCCTCCCAACACAGCCCAGCCGTCTAACACCGGCGCCGCAGCCTCCCCCCTCCAACCAGGTTCTTCGGTAGCTGCGCCGAATGGCCACGGCAAGGGGCGCGGCCACAACCCAGGCTGCCCCGCCTCACGCTTTCTGCTCGCCCGCCCCACAGGTTGAGCGTCGCTAGAGTTCCTCCTTTCGTCGCTGGGGCGTTCTCCTGGCCGGAGAAATCTTGCTACACATGCAACTGAGCGGTCCTTTGCCCTTGGTTTCTTTTCAGAGCGCTACCCATAAATGGGTCCCGTCCCATCCTTTTTAGGGAAAAGTTAATGTTTCTAAGCACTCAAACGCAGCTGCCCCCAGAGTTGCCATCTTTTGTAAGACAAGGCTCCTGTGCCACTTTTTGTCACGTCAAATGTCCATGAGCATGAGTGGCAACCAATGGTAGTACTTGACCAAATGGTGGTGGCTCAGCTGCTCCATTTGTAGAAATGTTAAATGCCTTGTTTTTATTGCCTTTGTAGCCCCTTTTATGACTTTGATACATGGTCTGTCTGTCTGCATTATTTGTCTCTGCCATAATAAAATAATACGTTTGCATGCTAGAATCTGTGTTTATTCATGATACTGTACAGTATATGAATAAGGGCACAATCCTATCCAATTTATGCCACCAGCTGAGCTCTGCTCAATCCTATCCAATTTATGCCACCAGCTGAGTTCTGCTCAATCCTATCCAATTTATGCCACCAGTGTAACCAGCGGTGCAACGAGAACGGGAGGCCCCAAGAATGGAAAGGGAATTCAAATCCCCTTTAAAGTCCCCTTTTGGAGGGGATTTGAATCCCCTTTCCGTTCTGGGGCCTCCCGTTCTCGCTGCACCGCTGGTTACACTGGTGGCATAAGTTGGATAGGATTGAGCAGAGCTCAGCCGGTGGCATAAGTTGGATAGGATTGCGCTGTAAATGTGTTTAATCTTTTCAAAAAAGGTAAAGTATTTTGCAAATAAAAAGTGTATAAAATGTGTCATAATAATACAAGACACATGTCAAGGAGACCTGGTCTTCCCCTGCTTTTCTTTCAAAACATAGGCCCCACTCCCTCCAGCATAGATTGACCTTTATTGTCTTTTCATACCACAGAAGATCTCTTTTCTTAAGTTTGAGTGCTGTGTTCTTTCCCAGGACCATTTCACACATAGCAAATTTCCTATATGGGTATCATTTGGGGGGGGGGGGTTGCATGCACCCCACATGTACACGACATGTAATAAGTGCATGCATATTTGTTTTGCCTTGAGTACACACAGTATAATGCTTCCGCTGGGATCAGGTTCCTGTGGCATGTACATACATCAAAATATTTTTAATCAAAAATTAGAATACCTGTTGGCTTGAAACTCAACATTAATAAAACTAAGATCATGGCATCTGGTCCCATCAATTCCTGGCAAATAGAAGGGGCATAAATGGAAGCAGTAACAGATTTTACTTTTTTGGGTTCCAAGATCACTGCAGACGGAGACAGCAGCCATGAAATTAAAAGACGCTTACTCTTTGGAAGGAAAGCTATGCCAAACTTAAACAGCATAATAAAAAGCAGAGGTATCACCATGCCAACAAAAGTTTGTATAGTCAGGGCGATGGTGTTCCCAGTAGCAATGTATGGTTGCGAGAGTTGGACCATAAGGAAGGCTGAGCGCCGAAGAATAGATGCTTTTGAACTGTGGTGCTGGAGAAGACTCCTGAGAGTCCCTTGGACTGCTAGGAGATCAAATCAGTCAATCCTAAATGAAATCAACCCTGACTGTTCCCTGGAATGACAGGTACTAAGGCTGAAACTCAAATATTTTGGCCACCTAATGCGAAGAGAGGACTCTCTGGAGAAGACTCTGATGCTGGGAAAGATTGAAGGCAAAAGGAGAAGGGGAAGGCAAAGGATGAGATGGTTAGACAGCATCACCAATGCAACGAACATGAAAATGAGCGAACTCAGGAAGATAGTGGAGGACAGGAAGGCCTGGCGGGATATGGTTCATGGGATCACGAAGGGTCAGACACGACTTAACGACTGAACAACAACAACAAAGAATACCTGTGTTTAAACAAATATAGACACATGTACTTTTGGCACACAATGACTGACAGCAGGCAGGGGTATACGCAATTTCTGTGATGGTAATGTGTGAAGGCTGCAGGTGTACTCAGAGTTTACTGCCATCCAACATTTCCCTTACTTCCCTGTCATGACAATGTTTCTACAACTACAAAACTAACAACACAATCCTAAGCAACTTTCCAGCGCCGGTGTAGCCGTGCCAACAGGGTGCACACTGTATTTTGCAGTGTAGGGGCAGTCATGGAGGTCTCTTCAAGGTGAGGGAACATTTGTTCCCCTACATTGGGGCTGCATTGCGGCTGCACCGGCGGCGCTGGAAAGTTGGTTAGGATTGCGCTGAAAAGCCTTATAATCAAAGAACACTACTCAATAGCTATCAGTGATTACTTTTGTATTTCATGGGAGAACTTCCACAGCTGGGTGCTATCCTATGCATCTTCACTCAGAAGTATGTCCCACTGTGTTCAACAATAGGGCTTACTTCCTTGTAAATGTGTTTTCAATTGCAGCACCAATGAGCAAATACGGTTTCACACCACCAGTGATAACCATTCACACAAACAACAGGGCTTCATTACTGTCAGTGGTGTTCCACTGGTAGCAACAGTGACTTGTGTAACTCTAGTGTAATTATTAAAATGCCAGCTATAGAAGTGGAAAATAACTACCGTACTTTGCATTTACATGGCCAATGGGGAAAAAATGTCACCAGCACCATTCTGGATATTTTTTGGGTCCACTTTTCCTCAGCTTTCTGTCAGGACAACAAGGACACATAGCTTCCAGTCGCTTTATGCAATCTGCCTCCCCAACATTTCCTCCATAGAAAGAGGCTGCTGCTTCCTACTTCCTCCTCCCTTACCCACCTTCAGTAGATACCCAACACTCTCAGGAGGCTGCTCTTCTTTTACCACTTACCTGTCAAACTGTTGTAAGGGTTACTGCAATTATGTGTATGAAGTACTTCAAACACCCCAAACTGCTATATACAATAAATGCAAAACATTATTACTAGCATCCAATAATAGGAAGGAAATAAGGGAAAGTGATAGTGAATCTGGTAACTCCATAAAACAGCTAAAATTTACATCATAAGATGGACAGGTTATCTCTTCAGATCCTGTTAGGGCATGCCTGAAGGAAGGGTAAAATCTTGGGTAGACATCAGGCAACCTGAGCACACTTTTTATAGGACGCCATTTAGTTTTTGTACTTGCAAAAGCTGTCATACAAGACGATGCCGCAAAAATTGTTTCATGTACAGAAACAAAGTTTTTGTGGCATCATCAGCATCATCTTGTATGACAACCTTTGCAAGTACAAAAATTAAATGGCGTCCTATAAAACTTGTGCCTGGGTTGCCAGATGTCAGTCTACCCAAGATTTTGCCCTTCCTTTAGGCATGCCCTAACAGGATCTGAAGAGATAACTCAATCACCTCAAAATTCCTATGGGACTTATGGTCAGGGTCTGTATCATAAAAGGACTTCCTTTTTTCCTTCCCTGCTAATAGATTTCATTTCTGAATCATTTGTACACAGTTACGGTGCCTGCATTTTTTGCACCATGTTTTCCCTGGGTGCTTCTGACATTGGGAGTCAGATGCATGCGCTCATTATATGGAGATGTTTGTTTATTGCGTTGAACCAGGACAACAGGAAGTTATGTTACAATTTCCTGAATTTTAAATATCTTAGAGCGCAATCCTATGTAATTTGCGGGTGGCGGACCTAGCATCTGCTGCCCGGAATAGTCGCAAACATGCCGTAAGGCACGTTTGCGGACTACTTTAGAGCCGGGAAGGCCGGCGCAAGGCCAGCCTTCCCAGCTCCACCGGCCGAGGACTCGGCCCGCCGCCAGACCCAAGAAAGGTAGGATCTGGCGGGTGGGTGGGTCAGTCGGCGGACGGGGGGAGGGCGGCCATAGGCCCAGCTGTCCCGGGCGGGGGCGGGGACTTGGCGTCCACCATATCCCGGTCCCCGCCAGGCTCTGTAGGGCGGCTGGGTCCAAAATAGCTGGCAGAAATTCGAGGAGACCTACCGGCCTCAGCCGCCGTTACACTCGGGGAAGGGGACGAGCATCCCCTTCCGCAGGTAGACTTTCCGCCTCGGGCTGCCTGCTGCAGGCAGCCCGCAGCGGAGCACTGGATCGGGCAGACGGCCTCAGATGGCTGCCCAATCTTTAAGTAGGATTGGGCTGTAAGTTTTATATTAATCTGTTATATGAATTACTGTAGGCTGGTCACAATAATTGATTTCAGTGTTAAAATAGCGTGGATGCAACCTACATCAACTCTGTAGTAGCCACATGAGCCTCAGATTAACCACAACATTAAAAGAATCTTTTAGTTGTAATGTAACTTCTTCAGAGGAGCAAAATTCTTCAGCAAAATTCACTATATTGTACACAAAATCCACAAACATACCAAGACCTTCCCGGGGAAGGTCAAGCAGAAGTAGGGAATAGGTAGTGAGGTTGAGGGAAAGGGATTGAAACTGGTGAAAGAAGGGGAGGGAGAAAGACTGTAGACAACGAAAAGAAATACAATTTCTGAAGGAACACAAGTGGCTCTTAAAATTGTCAGAAAAGGTATATCAGCACTGCTATTCAGCCATGAAAACTAGATGGAACCTCCAAGCTCAGAAGAAGATGCTGGGGCCTTTGTGCTTTGCTCATGTCATGGACATCCTGGAGGCATCTGATCAGTCGGAAACAAGATGCTGGACTAGATGGAGCCTTGTGCAGTTTTCAGCAAGGCTTGCTTTTGGTAGTCCACCTGGAGATTAATGCTGACTCCTGGAGACTTCAGGCCAATTCTGGAGGGCTGGCAGTCTTACCCTTACTCCTAGTTCTGCCTAATGTTCTCAATTTCTGCATAATCATGTTCTGCATAATATTCTCAATTATGGTAGGGTGCAGAGGAAGGCTGATATGTTGATTTGCTAGAAGGCAGCCAGCATGTATGTATTCCTGAATGCCACTCTGTGGGGGAGGGGCCCCCAGTGCCCTTATTGGGAGCATCACAAGGTAACAGCAGAGGTATGGGAGCTACTGTCTCAGCACCATGCTGGCCCAGCCATGAAGTGAACAATACAGCTCGCGCTAGCAGCAGGTAGCAGGGAAAATGACAGATTTGGGGTACCCTTTACCCAGAGTCTGCTGATATCTCCTTCTAACCTGCCACAGAGTATGCCAGATTACCACTGCCCACATCCAAAAATCTATGCAGCCAGCAGTGATCTATTTCACTCACCTCACTCCTTCCGCATGTGGTCCCTTTAAACTTGAGCTTAAGGGACTTGGGACAACGTGGGGAAGGAGTGATGTATGACAGTGAAGAAGCAGCTACTTAGCTTGCTCCTTCTTTGCGGTCCCAAAGAAAGCAAAAAGTGCAAGACTGCACTTCCTGTTTTGACTAAAAGGATCATGTGGAAAGGAACACAGTAAGTTACTGCAGTTTGGGGAGCAGTGGCATGGTGGCGGCGGATCAGCTGTTCCTGCCCACATCCCTTAAACTTGACAGTCCTTAGTTTTATCTAGTTTTGTATAGCATGGAAGTTTCCAGAAACTGGGGTGGGGGGAAGGGACACAGAACAGTTAATAACAGAATCCCAGACCTGATGAACATATAGCACAGGTGACAGGTAACCTAGTGGCAAGTAGTGGCACATCATGTTTGCTTTAGTAAGCTGTAAACATTAAGCCATATGGGGCAATAAAGTAAAGGCATTACATTAATTTGCTTTCGGAGAAGCTCTTCAGAAAGAAAGAAAAAAGATCTTATCTGTGCTAGAAAGCTCCAGAGCAGTTCTTCACAACTAAAGCGGATCCACCAGTGTTAACAGCAGCAAAATATGTAGCATAAATGTGGCTTGCAGGGCGTTCTTGATATCTCAGTGTTATTAAGGTCCTTGTTTGCAAAACCATCCTCAGTAATGAAAATATATTAAAAGGTATGAAATATTCATTAACGTGGTTGATACCCTCAGACTACACAGTGCCAATCTAATGGCCTGTCAAGAAGATGGCTACACAACCCCTGCACAACTTGTGGCCTTTCCTTTCCTTAGATTTAGAACATATGTGGATCTTTATTAAATTCTTTTTACATTACATTTTCATGTACTATCCATATAGGCAATCTCCATTTTTTACAGCTGTGTTACATGATAAAAACAAAGGACGAAAAGGTGACTTTATAGTACTTAAACTAAGTGATCGATCCCTTTTTTGGGCCTCCTTTCTCTTAGTAGCCTTCCTCCAAAGCCACCAAAGAGCAGGGATATGGATCAAGTCTCTGACTCAAGTCTCAAGTCCCAAGTTTTTGCCCCCAAGTCCTGAGACTTTGGTTGCGAGTTGCGAGTCTCTATCTATTTAGTAGGGAAAACGGGTTTAAACCTGAATAAAATTCATCTTGTTGTAAAAGTCTCCAAGTCTCGTATCGAGTCTTTCAAGTCTTTTACAATCACCAAGTCAAGTCCGAGTCAAGTCATTGACGCAACTTGAGTCCGACTCGAGTCTGAGTCAATAGTCTACATTGCATACCTTTTCCTATTTTTCACAGATTGATAGCTGTCATTCAAAATCACTGCCCCAGTGCCAGTGTTAATAATAGCAAATATACAAGACCTTCAGCGGTATTAAGACTGGAAAAGAATTTGACATTGCTTCTACAGCATTTTTAATTTATAAATATTTTAGAGTAATTGTACAATAACCAGTTTTTTGAGGGCTTAAAACATTCGGAAATTGGAGGGTGGCTGTGACTACAACAGGAATGAGATGTTGATTAAAAAAATCTGCTGAAAGCAACCTTTTGTTTGAGTTTAGTTCACTTTGGATCAGGCATTGAATGCAACATTACTTTCTTACCAAAGCTTTTGTCCTATAGCTTAAAAAATGATAAACAATGCTTTTGTATTTGTGTTTAATGGTGTGTAGTTGACTTTTGTATATTGTTGAAAAAGGGTACATATTCTTTAAAATATTAATATCTGTGCATTTTGAAATATTGTTTTTAGATATAAACAATCTGACAGTTTAGGGAACCAGCAGAGTAACTCTTACGCTCTCCATTTGTATCCAGTAATTCTTTCTAAACTCACAAGTATTTGGGAATCTCACTTGGGAGACATAACAGAAGAGAAAAATAGAGAGGTCATAGCTTAGTGACAGAGTATATGTTTTGTATGCGGAATATTCGTAGTTAAAGGATCTCAGCTAGCAGGGCTAGGATTGGGAATAAACCTGGAGACACACTGCCAGTCTGAGTAGATTAGCAAATAGTCTGACTGACAGCGCAATCCTATCCAATTTACACCACCGGTGTAACCAGCAGTGCAGCGAGAACGGGAGGCCCCAACGGAAGGGGATTCAAAGGGGATCTTAATCCCCTTTCTGTTCTTTCTGGGGCCTCCCGTTCTCGCTACAATGCTGGCTACTACACTGGTGGTGTAAGTTGGATAGGATTGCGCTGAGTTACACCGGTGGTGTAAGTTGGATAGGATTGCGCTGTCAGTCAACGTAAGGCACTTTGAATGTTCAAGAAAAGATCACCACTTGAAAATCTTGCTGGAACACTGAAGATTTATCTTATGATGATTACATCTTACAATTGTGCTGAAAAAGGAAACATTTGTTTCTTCTAATAAACTGAGGGTGGACAGTTCATGAGGACAAACTTGCTTGTTTTAAAACGACCTACGCAACCAGGGCTTGTTTCCTCATCCATTTTGAATCTGGGATGGCCCCCATTCTCTGTCTGAAGCACACAGCTGTTTTCTATTTTGCATCTGAAAGTAGCACATCCTTATAAGAACTGTATTATTTCTGTTAGAACGGCACTCTTTGAAGTAACTTGAGCTGCATTATCCATGTTGCAGGATTCAAGCAATGCCTCCAATTTCCAAAGGCATATAATAATCAGAACTGCTGTAAAGAGGTTAAAGGTCACATCTCATATCCAGCACCACTTCTAATTTGAAATAGTTGTATGAAATTAGAAGCATCGGGGCATAGAGAAGGGGGAAGAGAGTACAACCTGGAGCTCATTACAGCTCTGCAATGAGGGATGAATTCATCAGGGAAGAGGTGAACACACCCGATAGAATTCATATTTCTTCCACTGATTCCTCAAAAATGCCACTTATTTTTACCTTATTTATATACAGTACCTCCTTGAGGGATACTCCATTCTATTGGCTCTCAAGTAAAATAGTCCTCGTAACCAACAACCCCCACCAAACTTCATCAACTTGAATCAGAGTATCAACAACACAATCCAAAGATCAATCCAGAAATTGTGAGGCAGGGTGTGTGCAACAGCTTATGAGTCATGAATGGGAAGATAAGTGGTTACTACAATGATTAGGAAGAGCAATAGCTAGGGCAAACAGTAAAAGACAATGGAATTGCGCAGTGTTCAAGGTGTTGGCTTAGTTAGTGATACAGACAATGACCTCTGGAGGGTCTCCCAAAAAGTAAAGAATGATCTCCAGCCTAGGAGCACATGGGATGGAAACATGGGTTTATAACCTGATCCCATGCATAATAACTCCTGCAAATGGGGCAAAGAGTCACCTTTTAAATTGAGGTGGTTCTCTTACAGCAGAGGGGGAGAGCAACTATTCATCCCACCCCAGCATATCTTCCTTCCCAGTCTGGGCTGGCCATCCATGAGGCTAACTGAAACAGTCACCTCAGGTAGCAGATTGGCAGGGGGTCTCCAGTGGGAGGAGCAGAGGCTGGCACATCACCTGGTAAAGGCAGAGCTGCATTTGGCACATTGTTTCACATGCCAGAGACCTTGGAAGGGATCTTGGAGCTCATCTAGTACAACCCTCTGCTCAGTGTAGGCAACTGCTGCAGCATTTTTTATTTAAAAGTTTTATATATATATTCTTACAGTACAATATTATGCATGTCTACTCAGAAGTAAGTCCCACTGTGTTCCATGAGGCTTACTTGAGGAAAGTGTTATAGGATTGCAGCAGAGAGGTCTGGCTCAGTTGGGAGAGCTATTGCCTTGCAAAGCCGAAGATCCCAGCTGCATCGGTCGAGTGTGGGAGGCGCCGGCCAGCAGAAAAGCCAGGCTGCAGAAGGATACCACCTGGAATGTAGCTGCTCATCAAAGATTGGGCATTTATATATTGTAAAACCTCTCATTAGGGGGGTTAGGGAAGCCTGCCCATGTACACCGCCTTGAATTAAAAGTCGGAGGAGAAAGGCAATAACCAAGAAAGGCAGAGAGAGAGAGAGAGAGAGAGAGAGAGAGAGAGAGAGAGAGAGAGAGAGAGAGAGAGAGAGAGAGAGAGAGAGAGAGAGAATAATAATATGACTTAGAAGTGAGTCCCATTACATTCACTGGGATTCATTCTCAAGTAAATGTGAATAGGACTGCAGCCTTAGACGGCTGTTTAGCAAAAGGGGCTCCACCTGGCAGGCCAGGCAGCAGTAGCTCTGGGGACATAATGACTGAGTGGTATTTGTAGCAGAGAGTGGAATGACAAGAGTCCTCAAGCTGTTCTCTGAGGATCTGGCAGCTGGGTAAAGCAGGCTGGTACATCTGTCAGAAGAACAGTAAGATAAGATACAGTATGTAAAAAAGAACAGTAAGATATCCCCTGCCCTGCTAACTGGGCAAGAGGCACCTTTTGGTGCTCCTCTTATATTAGCAGGGGGAGAGTAACTGCCCCCCCCCCCGCACCCCAGCACAGTGTCTTTTCTGGTGGCTGTTGCTGGTGGTGTTCTGCATCTTTTTTAGATGGTGAGCCCTTTTGGGACAGGAGCCATTTAATCATTTGATTTTGTCTGTAAACTTATTTGTGAACTTCTTGTTGAAAAGCAGTATATAAATACTGTTAAACAACAACAACAACAACAGAAGAAGAAGAAGAAGAAGAAGAAGAAGAAGAAGAAGAAGAAGAAGAAGAAGAAGAAGAAGAAGAAGAAGAAGAAGAAGAAGAAGAAGAATAGACCTCCACCAAATATCTAGGCAGGTCCCAGGAAAGTATTGTCTCTCCATCCTTCCATCACCCCTTTTGGCTACTCAGCGCATCCTTGAGCAGGTCTGTGCCCCAGAAGGAGGGTGCACTCAGTGATAATTTCTTCATGTTAAAAGCTTCATTTTAAAAGTTTAAAGCTTTTTTTTTTAATCATCAATGCATTCTTCAAAGACCTCAGTTCTGCAGAACTGCTGAGAATCATAAGCATCTCAAAACTGGCTATGATGATGACAGCTTTCAAATATTCAAATGACTGAAAGAATGTGAACCATTGTTTACCACATTTGTTAAAAGATACAGCAGGTAGACATGAGTTTAAACTAGACGTATAGTTGAAAACAAGAGACAAATGGAATTTGGCAGAGATTTGTAGTTCTGTGCCTGACAGACCTTTCCACAAGAAGACCAATCCAGGAGGGGGGTTGCCAACATAGATGTACTATTTTTACCTACAACAGTTTGAGTGAATTTTGCATTTCCTGCATTTATAATGTGGATGTTCTAGCCTACTTTATCTAGAATGACTCACCATCACAGATCCAAAGTCTCCATTGATGTTATGGGCTGTGTTGTACATGCACTGAGGCCTCCTGTTCTGACATAGCATGATTACATCATTGAGAACTGCTGGAACCCAGTAAATTTCACTGTATTTGGTGGCAGAACTAGGTTTTGGATCATGTTAATCCAGCAAAATCTAGGCAGAAAAATCTAGTCCTGCTGCCAAATGGTTCCTAAGGTGAAACTGAGCAGTTCCGACCATCTCCAGTTTAAACTAGAATGAGACAGGTTTAGATACATTACAAAAAAAATCTATAGGTGAAGAGAAAGTGTGTTTAATTAGGTTTCCAGGGGAAGACTCATTGGACAGCTATCCTGGTGCAAGATACATAGTATTACTGTCCTGGTTTGATACCTTATTATTACACAACAGAGGGATGGACTGTATGATCTATTACAGGGGTTCTCAACCTGTGGTACGAGTACCCCAGGGGTACTTGGACCAGCAGCAGGAGGTACACCAGAGCCTGCCCCTTATCAGCATCAATCAGTAATTACTTGTTAATTAGAACTTAAATGCAATCCCCCTGTCTGCCTGTCTGTCTGTCTGTCTGTCTGTCACACACACACACACACACACACACACACACACACACACAGAGAGAGAGAGAGAGAGAGAGAGAGAGAGAGAGAGAGAGAGAGAGTTAAGTAAGACATTTTTTCACATTTAAATTTTTTTACTACTTTTTATTTAACGATTAATTCGCTAATTAATTAATTGATTAATCCAATTAATTAGCAGGGGGTACTTCAGAAAAATTGACCGTGATAGGGGGTACCCAGGCCTCCAAAGGTTGAGAACCCCTGATCTATTAGGTACCTTCCAACTCTATGACTCTAGCACAAAAGACAATTTCCCTGAAATCATGAATGTGTTTTGTTTTCACACATTGTACGTCACTAGAAGTCCATTTAAAGCACTCTTGTATTACCAGACTGACAGCCCAATCCTGTGTAACTCTTGCACCGGTGTAACAGTAGATCCACTGGTGTAACTGCACTTATGCCAGTGTAACTTGCCGTACGTCGACGGATGCAGTACAAACACTGGCGTGACTCCCTTCGGACGCTGTGCATGCGCAGTTTGGATGCGGGATGGACGCCACTGCAACTCTGCTGGCGCAGGGGGCATTCTGGGGGCATTCAGAAACCCCCGGAATGCCCCCTGCGTCGGCGGAGTTGCAGCGGCGTCCAAATGATGCATGCACGGCATCCGAGGGGGTTTCGCCAGTGTCTGTCCTGTGTCTGTCGGCGTACAGCATGTCACACTGGCTTAAGTGCACTTACACTGGTGGATCTACTGTTACACCAGTGCAAGACTTACTCAGGATTGGGCTGCTAATGTGTGAAACATGGTTAATGCAGAATAGAAAGCAGAAGCCAGTTATTTTATAATTAAATGTACATTCTAGTCAATGCTTGATTTGTAGCCACAATACAAGTTCAGGAAATGCAAAATTATCTTCTACTGTTGTGCGTAAACAAATCTCCACATTCCTCAGTCATTCTTGAAGGAGAATTTAATGAGAACAAGGTTGGGCAAGATCATCATCAATCCAAAACAGGGTATTTTCTTAATTTTAGAAATGTTGTATACATGTAAATTTGTTAATCACTTTTCTTCTAGAAGACACTTACAGTCAAGGGATTATAAATAACCAAGGGCCCAATCCTATCCACCTTTCCAGCACTGATGCAGCCGCAATGCACAAACGTTCCGTTACCTTGAGGGAGCCTCTGTGAATGCCCCCCACCCACCCCACTGCAGCCCCCACAACCTGCAGTACATGCCCTGTTTGCACAGCTGCATCAGCACTGGAAAGTTGGATAGGATTGGGCCCTAAGTCTGCTACATTAACAGCACAATCCTAACCAACTTTCCAGTGCCGGTGCAGCCGCAATGCAGCCGAGATAAGGGAACAAATGTTCCCTCACCTTGAAGAGGCCTCTGTAACCAGAAACGGAGCTTCGCCCCGCACGTGGGGGGGCGACAATGCAATGGCCCCACGTGCCGCCGGGCGTGATGTTAGTTGCACACGCACACGCATGGCTCCAATCACCACCACCACCCCCGCTGTTTTGCTTACCATTTCAGAGCCAAACAGCTCCAGGGCAGGCGGGAGGGCCCAACTCCAAGCCAGATCAGCTCGAAGACGACAACAGGAGCGGTGGTGGAGGGAACGCATCCTGGAGGCAAGTACGCCGCCTTGGGGCCCATGGCCCCTTCCCCGACAATGCTTCTGTCTGTGACTGCCCCCACATCGCAAAATGCAGTGTGTGCCCTGTTGGCATGGCTGCACTGGCGCTGGAAAGTTGGTTAGGATTGGGCTGCAAATTGTCTAAGTCAGGGGTTCTCAACCTTTGGAGGCCCAGGAACCCCCTTATCACGGTCCAATTTTCTGAAGTACCCCCTGCTAATTAACTGCTAATTAATTGGATTAATCAATCAATTAAGTAAGTAATCAATCATTAAATAAAAAGTACTAAAACAATTTTAAATGTGGAAAAAATATCTTATTTAACGGTGTGAGTGAATGAGTGAGAGATATGCAAGGATCTCTTTTTTCCTCCAAGTCACACTTCCCAAAATCAGCTCCTCCCTCCCCCACCCCACCAAAGTACATTTTCCAAAGTACAAAAATAAGCCCAAAACCAAAATCAGAGAGACAGAAGCAGAGGCGTTCTAACATGGGGGAGCTGGTGTGTTCCACCCCAAGCGCTGAGTGGGCGCGGGGGTGCGGCAGCCGGGCTCGGGCTGCGCAGAGCGGTGCGGCAGCGGAGCCCAGCTGATGCGCCCCCGCGCCACGTTCCCGGCCTCCGGAGGCTCCGCTCCGGAGGCCGGGGATAAGCCCTCCAAAGCGACCGCCCAGTTCGGCAGTCGAGGGCTTTCTGAGAGGTCCGAACGCGACGCCGGCTTTTATAGGGTCTGCGCATGCGCAAAACCTTTCTGAGGGCAAACGGGCAGAAAGGTTCTGCGCATGAAAAGCCAGCGTCGCGTTCATCCCTCTCAGAAAGCCCTCGACCGCCGAACTGGGCGGTCGCTTTGGAGGGCTTGTCCTCGGTCTCCGGAGCGGAGCCTCCGGAGGCTGGGGACGCGGCGAGTGGGCGCTCAGCCCCGAGCCCGGCTGCTTGTGGGGGTGCTCCAACCCCCCCCCAGGCGCCGGGAGGGCTGGGAACGCCACTGGACAGAAGGTCTCTGAAAATAATTAAAAGTTAAAATCCATGTTAATTAACACTTAATTAGCTGCTGATGGGGCAGATAAGGGGCAGGGCTTGGCGTACCCCCAGCAACAGGTCCGCGTACCCCTAGGGGTACTACTGTGGGCATGAATCCCTTAGAAGAAATGGAGTAGCCCTCATAGTCAATAAAAGAGTGGGAAAGGCAGTACTGGGGTGCAACCTCAAAAACGACAGAATGATTTCAGTTCGAATCCAAGGCAAACCATTCAACATCACAGTGTTGTAGGCACGGGAACCCCTCCTCATTTATTTTTGTGTCATCCCCCACGCTCCCCAGAACCCCCACCTCTTTACCCCATCCAAATCGGTCCAGAAATCGTGAAGATACAGTAATTTTTGAACCCCTAGAGAAGCGGCAGCAGCAAAAGTTCACTCTGTACCTATTTAATCCTCATAACCTTCTCTCTCTTTGGAAGTTTCTAAAAAGTGGTATTCCTTTAATTCGGAGCAGTGCATTTGTCCTAGGAAAATACTGTTTTCCTGAATTCCCTCCATGGTCATGGCACCGGATCCTTATCAGGGATCAACGGGGTGTCCCTGGGGAGGGGTCCCTACACAGAAGGGTCCCCATCCTGTCACTTTGTCGGAGCTAGCCTTTGGCAGAGGGTCAGAGTCTTCTGAGGCAGTGCACATATTCTGCAGCTAGTAAAAGGTTTGGGGGTCTTCCTCAAACGCCCTCTTGGGGTTCAGGAGAGGACTGGGTGAGTGTGAGGTACGGCCCCTTCACCACCCTCGGCCTGAACACAGGAGGTTGACCGAAGGCCAAGCACTGGGAATGCTACGGGCATTGGGAGTGGGCCTCCTGCCAGGATACTGCACTACCAGGAGACCAGGGACACCATTTTAAAACCATGACCTGTAGCTGACAACAACAGCTTCCATTCTGTGATGCTCTTGAATGGCTTCTTTCTACCTGAGAGGCCATGCGGGGGCAGGGAACAGAGGGTCTCCAGGAACTTGGGAAATCTTGGGGTAGTGACACTGCTCCCTGGGAAGCCATTGCCCCTTCTCTGTGTGGGTCTTCTCCCTCTATCAAATCCACCATTTGTCTCTCACCCTACAATCCTGACTCTGGTGTCCTTTGCTTCTCTCATGCAAATGTCTATCTCCCAGTGCCATTTCCTGGGGCCCAAGCCTGTCTATCTCCTCAACCATTGTTCTATTCAAATACCTTTTCCCATTTACATAGTTCCTGACCTGGCTTGCTACATTTAATTTAATTACTTGCTTCCCTCCTTCCTGACTGACAGCATTCACCTGAAGGTCTTTCATTGTATACCTGGTGCCAGTGGGGCAGAGACTCATTGAGTTGGCACTTTTGGCAATCAAATTGGAAATCCTTGTCTTTTGTGTCAACAAGCTACACAAAAGACCCCATTCATCCGATTCCGGAACACCTCACTCACCTGGGATGGGGACCTAATCCCATCACCCCAGCCACCCAGCACCCCCACCCTTCCTCCCATTGGCTACCAGTTCCCATCCCCATTGGCCCCAGTTTACACAAAACACAACACTTCTTATTGGTTCTTTCAATAAAGTTATCTTTTTATTGGTTAAACATTTCACATCTGCTGCTGCTGATCTCATTGGTGCAAAACTTCAATCCGACCTTCCATTGGCTGTATCAACGTGCAACTTCTTGGATCCTCTCCCTTATTGGTTCTCCTTTGTTATGTACTTTGTAAAACAATGTATTCCATGGTCTTTTCTGAAATAATGAAATGTATAAAACCTTTTGTAGTGATTTTGTATGACACACTTTCTGCCTTGCTGATCGTGTCCTGGGCTAGCCTAGTAAAAGCTTCTTTTTACAACTTTGGTCTATTTGAGCTCCTTTGTGGCGCCTCTGCAAACTGCAGACCTTTTTCCTTTTCTCCCCCCCTTTTTCTCTCTTTTATTTTTGGGTACCCTTACTCCATCCTTGGAGCCTGGTGTCTGCTCACCGAATCACATGAACTGAAGTCACCTGTACCCTAATCCAAGTGTATGCCCCAACCACTGATGCCGAAGAAGATGAAGTTGACTGGTTCTATGAAGACCTACAACACCTTCTAGAACTAGCACCCAAAAAAGATGTCCTTTACATCATAGGAGACTGGAATGCTAAAGTAGAAAATAAACAGAACAACAGGCAAGTTTGGCCTTGGAGCGCAAAATGAAGCAGGGCAAACGGAGTTCTGTCAAGAGAACACGCTGGTCATAAAAAACACTCTTTTCCAACAACACAAGAGGCGACTCTACACATGGACATCACCAGATGGTCAATACCGAAACCAGATAGATTATGTGCTTTGCAGCCAAAGATGGAGAAGCTCTAGAGTCTATACAGTCAGTAAAAACAAGACCTGGAGCTGACTGTGGCTGAGATCATGAGCTTCTTATTGCAAAATTCAGGCTTAAATTGAAGAATGTAGGGAACACCACTAGATCAGTCAGATATGACCGTCCTAAATCATATCCCTTATGAGTATACAGTGGAGGTGAAGAATAGATTTAGGGCATTAGACCTGGTAGACAGAGTGCCTGAAGAACTATGGACGGAGGTTCGTAACATTGTACAGGAGGCAACAACTAAAACCATCCCAAAGAAAAAAAATGCAAGAAAGCAAAGTGGCTGTCAGATGAGGCTTTACAAATAGCTGTGGAAAGAAGGAATGCGAAAAGCAAGGGTGAAAGGGAAAGATATAACCAACTGAATGCAGATTTCCAGAGAATAGCAAGGAGAGATAAGAAGGCCTTCTTAAATGAACAATGCAAAGAAATAGAGGAAAACAACAGAATGGGGAGGACTAGAGATCTCTTCAAGAAAATTGGAGATATCAAGGGAACGTTTTGTGCAAAGATGGGCATGATAAAGGACAAAAAAGGCAGGGACCTAACAGAAGCAGAAGAGATTAAGAAGAGAGGTGGCAAGAACACACAGAAGAACTATACAAGAAAAATCTTAATGTTCCTGATGATGACCACGCTGGTGTGGTCACTGACCCAGAGCCGGACATCCTAGAAAGTCAAGTGGGCCTTAGGTAGCATTACTATACTAACAACAAAGCTAGCGGAGATGATATTATCCCAGCGGAGCTACTTAAAATCCTAAATGATGATGCTGTTAAAGTGCTGCACTCAATATGCCAACAAATTTGGAAAACTCAGCAGTGGCCAAAAGATTGGAAAAGGTCAGTTTATGTTCCAATTCCAAAGAAGGGCAATGCCAAAGAGTGTTCAAACTACCGCACAATTGCACTCATTTCACATGCTAGCAAGGTTATGCTCAAAATCCAACAAGCTAGGCTTCAGCAGTACGTGAACTGAGAACTACTACCGGAAGTACAAGTTGGGTTTCGAAGAGGCAGAGGAACTAGAGATCAAATTGCCAACATGCGCTGGATCATTGAGAAAGCACGAGAGTTCAAAAAAAAACACCCTACTTCTGCTTCATTGACTACGTAAAAGCCTTAGATTGTGTGGATCACAACAAACTGTGGCAAATTCTTAAAGAGATGGGGATACCAGACCACTTTACCTGTCTCCTGAGAAACCTGTATGCGGGTCAAGAAGCAACAGTTCGAACCGGCCATGGAACAACTGATTGGTTCAAAATTGGGAAGGGAGTACGGCAAGCCTGTATATTGTCACCCTGCTTATTTATCTTATATGCAGAGTACATTATGAGAAATGCAGGGCTGAATGAATCGCAAGCCGGAATCAAGATTGCCGGGAGAAATATCAACAACCTCAGATATGCAGACGATACCACCCTAATGGCAGAAAGTGAAGAACAAAAGAGCCTCTTGATGAGAGTGAAAGAGGAGAGTGCAAAAGTTGGCCCGAAACTCAACATTAATAAAACTAAGATCATGGCATCTGGTCCCATCAATTCCTGGCAAATAGAAGGGGCAGAAATGGAAGCAGTAACAGATTTTACTTTTCTGGGCTCCAAGATCACTGCAGACGGAGACAGCAGCCATGAAATTAAAAGACGCTTACTCCTTGGAAGGAAAGCTATGCCAAACTTAAACAGCATAATAAAAAGCAGAGGTATCACCATGCCAACAAAAGTTCGTATAGTCAGGGCGATGGTGTTCCCAGTAGCAATGTATGGTTGCGAGAGTTGGACCATAAGGAAGGCTGAGCGCCGAAGAATAGATGCTTTCGAACTATGGTGCTGGAGAAGACTCCTGAGAGTTCCTTGGACTGCTAGGAGAGCAAATCAGTCAATCCTAAATGAAATCAACTCTGACTGTTCCCTGGAAGGACAGGTACTGAGGCTCACTGACGTTACTACTGTGAGGCGGGGGAGGCGGGCCGCCCCGGGTGACGCGCGCAGAAGGGTGACGCGCGCGCGTACCCGCGCGCGTCACTTCCCTCTGCGCGCGTCGCCCGGAGGGTCCGAGGCCTGGAGAAGGCCTCGGAATGTCCTCCCCGGCCGACGCGCCAGGGCCTTCTGAGGAAGGTCCACTGCGCGAACGTTATTTATAACGTTTTTTCACGCATGCGCAGACCGTTCCTGAGGGAAAAGGGCTGCCCTTTTCCCTCAGGAACGGTCTGCGCATGCGCGAAAAACGTTATAAATAACGTTCGTGCAGTGGGCCTTCTGAGGAAGGCCCAGAACAGCCGGCCGGGGAAGACGTCCCCGAACTGGCTGCAACGATTACAGCGGCCCGTTGGGCGCCCGCCGGGTCCCCCCCGCCGGGCGCCTGGAGTAGCGGCCCGGCCGGTCGCCCCCCCGGATCACGGCGCGGCAAACATCCATGAAAGCGGGTGTCTCGGGGGGGTCACTAGGGTGACATGCGTGCCCCACCCTGGGGCAGCGCGAGCCCTAGTGACGCCACTGCTGAGGCTCAAATATTTTGGCCACCTAATGCGAAGAGAGGACGCTCTGGAGAAGACTCTGATGCTGGGAAGGATTGAAGGCAAAAGGAGAAGGGGAAGGCAAAGGATGAGATGGTTAGACAGCATCACCGATGCAGCGAATATGAAAATGAGCGAACTCAGGAAGATAGTGGAGGACAGGAAGGCCTGGCGGGATATGGTTCATGGGATCACGAAGGGTCGGACACGACTTAACGACTGAACAACAAATACGTACACCCTTTTCAGCCGGATTCGGGCAGCGGTCATTCATAGCGACTAGCACGTGAGAGTCGAAAGGGCCGCCTGGCGCAGCACGTGGCTGAGGGAACTCCGGGTTGTGAGGGGAGAGGGGCACACGAGGCAATGGAGAGGGCGGGTCGGCTGGCTGTGGAGTCCCCGAAAGAGGTTTCCCAGCAGGGGGAAGCCAAAGCAGGATTCTTGCTGGGCAGGGTATCCCTGGAAGAAGGGGCGGGCAGTAGCTGCCGACCCCCTGAGTGGCAATGCCCCAAGCGAGGGCTCTTGCTCTGTTACAACGCCCCCCCCCGCACCCCACCCTCTTGCCGCGTCCGAGGTGCAGCCCAGGCGGTGAGCCTTTCAGTCCTGCGCACATACGTTCCCAGCTGGGATGCGGGGCCCTGCTGGAGGGAGGGGAGGACGGCTGATTGAGTCAGCCCTCCTTGGTGTTCAGAGCCTCGGCTGCAGCCCCTTGGAGCGGCGCCCTGAGAGTCTGAGCAGGAGGTAGGGAAGGTGCTGTTGGCACCCGCTGTACATCTCTTCAGACGGGACGGGAGGGTACGAGGAGGAAAGAAAGGAGGACGCCTGGCAGAGCGACGTCTCTCGGTTGGGAGATGAAAGTAGAGCCTCCCCCTTCCTTCTACTCTCTCCCCCCTTCTCTCCCCTCGTGCGTGGTGGGGGAGGAGGGCAGGGAGGGGGCTGGCCGGCTGCTGCCGCCCCACGCGGCGCCCGGACTGGCGGCGCCCCCGGCGGGCTCCCCGTGCACTCCGTGCCCCTCTTGTCATGTTTGTGGTTTGGGACGAGAAGGCGAGTCCGTGCGCCAAGAAAAGCCGAGCGCCCTCGAGCCCCGCCGCAGAGCCCGGACAGCGCGGGCATCAGGCACCGGCTCCCGCTAACAACGCCCAGGCGCGGCTTTGCTCGCAGCTCATTGGAGCGAGAGAGACGGGGCCAGAGCTACTAGATCGTGGCGAGGCGAGGCACGGACGGAGCAGACACAGGCCAGAGCCCCCCGACTCGAGCCCGCGAAGCATCGCTCGCCACCAGGGGCAGAGTGCGCACCCCGCACGTAGCCCAGGCGAGGCAACAGAGCCCCTGCCCGCCCTCCAGCCGGCGGCACTCACAGGCTCCCTCTCCTCCTTCCCAGCAGGTGGCTCCGTGTCGAGATGGGCAGAGGGACCGTGCAAATGCTTCTGCTCTTGGGGCTGTTGCACTGGGGCCCCGGCGGGGAGGGTAGGAAGAGCTGGAGGCGGCGTGGCCAGCAGCAGCAGCAGCAGCAACCTGCGGCGGCAGCGACCCGGGAGCGGAGCGAGGCGGCTGGCCAACCCGTGGAAAGCTTCCCATTGGACTTTACCGCTGTGGAAGGCAACATGGACAGTTTCATGGCTCAGATCAAGAGCCTGGCGCAGTCGCTCTACCCTTGCTCGGCTCAGAATCTGCACCAGGAGTTGAGGCTCCATATGCTGCTCAACAGTTCGGTCACCTGCAACGACGGCAGCCCTGCTGGGTGAGTGAGGACTCTCCCAGCCTGCCCCCTAACCCTCACCTGCTTCATCTCTGCTAGGCAGGTCTAGCACTTCAGTAGTCGGTCTTCCTCGTGCCTCTTAGGAGGAGAACCTGCCGGTCCTCATACTCTCTCCTGCCTCTTCACTTCGTGGCTTTCCCTCTTTGCTGCTTCTGACAGTCAGTGTAAGATTCTGTGTCCCTCCAGTTTAGCTCTAGTTTAGCAGCAGTTTAGCTACAGTTTAGCAGCAAGCCCAAAGTGTGACAAGTAATCACTAGAAACAGATGGAGGTGAACTGTTTTACAAACTCTCACTTGAGGACAAAGCAGAAGACCTTCTTGAGAACAAGGTGTAGGGAGAAAATAGCAGCACTGGACATTCGTTCTTACTCATCCCTTTGTGCTCCATCCCTTTATACTAGAGTTCCTTATATTCACTAGGTTTCTTACAGCTTGATATTGATAGGGCTCCCTTATTCAGAGGTAGGCCCCCCAGTCTCCAATATCAGGACTTTGCAGAACACAATAGACACCTTTTTTAAAAATTTCAAAATAGTATTGCTCCTTGGAATTCTACAGAATTGTAATTAAAGCATTGCAAGACCCCTGTTTTTTGAGGTTTTCGTTCCGCTTCCTACAACCTCACTAACATGAGCATTTCAGGAATCAGAACTCTGGATTCTCCCATCAGCTTTATATAGTAAAGCTCACCTTTGTTGAAAAAAGGCACTTGAGAAAGCGTGCAGGACTGTTTACTGTTAATATACTTTGCTGGTTCCTTCTCTGTTCTCTCTGTAAGCACACTTACTACTTCAAAAGTGCTGAAACAATTCTTCCTAGTGTTCAAACTCTGCTTCCACCATGTGGCCGTTGCTAACAACGCAGCCAGTAACAGGTGGAATAACTCTTTCCTGCCTGGAAATACTTAGGAATGCTAGGAATTTGTTTAATGCATTTATTTTGGAACGAGATGAAAGCCAGTTCAGCCTGGCTCAGGGTCCCCGAGAAGGCCCTTTGATCAGAGTCTGTTTGGAGCTCTTCTGACAGCCATCCTGTTTCTTTCTCTTGTTCTTTAACCAAGTATTTTATGTAACCCTCTTGATATTATAATGAGTTGGTGTATCAAAGAGCCTGTGGTTGAGTGAGCCAGTCTCCGTAATTAAGTTCACGCTGCCTTCTATTTGTTTTTATTTTAGCTACTACCTCAAAGAATCGAAAGGCAGTAGAAGGTGGCTGCTATTCCTGGAAGGTGAGCTTGAGTTTTCTTTAATTTTATTTTCATTTATACAAGCAAAGTTCAATCGTTTTAGGCTCTTTTGTCAAAGTCAAGGGTTGGTGGAAGAGTTTCCCTGACTGCTTTCTTCAAAGGCTTGCTATGCGTGTGCGTGCGTGTGTGTGTGCTGGCTGCCTTTTCCTGTAACCAATTTCACCACCCTTTCACTATTTCATATACCCCTACCACCTGCAGATTTATTGGCAGCCTAGCCGCTCACCTCACTGTAATCAAAGCTACAAGTAGTTCATCTATTTCTTTTTGTTGTTTGCTTGTACTTGGTAATGTTAGTCTTGGCCCTGGGTTTCATTACATACATGCTGTAAGGTTTTGAATAGACTTTGGCCTCAGTACATGCGCTTTCTTTTTCTCTGAATAACATGATAGCAGTTGACTGGTGTTTATGTTCCAATTCTCTTTGCTCATCTGTTTGGAAATATATTCCATTGATTTCAGTGGATCATGCTTACAAGTAGGAGTATAGCCTCAGAATCATATCGGAAGTGACCACAATAAATCTGTAACTAAGATGTATCAGTATTCTATAATTAATTCTCAACATACAGTCGGCCCTTTGTATCCGATACAAAAAAAGCCTTAAATGAAATGGGGGAGGCGGGGGCCAGGCGGCATCGCAGTGCCTAGAATAGAATAGATACCTTTATTGGCATAAACACATCAAAAATAGACAAACATAAACAAACAACCAAAAATCCCCCAACACATCCAATGACAACAACCACAATCCAGCAAAAAATTCTCCCCAGACTGTCCCACTATGAATCTATACATCAAAACTCATTTCCCGAGTAGCCACCACCAAAGAAGCAAAAGTTGCAACGTTATGAAGTCTCCCATCATCTTCTGTTGACAGAAGGGCTCGGAGAATATCTGCCTCCATCCAGCCCTGAAAACACGCCAGTATCAAGTTAAGGTGCTTCTGACGGAAAGACTCGTGCAGAGAGCATGATAAAAAGATATGTTCAGATGTCTCCACACACTTCATGCCACATGAACAGAGCCTTGCTGAAACAGGTATTCCTTTGTACTGATCCCATAAAAGAAGGGAGAGCGTTGCACCTCGCCAGCATAAAAGCCCTTCTTAGCTGTGGGTTATGCAATTGATATAGATAAGTTGACAGCTTCCCAAACTTAATAGGCAGATGGAGATGCAATGGAGAGCACGTTGTATTAGCTGCACTGATTAACTCTTGGCACTCACTGTCAAGAGTTCTCTCCCTAATAGTTCTAAATGCTGCAGCTAACCCCATCATGCCTAGCATCTCACTGTCAAGCCCCATCAATTTTAGCTTTGTAAGCAGACTAGAAACTCCACAAGGCAAAGATCACAGTACCTTATTTTAGGAGCGAGCTTGCCCGCTCCTAGATGCCTGTGCAGCTTCCAAGTTACTTGAAAAGGCAGTAAAGAGTAAAAAAACCACCACCCTGATTTACAGTGCCTTCCAGTTGCGACGCAAAACCGGAAGTTGCTGTGAATTGTGTTTTTTTACTCTTTACAACCATTTCAAGTTTTTGGGAAGCCAGTGCGGGAGTCCAGGAATGGGCATTGGGCCGGCACGCTGCTAAAATAAGGTACTATGATGCTGCGCCCGGCCCCCAGTCAGCCCGTTATTCCCAGGGTAGCCATGCGCATTGAGACAAGTCTGTGGATGGCTATTCCGTGGGGAAAAAAGGCTATACCTGAATTACTAAAATGTGCTTATTGTTACTAAAATTGAATTTCTATATTTTCCTCTTCCCCCATGGTCTTTTCACTTTTATTTCCCTGTCCCAAATTTAATAATGGCTGTAACATTGTAAGTCATTACTTTAAACTGTGAACAACTGTAAGTGCATTGGCAGAAAGGGGTGTATATATATATATAACAGTAAATTAGTAAATAATAATACAGTAACTAAATCAGTGCTTTGCATGTTTTTGATCATTTCAGAAAGCATGTCCAGAATTCTGATTTCTGTAGAGGTAGTGTCCTTTGAGTAACTGGGTCTACCATCCTAAGCACATGCATCCCAAGCAAGCATAAACAAGTGGCCATGTGTGCATTCTCATTGCAGTGCTCACCCAGGCTTCATTGCAATGGCTGGATACACCTTTTTATACAGATGAGAATGCCCATCTCTATTCTAAGCTACTAGTTGTTGGATGTAGCCAGAACACAATTGAGACCATCCCTTGGAATGAAGTTCTACTGATTCCAATCCGACTTACTTCTCTGTAACAGCCGTGGTTCAGACAAATACACATGTTATACTATACTGCACATAACAGGTCCTTTTCTTCTTTGGCACAATAGCAGCATGCAGTAAGGCATGGGGTTGCCTGCTGTGCTGAGAAAGAAGAATGCAGCCCTACTTACTTAGGATCACTGCCGGTAGAGTCAGGGGCGGAACCACGGCGGAGCGCGTGGAGCAGGAGCTCCAGGCGCTCGGTCGCGGGCGGGCGGCAGGAATGGGGGCGGGGGAACTCACCCTCTCCCGAAGCAGCATCGTGTCTGGGCCCTCCCTCCCTCCCTCGAGCCGGTTTGGCTCCGAAATGGGAGCAAAACGGGGGGGGTCGACGCGACGCTGGCCCCGCCCCCACGCGCCCGGGCGCCCTCCCGGCGCCTGTCGCCTCTGGGTAGAGTATGACCAGGGTATAAGTTTTCACTAGATAGAAAACCTGAAGGCATCAGACTAGTTGTTTGGAAAAGTAGACATTAGTGAAAGGCTCACTGAAATTAATAAGATTTGCAAGGGAGCAGTTGAAGGTCTTGAAAATGACTACCTAGAACTTTCAATTTTGTTCTTAGTTTTATTTTACAGCAAATATTGCATTTTTAAAGTTTACTATATTCAGAAAAGAGCCAGCGGGTGACGCAGTGGGTTAAACCACTGAACCATGAGCTGTCGATCGAAAGGTCAGCAGCTTGAATCCGTGCGACGGCTCCTGCCAACCTAGCAGTTCGAAAGCAAGAAATTGCAAGTAGATTAATAGGTACTGCGTTAGCGGGACGGTAACAGCGTTCCATGCGCCTCGGTGTTGAGTCATGCCAGCCACATGACCATGGAAACGTCTTCGGACAGTGCTGGCTCTTCGGCTTTGAAACGGAGATGAACACCGCTCCCTAGAGTCGGACACGACTGGACTTAATTGTCAAGGGATACCTTTACCTTTACCTCTTTATATTCAGAAAAAGTACTGTGTAGTCCTATTTTATGTTTACTCAGGACTGACAGCCCAAACCTAACCAACTTTCCAGCGCTGATGAACCATGCCAACAGGGCGTGCGCTGCATTCTGTGGTGGTGGGGCAGTCACAGAGGTCTCCTCAAGGTAGGGGAATATTTGTTCCCTTACCTTGGAGCTGCACTGCAGCTGCATCAGAGGTGGAAAGTTGGTTAGAGCTGCATCAGAACTGGAAACTATGTTTAATGAGGTTTATTCCTATGTAACTCTGCGTAGGATTGCAGCTATGGTTCCAGCTACACCAGTTTCACTTATGCCCGTGTAATGTCAGTTAGGTTAGTCAGTATCCTTTTTACTTTCAGCAGCAAGTCTGAGAAGAAAGCAATAGCAGTGCAAACTACAGAGAACAGAGAAACTCTGACAGCCACTCTCCCAGTTTCCATGGCAACACTGTCTGCACACCACTCATGGAGCAACATGCTAAGCCCACATTAGACATACATACCCACAAGTTAAGCATTCATATATTGAGCCCGTCCACACGTGGCAACAGGGAGGCCTCTCCCTAACTTCACCCCACCACACATTCAGAACACAACCCATGAGATACACCACCACAATCTCCACTGCATAAGCCACTATGATGCAACAGTCAAGCCCAGCAAATGGGAGCTCCATAGATCCCTGCAAACAGGGGTTTTAATACTGGGGTTTATACCATTAACACACACTGACTGATAATACCGTATTTATTGGCGTATAAGACACACTTTTTTGCCTAATTTGTGACCCAAAATAGTAGGGTGTGTCTTATACGCCAATACTAAAAAATCCCTCCCCCCGCCCGTTTTAAAGCATTTTTGGGCTTACCGGGTTTTTTCCGGAGCCGGAGAGCTCCCTTGTGCTTTCTTCCCTGACTAATCTATCCGATCTACAGCTGTTTGTCGGGTTTAATTTATGCACGTGCATGAGTTGAGTTTCTCAGCAGCCAGCAGAGGGCGCTGTGCTCAGTTCAGTTCAGCTGCAGAGTGCCTGGTTTTTCCCAGCTCTCCTGGATGCTCAGCTTGGGTAAGCTTCTGAACTGGGCCTAGTTGGGAGGCTTTAGAAACTGTGCATAGGTTAGGTTAGGTTAGGTGGGGTGGGGGAAAAGAGTTGAGTCTGGGGTTTTTGTATTTGGGATTTATGTTGTTTAAGAGTTGGTAAGAGTTGAGTCTGGGGTTTTTGTATTTGGGATTTATGTTGTTTAAGAGTTGGTAAGAGTTGAGTCTGGGGGTTTTGTATTTGGGATTTATGTTGTTTAAGAGTTGGTAAGAGTTGAGTCTGGGGGTGGTAAGGTGGTAAGAGTTGAGTCTGGGGTTTGTTTTGTACTTTTATGTTTTTTACTTTGGAAACTACATGGGTGGGGTGGGGGAAAAGAGTTGAGTCTGGGGTTTTTTGTACTTGGGGTAACTGTTTTTTTACTTTGGAAACTGTGCATGGGTGGGTTGGGGGAAAAAGAGGAGTCTGGGGTTTTTTATGTTCTGGTGCATTTTGTTCATGTGTCTTATTGCTGTGTGTTTTAAAAGAGATCCTGGTATTTTTGTGCAATTTATGTAAATCAGCTAATTAAGCAGCCAAGCAGTAAGTGGTCAAGTGGCCCAAAAATGTTTTTTTCTTGAAACCCAGGGCCAAAAGGAAGGTGCGTCTTATACGCCGGTGCGTATTATACGCCGATAAATACGGTAATTACCCTTTTGACTGCATAAACACAAGGGGAAGAAGGGACAGGTAGTATAACAGATTACCCAGATAGCTCCTCCCTCCTGGAGGAGGCCTACATAACAAACATATAGGCCTTCCTGGGAAAACGGTTCAAGGTCTGAGGAAGGAGAAGATCGGGGGGGGGGGGGGGAAGGGGAGTAGCCTTTTGCCAGGGTAGGATTCAGACAGACAAGGGACGCCCAACTGAACTCTTACAGGAGCCACTCACTAGCTTGCTGCAGAGAGCATACTGGAATGCGGCACAAGCAAGGCAAGTTCAAGCTTCACCAGGAAATGGTGAATTAAGGCCAACCTTTCCTCTTGCATCCTTGGCCAGCAACAGTTATGTCAGAAAAAAGAAGGGGTGGGGTAGCAAGAACCCGTACTTTGCACTTCATAGAGCAGCCCTTCATCCACATGGTCCTCATAAGACACCAATTGGGGCATTTGTCTTTCTCTAGCCCACAGACACAGCCATACACACCACGAACAAAAATGCTGCATGAGGAGTGTTAGCCCTGTGAAGCTGCACAGGTCTCACATGCCGGAGGTCCCATAACCTGTATGTGATCTCCCATTAGAAACTAATTGCTTGGCTCCCACATGCACCTCCTATTGGGACAATGGCACACATCATTCCTGTTGGTGTGGGTCCTCCTGAGGCAGGATACCAATAAGGGTTCTGATCTCATATGTGTCCTGAAATCAAGCTGTTTGTGTGTGTGTGTGTGTGTGTGTAAGTATTCCTGCTTGCCATCACCAAAGTTTCCCTTGTGTACTTCCAAGTGTGCATGACATGAAACCAAAAGGATGTAATCCCATACCATACACCCTATCATCTGAGGTATGGACTCCCTGTTAGGACTTTATATACTGCTGGTGGTGTGCTGTGATTCGGTGTAGAATTAGTCTGAAGCCTAACATAAGAACATAAGAAGAGCCCTGCTGGATCAGGCCAAAAGCCCATCTAGTCCAGCTTCCTGTGTCACACAGTGGCCCCACCAGATGCCTCAGGGAGCACACAAGACAAGAAGATACCTGTGTCTAGTCGCCACTCCCTTGCACCTGGCACAGAGAAAACCCACTTCTAAAACCAGGAGGTTGCTTATGGCTTGTAACCTGTGATGGTCTTTTCCTCCATGAATCTGTCCAAACCCCTTTTAAAGGTATCTAGGCCAGATGCCATCACCACATCCTGTGGCATGTGCACGATATTCAAGCCTAATGCTCTGTTACAGTGGTATGGGCAGAACAAGAGAAGTGGGAGAGGGAGGACAGTGTGTTCTGATTCTCTGTAAGTTTAGGCCGGCACAGCGCATGCTCTGCCGTCCTTGGGTGTTGCGAAAGTGACGTAAAGCACTTTTGCGACACCTTGGGTGTAAGCAGCACCAGTGCTGAGGCCGGCACCGCTCACACTGCCGCCCTCCAGACCCCCACTGCTGGACACACCCAGGTAAGTCCTGCGGCGGGAGGGCTGGGGTGGCGGGGGAGGGGGCCATTGGGCAGCTGGGCCTGGGAGGGGGCAGGGATATCGGCGCTGGGCTGTGTCGATATTCAAACCCCCTTCCCAGGCCGGCCTTACACGTCCTCCCCATTTGTGCACCAGCTCATAATAAATTCCCAATAAAAGAACGTCCCCTTCCCCCGAGGTGAGCCCTGGCCGTGCCAGCACAGGCCACATCCTGCTTAGGATTCAACGGCTGGCCATTTAGGCCAGCCGCTGCATCTTAGGCAGGATTGGGCTGTTAGGCTGGCGCAGGGTTGAAGTCTGACAGAGTTTAAGATTCAGGCTAAGCCTGCTTCTCCTCTGCCAAAAATGCTGTTCATTTCTGGTTCTACCCCCTTTGCCAGCAGAGACTGTTGTGCCAACACTGCCATTGTTTTGCCATAGTATTACACCAGCATAACCCCGATGTTGACATATCAGTGTTGCTAGGGGCTTACACGAAATCCTATGGGCCTTTACCTTGAGTAAATTGAGAGTCAGGCATGGCAATGGCATTCTTCAGGTCACAATTGTTTACAATCTGTTACTACATTATATTAGATGCTATGTAGGATTTAAGCTCATTTATTTACTTTATATAATGTTACTAATCTGTAGATTCAGGGTGAGAAACAATATTCAAACACATTGTAAAATGTGCACGTTTAGACTGTAATTTGAGGAAAAGATGCTCCATGGAATTAAATTAGTCATCAATCTTAATTCCATTGAGCATCTTTTTCTCAAATTGCAGTCTAAAAGCAAGTTGTAATAGATGAAATAGGAAAACAAATGTAATTTATCTGTTTCTTGTTTCTTCTGAGTCAGGAGGCTGGTATTGCTTCAGTAGAGAGAACTGCAACACTCGCTATGAAACAATGAGAAGACTCATGAGCTCCAAGGAGTGGCCCATTACCAGAACCGGTAAGTTCTTTATTCTCATCAGTCTGGGACTTACTCAAAGGCCCATAGGATGTTGTTCAAGGAGGCTGGAGGGGACTCTGCCCATCCTAGCTTGTCACGTTATACCATGGCAGGAGTAAGCACTAATGTAGAAGCACAGATAGCTGCTGTCTTTTTGGCTGGGATCTGGTTTTGGTGACAGGCCAATAACTTGCACACTCATTCCAGTTTTGAGCCTTACCACCTAATTTTAGGAGCAGCTTTGTCCAAAGGAGTCAGATTATGGTTGGAGAGCTTCTTTATTTTTTCACTTTCCTCAGTGGAGCTGTGTTCTCTTTAACTCATGCCATACCTTTTAAAAAGCCCTGTATAGTCCTGTTCTGCACTCTTGACCAATGAGAATAAGTTATCATGGTGTATGTTCATGGATCTGCTTATCTGTCTCAAATAGAAATTGGCCTCTGTTGTGAGATAATAGACTATAGGCTTCTTATCTCAGTTTGAAAAGTGTGTAATTTATATCTCTATATCTCAGTCTCCTTTACTTGACCCCTTCTTCTTTCCTATTCCTTTAATGCCAGCGGCATAAAATCATAAAGGAAATAATGCACTGCACACACTGTATTCATTTATTCAAACGTTCTGAGCCCCATATACAACAACTGACCAAAGACTCCATTCCCACAGCTTTTTCAATATTTTTATCTTTAGCATCCTTCACGCATTAAGTTTATGCTGAATTATCTGCATGCATTGCTGGAGACTGCTTTTCTGTCTGAAAAATGTTTTTCTCTCTCCTAACATTTTCGTATTCTCCATCTACAGGAACTGGCATTCTGTCTTCACAACCAGAGGAAAATCCACACTGGTGGAATGCAAATATGGTGTAAGCAGGGGTATGACTCTGGGAGTTGAAAGGAACACAACTGTGGGAAAGTAAACAAGACAGGGACAGGAACCAGAAGGGAAATTGGAATTTTTGCTCCATCACGAAGTAAACAGGCGTGAGCCCTGCAAATTGTAATTGTAATAGAGTATGGATGGAAGCTGCAGATGAAAGTAATATGCTTAACAGCAAGAACAATTCCCTGACATGATTGTCACATGCACCACTAGGTTTTCTCAGAACAGGATTTTTGAATTCCACAAGGACAATGATACTGATTGGCATTAGGCTCTCAAAAGACTGACAGCCCAGTCCTATGCTGGCGGTACTGGGCTCTGCGTTGTCGCAAATGTACCGTTAAGCATGTTGTGATAGCATGGTGGCTGGCAGGCCTCTGCCGGCGAAGGAGTAGCACCTACTAGAGCAGGTGAGCTCCGTGCCAGAAGCGGGGAGGGTGTGTTCTGGGACAGGGGGAGGGTGGGGAGGAGGGCGGATCTGGCCCTCCTTTATAATAAACTTTAAAGAATTAATTACCATAAGATGGCCACTGGCTTTCATTGCTCTTCTAAACAATTGAACAAATTCATGGAAAATTGGACAATTAGCCATGACTATGCTCTGGCCCCTTCCCAAGATAGCACTTCCATTTTATAAGCAGTGTGATCATCAGATGCTGAGGACAGTCAATCCACTTTCAAAGGCATCTGGCTGGACACTGGACCAGAGACAAATTCTGGACTAGATGAATCTTTCTTATCCAACAGGGCAATTCTTATGTTTTTAGCACTCCCAGTGAGACCTGCACATTAATATGAGCAAAAGATATTGGTTTTTATCCAAACAGCACACTGACCATGGGTCAGTGACTACAAGCCAGTGCAGGAGCCTGCATTATCTTATTTATTTAAAAATTTTATATCCCGCCTTATCCTATGCCGAGGCAAATGCCCAAGTCCCCATTACAATCTAGTAATTCATGTAAAACAGGAATATCATTAGCTATTATTAACCAAGATTGTCAGGACATAAAGTCTTCCTAGGTGTAGGATAAGTATAAGAAATCAACTGGTGCTTTGATATACTTCTGATGTGGAATCCTGTAGTGTCCATTGCCTCTGACTTTAGGATTGATAGCCCATTGGTCTGTCCCAGTAAGGCTGCTTTGGAAATGTGTGGTTTGTGATTTATGACTGATGTGTGCCTCATGGGGATGCATGATAGCTGCCATTCTTCAGATCTGGGGGCAGAATAGGAGACTGGCTTACACACGTGCGTGCAAAAACACTTTGAGCTTAAGGGACTGTTCAGAGTGGGAGGAGAGGCGTGGAACTTTGTTAACTTTTGCATGTTTTGCAAGAGACTATATCAAAAGATCGTAATCTCTTGGTTATAATAGGCACACATTTTTCGTGCAGGCAGTAGAGTATTTCTGTTGTATGATTTACAGCAGGTGTGGGGAACCTCCGGCCCGCGCGGGACCGGACTGGAGGCTCCTACGCCGCCGCCGCTTTTGCGCGCTTCCTGGGTTTAAAAGCGGCCTTTGCACAGCGCCGCTGAAGCTGAGATTGCCCTGAGGGCATTCTCAGCTTCAGCGGCGCTGTGCGCATGTCCAGGAAGGCCGCTTTCCTCCTCCTTCTGAAAGGCCGCTTTTAAACCCAGGAAGCGCGCGAAAGCGGCGGCGGCAGCCCCGTTCCCATCCCGGAGCCGAGGTAAGGAGAGAGTGAGTGAGTGGGAGGGAGGGAGGGAGGGAGAACGAGCGAGCGCGAGCGGTCGGTGGGTGGGTGGGAGGGAGGGAGAGAGCGGTGGGAGGGAGGGGGAGAGAGAGAGAGAGCGGTGGGTGGGAGGGAGGGGGAGGGAGGGAGAGAGCGGTGGGTGGGAGGGGGAGAGAGAGGGAGAGAGAGCGGTGGGTGGGAGGGAGGGGGAGAGAGAGAGAGAGCAGTGGGAGGGAGGGAGGGAGGGGGAGAGAGAGAGCGGTGGGTGGGTGGTAAATTCACGGGGGGGATTTGCGGGGGGGGGGAAACGGCCGGCCTTATGGCCGGCCCGCAGCAAATTTTCCCTATGGGAAAATGGCCCCCCACTGCAAATAGGTTCCCCACCCCTGATTTACAGGGACAGAAACTAGAGAGAGAAAAAGAATATAAAGACTAGAGAAAGCACATTCATCCACATAGAAATATGTTTGCATTGACAGAGATACAGTACTGAAGATTCAGAATCTCTTCAAGCTTTATATTGCAGCTCATATAAACCATGCTATATGGTTATATGCCAATGCAATAAGTGGACATGTGTGGTAGCTGTGATCAATTACAGTTCCCTGGCAGATGTCCCAGAGCCTATAGGGATGTACAGACATCTCCCCTTCACACCTGATGAATAACCAGCCTCAGTGGTACACCAGTATACTCGGGTTGTCATCTATAGTGACTTTAAGAGAGGAGAAATTATTTGGGAAATATAAACTTTAATATAGGTCAGTGAAATGAACTGACTGCAACTTGAGTGAGTTCTTTGTGATAGCTTCCTGCTGGTACCATCGGATTTGAATGGGCATGAAATTGGTCTCTTCCTGTTTCTTTTACGGTTTGTTTGACCCCTGCCTCATTCCCCACATGTCAAAGGAATATTGGTGTTCACGTACGTCTTGTCTCTTGCAGTTTCATCCCGTATTGCTCAAGCGACGTTTGGAGTGGAGCCTCTGCCAAGAAGACTGAAAAAAGTGAGTGCTTCTGACAGGCGCTTGCTGCCAGACAGACATTATGCATTAAAGGGATATGACCCAACTTCTCTACAGTTATGCAAATGAAGCCATGGTTCTTGCCAATGGGCAGGAAGGAATAATAAATATTCTCTAGATAAAACATCCGCTTGCAAACTCTGCTTTGTCATGGTCCAGAGCTCCATCACGCAGGGATGTTGCAGTAATAGCCTTAGGGGAATAGCTGTATCTGAGGCAACCGTTCCATTTAGCTAAACTTCCTCCACTCCTTGTAGCTCCCACCATGCGTAGATTTTAACTTTTACGTTTGGTAAAGATGGACTAGTTGTGCAGGGATTCACAAATTGAATCCAGAACACACCTGATGTCTATGCATGGGCTTGAGGGATTTTGATCAACCACTCAGACTTATCAGAAACCACTAAACTAAAAATTAAAACTAAATTGAACATGAACTAAAGCTCACTGTGGCTCAGAAAAGTATGCCTAAGTGACAAGGAAACAGGTTTTTCTTTTATCCCTATCTGACAGAAGAAGAGCTCTGTTCAGTTTAAAAGCTTGGGCTTCTACCAGTGTGTAGGCTTACCAGAGAGGTTCCTCGATCCTGGAATCGAGGCGTGCATCGGCCTAGAGTGGACCCGAGCCGCTCCCAAGTGTGCACCACGGCAGCCCGATGGGGTTGTGGCTTCTGGAACTTCCAGTCAACGACGCGACTACCGTTGGGCTGCCGCGTTGCACACTTGGGAGCGGCTCGGGTCCTCTCTAGGCCGATGCACGCCTCAATTCCAGGATTGAGGAACCTCTCTGGTAAGCCTCTCTGGTAAGCCTACCAGTGTAGCTGACTCAGTCTGTAAAATATAGACCTTGTTGTAACCCTTTCCCCAGATTGATACCAGCCTTTTCAAGAAGCCCATTTGGTAGTAGCTGCTGACACTTTGAATTGCAGGATACCAGTTATAATGTATCGCAGTGTAATTATGCTGCCTGGGAATACTTCGTTTACACAGTCCTGTCTCTTAACAGTACAACATTATGAGATCCACTAAAAACACACAGATGGGATAACACCCTGGTTAAATGAAAGGTATCTAACCTAAAAGAAACAGTTGTTTAGAAAAGCACAATATCCTTTATTTCAACAGGCTATTTTAGATAGTCAGTACTTTTGGAGTGGGTTGAGCAGCTGTACTGCCTTGACTTTAGAGACGTCAGTAGAGAGAGATTTTTGAGTACCAATATTGAAAGAATTAGCAGATTCAACTGCTTTATCTGTATTCTCTTGAGAATGAGTTTCTCGAAATGTATCAGGAATGACTTGTACCAGGAATGACTTGTACAGTATATCTCCACAACTGTTCTTGTTTTTTTTTCCCCTTAGTAATGATTACCTTCATCATGTTCAGCACCCTTGTAGCCAAGCACCTGAACTGCAGGTATAGCTGGCCAAGTATTGCTGCTGGTCCCATGCACAGCTGCATAGAACTGTGGAATTGGACATCACTACATTAGGCTGCATGTGCCTTTTCTCTGCCTCCTTTTTTCTCAAGGCATACTGACACCTTGAAGGCTGTTGGCCCTTTCAGGCAAAAGGGAGGCAGAGGAATTGGCACATGCCACCTAAAATGGTAATGTCTATTCTTGGCAGGGCGCTCAAAACCTCTCTTTTTTGTTTTCTTTTTCTTTCTTTTTTTCTTTTTGAGGTTGGCAAGTAACAATAAGTGACAGACAGATGAGAAAGAAGAAGCTGCCCAAATGCCCTGTCCTATTTCCCAGCTGGGCAATGGTGAAGCTTCTTTTTGAGAGAACAGCAGCAAGAAATGGTGATTAGTTGCCTGAGACCACTGTAGCCTTTTCCTGCTAGGAAACAAAGCACATGGTCATTGAACAGTCTCTAGACAGGACCAGATGTCACTGTTCGAAGCTGCTTGGCTGTATTTTCTTCTTCCTCTCTTGTCTTTAGGACTGCTGAGCCTGTAAGGCAAGGGAGCTGCAAAGACACCCATCTTCAAATGGCATCGTCCAGTCTTGGTTAGCAGCTGTTTGATGGCCATATGCTGCATTTCCTAATTGAGAAAATCAATAGAGGTGTCAAACAGCTGGTCTCACTTTCTTATTGTCTCTTGTAAAGAAACAAGGAGGCTGGTAGTTATTAGTGCACCCTGACATATTCCCCAACTGGCAGATATGATAAGATGCTCCAACAACTGCTAGCCTCTGCTTTTGTCTTCTATGCCTTTCTAGAAGAAGACAGGAAAGGAAAGGCAGTCTGACTGCCCTGCTGTGGGGAGAATTTGGCAATCAGTATTTTAAATTCCCAATAAAAGATATTGTTTCACTTGCTCTATGACTCCCATTTTGTTCTTCCAGTGGCTTATATACTCTGATCCATTTAGTGTAAGCAAAACATGAATGTGAGGTAACATCCATGACAATATAGATTTTTGAGTTTTAAAGTCATGTAAATTTCATAAAGGTTCTCTGAAGGTTTAATAAAGGTCTTCAGAGAACCTTTATTAAATTTACATGGCTTTAAACCCCCAAAATCTGTATTGTCATTATCTCAGTGGCCATGAAAGCTTCAATAACTGCGATGAGGTAACATTATTGTATTTGCATAACTAGTGAAAGATCATGCCTGATTCACCAAATGTTTGCTAGTACAATTGATAAATGACACCAATCTTCATTCAAGTTGTGGGACGTTTTGAACTTCTATTCCATCTTCTGCTAAAGTTAGTAGTATTCCCAAGGTGATTTTTGGGACTGGGTTATCAGGTAAGCCAGGCTCACTTTTTTCACAGGGATTTATCCATTTTTCAACTTTTCATGTAAAAGAGTAGTATGTTCTGCCAGTGTTCATACAACCTGCCTTCTGTAATGAGGGGGGAAAAAACCACTTATCTTTGTTTTCCAGATGAATTTGTCTTCATGGGAGCCCTCATCATACAAGAAGTTGTAAAGGAGTTGGTGGGAAAAGGCCTTGGGAATGCCAAGGTGCTGCTGCTGGCAGGAACCAGGTACATGTCTGTGTCGGAAGACTGTTTAGAAAGGCAAGGGAGGGAGTCCCACAAAGTACTACCCCAAGGGAACTCAGCCTCTTGTACTTCACTGAAGCTTTTTATGGAGGAGCCGTAATACAGTAGTAGAGCACATGGTCTGCGTGCAGAAGGTCCTAGGTTTAATCCCTGGCATCTCCAGGTAGGGCTGGAAAAGACTCTCTTATTGGATAGCTACTCCCAATCAGTGTAGACAGTACTGACCTAGATGGACTAATGGTCTGGCTCTGTATAAGGCAGCTTCATATCATTCAGTGCTATTGCCAGAAATTATAGAGGAGCATCTCTGAGACATCACTCACACAATACTCGCAAGCCATGCATTCACAATGACAGAATGGGTTAGCTCTTTCTGTAGAGACTATTTAGAAGTAAGCACATCATTGTTTGCATATATATCAAACAACAGGCAGAAAAGAGGAAAGTAAATAGTGTGCTAAAATGAAATGACATAGGTCAGGGGTTCTCAAAGTGCTTTTTCCGGAACTGGCCAATATCCCCTTAAGGGGGGGGAGTGCCCAGCAAGAAAGTTGGCGCCGGCGCTCCAGTATCACTGACGTTGCTGGCGTGGGGCGGACCGCCGGAGGGTGACACGTGCAGAAGGGTGACGCGTGCACCCACGCGCGTCGCCCTCCGCTGCGCGCGTCGCCCTCCGGAGGCTCCGAGGCTGGGAGAAGGCCTCGGAGCGTCCGCTCAGGCCAGCGCTCATGGGCCTTCTGACGAGGCACACTGTGTCACAACGTGATTTATACCTTTTTCGCGCATGCACAGACCGTTCCTGAGGGGAAAAGGGCAGCCCTTTTCCCTCAGGAACGGTCTGCGCATGCGCGAAAAAGGTATAAATTACGTTGTGACACAGTGGGCCTCGTCAGAAGGCCCAGGACAGCCGGCCGGGGAAGACGTCCCCGAGCCGGCTGCAACGAACGAACGCATGAAAGGGGCGGGGCAGGTGCGGGGGGCACCCGGGGCAGTGGCCTGTCGGGTCGCCCCCCCAAAACGCACCGCGGCCTAGCAGCCACGCCGGAAATTTATATAAGGGGGTATGTGTAGGGGGGGTCACTAGGGTGACGCGCACGCCCCGCCCTGGGGCCGCGCGCTCCCTAGTGATGCTGCTGTCCAGTATCACGCCCCCGCCCCGAACCAAAAATGCTTTTTTAAGCATATCTGGTTCTCCTGCCAGCTCTCCGAATGGTCTGGGGGGGGGGCCTGCTGCCACCTCTGCAGGCCTCCCCAAGGTTTTAAATAGCTGCGATCACGTTGAAAAGCCCACTTCCAGAAGCAGGCTTTTCGACGCAATCGCCACTGTTTAGAGCCTTGGGGAGGGCTGTGGAGACAGTAGCAGGCCCCTCCAGACCCTTTGGGGAGCTGGCAGGAGAACCAGGTATGCTTAAAAAAGCATTTTTGGGTTGGGGGCAGACACGATCCTGGAGCACTGCCTCCGACATCGCTCCGCCCCCACAAAGACTTACAGGGGAGTAAACGCCCCTGTAGAACTTTGAGAAATGCTGACATAGGTGCATCTTGGGAAGACTGCATATTAAGCCTGTAGGAGAGGGATGATCTTTATCCTGCAGTTACCCTGGTCCTCTTAGTTTGAAAAAGTACTGTACTTAATATTGGATTACTACATCCAAATACTGGATGTTAACAATCTCTTGAGTACCTGTCACATGCTCATCCTTTCGTACTGCAATGACTGAGCATGATGCAGGCAAGTTAGGCAGGTTATGTTCTCATTTATTCCAAGGCTACAGTTAGCAAGATACAGTCCACTCTGTTCATACATTCTCCTTGTTTGGTTCATAAAATGTGTAATTTTCATTCACTGATACTAATATGGTGCATTACAGAAAATAGATGATCAGATCTGTGTGACTAAGGTTGCGATCCTATGCAGCACTACGGCTGCCAGAACTAGTGTTCCAGCAGTGGTATGCGCTTCATGGTGTTGAAAAACACGTTCCGAAAGTGCGCAGAGCCGCACACTTCCGGGCCGCCATTAGAGAAGCCAGAGCAGCCCTGTGTGCAGCAGCTATGCAAAGAAGGCCTGCTGACTCCAGTAAATCAGCAAGGTGGGTGTAACAGGGCAGAGGGGCAGTGTAATGGGGAAAGGGCTGGGGGCATCATGGAGGTGGGAGGGCGAGCGACTTGCACCAGATGCTATCCTCTCTGGCAGCAGCCACCACGCTCCCTTTGTCTCCTCGGACTTGCACCAGCTAAAGAGCTGGTGCAGATCTGAGGAGACCCATTGGCGAACAGGAGACTTACAGAAGGGTAAGAGAAAATAATTTTCCTTTCCCTTCCCAATCTGCCCCTCCCCACCATAGCATGCAGCGCAGCCCGTTTTTGGCACGGCTGCATGCTATGGCAGGGAAAACCATAGGATTGGGCTGTAAGGCTGCAATCCTATGCACACTTACCTGGGAGTAAGCCCCATTGACTGGAATGAAACTTCTGAGTAGACATGCATAGGATTGGGCTGTAAGATTTGGATAATTGTGATCGTATTTCTAACTGATATTGTTGTGCTTTGTATCTTATTGAATGATTGAAATTGTCATTGCAGTGCTGGTGGAACAGGCGTGCTCCTGAATGTGGATCGAGTAGCAGAGCAGTTGGAAGAGATGGGGTATTCTGGGATTCAGGTCCGTGGCCTGGCAGACTCTGGCTGGTTCTTGGATAATAAACAATATCGCAGAACAGACTGCATTGATACCATAACCTGCGCCCCCACAGAAGCCATCAGGAGAGGAATTAGGTACTGAAAGTATTCTAAGGTCTCCTTTCCTGGAAATTCTAGAGCTTGAGACTGGACCTGACACAGCCAGACTTTCTTTTTCTTTGTAATTATAAGGTGTCTACAGCCTTTAGCTGATAAAATTCTGCTTTGAAAATAAGTAATATTCAGTGTTGTGGCTCCAGGGACCATAATACCTTGGTGTAGCATGAGAGATGCATAGTGAGAAGTTCCTTTTTCACTGTTCATATTTGCAGCTTTGCTGCCCTCTGCTGTCCATAATTTTTTGGAATTCACAGATCTTAGACCTGATGTCGTATGCGTTGTGTTTTCCACAGGAGAAGTTTGTGTCATTAACTCTCGCTATTTCATCTTTCAGGTATTGGAATGGACTTGTTCCTGAACGCTGCAAAATGCAGTTTAAAGAGGGAGATGAATGGAATTGTTTCTTTGGCTATAAAATTTATCCCACACTCCGATGTAAGTGTGCAAAGAAAGGCTTTCTGTCTGTGTGGTGATCTTATAGAATCTATAGATATTTCAAAAAGTAATTCCTTATCAGGATTAATAATGCCTAGCAGTGTCAACCAGTTAAAGAATGTTTAGGCTGCAAACCTATGCACGTTTACCTAGGAGTAAGCCCTACTAAGCAAAGTGGGACTGTCTAAAGCAGGGGTGGCCAACCTTCCACCATTAGGGCTACTGTGTTCTTAAGAGTTGTGTAGAAGACAGAATCTTGGCAGCTGCAAGTGCTGATGGTGCTGCTAAAGCAGCCACACCTGATGAAATGCCCTCATCTATACAACCATTTAAAGGGCCAGCATTCATGTTGAAAGGTTGGCCACCACTGGTCTAAATCAGGGGTTCTCAACCTTTGGAGGTCCGGGTACCCCCTATCATGGTCCAATTTTCTGAAGTACCCCCTGCTAATTAATTGGATTAATCAATTAATTAATTAGGTAATTAATCGTTAAGTAAAAAAGTACTAAAACAATTTTATATGTGAAAAAATGTCTTATTTAACTCTGTGTGTGTGTGAGTGTGTGTGTGTGAGAGAGAGAGAGAGAGAGAGAGAGAGATGGATGGATGCAAGGATCTCTTTTTTTTCTCCAAGTCACACTTCCCAAAATCAGCTCCTCCCTCGCCCACCCCACCAAAGTACATTTTCCAAAGTACAAAAATAAGCCCAAAACCAAAATCAGAGAGACAGAAGGGCTCTGAAAATAATTAAAATTTAAAATCCATGTTAATTAACACTTAATTAGCTGCTGATGGGGCAGATAAGGGGCAGGGCTTGGTGTATCCCCAGCAAGAGGTCCGCGTACCACTAGGGGTACCCGTACCACAGGTTGAGAACCCCTGGTCCAAAGTATAGGATTGTGCTGTCAGTTGATTAATCACATGCTTTTTAACCAGTTAATTATGCTTACATTTGTATATTATCTAAACCTGAAAATAGGTGATTTTTTAAAAAGATAATGAGGATAAGGTGAGGTATCTTATAAGCAAACACCATCCTATTGTTTGAAGGAAAAGGAGACTTTAGTATTTTACTTTTCATTCAATATTATAGTGGCACACTGGGATTTTTTTAAACTCTCAACAAAGACTTGTGTTCCCTTTACTTTCAGCTTCACTGATAAAATTGTCCTGTGTCAGCTAAAGCTTTCATTGATTAAAGGTTGCAGCCCTAATAACAGTGGAATCTCTCTAATTCTTCTCCCTTTAGGTCCTGTTTTTGTGGTACAATGGCTCTTTGATGAAGCCCAGCTCACTGTGGACAATGTACATTTGACTGGGCAGCCAGTGCAGGAGGGACAATGGCTTTACATCCAGAACCTGGGCCGTGAGCTGAGGAACACCCTCAAGGATGTGACGTTAGTTTTACCTCTTACTGTTTCTGCACCCTTTAAAGTTTCCTTTTGACAATGTGCAATAGAAACTTGTTCTTTTTAAAATTTAAGGTCTTCTAAGCTCTTAATAATTCACATTGTTAGAGAGATTGTCTGTATATCTAATTTGCATTAAAATTTTACTTGTATCACAAGTTGAGGAGAAGCATTGGTGGGAACTCAGCAGCAAACTTTGAACTAGTGCTTTTATCTCTTACAGTTAAGGATAAAGCCAGGGAGTCACTTAATGCTTCTGTCTACGACTTGGCCCCTTCCAGCCTTCTCCGCTGTCGTACAGACAAGGGTGTTTACACTGAGACAACTACATGACAGAATGAAATTAAACCCCTAGTGACTCAGGTGCTTTTTATCATCATTTGAAAACAGTGCTTTAGAGCAGCTCAAACATGAACCCGAAGCTGCCTGCAGCAGCCATCCTGTCTAGTCAGGCTAATGACCAAGCTACATTTTACAATAAATGCATGAGCTGGCCTTTTACTAGTTTTGTTGTTAAAAATAGTGCATGGGTGGTGGTGATTCGGAGCAGAACCATGGAAGAGGCAAGGTATTAAAGTCGTCCTAGCCCCCCCCCCCCATTATGATTTTGATCCAGACCGTATTGGGTGGTGGCTATTTTAATAAGAACAAAACTCTTAAAGGGCCATCTCACACAGTTATTGCAACATGTACAGTAGCTTTGTCCTTATGCATATACCCATAAAGCTCTGAGATACCCAAGTCTTGCAGTGAGGAACAGCCAAATGTTTGGTTACTAGGAAGGACATGTAGAAACATTTTGCTTTCCTATCCCATCTACTGTCTTTTTTTCCTTTCTTTAGTGCCAGCTTTGCTCCAGCTTGTTTATCTCATGAGATCATCACACGCAAGTAAGTATCCAGTATGGGGAGATGTATTCCCACTCATCGTCCTCAAGTGAGCAGTAGGGAAGACATTTGCCTAGCCAAGACATCCTGTTAAGCACAAGTAGTTGTTCACCAGCAGTCTTGTGGATCATCCTAGCCCTCAAGTATGCAGTGTAAACTGGCTCCTCTCTGTTGCTGAGTTTGATTCAGGAAAATTATGGAGAGTTCGTAACAGCACTGTGAAACCTGTGGTTCGCTAACACCTATGGGTGTTCAATGACCTGACATCCATTGAAGTCACCAAGGCATACCTACATGCACCTATACATCAGATGCACAAGATATTCGTGCAGTTCTCTTGCTGATAGCATAATTACCAGTACACGCAGTGTTTCCCAAACTTTTTCGACCAGCGGCTCTCTTGACCATTGGCGACCATTGGCTGCGGCTCCCCATTACATTATGTTGCTGCCTGCCAATTGGCATGGCACTGTTTTTCGAGAGGATTCCATGGCACTCCGCGGCTCCCCTGGCTGGTTTCTGCGGCTCCCCTGGGAGCCGCGCCTCCCAGTTTGGGAACCACTGCAGTACAGGGATCTCTCCTTTTGGTTTTTGTTTGAGCTATGGGTGGTTCACCAACCTGATGGTGGCACTTTTAGAACACCTGAGAGCCTAAAACATGAACATTCACTTATGCCTGGATGATCTGCTGATCAGGTCCTGATCTGCCCAGAAGGGAGTTGCAGATGTGAAGATGACCTTCACAGGCATGGCTTCCTGGTCAATAGACAGAAAACCATCCTGACTCTCATTCGGAGATTACAACATCTAGGGATCATGATTGACACCCCCCCCCCCCACAGATGGGGAAGGTAGTTCTTATGTCGGAATGGAAAGGAAAAGATTCACAAACAAGTGGTTGCCATATTGCAGGAAATCCGCCGATTTCATGCACATGGCAGGTCTTTAATGATCAACACAGCCTGTTTAGAATGTGTTTTGTGCGCCAAGGATCACTTGTACTGTGCCAGTTGGGCAGTGCAACGCAGAGACAGGTTCCCTTAAAAATTCCTGTGAATGTGAGGCAATATCTCAGCTGACAGCAGTTGGGGGCGCTATCCAAAGGGATTCTGATAATGGTAGCCTCACAAAACTCAGGTGACAATGGACACTAGTTTCTTGGGCTGAGGGGCATTTTGTGACAAACTGGTGGCGCAAGGCAGATAGTCCTAGGAGGAGACTGCCCACAGCAACAACTGGCTGGAGCGCTGGTAATCTGCATGGCTCTCCTGGATTTCCAGCCCAGGTTGAAGGGACAGCATGTCCTGATACAAATGGACAATGCAATGGCCAAAGCTCACATAAATCAGCAGATGGAGACCCACCTGCTCTTTGGCTGAGTGGAAGCATACAAGTTTCTTGGTAGCAGAACATGTGGGAGGAATATTCAGTTCCAGAGCAATTGGCTCTCAGCTGTCAGGACTTGGACCAGTTGTAATGGAGTCTCGGCAACTATGCATTTCATTCCATTGTCATCAGGTTTGTACCACCAAAGTGGATTTGTTTGCTTATCTCATCAATCTGAAACTGGACAGATTCTTAGCAGGTACAGGTGCTGGTAAAATATGAAGGGGGTGACCTTTGGGCACTGTTGTTGAGATGCCCCACAGGTCTAATATACACATTTCCATCTACAACTCTTCTTTCCCAGGGTGTTAAGAAATGGCAGAACCAAAAGACCATGCTGTTCTTGCCAGGCAACCAGCACCACTTTTGCCCTTTTAGTTCTGTCCTTTCTTTGCACCCTGGCAAGAAGAGCTCTTCAGTTCTAATGTTTCTGCTTTGTAGCTAAAGTTCATGTTCTGGTAGCTGAAGGATGTCCAGAACTGGGGATGTGGCTACCTCCCAAGGCACCATGGAGAATTTGATATTATTATTTTCCGTTTTCTGTCTATGGACCAGAGCTGCTTACAATAAAAACCATAAAATACAAGATTAATACATAAAAATCATAAAACCGTGAATATATACCATAATATAAAAATGCTTAAAAAATTAATGCAATCTAAAAAACAGAGAAGAATAAAACAGAGGAATAAAAGCAACAGTAAAGGGCTCTTATGAGAGAGGGGGGCCCTGGAGAGGGGGGGGCCTCTCATATTATGAGAGATATGACATAGCCTTGGGTTTTTTTTTGAGCAAGTGGAAGGAGCACCCTGTTAATGGGTAACCTCCGTTCCACTGTATAGAAGGAACTTATAAAGTAAGGTCCAATGTACTAGTCTGTTATGGCACCTTCATTGCAGACACATCATGTCGTCACTACACCTGCAAGCAACTCGACTGTGGGTCGTGGGCAGCTTTTGAGCAGCTATTTGGGGTCACATGAAAGGTGATGGGCTAATTTATGTAAAATCATGGCAATACTCCCTCCCCTGATGTAATTTGTATGATTTGCTCTTGCAGTCATTGGACAGACATCCAAGTGAAAGGGACATCTTTACCCCGTGCTTTGCACTGCTGGGATCGCAGCCTCCATGACAGCAACAAGAATGGAAAAGCCCCATTGAAAGGTTGCCCTATCCATCTAATAGACAGCTGTCCCTGGCCACACTGCAACCCCTCATGCCCTACTATCCGGGACCAGTACACAGGACAAGAGATGAATGTGATCCAGTTTCTGATGCACATGGGTTTTGATGTGCAGAAGATGGCACAGCAACAGGGCCTAGAGCCTAGTAAACTTCTGGGGATGCTTAACAGCGGTAGCTAGGAGAATTTTCCATTAAGGAGGACTGAGTGACTATGAAGAGAAGGAGCCTTTTAGCTCCACTCTCAACCTTTCTGCCCTCCTTGCCCACTTCCATCACATATGCATCTACACAGACACACAGGCAGACTTATGCACGCACACTCTTGCACAGTTAGTGTGACAAGATAAAATGAACAGATTCTTGAGTATACCATTTTATTGAAGCATTACCTCTACTTCAGGAGACAGTCTCAGCCACGCAGAGCCTATGCATTAATTCATTCACAGTCTGCAGGGAGCAGCAAATGCATAGACGTACCAGCATCAAGAACCCTTTCCAGAGTTAAAAGGGCTTTATACTTGTTACCTTTTTCAAAAACGTTTCACACCATAGACTGACAACACATGGTGGTGGACAAAAAAGCACTGGATTATCTGTCCAATTAGAAATGAAGGTATGATTCCATGACTTCCTGGAGTCAGCATCTCATGATGTAACATAATGTACAAACTAAGCACACAGGCTAGAAATGGACTTGTCTTGTACTCAATTTGCTTTTGTATTTTATAAAATGATTTTTATTACTTAATTTTTAAAGAAATAAGCAAGAAATATAAGATTAATGATATTGTTTTTGTAACATATTTTTTTAAATAATGAAAAAACCACCTTGTGCTACTTTGGCAATGTGAGAATATTTATTTTAATATGTAAATGCTATTTATAAGGGCTGACCCAAGAAATGCTCACATGTTGTCGTCAAGTTGTATATACTTCTCCTTTGGGAAGGTTTCCCTTCTGATTATGTATGTGTGGGAGAGGGCAAAGGGTCAGCACTGGCATTATTATTGTAATTATTAGATTCCCATGACTCTGTTGCAGTATGTTTCTTGTTATTTGTGGAATGGGAAAGATACCAATCACAGTTTCAGTAAAGAGCTTTTATTCTTCCTGCCCACTACATTCTCCTGGTGTCCCCTGTTTTGGCTTCTCCAAATAGACAACTATCCTGAATGGAAGAGTAAATAGCAAAATTACCCCAAGCATAACACTATATAGCGTATAATGAAATTGGCTGAATCTAGAATGGCCTTTTTGACTTGTGAATGAGCTTACCCCCTTGTTACATGTGAAACAGCAATGGTGATAGGAGCTGGAAAAGTCAGGAACGTGACTTGGAATGACTTGCCCAGTCCAAAACAGGGGCCATTGTATGCTCATCAAAGACTGAGCTTTTGGAGACATCACACAACTGGCCCAGATTATTTCTGCATTTATCAGTGAGGCAGCTAATTTGGGATCATTTTGAGATGTGTGAATGTAATTCAGGTTTTAGATGTAGTTCTCCCCTTCAGTGGCATTTTGGTTGCCTCATGTTGTCAAATATGTCCATATTTGCAAAATCAATAATTGAGGATTATTTCCAATCCCAGACTCCTTTACTACTATGAAAATGCCTTCTACGTATTCTGCCAAATTTCTGACTCCCCTAATCAGAAGATTCCAAGATCCAACTCACAGTTGATTCAGTGTTACTGTTTAAGAATCTTACAGCCCAATCCTTATGTAGAACTGGGCTGCTGGCCAGAGCGCTTTGCGACAGCGGAACAGAGTTCTGCTGTCACAAAATGGCCACCAACAGCACGCAGAGTGTGCCGGATCCTATCTCCTCCATCAGCAGCCTCTCCGCCCCCTTTCCTCAGACTTGCGCCAACTTCGGAGCTGGCGCATGTCCAAGGAGACCCATTGTGGAGAGAGAGGCTTATGAAGGGGTAAGAGGATTTAAATCTCCTTTCTCCTCTGAAGCCTCCCGATCTACCTGCACCCCCCTGCTGGATACAGCATGCTCCTTTTTGATGTGGCTGCACCAGTGGGGGGGGGGGGGGAGAGGATTGGATTGGGCTCTTACTGTTGGTTTAACCTGACTTTAAGGACATGTGATGAAAATGAAAGGAACAGAAAGGCCCTATCCATTTTTTCAATGACCAGGCACCCTCATGCTGTCAAATCAGTACATTCTTGTCACTACCTACCAATTTAATTCACCTCAGTTGGTAGGAAAACTGAGAATTACACCAACATTTGTTTCTATGGATAAGCAGTCTTGGCCGTGTGTCTCTATTTGAGTCTCCCTCAAACCCCTCTCCTGTAATCTTAAACCAGATAGCAAAGCATGGTTGGTTACAGCCCATGGCTTGCTTAAGCTGTTGCAAGCGCACCAGATTGTTTACCATACAGGTATGAGTCAGGCAGACTTCTTTTTTAAATGTTGCTGACTTAAATTACATGCCTAGCTAGAGCAGGAAGACTTTCAAACAGCAGGAATAGGGTGCAGGAGAGAGAATTCAAACAAATTGCAAAAAAAAAAAAAAAACCCATGGCACTGCCCGTGTCCTGATGGCATTAGCCACACTGCCTTTGCTACTCAGAGGCCCACCCACTCTGAAGGGCCCTCTGAAGGGAGCAGAGGCCTCAACCAGCATCTGACTTCAGTGATCCTTGATGCTACCTCTGAGCATCCCACTGGAGCAAATGGCAAACTACCATGGACATTAATGAATCTGGATTTAAAGCCAAAGTACGCCCATAGCTCTAAAGCAGTTGGTTGTACTAAGCAAGGGATATACAACCGAAATCACTCTAACATGTTTACATTTTTAACTAAAGAAAACTACAGTATATCACTATGTTTTAACAGTGAAAAACATTTTTGTTACAGTTTTAACAAAATGTGCCAATGGAGATATACCAAACCACAGTGATGGGCACTCCAGTCACACGACTCGCCCGTGAGTCTGACTTAAGTCACAGCAGCAACTTGACTCAGACTCGACTCAGGTGCATCGAGCGGTTCGCCCTGACTTGACTTGTAACTTGGCTCCTTTTCGGCTGAGTCGCGTTTCGAGTCTCTTTACTGGCCACCATAAAATCCGGAAGAAGGCATTGCGAGGATAGAAAGACAAAGGAGGCAGGCACAAACATAGCGGAGGTGGTGGGTGGGAAGGAGGGATTTTCAAGAGGGCAGGGGTGAGAGAAGGCAAGGCTTCTCAGCATTTTGGCCATGAGCATAAGGATGGGGGGGCTGGACAGGGGGCAGGGGGAGGGGGAAAATATATAGGAGGGCTCTTAGCATTTTCACACTTTTCTCTCATCATCAGGGGTGGTTAGGTAGAGATCATCAGCTCAGGCTTCGTTCTTCTTTCCATCCAGTGTTTGAGGGTTACACTTATTAATATTATTATCAGAGACATTTCTCAGGACACAGAATCAAGAACAGGCAGCAAATTGTAGCCAGGCTAAGGCAGGTTGCTTCTTGCTAGTTCTTTCCAGTTTGGTTACTACTAGTATTCATTCTATTATATTAATAGAGCAATCGTATCGCATTGACTGAAATGCAGTTTTGATACATTTGAATAAGAGCACAGCTTTGTTTAAATAAATTGTTTGAAGTTTGATACTAGTGTTATAATTTTCAAGCCAAACGTGTCGATTGAAACAATCAGATCTAAATGAGCACCCAAGAGAAGTGCAGATGGGAACATCAGGAAGTGAACATCAGGAAGTTTACAACCCTCCCACCACCCTCCCACATGCCCCACACACACACCACCACCACCCTCCCTTTTTTCTATTAAAAATAGATAAGGACTTGAAATGAGACTTGAGACTTGGACTCGATGACTCGATGGCAATGTGGAATTGCCATGTTCAGGGACAATATTCCTCATACCTGTTGGAAAAGCAGGGAAGGGCCCTTGCCTTCATGCCCTGGCCGTGAGATTCCCAGAGGTGTCTGGATGGTCACTGTGGGAAACAGAATGCTGGACTTGATAGATTTTTTGTTTGATCTAGCAAGTGATCTAATATTCTTTTTGCATTAAGAATACTCTCTAGCTTTCTCTTTAATCTGATAATTCAACGACAAAGTAAAAACAAGGTTTGTGCCACATGGTAGTTGCTTCTCTCTTTAAGCGGTCCTAGAGTGTTTCTCTAATAGACCACATCACAGGAATGTGTTTCAGAACTAGTTGATGGTGATTCAGATCCACACTGAAACATGTAAGAGACCATGCTGCAAAATGCCAATCTATCTTTGTGCTTGTTAGGGAAGGCAGAAGACAAGATGGGCTCAGCATCTAACATTTAGCAACTGGTTCTCACCTCCCTGTTCCCCCCCCCCTTCATCTGCTGAACTGGTATTAGACTAGGATTACTGGGACAGTAGTTCTTGCTAACACCACTCAATGCTGGAGAGACCGCTGTGGGAAAGCCTCCCTCCCACGTTAGCACAGCTCTCCAAAATCCAGGGGTCCCAGTAGCAGAAATTGAGCAGTCTGGGAAGATGGGGCAAACCAGCTTCATCCTGAGTGAACTGAGACCAGCCAAGTTAAACAGTAAAATAAAGGAAATATTAAAGGGGTTTAAAGATACAGGAGGCAGCAACTAAAACCATCCCAAAGAAAAAGAAATGCAAGAAAGCAAAGTGGCTGTCAGATGAGGCTTTACAGATGAGGCTATGGAAAGAAAGAATGGGAAAAGCAAGGGTGGAAGGGAAAGATATAACCAACTGAATGCAGATTTCCAGAGAATAGCAAGGAGAGATAAGAAGGCCTTCTTAAATGAACAATGCAAGGAAATCGAGGAAAACCACAGAATGGGGAGGACTAAAGATCTCTTCAAGAAAATTGGAGATATCAAAGGAACGTTTTGTGCAAAGATGGGCATGATAAAGTGTTCTAAGCATGGGACCCCTCCCCTAATATTTTTATGTCATCGGCCACTCTCCCCTGAGCCCCCTGCCTTTTACCCCATCCAAATCCATCAAGGAATCACGGAGATACAGCCATTTTTATCAAAGCGCATTAAGAATTCGGCTTCTTTCCGGCTTGCGCGCACTTTGACAGCTGGCGCGTGCCAGCAGGGGTCAAGAGTTCTCAGGCACGCACCTGCCGCAAGCCTTCCCGGACCTCCAGGGAAGCAGCCAGCAGCAAAGTTCACCCTGTACCTTTTTAATCCTTTAAGCCTCTTGACTCGCTAAGCTTTTAATCCCCTTTCTGGGCGTCCGGCCAAGAACCGCAGACCGCAGTGTGCGGCTTGTTAAGAGGATTAACCAACTAAACTCTTCACCTTTTTCTCTCTCTTTGACAGTCTTAAAGGCATACCACTTTAATTCAGGAAAGTGCTGTTTTCTGCAGGAAAACCCTGTGTTTTTGGGGTCCCTCAGTGGTTATGGTGCCGGATCGCCAGTGGGGATCATCGGGGTCTCCCCAGGGACGGGTCCCCACACAGAAGGGTCCCGATCCTCCCGCTCTACTGAGGCTAGTCTCAGATTGGGTGGAGAGGCTCCTGGCAGCAGCGCAATAGATTTGCAGCCATTGAAAAGCCTGGTTAGAGTCCAGGCATCCTACTTGGGGTCCCGGAGTAGCGTGCGGTGAGTGCGGTGAAAGTCCCTTCACCCCCTTCGGCCCGGACACAAGAGGTTGAACGTAGGTACACCAGGGGTGTACCTCCTGCCAGAATCTGCGTTGCAGGGAGTAAGGGAGACCATTTTAAAACCATAACTTATGGCTGATAACAACAGCCCCTATTCTGTGTTGTTCTCAGATGGCTGCCTTCTACCTGGGAAGCCATCTGGGGGCAGGGAAATGGGGACTTCCAAAAGCATAGGGAAAACTTGGATTGCTGTCACTTCCTTGGATCTCAAAAGCTATCTCTTTGTGCATGCATCCTCCCCATCTCAATCACTGCTATCTCCTCTCCTACCTCAAAATCATTGTTCCTACCTTGCCTTGCTACAATTCTTCAAATGTCTTCTAGCTACCTGCATTGTCCTCATCCTGCTTTGCTACAATTATTCAAATGTCTTCTAGCTACCTGCATTGTCCTCATCCTGCTTTGCTACAATTATTCAAATGTCTTCTAGCTATCTACATTGTTCTTGCCTTACTTGGCTACAATAATTCAAATGTCCTTCAACTGTATGCCTGGGAATACGTGGTGCCAGGGGGCAGGGACCTATTGTTTGGCACCTCCCGGCTATCTAACTGGAAACACTGCCTTTTGTGTCAAGCAGGCTTCACAAAAGATCCCATTCGTAAAAACTCCGGAAAACCTCACTCCACCCGAGGTGGGGACCTAATCCAATTACTCCTGCCACCCAGTACCCCCACCCATCACTCCATTGGTTCCCAGCAACACAAAGCATCACACTTTTCATTGGATTCCTTAATAAAGTTTATCTTTTATTGGTTCAAAGTTTCACACATGCTGCTGCTGTTCTCATTGGTGCAAAGTTTCAATCCAACTTCTCATTGGCTGTATCAATGTGCACTTCCTTCGATCCTGCCTTGTATTGGTCTTTCTTTATTATGTACTCTTTGGAACAATGTACTTCATGGTTTTACCTGTAATAATGAAATGTATATAAGCTTTTGTATTGATTTTATATGTTACACATTCTGCCCTGCATTTTGTGTCCTTTGCTAGCAAAGTAAAGATCTTCCTTTACCCCAGTGCTGGTCTCTCAGAGCTCTATTTTTGGCGCCTCCGCGTAAGTGCGGATCCTCTTTTTCTACTCTTTTCTATTTTTTGGGTACCTTCTCCATCTTTGGGGTCTGGTGTCTGCTCACCGAATCAAACGAGCTGAAATCACTTATCCCACCCAGGGGTGCTTACAACAAAAGGACACAAAAGGCAGGGACCTAACAGAAGCAGAAGAGATTAAGAAGAGAGGTGGCAAGAATACACAGAAGAACTATACAAGAAAAATCTTAATGTTCCTGATGATGACCACGCTGGTGTGGTCACTGACCCAGAGCCGGACATCCTAGAAAGTGAAGTCAAGTGGGCCTTAGGTAGCATTACTAACAACAAAGCTAGCGGAGATGATAATATCCCAGCTGAGCTATTTAAAGTCCTAAATGATGATGCTGTTAAAGTGCTGTACTCAATATGCCAACAAATTTGGAAAACTCAGCAGTGGCCAAGGGATTGGAAAAGGTCAGTTTATGTTCCAATTCCAAAGAAGGGCAATGCCAAAGAGTGTTCAAACTACCGTACAATTGCACTCATTTCACATACTAGCAAGGTTATGCTCAAAATCCAACAAGCTAGGCTTCAGCAGTACGTGGACCAAGAACTACTACCGGAAGTACAAGCTGGGTTTCGAAGAGGCAGAGGAACTAGAGATCAAATTGCCAACATGCGCTGGATCATGGAGAAAGCACGAGAGTTCCAAAAAAACACCTACTTCTGCTTCATTGACTACGCAAAAGCCTTTGACTGTGTGGATCACAACAAACTGTGGCAAATTCTTAAAGAGATGGGGGTACCAGACCACCTTACCTGTCTCCTGAGAAACCTGTATGCGGGTCAAGAAGCAACTGTTCGAACCGGTTATGGAACAACCGATTGGTTCAAAATTGGGAAGGGAGTACGGCAAGGCTGTATATTGTCACCCTGCTTATTTAACTTATATGCAGAGTACATTATGAGAAATGCAGGGCTGAATGAATCACAAGCCGGAATCAAGATTGCCGGGAGAAATATCAACAACTTCAGATATGCAGACGATACCACCCTAATGGTAGAAAGTGAAGAAGAACTAAAAAGCCTCTTGATGAGGGTGAAAGAGGAGAGTGCAAAAGCTGGCTTGAAACTCAACATTAATAAAACTAAGATCATGGCATCTGGTCTCATCAATTCCTGGCAAACAGAAGGGGTAGAAATGGAAGCAGTAACAGATTTTACTTTTTTGGGCTCCAAGATCACCGCAGACGGAGACTGCAGCCATGAAATTAAAAGACGCTTACTCCTTGGAAGGAAAGCTATGGCAAACCTAGACAGCATAATAAAAAGCAGAGATATCACCCTGCCAACAAAAGTCCGTATAGTCAAAGCGATGGTGTTCCCAGTAGCAATGTATGGTTGTGAGAGTTGGACCATAAGGAAGGCTTGAGCGCTGAAGAATAGATGCTTTTGAATTGTGGTGCTGGAGAAGACTCCTGAGAGTCCCTTGGACTGCTAGGAGATCAAATCAGTCAATCCTAAATGAAATCAACCCTGACTGTTCCCTGGAAAGACAGGTACTGAGGCTGAAGCTCAAATACTTTGGCCACCTAACGCGAAGAGAGGACTCATTGGAAAAGACTCTGATGCTGGGAAAGATTGAGGGCAAAAGGAGAAGGGGAAGGCAGAGGATGAGATTTATTTATTTATTTATTTTAAAAATGTATATCCTGCCTTTTCCTATGCCGGAGGCAAATGCCCAAGGCGGCTTATTGGTTAGAGAAGGTTAGACAGCATCACCGATGCAATGAACATGAATTTGAGCAAACTCAGAGAGAGAGTGGAGGACAGGAAGGCCTGGCAGGATATGGTTCATGGGGTCATGAAGGGTCGGACACGACTTAACGACTGAACAACAACAACAAAGATACACAAAATGATGAAAGGAGAATAAAAAAGGAAGAACAAAGCGCATTCATAAAGTAGTAGGCAATGGCCCAAGCAATGAGGTGAAAGAGATTTGGGCAAATGTATGGCATGCAACTTGCAAGGCAAACTGAAAATAAAACACAAACGTAGCTTGCTAGGTATTTTCCCTACCTTAAGTACTAGTGCTAGTCCAGGATCTTGGTTCTTATACCCACACCTAGCTAAGCAGGTGGGAAACCCCCATTGATGCCGCCAACACATTGGATGAGAGACCAGGGCAAATGCTCAAAGGGGGGGTATGTGACCCCTCTTTTTATAATCAGGTTTTATGTATGGGATTGGATACCCTGTATTTGGAGTCACCTGAATTTCCTGAATTTCCTGCTTTTGGAAATCAGGTAAGCTTTATGGTCAAATGAGCTGGCTGGCTCAAGGCCATGTCTCTTGTTTACTAGTCAGTTGGGGAAGAAGAAGATCAAACAAACAACAACAATGGGGCAAACTAAATGACTCAGCAGCTCCTCCTGGGACATCACAGGATCCTCTGAAGTGCTAGGAAAGTCCAAAATAGGTGAAAAACTAAGGGAAAACAGAGATTTTCACCATGGTGTGATTTATATTCACTTTTTACATCCTGCCTTTCTGTCCCAGCTGGGACCCTGAAGTCAGCAAGCACAGCAGAGATGATATGAGATCAATTCTGTCTCCCTTAAACCTCAGCCAAACGAAGTTGAACCTTGCCAGTGTGGGAACCGCAAAGTGCTTTTTTTGTCCCTAGATGGCTCCTTCACAATTCCTGTAATGGGAAGGGGGTTTTCTGGTAATGAGTACAGCTCAGACTAGAAGGGATCTGGGGAGAGTAGAAGGAAAGCTTCATTTTCAGAAAACAATTCTGGACATGTTGAGAAGTACAACATGTCCTCTTTCGATGGCAGAGACGGTTAAATGCTGTGACAAATTGCCCCTGGTATGTTTGGCTAACTTCAAAGGTTTCAGAATCATGAGCCATAACCTCACAAACAGATGATGAGCGTAGAAATTACTGGATTTGAGAACAGAATATATTTGAGATTTTTATATGGTGCCTGAAGCAGAAGATCTAAACGGCATCCTCAGTGATGGTAAAATATAATAATAAGCCAAATAATTAAACATTTTCTGCCCTTTAATGGTATTTCAAATCATCTGACTTGGGTGGCTTACTACCTCACTTTGCCTAATGGTAGGGCTGGTCTTGCTATCACATGTTGAAAACTAACAGCAAGTTTAGAATTTTATTTTTTAAAAAATTAGTAAACAAATGGCAGGATTCCAACAGAAGTGTGTAAGCTAAACATAACTTAAGGAGGGCTCAGCCAACCAGGGTAAGCCCAAGACCTCCTGGCACCTGAGGGGGAGGGTGCCAAATGCTGCTCCTCCTTACAGGGGCTGTGTTTGTTTTTCAACTTCGAAATACCAGGAAGTGACGTTCCTAGCATGCTTGAATATTGCTGCTCCCGGGGCTCCCAAAAAGAACGGAAATGACCGAAAATCAAAATGGCTGCTGTTGCTCCTCGTCCCTCACACTACATCTCCCAAGCTCCTTTGCAGGCAAGCAGCCTTCCTATTGGTCCATGAGGCCGCCATCTTTTCTAGCTTTGAACTCGCAGTTGAAACTTCTAGCATGGCGAGTGGGCTGGAAGGAGACAAAAAAAGACCTGAGCGCGCTAGAAGGAGGGAAAAAACAGCTCTCAAGCGCTCCTAGCACTAGAAGCTGAAAAACAAACACAGCCTTTATGATGTGCGAGCTTCTGCTCCTTCCAATCCCTAGACTGGAAAAGGATGAGGGAATGGAACAGAAGATAGTGTGGAGGAGAGGGGAGTGGTGGTTTAGAGCAGTGGTTCTCAATGCGGGCCATATGGGCCCCTTGGGGGCCACGCCAAACTTCTAGGTGGCCACATGGAAAAAAACATTAGGGGGCCAGACAACAGCAAACAGCTGCCAGACGAATGATGAAATGAGGCTCAGAATGGGGCCATGAACAAAAACAGGTTGAGAAACTCTGATCTAGAGCATCTCCAACACTGTAGCCTACCACTCTCCTTCTCTTTCACTCTATCCCCCTCTTGTTTTTCCAATCCAGAAAGTGGGAGGAGGAAGAGGAGCAGAGGTCAGTGGGCAGACAGAAGGGTGCCCCCCCACCAATCTGCTGCCTAAGATTATTGCTTCAGTCAACCTCATGGATGGGCCAACCCTGCAGCCAACCCATGGGTCGTGCTGTCCAATCTTAGCCTAGATTTGTGTTAAATCCTTGCTTCTGTTTAAATCTGGGGCTGGCTTGCGAGTGAGCCCTTTCACGAGCAGCGAGTGGCCTCACGGGAACGAAGTGGCTCACGGGGACAAAGTGGCAAGATAAAAAAAAGACACAGCGAGTTAAGCAGCTGGGCAAGGAGAAGGTAAGCAAGGAGAAGGTAAGTGAACTCTCTCAGTTGTGCAGCTTTGCCTAACTTTAATTTACCATTAACTGTTAAGGACTTGGCTAAAACTACCTTAAACCTAAGATAGAACTAAGCCTAGCTAGGAACTAAGCCTAGCTAAGTAGAACTAAATATAACCCGAGGGGGGGGATTGTAAGGTCCAGTAGCTAGGACACAGGCACAGGAGCTAGGTGGGAAATTAAATAGATTCAAAACACAAACAAGCACCTATCTAAAAGACAGGGGCAGAAACTGGACAAGCCTGGGAGCTGGTTCTAAAGAAAATTGCAGTCCAAATCTAAACAGGTCTACTCTGAGTAGATTCTACAGCTGATTCTAAAGAGAATTGCAGTCCAAATCTAAACAGGTCTACTCTGAGTAAAACCAGTGTTTACTCAAGAGTAAAAAGCCCAGGGCAGAGACCTGAGTCTACTTTAGAGTAGGAGCCTAAAACAAAACAAGAGGAGGCTAAAAGAAGGGGAGAAAGCAAGCTAAACTACACCTTAAGCAGAGTTAAACTTAAGCAGAATTTAAAACATACAGTTTAAAACATACAGACCGCATGGTATAGAAGGCCACATGGTAAATTAGGGTGACTCAGAAACCATAGCAACACACATTCCTGCCAGCTGAGTAGGTCAGATGTAAATTGAGGCAGCAGCAGGAACAATAGCAACAGGAATTTCCTGCCAGTAAACCACATCAGGCCCTGCCCCCCTTAGAGGCCAGTCTTTTCAAACTTTCAGGTAGGCAGGGGGAGGAGCTACACAACAGTTTAAATCTGGGGCTGGCTTGCGAGTGAGCCCTTTCACGAGCAGCGAGTGGCCTCACGGGGACAAAGTGGCAAGATAAAAAGAAGAAACAGCGAGTTAAGCAGCTGGGCGAGGAAGCCAGGCCCCACACACTGCCCGGCACGTCCCTTGAACAGAGGAGAGCTCCAGCAACATTAAGGTACCCAAACTTTGATAAATCCATAACTTACCCTCAAAAGCTATGCAGTCAGACAGCCAGCAGAAGGGTGGGGGCTATCCAGTGTTTTGCACTGAGTGTCACATGTATGACTATCTGCCTCTTGGGCAGAAGTCATGGGTGTGTGCTCGGTGCAAAGAGCTCCAGGCTCTCAGGGAACGGGTTCGCTCCCTTGAAGCCACGGTTGCTGACCTGGAGAAGCAGAGACAGGTAGAGAGGTACCAGGGTGAGACTTCTAGGGACGTGGAGGCATCGTCCCACCCTCAGTTGGCCAGCGCCTCAGCTGCCAGGAAAGGGAGTCTCAGGGCTGGAGGACATTGCTCTGGAAAAAAGGGAAACAATCCCCCAGTGGGGACCCCTTCTTCAGGTGATGGGCCCGTATCCAGTCGCACTATGGATACTCCTCTGGGAAGGGGGCTTCTTGTAGTGGGTGACTCTATAGTCAGGAACATAGAAAGGGGGGTCTGTGACGGATGTGAGGACCGCACGGTGACTTGCCTACCTGGTGCGAAGGTTGCGGACATCACCTCTCGTCTAGATAGGCTGGTAGAGAGTGCTGGGGAGGAGGTAGCGGTTGTGGTGCATGTTGGCACCAACGACGTGGGGAAATGTAGCCGGGCGGTCCTGGAGGCCAAATTTAGGTTGCTAGGTAGGAAGCTCAAATCCAGGACCCCAAAGGTAGCGTTCTCAGAAGTGCTACCTGTTCCACGCGCAGGGCCAGCTAGGCAGGCGGAGCTCAGGGGTCTCAATGCGTGGATGAGACACTGGTGTCAGGAGGAGGGGTTTAAGTTTGTTAGGCACTGGGGAACGTTTTGGGACAAGCCAGGCCTGTACAAGAGGGACGGGCTTCACTTGAACCAAAACGGAACCAGACTGCTGGCGCGTAACATTAAGAAGGTGGCAGAGCAGCTTTTAAACTGACTCCTGGGGGAAAGCCGACAGGAGCCGAGGGGCATCCGGTTCGGGACTCCTCATCCCTCGGGAATGAGGGTGCAGAGGATGGGGAACAGTCAAGTAATAACAGAGTAAGAATTGGGAGTGGTAGCGTGATGGGACATGACAGCCAGTCTAGCAAGACAGAAGGCTGCAGGAATAAGGGGGCAAACATGCAGCCCTTCTTGGGGGACCAGGTATATAAGTGCTTTTATGCAAATGCCCGAAGTCTACGGGCAAAGATGGGAGAACTGGAATGTTTGGTGGCTAGGGAAAACATTGACATAGTAGGTATAACAGAAACCTGGTGGAATGCGGAGAACCAGTGGGATACTGCAATTCCAGGATATAAACTCTATAGGAGGGACAGAGAGGGGCGTGTTGGAGGTGGGGTGGCCATCTATGTCAAAGAGGGGGTAAAATCCACCAGAGTAGAGCTGGAGGGGGGCTCTGACTCCTCCGTAGAATCACTGTGGGTTAGATTACCAGGCTCAAAGAGTGATGTAATAGTAGGGGCATGCTATCGTCCTCCAGATCAAAAACCTGAAGGGGATCTTGAAATGAGGAAGCAAATCAGGGAGGTGTCAACGAGAGACAGGGTTGTAGTCATGGGGGACTTCAATTATCCTCACATCGACTGGGTCAATTCATGCTCAGGTCATGAAAGAGAGACTGGATTTCTAGATATGTTAAATGACTGTGCCTTAGAGCAGCTTGTCACGGAACCGACCAGAGGACAGGTGACTCTGGACTTGATATTGTGTGGCACTCAAGATCTGGTCAGGGAGGTAAATGTTACCGAACCGTTGGGGAACAGTGACCATGCTGCGATCCGTTTCGCCATGCATGTCGGAGGGAGAGTGCCGAGCAAATCTGACACGAAAACCCTTGACTTCTGAAGGGCAGACTTCCCCAAAATGAGAAGACTAGTTAAGAAAAAGCTGAAAGGGAAGGTAAAAAGAGTCCAATCGCTCCAGAGTGCATGGAGGCTGTTTAAAACAACAGTCATAGAGGCCCAGCGGGAGTGTATCCCACAAAGGAGGAAGGGCTCGACCAAGTCCAGGAGGATGCCCGCATGGCTAACAAGCACAGTTAAGGAGGCTATAAAAGGCAAGGAAGCTTCCTTCCGTAAATGGAAGTCTTGCCCTAATGAGGAAAATAAACAGGAGCACAAACTGTGGCAAAAGAAATGTAAAAAGATGATACGGGAGGCCAAGCAAGACTTTCAGGAACGTATGGCAGGCAACATAAAAGGGAATAATAAAAGCTTCTTCAAATATGTTAGAAGCAGGAAACCTGCCAGGGAAACGGTGGGTCCGCTGGATGGTGAGGGAGAGAAAGGGGTGATAAAAGGGGACTTGGAGACTGCAGAGAAATTAAATGAGTTCTTTGCATCTGTCTTCACGGCAGAAGACCTCGGGCAAATACCACTGCCGGAACGGTCTCCCCTGAATAAAGAATTAAGTCAAATAGAGGTTAAAAGAGAAGATGTCTCAGACTTAATTGACAAAATAAAGATCAATAAATCACCAGGCCCGGATGGCATCCACCCAAGAGTTCTGAAGGAACTCAAGAATGAAGTTGCTGACCTCTTGACCCAAATATGCAACTTGTCCCTTAAAATGGCCAATGTGCCAGAGGATTGGAGGATAGCTAATGTCACACCAATCTTTAAAAAAGGAAGGAGGGGGGACCCGGGAAACTACAGGCCGGTCAGCCTAACATCTGTTCCAGGGAAGATGGTGGAAAGTCTCATTAAGGATAAAATCTTAAAATACATAGAAGAACAAGCTCTGCTGAGGGAGAGTCAGCATGGCTTCTGCAAGGGGAAGTCTTGCCTCACAAACCTGTTAGAATTTTTTGAAAAGGTCAACAGGCATGTGGATGCGAGCGAACCCGTGGATATTATATATCTGGATTTTCAGAAGGCGTTTGACACGGTCCCTCATGAAAGGCTCCTGCGAAAACTCCACAGTCAGGGAATAAGAGGGCAGGTCCTCTTGTGGATTAGGAACTGGTTGAAGACCAGGAAACAGCGAGTGGGAGTCAATGGGCAATTTTCACAATGGCGAGAGGTGAAAAGCGGTGTGCCCCAAGGATCGGTCTTGGGACCGGTGCTTTTCAACTTATTCATAAATGACCTGGAGTTGGGGATAGGCAGTGAGGTGGCCAAGTTTGCGGATGACACTAAACTTTTCCGGGTGGTAAAGACCAGCAGGGATTGTGAAGAGCCCCAGAAGGATCTCTCCAAACTGGGAGAATGGGCAGCAAAATGGCAGATGCGCTTCAATGTAAGTAAGTGCAAAGTGATGCACATTGGGGCAAGAAACCAAAATTTCACATATACACTGATGGGTTCTGAGTTGTCTGTGACGGATGAAGAGAGAGATCTTGGGGTCCTGGTGGACAGGTCGATGAAAGTGTCGACCCAGTGTGCGGCGGCTGTGAAGAAGGCCAATTCCATGCTCGGGATCATTAAAAAGGGGATTGAGAATAAAACGGCCAATATCATTATGCCTTTGTACAAATCGATGGTAAGGCCACATCTGGAGTATTGTGTCCAGTTCTGGTCACCATACCTCAAAAAGGATATAATTGAATTGGAAAAGGTGCAGAAAAGAGCGACCAGAATGATTCGTGGGCTGGAGCACCTCCCTTACGAGGAAAGGCTACAGCGTCTGGGGCTTTTCAGCCTAGAAAAAAGGCGCCTGAGGGGGGACATGATTGAGACTTATAAAATTATGCATGGGATGGAGAGAGTGGATAGAGGGAAATTCTTTTCCCTCTCGCACAACACCAGAACCAGGGGGGACACACTAAAATTGAGTGGAGGGAGAGTTAGAACAGACAAAAGAAAATATTTCTTTACCCAGCGAGTGATTCATCTGTGGAACTCCTTGCCACAGGATGTGGTGATGGCACCTGGCCTAGATGCCTTTAAAAGGGGTTTCGACAAATTCATGGAGGAAAAGACCATCACAGGTTACAAGCCATAAGCAACCTCCTGGTTTTTAGAAGTGGGTTTTCTCTGTGCCAGGTGCAAGGGAGTGGCGACTGGACACAGGTATCTTGTTGTCTCGTGTGCTCCCTGAGGCATCTGGTGGGGCCACTGTGTGACACAGGAAGCTGGACTAGATGGGCTTTTGGCCTGATCCAGCAGGGCTCTTCTTATGTTCTTATGTTCTTATGTTCTGTCCACTAGCTTTTCTGTGTTTTCTTTTGTTTGAAACCAAATAAACTTTGGTCACTTGAAACTGGAGTAACATGATGTCACAGAAGTTTGACCAAACCACTTAAAACAAACAAACCTTTTTCCTATGGTTGTAAACTCACAGCCCGATCCTGCCTGACATTAGAGCGGTGGAGCGTGCACTCCGCAGCTCTAAAGTGTCACAAACGTGCCGTAAAACGTGTTTGTGACGACTCGGTAGAAAGAGCTGCTGGCACGGAGGCAGGGAGGGAGAGCAGGACACGTGCAACCCTGCCCCTAATTGTGTGGTGGTGGTGGAGTCTGCCTAGGATAGTATGGTCTGAACTGGCCCAGAAGTTTGCTAGGTTGACAAAAATTTAATGACATGAAGTTGAACTTTATCACCTGCTACGGTAATGACTGCAAATCAAACTGTTTGTTTCAAGAGCTGCTACTAGTGGCTGCTACAAGTTCTGTTTCAAGAGTTGGCAAATCTATTTTCTCCTAGCAGGGATTGCTTCTGAACATGGAACCTTACTGGGAGACAATGGCTTTAAAAAAACGCCTGGGGGCGGGGAGGAGAGGAACACATGTAGGGACGATCTCTCTCTCTCTCTCTCTCTCTCTCTCTCTCTCTCTCTCTCACACACACACACACACACACACACACACACACACACACACACACACACACACACACCCCTACCTTACACTTGATAAGGATTTAGTGGGAACCAACTGGGCATACCAATCTGCAGTTGTTACATCTAGTTTGACCTTCAGGTGACTGAACAAAGTTGGTGGATGAAATGTACAATCAAGTTTCCATCAAAGCGCACTCATACTCTTACATTGTTAGAGATGGGATAGCTGAAGAGTAGGACAGAATGGCTCACTGAACCTATTTTTTTGAAATCAAAGGACCTATCCCTTCTTTTGCTTGACCAGCAGCGCCCTCTAATGACTGAAGTTTTGCAACAACAAGAAGGGCTGCAAAAGTACGAGAGTTCTCTCTGTGTTATGTAGTAATTTATGGAGAATGACTGAGCACTACACAACATTAGTGACATGACAAAAATGGGCCACCATCATCTCTCCAGGACAATTTCATTCCATTAATGGAATCTGAATAGTCATTTCACTATAATACTCACTAGTAAGCTGAAAAAAGGGGGTAGGGGAGCTTTGAGACAGAAGCAATTCAACAGGAAAAAGTGACATGAAAATCACTTTTCATTCTCTCACCTGTATATTTCACATTGCTGTTTTGAACACCCAGTCAATCCTTTTATTGCTATCATGCCTACCACATTGGGTAACTGAGGAGGCAGGAAGGGATAGGATGAGGGTGGAGAGCCCCAGTTTCTTTTTGTCTCTGCTCCAAACTACAGTTCCTCTGCATCTCCGTTACTGAGCCAGACTCGTCGTTTTCCCTTATTTTCTGCAATTCTGGTCTTATACACTTCAAATAACTTTAACTAACTTGGTTTCTAAGTTAGAGATTAAGAAGTAATGTATGAAGCCACCCTGGGTGAAACTAAAATCAGCTTCTCACCATTGCACAGACCACACAGTTCATTCCATTCCAGATAGTCTATTAATATAGCTTCCTATTTATATGCTGGCTTCTCGACATAGTAGAGGCATACAGCTGCACAGCAGAGACAAACTAGCGTCCTATTAGCCACTCGGGAGAAAGGAATCGCTTGAGGTGGAATGGGAGAAGAGCGAGTGATACTCATAAGGACGCAGCACACAGGCCCTGGCACAGCAGAGGTGATGGATCATAACTGCAGCACACCAGAAGGGCAAGTCAATACTCTTACTGCAGAGACAAGGCTATCTCAAAAAGCTGCCAGAAATGCCTGCTCAGCGGCGGCATAAATAGCAGCCAGCAAAGGTTCTGGCAAAGAGGATATACAGCTTATACACGCTGCTGCTTCTGCTTAGTCATTCAGCAGTAGGTACAGATTCAAGGACAGGCAGCCCACATCCACCCACAAAAGGAGCGTTGGGAATTCTGAGCGGATGATGGAGAGCTCAAGAGGGACATACCTGAACTTGGCTGCCGTGACTTCCAAGGTGGGAGTTGCCCGACTGTTACAAGCAGCATTTGGATGTACCACGTTCAGTCTTGTGGCCCACCGAGGGGGATTCAGTGCGGCCTATGGCACCTTCTGCATGTCTGTCTGGTGTTTCTGTTTTGCTGTCACTATCTTTATCGTCACCTGCGAGTTCACGCGCCTTCACAGCTGCCTGAGCCTCTCCTGGGGGAATTTCACAGCTGCTTTTGCCATGCTGGCCACCCTCATGTCCATCACAGCCGCTGTGATCTACCCTCTTTATTTTGTCCAGCTGGCCTGCTATCCCATTGGATGTGAGGTGAGAGACTTCCGCATATCTGCTAGTGTCTTTGCAGGGCTTCTATTTTTTGCCTATCTCACAGAGGTTTTTCTTACAAGAGCCAGGCCGGGACAAGCGGCGAGTTACATGGCCACAGTTTCTGGCCTCTTGAAAGTTGTCCAAGCTTTTGTGGCCTGCATCATCTTTTGTGCACTGGCGAACGACAGCCAGTACAATAGGTTTGTGGCCACCCAGTGGTGTGTGGCGGTTTACAGCTTCTGCTTTGTGGTGACTGTGGTGGTGGTGGCCCTCAATGTCACAGGCAGGGCGGCAACGCTGAAGTGCTCCTTTGAGCGCTTTGTGGTCATTTACACACTTGTGGCTGTCCTGATGTATGTCAGCGCTGCAGTGATTTGGCCAGTGTTCTGCTTTGACAGTAAATATGGGTCTCCACACCGGCCTTACCAGTGCTCCAAACGCAAGTGCCCCTGGGACAATCAGGTGGTTGTTGCGGTGTTCACATGCGTGAACCTTGTGCTTTACATTGTGGATTTAGCATACTCACAGCGTATTCGTTTTATCTCACACCCGTAATGGCCGGCCCTGATGCTACAAAACCATCTCAGACTCCAAAGACAACAGATCTGGGACCTGCTTGGAAAACTGACACTCAGGGCACACTGAAGATTAAACATGATCAAAAGTGTGTGGTTAAGAAGAGACCAGTCAATGGAAGATATGGGGGTGGTTGGGTAACAGGTAAGAACCCATGTATGAAAAAAGTTGTTTTCTAGTCCTTGTCAAGTGCTTTATTTCCTCTGCATCCTGACAGGAAATATACCATAGTTTATGCTGCAACAGCACCCTCATGGTTTCATCAAATATGCAGACTTGCTGCAACCAAAGGCCAACAGATGATCTCAAGCCTAATATCAAGTGTGAGGAAATAGATTTTGAACTCTTTACTGTATCAAAGAACTATTGGGTAGTTCAAAGTTACAGCAGATACAGAAACAAGTCTAACAGAAAGAGCATCTGCCAAAATCCCAGATCAATTGTTGAGTTTTGGTAAAAATGAAAAGCTTACCTGTAAACCTGGGAGATTCCTCCAGAAATTTCTGTAGAGACAGTGGGAAGGATGGAGGAAATACTACAATGATGAAGACTTGAAGAATCTCCTCTTCTTCAAAGAAGAAGAAAGAAAACAATCCTTTTCTTATGCATGTGCTTATTTACGATGAATGATAGAGATATTCCTGTCTGGGTCAGCCTGAGAAGTGAATACTTTCAATTTTGTAATGAAAAATGGGGGTGGGGAAAGTAGCTGTGGATACAAGACCCCAAAATAATTACTTCCAGGTTGATTTCCTCAATGTTGCTTCAAGAAGTGTCTGGAAACACCTCTGCATCCATGGAAAATGAGGCTACAGCCTTTTGAACCAAAGCCAAGCTTTTGAACCAAAGGGTATTTGTTTTTAGACAAACAAAATTATGGGTTTGGGTTGTTCTAATTTTTTTGTAAGGGTCAGACAACAGACATAGGTTGCCGACTCTCACTTAAGCTATTCCTGGAGAGTTTTTCTTCCCAGTATGACATGATGTCATTAGGCCAAGGAGGCTTTATTATAATCTCCGGAATTGTTTCCAGTAGTCACCTGGAGATTGATGCTGATACCTGGAAATTCCAGGTCAGTCTTGAAGGATTTACAGTATGGATCGGAAACTTTGCCAATGCCCTTCGTTTCCGCCAATGCCCTTGCCTTGATAATAATAAGAAACTAGAGCAAGCGGTTTATTCAGGTAGTTGATCTAGGTAGGATATGTCTGAATCAAGGAGAGAGATTTGATTCCAATTCAGAATACAAATGGAAGATGGCAAAAAGTATTCAGGGTGGGGGTTTTTTTAGATCAAAAGTAAAAACACCTACAGTGCCAGGCCTAGACATGTCTACTCAGAAGTTAGCCACATAAAATTCAATTAAACTCAATCCCAGGGAAGTGTGTATAGGATTGAAGCCTCAAGAAGTCATAGCTCTATTACCTCAGAGCACCCCGTACTTCCATTTAACCCCTTTCCTGAATCAAGATTCAAAGACCTACACTTCTTCCATCCCCTCCCATTCCCATTACATTACACACAGCGCAATCCTATCCAACTTACACCACCGGTGTAACCAGCAGTACAGCGAGAACGGGAGGTCCCAGTCCCAGAACAGAAAGGGGATTAAAATCCCCTTTGAATCCCCCTTTGGAGGGGATTTGAATCCCCCTTCTATTCTGGGGCCTCCCATTCTTGCTGCACCACTGGTTACATGGTTGGTTATATCCAACGATAGGATTGCTCTGACATTCACCTAAATAAAAACACATATTAGTTACCAGTAACTTCCCCCTTCCTCTGGTCACAGATTAAGCTTCTCTCCATCTAAAAATGCACAATGATGTTTTAATGTTTGAATGCCTGTGCCTTGTCTAATACAGTTCAGATGCATATAAAAATTACAGAGTGCATATGTTAGGCCTCCAGTGTTTCCAAAGGAAGCCTTTGAACTAAGGGGGCAGATTACCACCCATTCATACATTGTATAGATTATTCATATTCACAGAGCTCTATCCATAATTAGACCACTTATTGTGGAGGAAGTAGTTTGTCCTGCAGGATCAGGCTTGAAAATGGTCAGTTGGAAGGGCCAGAGACACATGCACAGTCCAGACCATGGCAAAGTCAAGGTCAAGAAAAGTGAGAAAAGATGCAGGAGTCCAGCAGAGTCCAGCAAGAGATGAGAAGGGCCAGAGGCAGCTATGTAGTCTTAGCCAGGAAGACCATCAGATTCTAAAAGGCAGATCAGGATCTAAAGGGCCAGAGGCAGGTCCATGTTCAGAGCTGGATCAAAGATCCAGTCCAGATAAGATGGCAGTCGGGTGGTGTAGTGGGGGGCACTGGAGGTCTGCATGATTCTCACATTGACAAGTTGCTTAGGCTGAGGAGCCAGGCCTGAAGATATACGGTATGTCATATATAACATATAACTGAAATTATATAAGACCAGCCAGGCTTCTGCAGCCATTCTCAACCTTTTGGGGGGCTATGGCCCCTTAGGAGTTCTTCTCAGGTTCCAGGGCCCCTCTGTCAAATGAGGATACAACACGAACAGATAAACATAAAATCCCCTTCTCACTGTTTTAAGTCTGTGGCCTTCAAATGTGCCAGGTCTCCCCAGGGGGCCATATCGTTCCTGTTGAGAATGGCTGTGGGGAATCACCTGGTTCAATTGGGCAGAAGAACTGTAGTACCATCTGTGGCCATTCTCTGGGTGGTGCTGTGGCAGAGCAAGAGTCATTCCAGTAGTTCCTCCTGTCTGAGAATCTTCAAAGCACCTGAACCCTGCTGCCAGGTTCCCTGGTTTGAGCCTCCTGACACCTTGGAAAGTAAAGCAGTGTATCAGAGACACATTGCCTCCCCATCCCAGAATCAGCTCCAGGGTTATGGGGGATGGGATGATGAATTTCTGTTGCTTCCTTCCTCCCCCCTCCAAAGCCAGCTGCTGGAGAATATGTTTTGTTGGGCCTTTATACTGTATTTCATTTAGCTGGTTTTCTTTGCTGCTTTTATAATGTTATTTTTGTGTTTTATCACTATTATTATTATTATTATTATTATTATTATTATTATTATTATTATTATTATACAGTACTTATTGTATTTTACTGTGGTTCTTAATATTGTCAGCCACCTTGGGCATATTCATAAAAAGTGGAAAGGTGGGATATAAATGTTTTAAAATAAATAAATAATAAGTCCCTGCCATAAATATTGCCCCTGCCATAGTTACTGTAGGTCCTCTGTGTGTATATATATGTGTAGACATGTATCGAACAGCCCAATCCTGCATAAAGATCTGCAGCCGGCCCAAAGGGCCAGCCGCAGGATCATACGCTCTTCCCTGGTCGCTCCGGTGCAGCCCGGGGGCTCCTCAGGGGAAGGGGATGGTAGTGTGCCTTCTTGGATGTCCGCTGGCTCTCAAGCCGGCGAATATCCAAGGCAGCGGTGTAAGGGCCACCGAGCCCAGGAATGGGGACAGGGATATCGCAGCTGACATCCCCGCCCCCACCCGGGTTGGCTTGGCCAACGGCCACCCTCCCTTGTCGCCCACCCTGCCCCTACTCCCACTGGAGGAAGCCTTACCTGACACCAGTGGTTGTGGTTCCGCTCCGCCACAGAGTGAGGTTTGCCGGCATGCGCGCCAGCGGGTCTTACTTCAAGGGTGCCAAAAATGTGCTTTACAGTGCATTTATGGCACCCTCCGCCTGCAGAGCGTGTGCTCCACAGGCGGCGTTTTACGCAGGACTGCGCCATTAAAGACATTCCTCCCCACAACAAATGACCTATCTTCTGTTTCTTTGACACGCTCTGAACATGACAGAGGAGAGCATAACAGACAATGTTGGGGCCTGGCTACTATATCTACGGAAGATAATACACAGATGTCTCAGAATTTCAGATTCCTTTCTTTCCACAGGGAGGGAGCTCAGGTAGGTACTTGGGGCATGACTTGAAGGTACATGATCTTGCTCTTGTCAGTACCTGAACAGGAGATCACCGGGGAGCCCTATGCAGGCTGCCTTGAGCTCCATGAAGGAAGAAAGGTAGGATAAAAATGTAATATATAAGAACAAATATAGATGGTCAAAGCCTGATGGGGAAGTCAGCTGTGTCCTTGTACGCAGGGTAGTTTGGGGGCATTTTCAGTCTTTGTCAGACTATTGAATGGGCCATGTGCCTAAAATATAGGACTAGGAGCATCCATTGGTATAAAACACTTTTTCCAAGAAACTAAAAATTATGAGCAAAACAATTCCTTTGCCTCCCCCCCTCCTGTTGCAGGTCTTAGCAAGAATAATGTGAATGACTTCAATAGGTGATGAGATGGATAAAGCTAACCAATTCTATTGGGCAACAGCAGCAAAAACAAATCAAAACAATATGTTCTGGGATTTAATTCAATTGATTTCCTTTTATTGTCCATATTTGCCAGATGCATTAGTCCCAAATAGTTGGAAAGGGAGTGGAAAATGCCAATACTGGAATTACCAGCTAATTGAATAAAAGGAACATATGACAAGAACACTGGCTCTTTAAGGGAACACCTTGCTGAGGAATCTGCAGTGACTATAACCGAACTTGGCTGAGGTTCAGAAAAAAGTGACAGGTGTCCAGAGGGTAGTGGAAGTTGTATGTTGCCTGAGACGATGCTGGCACAGTTGCCGGCATGTAACACAGTGGTGCTATAAGAAACAACAACTTCCTGCAAGGGAGTTGTCTCTGTGACTGGCTGCCTTTTTTGTGATGTTCCTTTTGCCCTGGGAATTTTGCACAATTAGGAAATGACACTAAATTATCAGGGCAGTGGCAGCATTTTCTATAAAAGAATGCAATGAGACTAGGGAGAACTGCAAGAGACAAGGGAAGGGTGCAGCAAAATTATTTGAGTCAGCAACAAAAGTGCAGATTCCAAACCTAGGTTTGAATACAGCCTAGGAAAAAAATGTTTCAATCAGCAAAACAACAGGAATTGAGTTTACTCACTTCTTAAGATCAGTATGAGGCACACCTCCACAAAAGCTTTCTGGAAGCAGGATCTAAGACAAAACGTACTCTGAGGCATCTTTGCTGCAGCAAGAATGTACTTTCCTCATGTGCACTGCATCACAACAAAGAATTTTTACATCTGCCATACAGACATATGGATATCAATGGAGGCTGTGCATAGATTCCATAAAAAACCATTGAAACCAGACACATTGAGACTGTAACTACATGTTGCTAGATATGGCATGCATTTACCTGTATCCACCCCACATCATTAGCTGTCACTGATAGAGGCAGGGGAAACACATGGTATGATGATATATTGTAGGACAAATCTTTCTACATATTTATTTTTCACATTTTTATACTGCCCTTCCTCCAAGGAGCTCAGGGTGGGCTACATAGTTCCTTCCCTCCTTTTGTTCTCACAACAACCCTGTGAGGTAGGCTAGGCTGAGAGATAGTGACTGGCCCAAGGTCAACCAGGAAACTTCATAGAAGCTATTATCGAGAACTCAAACGTTTAATGCTGTTTTTGGCAATAGCTCCATCATGTCTCCAGTAACAGGTACTTCTGCTCTGAACAAGTGTGCCAGAAACTCATTTACACTGCTGTGTTGAAATGCCCGTAGAAAGTAACATTCTGCAATTAATACTGTGATTGCAGAAATGTGGATTTCTTAAACCCCTTGAACATAAAGATAAAAAGCCTTTCGCTCTGAGAGGAAGGCAAGTAAAGACACCAAGATCTCCTTAATAGGAATGATTAATATAACTTTTCCTGACACCTGCTGTGCTCTTTAAAAGTCCTTCCCTTCCTTGAAAAGTTCATTGATACTTTTAAGTTATGCTACACACATTCCTCTCTTTGTCAACTCCATAGCACCCGGAAGTTCCTAAGGGAGGGGGCAGGAAAAAACCCAAGCAAAAAGCAGAAGAATGTGTGGAATGTTTTGAATCAACAGCTGGAAAAGGCGCCTTGAAAAGGAGCTTCAATTCAGACAAGGATAGCAGCTTGTGCCCTGAAAGGTCAGGAAAACTGAACTGCTAAAACCTCCACACTCACCGAGTTCTAATACTGTACTCCTTCCATAGCTCTTAATTGATCCCAGTCTAGTTTACACTCCAGGGAACTCAGTAAGGATTCACTTAGCTACACAACAGTATATTAGCACATGAGAAAAATAATTTGACTGTTATTCAGCAACATGTATTAAAGGACATTAGTCATTTACACTGATTTCCACAGGTTTATATATTTAGTTCATATCTCCAGTGGAGGCTGTGCACAGATTCCATAAAAACTGGATTTGTATTAATATTATTACCAGTAGTATTAGTAAATTATTATTATTATTATTATTATTATTATTAAGAATAATTTACACTGTACGCTGTTACTGTGGTCAGCTAGACAAAAACTGATATAACCATACACCACAGAAGACAATGAATTGCTGCATACATGTTGAAGAACTCTGAGGATGTCTGGGTACAAATTTGTTTCAACAATAGTTACACACAGCACAGCAGAAATGTTTATGCTTAGCACATGTGATATAATACAGTACTAATGTTTTCCTATGTGGAAATGAATAACATGTATATGTGGAAAACCACTGCATGTGAAACTGCCCTAAGGTTAATCTAGTATGCATAAGAAGAAACATTAAGCCACAGTGTTGGCACCAGCAGTAGGGGCTCTGGGACAAAGAGCACAATCCAGTCTGCGGCCGCCAGCCACCCGGAGAGTAAGCGGCGCTGGCGGCGAGGCCGGCATCGGTCACTCTTCACTGGAGAGAGGAACGGGAGGGGTGATTGGCCCATCCACGTCGTAGGCTATAGCGTAACCAGATTGTGGGGCGTCACTTAGCAGATTTTTTTTCCAAATATATTTATTTTTTATTAATAAACTACTAAACAAAAACAAAACAATAAAACAAAACAATACAACATACTACGAAAGATTACAGCAAGCGCGAAGCAGTAAATCCTACTTGTATACTATTATATATTTTCCACTTATAATATCTAACTAAGCCTATATCTCTAATATACTATTCAGTAAATCCCCATTTCATCACTTCTTCTTCTTCTTCTTCTTCTTCTTCTTCTTCTTCTTCTTCTTCTTCTTCTTCTCTCTCTCTCTCTCTCTCTCTCTCTCTCTCTCTCTCTCTCTTAAAGAATCTATAAGTGGTATCCAAATATTCACAAAAGATTAACTAACTTTTACTTTATCTAAAAATCTTAATTCCCGCTTCAAATATTTTAATATATAAAGCCAATCCATTTTTCTCCAAATGTATTAAAATAAAAACCTTCCAAATTTTTCTGTTTTTTTTTAAAATCTATATCCCCTTTTTACATAAGATTCTTGAAAACAAATCACATCTTATTTAAGTCTTTCAAATAATAAAACATTCTTTTTCTTTTATTCACAAAATGGTTAACTAACTTTTCCTTTATCATCTAAAAGTCTTAATTTCCACTTCAAATATTTTAAATTTATTAAGTCAACCCATTTTTTCGTCTTCAATTTTATTAATTTTCCATCAGCAAAAATTTTCCATCACTCTTTATATGAGTTTCTTAAAAACAAGTCATATCTTATTTATTTTTTAAATAATAAAACTTTTTTTCTTTTTGTATAACTAACTCCAGTAATATTCCCCACAAAAAAATTATAATCCCTTTTTAATTTTGACAGTTGCCCATTACACCTTCCATCCCTTCCCCTCCTTCCTCTTCTTCTTCCTCTTCTTCTTTCTTTCTCTTCTCTTCTTCTTTTTCTTTCTCTTCTTCATCCTTAAATCTTCCCTGAAAGTCCCTTGCTTTTTGAATTGTATCCACTTTGCAATTTTTTCCACAGGATCATTCACGTCTTCTAAATTCCTCCCCCGAAAGACAGACTTTTTCTTCAGCACCTCCACGAAAAATATATAACCAAGTCTTGATTTAACTCTTGGTACTTCCTCTGCTACAATCTCTTCCACTAAATCTTTCTCTTTGTCATTATCTTTCTCTTTATCTTCCTGTATTTCCATCGTAGCCTTTATTCTTTGCAATTCATCCTTTTCCTTCACTGCTTGTTTCAGTTCTGCTTTCATATTCTGAAATTCTTCCTGCAAAATTGCCATTTTTGCATCAAATCTCCTTTCCCATTTTTTAAAACAATACTCCAATTGTGTAGTCATGCTGCAATTTTTTCACCAGGTGCCAATCTCTTTTCTCTTAAAAAAAAAGAGGTAAAAATAAAAAGCTTCTGCGGTCGCCGACGTGAAACAGAAAGATTAATTGCCAAAATCCATGAACTCTGACACAGAAGAGCTCATATTCTTTTAGCAAAAATGTCAGAAATGTCAATACGTAGAAGGAAACACACACACACAAATCCCAAACAAATTTCTCTTGCCGGAACAGTCTATTTAAAAAAGCTTCTTCATATCTTTCCTTCTCCTTCTCTTACTGTTTTAATCTTCCATAAGTACAGAAAAAAAAATAGATAAAACTCTCCACTTTAAAACTTTAACTTCGTCTTTTCCAACTTTCACTTTTGAATGTTCACTTTGCCTTATCGCAACGTATTAATTATTTTTAACGTTAACTCTTATCTCGGCTAATTTCTTCAACTCATAAATCATTTCTACGCCTCTTGCCTAAGTAAAGCAAAGCATGTGGGAGGTGGCTTGGCTTACGATTCATCTGCGGCTGGAGCTTCGATGGTAATCCATTCTTCCTCACCGACAACCCAAAACTTCAGAGCCTTTGCCTTGAAGTGTCAGAATGGGGGTGATTGAAAGAAATGTGGTTTATCTCTTCATACTCCCTTTCAATCCAGGGGTAGAGTAATTAAGTCCATCAGATGTACTCCGTCGATACAGAGCGATCGGCGGAGTTGTCAGCCTGCCATGTCCTCCTAACCGGAAGTCCCCGCCACTTAGCAGATTTCAGAGCTTCTTGTTCGTTTCCATATATAAGTTGGCCACCACGGGACTTAGAGGGTTGCCCATGATGACCAGAACTGAAAATATGACCTTTGAATGTGCTGTGTACAGAAAACCAACGCACACAGGCCGATACCTACATATAGACTCCAACCATCATCCTGATCTGAAGAACTCTGTGATGAATTCTTTAATATATAGGGCCTTTAATATTTGTGATTCATGTTTTTTACCACAGGAGAAAAAGACAATTACGGACTCACTGGTGGCTAATGGGTTTAAGGTGACACAGATAGAGCCTGGCGTAGACAACATTATAAACACCAGAACAAAGATAAGAGAATAGAACGAGAGGTAGAGGAAGAGCAGAAGACTATGGTGTGCCTACCGTTTATTAAAGGTACGACAGATAAAATAGCAAGGGTTTACAGCACTATAATGTAAGAACGGATTTCAAACCTACCAAGAAAGTAGCTCAGATGTTAAGAAATCTGAAGGATCCCAGACCAGCGTTGTCTGCACCGGGGGTTTACTGGGTGCCATGCGAATGTGGATGGGTGTATATTGGCACCATGGCACAAAGTGTTCTATTGGCACTCGGATTAAGAAACATCAGCGGGCATGTCGTCTTGGACATGTGCAACAATCCGCTTTGGCAGAACACTCAAGTAATACGGGGCACAATAATGATTTTGGGGGGACCAGAAGCTTGGCACAGAAGGTTAATTATAGATTACATTCTCATTTGGAAGCCACAGAGATTTTAAACATGGTAAATTGGTTTTAAATAGATAGCAGGAATTATCCTTCATAAATAAGATCTGGATGCCTTCATTACGGAGAGCCGGTGTGACCTGGAATAACCCCTAGAAACAGCGGTGTGAGAATACAGCTTTAACACGGCTGCAAGGTCACTAGCGGTCATCATTGAACAGCAGTAACTTCCGGTGGTAATTGTTAGTTCGAGGAGATGATAGATTTATAAGTTCAAACACTGGGTGCTCCGGCGGTAACATCATTGTACTAAAAAGGTCCCGGGAGGGTGCATGGGAGGGGGGGTCAAACCAGGGGGGTTGCACGATGGGGGGGTGTTCTTACCGGAGTTCGTGCACCCCCTCCCGGGTGGTGGGCAGCCAGACGCATCCTTCCTGGCTAGTCAGCAGTTTCAAAGACGCTGCTGGAGAGACTGTGCCTGCACAACCTTGCTGCAGCCTCTCTAGCTCCCTTAGTCTCACTGGTTGGAGGACTCAGTCAGCGAGACTAAGGGAGCTAGAGAGGCTGCAGCGCAGCGAATTTGCGCAGATACAGCCTCTCCAGCATTGTTTTTGAAACTGCCGGCTAGCCAGGAAGGATGCGTCTGGCTGCCCGCCGCCCAGGGGGAGGGTGTTGCACAAACTCTGGTAAGAACACCCCCCCCCCAGTGTGCAACCCCCCAGCAAGGCTTTTGCCCCTGACTCATGTTGAAATTTGGTGGCGCCGCAGCGGCAGTGCACCCCCTCCAGAGCTCGAAACCACTGCGCTCGGGGACCCACCCCCCACCCCAACGATGCCTCTGCATTGTAGCCGGTTAGGCTTTGTACATCTGGTGACGTTTATAGGAATGAATGAAATTGTTATGTAGTTTTTTAAAGTGTATTTTATTGTTTTTAACAGTTTTAATTCACATGGTTTTAACAACAGTTTTAACTTTAAATACATTTGTTTTATGGTCATTAAAATCCCGTCGAGATGTTTCATTCCGTGTACCTTATGGCTGGCCATACAAGCTTCAGTTCTTCAGTGGTTAAACATGGTTATTTTTTTTAATGTATGTGTTCTTGAGATATGCGCTGCGCCTTTTCAAAAACATAACCTCCATGTAAAATGAGAGGTGCCTTATAATAGCAGAGATATTGCCTAACCTTGGATGAGATCCAAATTGCCACAGGCAATGTGCTGCTCATGTACAAAGGCTTTTAGCTCCCAACTTCCAGCAGCAGCCCCTGAAAATTCCCTCCTCATCAGGAGAGTCCTTTAGAGTGGCATCCCAGGAAGTGTCAGGCACTGCAATTCATGAAAGACGGTAACAAAAAGAAAAAGGTGCAGAAGGGAGTTATGAATGAAAGCAGAGGTCCTACCCTCATAATAAGGCAGGGTTGGTGCCAGGTTCTGGGGGGTTCTGAGGTAAAACTCTGTGCTGCCCCCCCTGTGCTCTGGACCCATGTGCTGGCCCCCCTGTACTCTCCTCTCTGGTGCCCAGCTGCCCAGGAAAGCTAACCAGGCAGTGGATGTGCCTTCTTCCTTTAGTACTGCAATGGCAATAGTGCTGAAGGAGAAACATCCATCTGCTCCCCATTTTTCTTTCTTGGCTAGCCAAGCACGTCTACTGGGAGCGGAGCCAGTTCCCAGCAGGCGTGCAGCATCAAAAATTTTAAATGGAGATACTGCTGCTGATAGGAGTGTCTGGTGCTGCTGCTGCTGCTGCTGCCATCATTGTTGCCTGGTAAGCCCAGGCCCAATGGGGAGGTTTCCTGGGGCAACCATGGGTAGCAGCAGTAGTAATGAATATCCCAGGGGCTTCAGGGGTTGGCCGGGGGTGGGGGTGGTCCTCCTCCGCCAAAGGCTGAGGCCTTTGGGTCCTCAGCCAACCCAGCCGTCCTCTGATGCTGTTAATGGTATATGAAAGGTAAGGTAAAAGGTAGAATAGTCTTGTTTAGGAGATTATTGAGAGAATAAAACAATTTTTTAAATATTTGAAAGAACATCAGAAAGGAGTATGAAAAGAAACGTTAACCATATTCATCATGGAGAACAGGAAACGAAACAGTTGGTTTAGATTACAGGAAGGAGTGCAGCACTAGAGCTAAACTGCCAAGGGATTTCACAACCTCTTCCTTGGATGCTTATCCAAAGACTCTGGAAACGCATTTATCTGGAATGGTTTAGGCTTTCCTTTGCTGTTATTCAGACTTTGGTTGGAGACAAATACTTTTAATAAAGAGTTGTTTGAAAGCTCCACGTGATGTGTACACTCATTCCAGTTTTGCCTCTGGTAAATCATCTTTGCAGGTTTTTGTATTGTTTAAAAATCTGGAGAACTGCCTATTAATCTGAAACGACATATTAATCCTCTATTCTGCTTTAGTAGAATAGAGTGGTTGTTTTGTTTATATCCATTGCCATGCTCCCTTTTTTTTTTTAGCTACGCTACTTCTGTAGGATGCATTATTATTTATATATTTGCCCATCTATTTGTTGTGGTTGTTACATTTGTATTTGTTGCTTTAACTATATATGCCCCAAACAAAAAGTTCAATAGCATTCATGTTTAAACACAACCCCTGCAGTGGCAGGTTGCTGGGCAAGGCCCTACACCGGGCACTCCATGGTGCCCTTCACCACCCCCTGATGGCACATTGTGTGCTACCACTGCCACTAGTAATGAAGATTCAGGGGTCAGGTGGGCCATCTGATAAGTGTGGCCCCTTGGCTAGTGCCCAACCTGGTTGATCTCTGACACCGCCTTTTCCAGAAGCAACAGTGAAACAAAAGGAATGTGTGTGTATACTCTAATTCAGTGGTGGATCGCAACCCACCAGGAAAACTGGATGCAGTCACTCCCCCCTTCAGGTAGTGCAATTAAGGGTCGGCAATACCTTAAGGGTTGGCAATGTCCTGCCACTGCTGCCAGGAAAAAGTTTTTTTTAACTTATCGGGGTTTGCGTCAGCCCTCCGGAGGGTGGGGGCCCTGCGGCCCACCCTGCGGGCCTCTCAGCTCTTCAGAAGCCATCAGGATCCCCAGTGAGGTAAGGATGACCACTCCCCCCCCCCCCCCGCAGCAGCATGATCCCCGGGATCACTGCCGCAGCTGTCCCCACCCCTGCAAAGACTCAGAGTTTTCCCCGCCTTGTGGGGAGAACTTTGAGAACCAATGAGGTAGGAACTCTTTGTTGGGATGGCCAACAGCCATGTTGGTACAGTTCGGTGCAGTCAGCCAAACCAAATAATGTGGGGCAGAGATGCCTGCAAGAACCTAAGAAGAACTACATACAAGAAGGAACGGATGGAGCCTTAATCCTTTTTTAACAACCACATATCTTCTTTTCCATAGATGCCAGCAGGAACAGAGCAACAGATGGGCAACAACCTGGGTAGGATCACCAGCTAACACAGCCACAACCACTCCAGCCACAGCAGCCAATCAGCTATAAACACAGCCATTGGCCAACCAACCACAACCTTCCAGGAAACTGGCTGCAGTATCTGCTGAGGTGGGAAGGAGCTGTTGTGTGAATGAGCTCCAGAAAAAAAGGGAAGGGGGGCTCCCTTGAAGCCAAGGAAAATTTGAAATGGGACCCTAAGAGATCAAACTTGGGGTTTGTTCCCTTCCCACTCTTGTTCATTTCCTTTCTTGGAGGACACACAACTCTGCCCTCACACCCCATAAATAAAGCATGAGGAAAGGGTTTTCCCATAAATAAAGCATGGGGAAAGGTTTCTGTTACCCAACCACCCACATCTGTCAGGCAGAGTCCCATAGGACCTCACCCCAACAGTAAAATGACAGGAGAGTGCCCCCACGCTCTTTTCCCTTTCCATGGATCAAGCTATGGCTGCTCCAGTTATGACGGAATTCGACTTGGCTCATGATGAATCTCTCCCTACTCTAACACTGTTACATTGTGGTAGACTGCTCCAGTTCCCAAGTAAGAGCTGTGTGTGTGTAGGTGTTATAGAATACTGTGCAGAAGAGATTTTCTGTAACAAGCCAATACACTTCCTAGTTTTTTGCCAGATAAGACTTGGCTCTGTCTCTCCTATCTACCTCTTTGAAAACCTAATAATGTGTAAGACTACCAGGCACATGACATGGGGGAATATTTCAGGCCATAAATTTACCAGTCAGAGCATTATTTCCACTGTAGTTGTTCATCCTAACACTGCACACAGCATTAAAAGGGGTTCAAGGGCAGAGAGCTGAAAATAAAATGCTTAATGTTATCTCACACACATTAAATTGAAGAACTGGTTCCTGGTTTATACTCACATATGCGTGGACTTTTCTCTTCCAGGCAATACAGCTGACAATTTCTATAGGCAAACAGGGTTTTTTCGATCCTATGTGTTTACAGGAAGCAGGACTGAGGAGATGTAGCTTACCTAATCAGCTCCTAGGAGGTGGAGATAAGTTTCCAACCTCAAATTTGAAGGATCCAATAGGAGAAAATGTTGCCATTGTTGGGGGTCAGCCTTTGGCAATAGCCCCTATGTAAATTAGGAGAAAGCCTTCAGGTATTTGTAAGCCAGGTGAAGGCCAGACAGGAAAAAATTAACAGAACAAAGGGGGAAATTGAAGTAATACCTCCCTATTGTGAACCTGTCCCAGATAGGACATCTCCTATGTGGCCATCCTGGGGTCATGGATAACTTCCTACAAGGGCAGTAAGAAATATAAACAGAAACTTTCCTTTTGTTCTAGATGTCCTGAATGCTCCTCAGATTATGATGATCCAGGACAAAAACAAGAGAACCAGAAAATTATGCACTTTAGTACAATTGTATAAATGTCCAATTTACATAATTTGTTCCAACTGGAGGATGTGGGACTCAAATGAGTTTAGTGTGTTGGTGGGGGGTTGTTTTTGCAAGTGCTGTGCAGAGATGTTACAGTTGCTCATATAATCCATTTTTTCTAAACTGGAGCGCTTGATAATAATACAAGATGATGAGTCGATCTCTCATCAGAGAGAGCTAACCACAGAAGATGGTCTCCTGTTAACTAGGAATCTCTCTATAGAAAGTGACATCTCTTCAGCTGGGGGAGGGGTTGGAATCAGTTGGAACCAGTTTGTAGTGAGGATTTTAGAGAGAATAAGAGGCAAAGGGAGAGTAGGGAACTGGGGAAAGCATCTCAGAGCGCAGGAGCTCTCTCTGGGGATCTTCTGCTGTCTGCTGCTATACAAACATAGGCTTGCCATCCATCCCGGGACTATCACGGATTTGGGGAGCAGCTGCCCCTCAGGCTCCACCCTTGTTTTGCCCCTGCATGAGTTGCAGGACCCCAGACCAAAAGCACCACTGTTTTATCCACATTTAATGTCCACTTGCTGTTCTTCATCCAGTCCCTTACCAATGTCAGGCACTGATTCAGCTCTTCCACAGCTTCCCTGGCACCTAATGGAATACAGAGAGAGCTGGGTGTTGTCCACATATTGGTGACACCCAGCTCCAAATTCTCTCTGTTGACCTCTCACAGCAGTTTCACGTAGATGCTGAATAAGAATAAGAAAGGCATTATGTGGCACCCCACAGGCCAACTCGACGAGCAGGAGACTCCCAATGCCACCTCCTGGAATCTGTCGGCCAGGAAGGATCATAGCCGCTGCAAAACAGTGTCCCCAAGGCCCTACGCAACCATTATGATAGATCGGTCTGCTTGGTAGAGGGTCAGGGGTCCAGGTATTAGAGGCCACATGAGTGTTGACTTCGTTATGTTTGTATTATGTTCAGACATTATTTTAAACTAGGTTCCTTTTAAGGGATCGTTAGTATGGCTGAACATTTAAAAACCCCAAAATCTGAATTTAAATTTTGAAAAACAATGTAGAGTTTTTAAATCAATTTTTAATCTGCTCTTTGTGCAGCTGTTCTCCACAATCTGAGGCAGAAATCTGCCTAGCACCTGTGCCAGTGGAGGAGTAGCATGAAAAAAAGGAAAAAGAAGCAGCAGCTGCCTTCACCACGTTCAGACAAACGCAGCACCACTGGAGAGAGCGAGCATCGTAAGCACAAGAAGAGGGAGAAACGGGGTGGGGGCTCTTCCCCCAAAGTCAGCAACCCCCAAGAAGAACTAAGCGAGAATGGCCTTTCCTCAGCAAGAGTCAGCTCCTCAGGTTTGTGCTATGTAAGGGGTGAGCGAGGAAAAGGTAGCCCAGAATCTGAGCGGTAGGTAGGATACACTGACCCAGTGTCCCAAAGCAGGTCAGTCTTGCTGCTCACCAGAACCAAGATAGAGAAGATTCCATTTGCGGTGAGCTTTGGGTATGCGCCCCTGTGAACTTGCTTTTATTTCCCAAGGAGTAACAGAAGCTTTGAGTTGCGTGAGTTAATATTATTGGACTTCATTTCCAAGAAGAACAAATCGCTTCTATACACCCAAATAAAAATAATAGAGGTACTTCTCCAGCACCTGTCCAGTATGTGACCATTATTTTTTTCCGAGACTCTCCCTTTTGGGGCACAGTGGGCATTTGTTTCCTTGGTGTACAGATGCTTGGGAAGGTAACTCCTCACCTGGCTCAGTTAGAACAAAAAAATCCATATCAGCTGCAGTTCTGAGATTGAAACTAAAGTTTGTGGTATGACTCGAGTTAAATGCACCTTCATGGTTAATCCTGGGTGCAAACTCCAAAATCCTGGGTGCAAACTGGGTGGAGAAAAGCTACATGGTTTTTGTGGGGGGTTTTGCGGGACGTTTTATGTGATGAAGAAGAGTCTGAGTAGTGGAGGTAGTCTCACATTAGGTATGCTTCAACAATTCAGGGGGGCTGTTGGTTGGCATGTGTCTCCCTTGGAGATGGCAGGTGTGAGTCTTTACCTCTCTGACACATTGAGAATGCAACCAGGAGGCGTGTGGCCCAGGCGCAGAGGACCAGGGCTCAGTGCCATTGTGTGTGTGTGTGTGTGTGTGTGTGTGTGTGTGTGTGTGTGTGTGTGTGTCCAGCAGGGACAATGCCATAGCCAGGGGCAGGCAGCCACAGGGTGGGTGCCAGGGTGTTAGCGCCAAGATGGATAACAAGCATGGCCTGGACCGTGGCACATGGGCGCAGAGGCCATGACCCCAAGCCTGTTCCCAGGGGTGCTGCCATGTCATGGGGGCCAAGGCCAGCATAGGGAAGTGCCTCTGCAGGGAATGAGCAGCCCCTGGGGGTTTGATACCCCGGCCCTGGGGTACCATGGGGATGGGCAGCCACGGCCATGCACACCCCTGGGCATCTGTCAGGCCATAGCCAGGTGTCTGGGAGAGGGGCAGGCGTCACCTCATGCCTGGGGCAGCAAGCCACCGGGGGAAAGATGGGGGGGCGTTCGACAGGGAACCTGCAGTAACCCTCTTAAGGTCCTGGACCAGCTTCAGGTACCGGTGGCCATCCTGCTGGCCAGGGTCATGGCCATTACCCTGAGGACTGAGCCCCCCTCTTTCCCCACTGCTGGTGCTCTGTTGCACCCCACCCCAATCCAGCCCCTTGTTCAGCACCTTGCCCCATGTTGAGGTCTGGGCAGTTTGAGCCCGAGTTTTATGGGCAAGTTGTAAATAGTTTTTATTGAATTTTATAAAAGTAAAGCAATATTTTAAACTTCTCCACAGTCTCTGGCCTCATTCCGTCGTTGGACTCCACGCTGCAGGTCCAGTGGTCCGGGGGTGTGTGTGTATCCCCTGGGTGCCGTGCTGGGAGAGTGGCCATCTGCATGGCAAGGTCCATGGTTCGGGGTTTGTTTGTTTTTTGCAACTGATACTGCCTGGAACCCCTGCCACAGTCCCCTGCAGCTGCCCATGCCCCCCCCCCCCCGCTGGCTCGGAACGTACCTGCCCATCACGCCACGGGCCAAAGTACTCGGCCGTGCCGCATTGCCAGATTGCGACGCCCCTCGGGTCCTGCCTGGTTTACCTTACAGTATTACTGAAGGGCCGCGGTGGCTTAGTGGTGGGCAGCCCAATCCTACCTAACTCTTGCGCCGGTGGAACTACCGTTCCACCAGTGCAAGAGCAATTTACGCCAGCGCAGCATACATACGTCCAACACCAGGAGGTGGTGTGTGGCGTGTTCTGGACTTTGTAGCCATGCAGCTATCCAAGCCCCTTATAAATAACAGCAGGACTGGAGGAGTAATCCATTGAGGTTTGCGTCCATAATGAAATTCTAAATTACTGTGGAAATTCTCACAAGCTTTGCTATATACAGTACAGACTGTTATGGGCAAAGCAAAAATCATTGTTTGCTTCAAATTCTAGTCAAGGTTTGAAAGGAATGCTTGACAGGCTGGGAGATGGGATGATGGGTAAGGCGAAGCATGAACACATGAGGCTTCGCTAGCTCAGAATGTCACTCTAAAAGGCCTTATCAAGCTTTCTACACAAAACTACATTTGGAGGACACTCAATTTGGAACATTCCAGCAGATTAAATGAGAGGGAAAGAATTGTTGGTATTTGAGGCATGAACGCTTAGAGCAGAGTCCCAAATTACCTCTGCTCAACTGGGAATGCTAATGCACGGTACAGAGACATTCTTTTGAAACCATATTGCCTTCACTGAGCAATTTCAAATCTCCACAACTGGTGTCCTCTTATCTCATGTGAATTCTCAGAAATGAAGCACAACTGAAATCTATTTTTAACTAGCTTTTGTTTAGACATCACAATAAACTGACATATTCCAACAGCTCAGGTTTGTTTGTTTGTTTGATGTTTCATTCTATTAATAAAGTCATTCTGAGAAATAAAATCTACCCCTCAGTTCTTAAACAAGGCAAGAACACCCCTCTGAATTAAAAGAACAAGAACATTTTAACAACTTAAAATTGTTAAATTTTAATATGATACAAAACAAGGAGCATTCACAGCCAGGAATACAATTTCACTCCCCTTGCAGCACTTGTGAATGAAAATGTGCAATGTAACCCCACTCATTTATTTATTTAAATTTGAATAAAAGGTAGTCTCTGACTTACAAACGTCCCAACTTATGAACAGTCGCACTGGTGCTTTTGTGCAGGTGCAGCCCATACGGCCATGTACTTTTGTGCAGGTGTGATAATAGCACTGTTTCCACTTATGTCTGTTCCGACTTCCGGACAAACTTCTGGAATGGAACCAGGACATAAGTTGGGGGCTACCTGTGCTGTACAGAATGTCTAACCCGTCTTTCATTTTTCCAAAATTCCTAAGACATCTTCCAAGTTAAGATAATAGCACAATACCCAACATTAAAATCAAAATTCAAAATAATTAAAATACAATCTAGGTGCTCATTGTAAATGGTGCTGGAGAAGGCCTGCTATGATGGAATCCTGTTTAATGTTTGACGCACTATTCCGGTCACCTGGAAACAGTCTTGAACAGGTACATTAGCGTCTACATAAAGTTTTGACAGGTACGGCTGTCTTCCGTAAGCCATTATAACACGGTTCCTGCTGCTGCTGATTCTACCACCCATGTTTCTTCCACTGTATTAGAGAAGAAGACTGCACGCTACCACTTCAATTCCCAGAAGACAGCGCGGCCACAAACATATGCTGTCGAAAGCATCACTCAGGTCGCGGCAACCATAAGCGGCAACCCGCTTATGAACACAGTCTGGAATAGATCCCTCCCGGCCTCCGTTAAATCCTCGAATGATGCAACTGCAAACAAAGGTTGCTCCAATTACTAACCGGTGATCCGCCTCCTTAGAATCCAATTGAGGGAGATGATGGCGAGGTCACACCCCCTGCGCTTGGATTGGCTGAGCTGACATCGCTCTGTCGTTTTGCCACACAACCCGGCGCCTGCTCTTTGTATTTTTCCCACTGGACGAGCCACGTGGGCAGTATCAGAGGTTTGTGCTCTGGGTAGCCCTAAGGAGAGACAGGGGGTGGGGGCATGGTGGCAAGCCGTTCAACTAACACGTCGTAAGGGATCAAATTGGGATGTGGTGGAGTAGGTGGAGAAAACGAGGCAGGCAGGGAGGGGCCATTAGAAAATTTGGAAGGTGGGAAAGAAGGAAACAATAGGATGCAGGTGGGAAGTGAAAGGGGGCACTGAGGAAGAGGGACAGAGAGTGGAAAGGAGGCGACTGAGCTGAGACGCCTGAATGAAGATGAGTAGTAGAATCGATATCACTGGAGTCTGTAACCTTGTATACACGGCCCTGCATTTTCCATAAAGCTTCGCAGGATTAAAAAATCTAGAGTGCGCAGCGCGCGTGTGTACTGCTGTAGTTACACAGTAACATTGCTAACAGTGCAGCCTTGCTTTGTTGCCCCTTCTTATTCATCCCCAGGAACCTACTAGGTCGATCTTGGCTACTGTTGGTACAATGAGCGTAGGATTCATCGGTGCTGGGCAGCTTGCCTTCTCCCTGGCTCGGGGTTTCACTGCAGCAGGTAGGCAGGTGCTGTGCCAGGGTTCCTGGAAGCTAAGACCTCATATGAAACATACAGTGAAAAGCCCTTTTTCCATGAGATGCTTGCAGAGCAAAGTTCTCTTTGTTTCCACAGCTTTGTCACTCCACATAAGGTTGAATAAAATACTGGCAATTATGTCAGATGACCTATCCTGGTCATTACTTGTGCCTATATGCACATAACTTATATAGGCACTTATATATAGGCACATAACTTGTGCCTATATGCATTTTTCTCTGTCCTTCCTTGTCTGTGAGATGTGGATATATGCTGCTCAAGGGAAGGGGTTGAGAGGAAGAGTTATTTATGTTGGTACAATATATTACAAGAATGGGATATAGGCCTGGTGTTAATCTTATGCTTGATTTTGGTGCTTGTGCTAGTTCCTAATGAAATTCCACCCATAATAGTGCTCCTAATAAATCGCCACCTCCCCAGAAGAACTTGTTTCACAGTAAGTATAATTGCTGAGCAGCACAGGTAGGTGATATGCACTGTTGGGTTTTCTTCTGTTTCAACTCCCTTTTGTATTTAAATGCCCAAGCTACAGCAACCATTACCTGCAAACAAAAACTGGGCAGCTTGCCCTAAGATTGGGGGTTTATTACAGGAATCACTGGGCGTTAACATGGAGAAGAAAATTACTTCCATCTCTTTTTGTGATGTTTATCAAAGAATGAAGTAATATGACTGGAACCCAGAAGAATTCATGACTCCTCCTCGCAAGCAAAGCGCAAGCCTTGCAAAAGAGCTTGTTTGTTCTTGCAGATCTGAGATGCAAAAAGTTGACAAGGGTGGTAATTTTATGAACAAATACCCCAGACATTTAAACTGTTTGTATGCATAACTTCCTTTGTACCTGTGTATAAATGTTTCAGGTGCAGGAGTATGAGATCCCTGAAGTAGATGCATTATTTAAGGTGAAGAGTAATCAGGATCAGTAATTCCTGATCCTAACAATCCTAGATGTGGTGGAAATAAGGTGGGAAGAGGGAATCGCTTGGCTGAATGGTTGGCAGAGGGCTGTGATAGAATCTCAGCCCAAATTGAAGATTTTTCTCTTTTCAGGGATCTTGGCTGCTCATAAGATCACAGCAAGTTCACCAGACACTGATCTTCCAACAGTGGCAGGGTTGAGGGTAGGTTTCAGGACTTGAAAAGCCTAACGTCTGTGAGATATCTCACAGGATGTCCATACAAGTTTTGCCTCGTGCGCATCGGCCATACATTGTGCTAGTTTGCCAGGTACTCTTTTTGGTTTAGTGTCTCAGTTTCAGGGACTAAATTTCCTGGTCAGTGTACTTTCTGCTACTGGGGTTCATTCAGCATTGGATGATACAACTGTGAAAACTGAGAAATTAGGGCTACACCACACATAACAAATGTGTAACTGGAGCCTGATCGCCCCTTTTTGCTTTAAAAGCTACTTTGTGGGAAGGTGAGTGACAGTAGAGAAATGCTTGGTGGGGGTGTTTCTTCATCTGCCATTTCTCCATTCCAAATATTTTTCCCAAATGGGTTTTCTGTTTGTGCGGTTTCAAACGTGTCTTTATTCTTGGAAAGACTCGTTTGAAACCCTATTGGGGAAAAGCTGTTTGGCCCAGATTTTGGAGTAGGAACAAGGTGACACATCTCCTCCCCCCAACATTTCTCTACACCAGCGTTTCTCAAAGTTCTCCCCGCGAGACAGGGAGAACTTTGAGTACTTGTGGGGGTGGGGGCGGCGGCAGCAGCAATCCCAGGGAACAAAATTTAAATGCAGTTTTCTGACTTACGAGGGGTCCTGGAGCCCTCCGGAGGGTCCGGGGAAGCCTGCGCTACCCTCCACAACCCCCCTGATCTTCAGATCACCGCTCCGTGGCGATTTACGACCACTTCCAGTTTTCATGAAAGGGTAGCACAGGCCTCCCTGAACCCTCTGGAGGACTCCAGGACCCTGGGTAAGTCAGAAAACTGTGTTTAAATTTTTTCGCAGCGGTGATCCCTGGGATCACTGCCACAATGCTGTCCCCACCCCTTAAGGGGGCAGGGGACAACTTTTGGTTCCAATGGTGGGTCACAACCCACCACTTTGAGAGCCACTGCTCTACACTCCAGTGCCTGTTCCAAAAGCAGGTTTTCCATCTAAATAGGGCTTCTGGGCTACAGATACACATGTTTGCATGTAATGTGTAGTTTGGTCCTTAGTTTCTCATTTCTCACCTTGGGACAATGCATGCCATGGGAAGCTGGTATGAACTCTAGGAGGAATTGTTATATTTAAATGGCTGATCCTGAGCATATTAATCTATCTGAGGCTTTTACCTTGATCTCTGCCTCCCCCATTCAGTGTCCATTTAACGTGTAAAGGACAAAGTCCTGTGACCTTCATGACTGCTAACATCCTGTATATTGAATTCACGCTGTTTCTGCAATTCCCAGTAAACATGATTACACCCAACTCTTGGCAGACCCCCACATATTGAAATCCTGCTGTCTAAACCAAGGAAAATGGTGCTTCAATTTTTGCTGTTTTAACTTCTTAATTCCAGAAAATGGGTGTGAATTTCACCATGAGCAACAAAGAGACCGTTAAAAACAGCGATGTCCTGTTTCTGGCAGTGAAACCTCCCATTATTCCATTCATCCTAGATGAGATTGGCTCAGATATAGAGAATCGGCATATTGTGGTTTCGTGTGCTGCTGGTGTCACTATTAGCTCTATTGAGAAGGTGAGCATTTCAGCACTGTCTTCTTGCATCTCTCTTTGGATTAGGCGGAGTGTGAACAAAGGCAGCCTCCAGACTCTTTTGAAGACCAACTAGACCTGATATTGGTAGTTACAGTATGTAACTTGCAAATATTAAGCAATCCTGAAACGGCCCCCAATAACATAGAAAGAAGGAGTTGGGATCCACCTGCAGCCCCTCTCCCCGAATGCTTTCCCCCCAGCCACAGTTACTTCTCGTATGGAAGCTCAGCTAGAGGAGGAAAGTGCTTGTGTGGACAGAAGCCACAGGAAAGAAAGGTTCTGCATTCCTTACCTGTGTGCTTGTTTTGCTTTTTGCTTTGCTCCTGTCAGTACGCAGCTGATCCCCAGCTGATCCCCAGCTATATCTATGTCAGTTTAATCCCAGGGTAGCTGTAGAAATCCTAGAGCACTGCCTGGAGGCAGTTGGAAACTGGATGAGGGTAAACAGATGAAATTAAATCTGGACAAAACTGAGGTCCTCGGTTCAGAAATCGGTGGTGCAGGTATTAGACTATTAACCTGCTCTAAACGGGGTTGCACTTCCTCTGCAGGAGCAAGTTCATAGCTTTGGGGTCTTCCTGGTCTCATCATTCCTCCTGGATGATCAGGTGGCCAGGGGTGTGTGTCTTTGCCTAGCTAAGGTTGCTGTGCCAGCTGCGGCCACCCTTGAGTCAGTCAAGCCTAATCACAGTGGTCCGTGCCTTGGTGACCTCAAGATTTGAATACTGTAATATGTTTTATGTGGGTCTGCCTCTGAAGGCTGTTCAGAAATTGAAGCTGGTGCAGAATGTAGTGGCCCGCATGCTGGTTGGGGCTGTTTGAGACAGTTTGACTCTGTTGGGTTGCTACTCTGGCGGCTGCACTGGCTGCCGGTTCATTTCCAGGCACAATTCAAGGTGCTGGTTTTGACCTTTCGAGCCATATATGACTTGGGGCCCAGGTTTTATTTATAGACTGTTAATTGGTGGCATTTTTTTTTTGGTTATCATTTGCTGCTGGTTTTTATTTTATTGCTGCCTTGCTGTCTTTCACTGTTGTTAGTTTGCTGTTTTTAACCATTGCGGTTTTGTGTTTAGTATTTTAACCTTTGTTAGCTGTCTTTTGGATGTCCCATTCTATGGGAAGGAATGGCTGGATATAAATTTTTAAAATAGATATTGTTTGTTTAATGTAATGATTTTGAAGAACCATTTAATATACTTTGTAAACTTTGGGTTAGTGTTTCCAGGCCCCTTCACCATGCATTCTGATTGGAAACATTTAAGGAACTTGTCATAATTCTCATGTGACAGGAATTGTTTCCTGAAACTGAAATGGCTAATTTAGCAGTGCAATAGTAATGCTGATGTCCACTGGCTATAGCTTGGGATTGCCTGTGTCATGGAAAATGTGATGCAGATGATATATATATATATAATATGGTATCCTCACTTGGGCAAAGATCACATATTCCTGTAGTAGCGTACCAAGGGCAGGGTGGGGTCGTCCCCAGGTGTCAAACACGCCAATGAGTGGCCGGTAGACCTGGCCTCCCCCAGGGATCTTAAGGTAGATGCCTCGAGGTCCCCTGGTAGAGGCCAGGTCTACCAGCCACTCAAACCAAAGAGTAGCCCTGGCCTCCATCAGGGGATCTCAAGGCGGGGGCCAGGCCTACCCATGACTTCAAACAGCCTGCCCTGGATGTCCAATACCCTAGGTGCACCACTGTCTTCCCAGCATGCTATGTGTAAGTTTGCAGTTAAAGCTTTATAGCAGGGGTTGCCAACATTTAAACAAAAATGCTCCTGGTCCTTTAATGGTTGTATAGGTGAGGGCATTTCAGCAGGTTCAGCTACTTTAGCAGCACCATCAGCACTTTCAGCTGCCAAGATTCTGTCTTCTACACAACTCTTAAAAATGCAGAGGCCCTAGTGGTGGAAGGTTGGTTAACCCTGCCTTAGAGCTAAGGAAGTCTGTTCCTGGACAACTTGGTACTGATTGGCTTCTGCATGGTTTTTTAGTAGGCACTTGAGTCCTTCTTAATATTTGCAAGGGTGGACTTTGGATAATGGCTCTGAGAACGGCAGGTTCTGCTATTGACTGAATTTTCCCTGAAGGTGTGTTCACACAACTATTGTGAACTATTTAACTATGTTAAATATTACAAAAACCTGGCATTGCAGGCTTACCCCTTGTATTGATGTGCTTGTCTGTGATAACAAGGCTCTGTTTAGGATAGCTGGCATATGATGGAAGTTCAGACAACCAGGTCATTATACAATAGTTGCAGTCATCTTATTTAAAAAAAACAAACATGATTTTATTCATCTAGCCTAAAAATCTGCCCTGAGCAATTGTCCCCCTTTGGGACAGGAGGAGTTTATTTGGGTGTTTTGCTGCAAGAGAACTCATGTTAGATGCAAGGTGTATGTTTAAATATGCTCCTTTTCTTTCTCCTATTTTTCCATCTCCTCTGCCTTGCAAGAAACTTTCTGCCTTCTGCCCCACCCCAAAAGTGATCAGGTGCATGACCAACACACCGGTGATTGTACGGGAAGGGGCCACTGTCTACGCCTCAGGGACCCATGCCGAAGTGGAGGACGGAAAGCTCTTGGAACAGCTGATGACTAGCGTGGGCTTTTGCACTGAGGTGGAGGAAGACTTGATAGATGCTGTCACTGGACTCAGTGGCAGTGGACCTGCCTATGTACGTGCCATTTCTTTCCTGTATGAAGCAAAAGACATTGATTAGGCAAGATTTTTAAACTGAAGAACTATACTAGTAGTAGACTGTATGTTCACACAGGAGAGAGATCTCCTTGCAGCAGTTCTGGGCTGGAATGTTTTAGTGGCATGTCTAATATCCAGAATATCATCGCAAGCATTTACTTCCAGGGTCTTTGTTCAAGTCCATCATGGGTGAACGGCAAGAATCCATTAACAAGCTGGCATGTGAGAGGCTGCTTGGTGCCTGGTGGGAAAACTGTAAGATGAGGTTTCCATTCCTTAGAGGGTGCCATCCTGGCTTTTTGCAGAGGAGAGGTGGCACTTAGGAATAGTTTGTCCCATTGACTAGGCAGAACAGCATCCCTTTCTGAGTGCATTTCATCACCAGAGATGCCAAGCCTTATGATATTTCTGCTTTTTCAGGCATTCACAGCTTTGGATGCCCTGGCAGATGGAGGAGTGAAGATGGGCCTTCCTCGCAGGCTAGCCGTTCGGCTGGGAGCCCAGGCCTTGCTGGTCAGTGTTTCCTCTTGTTTGTTCCTTGTTCAGGCTGTGCATGCCCCTTGCCTTTCAGTGTGTGGTTCAAAAATATCAGGCAACGTTATCATGTAGTTTGGTTCAAAATATTTGGGTATTTGAAGCTTCTGGAAGCATCCTGCACGACTCGCTGTCCTTCCCTAAATTGACTTATTGACCAGAGGGAACAAAGGCACTGTGGGGAAGGCCCAAGGGGATATAATCATGCTTCAGACATGTATGATGCAGAGCAGTCTTCCAGTTTTTTTGAATGTCTTGTCGTTTTGAAAAGAGGCGCAGGGTGCTGGATGCTTTCACCTTGTGACTAGGGACTTTTGAATTGCCTTGAATATTTTCAGAAAAAAGACACTTAACAAATCTTAAAAATTAAAGTGAACGCAGCAGGTTAAAGCAGTTGGTGCTGTTTCTCATAAGCCTGTTGAACGCCACTTTCCAATACTGCAGGGAGCTGCCAAGATGTTGTTGGACTCGGAGCAGCACCCTGGACAGCTGAAGGACAATGTTTGCTCACCAGGAGGTGCTACCATCTATGCCCTTCACGTTCTGGAGAGTGGCGGTTTCCGCTCACTGCTCATCAATGCTGTGGAAGCATCCTGCATCAGGACAAGGTACATGTATGCATGGTAAATGAGGAACAGTCCCTTCTTAGCTGTGCTCTCCTAGCTGGTAACAAACTTTTCATCTCCAACAGGGACCTGCAGTCCTTGGCTGACCAAGAGACAACCTCCCCAGCTGCCATTAAGAAGACCCTACTGGATAAAGTGAAACTAGAGTCTTCCTCTGCCAACAAGGTCAGCTTATTCAGCAGCAAGAATCCTGGCAGCAAGAAGCACTGAGGAGGCTTAGTGTCTAGTAGCCTGATCAAGCTTTTCTTTCTCTTTCAAGGGAATTTGTAGCTCAAGCCATTGGGGGATGGGGGGTGGGAGCCTGGACTCAAGGCTGCAGAAAAGGAATTTTAGCTTCCGGATGACATTATTAGAGGGTAGTAGGGACCAGCATTTGGGGGGGGGGGGGATGCTAAAGAAGATAGTGTCCCCAGCACTTTCCACTGTGAGGATGAATACACAGTCCTTTGAACCTGATGGATTTCTCTTTGTTGAGGTTATTGTAGGGTGGCACTTGACGTCTTTATCCCATTCTTCTTCCAAGGAGTTTGGGGAGATTTGTCTGTTCCATCCCATTTATCTTTACAATGACCTTTTCAAGTAGGTTAGCTTGTGAAACTGTGGCTGACCCAAGGTTACCCAGTGTGCTTCATGGCTAGCAAGGGATTTGAACTCAAATCTCCCACTCCCAAATCTGATGCTTTGTCTGCTATGCCACATTGGCTCTATTAGGCTGGTTTGCAGTCATTGGTATGGCTGCACTTCTTCTTTAAGAGCTCAGGCAAGGACCTTCAAGTTCTGAACATCTTCATCTACCGTATCTCATTCCTGGCAGCTGTCCAGGCTGTGGGTCATTCTGGATTTGGGGCTTGGGGCTGCTTTGTTTTTCAACTTTGTGGCAAGTGTACTGCAACTGTTCCCTGTGCACGACTTCCTCTGCATTTGCCTACCTTCACATACTATATTGAGAACCAGCTCCAGTATCTTGTGAATTATACCCTCATTGATCAAAGCTCCGCCTCTTTTCTGTGCTGAGGAAGGCAGAGCTCTCTCTCTCCTCCTCTTCTCCCCCCCCCCCCCCAGTAATGCCACTTCCTACTTCAGTATAGAAAATACAGTTTCTTCAGATTTTTGAGACGGGCATATTCTGAAGCTTTGGTATTCATGCCTTTCCCAGAAACCCAAATGTTTGTGTCCTTGATGTGGCTGTAACCTCCCCTGTGAAGGAGTTGGTGACAAAGCAACTCTGTCACAGACTGATTCTTGCCCTGGCTATCTGCCTCTGTCAATTCTTGCCCATGATGCCATTTTTCTGTTTGCTGCCCCAACTATATATGTGCATCACCACCCATACCTTCAAAGGTGCTATCTTTTGTATTTGGAAAACAGGAAAAACATGATTATGCTATAAGCTCTTGCAGTTGCTACTGGTTTATGTGGCATAAAGTTTTCCACTGCACAATTCTCTTTTTCGGACCATGGTTCCTGCTGCCTTGCTATCTGTAACTTGTTTACCTTAAGGTGCTTGGCAGCCGGATCTTCAAGCATTTTCTTTCTCTCCTCCCACCGCACAAAGAAACCTTGTCATTCATCCAATCCTTTGACCCCCCCCCCCCCTCATCTCTCTATATAGCAGCTATTGGAACAAGGAATCTGTCAGGGGGCTGGGGTGGAGGGAAGGCAGTACAGTGAACCAGTTGTCTTTCTCTATTCACATGCTTGATGACAGGTTGAGGAAGACCTGGATCTGGAGAAAACCCACATGTGCCCAATTGTATGCACGTAGGGACTTCTTAGGGTTCCTGATCACACAGAGAGGTCCCTATGCGCATCCACTTGTCCGAAGATAGGCTGTCTTTAGACCATTGGATGACTGCACATGTTGGGAGTGGAGCCTGCTGCCTCAATCCCGGTGTCCCTCTTATGTGCTTTAAGGCATTTTTACCCAAGGGTGTAAATACACAACAGGAGTTAAATGCTGTTATACTTCTTATACTGTTATAAGAAATGGTTATACTCAAATTGAACATGTGAATGTCTCAGGATAGCTTTCGCTTCATGACGTAGCTAACACCAAATCTGTAAGATATTCAGCACACAATCCAGGTGTAGGGAGATTGAATCTTATTGCATGGTCCTCTTTGTTGAGCTGCAGTAGTCTCTTGTGAAGAGGCTGTAGAGCTCTTGACAATAGGGCTCTTTCCTGAACACTTTCAGGATTTTCTAGTTCTTATTTGGGGAGGTGCAGCCCTGCTCAGTCTCTGTAAGACATATTTTCTTCCCATTCCTCTCTGGTTAATTAACTTGGTGCTTCTTGGCCTGAGACCAGTGTGTGTGTGTGTGTGTGGAGAGGATATTGTGATAGGACTCGATGCACATCTACAGAACAGAGTAGGGTTGGTTTTAGGCTCCTTTCTGAGGGTCGGTGACTTTCCTGCTTTTATGTGGACAACTGGCGGAAACCACAGGGATGCTTTTTTTTTTTTAAATCAGGTTGCCAACCAGTGATTATCTCTCTAAACCCTGTAATATATACAGAGAATGGGTCCACCAGGATTTATATACTTCATGTGATACGTACAGCTGAGATGCATCTGTACTCTTCCATCCTGCCTGAGGAAGACCTCTCTGTAGCGGATAACTTTATTATACCTCTTTCAATAGAGGTTGGTCCAATAAAAGGTGCCTCCTTATGTCTTGTTGTTGTTTTTTAGTAAGATCTATATTTCTTTGACAATATTTGAAGGCCTGAGATACGTCTGATAAATGTACTCAAAAATATGCATTGAACTCTAGTCTTTCCCTGCAACTTCAAATCATCAAACTTAGTTCATGGCCACAATCCAACATGGAGTTGGACTTTCCCTCATTGGAGGTATTACATCAGAGGCTGGATAGTCACTTGTTGGAGATGCTTTAGTCACCTGCACTGAGATGCAGGTTGGACTAGATGACCTCAAAGATTCCTGCCAACTCTTACATTCTGTGATTGATTCTATGACTTCTTATTGCCATAAGCCTTAGGGAACAAAACATGAGGGAGAAATTATTGTGTGCACAGCTACATATAAGGCTAGGCAATAACATTCCAATAATTGCTAATCCTGAAACAACCATGTATACTAATCAATAATAATCGGGGAACCCTGAACTGTTTAAACGTGCTATATAAAATGTTCCACCAGAGGGAGGACTTAACAGTGTAAAAGGTGCAGTATCTTTTTGTTAAAGCACTGTAAGGCTGTTCTCCTAAATGCACTTACTAAGAAAGAAACTCCACTTCTGAGTAAACATGTTTAGAATTGCACTGCAAAAGTCTCAGTTCAGTCCCTGGTTGTTGGTGGTGGTGGTGGGGTGTGTGTTGGTGTTGCAGGGAGTAGAATAATGAGCTCTACTGACCCGTTGTTCTGTAAGCCTGTCATTCCTTAATAAACATGGGGAATCTTTTAGTATCACTTCTGTCATAGAGCCTCTTCTGCTGCTGACATACTTAATAGGCATCAACATTGAAGAATGACTTTTCAGCATTGCAGTTTTGAGTACTGGAGTGAGTGAGCAAACTAGTGCACCAGTTGGGATGTGTGTGTGGGAATGAGTGCATGTGGATGTGAGAACTAGGTGCAGTTTAAGTTGACATTGCATACCTTTGTATCTAAAAAATGGTGATATTTGTGTGCGAGTGCAATGTCTACGGCAGTGTTTGGGTGTAGAGGGAGGGAGTGCATTGTATAAATATGTATGAAGGAAATAGTTGTGAAAGGGAGAGAGAATATTGGGACAGAGGGGTGTATTGCATGTAAAGATCCTAGAGAAGTGGTTCTTAACCTTTTTGGGGTCTTGGACCTCTTTGAGAATCTGGTGAAAGTTATGGATTGCCTCCTCAGAAAAATGCATATAAACATACAGCCGGGTGTGTTTGCGCCTGGTTCACAGACCTCCTGAAGCCCAGCCATGGATCCCAGGTTAAGACCCTTAGCCTAGAGGGTTGAGAAGAATACACTAGAGAGGAGTTGCTATCAGTGGCAGCCTTATCCTTGTTCAAGCCCTGTTGCTCAGGGTCATCTGCCTTCTCTCCCTTTCTTCCTGCCTGTAGCCAGGTAAACGCTATTGCACGCTGGTTATTCTCTCTGTGTTGTGACTTTTTAGGAGCAAAGAGAAGCAGCTTGCTTTTTACCATTGGCCAAATCTCTTGGAGTGGGTCCCCAAACCTGTCAGAGCCCCAAAGAAATGCCATAAACTGTTTGGTGACATCTCTGCTTGAGGTCTGTGTTGTCATGCTTTCCCCCACTTTAACTATAGTCCACTTTCTCCTTTTGCCACAATTTTGCCATCTCCCCACTCTTGATGTATGATACATATTTATGGATGATTATATCAAGATGGTAGGATATTTTCCAGCCTGTAGATAGGAGATGTGGATTAAATATCTTGGATTAAGATCTGTGATATCTCAGATTAAGGATATACTGGTAATCCTAAATATACTTACTGTGGAGTAAGCCCCATTGAACACAGTGGAATTTATGTCTGAATAAAAATGGATAGGACCACACTGCTAAAGGTTAATTCAAAAGCTGGCAATCCATGCACATCAGCAATGAATTAAAAATACATACCAAACAATTGCCTGCCAGGTAAATCAAGAGGTAAGTCATTCAGATAAAGTTACCAAAGGAAACAATGAAACAAGCTACAGATGCCTACACAGAATGATTACCAAAATATTAATAGATTACTTGACAACAGCAAAATGTGCAAAACTAAGACAGAATCTCACAGAGATCCACAACTACAGACTGGAAGTTTACACAGGTAAGCACAGCGTTGATTCCTAGTCTAATAAGTATTTTTGCCACTGTGACTGGGAAAAATTGAGGCTGAGGCTTTCTGTTCTATGTCCCCAGGAAGGAAAAAGGTAGATGACAGATTTCTTTGGAGAACACAGGCCTGCACACATTTTGGTGTCTTAACAGACCTATTCCTGGATATATTTGGTGCGCCGATTCCAAAAATGGCATCAGTTTTGCCCTATCATGTCTAGTTTTGGGGGTACAGCATCGCCACCTTATGCGAGTCAAGCATGCCATGTTCCTCATGAGGAAGCCGACACCATGGCTTCCTCACGAGGAAGCTGCTTGACTCTCATAAGGTGGTGATGTCGTACCCCCAGAACTAGACGTGATAGGGCAAAACAAATGCCATTTTTTGAATCAACACCACAAATTCATATAAAACCGCCAAAAATTTTGGAAAGTTTTTTTACCCTCAAATCCGCAGGCCTGTGTAATTATCAGCGATTGTACAGAATTTGTAATCAAAAAATAATCTGATGTGCCTGATCCTGAATGAAAATGAAGAGGGAACAAAATTGCTATGTTTACCCGCCATGTTACCAGAACAGTAAAGGGTGTTACGACCTTTCCAACCATGTGGGTTGGGTGCACGTGCATGCTTTTACTTCTCTCCATAGCAGATATCTTACAAACTACTGTACATATTAAACACTTAGTTTGGCCTGTTTAAATTGTTCATTTGTTTAAATTATAACTAGCAGTTATGGAAGGGGGTGAGAGCACAAGAATGTGTTTTTTTTTCCCCTAACCCTTTTCCCTCACAGAAATTGTCACCACCACCACCACCCTGGCTAGTATTTGCCTCAAAGGGGAGCTCCTTCTGATATAGTAGTGGTTTATTATTGAATTTAAATGTATACAAGAGAAGAGTAGTACACCCACTTGTGGGTGCTCCCCAGCAAAACAGGGTAAAAGGGAACTTGTGGGTGCTTATTGCTCAGAGGCACTGAGCTAGCAGCTACACTATAGCAGCTATAGCTTTTCTTCCTGTAGCCCAGGATATGGTGTAAGTAACATTTACAGTGGGCTCACAGTGTGTAATCGCAGACTGACGTGACCATCTTAAGGATGAAGAATAACTAAACCCGTGATCACAAAGGAATCACTATTTGCTGTGTACCCTGACTGTTCCCTGGAAGGACAGGTACTGAGGCTGAAGCTAATATTTTGGCCACCTAATGTGAAGAGAGGACTCTCTGGAAAAGACTCTGATGCTGGGAAAGATTGAAGGCAAAAGGATAAGGGGAAGGCAAAGGATGAGATGGTTAGACAGCATCACCGATGCAACGAAGATGAAAATGAGCGAACTCAGGAAGATAGTGGAGGACAGGAAGGCCTGGCGGGATATGGTTCATGGGATCACAAAGGGTCGGACACGACTTAACGACTGAACAACAACAACAACATGTGCATTTGGCCACCGTATACCTTCTCCTGAATGTAAAATGTCTATTATCTGTGAGCAAAGGGCAAAGTACTCTTCTTCAGTCATCTTATCTGTACTGTATATGGTCTTCACAGGAGAAGAGCTACTGTTGCTTAGTAATATGCTTCAAGGAACACTGATGTATATACTGTACAGTAAGCTGGAGCAGGTGTTGCCAGGAAGCTGTAGGTTTATTGAGCTGCTATTTTCTCTGCTGAATTGTGATCACACCCTTCTGTTAGACACACAGGCTGAATGTATTTGGCCTCTCTACATTTCTGCTGTGAAGTTTCCCAGTTGGGGGGGGGGGAAGCACTTCTGGCTTTGGTTACTCCAGTATCTTTCTCCTCTACACATATGCACACGCTTCACCCTTTGACAGAATTCATAGGCGGTAAGCTGAAGCTTAGGCTGCACTCCTATATATATTTACTTGGGAGTAAGCCTCTTTCAACACAATGGGACATACTTCAGAGTAAACATATGTAGGATTGCACTGCTAGTCTATAGTTGTAATTGGAAAAAGACTAGAACAGGGTTGGGGATAGATTCTGCTATAACGGTGTGTTTTTCCACTTTCAAGATTATGGTGTTTGTTTTCACTTTTGCCTGCTGCAAGGGTAATTTATGTATTGTTTCCCTGTTATTAAGTTTAAGAACTTAACACCCAAATACTGCAGCCTTGGTCAAGGTGACATGGCATGATGCCCTCTTTCATGTTTACCTCTAAATGAATGCTGTTGGAATGATTCTTGTGGAAGTAGATCTAAAACAACATCAGAATCAGGATACTGGTTTGGTTAATGGGTTATTTCAGCAGTTCTCAAACTTTTCAGCCTCTGGAGCCCTTTATAGTCTTAAATGGAGCCTCGAGGAGCCCCTATGGCACATGCATGGAGTTTTGGGGAGCCCCAGACTCCTGGCACATGTGCAGAGTGGTACAGCATTGGGCAGCTACTATAATGTGCTGGTGGAGCCCCTGAAGGGGGTCTCGCAGAACCCTGGGGCTCCTAGGAGCATACTTTGGGAAACGCTAGGTTATTTGAAAATACTGCTTTAGAGCTAAAGCCACTAATGTACACGTCTGTCTACATAAGAACTAGGGCTGTCCACCAACTTAAACAATTTTTGTTGATTGATCATCTGCCTTTTTATCATTACTGTAATAACATTTGCATATATTTGTTACCAAAAATGCAGTACTGTATAGTGTCTTTTTGAGATACAGAAAGTGCACCCGTAGTTCTTCGCCCATTGATTAAGCAACTGAGAAGGCAATCCTAGGCATGCCTAATCAGAAGAAAGCTCCATTCAGTTCAGTGGGACTTCCAGGTATGCATGTATGTAGGATTATAGCCTAAAACTGCAATCTTATGCACACTTAGCTGAATACAGTAGGACCCAGTGTTTCTCAAACTGTGGGTCGGGACCCACTTGGTGGATTGCAACCTGACTTCTGGTGGGTCCCAGGTGATGGAAAGATCAGATAAGTAATTGCCACAAGCCCTGAGGCTATTCAAAAATTAGATAGCTGCTAATTACCCTGCAAGCAGCGGAGCTCTTTACTTGTAAATAAATAAATATATTGATTTATGTCTAAATCACTTTTTTTTAATTCTCATAAAGCTAGGTGGGTCGCGATAGAGTGTCATTTTAAAAAGTGGGTCCCGGTGTTAACCGCTGTCAGTAGGACATCTGAGTAAATTAATTTAGACTCGCACTATAAAATTGAAATCTGATGCACATTTCCCAGGGTGTTAGTTCTGTTTTTTCCTCCTGACTGTTAAAAAAAAATGAAAAGCTGCCATAGGAGGCTGAAATTGGGAATGGAGGATCAATGGAGGGGCTGTTTAACCTGTTCACTTTTTGCTGTTTGGTCCTGCAAAATCATCCTCCAATTTACTGTCTATCTCCCTATATCTTTCCTCCATAAAGAGAAAATGGTTGGAAAGCAAAGGGTTCCACACCAAGAGCCAACTAATCCTTTACTGAACCTTGCAGCCGCTTGAACTCTAAAGCAGTGTCCAAGAGAAAAATTGCAGAAAAGCTAAATATACTTATACGTCATGTGTAGTGTGGCCCTTAGAAGTAAGCTCTATTAATGAAGCGGGATTTCTGATGAGACATACCGAGGCTCAGGTTTTGCTGTTTTTTATTAAGTTTTATTGGCATTTTCAAAAGGGCTTTTAACAAATGATCTATTTCGAGAACATGTGCCCACTGATACTGCCTCTCTGAGCTAGCCTTATCATCCAAGCATAAAGGGCAGGAGAAAGGAAAGAAATAGAAAAGACCCAGCTAACCAGATGCTGTACACAGAATTACCACCAGGTAGTAGCAACAGCAAGACTAATCCCTAAGAGTACCACATGCCACAGAAGAGAGATCCAGAAAAGCACTCCATCTAGTTGGAGTTTCTCAGATGCTTTGTTCTATTGCTCCTTAGTTGCAAAGTGCAGCATGTCTTCAACCCAAAAATATATCTGAGACAACTATCTGGATTTCCAGTCGGGAGAGCCTTCACACAAATGAACATAAGAAGAGCCCTGCTGGATCAGGCCAAAGGCCCATCTAGTCCAGCTTCCTGTATCACACATTGGCCCCACCAGATGCCTCAGGGAGCACACAGCCAACAAGATAACCTGTTTCCTGCTGCCACTCCCCTGCACCTGGTACAGAGAAAACCTACTTCTAAAAACAGGAGGTTGCTTATGGCTTGTAACGTGTGATGGTCTTTTCCTCCATGAATCTGTCCAAACCCCTTTTAAAGGCATCTAGGTCAGGTGCTATCACAACATCTTGTGGCAAGGAGTTCCACAGATGAATTACACTCTGGGTAAATAAATATTTTCTTTTATCCGTTCTAACTCTCCCTCCATGTCGCCTGGTTCTGGTGTTGTGCGAGAGGGAGAAGAATTTCCCTCTCTCCACTCTCTCCATCCCATGCATAATTTTATACGTCTCAATCATGTCCCCCCTCAGGTGCCTTTTTTCTAGATGGAAAAGCCCCAAACGCTGTAGCCTTTCCTCATGAGGTGCTCCAGCCCACGAATCATTCTGGTCGCTCTTTTCTGCACCTTTTCCAATTCAACTATATCCTTTTTGAGGTGTGGTGACCAGAACTGGACACAATACGCCAGATGTAGTCCTACCATCGATTTGTACAAAGGCATAATGATATTGGCCGTTTTATCCTCAATCCCTTTTCTAATGATCCCGAGCACGGAATTGGCCTTCTTCACAGCCGCCGCACACTGGGTCGACACTTTCATCGACCTGTCCACCAGCACCCCAAGATCTCTCTCTTGATCCGTCACAGACAACTCAGAACCCATTAGCGTATATGTGAAATTTCGGTTTCGTGCCCCAATGTGCATCACTTTGCACTTACTTACATTGAAGCGCATCTGCCATTTTGCTGCCCATTCTCCCAGTTTGGAGAGATCCTTCTGGAGCTCTTCACAATCCCTGCTGATCTTCACCACCCGGAAAAGTTTAGTGTCATCCGCAAACTTGGCCACCTCGCTGCTTATCCCCAAATCCAGGTCTCTCGGTTTTCGTTATAGCTAGCTACGCAACAAAAATGTCTGAATTGGGCCAGATTTTCTCGCGTTCACTGCTCATTTACTAAAACCTTCCAATTGGGTCTCACCAGGCCTTCATTGTGAGTGCCCACTATCACTTGTACCTACTGTACTACAGGACTGCAGCCTCAACATTATTTATACAGATAACTTTCCTGCTTAGACCCTAGGAGGGAGAGGTGACAAAGAGGAGTAATCAAGATGCAGCATTATTTCATGTCAGTTTTGTTTTCTCTTTCTTGTCTTACACACTCAAGTCTAGCTTCCTCTCACTTTTGAATGATGCATTTATACTGTGTGGGTGTGGGTGTGGCTAAAAGGAGGAAGCATTATCTTCTCTTAGAATTATGGAGGAAGAAATAAATCTGGTTCAGTCTATGTGCCTTCAGTCTATGTGCCTTTGGCACAGTGGTTTAGGCAGTGCCTCTTTTCTGCACTTGGAGCATGCTGCAGCATTCCTGTCCCAGGCACCTAAGCACGAAACAGCTGTGAGAGCCACTTTCCTGCATCAGCATTTTCAGTCCAGACCTCGCTGCTCCCTGCAATTTCCGCAGTTTTGAGAAAGTGTAGACACAGCAAAGTCTGAACAGAAGTGTCGAGAGGCGGGAGCATTCCTAAGGGAGGAGGAGGACGGTGCTATAGAGTGGGCATTAGAAACATACGGAGGTTTGGATCTGGTTGCTCAGGAAGGTGGAGGAAAAAAGAAAGAAGTGTGTGCAGAGTTCCTCATTCTCCTCCTTTCCCCAGTCCCACAAGCCTTCCATGTAAAGCAGCCCAATCAACCAGTGACCCAACTATTACCAGTGCAGCAGTATTCTCTGCCTTTGGCAGGTAGCAAGTGCCAATTGCCACCTGCTCCAGACAATGAATGTCCAGCATTGCCACTGAGAAGCCAAGAGCCACCAGGGCTTCTCTTCCCTGAATACACCTGCTGCTTTTGAACGGCAGATAAACGGCAGCTATTGCTCTTAGAGAAAGGCTGGTCCTAATCTAGCTCAGGCAATTGTGGGGAGATAGCATGCTTGTCAAGAGTCCAGTCCATGGCTGAATATGTGTCACTGAGACTATGAATATTTGGGGAAGGGTTGGGTTGTTTTTCGGGGGGTGAATCAGCTAGGAACTGGGCTAGAGACCAAAAATCTCTTTGACAGTTCAAGCAAGCACCTGCGGGCTGAAAGGCCCCTTCTGCTCAATCATCTTCTGGCTTCAGGCTACTTTTTTTTTTTAGCAGCAGCAGGAAGACAGGATCTAGAGGGCTCTGATAACTGGAGTTAGTTGCAGAACTGCTGGATGAATGATCACTCCACTCACAAGGCAAGCGCGGCTGGGCAAAATGCAGTGATGGGCAGAATTGGTTTGGAAGACTTTCCAGTAAGCAAGTCTCCCTGGCAAATCACTTCCTAAAGTGCTGGCTCAGGCACACTCCTTGTGGTGAAGATGTGGAACAGGTATGATAGTGTACAAATTAGAAGGATAAGAACTGCCAGTCATTCTACAAGGTGTCTAGAAGGGCATTCTAAATCCTGCCGATCTGGATGGATCAGGTACAGACTTGCCCATTTCAAGTCTTAAATATGAAGGATCCCATTGGCAGAAAGATACCCTCATCGGACTGCCCTTCCAAGTGGTTTTTCAATAAATGATCCTGCAGCTTTTTTGCTGTGCCATCAGGTCTGTACCTCACTAATTTAGGAGAAGCTGCTAAAAGCTTAATTCCTCCAGCAGCACGGCTTAATTTGAGACTATATTGAAGCCTGGAGTCTGTTCTTAGTGCCTGGTCCTGTCCTGAAACATGTGGAATTACCCCGTGACATTTTGTTGTTTGCAATGGAGCACCAAATTATGCCATCTCCCCTTTCTCTTTGAGATGCCCAGGGCTTTCCTTCTTTCAAAATTTCCCCCCTTCCTTTTCTATTAGGAAGTAGCTTTGGCTTGAGAAAGGCAGGGTATAAATTCAGCCACCCATATCTGTTGCCTGAAGTGACTTGCTTCACCCTGCTTCATGGTAGGGGTGTGTGGAATAAAAACAGAGAGCCGTGTTTCTGAGTATATGCAAAGTGCCTTGATACAGGGGAAGGGAGTGGGTTTTGAGGTCAGGGGTAAAGCTTTCAGGCAGACGTGAGCTCCAGCATCCACTTTAAATGAAATTATTAACAGCAGGAAGGTTTTACCAAGTCTACCCATTGGCAGGAAAAATATCAATATTCTGTAACTTTTCTCCCTTTCCTCAATCTGTGTTCCTTAAAAAAAAAAACCTCTCTTGCATGCTGAAGATGCATCTTTTTACAACACACATAGTCAGGGAACGAATAGTGTGAGGATGCATAGGAAAGGAAACATTTTGTCTCACAGAAATGGTAGGCAGCCTTAGTGGACCAATTGGGAGAAAAACTCCGAAAGACACAGTGTGGTAAATACTTTTATGAGAACCAACCACAATGACACAAAGTTGTAAGCTTTGAGAAGCTTTCACCTTTAATTTGCTCTGGTATGAACTTTGTTGAAAAGCGGTATATAAATACTGTTAATAATAATAATAATAATAATAATAATAAATTGCTGCTTCTCAAGCCTAGGTGCAAGCCTATGTATGTCTACTCAGATGTAAGTTCCACTGAGTTCAATAGGACATACTCTCAGCTCAGGTAATATTACAGCCTTTCTGTTTTGGTTAGTCTTAAGGTATTACCAGACTGTGGCTTTTTTTGTCTGTGGCCTTCATTGTCAACTTGGCATAGTCTTTGTCACTTACAGCCCGGTCCAGCCCAAGGCAACTGCGGTACAATTCAGGCACAATTGCAGCCCAAGTGCTTTAGGCCCGAGTTGTGCCTGAATTGTGCCTGAGTTGGGCTGCAATTGTGACTGAATTGGGTTCCGGCACAATTCAGGCACAACTGCACAATTCAGGCACAATTGCAGCCTAAAAGTGGGCGTGTCGGGGGCGTGTCGGGGGTGTGACGGGGGTGGCTACGAATTTTGGTCCGGTTCCAGACGCTGGAGAGCCCCTGACACGCCCCCTCGAGCCCAACTCAGGCCCAAAATTTGGGTCAACAAAAAGGGTGGACCCAAATGTGAGGAGACCCATAGGAGCCATTTTACCTTACCCACACCAGCCCTCTCCTGAAAAGTTCTAACACCCTGGGCCCGAGTTGGGCCTGAGTTAGGACCGAACAGTTGTGGCCTAACTCTGGAACCGGACCAAATAGTTACCCTATCAGCACCCAGCCCCACCCAGCCTCTTTCCCACAAAAGCCCAGCCCCAGCCCTCCACTCTCTCTCTCTCTCTCTCTGAGCACGTGGCGTGGGGTTCTGTCCCCCAGCAGCCACAAAGTGGGACTTTGAAAACTTTTCTAACACCCCACTTCTCTCTTCTCCTCTCTGCCCCCCTCTAGGGCAGAGAGGGCTGTTCTGCCTGTGGCCAAACTGTGTACTCCTGTGCCTGGGCAGCTGTCTCCATGCAAGTGTTTGCTAACCCATGTCTTTCTCCCAGCCCCTCTCCCCCCCCCCACAGGCAACAACACCAGCAGGTAAGTGCAGGGTTCATGCTGACATGTGGTCTGACATCTGCCTCTTTGCATAGAGAAATATAGGTAGGATACATGCCTCTATACCAATGTCTTGTCTCATAGCTGCCTGCAATGCCTGCCATGATATGCCTCTTTACCAATGTCTTGTCTCATTGCTGCCTGCAATGCCTACCATGATATGCCTCTATACCAATGTCTTGTCTCATAGCTGCCTGCAATGCCTGCCATGATATGCCTCTTTACCAATGTCTTGTCTCATTGCTGCCTGCAATGCCTACCATGATATGCCTCTATACCAATGTCTTGTCTCATAGCTGCCTGCAATGCCTGCCATGATATGCCTCTATACCAATGTCTTGTCTCATAGCTGCCTGCATAGCCTGCCATGATATGCCTCTATACCAATGTCTTGTCTCATAGCTGCCTGTATGAATGTGAGCACACAATGCCATGGGTGTGGAACTGTAACCCATATGTAGACACCAGCTGTTCCCCCCCCTTTTCTCCACAGGGTCTACTGACAGGTCAGTATTGCTAGGATTGCCATGGTTGTGACCCCCAAGTTGTGTTGTTGTCTCTCTCTTTGACCCCTTTCCCTTACAGGATCATGCTCACCTTACACCCAGGGAAGGAGCGCAGACCAGGCTATGTGTGTCACACCACTCAGCTGTGTTTGATTTCTCTCCCTGCAGGCCTTTGCAACCGGCACACTGGCATTTCTTCAATGGGGATTGCTACCACACAGCAGCTGCCATGGAACACCCCTGTGATTTATGTCTTCCCAGGAATGTCCACCACCACCTACCTTCTGGGGAGCACCCCTGGGCCCGCAGTCTGGTTGCCCCATGGTCGTCTGCCTCGATGCTGCCAGAGGTCTGGGAGCCTGCCCTGCAACCCTCCTCAGCTGCTGCTGCTGCTGCTGCTACATTCTGAGTGGCTGCTGTGCCTACCCCTGGCAGCCTCGCCTGGCCATCCCTGCCAATGTTCCAGAACAATAAAGATGCCCCTTGGGCAAAGGCCCCTTGAACACCATGACCCCAATGTTACATAAGCACTGCCCCACACACAGAGAGACAGCGCCCACCACACAAGGCCCTGCATGAATCCCAGCCAGGGCCTGCCACAGCCAGCCCAGGGAGAACACAGCAGGGGGGCTGCCAGACCCTCAGGGCTCAGAGGGGAGGGGGGAGTTGGGGGGCCTCTCAGGCAGGCAAACAGTGACAGGTGACATGGCGCACGTCCCCCACGTCCGTGAAGAGCCCTTTCAGCAACCCACCCTCGGTCTGCCCGTCAACGGCGTCCGTGTCCGCCCGTCAACGGTGTCCGTTTCTGCCCTCAGTCCGCCCGTCAACGGCGTCCGTTTCCGTCCTCAGTCCGCCCGTCAACAGCGTCCGTTTCCGCCCTCGGTCCGTCTGCATGAGAGGTGCCCGTTCCTGCATTGCCTCCATCTGCGAAGTGACCCCTGTGTCCCTATTGGTCTCTGCAGACCCCTCTCCCTGTATTCCTCTCCCACCAGCCTTGTTGTCTGTCTGTTTCTGACCCACCCGTGTCCCTCCCCAGCACCCCCTGTCCGCCTGCCTGTGTGCCTGCCTCCCCTCCCACTCCCTGATGATGGACGCTGGCACCCCCCACCCCGCCAGAGCGCCTGCCGCGAGGCGCCTACGTTGCCCCATCTGGGGAGTGATGAGCTGCGTGAGCCCTTCCCGCTCACAACAGACAAGCCCAAGGCATCTCTCGGTCTTGGCCGGGGCACGGAGCAGAAGGCATACCGGGATGCCTTCTTTGTGGGCATAGCCACGGCCCTGGTGGCCCAGGGCTTCAGGCAGCGCACGGGCATGTCATGGCGGAGGCGGTTCCAGACCTCATGAGACCCCCCTTGTGCGTGCCGTTCCCACCCCCTCCTTCCCTTCTCTCCCCCGCTCACCCCCCCATGAGTCCCACGTGCAGCCTCACCGTGGCTTGGGGGTGGCATCGCAGTCTGCAGGAGGGAGGGCAGTGGCACTCCCCCCTGCGGCAGGTGGCTAATGCCCAGGGTGCCCTGGGGCAGCTGGCACTGGCACAACCTCTGCCCTTCAGCTGACTGTCGCAAGCCCAGTGCCTGCAGGCCCACCTGTGGCTGCCCATCTGCTGCGACTGCTGCAGCAGCTGTGGTAGGTGCACACAGAGGAGCTCAGGAGGGGGCTCTTCGCTTCCACAAGACGGAAACCTCCCCACAGGGGCCTGCCTGCCTCTGCGGTAAGTTTTGCCTCGATCCTGGCCCACTGCTCTTGCCTCCTGCCTAACTCAGGCACAATTCCTCCTCCACGCAGACAACAGGACAGTGGGGAAAAAAGAAGTACCTTGCCACTCCCACATTCCGTGGCGCAAACAACAGATTATTCCTTGGAATGAGTTTTTTTATGAAAGCATTCCATTGCTCTCTAATCCTGCGTGGATGGTGTACTGTTATGACCGTACACCAGGGAGGGACCTTGTTGTCTTGATTGAATTTCTTTGGGCCAAATGTAGGCGTACGCTTGTAGGCGTACAAGCTGCCTCTAACTTGTCTCCAAAGGGCAGGAGGGCGATCGCAACATGATTTGCAGGTAACCAAAATGGGGCCTTAGGCCTGCCTATCTACCCGGGCCGTGAAACTGTGGCAAAGCTATCTACAACAACCGCCGTGTCCAGACAGACATAAGAAAAGCAAAACAAATGGAAAGGAACCACGCAGCCTCATTCAGAATACAGAACAGGAAATGCACGAAAACGGAAGCTTCTCCACTAGAGGGCCTTTAGGGTGGAAAAGGCGCCGACTCCCATTAGTTAGTTTCTATGGGAAATCTGTCCTAACCTTTGTGTGCCAAACGAAATAGGAAGCGACAGCCCTAAAAATTCACTCCACATCTATGACAGTGAGCGATTTGCTACAACTAGGGCAGGATTTCAACCTCTGACAAGGTTTAATTACGAAGCTGCTACCCTCCAAACTGAACCCCTCCATCCATCCTGGAGTCTAGTAGACATGCATTGAAACGGGGAGTGAGAGTTGTTCAAAACTTAAAAGGTAAAGAATTTAAAGGTACATGCAAGAGTGCCTTTTTGGGTGGGGAACAAAACTGTTTTTAAGAAAGGATTGAAATGCACTATGCCTCTGAGCAAATTGCTAAACTAAAAAAAGAAGACAGGGAAAATCGCCACTGCCATCATGAGATACCAGAGTGGCATATAGCAGGTAGCATACTAGACTAGCACCAGGAAGTCTTGGGTTTAAGTTCTCAGCCACTTCAGCCTAACCTACCTCATATAAGGTCGTTGTGAGAATATAATCGGTGGAAGAGAACTATGTACTCCTTAATAAATATTGTTGTTCAGTCGTTAAGTCGTGTCCGACCCTTCGTGATCTCATGAACCACATCCCGCCAGGCCTTCTTGTCCTCCACTATCTTCCTGAGTTCGCTCATTTTCATGTTCGTTGCATCGGTGATGCTGTCTAACCATCTCATCCTTTGCCTTCCCCTTCTCCTTTTGCCTTCAATCTTTCCCAGCATCAGCGTCTTCTCCAGAGTGTCCTCTCTTCGCATTAGGTGGCCAAAATATTTGAGCTTTAGCCTCAGTACCTGTCCTTCCAGGGAACAGTCAGGGTTGATTTCATTTAGGATTGACTGATTTGATCTCCTAGCAGTCCAAGGGACTCTCAGGAGTCTTCTCCAGCACCACAGTTCGAAAGCATCTATTCTTCGGCGCTCAGCCTTCCTTATGGTCCAACTCTCGCAACCATACATTGCTACTGGGAACACCATCGCCCTGACTATATGAACTTTTGTTGGCATATTAATAAATATCCTTAATAAATAAAAATGTTATTTTATATATAAAAGGATATTAAGGATAAATATAACTTATTAACATGAGCGTTTAGGTTTTTTAATGTATTCATTTATTATATTTTTATTCCACCCTCCAAGGAGCTCAGGATGATATACAGTACATGGTTCTTCCTCCATCACCCCTTTTTTTTCTTTGCAACCTTGTGAGATAGTTTAGGCAGCAAGGTGGCTAAATGAGGATTTAAAGGCAGGTCTCTCCGGTTGTAATCTAATACTAGACTTCCCGTCTTCTTCTCTTTGGATCTTCTTGCCAGTCTGAGCAAAAAATCAACGTTGTTCCCCGCAGCATAAGGGTCAGGTGCATGCATCTTTAACTTCTGAATAACACAACTCTCACTGACCATGGTAACCGAAGTCTGCTTCTTAACCTTTTCAACCAATGGGGTGGCGGCGCTTGGGTTTGGAAGGTAGCAGCTCCGCAATTAAAACTGGTCAGAGGTTGAAATCCTGCCCCAATTGTAGCAAATCGTCCCCATCATAGCTGTGTGTGGGGTGAATTTGGGGATGTCGCTCCCCCCCCCCCCTATTTCGTTTGGCTCAGAAAGATCCAATGGCAGCAGTCAGAGATCCCACAGAAGCTAATGGGGCTGGACTGGAGTATCTTGCTTTGAAGCCCCTCTACTGGAGACGCGGCCGTTTTCGTGCACTAGTCTAGAAAGGGCTGCCTATAAGGCTTGTTGTTGTTGTTCAGTCGTTAAGTCGTGTCCGACCCTTCGTGATCCCATGAACCATATCCCGCCAGGCCTTCCTGTCCTCCACTATCTTCCTGAGTTCGCTCATTTTCATCTTCGTTGCATCGGTGATGCTGTCTAACCATCTCATCCTTTGCCTTCCCCTTCTCCTTTTGCCTTCAATCTTTCCCAGCAGCCTATAAGGCTTGGCTGGCCTCAAGTGCGCCCGGTCTTCCTTCCTTGCCCGTCTGCCTGCCACGTGAGCCACTTGTTTCCCACCAAATCCACACTCGCTCCCCCTTTAAACCACCAGCCGACACCTTGCCATCTTTTTTTTTCTGTTCCCTATTTACTGCCTATATTATATAACATATACAGTACAGTATAGATATACATATATTAAAAAGCCCCTCTGGGCGCCTCCCCTTTAAGGCTCGGGGCGGTTGCACCGAGCGGCTTCATGAATGGAAGCACGTGACCCAAACATCACGTGACGTGTCCGTGAGCGGCGGCGGCGGCGGCGGCGACGGACCCCGGACTCTCGGTCCCTCTCTGCGTGGCGGCCTTCCCCCCTCCCCGCCCCGGCTCCCCCCCTCCGGCGGCACTGAGCGGAGGGTGAGCGATTGCGGGGGGGGGCGGAGGCGGCTTGGCTTCTCTTTGCGGGGGGAGGGGAAAAAGAAAGCAGGCGAGCTTCCCCCCCCCTTCCACGAGGGAGGGAGAAAGAGGAAGAAAGGAGGAGGAATCGACACGGGAGGGGGGGCTTCACAGGGGAGATCGCGTCCTTCGCGTTTTCCCCGGGAATTTTGGGCTCCATGGAGTTGAGCGTTTCCATCTCGACGGTGTTTATTTTTGAGCAAGCGACTCTTGCCCTGTACGTGGGGACTTGTGTTGACGGGAGCGCGACCGGGGCCCCCATTTCTCCCTGGGAATGTTCTGGTGGCGGTAAGAAATAGGTGGGTCTAGGTGAGCGGACTTTCCGTTGTTTCCCGAGCCGATCTCCGTTTCTTCTCCGTGCTGCTCCTTCTTCGCTTGTTGGCTTCATTTTCTGTTGTTGACAGGTGGGTGGGTGGGCTTCCCCTGTATTTTTTCGAGTGGGTATGTGGCGTGGGTGGCCCTTGTTCCCCGCGGCTGACGGTGGTAGGAGAAAAATATCACCCCACCCCTGTTTTTCCTGGATCCTTATTGGTCGACTTTTGTTCCTAAGTGGTGGGTATGAAAAAAAAGTAATTGGGTTCCTAACCGCTAATTCTTGTATTTTGTAGAGTAGATGTGCCCCCCTTATTTACCTGAGGGAGGGTGTAGCTGCTCTCTGCACACTTGTGTCTGTGTGTGTTTCCTGAGATGTGCAGCCATGTCTGTGAATGTTGAAGGGCTTGTCGTGCTGACTCATCAGGTGTCTGGGTGGGGAGAAAACAGCGGCTTGTCTGTCGGGTGGGGCTCAGGAAGGGGAGATCAAGAGAACATGCAGAATGAGAGGGTCTGAACTAAGCCATCGTATCCTCTGGCACAGCTTTCTGTATGCAGAACCCAGACACTGCTGACTCATCAACATGAGGTCACCACTAGGTATATGCTGCACAAAGGGAGGTGGGGGCTGGTGGGACCTGTCAAAAGGGGTTGTTGGAAGAGAGGGGTGACCTGCTGACTCATCTTCTGACAGTGATAAGGGTACTAGTTGAGGAGATGGGAAGGGGGTTAACCTGAGTTTTTGTTTCTTCCTGCTTCTTGCCTGTATTTAGGATGTTGTGATAAAGTGCAGCTCTCCAAGCATATCTGTATGGCATAGCATAGGGTGCATGGATGTGAAAGGATGTTTGGAAAAACTTTTGAGAGACCCTTTCCTAAGAACTCTTATAGTTGGAGGGGGGATTGGTCCTTGCTGTTCTCATATTCTCGTTACTTTTGTGTACCTGTGGGTCTCAGCTCTTCTGTCTTTGGCTAGGGTTAGAGTTTCTGTAAGATAGGAGGTCCTGAAAACTGTGGAAATTGGTACTTCTGTTCTTTTCTATGTTGTCTTTGTAAGACCTTCTCAAGGGCTCTGCGAAGGAGCTTTTTCTGCTGTCACACTGAAGTGGGACGGGCACAGAAATGCAGATCCCTGTTATGAGCCTGTGAAGCTTTCTGCTGATTTGTGCAACAAAGCACGTCTGTGCAACAAGTGCATGCTGTCCTCTACTGAGTCCCTAATGGGAAGTCCCCTCGGCAAAGCTAGCTGAAGCATTCCGTCATCTACAGACACAACTCTGGAGGGCAACCTGTCCTCTACCAGTCTCCTAGTGGCTTAGCTACTGGGGATGGGCAATTTATTCACTGCTAGATGGAAACGCTTTCTGTGTAGTAAGAACTACCCTAGATCTGACGTACTTTTACAGCTAAACTGAATGGGGGCAATGTAATGAGACCTGAAAACTAAAACTGCTCCCCTGCAACTCTTTATCCTCAAATATGGGGCGGTAGGCCATTGTTGCTCCTCTTTCTCAGTGGAGGAACTGTGGCAGAGAGAGATCTGTTTTGTTCCAGGTCTCATAGTATCAGAGTTGGCGGTGGTGCACAGCCTGTCTTGTTTCCCATTTTGGTGCCTGTGAGACTGCAAGGTGGACTTAATGTGTTCATTGAATATTTAAGTTATTGCAATGACATTTCAGCTTGTGGCAAATGGAAAGCCCAACACATGTGTTCAGTCCAGAAAACAAACTTGCAAAAGATGATTTAAAAGTGTAGGGGCAGATGAGTAAGTTATGTTTTGAGTGTGACTAGCTTTTCAGTGATAGTAACAATGTGAGTGTAGTGATCTTCTAAGAGGGTATAGGGAGAACTTTGATTTCTGATTCATGGATCCCTATCCCTTCAGCTGTGCTGAGTAAGCACACTCATGAAAAGGACTTCTGCATTGTTTTTTTTGCATGTCAGTGTATGGGGAAAATTCAGCCAGGAATCTAGTCTTGATTACTTAAGGGAGGCAGGATTCTTTGGTGATCATTTGCTGCTGGAGATTTTACTGACTAAGCACCTGCTTTCAAGTTCCTTTGCTAGGTTAAGTAATCTAACAAAAAAGGATCAGTATGTGTTTTGAATGATTGCTGGGAAGCTCTTTGTAGACAAGTGTCCATAAATATATGGAGGTCTGGATAGGTTTTAGCCAGGTACAGAATAGTGCTAAAACTGGAAATTGTGCAATACCTGTATACACAATGTGCCTGTATACACTCCCAGCTCCTGGTTCTCTCTTGTTGTCGTACCCCTCCACTTTCTCATCCTTTACAGCTGGGCCTCCTGTGATGGGGCTGTCTCTGCTGCTGGAATGGGTGACGTCACCGTGTTTACACTACTTTGATGGCACAGCTCTGTGAATCAGGAATGTTGAGAATGGAGCCTGTGTTGAATCATGCACTCTGCTGTCAGCGCTGTTGTGGGCAAAGAATTGGTGGTGCTTGTGCTGAGTGCAGGCCTTTTGAGTACTGGCAAAATGTGTTGAGGTTGCACTTTTTCCCTTTGCAGCCGTCGCACTTGGCACTTTCCAGTGTGATCTTTCTTCGGGAAGCTGTCAAAAAGCTGAGAAATCAGCAGTCTGGGGAGTTAGACCAAGTTTGTCTCTGTCTGGATGCCAGTTCTCTCTGGCTGTCCTTGCAGATACTATCCGTCTCTGTGGCTAGCAAGTCAGGGCTGTAGGAGCTCAGTATTGTCCCAGTGTATGTGCTTTGCCCTTAGATACGGAAAGTGAAAGTTTTGGTAGGTTTTCCTGCCTCTTGATGGCTTTCCTTGAGCCTTCTTAACCAAATCTTTCTAATAGCGCAGGTTATGCTTGCCCTGGGCACAGAATAAGCATTCCTGTTCCTTGAGGTAAAAAGTCCTTTTGGTTTTTTGACCATGTTCAATAAGTTTAGATCTTTCTAAAGTTTCACCCTCAATTGTGTAGGGCATTATCAAAGGACACCTAAAATACTAATAAAAGCTTAAAAGCAGAGTATAAAACGCACACTTAAAAGCGAAGATAAAATACTGGTAAAAGACTTAAAACTTAGGTTAAACATGGTCAAAAAGCCCGAAAGAACTGTTTACCTCAGGATAACCCTGACCACGAAAGCCTTAGCTCTACATTCCTGTTCCTTGTTTGACATACCATTGGATTTTTAACTCTTAATTTACTAAGGAGAATTTGAGTGTCCTATTTCAAGTCATTCCATCAGAGCCACTAGGCTCATCATTGCTGTGTCCCATCTCTTGTTCATAGCAGTCTTTGCCAATCATTTCGTACATAGTGAGGACAGATTGCAAGCAATGACTCCTCCCAGGCCACATTCCTTTGTATTGTCTCGTCTCTTTCCACATGCTGAACTGCATTTTCAGCACTGATCTCAGCATATCGAAGACCTGGTTTTGTCATCTTGGAGGCCTTGCCAAGTAGGCTAGGCACTAAACATGCTACTCTTCCTCAAGGTAGCATTTTCCCTGGGATTTCTATTGAATATCGCTTATCCTTGGTATTGTGAATGTAAAGAGAGCCTTATTTGTGCTGGGTTCATGGAAATTAAGATTGATCTTGATTGTGTGATTTTTCTGTTTGGAAACTTTCAAGCAATAGTGCTTAACATACTCTCTGATGTCTCAAGTAAAACTTATGACAGAAGAAGTTTGGTTTTTAGAGTATCTTCAGTGTGACTTGAATGAGCAGGCAACTTTCTTTTTTATATATATATTTATATTTTATTGATATATTAAAACATAAAAACAATACATATTTCATAAAGTTATAGCAAGCGCGAAGCAATACATCCTACTAGCATACTGTTCACTATTTTCTACATATAATTTCCAACTAAGCCAAAACACCCACATTCTATTCATTAAATCCGCATATCATCACATCATTCCTCTCTCTCTCTCTCTCTCTCTCTTAAAAAGTCAATAAATGGTTTCCAATTATTCACGAAAAAGTTAACTGACTTTTCCTTAATTAAAATTGTAAGTTTATCCATTTCAGCATAGTCCAAAACTTTCAGCCACCAATCTTCCAGCGAAGGTATCTCCGAATTCTTCCAATATTGTGCATATAAAATTCTTGCCGCAGCTATCATATATAAAAACAAAGTTTGAAATTTTTCACCTACATGATCCTCCCACATACCCAACCCAACAAAAGTGTTTCCGGTTTCATTTGAACCTTAATCTTTAAAATCAACTCAATCTGTTTATGAATCTGAGTCCAGTACTTCTTTGCTTGGGGGCATGTCCACCACATATGGTAAAAAGTTCCTTCTTGCTTTTTACATTTCCAACATCTATTCGTCACCTTCTCATACGTTTTTGCTAATTTGCTTGGGGTTATATACCATCTATATATCATTTTATACATATTTTCTTTAATATTAACATTTAACGTAAATTTCAACTGTTTTAACCATAGTTGTTCCCATTGGTCCATTAAAATAACATGATCTACATTTTTCGCCCAATGAATCGTACATTCTTTAACCTGTTCTTCTTCTGTTTCAAACTTCAAAAGCAGTTTATACATTTTTGAAATTATCTGGTCTTCAGATTTTAATTGTACCTCCAATATTGATTCTTCTTCTACAAATCCATATGCCTTCTTGTCCACTTTAAATCTCTCCAAAATTTGAGCATATACAAACCATTGGCAATGCTTTCAATGCTTACCGTAATTTACAATTCTGCTCCTGGAGACTTATGACTCCATAAGGACTCCATAGGTTTTTAGACAAAACAAAGTTGGTAAAATGAAAACAAAAGGCTTTACGTTGCTTTATGTGCATGCCTAGCATTTATTTAGACAGTATTGGAAATAATATGATTTTTAAAACAGTGTTATGCTATCAGAGGAAGGCTTTTGTGTAATGATTTGTAGGAGATGACAGCACTGCTACTGTCCTCGCCTCCTCTGAATCCAAGAACTTGTTGGTGTTGTGGATAGTCTACATAACAAACTGTGTGTCACTTTAAGATCAGTAATTGTTTGTTTAGAACCTATTTTTTGTCTTTGGAACTGACAAAGAAGTTGGTGGGTCCCCTTAGTAAGACAGTTGGGACCCACTGTGTGACAGTACAGTAAGCCTTTAATCAGTGACCACAGCAGTGTCCTTTGGGCATAAGCATTTTGCTTGTTAGCAGTTTTCAGTGCTCTAGGAATATCCGAGTCGTTGCTTGCCTATTAGTGATCTTGGAAAGCGCTGAAGCCATCCCTTCTGGGGGTGCTGCTGGGGGACTGTTGCTTGGCTTTTGCTGACACTAGCTTGTCTTAATTCTCTGCTATAAATGTGAACTGATGTTTTATGCATTTAACAAACAGGAACATGGGCTGTGTGGGAGAGGCATTTATTATGCCATGTAAGTGCTGATGTTGTGCTTGGTAGGAGGTGGATGTAAAACGCCCCTTGTCTGGATGTATCCCCTGACACAGCCCAGGCCAGAGCAGCAGATTTTCTTCTTGCCTAGGGAACAACTGTGGCTTCCATGCTGAGCCAGAGGAGTAGCCAAAGGTAGAGTACCTACTAATGCCTGGTACTGTGTGCATTTGTATGGCTGGGCTACATTTGACCTGCAAAAGACACAACTCCTCTCTTGCTAGGATCTCAGGTTTTCGGTAGAAGAAAGTAGCTAGACTTGTACACAGTTTCAGGTTGTATCTTAAGAATAGAATGTCAGGGTCCTGCTTTCTTCTGCTTGTCAAATGGGGTGGGCAATTCTAATTTATACAGACGGGCAAAGTAGCTTAATTCTAGATGCATCAGAATTATTGTAAAGTGCATAACATTTTCATTGCTTAATATACTAGATGCCAGGATTTTGTCCTAATGACGTCTTGAGATGCTTGAGCATTCTAGTTTAAATCTAGAAAAGATGGTTCCAATAATCTTTTGGAATTGATAGTCCCATAACTAAGATGATGGCTTGTAAGTTGGCATAAAAACTTGCTCACAACCTTATTTGCAGTCCCAGAGAGGTACACTCCTTGTGAATACTAGTATTGTAATGCTAAATGTTATCATTCCTCCCATCTAGACTTACACAGACAATGGGTGTTGAAATTATGAAATTATGGATGCATAATCAATGTGTGGTGGTGGTTTTGTGTTTTTTAAATTGCCTTTGGGTTCCTGAGGTTTAAAAAGTATAAAGCCTGGCTATACTTTTCACGCTTATTTCTGAAACCATAACTGTTGGAATTCTGAGGGCCTTAAACTTCAAGCAAATAAAACCCGCCAGCAAGAGTCTAAATATGGTTGGCACATATTTCCCTAGTGATACCACTTCCATGTTCTGGAAGTTTTAGAACAATATGACATGAATGCAATAAGCTAATGGAGTGACTTTGCATAACTAGGTCTGACTTTCATAGCTCTACGTTTAAAACATGAAAATACAGGGGGGAAAGTATTGGGTGGGCTTACAAATCTGGTGTCTTGTTGCCAAGTGGTGCGAAAGCAATTTGGAGAGGGAGGTCAGCAGATGTTTTGCTCTGAGTAATTAAAAACTCACACAGACAAGGTTTGATTCTCAGCTGTTTTTGCGTATTTGCATTCCTCTCCCCACCCTCCACCCCCAACATTAGTGGTAAACGATTAAAAAGAGACCCGAGATGATCAGAAATATGGCAAAGGGAGTAAGTTTTGTGTTTAGTATCCAGATTCCTCCGTTTTGTGGTACATGCCTAGCCAAGCTTTCGAGGCTTCTATATGTTCATCATCATCTCTTTGCTTCCCTTCCCTGCCCCCTGCGTATCTTGCTGTACAGTGTTTCCCAGACAAAGGAGCAGTTTTGATGAGATGGGATAACTTAATATGCACCAGGTTATATAACTGGAAATACCTTGGAAAAATGCCCCCCTCCCGCACCTTTCTGTAGTCTATGGGATTCATAATAGCTCATTTAGCTTTGACCGCAGCATAGAAAGGGACCAAGCTGATTCTCTGGCAAGCCTCTTGGGCTGCAACTCTCCTGCTGGGTTATACTATAAGGCGTGTTCTGTGAGCAAGGCTGCTAGTATGCTGAGTCAGCATGACTGGCTCGGCACAGCCGTGCAGGACCCTGGCTGCCAAGCTATTTTTAAATGTGGCTTCATCCTGCTCTCTGGCTCCTCCCAGGGTTCTTAATCCCCCCTCCCCTGCCATTTGCCTTTGAGTTTTATAGGGAGCTGTGGGGCTGGCAGGGACAGAGGTGTTCAGGAGCTCTTGTAAGTCCCTCACTTTGGTTCATGCTGTATGGAACATGTAGGAACTGGTTTCAGCAGTGAACCTTGACCACCTTCTCTGTCCATTTGCTGGGCCAGATAAATTGATGTCTGTGAAAGAGTACTCTGGAAACTCAGTTCGATGACCTCCAACCATTCTCTTTCTTGCAGAATCTGATTGCGAAGGCTTGCGTGTTATGACGACCCCCAACAAAGGAAACAAAGCCTTGAAGGTAATGGGGCAAAACTGGGGCTTAGTTATGAGTGCACATGACCAGAACTCCAGTGATGCATGTGCTCCTTCTGTTCCTGCAGGTGAAGCGGGAGCCAGGTGAGAATGGGACCAGCTTGACAGATGAAGAGCTGGTGACCATGTCTGTACGGGAGCTGAACCAGCATCTGCGGGGCTTGTCTAAGGAGGAGATAATACAGCTCAAGCAACGCCGGCGGACCCTGAAGAACAGGGGTTACGCTGCCAGCTGCCGTGTCAAGAGGGTGACGCAGAAGGAGGAGCTGGAGAAGCAGAAGGCAGAACTTCAGCAGGAAGTGGAGAAGCTGGCTTCAGAGAATGCCAGCATGAAAATGGAACTTGATGCCCTGCGCTCCAAGTACGAGGCACTGCAGAACTTCGCCCGGACCGTGGCTCGGAGCCCTGTCACTCCTGCCCGGGGTCCACTTGCTTCCAGCATGGGGCCCCTCGTGCCTGGCAAGGTTGCCACCACCAGCGTCATCACGATAGTGAAATCCAAAACGGACGCCCGGTCTTAGTGAAACGAGCACTGCCTGGGCTTGTGTGTGCAGGGCAGTTAGGCACAAAGCTCATCCGGAATCCCCAAAGCACAACTCTCTCCCTGGTGGCCCAGCCCACACAGGCACACGCTGGCCTGCTTGTCACCGCAGTCCCTTTGTTTTTAGCTTTGTTCTGGTTGGTGTGACTGATGGTAATGCAACCCTTCTGTGTGAGCAGAACCTTCTACCCAGGGGTATTCTGGGAACAGAGACTGAAGGACCTCGGTACTCTAGCCAAAGAGATTCTCAGCAGCATGGAATAAATTCTTGGGGTGGAATAACCCAAAAGGGAGGGCAGAGGTCATAGAAAGTTGGAAGACCTGCTGTCAGTATCTTCTGATGATTTATATCATTCTTCCAGGGTTCTGTGTCGGCTGTCCCGTGTGCTGCTTGTAAATTGCTTGGTATCCGTGGCTATAATGGGGATAGTTTGTGTAACCATTTTTATATTAACATCTAGTTGCGCCTCTTATGTTTAAAGGTGGGATTCCTTAGGTCTTTTCCTAAAGGGGGAAGAAAGGGGCAAAACTGCAGTTTCCTGGTATCTGTGCTGCAGAGAAAGGGAAAGGAGCCAGGAATGGGCACTGTTGTAGCCTGCCTGCCAGGGAGAAGGCAGGTTATACCATAGTGTCTGCAGGCCAGTTTTGTGCCTAACGTGTTGCACTGAACAAGACCAAAATCACTAGTTGTTTCCTGTGTTTGGAGAGTATCAAGTGTCTCTAGTGTGATGGTTTACACAACCAGTTTATGTGGTTTAAATAGCCCTTTATTTAAAAGAGAAACATTCATTTTAAGAATTATTAAATGATCTAAGTTTCAAAACTAAAATTGGATGAAGAACTTGTATTGAAGAGTCTCCTTTTTAACCTGAGAGGGTGAGAATATTTGATTTGTCATATTCTCGGAGACTTGGCTACCTTAAAGAAAAGACAACTTTTAAAAGTTTCTCGCTAAGTCTTTGTGGCTCTGAGGTTGGTTTTTATAAAGAGTTATCAGACTTTATTTATAAATAATGTAGGAAAACACACAAAAAAAGGCTAGTCCTGTTTGATATCTTTTTGCAATTGTACCAAAAGTGACTTATTCTTGAACTCCTCGCCTGCTTCTTTTGTGCTCCTGTTGTGTTGAATTGTCTGTGCTCTGAGGTCTTGTGTGGCGCTGTGAAGTGATGGTGCCAATGGCCATCTTTGCTGTGTGGATGTCCTGTGAGCATTATTTTTGCTTTTCCTGGGCTGAGTGCAGGGATTTTCTTGGTCTATGGGAGATGCTCTTCTGAAGGCTCTGTTTCACGAGAAGGTTATCTGTGTCTGAAGGAACCTCTTCCTTGGCCCCTGTCTGAGGTCAATTAGCTCTTCTAAGGTGTTACCAAACTAGCTGGCGGACACTGTTGCATTCTTCCATGTCACACACACCAGAGTTTGCTTCCTTACTGGTTCTAGGTCTCTCCAAAGGTCCAATCGAATGTCATAACAAAGCTGGAACTTAAGGAGGCCTCTGCTCATTAAACAGGAATATGAAGCAATGAGTGAAGAAGGTAACATATTTGACAAATGGGTAAAAAGAACCAATGTTTCTTAGGGTTGGGTATAGCTACCATCACTGTTGGTTCACTTCTGGGGTAGGATTCTTTTGCTGCCAACGCTATAGTCATTTCCCCCCCCCCCCCGGCTGTTCCTTTCTCTTTGGGGGCATATTGGGAAGAACTTGGGAAGCTGAGCTGAAAACTGCATAAGGGCTAATGCGTGTGTGGTAGTCACTGTGACCCAGTAAAGTCCAGCTTCACTGTGTTGTCTTCTGGAAGGCTAGCATCTAATTGACACGAAGGAGCTATGACGAGTCCTGGAAACCAGCCAGCAACTGACTTCTTTTAAAACAGTGAAGGTGATAGTTGCCCTGCCTTCTGTGGTGCTATACGGAAATAATTGGTCCACAGGGAGGAGGAGGTAGTCCTTTTACCAAGAAGGGACATACTGTGACCTTAGCTGTGTATATATTAGAATAACTCTCCACGTGAGCATTTACAACCTGGGACATTGCCTAGAAAACAGTGCCCTTAGCAGCCAGTATAGATAGTGATAGCTGTTGTGCCCTGGGGTGGCAGCAGAGAACTTTTTGAGAACTACTTGGACTCTTATGCTGGCTAAATAATTACAATGAGCAGCTTTCTGATTGGCAAGAACCAGAGTTTTGGTTAAAACAGGTTTGTGAGAACCTCAGCTGACACTTTCACAAATTCCTCACGGTTGCAGGAAAAATAGATCAATGTCTGTGATTGGCTGCACAGCACAGTAGCTGACTGTTTGTCGTGCTGTCGTTGTTGTTCCTTTGAGGATGTTGGGAATAGAACCCAACAAAACGTCAGGAAAGGACTCATCTTTTTCTTTTAATAAACGGCTAGTAGACTCGGATAAGCTTGTTTTTAATTCTGTAATTTGTACCGGTCGTGAAAACCTAAAGACTTACAGATCAAAGTCTGTTAAATCGAAGTGAGGTGGTCTCAATCCATCAGCTGCCCAGGAACAGCATCTAACACTTTTTGGGTGAATCTTCCGCCTTGCAGTTTGGTGAAACGAAATTCCCCAGGGTCTTCTTTCTGATGCCTTGCTACTGCAAAAGTTTCACTGCCTGGAGTATATCCCATGCAGGGAGGAAAGAGAGCTTTAGAAGAAGTTTTGCTGTCAAAGTCCTCTTCCTGATGGCTGTTGGCACTCTTCCTCTCTCCAAGGAACTTTGTCCCACTGCAAACTTGCCACCTGAACTGGTAGGCTCGGGCTTCTCTGCACCAGCAATGGTGCTTGTCAGTCCCAGCCAGCCTTTTGACATGGCAGTCTGGAGTATTTCTTTGCTGCTCTTTGCATAAGTTGACTGCAATGAGCAACTCCTGACTGTACAGGAACAAAGGAGGACAAACTGCAAAGAGAGAGCACGGAGCTTTGGTGTGGACACAAGTTTACTTTGGCTGCAGATTTCTCCAAAATTCATACTTGCACACGACTTGCTATTCCACAGTGCAAATCTATAAGGAACTGGTACATGAATCAGCAAGCCAGCAGCTTTGGCCTACTAAGGCCATAAGATTTCTGACCCTGAAAATTATTGAACTGTGTGGAGTTTGTTAGGAGTGCTGTGGACCATATTGGTCCTGAAGGAGGTCTGGTAAAGTCCCAGTGCTTGCTTTGTCACCCATGGTTTAAAAAGCTTAGGTCTCCATTGGTTTCTGTGTGGGGTTGCTGTGGCCAGAGCTTTCCTACCTTTTGTTTTGTATCCCTCTACCTCTCTTTACATCTCATTTCCTCCATCTCATAAGCTGTGCACATCTTTCTTCCTTCCATTGCCTTCCACTTTCTAATCCTTGCCAAAGAAATCCAAATTCTGTGAAAACCAAACAATTGTGATCTGAGTAAGCAATATTTATTCGCACTTGTCAGATTTGCAAGCCACAATAGCATGTAACTTGGGTTTTCTGGTCACCAAATTGACAAGGAAGGGGTCGGGACTAAAATGAAATTTTAGGTCTCTTGATCATAGTTTGCCTCTGAGGGTTTCATGAAGGGCAGTTATGTGGCCTGGGTTGCTGAGCTCACTGATAGCAAAGATTTAAATTCTAGATGACTGCTGTTTAGAATCTGCCTTTCCAATTCACATTGGTATAGTCTCTGTACTGTTTCCTTTCAGCTCCATGGAAAACAGGGTGATATCTCTGATGGGGCCATACTTCATATTTTTAAAATTCCACCTTGAGTGTTGATATGCTTTGGCAGGGCTGCTTTTCTGGGGCAGAAGCATCTTTTCAGCAAATTGAATAGTTCAGAAATCTTGGCTGGCTCTCTTGAATCTAATGCTGTTGTGATCCTGTCATCTTAAACAATTCTTAACTGGCACTACCTGCTCCCTAGAGATGGCTAGGCTTCCATTGCTGCTTCGTGTATTTCTCCACTCAGATTTCAGATAGCATGATGAGGGGTCTGTGCTGAAAGTCCCTGTCTAGAGTAGCCTCCTCATAGCCTCAGGAAGTGGGAAGCTGTCTGCAGTCAGGGTTGGAAGAAAGTGCAGGTACTTAACTGTGCATACAGTTGGGGGTGTATCGAGTACGTTTTGATTCTGGAATATGTGACGGACTGAAATGGTGAATCTCCTGACACCCAGGGACCCTTCACGCCTCCCATCTTCCCTTGCCCATTTCCAGTCTGTCTGCTTCTAGTATTCATGAGTTCTTCCTGTGTTCTTCCTAACCCAGGTGCCCTTCTCAAGCCCTTCCCCTTGATTTCTCTTTCTGGTATATAGTGTTCAGAGTGTGATGGTTCTTGTTTTCAAGGTGCTTGTTTGTTTGGTTTTCCTGCTGTGAAGGGTGTTGTGTTTTTTATTTCTGCTCTTTCCTATGGGGCATTTTGTTTGGTGCAACAGGTGAGGAGCTTTGCTTTCTACCTGGCTGCAGAGCAAACCCGTGAAGTGTAATTCCGCCCACATGTGGCTGGCTTGGGGGGGGAGGGGGGCTCATTTATGTCGTGGTGAACTGTGTAAAAGTGATCTCTTGGATAATGAAACAATAATTATTTCTCTTCAGACAAGTGAGAGGTAGACTGCAGGCTAGGAGCGAGGGTATTTGACACGTGGGCATGGGTGGAGACTGCTCACAGTTTGCACTTGGGGAATGTGCTCTTGGGTTGGCTGTGTGTGTGCGTGCGTGTGTGCGCGTGCATGCCTGTGCACCTGTGTGCTCATGTGCCTATAAAACACTGCATCTCTGGTATTTCTTGTGTCAATGTTCATTTTTATGTTCCTTGTGCACTTGGCACACTCCAGAGAAGTTGCAGGATGGCATTCTTTACAACACCTACAAATGGAATTGATTATTTTATATGCCTGTATATTGACAAAAGTTTACTCTGTGTCAGAATTGTAGGTAAGCTGTAGCAGTACCTTTCATTTCCTGCCGATGAAAACATTACTGGCAGACCCCCTCTTCTTGCAGCTTCCTGATGTCTCAAGCTATATTTTGTCACTAAGAAAAAGGATTCACAGGGACATTCCTTTCCTGTTTGGTAACATTGCTGCTCTCTCTGATAAAGAAATGGGTAACTGTGGCTGCTAAAACAGAGTATTGCTCTTTGCTATGCAGAGAGACCAGAAGAGGATCTCATTGCAGCCTAGCTGTGAGCTTCAGGCAAGGCCTTCCAAGTGGTGAGTGAGGATGGCTCTTCTCCTCTCCCTCCCCCGTTAGCTGGTGCATATGAACTCTGGATGCTTGTGGCTGTGATCTGTATGAATGAGAGACACTATGTAGTTGCTGAGTGAGTACTCTCCTCATTTCCAGTGAAAGTATGGTTCTGCCTGGCTAAGGCAAGAGGAATTGAGATCCCCAAGTGGTTCCAAACTAAATGCTACTTGTCCTTGCCCTTACCCTCACCTGCAGTTTGCTCTGAGTTTATTACACCCTTTGCCAAACTGGAATATTATGGGAAAACAAGAGAAAATATATTTAAAGCACTTAATAAGATGAGCAGAAGACTGCTTCCCCCCCCCCACCCTTCGGATATTGAGGATGGGGTCCTTACAAGATGATAAATTCACTGCTGCTTCTTAAAAGGGGAGGGAGGAGTATTCTGATAAAGACTCTCTGTCTCCAAAGCTAATAAAACTGGAGATTAATTCTATGTGCCAGGGGTGTAATAGCATATTGTCAAGTCCTGGGGCTCTCCTGTACAAGTAGAGTCCAACTAATTAATCAGTATTTATTGCTAAATTATTGTCCTTTTTCAATCTGTAGATATCTGATAACTGTTGGGGATTTGTTGCCACAGCCCCAGTGGAGGTGTTGTTAATTTATTTATGTATATAGTGTATGTTTGTTGATATGAAGCATTCTTTATTTTGTATATGACCAATAAACATCTTTAAAGAGGCTGGTCCCTATGATATTACTGACCAGGCTTGGGTTGACAAATTTGTTTCTAGTGCTGACACACTCTTGAGGTTTGACTGTTCGCATACAGTGAACATTAACCTTTTTTTTTCATGCTGCAAGAAAGACAACCTGGTTTCCTGTTCTTTGTATTGGGGATTTCCCAGAGAGAATCCAATTTAGTACAGTACATATGCAGTTGTTGCCCATTCATTGCAAGCTGTCCAAATGACTTCCTCAAAGTTGCACTTTTTTCAGAGATCTGTTCCCCCCAGCACTGATTATGCTATATTTTGTACCTAACACACACAATTCTTTCTTCAGCTAGCATATCCATTGGTATGATGCCTGTTGTGTGGAATTGTGATGTCATCTTTGGTGACATCAGGCAATTATCCCATGCTATTTATTTTAAAGTTTATTTCTAGTAGTGCCATATGCTTCACCACTGAACCTTGTATTTTCCGCCTTCAAAAAATTAAAACATCATCAAGGCTACCCCTTCCCTCCCACACTACCTTGCTCTTTAAATCTTTCCTTGAATTAAAGAAAGCAAACTGCAACAAGGCTATTCCCTTATTGATTATACAGGCACAAAATGATGCACAACTGACCCTGGAAAAGGGTTGATGTGAGTATACAGTAGCATTATGAATAAAATACAATATGTTTAATTGCCTGGAAGGGCAACTGGTTTTTGTAGTGATGTGTTCAGTTCACTCTTCAGGCCTGACAAATGAGTTTCATCACAGATATCTCGAGACAGCTTGTCTTGGGGGGGGGGAGGGGCAGTGATGCTATAAATGGAGGTATTCAGCAGGTTAGCAAACAGGCACAAAATGCCTCTGCAGACCTGTCTTTTGAGCAGGTTGAAAGAGCTCGATTTTAAACACAGGGTCATAATGGTCTCCAGGATTTTAGTGTACCACTACATTATAACGGAAAGGGATAGGGTAACATAGTTTAGTGGCAATGGAAAGAGAGTTTTTTTGCAGGCCTTACAAATGCTGGATGTGTCCGCCCTTCATGACACAGCAAATGTCTATCCTGTAATCCAGTGGTTTCCAAACTGGGAGGCCAGGCAGGGGAGCCGCGGAGTAAGCAGTAAGCCTTCCAAAACTCAGTAAGCCTTCTCTGCACCTGACACCATCCTGACTGATGGGAACTCCCCCTACTGGCCAAGGATGCATTGCTGTGCACATACAAATCTTGGAGACTTCCTATAACCATGCGCTATGTTTCCGTATCCCTTACTGTTATGGTGTTATGGCTGGCAGAAATCCTGGTGACCATTATGACTCGCCCTGTATGTGCAGCATTGAATTAGTTAGTTTTAAAAGATTCTTAACTGGATTTTAAAAGGTTCCATGAGATGTTCTTATGCTTTCCAATTAACTTTAGGGTAACAGAAAATAGTCTCAATTTTATTCTGTCTAGGACTGCAAACATGTACACAGTTGGGAATAAGTTTCATTGAACTCCAGGGGAACATCTGAGTAAACAGGCATAGGATGGGGCTATACATGTTGTAGACTGACAGTGCAATCCTATGCATGTCTACTCAAAAGTAAGTCCCAGTGTATTCAGTGGTGCTTATTTCCAGGAACGTGTGCATAGGATTGTAGCCTTATGTGCTTTGTAGACAGGCTTTTATCTTCTGATGTGACCTATTTCTGCTCTTTATAATATTTTGCACTTGGTTTGAGATGAGTGTCTTACACACTTCTAATATTCTAGAATACTTGATGAATCTAATTAGAAATCTTAGACACTGGTATTAATTGATGAGATGAGGTGTATTATGATTATGGTTGCTGGACTAGCTCCCAAAGCCAGTATTATAGTCTACTAAAAACAAACACACCCTCTAGGAAATCTTGAAATTGTGAAGGTACATGTTGAAAAGCAACTGTATCATAGTTGCCACATCAAGAATATACTGTGAAGATAGCACACTCCTTGTGGTTTATGCCTTGCTGTTACACGTGTGCACATGGACACATTCATAATCTGTACTGGAACATTAGTTCTTGTCTGCACAAATTCTCATTATTTGGCTAACTGACCATTCAGATAGAGGTCAAGTATTTAAGGAACTGTAAAATGACTAGATCAATTTGTTCTTGTAATTTTTAGTATGAGTGTAATCATAATGAACTAAATAATATAAAACAAGAGTCCTACTGGATCCAAAAGCCCCTCTTATTTCAACAAGGTCAGATACTACCAACAAGCCTATACACAAAACCTGAAGGCAAACAACCCCTGGCCAGTGTCTGCTTCTTTGCTTCCCCCTAACAACTGGTATTCAGAGGCATCATTCAACAAAATGGTATGAATACTATACAAGAGCCTGAATAACTTGCCTCCAATCTCACTCTCCCATCTCAAAATTGAAAAATAATAGCCAAACATATTCCAGGACAAAGGATTTAAAGGTAAAAAAGCCATGTAACAATATTTATCAAAGCCAAAAACGTATTAAACAATTTAAAAACACAAGCCTTTCGAATGCTACAAGCCACGCTTGTACACCCACAGCCACGCTGTTTAAGACCTAGTAAATGTCCTATGAATTAGGACAAAATGTCAGTCCATCTGCCTGTATTTTTAAATGATTTTTACTCTTTGCTTGCTAATTTTAACACCTTGTAGCATTCTAAAGACTTGTGTTTTTTAATTGTTTTTTAATACTTTTTTGGCTTTGATAAATATTTTTACATGGCTTTTTTACCTTTAACTCCTTTGTCCTGGAATACTGTTTCTGGCCATGAAAGTTTTAGCTCAATATTGAACCAAACATATGTTTAAGAAAGTATGTGTGTATTCCCCCACACTCCAGTAATTCCTCTTTAATTCAGTGGGACTTGCACCAAGCAATGCATACTTACTCAGAAGTATGTGTTTGGCCTCTTTGACCCTGTTTAGTGGAACATGTGTGCAAATGTAGCTCAGAACTAGTGGGAGGATTTTTTTTCTACACAGATGTTGCTTGTTCCTCTTGAAAAGCATAGAGATGCAATAGGTATTAGATAAAATAAGAGATGACAATTGGCCATGCCGGTATTACTCCAACGTAGGCATGTGTAGGAGTGCACCTTAAACCGCTTTAATTTCCCCCTGTCTCCCCCCCCCAGCGCCCTGTAGGGCTGCTGCACTGTGCAACGCAATCCTAGATGCAAGGTAGAGAAACTGAAGCGGCTTACATGTTGGGAAGTAATAGGGAAATGCCTGTTTTGATCCACCAGCTTCGAAGTGAGAATCTACCACTGCTTTCCCCAGCAGGCGGAGAGTAGCAAGCTGTCGTTGGACGTGATTCTATATCGATATCATAGAGGTGGCCGTAGAGCGGTGTCGCTCTCTTAACACCTTAATGGTGAAAAACTATAGCTTTCATGAGAAGTTAAAGTAGAAAGCCAAGTTTTGCGCAAAGGTATGCATAAGGATGGCCGAGGCCGGCTTGTGTCCTTTTGTTGAGCGCAGCAAGCTCAGTCTTTTTCAATCTAGCCCAGCTCGAGCTTCCCTGCAGAGAAAAGAAAACACTAGAGTGAGCCATCGCATTATCTAGTTACAAAACTCCCAGGTTTGTATTGGAAGCTGTTTTTGCCTTCCGGGGTAGATGTGACAGCTGCCCATAAACAGCAAAGGAGATTCACTAGCGTGCCAGTGATTAGGAACGAGCTCGCCTCTCCTAAAGCAAATGTTCATGCTCTTCCTAAATTAGATTTTATTTTATGTGTGTTTTTTCTCAATTTTTTTTACAATGGCTTTACCAATGTCAATACAATCGGGGGACGGCGCTGTCACTGAGAAAGTGGTTTTGCAACAAAGTCCTGCTGCAATCTGGTCCAGCCATTGCTAATATTGCAGGTTAGATGGGACCGAAGCTGATTTGGAGTCCCAGTCCCATCCCAGCCCGACATTCAGCGCACCCCTCAGGTTGCAGCAGCAGTCTCAAAATTGCCCCTGCCTGCCTTGCGTACTTGTCCAACAACAGTCCAATCCTATCCAACTTTTCAGCACCGATGCAACCGTGCCAACAGGGAGCGCTGCATTCTGTGGTGGTGGGTAGGACAGTCACGGAAGCCTCCGCAAGGTAAGGAAACGTTTGTTCCCTTAAGGCTGATCTACACGACAGCGGAGGGGCTCCGCCGTCGCCTCTGCCTGGCGCTTCCGCGCTGGAAGCGGGGGGAGTGTCTTCAAGCATGTTACCCCTCATGTTGTCCCGCCTTCCTAAGAACACGCCGTTGTGATTGGTAGCTCTCTTCCCCCCCCTCTCTGTTATTGGTAGGCTGCAGCAGCTCCGCGAGCCACCTCCAAGCTCTGCCGTACGCCTCCAAAAAAATAGAGCACTCGACTTGAAGTACGCGGCAGTGGGGCGGAGGTCCGGCGGCTCCGCCGGATTACAAAAACGCTCCGCGACGCTGTCGTGTAGATCAGCCTTTATTACCTTGGGGCTGCATCGGCTCTGGAAAGTTGGTTAAGATTGGGCTGCAAATCCGTACTCTCAGTTGGATGCAGCGCCTTGCTTCCACTGACTTGTATGCGGAGACAGAGACTGACACTTGCAGTTTTAAATGCTGAAAATCTAAAAACCATGTCTTTCCCAGAAAAGACCCGAGTTAGAAAGAGACAGAACTTCTCTTTGCTGCTACCTTTTGTTTTCGGGATTGACAGGACACTCTGCTGCTCAACCACAGCCCCGCTAAAATCCTGACTTTCTCCATTTGATTTCTATAGGGGTAGCTTTCATTTCCGTCCCTAAACAAATTACAAGTGTAAAAGAAAAGGAAGTGGCAGCCTGTGTGTCAGTCTAGCTCTGCAGTTCACTAGCGGCCCCGCTCTCCGAGGCCGGAAGCGGAAGCAGCGGAAATACCGGCTTGGCCGGTTGGTACCCGGGAGACACCGAGGTGATGGCGGCTGGTCGGAGCTTCAGTCGCTCGGAACGGAAAGCGGCGGCACGCGCCGAGTTCCTCCGGCAAGAAGAACAGCGCGAGCGACGGAGACAGGTACGGGGGTTGTGTGGAGCGAGGAGAGTGGGCGGCTTTCTTCGCCTCCCCCGCCCTGGGGGTGGGTCTCTCGCCGCTTCTGCCTCGCCTCCGGCACGCAGCCATGCATATCCCGTCCCTCACCTGCCCTGTTGTCGTCCCCCCCCCCCCCCAGGTGTCCCGGATCCTGCACAAGCCGGCGGTGGAGCGGAACCCTGAGGAGACCCTGCTTCTGTCTGGATGTCAGGAGATGGTGCGGGACCTCGAGCGGCTTCGTAAGAAGCGCGAGAAGCTGCGGAGACGGCTGGAGGAGGTGTGTGTGCTGCTAGCTGCCATGTCACGGTTAGAGCGCTTCCCGCTAAAGATTTCCGGGCTCCGGACAACTGGAGGGGGTGTAGTCTCCCCCAGACCCTTAGCTTTAACACCAGACCGGCATGCCTTCCGCTAACCGCGGTCTGCTCAGCCAAACCGCTAAGCGCTTCCCTCTCTCCCCTTTCTACTCCGCCGAGCCAGCTTGCTAGGGGGGGAGAAGACAGAAAGGGGGAACTTCCAACAAGAAAAGGAAAGAATCCAGAGCAGCGGAGCCGCTTACCTTTCTTTGAAACACCCAGTGCAGACAGGACCCAGAAGTTGCTGAACCTTACCTAATTTGCGGTAATGTGATGACATCACTAAGCCACTGTGAATTACTTCCAATTCAGCTATATGAAGGTGAGGAAGGCGAGTGAGCTTGCTGCAAGGGCATCTCTGCCTCGGAGCCGAAGCTTGTGTCACGTCTTTGCAAGGACACGACTCGACTTCGGCTCAGAGGTGGAGCAGCCGAAGATGGGTCAGCTAAGGGGTGTCACCCTTCCCTGCAGCCAGCCGAAGATGGGTCAGCCAAGGGGTGTCACCCCTGCAGCCAGCCAACACCCTTGCTCAGCCATTTTCTCGCTTCTTCATGTTTTACTCGCAAGAACATAAAGAAGTGACTCGGAGCAGCTGAGCCTGGGCGGCATGGCAGGACATGGCGGCCGTGGTGTCACCCCCAAAATTGGTGTAACTTGGTGCAACCCATCCTCTGCCCCCCCAAGTGACACCCATGATCCAGAGTGAGCAAGTACAACATATTTGAAAGCAGCAAGAAAATAACAAAGGCTATCTGTACTTACTCGTAAATTGTTTTGTTTTGTTTTTATGATGTGCGCTACACAGTTTCCCACTTCATCTTCAGAAGTAGTAGCATCTTCAGAAGTACGGAGCTAGTCATATGCCAGAGCCTCTTGGGGTACCTCAAGTGGACCCTATTTTACAAAAGCTTATAGCACAAAAGTAATCTTTAAGGTGCCCCAAGATTTTCTGTTGTGTTTGTGAGAGGGAGAAATGAAGAAGCTTTTACCACTCATAAATTCAACTTACTCTGTTTAGTTATTAGGAAGTACCTGCACAACCTCAGGAATCATGTTCCTAAAGTCAGTAATAATTCTGAATTGTTAGTCCAGGGGTGTCAAACTTGTTTCATACAGCAGGGCAAATAGTATTCATGGCTCCTGCTTAGGGCCATGCTGATGGCTCCTGTGATGTCATTAAGCAGGTGATGATCAGAAGTAAGAACTTTTTTCTCACTTAGGAACTCATTAGCTGCAAATGACAGAAGAGAAAAAATGCAAATATTGGTCATATTTTCAAGATATGGGAGAGCCCAATTAGCATGAGGGCTTTCCTTTCAGCAGTGTAACTTCTGCTGAGGCATCACTTTACAGCTCAGCAGCTGAGAGGTGCTCTGTAAAGCAATGTCTTGACGGAAGCAGTGCTGCTGAAAATGCAGCCTGTATGATAATTGGTCTGTCCTAGCACTGCCCTTTCAGCAGCGCCACTTCAGCCAATGTGTCACAACAGCTGAGAGCTGATGGTGGTGCTGGGAGAGCCCAATTATTGCGTGGGCCGGATAAAGAGCTTCTGTGGGCCGTATCTGGCCTTTGGGCCTTATGTTTGACATCCCTGTCTTAGTAGTGTGTGTGCATAATTTATTTAGGTCACTATATTCCCATTTTAAATTATTGCATTATATGACAAATTTATATACCCCTCTGGATAGTGTATGACAGCACTAAGATGTGTATTTGTAAAACTACATACAATTTCTTTATACATTATCTGACGTTGCTTTTAAACTTTTTAAATGAGGTGGAGCTTGTACAGCATTTACTGTATCAGACTTGTTGGTCTCCCCAAAATTTGCACCTGAAACCTGTTCTCTTCATTTTGGAAACTTTGAAGGTTTTCCTTTTCTATGGACTTTTGGGATTCCTTGATGCATTATGCTTTTTCTACATGGAAAGTATAGAACACCATATAGTCATTTATGTGTAAGCAAAACTCATGCTGAAATGGCCCTTAATATGTTTGTTGAAATCAAACTTTTTTTTTCTTGCGTGGGCTTGTTTTGTGATTACTGTGTGAGAGAGGCCTGGTTCTGTTTGTTGAGAATTCTGTGTGTTCTCCTGGCCGAAAGGCAGAAAAAACTGGAGAGAATTGGAGTCAAGCATACAGAGAACCACTGGCTTGTTGTTTTGCCTCTCACAGCAACTAATTTTCCTTGCTCTGCCCACTTCTAACGAGAGAAAAATTGTTCCAAAGGGGAGAGAAGTGGGAGAGAAGTAGCTAGTAGTTCTTTTTCCTTGCAAGTTTGATAGCGATCCTCTCCAGTTTTCTTTGCCTGTCAGCAGGAAGGCCTGTAGAATTCTTAGCAGACATACCGTAGCAAGTTAGTATATGTTTCATTTTTATCGAAAGGACATTTAGGGTTTGGATTTTATCTCCTTTTTATTTTTTAAAGGAACTGTTTTGTTGTGTGTTCCTGCTTACCAGTGGCACTTCTCCTATTGCCTCACTGGTTTCTAAGCTGTGCCCACTTCAGCCCTTGCCACTATTGCACATTCTCCCTCACAAAACTCATAGGGGTAGGAATAAAAGGAAATGAGAGGAAACCAACAGATGTGGGTGCTTGTTTTATCATGTGAGAAGTGATTGGGATACGGGGCTTAAGTCAGTAGTTTGAAGCAGAAAAATGTGGTGCTGTTAGAAACCATTTCAATCCTTCCTTCCTACATTCTTAGGTTTGTGATGAACCGGAAGAGCTGAAGAGGAAAGTCAGCAAGCTTACTGCAGCTGTGCAGGGAGCCAAGCACCTCATCATCTATACAGGAGCTGGCATCAGTACAGTAAGATTATGATGCCGGGTGGCTGTGTGAAAGGTCATCTGTGACAAGATCCTGTGGCACCTTGTATAGCTTGGCTTCAAGGCATACATTAGGCTGGCCATGTGAGAGCAACCCACCTGTGTCTGTTGAGAATTGTAGATGCTCCCTTGCTGGCAGAGAATGCTGAAGGAGATTGTGGTCAAGCTGTTTCTCTCCCTCTCAGGAACAATTAGCAACCAAGAGGAGAAAGAAGCAGAAATAAACAGATTGACCAGTGGCTTCATCTTCCAATTTTGTGACTATGATCCCCTCTGCTTTCTCTGTCTGTTGGTACAGGAGCCTACAGAACAGGGTGAATCTGGCATCTCATGTGGTGAGTGTAATGTGTAGCCTGGCTCTCAGTGACAGACAGGGTATTTTCACAAATGAGAGAGAACAACGTTTTTGCACTCATATGAACAGCCTTTAAATGTGTTAATATGGTTGTATCTTAATGGTTTCTTTCTGTGGGTGGCCACTCCAAAGCACAGTATGGGACATGGAAATCAAGAGCATAAAACAATTCTGTATGTGCATAACACATGTGATATTGACATAGTTGTAAAGGTGCATGAAGTGCAGTCCTTTCAACATTTCTTGTGAAAGGATTTTCAATTGATCATATGGAAATGCTGGAATTCTGCATTTTACTATGTGCTGCATACTTGTTTGGCGTTCTTTGAGACAGGCTATTTGCTATGAATGAGGTTTTGTTAGAGCTACTCAGAAATTGCTAGGTGGCATCCCAAGTCAGTGCAATGGACATCGGTTTATACTTTATCACATTGTTTCTGTTGGTCTATAGCAGTGGTTCTCAGATTGGTGGGTCATGAAAACTGGAAGCAGCCACTACCCCCTTAAGGGGGGCGGCGACGTGCGGTGATGCTGGTGATTTGCCGCTGGCGGTGGGGAAAAGGTTTTATTTAACTTACCGGGGGTCTCACTGGCCCGCCAGAGGGTCTGTGGGGTGGTAGTACCCACAGCACCCTTTGGAGGTCTTCCTGTGCTTCAGATCGGTTCCCTGAAGAGATCAAGACCCACTTCCAGTTTCAGATGAAAACCGGAAGTGGGTCTTGATCTCTTCAGGGAACCGATCTGAAGCATGGGGAGGCCCGCAGAGAGGCCGTGGCACCCTCCAGAGTGCCGGTGCGACCCCCAGTAAAATACCCTTTTTTCTGGCAGCAGCGCAATCCCAGGAGCGCTGCTGTTGGCCCAACCCCACAAAGACTTACAACTTCCCCAATTCATGTGGAGAACTTTGAGAATCGCTGGTCTATAGGAAACAGAAAGCAGCTAGCTTTCTTTAGACCAATAAAAACAATGTTCTGTATGCTTGCTCTCAGAATCCGAGTTGTTGCTAAGAGTGAAATACACATTGCACTGCTTACACGTCACTCCGCTTGCCTCTACATGTTTTAAATACAGAGAGCTTCTTTGGGAAGCTATCCCTATGGGCAGGGAAGGTTGGAGAGGTATAAAGTGCTTGTTTACCTCTGCACTCTTGGGGGGGAAAACAGAGCTGTTACCTTTTCTGATAGACGGAAGTAGCCGTTTCCTCTGTTGTTGTTGTTGTCCTGCGACAAATCTGCCTTTGCAGTTTGGGAAGAAGAGGAGCAGGGCAGATCAGGTGCACGGCATAACAGAAGGGGAAAGCTCAGCCAGCCAACAGCGCCTGTCCTTCTCAAAATGCCATTTTGCCTGAGAGTGCAAGAATCAGGAGTAGGATGTTAGAGGTTGGCCAGGTGAGGCATTTTGTCAACTCCTGAAGCCCCAGTACCCCTCCAGTGGCAGTCATGGGGCTGGGCAGCCCTTGGGCTGGGCTTTACCCCAAGGCTCATAGTCAGGTCACCTAGAATGGTGAGACTGGTCAGGGCCAAACCAAGCGCTTCACATCTTCATCCTTTCTTGCATGTAGGGACAGCTTCTGGAGGGCTTCTTGCATTCCAAACAAGCAGAGCCAAATTGCTTGACATGTGAACAGTGCAATATGTAGCTAGGCTTCTATGTTGTGGGGAAAAGGTGAAAATAGTTTCTTCCATACATGGTAGAAAATGTTGAGGGCACTTGTCAGGCACGGTTTAATATGGAGGTATCTGGGCTGATGCGTTGATCCTTGTTTTGTGAAGGGATTTGGTTTTTGGATGATGGGAGCAGAGTTGGTTCAGAGGAGATGCTTCTAAGCAGGGGTTCTCAGCTCATCTAAGCTGTGATTGGCAGTGTCTTTAGGAAGTGACCAGCAGAGGTGCTGATGAATATGGACTATGTACCCCTTAGTGCTTACATAGCAGGGCTTTCTTTTTTCTTGTCTCCTCATCTCCAGGCAGCTTCAATTCCAGACTACAGAGGCCCAAATGGGGTGTGGACAATGCTGCAGAAAGGAAGAAGTATCAGGTACTGATAGTTTCCTCAGGTCTTGGGAGTTTCTAGCCTCCTAGAAGAAGGCTAGTATATAGGATTAATTAATGTTACTTATTATATGTTTTTTTCTTTCCACTTGCCAGGGCTGCAGATCTGAGTGAGGCAGAGCCCACACTTACCCACATGAGCATCGCCTGCTTGCACAAGCACAATCTGGTATGGGCTGTTTGTCAGTCCTGCACTCCTGGGGCCAAAGGGGATGGCAGCTGAGGGAACATAGTGGAGGTATTGCTCACAAAAGGCAATATCGATATTATTCCAGGAGTATTTTTGCTGGTGGGGAACCTCTCCACATAGAGGATGGGGCATTTCCTGAAGAAAAGGTCACGGTACAAAAGGGACACCATCAGGGCAAAGAATTCACAGTCCTGACTTGGAAAGGGATGAGAAGAATTTTGTGGCCATCCACTTTGTTCAATTCCTTGCACAAGTAGGCAGGATTGAGCACTAAGCTATGAGTGGTGCAATACCTGAGTGCATTCTTCTGGGTGTTAGCTTGTCACCTTTGTTCAAGTATTGATCCTGCTGTAGTGTTGCTGAGCAAAACAAAGGGCTTAGGGTGGTAGGAAGAGGAAGCTGTTTTGTTCACTGGTCATACTTGAAGGGCTGGAAATTGACCTGCCGATCAGGTGCTTGAGCCACCCAACTCAGGAGCTTGCAGATCAGGGGTGATGCCATCTGTTACTTGCAGGGAAAGGCAGCCAAGAATTCATGAGGAAGAGTACAGCTTTTGGGCATGTTGTGTGAAGAACATGCTACATTAACTTGGAGTATAAAAACTGTAGTGTGCACCATATACATTGATAGTACCAAACAAATGTGTTGCATATTGACTGCAAACGCCTAGTATCAATTTTGACATGTTCCTTGAACAACTATGTCTGCTTTAGAGAGCTACTTCCTAGATCTGGAAGCTTTGTATATAATATGATACAAGCCAACACCTTCTTTTATTAACTGGAAATGCAAGGATGTTGAATCTTGAACTCTGCTACTTTTAGCATCCAGTATCTGAAATAAGAATAGGACCATAATGCTCATCTCTGCTGTAGAAGTGTTATCCACGTGAATTGTATTCAGTAAACAGATCTGGCCATTGGCTCTGTGATTGGTAAACAGGTGATTGGCAGGAGCTTAGAGTACAGTTATCCATCCTCCTACCAGTTACAGAGTAGTGGAAAAGGGAGGGGAGTTACCTTGGTGATATGAGAACTTGGCAGGCAATGTGTTGAGCACTGTTTCAAGTAAGGGAAAGAGGAGTGCCTTACTCTGACCTCTCCAAGATATTGTCCCTGTCTTCAGGCTTTGCTTCTGTCCCTTTTAGGTACAGCATGTGGTGTCGCAAAATTGTGATGGGCTTCACCTGCGCAGTGGGCTCCCTCGGGAAGCCCTGTCCGAACTGCATGGAAACATGTACATAGAGGTGAGTGCTTGCACAGGGCAGGGACTTCGTGGCTGTAGGAACTCTGGTGATTCTAATTGAGGTTCTGTGCTTCTATTCTAGGTCTGCACATCCTGCACACCCAACCGTGAATATGTGCGAGTATTTGATGTGACGGAGCGCACAGCCCTGCACAGGCATCATACTGGCAGAATGTGTCACAAGTGTGGGGCACAGCTGAGAGACACAATTGTCCACTTTGGGGAGAAGGGCATCTTGCAGCAGCCTTTGAACTGGGAAGCAGCAACAGAGGCTGCAAGCAAAGCAGATGTGATCCTTTGCTTGGGGTCTAGTTTGAAGGTAAAGTTAGAGGAAAAAATGTTGGTGGATTTTCTGTACCAAAACAAATCTTGAACAAAAAACTATTGCTGATAGGTCTTGAAAAAAAAAACTATTGCTAATAGGAACAAAAAACTATTGTTAATATTGCACTTACTCCTGTAAAGCTCCTGTTTTCAATATTCCTAGAGTAATCTTAGAGAAGGTCTGAAGACAGAGGTGGTCGGCTAAGTACAGTTTCAGTTTATAGTCTTCATGGTTTAGTAGTGAAATTATTTGTTTGCAGCAACAGGAGTTGTCAGAATATACTGTACACAAACTATTTTTGTATTAAGAACATAAATAAGCAGTGTTCCCACTAAGTTGTGTGGCCATGCAATCGTTCAAAATGATTTTGACAGACTCAATGACTGGACCATACCAACAAGATGAAGTTCAATGGAGACAAATGTAAAGTCCTGCACATAGGTACAAAAATATTTATTTTATTTATTTACAATATTTTTACCCCGCCTTTCTCCCCGAAGGGACTCAAGGCAGCTTACAACAGAAAAGAAAATACAATACAAAAAGTAAAATACAAAAAGTCACTTTTTAAAACAGTAAAAAAACAGTTGACGAAAACTAATAAAAACATCTAAAAATTGATTTAAAAGATCATTATTACAATTAAAACAAGAGCATAAAAAACAGCAGCGTCCCACCTGTACCAGCAGGATGTTAAAAAAGGCAAGGACTCGGAAGGCTTCTTTGAACAAGAAGGTTTTTAGGCCTCGCCAGAAAGTGTCCAAGAAGGGAGCAGTTCGTAAGTCAAAAGGGAGGCAATTCCATGAGGTTGGTGCCACTACTGAGAAGGCCCTATTTCTGGCCGCCGCCCCTCGTATAGGATAGGGGAAAACCTGGCTTGGTGGCAGGATGTATGAAAAAGATTTAGGTGTTTTAGTGAGCTGCAAGCTGAACGTGAGCCAGCAGTGTGATGCAGCTGGGGAAAGAAACTAATTTATGGTGGGCTGCACTAGCAGAAGCTCTGAATCCAGATAAAGAGAAGTAATAGTTCCACTCTATTCTGTTACTAGTCAGACCTCACTTGGAATACTGTGTCCGGTTTTGGGCACCATGTTTTAAAAAGGACATAGATACGCTGGAATGGGTTCAGAGGAGGGAAACTAAGATGATGAGGGGTTTCGAAACCAAGTCCTGTGAGGAGCAGTTAAGTTTGGTATGTTAGCCTGGCGAAGAGAAGCTAAGGGAATACATAACCATCTTCAAATACTTAAATGGCTGTCAAACAGAAGAAGGGGAGGATTTTTTCTCTGCGTTTCCTAAGGACAGGACTAGATGCAATTGCTTGAGACTACAAGGAAAGTCTCCTGCCAACCTAGCAGTTCGAAAGCATGTCAATGCGAGTAGATAAATAGGTACCGCTTGCGGGAAGGTAAACAGCATTCCGTGTCCAGTCGCACACTATGCGCTGCGGCAAGGAGAGTCATACCGGCCACATGACCACGGAAGTGTCTTTGGACAGCGCTGGCTCTTCGGCTTCATAACGGGGATGAGCACCACACCCTAGAGTCGGACACGACTGGACTTAAATGTCACAGGATACCTTTACAGGGAAATAGACTTGGGCTAGACATGAGGAAGAATTTCTTAACTGTCTAGCACTGGAACATTCTGCCTTGTGGGATGTCATTCATTGGAAGTTTTCAACCAGAGGCTAGATGGCCACCTGTCAGGTATATTGTAGTCACCTACACTGAGCAGGGGGTTGGGCTAGATGACCTCCAAGTCACCTACACTGAGCAGGGGGTTGGGCTAGATGACCTCCAAGGTACGTTCCAATTTGAATGTTCTGTGATTCCCAACAAAGAGGTTGGGGTGAAAACAGAGATGTGAAATATCTGGTGATGTGCAAGAAAGTAAACTCACTTTAAAAATCAAAACTGAAAAGGGAACCAGAGTTTCAGAAAGCAATTTGGTCTGTAAATGAATCTCAACTTGCATTTTTCATTACAGTTAAAATAAGGGCAATGAAATGTGATACCTACGTGTACAGTTAAGTTGCTCATACCTATATAACCTTGAAAAATTAAGTTCCAAATAAAACAATCTGTATGATCCTGAAAGATTGGCATTCACTTTGTTCATGTTAGTGAGATTTCATGTGAGCAAGCACTGAAAGAACACTTGCTTAGAAACATAGGAAATGTGCTGGATCAGACCAAAATTCATTCTTGAAAGCTATCGCTCTTTATTAAAATTCATTCTGTTCAGGAATCCCAGCTGATGATCTACCAGTGAACTTTGATCTTCCTGAATTAGGCTTCCCTTATTCTTTTTCCTAGTGTGTATGATGATTTGTTTTGTGTAAAATTCCTGACATTTTGGAAAATATTAACTCTCCTTTCATTGGCTTCCATCTAGCTGTTGAAATTGGAAGAAAAAAAAATCATAATGCCTGAAAGAATACTAACTTGCTCCTTGTGTTAGAGTCTGAGAATCCTGCCATCGTGTGGGCTAAAAATGTGAACAAGAAGCTGCATGTCCTGTTCATTTGTGTTCTGTAGGAATTATGCTACAGATGCTGAATATGTAAAAGTCTTGATAATCACACCCACACCTGCCCACACTATTTTCTAGGCAGTCACAACAGGCACGGCAGTCACAACAGGCACTGCAGTCTATCTTCACACACTGCCGAATATAAACTCTTATTACATGGTAAACTCTGTTACAAACTGAAAGGATTGATGAATGCTTTGGCTTCTTCTGATAGGTTTTGAAGAAGTATCCACACCTGTGGTGCATGAGCAAACCACCCAGACACCGCCCTAAGCTCTACATTGTAAATCTTCAGGTGAGTTTGAGCCATTTCATTGGTGGACAGAACACTTTGTTCTCTCTAGGTGCACAATGATTTAATTGCCTTCATGCATTTACTACATTACTACAAGGGCCTATAACTCAGTGGTGAAATAGTATCTGTATTCAAGAGGTTCTAGGTTCAGTTGCTGGCCTCTCCAGTGAAGGGAGAGAGTTCTCAGGTGGCAGAGATGAGAGAGCATTGGCGTCGCTCCCGTCAAGCGACGGGAGCGGGCCGCCACGGGGTGACGCGCGTCACCATCGGGCCCTCCGGACGCTCCGAGGCCGGTCCAGGAGCTGGCCTCGGAGCGTCCGGCCCGGCCGGCACTCCAGGGCCTTCTGAAAGAAGGCCCAACGCGTCAATACGGGTAGTTTTAGTTTCGCGCATGCGCAGAGACCAAACCGGTCTGCGCATGCGCAAAACAACTAAAACTACCCGTATTGATGCATTGACTACCCGTATTGACGCGCCGGCCGGGCCGGACGCTCTGAGGTTGGCTCTCAGGCCGGCCTCGGAGCGGCCGGAGATCGACGCGAAGGGGCGGGGGGGCACCCAGGGCAGGGTGCAGCCTGGTCGCCCTCAAAAAAATCGTGCCGCGGCCTATGGCAGTGCCGAAAAATACATTGGGGGGCGTCACTAGGGTGACGCGCGCACCCCGCCTTGGGGTGACGCGCATCCTAGTGACGCCTCTGTGAGAGAGAACTCTGCCGGAGACTTTGGAGAGCTCCTGATAGTCGAAGTAGGCAGAGTTGCATTACATAGACCTGACTCAGCTTCAAATTTTTGTGCGATACCTCATGATGTTGACTATTACCACAGTGTAAATGGAATCTATAGGATTGCTGTTATTTTGTTCCAGTGTTGCATGCATATCTCACCTGGATAGTACACAGATGGTTGCTTGGTTTCCAAACATAATGGAGAAGAGTCCTGGACTAGAGAATAGCATAGCCAATTATGGCCTGTTTTTAAGTGTCCTGGGGCCAGCTGGTTATTCTGAAATATCACCAGTTGCAAGTAATTGTGTAACAGGCCACGTTATTGTCAGGCATGACACTTGTCTGTTTATTTGCTGTGGTATTCTCTGCACACTCAAGTCAAAAAGTGAAAAACCACCAAGTGGCAGAATGAAATCAATGAAGGTCTGATTTAGTCATTGTACCAGGTCAGTTCTTCATTTCAGTGACATGGTCGCTATTCTATCCACAGTGGACACCAAAGGATGGTCTAGCGGCCCTGAAGCTTCATGGGAAATGCGATGATGTGATGAAGCTGCTAATGGATGAGCTAGGATTTTCCATTCCTTGCTATGACAGGTCAGCAAAGCGAGTTCTAGGCTGCAGTGTTGCACCCTTGTATACCCATGCGTCACTTTAGATATCTTATAGATATTAATGCTATTTTTCAGTCTCTCCAAGTGTTTAGGGTTCTTGCCCTTGGTCATACAGTATTATACACGGGACTTCTAATTAAGGGCAACTCTTCTAAATGTTTAGTAATGTGTTGCTGTATTATGGCATATCTCAGGGCAGAAACTGGCATCCTAGCACTTTATTGCAGTTGCCTGTTTGCAAGGAAGGTATTTCAGTCCAAAGTCTACTTTACTGTGGTGTGTGAAATATGGAATTTTTCTTGAGGCTTGGAGCTTAAGGTGCTGGGTGGGGAATCCTTTGGTAGCCGTGAAAACATTATGTATTGTATTTATTCCTAGAACAAGAGATCCCATCTTCTCTTTGGCTATTCCTCTGCGACCTGAAGAAGAAAGCAGCCACAGCCGGAAGCCTGTGGCCCCACCAGCTGGCCTTCATGAAGTGCAGCTGGGAGAGCAGCAGCAGCAGCAGATGATGCCTGTGGCTCCCCGTGGGCATCTTTCTGGTGGCTGGTTTGGTAGGGGCTGTGCAAAAGGCACTAAGAGAAAAAAAGCCTCTTGATTATGGACACTGCAAGAAGGGACACTAGATTTGCTTTTTTTTTTTTTTTAAATCTTAGGGACCAACTGAAGTTGCTAAATCAGGACAAGAACTTATATCTGCACTGGATTTAACCAGGATTGCTGGACTAACTGGAAAAACACAGCTTCTATTTTCATATGTTTTGTATAATTACTTAGCTTATGGAAAGAGAGAGGCCAAAGCCTAACATGGTTCTTGTTTAAGGGGAATTTGGCGTTTGATACTCAGGGCTGCCAATTCTTAAATATTATTTAAAAATAATAAAACTAAATTGATGTTTCTTGAAATGTGACTCTTTGTTTTTGTACAAAGTATAGAGATTGTATTCTTCAAGTTTTTTGTCAGCAGTGCTGATGCCCATCTTATTTCTGCGTTCAATCATGCAGTATCTGAGCACCTTTGGTGCCAGTTTTGGAGATGAAGGTAGCACATGAGTTGGGAGTTGAAAACTTGATTCTTGAAGATGCATCTGTGATAGAGTGGATATCGGCAGAGTGTGTGTGTGTGTGGGGGGGGGCTTGTAATTGAATTAGAAGCATCTGGTCCTCTTGGCCCTAAATAGTCTGAGCCAGAAAGGCAATTCTTATCAGAGCCATGTACAGTACTGTATGGTGTGGGCATGGCTGGAGAGAGAATGTCACCTGTCTGGGAGCAAGTGAAGCCGGCAGAGGGCTTAGGTGTCCCTAGGCTGATAAGCATCGATCACAATCTCTGGGAGGGCGGAGGCGATGGCGCAGCTAGAAGGAAAGAGGAAGTAGAACACTTTGCTCCTGCCAAGAGCTAATTTCAAAGAGGGCGGAGCATAAGCGAAGTTGGGAGAGCGGGGGCGGGCGGGCCGTTCGTTGTCACGTGAGGCAGACTGATATGGCTGCGCCCTTGAAGCCTTCACATCGTCCCTGATCAGCTGACGAGGGACGGTCCCGGCTAGTGACAGCGCCAGGGTCAGGGCATCTAGCAGCTGAAAGTCCGGCACTCGCTCGCTAGAGATGATGCGAAACGGAGCTGCGGGGGCCGCCTCTCCTTCCAAAAGCGCCGCCGCCTGCCGGCCGGTGCGTGTCTGGTGCGACGGATGGTGAGTGCGTGGGGCTCGTAAACTGTTACCAAGGAGACGGAGCCCACAGCCGGGACGCCTCCCCCGACATTTCTATGGCAACCGCATCCTTGTCACCCCTTGTCTTGTTGGGGAACACCCGACGTGTGCCCCGCGTTCCCATAGCGACGCACACGCTGCTTTTTGCTGTAGCGTGCTTGGGGTATCCTCTGGGCTTCTGTCCTCAGTGTCCTGTGTCTCTCTTCCCCACCCCGCCACGAGTCGTGACAACAAGAAGCTGTTCCCTTTCTCAACAGACCCAATCCCAGGGGCCTGGGCTCTAGTTCATGCGTGCTGCTGCTGTACCATTCTCATCAATGAGATCCTTGCAAGCGTGAGGTACTAAAGGAGAGGAGAAGGCTGCTGGCAGCAGTCTGTGAACTTTCAGTGGGGTTTACTTATGAGTAAACATGCATGATCTAACATGCATGCAAGCTTGCTAATGGAAAAGCGTTTGTCCCCCCCCCCCCCGGTTTTCTTGCTCATTGCAACTGTAACTGCTGCCCTTAATAGGACAGGCTCCCTTAATTCCTCTCTTTTTGTGACAGGTCTTTATGGTATCTTCCGTCTTGGAGTTGTCACTGAGATTTCAGATTCCACAGTACCTCCTGCTAGCACAGAATTTGTAATAGTGACATGAACTGTGTGGGCAAAAGCAATCTGCATTAGCTGAGCTTCTGGGGTTGGTCCAGAGATGGACCAATCCCAAAGCCAGGCTCTTGGCAGCGGGTTCAGTGATAGGTGGGCACCTATGGGACAATCTGATCCTGTGGATATCTTTTTCCCTTGCTGATCGGCTTGGCTCTGAAGCAGGCATGTTCATATGTTCTGATAAAACAAATTATCCCATCCAAACGAACAGAATGTTCTCATCTCAGTGCTACGTAGAAAGGACTTTGGAGCTTAGATAGGACTGTAAGCATCCGTTGAGATATTGTGTGAGTTGTCCTGTCCCCTGGATTCCCTTTAGTTTGAAGTGCCTGTTCTATTTGCCCATGGCAGTGACAATCCGCTGTGACCTAGATTAGCCCTTTATAGAGTCATGGGTTGAGTTTAATGGACCTGAATGATGTTTGCCTCGTCTAAGTTACCCATGGTTGTAAATGGGCAAGGAGGATTTTAGTGATACAAATGTACCTTTGCAGGAAGTGATATGAAGGCATGTTTCTCTGGGGTTTCAGGACTTTGCACAAATGGCTCATCCACCCTGTTTCCTCTGTTCTTCACTAGACATGGGGACAACCTAAGTCAACTACATGAACTTTTGTCCTTTCTGTATTTTTAGTATACTGCTTTCATGCCCGCCTGGTACTGCAGGAGGGTTCTGGAGTACAGTTGTTTACGTAATCCCTTTTGTATTTCCCCTTCCCTTCTCTTTCTGTCTGACTTCCAGATAGTAAGCCTGTGGGGTATTATTATTATAGGGTCTTGCTGTTTTGTTGTTCATGGACAGCGCTTAGCTTTTGCTTGGGTGTAAGGTATAGTGACAGAATCTAGAAGATCGTCATTCATCAGTCTCTTTAGTTACCAATTTTTCTTTCAACCATCTCAGGGCACTGTACAAAGGGGTTATCTCACTTTTTTCTTCTCTCAGTAATGTTTGAGATCTGTGGCCGTAGCTGAGAGATAGTGACTGGCCTGTGCTGCTTGTTGCCGAGAGATAGTAACTGACCTGAAGTCACTCAGCAAATAGTATGAGTTGGGATAGGAACCTAGGGTTGCTTCCGTGTTAGCCTTTTTCTTTGGAATTGACATTCAGTTACACAGCTACTGCAGAGAATCCAGACAATGTCATTTCCAAACTAGTTCATTCCTGTTCTTTCACGGTTGCTGTTCAGTTTTTTTCAAGTGCCCATATGTTCTTTTTTCCCCCCAGTTTCATAGGCAGTTGCAGTTCAGTCATTACAGGTATAGATGGTTGTCAGTGCTGATGTTTCATCCTTTGTAGAGGAGAGTCAAGTGACCTGTGTGGTGGTATGGCTGCTGCTGGGAGCAGCCTGTTGCCATTCTTTACAGCTGCAATTTTGAATCACTCGACTGCCTCCCCCCCCCTTCATTCTTGCAGTGCAACTAGTTGGGTCACCATCAAGATTTCCATTGCTGGTCCTAGGTCTACAGTTACCATTCCCTTCCACCCCCACCCCCAGTTTTTTTGGCTTACTAGTGTGAACAAATAATTCTTTTATATATTTAAAGTGCCATAATTCTGCAGCTGTACTGCTGCTGTTATGGCCTGAAATGGTGACCACACAGGAAGAAGCAACAGGTAGCATTCTCTGGAAATGACAGGAGGTTTTGAATCTCTTTGACTTTTGGAGTGAAGGAAAAGATCCAGGAGCCAAATACACAGTTGTCATTATAATATTGATACTCTTGAATGTTATTGCAAGAGAAATAGCCAACTAAGGTCATGAACTGTGAAGTGCCATTCCAAGGCACAAGTCAGTCATATGGCTGAAGTACATGTGTGTTGAGAATCTTAACACTAAATACAGAAACGGCACAGCCACATGTACATTCTGCAAAGAAGTGGAGCTGAAGGTGGGGAAGGCTCAACTCCTAGGAGAGGAGTGCTTGGCTTCAGTAATATTTGGCGACTGCTATCTGTGAGACTCCCCTGTGGCCTGAATTAGCCCGTATTGTCATGGGCTGGGTTTAATGGGCCAGAATGATATTTGCCTACGCCTATCAGCACAATTTTAAATGGGCAAGGAGGATGTGAGTGCTACAAACATACTGCTGCAGGAAGTAATATATAGGCACTTTGCACTGGCATTTCTGGGCTTGGCACGTATAGGCTATAGCTATAGCCTACCCTTTGGATAGTAACATGTTGTGCTATGTGGGCCTAGTGCTCAGTCATACTTCCAAGGCAAGGGGTGTTGTTTCCTTATAACCACTGCAGGCCTGGTGAGGCAACAAGAGAGCCAGGACTTTCCATCACCGATTTATGCCCTCAGCCCTCCAGTAGCCTCCCACACTGAGACTCCTGAGAGCCAGGAACCACTGATACCATCTGTCCAAAGAAGCCTACAAGACACAAGGAACAACCTTGCTCAAGGAAGAGTACACATGAAACTGTAGAGAAAATTTTAGAATTAGATGTCCTAGGATTTTTTTTAATGTTCTACTGTTTTCTGAGCTTTTTGTCGGGAGGCAGTATAAATATCTTCCTAAACAAATCCCCTTTCTCCTGTACAAATTCTCAACTTCCCCCCTCTCCCGTTGCTGTATTATATCTGTAGTTAATTTGCCTACCTGTCTCTTTCACCTCTGTGGCTAAAAGCTTGGGGGGGGGCAATTTAAGTTGGGAAAATGGCCTGGGTGAAGGGTTAACCCTTCACCAGTGCTGTGTCCACAAGCCAAAACCTACCTCCCCCCCCCCCCCCCGGTACATGACTGCTTTTTACCAAAGAAAAATATATCATAAGATCTACCCATGGATCTCCCCTGTCCCATCTAGTTTGGCCCTTAAATTCTAGCATATGCTGGTCTCCCACATCCAAGTACTGTACAACCTTTCAACTTGCACACCACTTTCTGTCCTCTTCTGTGCTTTGTATCTTCCAGTGTCCAGCTAGCAACTGAGCTAGTTTGAAGTTTCTTCACAACTTTTAATAAAATGTCTATTGTAAGAGCAGACAAAGGGCTCCTTCAGAACATGGTGCTTGGAAGCACAAACCATTTAAGTACAATACTGTATATGGTTTTGGTGCTTGCTTCATTTAGAGGCATTCATATATGCCAGGGGTGGCCAAACTGCAGCTCCTGAGCCACATGTGGCTCTTTGCTGTATAATGTGCAGCTCTCGGAAATATGTTGTTGGCTGAGCTCCTTTTTGCATCACAATTAATATAAAAGGTAAGAAATGTTCAAGCTTTATAATTTGCCAGGTATAAACCAAGAGCCCACTGGATTAAAACATAAGTTTAATGTTCATGGGGAGTAAATATATTTAAGAACTTAAATGCTTCTTAAATATTGTGGCTCTCAAACATCTGAAGATTATCGTATGTGGCTCTTACATTAAGCACGTTTGGCCACCCCTGATATATGCAGTCCTGTTAGTTGTAAACTTCCTTGCTATATGGCACAGAGATCAATTGTAGCAGTCTGGTTAATGTGCTGTGAAAGGTGAGCTTGAAATTTCTTGCATGAGCTGTAGGGCAAGGAGAGTGTACTCCATGTATGGAATGTTTGGTGTGGAGCCGAGTAGACGAGGTCAGTTTTCATTAATAGTCTCAGTGTCTTGTTAGTACTATCCCAGCATTTAATGACTTGGGTAGGACAGTCAGCCTCCCTGAGGCTGAATTCCATGAAGGAACAGCATGTCCCTGTGGAAGGAAGATCCTGAGCCTTGAAGGAAGGTCTCAGCAAAGCCTGAGAATAGTTGCAGGGGCTGAGCAAGGAGCCAAGGCCCATGGGGGGTGCAAGGGGGTAAATTGTACCCGGGCCCCGACATTTCCAGGAATCTCAGCTGGCCTCATGGAGAATGAAAGACAGAGGCCGTGCCAACTGGGAGACCTGGATGCCATATTGGTAAGCCTGGTAGACCTGGGCTCCGGAGACTTTTCTGGACATTTCTGCCCTCCCCCTGTCCGTTTTGCCCCTCCCCATTTGAAAAGGGCCCCAAAATAAACTTTATACCCCCTGATAAAATTTCTTGCTCATTCATTTTGTAACTGTGGAGCACAACAATTTCAGCTTCTTGCATGTGGTTTCTGTGTGTGTCGAAGTTCATGAACTGCTTCTATAATCTCCTTTCCCTGACTCCACTGTGTGTTTTATTGGAATGTGGGAACAGCATTAAGAACTTGGCCGTGTGGCTGCTAAATATAACCAGATGCTGGCCCATTCCATACCATCCCGTACTATCCCAACCAGATGCTGGTAAAGGGAGGCCCATTCTGAGCTGAAGTATATCACAACTGAGCACCCCATTAATAACGGCTTATCTTGAGTCTCATGAAGTGGCTGCATTCTCCGCCAGAATCGGAGATCTCTTCCTTGGTAATTTGTAACTCATGTTGACATAACTTTTGCTCTCATGCCACCTGCCTTTTTAAGTGTGAGTGTATCTTTTCCTGATTGAAACTCAAGCTTTCTAGGGCTGCGTTTGTTTTTCGGTTTCTAGCGATAGGAGCACTTGAGAGCCGGGGTTTTTTTCCCCGCTTTGTAGAACGCTCGGGTCTAGGTATAGCAGTAGACTATGTAATGGACCCTGCTTTCCTTTGGGAAAGTTAATGCAGGCGCACGCTATTCTGTCCTGCAGGGGGAATGAGATTTCCACTACCATTGCAGTGTAAAATGATTTTATCTTTAACGAAGTAGGATGTACGAGTAAATCAGCCATGTACAAAAATAGAAAATCCAGCAAAGATAAAAACAATGTCCAAAACCACAAGCGTCTTATCCAAATCATTAAGAGTCAACACTCATGGACTGAGTTTATTAAAATCCACAGCTGGGCTAGAAAAGTATCCCGACATTTCGTTTCTTACTTCAGAAACATTTTCCAGGGCAATCCGAGGATTGATAGATGGAAAGTTAGAAACATTTTCCATCTATCAATCCTCGGATTGCCCTTGAAAATGTTTCTGCAGTAAGAAACGAAACGTCGGGATACTTTTCTAGCCCAGCTGTGGATTTTAATAAACTCAGTCCATGAGTGTTGACTCTAATGATTTGGATAAGACGCTTGTGGTTTTGGACATTGTTTTTATCTTTGCTAGATTTTCTATTTTTGTACATGGCTGATTTACTCGTACATCCTACTTCGTTGAAAATAATTGCTGGCCATGAAAGCTTTCGATCAAAAAAATGATTTTAGTTTATCCTCCTGACAGAATGCTTTTCAAATTCAGAATATGTTGGGACTTTCTGCTTTTGATTGCCTTCAGGATAAAGTACCTGTGCATTTTTGTTGGCTCGCAGACTAGAGTTCCATATCAGACTTATGGAAGAATTAGTCTCTGTTTCAATGAAGATTATGTGAGAGTGCACAAAGTCTGGATTGAAGCAGGATAGGAGTAACTCCATTTAGCAGACAGGCAGCAGTTGTTAAATGCACATAATGTAACCAGGAGTAAAGCCATGTTTTACTACTTTGAGAACCCTGTGTAGTCAATAACCAGTGCAAATGGGGCAGCTATATAGGCACCTAATCCTAGTTCTGATGTGATTGGCATTCTAGTCATGATGTAGGAAGAGAGTCATAAGAGAACAGCTGGTACCAGGCCTCACAGCTTCACACAAACCCTCTTTGTCTTTTTTTTTTTTTAAATAGCTATGACATGGTGCATTATGGGCACTCCAACCAGCTGCGCCAGGCCCGTGTGATGGGTGACTATCTTATTGTGGGAGTCCACACTGATGGTAAGGAAATTATTCCATTTTGCTCCTTTGGCTGTTTCAAACGCACCCTTAGGCAGGACACCCACCTGTCTCAAAGTCCTCTTTCAAAGTATGGTAATGGCACATTCAAATAGCAAATTCTCTTCAGCCCGGGAATGTAGCCACACAGAGAATCTAGCTATCATCTGCGCATTTAGAAAAAGCACAGATTATGGCAGTGGTTCCCAAACTGGGAGGCGCGGCTCCCCTGAACCAGCCAAGGGAGCCGCGTAGTGCCACGGAAAACAGCGCAATGCCAATTGGCAGGCATCAACTTAATTTAGGGAGCCGCGGCCAATGGTCAAGGAAGCCGCAGGTCAAAGTTTGGGAAACACTGGATTATGGGATTATTTCTGGATCTTGACCCGTATTAGGTTTAAAAGTGCAGAATTACCCATTTCAGGCCAGACCCAGGACCGGAATCCTGCTGTTCGACAGTGGAGGCAAGATTGCTCCTGACAGGGTAAATTCATGTAAATGCAGCTATTTGCAGCAGTTCTTGTTCTGTGCAAGGCCACCTCAGGTATGCAGTCTCTGGAGATGGTGAACCGGAAGCACATGAGTTTGCGCTTCCCAGCAGTAGCCAAAGTATACTCATCTAGTTGCTGACTCGCGCCATATTTTCTCCAGGTAGTCTTCTTGAGTGCACAGATCCACAAGGATTATTCCTTGGAAAATATTTGGTGACAGAATGACTGAGAGAACCAGGTCTCAGCTTCTGGGTTTGTAGCCTTCACACATTTGTCAGCTTCCTATGGGCTGCTGTTGCTGGGTGGGTAGTTACCTCTTAGGGCCAAGAATATTTAACTTCTGTCTCTGGGTAAGAGGTGTTGTTGGGTGGTTCTAGACAGTGGCTTTAGCACAGCCATCTTCTTACAGTTCCTTAGTTTAGAATCCTGTAAACCCAGTGCAACAGCAGACTCTCTCTAGTTTGAGCTATTGCCCTACTTCCTTGATCCAAAGCATGACTTGGGCTGAAATCCTATACTGTACATGCTTACCTGGCGGTAAGTACCACTGAATTCAATGACACTTCTGAGTCGAAATGCCTAGGATTGCACTGTTGGAAGAAAGAACTATTAAAATCTGTGTGCTTTGGGAAAAAAACATTCTTTTTAAACTAAAACTTTTGAATACATATTTTGTGGATTCTGTCCTTTTGGAAAGAGTTAAAAACATAAGAATACAAGAAGAGCCTTGCTGGATCAGGCCAACTTGGGTCCATTTAGGCAAACTTCCTGTATCTCACAGTGGCCCACCAGATGCCTCGGGGAATACACAAGATACCTGTATCTTGTTGCCACTCCTTTGCATCTAGCATTCAGAGAGAGGCTACCTCTAAACCTAGAGTTTGTATACAGTTATCATGACTTGTAATCTGTGATGGACCTTTCCTCCATAAATCTGTCCAATCCCCTTTTAAAAGAATCTAGGCCAAGTGCCATCATGACATCTTGTGGCAAGGAGTTTCACAGATTAATTACATGGTGGGTAAAGAAATATTTCCTTTTGTCTGTTCTGATTCTCCCAACTAGTCAGTTTTAGTGAATGTCCCCTGGTTCTGATGTTCTGAGAGAGGAAAAAGAACTTCCTTCTCTCCACTTTTCCATCCCATTCATTATTTTATATGTCTCAATCATGTCCCTCCTCAGGCACCTTCTTAGAGTGAAGAGCCCCAAATGTTGTAGCTTTTCCTTATAAAGGAGGTGCCCCAACCCAGTAATAATTTTGAACACTCTCTTCTGCACTTTGTCCGGTTTCACTGTATCCTTTTTGAGATGTGACGACCAGAACTGGACACAATATTCCAGTTGTAGCCTTACCATCGATTTGTTGTGAGGAATAATATTGTTTTATTCTCAATCCCTTTTTTAATTATCCTGAGCATGGAATTGGCCTTCTTCACTGCCACTGCACACTGGGTCGACACTTTCATCTAGCTTTCCACCAGCACCTCCTCAAGATCTCTCTACTGATCTGTCACAGACAGCTCAGAACCCATCAGTGCATATGTGAGATTTTGATTTCTTATCCTAGTGTGCATCACTTTGCACTTACTTACATTGAAGTGCATCTGCCATTTTGCTGTCCATTCCCCTAGTTTGGAGAGATCCTTCTGGAGTTCTTCACAATCCCTGCTGGTCTTCACCACCAGGAAAAGTTTAGTGCCATCCGCAAACTTGGCCACCTTGCTGCTTATCCCCAATTCCAGGTTGTTTATGAACAAACTGAAAAGTGCAGGTCCCAGGACTGATCCTTGGGGAACACCACTTTTCACCTCTCTCCATTGTAAAAATTGCCCACTTGCACCCACTCTCTGTTTCCTGTTCTTCAACCAATTCATAATCAATAAGAGGATTCTGCCCTCTTATTCCCTGAATGTTGAGTTTTCTTAGGAGCCTTTGGTGAGGGACTGTGTCAAACACCTACTGATAATACAGATGTATAATATTAGATCATTATTTGATGGGGCTTCTCAGACTCCTCTTAGAGTTTTGGTAGATGTCTGCCCTTCCATGAGGTCTAGAAAATTTTTTAAAAAAAATAAAACTGAAACTCTGCTGGATTCCAGATACAAACTTGTTTTACAAGCTGATAGATGTATAGCATGCACACAGGCCTGATGTTAACCAATAATGTTTTCTCTTTTTGTCTCAGAAGAGATCTCCAAGCATAAAGGTCCTCCTGTCTTCACTCAGGAGGAGAGATACAAAATGGTGAAGGCTATCAAATGGGTGGACGAGATTGTGCCAGGAGCTCCCTATGTCACAACACTAGAAACTCTAGATAAATACAACTGTGACTTCTGTGTACATGGGAGTGAGTATCCAATCTTTTTGTAGTGCATTATGTCTGCGTGGAGACTGGATGGACTCAGCAGTGGCTTTTGGGATAAAATATTTATATTTCCTAGGAGAAATCACTTTGTTCTCTTTGCCAGTAAGTCTCCTGTTCATTCTCCACCCTGGACTTCATCACTTCCACAATGTACAGCAAGGCCATGGAGATATGTATTGATAGGTATTAGGAGGTTGCCTCTTGCCGGAAATAGAGCAGAGACCGGCTCTGTCTGCAGAATCACACTCACGTTATCCAAGGGCCAAGGGCCCATCCAAAAAGCTGCTTGGTTTAAGTATACAGTGTTGTGCTTATCCTCACCTGGGAAGAGCTGCTAACCAAAGTGTCCCCCGGATTTAGAGAGAGCAGGTCTGCTTATACACCAGGTGACCATAACTACAGTCCAGGGTGCAATCTTAGGCTTCTGCTGATCAGGCTTCCCAAACCATTCCTCCTGTTTGTCTATAGTAACCTGGTGCTCTTTCACAGATGACATCACACTTACTGTGGATGGCAAGGACACTTATGAGGAAGTGAAGAATGCGGAGAGATACAGGTAAAGCCCTCCTTATAACTAATGCGGCTCTGCTTGGCGTTTGTGTCTGTATCAGAATCGTGGGCTGAGACACTACCTGTATTTAATTCATTACATTTGTACCTGGCACCTCCATATTGCTCAGAACGTGTATGTTTGGCTTCCAGGTGTTCTCCTATACAAGTCCTGGCCAGGCACAAACCCACTTAGTTTCAGTAATTAAACTGCATCAGACTCCTTCTGACCATTGTCTGGGTTCATTCCTATGTCCTTGGCTCCCAGGCTTTCAACTATGAACTTTCTCAGGGATATTCTCAATGCAGTAAGCAGATGCAAATGTGAGGATACTGTGAATAACCATTGCCAATGCCTCTGTCTTACTCTGAGCTTGTCTGATTGCAGGGAATGTAAACGCACTCAGGGAGTCTCCACCACAGATCTGGTTGGCCGTATGCTGCTCATGACCAAGGCTCACCATACCAACATTGTGAGTCAAACAGAGAGATGGCAAGTTTGGCAGGAGAGAGGGGGCTTCTTGGCCACATTAATTTTCTGTGGCACTCAGGGAATCTGGTCCAAGATTGCTTTCTGGGTGGGCTACAGTAATGTTTCTGAGCTTTACAGGATGTTCCTGGGCAAGGCAGCAATCTCTCCACTCATCCCAGTGATCTGTGCCAGGGCTAAAACTGCTTGGCAGAAGGCTTGTAGACAGCAGGTGCCAAAAGCAAAGAGAAAAGCATATGTTTTGTGAAATGGCCTTTGCAACGTGTAAATAATCTGTTAGCGTTTAGACCTTCTGGACTGTGTGGGTGAGAATGGAAGAGAGGGACTTGGAGGGAAAGTGCTTTTTGTGTAGGTCATCAGATGGCAGCGTTGGGTACAGGGAATAGAAGATTGGGTGGGCTACAATAGCGAATGGTGGGGATCACGGGTTAAGGGTGTTAGGGTATGTGTGTGGCAGTGTCAGGTTGCAGCAGTGTCCCAGGTGGGCGGCGTGATTTATCTTGAGGCTATAGCTGCCAGTGTGAAATAAATACATTTGATACTGTGCATCTTGTGCTGCGTATGGTTAAAGCCAAACAGTGTCCTACTGAACATTTGTGCCAGTTCCGGTTGAGACCTTATCTTTGGAAAGTGAATATAAAATGTTCAGTGTGCAAATCTGAGTCATGGCAGCTATGCCTTGTTCGACTCAGAGCCCCCCCCCCTTCCCATTCTGAATTAGAGGCTTCTGTGAGACTTTTTCACCATTGACACGTACTCTTCCTCTCCCAGGATGAAGATATGGACTATCGGAAGCACACAGATAACTTTGGAAAGGTGAATACCAGCTCCAGTGCTCACAGCTGAGACCAAGGACAGTTTTCTTGGACACTATGCAATCTGTGCTGCTGTATCAGATTGTGGTTTTTTTCATGCTCAGTGACACCCAGAGCAAATCTGGCTTTGCGAGTAGCCAGATGGGAGAGAAATTGCTGGATTCTTAATAGTTCATAATCAGAGAGTACTGTATATAAGAAACCTAAGTGGCTCATTTCAGACTCGCAGCGCAATCCTGTGTAACTCTTGCACCGGTGTAACAGTAGATCCACCAGTGTAAGTGCGCTTATGCCAGTGTAACTTGCCATACGCCGATGGACACAAAACAGAAACCAGCGTAAACCTTCTCGGACGTTGTGCACGCGTAGTTCAGACGCAGGAGGACGGGCACCAGCGGAGTTGTGCTGGCATCTGTCCTGCGTCTGAGAGGGGTTACGCTGGTGTCCGTCCTGTGTTCATTGACGTACGGCAAGTTACACTGGCATAAGTACACGTACACCGGTGGATCTACTTTTACACCGGTGCAAGAGTTACACAGGATTGCGCTGTCACTCCTATTACAGAGGTCTGAATGGGTGTCAAGACATGGAGTGAGTTAAAACCTAAGCCTGTTTACGTCATAAGATGCTGTGTTAGAATGGATCCTAGGGATGCCAAGCTGCAGTCCAGAGATATCCTCTGCACCTTAAATCTCCCTCTGAATTGGGAGATGAGGCAGCTACAGCTTCTCTGCCCATTTTCCCCATGTTGTTTTGTTTCCCTGCCCCTCTCTTTCCTGCCTGCTGTAATGAGCAGGGTCTTCAGTTGGGAGATGACAAAGATGAAAGGAGCAGGCGAGAGAAACTAGGACTGCTTCATCTCCCAGTCCAGCGGCAGATAGAAAGGCACAGAAGGCACATTTTTGAGAGGCATTTGTGAAAGGACAAACTTGTTGGTTTAGAAGTCAGGGCAACTCTGTGATTAAGGAGATTATTTGGGGGTTGCTACAATGGGTTCTAATCCTATCAAGACTTCACAAGAATTCCTATTCACATTGTCTGGAGGTATTTGGAATGCCTTAAATATGTGGCCTCTTTTTGTTTATATAATAGAGGGAGTTATGTGGGAGATTATTGTGCCTTGAGAAACTGCGTGACTTTATATGATCTGCTTCCATTCTTAACACCATTCTCACTCTGGCCTCAGGGATTGTAACACACAAAAGATCTATTCTGTTCACTGAACTAGTGGTAGAAGTAGTACCCAGTCTGGTCACATGGTGGCACTCAAGCTCCATTCTACTTTTCAGAGTGCTTGCTGGTGCTGTTACCTGCTCTAGTGATTTCCCGGTTTTTTAATCTTTCACACTATTGTTTGCACAATAAAACAGAAAATAGAGCAGGAGCAATAGAAAGGACTGGGAAAGGAGGGTCTGGATGTGTGTGGCAGGGCTTCTCCTTTTGGTACTAAGATACAGTACGTACATTTCAAAGACTTTAACTCTCTGCATCTTTCATTAGATATTATAGAATTTTTTAAAGTACTTAAAACTTCCAGAAGAGTAGCCAACATATATGCAAAATCCAATAGGCATATTTCAATAAATAAAGAATTACTCTTTTTGGGAGGAAATGAAACATTAGTTCATATTCTCATTTGATAACTCAGTCACTATGTCTTATCAATGATAAATCATCACCTGATTTAACCAGTGAGAAATTACTGAACACACCAAATGGTAGTTTAAAATATTAAATGAGGGAAGAAGCACACTTTTATGTTGTTGGCTGAAAATAGGATCATTTCTTGACAGAATAAAAGACCAGTTTAATATACTTTTATGAGTGCCACAAAGACGAAAATAATCAGTATTTTTAAAACAACTGAAGTTTAAACAAGTGTGTCCCATTCATTTTCCCAAGTTCTTACCTATCGGCATTCAAAAATTGTGTAATTTGTAGTTCACAAATTTATCAGTGTAGGTTTATCTTGTTTGTTAGGAGCAAAATCTGAAGTAGGAGGAAATGACTGGCCTCTGTACACTATCATGCCCTTCCCTTGTTACCCAAGCACTCCCAAAATAAAGGATTCCTTCATCAGTAAGAGAGTTTATGAAGAACACCTAGATTACTTGTTCTTTTGTGAATAATATAACCATATGAGCCAAGAATGAGCTATGGGTATGTGTTTTGCATTTGATGTACAGTACTCATTATTTTCCTTTCAGCTATTATGTTCCTTGGAGTCCAAAGTGGTGATATACCGTATTGGTCTGAGTATAAGACTCACTTTTTTCTCCTAATTTAAGTTTTTTAACTAGGGGTGCGTCTTATAATCAAGCTGTTGCAATTTAATGCCAGTGATTTAATTAAATTTTTTTAATAGCACCACACTTTAAGGGTGCGTCTTATAATCAGGTGCGTCTTATACTCGGGACAATACGGTATATACCGGTACTGTCAGATCTAGGAAAGAAAAACAACAAATTGTGGTTTTTATATACAGTACTGTCTTGCTCCAACTTCTCCTTCTAGGAGCAAGTTTGTTCCCTTTAAATAATTAGATTTAGTTACCCCACCCTGGGTACCAAATGGTCTTAAATTATTTAATTCAATTCCAATTGGGCATCACCCCACTCCCTTTTAATACAATTTCTATCTGAAATTGTCTCCCTTAAATGCCCGCTTTGACTGATAAACACCTCTCCTTTCCTCTGATGCTATGTGCAAAAACGACAGCTGAATTCCTCTGGACAATTAACAAAATTTATTGCTTTACAGCAACCCTTATCATAAATCTCCCTAATGCCAAGCAATACCTCTGTAAAACAGTCCACAGAAATAAGACAGCCGCAGCTGTCTTACTTCTCCCCAAAAGTCTCCCTCAAACTGGTCTCTTGGGCAGCAGAGCTTTCTCCGTCGGATTTCTCCAGTCTCTGGTCCAAGGTCACCAGTCCTTCGGCTTGGCAGAGTGTCCAGCAGCTCCTCCAGCGCCTTCCTTCGGCGTGGCAGCAGCGTTCCGTCCTCTGGCGAAGTCCTTCAGCAAGCTAGGATCAGACCTCAGCAAGATGAGAGTCTTGCTGCAATCTTGCTGCTTTTATATCCTTAAGTTCCAATTAGTGCTAATTGGGTGCAGCTGCCTGCGAGCCACACCCATTGCACTCAAAGTCCCAGCTTCTTCCTAATTAGTAGCAACACCTGTGGGCCACGCCCAATTGCTTTCAGGTGTGCTTCCACCCACAGTCCTGGGCGTTGACCCCTTGCTGCCCAGTCCTGTCAAAGTCCTGTCAAAGTTCAAGTCTTCATCTGTTAACTCCTTGCTGCCCGGATCTGTCAACAAGGGTCCACTGCTGACACCACACTTGGCTCCTGCCAGTCTTCTGGATCTTCTTCCACTACAAGTACTGCATGATTTCCTGCCAAAGTGGAGTAATAATTCTACAATACCGTAGCATATGCATTAAATTAATAGTTGGAACTCTACAGCACCAGTATCCGGTTGCTGAGAGCAATTCTCCTTAGCCAATTGTAAAAGTATCCAAGAATTTAGCTGTGGGGTACCTTGTGGCCATGTAGCATGCCTGTGCTACTAAACTGCCCTTTAGTATAGTCCTATCGCAGCCCTGCTCAGTGAAGCCTCCCCAAGAATTGTACTCCTTTCTCTAGGGCCCTAAAGGTCACAGCCCCTGGACTGGAGTCTCTCAGTTCCTGCAGACGTCCCAGAAGATAATTCAGTTTGCATCTGGCAAGGAGCCACAACCAGGAGACACCATAATCTACGTGGCTGGCGCCTTTGACCTCTTTCGTATCCTGAATCTGCTCTTTTTGCAATGGATAGAATGGGGGGGGGGAGTGTGTCTTTGGGGGAAAATGTGGGATTCCAACAGCCTGTGATGGGGGTTTCTGTACCCCAGGTCTCTAGCAATCTTTCTGTTTACAGGGAATGGGACAATTGAGCTTCATTGTTCTTGGTGTGGCTATTGAATGCTAACCACCCTAACCTTATCAAATAGCAAGCAGTTCCTTGGGCTATTGCAACCCTCTTCTCAGTTTCTCCTGACTCCTGCAGTGGTGTGCGCGCACTGAACCTCAGATTCTTAGCAATTTGTCAAATATTAAGGACTCAGTGCATCCCTTCTCACTTCCCCTGTGAAACTGTGTATAGCAAGAATGCTATGCTGAGATAGCTAGTCTAGCTCAGGTCAGTCAGATGGGAAAAGGTGGCATATAATGCTCTTGAATGAGCTACAGACTCTAATAGCTTACCTTAAGGAAGCTGAGCTTTTCCCAAGTCGGACCATGTCATGTCCCCTGGTGGCTTGCCTCCCTCTTGTTATATTCCAGTGGGTTAGACTGGGACTACTGTCACTGGAACTGTTATGGGAGGGATATGGCCAGTAAAATGTATGTAAAGACATATCTTTTAACAGGACTCATCGTATTTCTGTGCTTACCCCACCCCACCCTCACAATGAGTTGAAAAGATTTACTTATCAGTGATTTGAATGCTTTGTCTGTGTTGCCTCTTCAAGCACAGCAGCAGGAACATGTGTCCATTTTAACATTTGTTGATTACTTTTTAAAAAGGAAAATCCCTTGACAAAGAGCTGCAAAACTGCTTCTTGGTTCAGGATGGTGATGGCTTGTGACATTGCACGTGCCAACCAATCAGTGCTATGCTCTAGTTTCTGCTCAGCCTGGCAAGAACTGGTTTCCCCTGAGCTTGATCTTGGATAGGGAATTATATATCTGTATACACAGTGTGGTGAGTATGCTTCTGTGGCAGTTGGAGTGCTCCAATAATGTATGTCTGTGTGCATTCAAACTCGGATATTCACAACAGTTACTAACAAAAAGAAGCATAGAGTCTGTGGGAAGCAAAAGTGTCCCTTTTTTAAAATCTCCTTTACGCTAAGCCACAGCCTTGTTCCTTAATGAATACGTTCTTCAGATATCGGACACGTGGATTTCCTGGAAAAAGTACACCAGTTGGCAGAGCGACCTTATGTAATTGTGGGGCTGCACTTTGACCAGGTGGGTCTCAGTGCCATTGTACCTGGCCTCAGGGGGAGGTGGGGCCATATTACAAAGTTCCTTTTCATCTGAGACCAGCTGAGGAGGTTAGAAGTGAACGTCTCCCTTGTGCCAGTGCTGATTGGTGTGCTTTTCCCACAGGAGGTAAATCTCTATAAAGGCAAGAATTATCCCATCATGAATGTGCATGAGCGAACCCTCAGCGTTCTGGCCTGCAGGGTGAGTATTTGGTCAGAATCTGCTTCTTATAACCCAAGGCATAGGCTGAAGGTGTATGAGGCTGCAGTGCTGAAGCTGAGCAGGTCTGATTCTAGTCAGTACCTGGTGGATGGGGAGATTCTGGGGAACCCCTTACCTGTATGATGCCTTTCTGTGGAAAGAAAGTGGGTTATACAGGAAATAAATGAACGTGCTCATGACCTGCTTTCTGTGCTGAGAGCTGCCATGTTTTTCCCAAGAAGTGGGATGATGGTGTTCTTCAGTCTTGTCCTGTGTCTTTGGAATTTTAAAGTGAGTGAGGGGAGGACGACAACTTCATCTCCCTGTGTGCGTGTGTGAGAGACTGACTGACTGACTGACTGACTGACTGACTGACTGACTGACTGACTGACTGACTGACTGACTGACTGACTGACTGACTGACTGACTGACTGACTTGTAAGGGGATCTTAGAACCAGTGATCATGTAATGGCTGCTATTATGCTTGTGCTACTGAATGAGTTATGTCCAGGGGGTTATAGCATTTTGCACTGAACAAAACCTTTGTTCTTCCCTGTGGTACTACACTAAATGTTGCAAACTAACATCAATAACTTTTTCCTCCTGCTAATTCAGAATAAAACTTCCTTGTAAAATTAAAATAAGGAAGGGAGCTTATAGGTAATGTTCAAGATGTTGTTGGCTTTGGGTGGGCCAGTGGGGTTGGGTGTGGCATAGGCTGGAGGTTGTGCAGAGTGAGCTGTGCTGAATGCAACTCTCAAGTCCCTTCCACAAGTCCTCTTTAGTTTCTAAACCCTCCTGCGCAGGAGTTTGTTGTGTTTTACCTTAAAACATTTATATCCCACCTTTCCCTGTTGTAACAAAAGGCCCAAGGTGGAGTAGCCATGGCTATCCCAAGGTGCCCCAGCACCTGGGCTGGTGTGCCAAATGACAACACCCCCTTACCTGGTAGCACATCAGCTGCGGCTGTCTCCACTCCTCCTCATCCCACTCCCTTGATTTGAAAAGGAAGAAGAGAACAAAGTAGAGTGGGGAGCCAACGCGCCTCTGGCAGGAGCAGTGGAAGCGGACATCCCTCGCCAGTCTGCCATCAACGTGACTGACTGCCTCAGTTGGCCTCATGGATGGGCAAGACTTGGATGTTGCCCAAGCATTTCCAGACTTTTCTCTCCAACCACAGGAGCTTTTTTAAACAACCAAATCAGAACTCCTCAGGTTTCTGCAAGACACTACTACATTTTTCTCTAGACCTTGTAGCTGACATTTCTTGTAATGATGATGACCATGCAAATGTCCAACTCCCTTCCTTGAAGTCTTACTGGCATTGTGCTAAGTTCTATGGCTCTCTAGAGGTGCAAGATGCTGTAGTTGGTGTTGCCTAGTGGAACCGCCCAATGCCCAAGAATTTTTTTTCCTGTTCCTTACAATCAGAATTCAAGTAACTAGACTGGGGACTGGCAGATGTGGGAATCTAGAGTCATGGTTGTCTTCTATCTAATCTATCTCCCTTCAGTATGTTTCTGAGGTGGTGATTGGAGCTCCCTATGCAGTCTCTGCTGATCTGCTGGATCATTTTAAGGTGAGTGCGTCATCTCTTTGGGTTATGTGTGTGTCGGTTAGATACTGTCTCTGCATATAAACATATGTTCAAGAAACAGTTGTTAATAGGAAGTATCTATGATCTTGCACATTGGAAAGACCACTTGCTTCTCAAGTGACTTCAAGACTGATCTATGTAACAATAGGAGTGAGTTCTCCCTGCCTTTATTTGAGGCACTAGCCCGAATCCACAGTTGCCATGGCTTGATAACGGTGTGAAACAAAAGAAGGGTGGGGAGGGAAAGCAGCTTCTGGTGTGGGCAGTTTCTCACCTATTGAAAGCTTTCAACTTAAAAAAAAAAGGCACAAAGAAGAAAAACTGGAGTGCACTTACGTAGATATGCACTTAGACTTATATTAACACAATTGAATGTTTGGACAAATTAAAAACATTGTTCTCTGGTAGAGGAAGGAGGCATTCCATATCAATGGGAATAGCCTGCAGCACCACTTCAGACATGGGGAGATGCTGCTGCTACTCTCACGTGCTATCCAGTGCTCAGGCAGTCGCATCAAAATGTGTGCACTCTGCAGCAGTGCTTCTGGGAATGGTTGTAGCTTTTCCCAGGTACTGTTTGGTACATTGCAGGGTCGGCAGTTCGATTCCCGCGACGGGGTGAGCGCTCGTTGCTTGGCCAGCTCCTGCCAACCTAGCAGTTCCAAAGCATGTTAATGCGAGTAGATAAATAGGTACCGCTTGCGGGAAGGTAAACAGCACTCCGTGTTCCAGCCGCATGCTACGCGCTGCGGCAAGTAGTGTCATGCCGGCCACATGACCACGGAGGTGTCTTCAGACAACGCTGGCTCTTCGGCTTTGAAATGGAGATGAGCACCACACCCTAGAGTCGGACACGACTGGACTTAATTGTCAGGGGGGATGCAATGTTGACCATGCTGGGAAAGGAAAAAGCATGTATGTGTGTACTGTGGGCAATTATTGCTGCTGTTTATAGCCTACTTTTCAACAAAATGGTTCACAAAGCAGTTTATCTCTTCCTACTCACTGAAAAGTTATCCTCAGTTCACAGTCTGTGTACAGTTCTCTGTTGGATATGAGGGCGGGGGAGAGACGGGACAGATAGGATGACATTTTGTAGTATCAGGAAGGAACTACCCAGATGGTAAGAAGGTAAGCTATGATGCTGTGAAGAAGATGGTAAACTAATGAGTAGCTGCCAATTCTTCTGGTACTACCATGGTAGTATTGACCATATTTTTAGGGTTAATTGCTGGCTGTAGTGTCTATTGGAGATCAGTACTTGAGGTATACCTCCTGTGTCAGAAGCTTTCATAGGTGCCCATGTTATAATCTAGACCAGGGGAGTCTATGAACTAAGGTGACGGTGGATTTCTGCTTACTCTCCAAAGGTGGATCTCGTGTGCCATGGGATGACTGAAGTGGTACCAGACAAGGATGGGTCAGACCCATATGAGGTAAGGGGTGAAGATTGCTGCAACCCTTTCTTTGCTTCCGTGTTACTATTGTCTGTGGCAATCTCCAGGGTAGCGCTGAGAATGACCACCACATTCCCTTCTGGGAATCTGTGCTTCTCCCCACTACATCAAAACATCCCATCACATCAAAACTGCACATATACAATATACTTTGCCATCCAGGAGGTTGACTTCACACATTCAACATGCTATTGCCATACATGCAAGTTAGGTTCCACTGCCATCAGCAACATTGGGTCAAGGTCACGGGAGTGGTGCCATTGAGGGGTCTGACTGTCAACTGACAGAGCCTCGTCGTGTTGAAGTGACAGCAGAGTCTTGATTGACCTCTTTGCTTCGCTTCTCTCACCTATGCATTCCAATGCAGTCGTGCAACACTCTTGTGTCTTCTCTGGTTTCTTCTGAGACTGAACTGACTAAAGGCTTCAGAGACAGGAGGCCAGTTGTGTTAAAGCACTAGGCAGTTTGCTTAGTTTTAACCAAATCAAAGGAGAAGATTTATTAGGAATTAAAATGGAACAAGGGAAAAACAGACAATACTTCAGATCAAGAGGCAACGTTCAAAATAAAGTAAACATGAATTCTAACTAAGACTTCTCTGACATAAATGGTCCACTATAATTCAGCATCTTCCTGGCACTGGAGAGAAAGATCTTCTTAAGAGGTAACTCTGCCCCACTTGGACAGCATCATATCTTTCATCTTGGTTTGATTAGCATCTTGCAAGGCACAACATACAACTTAGTTTTTGCATCTCCTGCACATTGAGCTCCTTAGCACAGTGTTAGCTCTCTTTTGTCCCATTTTGGGGTGCTTAGTCATCGTCCCCCAAGCGCCAATAGGCTGCTTTAAAAAATTAATGGCCATCCAAATTTCTGTCTTCCAAGTCAGATGAGTGAATTGAACCAATGACTATATGTGGGGATCTAGAAAGATTTTGGTTAAGGCTATTGTTCTTTGGGGAAACTAGACAGTCATGGGCTTTAATATACACATGAGAGGGGAATGCTATGTGGATATGTGTCCTAAAGCCCTAGGCAAAAAAGAGAATGTGACTAATCATGCATTGTTCTGCTTTTATATGTCCACTTCTGTTTTAAGGATGATTTTTATTGCTGCTCTTAACCTGCTGCTTTTTTGTTGCTCTCACATTATGATTTTATGTACGTTGATTTTTTAATTTTGTGAGAAAAAATACATTGAAACACAAACAGAACAAAACAATTACAGAAAAAGATACATATAAAAAGGGGGAAGAAAAATAGAAAATATATATTAAAGAGATATTTGAGCAATCTATACTATAGCATACTTCACACACTATACATAGAAAAAAGCTTCCAAATGTCCACAAATATATCCATTCGTAGTTATTGTCTGTAAGCCATTCATTCAAAGATTGATAAAGTCAAAAGGTCTTCAGTTCACTGACTAATAGTAAGAGGGCATTGATGCCTTTGTTTTATGTACTGATTTTTAACAATTGTTTTAATGCAGTTTTTAGAATGTCTTATTGTTAGCTGTTTGGGGCATGTAAGTGCGGAGGAAAGGAGGGATAAAAATTAGTTAAACAGTAATTCCTGGGTCAGCCTCGGTGTACACAAAACACTGCCGTTTAAGGGGGAAAGGGGGGTTCTCAGGAGAGGGGTGCTTGCTTGTGACGTTGACTATAACCCGGATGACAGTACATAACGGATAAGCAAGTTTCCTTCTGGAGGGTGTTCCTTTAAATGGATGTGTGGGCAGCTGGATGACAAGGGTATTTGTCTGTCTGGTGTTCATAGTTTGTGGGGATTGTCCAGTCATGTGACCAAGTGCAAAGCTTTTAGTTGTGATGGCTTTGAGAAAGCACAGTTCCTCTTCTTTCTTAACCATACTGTGATGCCTGCTCTTTCCACAGCTGCGGCACATACATGCATGAGGCTTTTGTTTTGACAAATGCCATTACTAACTGATTGGGAATGCCAAAGGGATGCTTGTCCTGCATCACTCTCACTCTGTTCTCCATGTCTGCAGGAGCCCAAGAGACGTGGAATCTTCCGGCCGGTGGATAGTGGCAACAATCTTACCACAGATCTGATAGTGGAAAGAATAATTAAGAACAGGTTGGCTGCCCTTGACTTCGGTTCATTTTATGTCTGGCACAATAGGCTACCATGCTGTAAACTCGCCAATATTGCCAGCTCACTTACTGTGATTTGGGGGGCCCTATACTAAGAGCCAATAGTATTGGCAACTAAATTGGAATTTGCCAGAGGGAGAAAGAAGGAACGGAAGCTAGACACAGACCTGAAAACAGGTCAGAAGTATCATTTGAATGCTCATAAAGAAAAGTGGCCATTGGAGCAGAGATTCTGTGCCCTGCACAGCTCTTGCTCCTCATAGATTCAAATCTACATTAATCTCTGACCTACAATGCTCCTGCTTCCTTCCCACTGTCACTTCTGACAATGCCCGGTATAGAATGAATTCTGTGAAAGCATACATTGCAAATCTGAATAAGCAAAATTGAGCTGAATTGGTGATTATTATTTTTTCTTGGAGTGCTGAATTTGAGCAGAAACGGAAGAGAGACTGGTGGTAACAATCCTTCCTTTTGCCTCTGTATTGTAGTCTGATGTTAATGTGGCTACCAGTAAGAGTGGATAAGAGTCTTACACGTGCTATTTTGCTGGAAAGTGGTGTGTTAAGTCTCTTTTGGGAGGAGCCAGTTTGTGTCCCAGGCAATCCATTGTGACACTGGATTGTCCTGGTGCTGTTTATTCCTGTCTGGGCTATTTGAGGGAATAGCGCAGATGAATCTGTGGCTTAGGTTGTTGGGGCATGGCTTTTTCCAGACAACGTTGGTTGCTCCTATCCAAATATCATGATTTCCTGGCTCTGAACAAGCTTCCAGGTACCTATGAGAATGTATTGTTGCTGAAGGCATTGCATCCTACATAGGAGGCCTCCAGTGGCTTGCTTGTGCAGAGTTAAGGCAGCATATAGTGGAAATGAGCAGATTGGCTGAGTGACTTGTGGATCTTTGGGTCATTGCAGGCTGGAGTTTGAAGCCCGGAACCAGAAGAAAGAAGCGAAGGAACTGGCTGTGCTGGAGGCCATGAAAAGGAGGGAAGAGGCGGCAGCCAAGCAGAAGGCAAGCCCACTGGGCCAAGAGGACCATGAGAGCTAGCATGGGGAAGCGTGCAGCAGAATCCTCCCCTTCTGAAGCTGCAGCATTTTCTGGGGGACAGGATGCTGCTGCCGCCAACCTCAGCCAAGGCCTGCTGCGGTCACAAACTTCCTGGCCTCCAGTGCACCAGCGGCATGTGGGGAAGATCCAGGGTGCTCCCATCTAATTAGCCAGGCCCACTCCCATGGGGAGATTTTAACATTGCCCTCCCAATAACAGGTTTCCTTAATTCCAGTGAATGTGCAACACTGCGTGGTTTTACCTTCTGGCAGTTTCTGACCTATTGGAGCTGGGGATTCACTCTGCTTAACTTCTTTTGGAGTTGGTTTTCAATCTTAAAATCTGACCTTTCTGGCCTGGCATATAATGCCTTCAAACCGATAGCTTCCAAGGGTACTGGAGTAGGGCAGGCCAGATGCCCTTGGAGGCTTCCTCTTTGCTTGAAAATGGCTGCAGACTGGCCATTACATTTCCCTCCTAATTCAAAGGGGTTAAGGGAGAGGTACAGTGTCTAGACATCCTGTTGCTGCTTCCATTGACTTGTGTCTTGTGCGTTTAGAATCCTCCAAAGTTGTAATGGTGGATGGAGCTTCTTGTGTGCCCCAGAGTTTCCCAGTGGCAGACTGTGCCCTCTCTTCCTTGTGCATATCTATTGGCTAGGCACATGGTTAAGCAAGAGATTGGTGGGGCTTTAAAACTGCTTGTTTCCCCATCGCAAATGTTTGTGTAAAATGGAAATCTCACTGCGGCTATAGCTTCTTGCTCCAATACCCTGTGGTGGTTCACAACTGGGGCTTCGTACGCATTCACACTGGCTCGAAGGCTCTTGCCTCAGCAAGACAACCCAGCATTCAGTCCAGAGTATTGAAGTGCTTTATACCACCCAGACTGGATGCTTTGTGGTGCGGCCTACTACATTACTTGTCCGAGACCTCTTTCTCATACATGGTGAGGAACGCTTTGGGGCTGCTTATGGGGGCAGAGGTCTTTTTCTATCTCACTCTCTCTTGTACATTTTCAGCAGTAGACATTAATAAAATGTTGAAGACTTGCTTGTGTGTCAGTGACTGAAATTAATTCTTGGGGATGGCTGATGTTTTTGGTCTAACCAAGTGAGGAAGTTGAAACCCTCACTGGGGGAAGCAGGTGGGTGGAGAGGACCCCTGAGATTGTGATGATGAAGGATGTCAATCCTCCCTTCTCGTTATGGGGTGGTGAAAAATGTAGTTGTCATTTCTCCTCCATTTGCCGTGTGTGTAAAGCAGGTCTCTGTACTACTCCCCAGGGCTGTGTTGATATCTCCTCCTTGTATTTGCATTAATAACTGTCAATAGTGAAGGCACCTGTCGTCATAGAGATTTAGTCTTTAAGGTGAGAATGAGGAAGTTTCCTGAAGGTGGCTTCCTTTTCTATTAATGGAAAAGAGAGAGAAACAACAAAAGCAACTGGAATTTCTTCTAATGGGAGGTGGGGGCGAGTCAAATTCCGAACCCTCACTTGCAGTGGCTGAGGGAGCCACTGACTTGCAGCCACTGACTTGCAGTGGCTGAGCCAAATTAGACAAGACACATGTGACATGAGCCATGTGTGTGTGTGTGTAATTTTTTAGTAATTTTGCAGGAGGATTTCAAATTTGATTGGAGTAGGGCAGCAGTTCTTAGAGTCACTGCCACCGTGACCCACCTTGTCCTGCTGCCCCCGCATCGCGACCCACCTCGTCCTGCTGCTCCCACATCGTGCCAGGCCCAGGACAGCCTCCACAGGCCTCAGAAAAGCTTCCGGACGCGACTGGAAATCGCATCAGCGAAACCGGAAGTGACCTGGAAGTCACTTCTGGATGCCTTCCAAGGCCCCTGAAGGCCATCCCGGGCCCGGTGCAACATGGGAGCATCAGGACAAGGTGAGTTGTGATCCGGAAGTGGCTTCCAGTTGCCTCCGTTAAATGGAGGCATGGGTGGGTGGGCGACCACCTCAGCATCGGGCTGTGACTTACACTTTGAGAAGCCCTGGGCTGGAGTAGGGTGTTTGCTTTGGCCTTGAACTGCTTAACTCTGGCCTTGAATTGCTTTTCTGATCAAAATTGCCTCCTGCCTTTTTTTCTTCCTGCAGGGGAAAATAAGGGCAATTTTGGTTGGAAAAACAAACCTTAAGGATGGAGGTAAGCATCCCTCCCTGCACTGCAGCTGCAATAATCAAAATGCACACGCTCTGCAACTTTGTTTCAGTTAGAAGGAGCACACCAACCCCCTGAGGAAGATTGCTTAGGCATCTCCTGTCGTGTCTGATTTAACCCTGAATTGGTCTCTTGGTTTTTTTTTGTATGGGTTTTTTTTAGAAGTGGTACTAGCAACATGATCGTCTACACCAGTGGTTCTCAAAACGTTTCGGTCTCTGGAGCCCTTTACACTCCTAAAAGGAGTCTTGGAGAACCCTGCCAGTACATGCTCAGAGTCTCTGGGAGCCCCAGAGCACCGAAGCAAACTGGGCAGGGGGAGATGGCGGCCACTTATGGTGTGCTTATGGAGCCCCTGAAGGGGTCTCGGGGAACCCCAGGGCTCCTAGCAGCACACTTTGAGAAATACTGGTCTACACTATCTGAGTCATCTTTGGAAAGTGCCTAGGCTGTCACTTCAGCATGTGACTGCTATGAAATCACTTTACCAGAAGAAAAGATGGCAACAAGCTCTGGGGGGGGGGGGGGACTACTGTTAAATTTTACAGGAATTATTACATTTTTCAAAGGGAAATCTGAAAATGTAATATGAAAATAATACACACCATTTGTTCAGAAAGAAATAGACTGTCCGCTTTGATTCACCATTATATTTATATATATTATCTTCTGAAAGTTTGTTCATGAGTCTTTCAAATAGAATATGAGACGCCACCCTTAGCTGTAGTAAGGGTGTTCCTTCTCGAGTCCTCCTTTGGGTGGCACTTAACAATGTTTAGCTTGCTTGCATTCCAAGGAGTACATGCTGCACATTATCAGGAATGTCACCTATACCTGAAGATCCATGAAAGCCTAATGCCTGAGCTGTAAAATGTGCTTCTAGTCTGGATGCATGCATAATTCCAGGCATTTCATTTTCGTATACCCGTATCATTTATGTTTTGTGAGAAATTGCCTTCAGGTTTTCATGTATTGGTGGTGCAGTTAGTATTCTCTGACCTATCTTGGCCCTTGAGCGAGGTCATGCGTGGGTCAGAGCCTGTTCTAGAGGAGGAGACAATAGTGTCTGTTGGAGACAGGCTCACATAAACCCACAGGAGGGACATTCAAATATTGCTCTGTGGTTCCTTTATATGTACAGCCACTTTAGAAGAATGCTTTGAGCTGTATCTTACTTCAAAGGAGAAAAGAAGTGAACATAAGAAGAGCCCTGCTGGATCAGGCCAAAGGCCCATCTAGTCCAGCTTCGTGTATCACACAGTGGCCCCACCAGATGCCTCAGGGAGCACACAAGACAACAAGATACTTGTATCCTGTCGCCACTCCCTTGCACCTGGCACAGAGAAAACCTACTCCTACAACCAGGAGGTTGCTTATCCCCATCATGGCTTGTAAGCTGTGATGGACTTTTCCTCCATAAAAAAAAGTGATCATACTAACTTTTTTATCCAAAGCATGAACTGATAGAATTGACTGAGAAGCAGTGGCACAGAAGAAACCCTATGGAAGGAGCAAATACAGCAGTAGTAATGCTGTCATTTCTGCAGAGGAGCTTGCAAGTCCCCATCAAACATATAACAGTTTAGTGGCGGGAGATGTTTTGCAATAGTTTCACATCATTCTTTAGCTTTCTGACTGATGGCATGACATCCATCATCCCCCATAGCAGGAGCTGGCACGGCCCAGGCTCCTGCTGTTCTCCATTCCTGGCTCCATGCTGCCCGGCCATTGGCTGTTGGACTTAGTTCTGCGCCTATTCCCACCTCTCATTTTAATGCAATGAAGTGGCACTTATGCCTGGAATCGTCAGCCCTTCTGAGCATCTCATGTTTGTTTTTCATCCTGGGCTCGTTACAATTTTTGAATTAATTTCTCTGAAACTCGAGACTCCTCTGGGCCCTGCTGCTCCTGCAAAGTGAGAGATTTGGAAAGGATTTGTCAAACAGCTCAGCCCAAAGTGGCAAATCTACTGGAGGCTGTGCATTTCCATAGGAAGATGCTGCCGCTGGCTTCCAACGGCTTGCAATAGTTATTAAAAATGTCAGACTTATTTAATTTCTGCTTTCCCTGCCGCTTCACAGCCTGGATCTGGAACTTCAACTCTACTCAATCAGATGCAATGAGCAGTGCCTGGTGGAGATGGAGTTACTCACGGTACCTTATTGCTGTTTCTGATCACAAATCCTTTTGCATTTTACATGTTTCTGCTTTCCAAGTGCCTGTGGGTTCCTTTTTGTTCTGGTGTTTGCTTGATGGGTTGTCTCCCCCTTGGGGAATGAGAGAAGAAGGGTAATGAACTTGGAGTTAGATTACATGGAATGGAAGGTTCATGAATTTCAAATCGAGGCTGTTTACTGTGTCTGTCTCAATAAAAGCCTTTGGAGCCAGCAGTTGTTGCTCACTTTTAGGAGCATCTTTGTTTTATTAAACCAATAGTCCACCTCCTACCCTAATATCCTGTCCCTCAGTCCCTATGCAAGTTTCTACGGGCTAAAACAGGACAATAAATATGTTTAGTCCAAGCTTCTAGTGGTCTAAAAGCTACAGAGGTACCCATGAAACTATATGCCTAGTATGGCTGCCAAGCTTGAAGCTTCAGAAACCTGAGATTGCTGAGAGTGGGGCCTGGTGAGGTCACATGACTGCCAACCTTTGCAAACTGGAGAAAAAAAAATCTAGTACCCAGGTGTTTGCACCCCAGGGGTACAAATGAGTTCAAGTGATTTAAACTCGTTTGCCCGGTAGGCAGGATCTGTTAACAAAATTGCCTTTGTGTGTGTTTTTAGGGGAATAGCTTAAATATGGCAATTTGTCATTAAGCAGGGATTTTGGACCAGCTATACCAGAGTTGGGCTTCACAGAATTCCGTTTTAAATGATATTGAGGACACACATGGGTTGTTTTCCAATGTTTACTAGATAGTTAATCAGACTCATACAAATACAGTAATTCAATCATAAAAACACCGCACACAGATCTAGAAAACTTAGGTAGAAAGGTACAGAGACATTCACAGCAGCAGGTTCCCTTTGAAGTGTTGGGGGTAATATTCACCTGTTCCTGAAGAGGAGTTGTCCTTTGGCTGCAGCAATATTGTAAAAGAGAGAGAGGAGAAGGAGGGGGGTAGTGGTGGTTTGGGCTCCAACCAGCAGAGCACAAGGAGAGGAGGGAGATACAAGATGGCTCTGAAGCTCTGCACAAACAAAGTTCAGAAACCTACAGAGTGGCTGACTGAGGTACAAGGAAGCAAGGCAGCAAGAGGGGGGGGTTGGTGCAAGAGGGAAGAGACAGGGGGAGAGAGCAGGATGGCGCACAGAGCTCACCCGAATCCAGGATGCAAGAGAGAGACTGGCCTGCTGTCTCTCTACTTTTTATAGGGCCAAACGTATCCTGGGGGCACAAAGAGCACATGGTGGAAGAAGAGGAGAAGGATACTTAGGCACATGGGGAAAAATGGGAGGGGGAAATGGGAGGAATGTACTTTGATTGGACCTTCAGTACACCTCTGGTTAAGACTTATACATAAACAATAGGAAGGTGGGAAGGGGATCTGTTTCAATGGTCCGGTCCTTAAGGAGCTGGCTTGAGACAAAGCAGATGCCAGGATGAGTCATTTCAGGTTGCCCTCTGTATTGTCTTTTCCTAGGAACATATTTAGCATATCAGTGGGGGGGGGTGCAGAGTAGAGTCTGTGAGAACTTTTTAGATACATGGTGAAAAATGAAGGCTGCTGCTCAGGGCTTCTTTCCTTTTGGTTCAACTTCTGGTCTTGGGGAAATCCGTACAGCATGTCTCATGGCACAGGATCACAAGCGGAATGATCCTCGCATTGTGCAACACAGTTCAGTCTGGCCCATGTTCCGTTTTAGCTCACAAGTCATTGGCATTCAAAGTCTCTTGGCAACATCATGTGGTAACAGACGACAGGCCATGTTGTTGCTTCGGCCACGAGAAGCAAAAAGAAAAATCCGCAAGAACGGGGCCCCAAAACACAGTACTGGTGAAAAAGATCTTTACTTCGCTAGCAAAGGACACAAAATGACCGCAGCAAGTTGTGTAAAGTACATAGGAAATACAAGAACGTATATACATTGAGGATTACATTTGGAACCATGGATGGTATTGTATATGAGAATGCATTTGAAAGGGGAACCAATGTACAGAAGGATCCAAAGAAAATGCAAACTTCCCTCCAATTACAAGTGTACATTACATGTTGAAAGAATAACCAATAAAGGGAGAGGTACTGATGTTGCACCAATGGAAAATGTGTGCTTTGTGTGTTTTCTGAACCAATGGGGTCTAGGTTCCAGATGCTGCAAGGTTCAGGTAATTGAATCATTCCCCCTGGCAGAGGGGGCCAGGGGTGGGGCAAGACTTCCTTGGAGTGAATGGGAAAGCATATGGGCAAAACAGGTCTACACAATAGATATGCAACACAGGTATGATTGAAACAAAGACTGGTGCCTGGGTTACAATGGTGGCACAGATAAAGAAGTATTCAGATACATTGGAATAATGATATTCAGACAAAGTGGTTACAGTGTTGAAATGATACATGGGAAATGCACAAGGATCAAGATTGCATTTTGGAGAAGTAGTCTGGCAGCAGGAGATGGCCCTGAATTACCTGGCATTGTCTTTTCCTGCTTCCCAGGGGACACCAGGGTAAGGTGATGTGATGTCTGTCCCAGAAGACAGCACAGGATGATATTACAAATAGACGTTGTAAAGTTATATTTATTATAACAGATTCACCCAAAGCACTCCCTGGCCATGCTCTTGTCCTAAATGTGGAGACACTCTAACTCTCATCTTCTTGCTCCCCCTGAACCGGAGGTGAGGAGATTCTACCTTCCTTGCATCAGGGAGGAGGGGGCCTTCCACCCCCACTTCTATCGCTGGGCAAGCCTCATGGCCTTCCAGGAGCCACTCTGCCAGGCTGGGTAGCTGTGGCCATTGCCATGCCCTGGCAGGAGGATCGTGTCCCTCCTGTGTGTGGGTATGTCCAGAGTAAGACCCCGATGATCCCTGGATAGAATCTGGAAATATAACTTTTAGACAATAGCCAGAAAACGTAGGAATAGTCTCCAAAAGCCAGTATCTGCATTGAATTCCTTGTACAGTACATTCCCCTTCAACCAGGACTAAGTCATTTTGAGACAGATTTTGGGTGGGGCAAAAGGTAGTGTGCTCTGGGGGATGCACTCTTTGAATTAAAACTACCGGTATTTGACGGGGGTCTGGATTGCTTACATAAGAACATACGAAGAGCCCTGCTGGATCAGGCCAAACGCCCATCTAGTCCAGCTTCCTGTATCACACAGTGGCCCTGCCAGATGCCTCAGGGAGCACACAGCCAACAAGATAAATCCTGTTTCCTGCTGCCACTCCCCTGCACCTGGCACAGAGAAAACCCACTTCTAAAACCAGGAGGTTGCTTATGGCTTGTAACCTGTGATGGTCTTTTCCTCTGTCCAAACCCCTTTTAAAGGCATCTAGGCCAGGTGCCATCACCACATTCTGTGGCAAGGAGTTCCACAGATGAATTACACACTGGGTAAAGAAATATTTTCTTTTGTCCATTCTAACTCTCCCTCCACTCAATTTTAGTGCATGTCCCCTGGTTCTGGTGTTGTGCGAGAGGGAGAAGAATTTCCCTCTCTCCACTCTCTCCATCCCATGCATAATTTTATACATCTCAATCAGGTCCCCCCTCAGGTGCCTTTTTTCTAGACTGAAAAGCCCCAAACGCTGTAGCCTTTCCTCATAAGGGAGGTGCTCCAGCCCACAAATAATTCGGGTCGCTCTTTTCTGCACCTTTTCCAATTCAACTATATCCTTTTTGAGGTGTGGTGACCAGAACTGGACACAATACTCCAGATGTGGCCGTACCATCGATTTGTACAAAGGCATAATGATATTGGCCGTTTTATTCTCAATCCCTTTTTTAATTATCCTAAGCATGGAATTGGCCTTCTTCACAGCTGCCGCACACTGGGTCGACACTTTCATCGACCTGTCCACCAGCCCCCAAGATCTCTCTCTTGATCCGTCACAGACAACTCAGAACCCATTAGCGTATATGTGAAATTTTGGTTTCTTGCCCCAATTTATTTATTTAATTTATTTAAAAAAATTTCTATCCCGCCTTATCCTATGCCGAGGCAAATGCCCAAGGCGGCTAAGTGCATCACTTTGCACTTACTTACATTGAAGCGCATCTGTCATTTTGCTGCCCATTCTCCCAGTTTGGAGAGATCCTTCTGGACTTACAACACAGGGGGGCTTCAAAAGAGGAAAGGGTGGAGACCAGCAGTAGCCCAAAAATGGCCAAAGAGTAACCTTTGCCCCCTGTCCACTTGCAAGAAGAGCTGGAGAAACTGGGTCACTTTGGGTAAACTAGCAAACCCTAATGCCCAGTGACGCTTGCTTCTTTGTGCAACTCCCAACCTGGGTTTTGTTTCTTGAGCACTCCAGAATGTGATGGAACGATGTGACTAGTGTTATGTTAGACGACCATTCAGTCTAGCACAGAGTAAAGAACACTTAATTCTATGGTGGTTTGAACTCTTTGTAGTAGGGATCACAACTCATCATGTGGAGTTATTTGTCTCCCCCCAAGCCTGTACTCCTGTGCAAGGGTCAAGCGCTAACAAGGGTCAAGCGCTAACAAGGGTCAAGCGCAAATAAGGCAAACCATATTTTAGCTGATCTTTAATCGTGGGCTGTTTTGCTATCACCATTCCATCTGCTGCTTTTAATAGCCAGGGAGAGAGGGATAAACTGGTGATACACCAGGGAAAATGACTCTGGTTTGAGAAACCTAGGTCTCCCATGCTTCATGAATGCTGAGACCTCCACCTCAAAGCAAACCCATCAATCAATGACTATATACGCAGCATTGGGAATGGGAAATTACTGTTTTGTGCATCTCCCAACCTGGGTTATGTTTCTTGAGCACTCTAGAACATGATAGAATGATGAGATTAGTGATATGCTAGATTCAGTCAAAGGAAAATAGTGATGAGGGTATATAAGACACCTGACATGAATTTACTGGGAAAAACAGGTGTAGAGCCATGGCTAAAAGTGTAAAATGGTAATAATAAAAACGAGGAAACCAAGTGCAACGTAAAAATTGTAAGTTTAAAATATGAATTATTAAAAACATACACACATCAACACTTAAAATAACACGTAAACATTAAAAACCATCGTAACAATGCAACGTTTTGCTCGTCTATCACGAGCATTTTCAAGCATAGTCCTCATGTGGATGCAGCCCACATCAGCTGGCCTCATGGATTGGCCAGCTCTGCCTTGGGTGACCCCATTTCTTATGTCCACCACTGTGAGAATTGCCCCTTTATACCTGCTGTCTGCTTCCCGTTATTTAACCAGTTATCAATCCATAAAAGGACCTGTCTTCTTAATCCATGTCTACTAAGTTGACTCAAGAGCCTTTGGTGAAAGAGTTTGTCGAAAGTTTTTTGAAAATTCAAGTACACAGTGTCAACTACATTGTCTCTAGTCACATGCCTGTTGACACTTTAAAATAATTCCAGAAGGTTAGTTAGGCAGGACTCTGCATAAAACGTGCTGGTTCTCCTTCAGCAAGGCTTCCATTTTCTGAAAGAAGCTTCCTTGCCTTCTGTGGCTTCCTTGACTCCACTTGTGAACCATGTTGGCATCTTCTTGGACCTGGCAATGCCTTTCCCACTTAGTGGTATACACTTCAGTTGAGCATCTGTAATCGTGGTTTTAAATCTCCATGCACTCTGGAGAGATTGGACCCGCTTGACTTTTCCTTTCAGCTGCCCTTTTATTAGTCTGCTCATTTTTTAGAAATCCCATCTTTTGAAATCCAAAGTGTATATGCTGGATTTTCTTGAAAACTTTCCAAATACAGTACTCTGGAATGTTGAACTGTATGTTGAACCTGATAACACTGTGTGGTTATTGTTCCCTATAGGTTCAACAACACTTGCCTCTCACATTAGGTCCTCGGCACCACGTAGGATTAAGTTTAGGGTTACCTCTTCTTTGGTCGGTTCCAAGATCAACTGTTGAAAGGCCCATTCATTAGTGTATCTAGAACCATTCTCTCCATTTTTTTCCTCCATTCTCCTTCCCTTATGTATCTCATCTTTTGGGAATTACGTTGGAGGGCGGGGCCTGAGGCTTATTTTTATTTATGTAACGTGTTCCCCCAGCAGCATTGCATAGTGCATTTTGTTTGTCTCCAATGTTAATCACTCTGTAAATCTCGTTGGGAGGCAGTTTTTCAGCTGAAAAGCAGGCTAACAAAATATAAATACATACATAAAATATTTTAACTTGCTGAAGTAAAAGTGTGTGAAGCACTTGGCTCCCTACCCCAGTATACAAAGGTTTTTATATAAGGCCATTTGGGATGCGCTCTCTCACTTCCGACTCTCCATTCGGGTTCTCCGATAGGAATCACAGAGCTAAGACCCTGATCTAGCTGCTCCCCTCACTCAAGCACTGCAGAGTCTTGGGAAGGCAGCACAGATGCAGTGATAGCTCTTGATGAACTGGGAAGAGGACTGACATGGAGAATTAGTGGGACAATACCCTGGGGCTTGTCAGGGGCTTGCTTAAGCCAATTGTAATTTAGAACTGTGCAATGTCATCTGCCTCCAAGAAAAAGGGCAAGGAGGAAGATTATCCTCAAAAAAGCATAGGGGGACCTGAGGAGTTCAGGGGCACACACGGTGGTGGTGACAGCGGTTGGCCAGGTTGGGCGCTGGCTGAGGCCTGCTAGCTCAGAATGACCCTGAATCCTCAGTACCAATGACAATGGTAGCACCCAGGGCAACGTCAGGTGGCAGGCACCAGGGGTGGGCCAGGGCAGGGTTTTGCCCCAAGGCCTCACCCACCTGGCACTGGGCACGGCACACTCACCACTGTCTTTAGGTATCCTGGCCTTCACTTTCCCTTTATGAAAAGGAACTAAAAGAGGTTCCTTTTGGAGCGCTGGCATGAGAGACGAGGTGCACTGTGTCATATGGTGCTTCCATATTAAACTTTCCCCCCTCCCCCTCACCTTTTTTGTTAGCCTGAATGGGCTCTGTGAGGGACTCAGCAGCATTCTGGCACCCCTGAGTGTTGATGGCATTTTCTACGTCCATCTTGTCCCAGTTGCTTCACTATAGAGTGGATGGAAAGTCTGCTTCCTGCAACTGTCGCTCTCTAGGGCCTGGGGCTGCTGTCTAGGTGTGCAGGTGGATCGGGATTAGGGAGGTGATTAATATGGAAATGGGAGCGTGTTTAGAACGAGCGTGTTATTGCTGCCGCAGGGTGTACACTGAGCCTGACAGACTCCACGGAGCCAAGGAATCTGAATATCAAGAAATGTCAAAGTCTTCCAATGGGGAGCAAACCAGCAACTAGTGGGGTGATGGTGCAGCCTTAAAGATAAAGGTGGACTCATAGCCATACATAGAGGGGCAACTGATACTCCTAAGACACGTGTGTGCCTTTGGCATGTACACTTAACACACAGGAATACATGTGTAAGGGATGTATTACAATGAAGAAGCTAGTCAGTTGACCAGAAATACAGATGCTCTGGAGAAAAGGTTGCCTAGGGTTAGTAGCATGGGTGCAGGCAGCTCCTGCTCCTAGCTAGGGTGGGACATGAACCCAAGCAGTCTAGGGCAAGAAGTATTTTCTCCATGCAACTAGAATGGAAGCAACAAGACAGGTGGTGGCACAGATTACAAGCAGTGGCCAGAGTGGCCTGTCTCAGTTTCTCTTTACCTTCTCTGTTTTGAAGCTTCAGCTCCGTACTAGGCAAATGAGAGCAATGGTAAGTCTAATTGTCTTTTAATGCAACAAACAATGCCCCCCCTCCAGTGTCTGGCATTGGCAGTCCTTAGAATGACAGTAGTCACTTCTTCCCCTCTGTCATGCCATCTTCTTTGCTTCCCAGGTAGCAGTGTGTTCAAAAAGTTAGAGATCAGCTCGTCTAGGTCTGTGTTGTTCTGTTTAATGTCGTTGTCTTTTCATAGCTTACACATTTATGCTATGACGCTGCTTTTCAGTTTATGCTTACAGAATTAGGCAGCAGTCCCTTGTGTCTTCTTACCTTCTACAGCAGATACTTGACAGACAGGAAAAGAAGTCAGGTGTCTACAAGGCATCTTATCAAGAGACGTGGGATTTGAGCATCTGGCCCTGCTGCTGCCCCCCTACATTACAGCAAAATTACATTGGCCGAGCACTAGGAGATGCCCAGAGGAGGATGAGGGAGCCTTCAGAGCCTGATAATGTTAAAGCATACTGTTGGGAGAGGAGGAACAGGAGCAGCTAAGACATGGGATGATGGACTCTTTGACTGGACTAATCTGGAGAGCAAGCTGGTGCTGTGCTGTGATAAAACCCATGGATTTGTTGATTGCTGTGTGATGTTTATCAGTTGTGCAGCCAGCCCTCTTAATGGGCTCCAAGTAGTCCTGACTCAGGTATTGGGAGGGAGGAGAATGCTTCAGGTTTCGTTGTCAACCAGGGGAACACTTCAGTTGCATTCCAAATTGCCTTCTCATCACACGAGGAGGTTCAGGATCTTCCATCTCTGCCTATGCCAGTATCGGCACCTAGACACAGGAGGAAGGAATCTCAGCTTTCTCTGCCAGAGGAGCAGCATTTTTAAGGCAGCAACAGGTGGGAAGGGTCATGGGGTTGTCTTTGAATGTATGCATTCATTGCTCAGAAATAAGGAACCGCAAGTGGCAGGGTGGGGAATGCAGAGCAATTTACAAGGAATGGCAGGCACAACGTAGCAAGGGGCAGGTGAAGAACACCAGGCAACTTGCAAGGGATTTAAGCAGCAGTGGGAAAGGTGGGGAAGTCAAAGACTTCACTGAACACGATTCTGGGGTATGAAGTCTGGATGGGTGAGCTAAGCTTGGGGCTTTTGTGGCCCAAGGCTCAGAGTAGTGATGGGGGGAGAGAAAGTGGGCCCAATGGTGTGGTCAATGAATGACCTCACCTTCCAAATGTGCACAGTCTCTCCTAACTCCATCTTGGTTCCTTAGCTGACAGTCCTGAGGGTCAGGCTGTAGCCCTGCAAATTTGGGCCTCGTCTCCGCTTTGACACGATCTCTCTTGCAAGCTCAAGTCTTCCTGCGTAGTAAATTAAGCCCAGCAGCCAGGCCTCCTGGACAGTCTTTTCGGCTTCCTTCTCCAGGAAGCCTCTCCCACCAGAGGCCTAACCATGGGTGCAGCCCACTCCTTGCCATATGTTTTGTCCCTCAGGAAGGATGCACCTTCTCAATCCAGCCCAGGAAACTCCTGGCTGCACTCCCAGGAGATGTTCCAGATACCATTATTCACCCAGGAATGTCTGAACATTCTTTGTCCAAAGACCTTTAATAACTTTAATAACTACCTCTGCTGTGGGAGCAGAATTTTGGGCATTTTCTTCCTTACTGAAGGCATCCAAGCTGTCTGTTTTGGTAGTCTCTCCTCCACTAGAGTCTTCCACTCTGTCACTCTGTCCAGTTTTGTGAGGTTTTTCCTGCTTGGAGAGCCTCTTTTCTTGTTAGCTGCCCTCATCTCTGAAAGAGCTTCTTTCCTTGCCCATTGGCACTTTTTGGGGGCTGCGTTTTTCCTTTTGTCCCTGGGATCTGAAGCTGTGCAGCCCAGCCTTGCTTCACAGAAGGACATTGATTGTAGCCCAGTCTACCCAGCAGTCTAAAGATAGGTCCTTTCTCTTCTCCTCTCTCCCTCTACCCTTGTAACAACTCCCCATCCTTTCTGAAACCTCCCATTCCCAGGTGCCTGTTTTAAACCTCCCACTGGTCCTCTTCTTCTCTCCTGTTGGGTCATCTCTGGTGGAGGAAGCTCAGACCAGCTGGCAGCCCAACTCTCTCATTTAACCTATGCCTGTCCAAATGGAGGTACTGTATTTACCTTTCACTTCCCACAACAATCACCTAAACCTAAACGGTCCTCCATGCAAACATTGCCTTTTCCTTGCTTTTCTGTATCTTTTAATATCTATATTCTTTTGGAAAACTCACTCTCATGGCTACTGTTAACCTACCTAGAGGCAGGTGGTTTGCTCCGCTATCCAGTCAATAGCCCCCAAACAGCCATTTTAATTTTTCACCTAGGGGGAGAACCCCTGGTTGACTGCTGTGCCTTTCTCCCTGCCAGCTTCATTGATTCCCCAAGTTCTGGCGGCAGCTCTCTCATCCTGGATTCAAGCTTGAACCTTGCTGCTGCATGTCTCTTCAGCTGCGGCAGCCATGAATGCCATGGCTCAGGAAGAAGCAACACATAGTTGATGAGCCTCAATTTGTCAGTTGCTGCCAGCCATAAATTTTCCGCAAGCTGAGCAGCAACGGCACTTGGTGAGAGCTCATAAACTCATGCCTGTTACAAGTTTGATGGAGCCCAAGAGGCCATGCAGCCTCTTCCTTCTCAGAAGGAACAGAAGGAAAAGTTTTGCTTGATGAATGGTGAACATAACCATTGGTAGAAGGCAATGTTCTCTTTAAAATGGTCCTTGGTTTTGGAACCGGATTGGATTAATTAATGAAGGGGTAGCAATCTGATGCATCAGTAATGCCTTTTGGGGTCAGAGAGATGCTCTCCTTTGATATGTGAGAATAGCGCATGCGTGACACGTTTCCTAAAGTTAGAGGCAAAATGAAAATAACAAATCCTGATATGTCTGCCTGCCTGGACAATGAATTCTAGAAAAGCACTTATTTCATTGCAGTTCCTTGGTTCACCTCCAGGTGGAAGGGAGGGGCTGTGCAGTAATGGCTAGACAGAGTGACCAGCTCTTGACCCAGAGATTGCAGTTGTTACTGAGTATTCAGGAATGAAGGCACTGACTCCCCCACTGTTGTTGCAGAGTATTAACTCACACTCCTTCTTACTTTTGCAAGCAGGACTCCAATTATACTCCACAGGTGTTAGGGGTGGGTGAATGAACCACTGTAGCAGATGCATGGGTGGCAGTGTTTCCAAATATTGTCGTTTTGCCCCAGAAATGTTAAAAACACACCTTGCGCTCCAGACCAGAAAGCAGCAAACCCAATTGTTTCATGCTGTGAGCAGCAGACATTGAGGGAAATTTGCAGCAAAAAGAAATGGGGGATTTTGTTCCACATTAAAAGTTGGGATTCTGGGGGGGGGGGGGAGTGTCAAGGACAATTAATAAATGAAGCTTCTTAATAAAAAGATTAGGAATGATTTTTATTTTATTTTAAAGGCATCCTATGCATGCCTGACATTTTGCATAAGCCATAGGATGCTGGTCCTTTCATCCACCAAGTCTAGTTTATGGGGGAGAGGGGGGAAGGACAATAGGTTATTTTAAATTACATTTAAAACATCCCTGAGCCTATTAAGTATTAACTATTATACTTTCAGATCCAATTATTTACACCAATGTTTTTAAAATCATGTTTATTTTTTAACATTTTTCTTCTTCAGTTTGACATGTCTGAAGAATGTTACAGTAAAGCAAGATAAACGAGATACAACCGAAACCAATAATAGCATTTTTTTAATATTAGAAAGGAAAAAGACATTTCCAAGATCCTGATACAATTGTTCAGGTAAGCGTTACATAAACTCCTCTGCTAGGGTGCAACATGGAATGGTGCAACAAGCTGCACCTGCCCAAATTCCCTCTTCTCTACAATGGTTAAGCCTTTAAAGGTGTAGGCACTCTGTCCCCCTTTGGATATGGTAAGCCGTCCTGTAGAACATGTTGCAATTGTCTAAATGAGAGGTTGATCTACAAAGCCATTCCAGGCATGTCTACTCAGAAGTAAGCCCTGTTGATTCAATTGGGGCTTACTTCCAGGTAAATGTGTATAGAATTGCAGTCTTAAATTTGCTGGGATTAATTAACTTGCTTCATTGATTTTGATGATGTTTAATTACTTTGGATACAACCCAGTGACTACCACATACAGTATATGTTTCATAATGTGCTTGTCCTAATGGGCTTGATTCTTATTCTCTATATAGCAGCTGTAGGGAGCCTGATCTGGACTGGGACATGACATGGGCAGAGGGGGGGGGCTTCAGCCCTTTGCCTCTGCCACACACCCAATCTGATCAGCACCCTTGCAGCTGCTTTGCCCTGGGAGGGAAGCTCCCACTGCTGCAGTTCTGATCTGAATCTGCCACCACCCCCGCCCTGCAGCTTCTCTTTAGAAAAATAAAAATCAAGCCCATCAGGACCAAGCGTGTAATTCATGTGACATGTAGTTTGGCTCTAGGTAGGGCACTTTGATATCTCTTTTCATATTAAACTACAGGTCTAGAGATACATGTTTGCAAACACACTGATGTGCTCTGTAACCACACAAACCAAAAGGGCTTTATGAAAGACTGGCAAAAACAGTTGGATAAGATAGGGAGGTAATGGAACCTCTGCATAAGAGAATGATATGTCAGCATAGTTCTAACTTAAGTGATTTCTAGACTAAAGTTATTTTTTGGTGTCTCGGGAGGGGGGGGGAGTGAGGTTGCACTTGCCCAATAAGAGGCCTGTTCACTGCATGCCCCAGGTTAGAGACCATGAATTTCCCACTAAGCCTTCCTAGCATCATGCCCCTCACATATTGGCGCGACACAGTGGTGCCTGTGTTTTTTCCCCTGGTTCACTTCTCAAACCATTATTCCATTTCCATGTCATGGCTAAAATATCAGCTCAATAATACTGCATCACTGCATCAGTTTGAAAAGGTGGAAGGTCTTGTTGCCATCGGCAGTTGCTGACCTCTTGACGTCTTGCAACTCTGTTCTTCTGCACTGGGTTATCCTCCTAAATTGCTTTGGTTCAATTGTCCCAAGGCTGAAAAGGTTGAAGATGACTGATTTTGTTAAGCCACTTAAAAGTTAAGTGTGATATCAGCAGTCCTTTTCATAGCTACTGTACCTCAGCCTATATCATTTCTGTCTTGTCCCCAAGAGAACTCCCAGATGCTCCAGGTCTTCCCAATAAAGGGAAGGAGGAGCATAAAGTGCTAAGGAGCCAGATAGGTTTTTCCAGGGTGCGCTGAAAAACCTTCCATGGTAGGATGGTAGAACTGGTAGATGGTAGTAGATGGTGCGTATGGTAGATAGTGGGATGGTAGAACTGCTGTACCACTGCTGCTGGCACCCACCACCCGGTTCTCCTCTTTTGCTGTAGGAATCCTACTCTGGGTGCTGCTGCCCCTTCTCTGAGCAGTCCTGTCACTTGTAATTAAGCCACAGCTGCTGCTGTGTCTCTAAGGAAAGATTCTGCGTCTCTATTCTGTGTCTCTAAGGAAAGGTTCTGCTTGACAGTATTAGTTAATTCAAGGCTGTGGAACTGATTCCTCTTGCTAATGAGTTCATTTAATTCCACAGATGAGATGATTAAATGAGGTACCTGTAGTTCCTGAGGCTCCATCCCATGTTGGAGTGTGTGTGACGGGGCAATGGAGTCTTCCTGTGAACTCAGACAGGGCTCAAGATTGAGACAAGGAAGGAAGCTCAGCTCCTAAGAGCCTTGAATACATGATATGTCTTGATATATGCCTATGAGCATAAACTGCAAGTAGCTCCACGTTATATCTCTTCAAGCAACAGTGTGCTCTTGAATACAATGTTTAAAAACACACATATGTCCTCCACATGGCACGTGTCTGCTGCAGGAAACACGGGGGCACATGCAGCAATTGCCTTTGCCATATAAAACGAGGAGCTACTCTGCGAATGTAGAAACTGCATGTTTGCAGATGTACATTTACAAAGGTACATTTTTCAGATTGGCTGAGCTTCCTGTTGAGTGTACACTTCCTGGAAACTCTGGGTTACCTTCTTCTATATAATGGACATTTTTGCACAGATACCAACAAGATCTGCTGGTTTCAGCAACCTGCAATGTTCCAGAATCCCTGAGTGAACAACTATTCAAAAAGGAGAGGAAGAGAAAGAGAAAGAGGAGAACGTTCACAATCAGAACTCATCAAAGTCAAGAGGGGCTTGGGGCAGGGGGGAGGGTTAAGGGTGTACAATCATACCCGGACCCGGGGCCAAAAATGGGTCAAAAGGGGGGCCCAGAGCAAAAAGGGGGGGCCAGGAGCCAAATTCACATGAAGGGAAGGGGCCCAAAAGAAACTTTGTACCCCCTGATAAAATCCCTCTGAGTGGCCCTGGCAGGCTCTCCTCCTTTCCATGTCTGCTTGTGTATGTATCTTCCTAACTCTTTCATAGGATTCATGCACAGTTTCTCCTCCCTGCCTTTGCCTTTAGATATCACTTTTTTGATTAACCAGAGGAGGCATATCTTGCAAATCTCATCCTGTTAGAAACTGCATTGGATGGAGGAAGAAGCATGTCTGTGGAGCAGGCTCTCTTCTTGCTAGCTGCAGATGTGCACTTTCTTTCTGCTAGTTTGTGGTATCAGGGGCCATAAACCTAGGTGGCAGCCAGCCCCAATGTTTCACCTTTTACCACCAGAATTTGTATTTCAGTTTCTTTCTTTTTAAGCTATTCCTGATTTTCTCTTGTCTAATTTTTGAAGCTTCATTACAAAGTGTACCTCTGCCATTGTTGAGAGCCAAACTCTTCCGCGTGCATGTCTTGTGTGCATGTCTACAGATACAGCAAGTCCTCACTTAAAGTTGTCAATAGGTTCTTCTTGGAAACTGCGACTTTAAGAGAAACAACTTAGAATGAAACCAATTTTACCATAGGCTCATTGATAAAACGTAAACGTTCCCATGGCATTTCCCCATCAACTTTAAAACAAAATGACTTTAAATGAAATGACTTTAAGTGAGGACTTACTGTATTCTTTGAATTCGTAAAGGGAGGGAGTGTTGCCTTGCCCTGCTCCATTCTGCTCAAGCAAAGCTTGAGGCAGGCAATATTTTGCCATTTCCAAGGCTCTGGGGCTGAGCGCAGCACAGCCGCCATGGAGGCCACCATCTTGGCGGCTAGGGGCCCATGTACCACCTACCGTCAGTCCACGTACTACTAGTGATATGCGTATCACCGGTTGAGAAATGCTTCTGTAGAATATTACCTCTGTGCCACATGCATTCTGGCACAAGGAAGGAAAGATGGTCCTGCTTTAAAAACAACAACAACACATTACCTCCCATGTTCAGAAACCCCATATCCACTTCCATTTATTTATTCAAAAAGTTTTTATTTGATTTTCCAAGTTACAAAATAGAAAAACAGTAACTATAAGGGGGGGGGGGGAAGAGTACACATTCATTCTGAAGTAACCACCTTCCTACAGTAGAAAGATATACGGTAATCCACTCTAATTTGACTATATGTGGATAGACAAGGCTACAGGAAAGAGATAGTTTACACATCTTTACAGATTGACTTATCTATGTTTACTCAAATGGAAATCTCACTGCTTTGCAGGAGAATTATTTCCATGTAAGTATTCCTCAAATTGCAGTATAAGCCAACCTATTTACTCAGGACTAAGCAACCCCAAATGAATTCAATGTGACTCACTAGTAAATGTTTAGGATTGCAGCCTCAAATTTTCTGTAGATCCTGGGAGTGGGGAGGATCCTGTGTGAAGCCATTTTAATGGAGCAGAGTGAAAGCTCACTCAGTACCTCGTTTTTCTATAGCCCCACAGTTCAAAGCCGCCTCCCTCCTCCAAGAACGTTCCCTGCATTGGGGCTCCCATCACAAGAGTTGCAAAAAACAGAACTCGGTTTGTCTGTGGTGGGCTGGAAAGAAGCTGGATTCACCTCTAAGTAGTGATGGGCAGCAGTAGTAGTTCAGCTTAAACTACTTTTCATGTAGTTGAACACTAATCACAACTATTTTATGAAAACTATTTTTGTGGGCCATTTACTACGGAAGTTTAGTTACTAAACATTTCGTTTTTAACTTCATGAATTTTTTTCTTTAAAGTTCAACATACAGAACAATTTGTACAGATTATTAGAGTCAGTAAAGGATATGGCTAAAAGCCCCTCAGCTTTAGCAAACTGTTTTCGTTGATCTATTTAACAACTAAACAAAAAAAATAGTTTAATTATCTGTGGAGAAGTAATTAAACAGTAACTGAAAATCCTTTAGATATATTGACTCAAACTTTCACGGTCCGTATTATCCATCTCAATATAGTCCTTTTTCGGGTTTTAAATCCGTGTAAAATAAACAAAGTAAAAATTTAAAACTTTACGTTTCGCTCATGAACTGTGCTGAGCTTCATCGGAAGTAGACATCCACTCTCCTCACCCCGCCGTTTTATTTTGACGCGACGGTTCAAGGCAGATGCTGCTGCCTGGGAACATGGGTAGTGTGTGTGTGTGCCTACTATCGGGGAGAGGGTTAGGCAAACTCACCCGTCGCACTCACTCAGCGACTTGTCGCCGCTGTCATCCCATAGGTTACCCCACTTGCTTTAGCCCGAGGAACAGAATTCCACTAGGTACGGGGGGAGCATCCTGTTGCTTGGATTAATGGAGTTTTGGATTATTATGAGGAGAGATGCTGCTAGCACAGCTCGTGGGGGACAGAGTGAGGAAGGAACAATCCTTTAGAAGTACTGTGATGTGCACCACCTACTTCAAAAGTCGTTTAAACTACAACTATTAGTAACTATCTAAAGGAGTGCAGCTGTTGTAAGCTGTTAGTGCGTATAAGAACAGGAGGAACGGAGAAATGCTCGAATGATTGGGGGGGGGAGGAAACAGGAGGTGATAAAATCCGCAACACCCCCCTCAGTCATTTCCTCCCAATATATGCTCCCCCCGATAGCCTTCTAAGAACAGCAGCTGAGCGGGCTGTCAGGAAAGGGAAGAGGGTTGAGCTCCCTCTGTCCCGTCCCCCCCGAAATTTCGAATACGCTTTAAAACGGCCCGTCAAGCCGTTTTAAATGTTTTAAACGGATGTCAAGCCCAGGACTAATAGCCCCCCCGCCCCGTGAGCTAAGGAACTGAACCGCGCGGTCCGCGGGCCACGAATGACTGGAGGGCAGAGTCACCCGCGGCCCACCCACGCCTTGTTGCTGAAGGGCGCCGGCCGGCCAAGAGCTGCTTCTGCCCTCGATTTTGAGCGGCCGGAGAATCCCACGTGAAGAGAAGGGAGTTTCACTGTCCTGTGTGCCTGTTGACTCGGCACTCAGTCCCGATGAGTTCAGCGAGCGGGGCTTCCTTCCTCTCCATTATAAATGCACAGGGACTACTACACCTCCCCAGCTCCAGTCCAGTGTACATCAATTTCGTGGGCCAGCTCCGAGACGTTTCTTCAAAGACTTTCCTTGACATTGTGCCCTCCCTCCCTCCCCAGCCCCAGCCCCAGCCCCAGCCCCAAACTTTGCAGAATATTTTTATGCTGCCTGACTAAAGATGCCGCCTATTTTTTGGGGGGGGCTCCTTTTGAGGAGCCCTGCCCACCTTTTCACCTGTTGGATGAAGACACAGAGGAACACAGAGCGGTTTAAGGCGCATTTATTATCAGATGCAGGAAAAGAACAAGAAAAGAGAGCGTCCCTCGCTCTCCCTCCCGGTGGTCTTTGTTAGAGAGCTGAGCCCACGCCCCGCCTTCTACCTGCCCGCCCAGTCCAGCTGCCCCGTCAGGGCTCACGGGCTGGTGCAGTCCGCGGGATCCAGCGACACGGTGACGTCGGCTTTGCACTGGATGATGCTGGGCACTCCAGGCAGCAGCTGGCAACTCTGCAGCTCCGGGGCCACTTCCTTCACACACACCGCCTGGGGAGAGGAAAGAGAGGGAGAGAGAGAAAGCGGGAGGTGAGGGCTGCAGAGGGGCGCCCACTTGTTGCCGCATAAATACGCCTAGATACCTTTCCTTGGGAGAAAGAAAACCCTACTGACTGAGCACGCTGGGACTGACTTCCCTCCGAAAAAACACTCGGAGGAGCAGGCTGCACGCGTCCTCGGCATGTTCACCCGTGATTAGTTGGGAGTGTTAAAAAGAATGTTTTTATATACTACTACCCATCCTGTTAGCTTTTGTTTCTCTTTTTGAACACATCCTAGAGCTTTTCTAAACGGAAAAGGTGTATATTATGGGTTAATAAGAATTGGCGTCCCGCGACATCCATCCAACACTATCGAGCTCCACCCCCAGCCCCGGACTTGCTGCTCTTGACCAGGTCTTCCCATTTCCCAGGAGGCGCTGCTACTACTACGCATCGCCCCATCCATCCCGTCGCCCTGCTGTAGCTCACCATGTTGCGCAGCCCACCGGTGGTTTGGCGTGGCTCAGACATCAGGAGAGAGGCGGTGGCGGGGCCGCTCTCTATGCTGCTGTCGTCGTCCGAGCGGCGCATGTAGGGGGAGCGGCGGATGCCGGAGAGCAGCCCCGAGGCTCTCCCCACCGAGTAGTAGCTGGGACCGGCTGCCTGCTTGTACCATGCCTCGACGGGCGGACTGAGCAGCGCAGCCAGGGCCAGACAGAGGAGCGCTAAGGTGGGGGGTCCCCGCATGGTGCGGCTGGTGGCGGCTTCTTGGGCTCGGGCTGGGCGGCTGCCATCGGCTCGGCTCCTTATATCGGGGAGGCAGGAGCGGGGGCGGCTCTCAGTCTCCTCCCGGAGCTCCCCAGCACCCCGGAGCGGGCGGGAGAGAGGAGCGGGGCGGGCGCAAAACTCGTCCCGAGAACCCCCCATGCGGAAGCCGCGAGCTGCTCCCGGGAAAGGCTTGCGGATGGGAGGGGCAGAGAGAGCGAGTCTCAATCCTCTGCCTTCATGGGCGGGGGTCGCGCTGTAGTCTTATGTGACGTCGCAGTCGGTAGTACCAGAAGCCCCCCTCCCCGTACTTTTTCCGACAGGGAGCCACCGAGGACCTCTTCACTAGTTTGGGTAACCGCTCTCGGATGAGGGCGATATCGGGGTTGGAGTTTGGTGTCGGAGGGTGAGGAAGACCGGCTGAGGCAGGCAAAGCTGATCAGAGCAGGAAGCCTTACAGGGCCGCTCGGTATTAAGATATTGTGTCCACCGGCTCCGCAGCAGTTTGGACACGAGTTAGACAGCGGCAGCAGCAGAGTTCCCGTAGGCGGGAATCTTTTCTCTGTCTTGGGGAGGGAGATGCTGCTGCTGCTGCTGCTGCTGTCCACAAAGTTCCGTGAGTAGAGACCCTTCTCGCCTCCCTGTGTGCTGTGCTTAGATCACTCTGCTGGGAATTCAGAAAACTGACTCTTGTGGTGGGGTCAGCACCACTTACTGCTCTTGCAACTTATCAATGTGTGGGGCTTGTGATATAGAATAGATATACATACAGTATGCTTAAGCTTTCCATAGAATTGTGACAGAGCGTAGCCCAGTTCAGAGACTCGCCTTCACATGGATCAAATAGCGCAAGGGGGGGCAGAGAAGACCGCGCTGGCAACCCCAGTCCTGACACGAGCAGTGCTTGTCTGAAGTGACAGACACTGTATCAGGTTTGAGACCCCTCGGAAGAAAGTCTCTCCCGTAATGTTATTGGTTCAGCAAATGCTGTATGCATGGGGCAGGGTAGAGGGAGCGAAATGACAATGTCCTTCTGGGAAGCAAGGCTGGGCTGTACAGCTTCAGAACCCAGGGACAAAAGGAAAAACGCAGCCAAAAAAAAGTGCCAATGGGCAAAGAAAGAAGCTCTTTCAAGCTGTGCAGAGAGGGGGATTGACAACATGCCGCTAAATTCCCACCTTGCTTCAGGGCTTCAGGAGCAAGGTGGGAGTTTAGCGACACGCTGTCATCTCCCCCCCCCCCCCAGCGACATGAAGGGCTTGTACCTCTTGCATTGTGTGGCTATTTGGCCCTGCTTTTTACAATTTCCCTGTTCCTGTTTAGCAAAACAGGCAAAACATGTTATGCTCTGGTAGTCCTGAAAAGATCATGATGGGGTACCTCATAAATGGGGTAGTTGCTACAGTGTCACTAAGTTTATTTCTTTCTATGGTCCATCATCCTGCCTCTCTCATACTATTAAGTTTTTTTAAATGAATTTGGTGTTTCTAAGGTCCCTAGATGCTAGTGCTTACACAAGTCATTAAATGTATTCTCTCTCTCCCCCCCCCCCAGCCTCCCTTAGGGTGCATGGGGATTCAATATCACTTGACAGATTAGTTACCATTTAACATAATTTAAGAATACAATTTATAAACACAAACTGTAAAATCTCACAACAGATGCTTTGCTAAGTCTAAGCAGGAAACCCAGTACAGCATCTATTTAGGTTAACTAATCAGGAAAAGTAAGGAATGCTCCTCCTGTTTAACTTCCTCAAAGATATCACCGTTTCAGCTTTTTAGGGTTGTGTCTTTTCGCTCACAGACACAGCTAATTTCTAGTTTTCTTCTTATCTGGTCTGTGGAGCTGTCCTGTGCTGAATCTGTCAAGATTGGAGCTGAACACGTCTACTTGGGCAGCAATAAACCAAGTGCTTCATCAAGCTGTGACCACAACTGCAGGAGAAATCCCAATCACTTGCCAAATAAAACAACAAAGAAGCTTCTGGCATTTTAAAAGCGAACACATTTATCGCAGCAGAAACTTTTATGGACTTCACGCAGTCCACAAAAGTTTACGCTACAATAAATGTGCTCCTCAGTCCTCAATTTGCCACAAGACTTGTTACTTTAACAGCAACCTCTCTAGAAATACTATAACAAATGTGTTCTTTGCTGCCCTCTTGTGGTATTTTCCATTTCTGCAGGCAGGTATCATTGAATGGAAGTACAGGGGGGGCATATCCACTGATTCCTCAACCGCGGTTTCAGTTATCCACGGTTGAGGAATCCCCCCCCCTGCACCCTCCACACACACACCCGGCACTTACTTTTAGCAGAAACCTCCGTTTTTTTCTTCCAAAGTTCCGATTTTTCAGCTTCCTTTTAGGCCTAACGAACAAAACTCAACCTTGCTAAGACTCTAGCTATCACATAAGTCTTGTTCGTCAGGCCTAAAAAGAAGCTGAAAAATCGGAACTTAAGAAAAAAAACGGAGGTTTCTCTGGAGGTTTCTGCTAAAAGTAAGTACCGGGGGGGGCTGTGGAGGGTGCTGGCCCACGAGGGGCCGCGCCAGCCCACGGGGGGCCCTCTGAAAACCGCGGGGGGCGTTTGTCCCTTTCCACGGTTTCAGGTATCCACGGCGGGGGCAGGAATGTATCCCCCGTGGATACGGCGGCCCCCAAGAGTGAGCTGGATTGTGTCCTGTGCAGAAGGATATGGCAAAAGCATGGGTGAAAATCCACTTGATTTTAATAGGCCATACTGAAACATCTTTAGAATTGGGATTTATAGTTGCAATCCTAAATATACTGATGATCAAGTATTATTTAGGGTAGAACTATATGATATGTGCAGTTCCATGACTCTTTCTGTAGCTGCTGAGGCCCTTATTTGAAGACCATTGTGGGACAAGGGAGGCCACTTAACCCTTTTCCTTCCTGCTCCACATTTTGTATATGTCTGAGGTTATCCCTAGGTGCTACTTTAACACTAGATAATATTATGTTCCTTTCCGCCACCCTCACACTTATACCCACACTGAAGATACCAGGACTCTTTCCCTTCACATCACAGCTGTGATTCGTGTGTGTGTGGCTTAATCAGTCCTGGTTATACAGAAAATATCAGAACTGTGATGCAAAAAATAATTACAGATTTTTGTAGGGCAGCAGTTCTCAAACTGGTGGGTTGTGACCCACCACGAGAACTGTATGCTTACCCTGCCCCTTTAAGGGGCGGGGAAAGCATGGCGGTGGTGATCCCGGGGATCACTGCCACAGGAAAATGTGGGGAAAATGGTTTTTTTGTACTTACTGGGACCTCCGGGGGGGGGGGGATATGGGGCAGCCTGTGGACCCCACTGCAGACCTCTCCGAGCTTCAGATTGCTGCTCTGAGGCAATTTACAACCAGTTCCGGTTTTTGCCAAAAATGGAAGTGGTCATAAATCACCACAGAGCAGCGATCTGAAGCTCAGGGAGGCCTGCGGAGGGGCCCGCAGGGCTCCCTGCACACCCCAGTAAGTACAAAAAAACTCTTTCCCCACATTTTTCCTGCCGTGGGAATCCCCAGGATTGCTGCTGCCACTATACCTGCCCCCACAAGTACTCAAAGTTTTCTACCCGCAAGATGGGGAGAACTTTGAGAAACCGTTGTAGGGGTTGCTGCACAAAGCCTGAAATCACAGAATAGTATAAGAAATACTGTCTAAATGTGGGCTCAATCCTATCCAACTTTCCAGGGCCAATGCAGCCCTGAGGCAAGGGAACAAATGTTCCCTTGCCTCAAGGAGGCCTCCGTGACTGCTCTTCCACTGCAGGATGCAGCCCCCCCCCCCCCGTTGGCACAACTGCATCGGTGCTAGAAAGTTGGATAGGATTGGGCCCTGTGGTGCTGCCAGTGTGGTGGAGGTTATGTTCATTTTTCAGAGAAATATCACAGCTCAGGAAAGCCATGACTTCTCACCTCCCAAAGAGGATACAGAATGCAACTATTTCTTTCTGGCCCAACAAAAAGCAACATGGAAAGAATAAAACAGCACATCGTTTTTAGCATAAGGAGTTGCACTAGTTCAACCCTATCAAAACCTTGTATCTAGGAAATGAATGTTCAGACTCTTCTGCTTAGGTAGCAAACTCCAAAAGGAAGCCACCATTCCCAATGAATGAAGGTAAAGGTATTCCCTGCTCGAAAGCCAGTCATGTCCGACTCTAGGGTGCGGTGCTCATCTCATTTTCTAAGGCTGAATAGCCAGTGCTGTCCGGAGATGCTTCCGTGGTCGTGTGGCCGGTAAGACTGATGGAACGCTGTTACCTTCCCGCTGCAGCGGTACCTATTTATCTACTTGCAATTTCTCGCTTTCAAACTGCTAGGCTGGCAGGAGCTGGGACAGGAGACGAGAGTTCACCGTCACGCGGCACTCGGGTCTCAAACTGCTGTCCTACCGACCTTCCGGTCTGCAGTTCAGTGTCTTAACCACTAAGTCACTGCAGCCCAACATGAATTAGGACCTCCAATGAATTAGGACATTTTTTATACTACAGCCCTGAATCAGCCACCAACACATATCAACAATTTCTTTATAGATATGAAGTTTAAAATAAGGGCATGGATAACACAGAGCCTTACAGCACAATCCTATACATGTTTACTCATGTAAGGCACAATGAGTTCAATGGGACACTCTCAGGTACATGTGTATAGGATTGCAGCCCTAGCTGCTCTGTTGGTCCTGCCAAACAAAAAAAATAGAGAGCAAATCAGACAAACATACAAAGTTACCTTATCCTATGTCAGACCATACCCTAGAAGGGGCAGGCTACAGGGTGGATAGTCCTCACTCTTTCAAACTGAAAAGTAAGCTTTATGGGATGGAACAGTGAAGTCTGCCTCCTTTTTGAGAAACACCAAGACAGAGCGTATTTTGACATTCAGTGGCGTTACTCAGCTGTGATGTTGTGCTTTGCTGCAAAAGGGAACATCTCTAAAAACTGGAGAGGGTTTTACAGACGCTCCAAGTTAATCACTTTGCTTTTGCTGAAAATCTCCTCTTTTGGTGGCTTAACGTATCAGTCAGATAACAATGTCACTCAGTGTTGGATAGGTCACAGTCTGGCATAATTTACTAACACCACCTTCTCATTTGGGTGCCACAATAGGAACTCCAATTACACATTGTACGCGTGGGTGGCCTGCACAGCATAAAGGACTTGGGCACCCAACAGCCAGGATGAAGCATCAAACAGCTGGTGTGTGGGCTGTATGGCTACATTGCTATGCTAGTGCTAGTGCAGGAACCCTCCCCCCCCCACTAAAAATATAGGCATTGTTTAAAATAAATAAATACTAAAAGCCTCCCCTATTCTCCACCAGCCACACCTTATCTCGCTGTATGTGTAGAGAGAACGCTCCCCTCAGATATAAACACTGCTTTCCTGGCTGTGACCAGCCTTGAAGGATCCCAATATGGATAAAAGAGGCAGGGAGCATGCATGGAATGAGTCACATAAGTCAATGTATTGGAACCATCCCTGTACAACGGGTAACAAATTTACACTGTGGGCAAGCACTAGGCAACAAGAGAGATTTGATATTACAGCCTTTGGGGAACAAACATATTATTGTGCTACAGGCCAAGTCTACAACGTGATGTAGGCACAAGTCTGCAGTCAGCCCACCCCTTGTCTCTAGCATTGTATTTGCATATAAAGGCTGCACTCCGGAGTCATTTAATGCCCAGATTCCACTGAAATCAATGGGACTTTGTTCATATACAAAGATAACAGGAATACAACTCACAAAAGATACAGGGACAGGAAGAAGGTTGAGCATGTCTCAGAATACAACAGCTGGGGAAGCAGGAAGAATGACTTAATCAAACTTCAGGAATCATGCTTAGGCATTTCAGGCAAGACACCAAGTTGAAGACTAAACCATTGAAGAGATCATCCAGGAGTTGTAAAGTATCAGAACCATTATAGCATTTACCTATCAGCTACTCAAGCCTTCTCGCCAACACTGGGCAGACCTAGAGGTCACCGCTGGTGTAGTACCACAAAGGGGCATAGAAACAGACCTGTTGCAAGGTAAAAGTGTGGACAACACATCGTAAAGACAGTTAATGCGCAGCAGCAGAACTTTCACTGCTTCAGACTTGCTTTCTGTAACTCTGGAAAGGTTAAAGGCATGTAAAATATTATATAAACAAACAAGTTATCCAAGCTAGGAGGGGTTTAATCCCCAACAAACTGAATGAGCAATCCATATAATCCAAAAGCGGTGAGAAGTGCAGGAAGGTGGCCATGGTCACTCTTTGAACTTCCACTCCTGTCGGCACATTGGACAGTGCTGCTGCACTTGCTGGGAGTTTAGCCACTTGAGAATGCAATGCATGTGGAAACAGTGGGAACACTGACCCCACACCAGAGGGCAGTCATCTCCAGGCACCTTACCTGCAAAACACAGGCCTCATTAGGGGAACATTGGGAGAAGACAACCCACAAAGATTAACCCAGTGGCTCTCAACCTCCCCTCCCCCAACCTACCTGTCCTCTTGTGGAGAGCACCACAACCCATCTTGTTCTCTAGCGGTGGGCCTCCACAGGACTTCTGAAGCAACCGGAAGTGGAAGTAAACCGGAAGTCACTTGCCAATTGCTTCTGCAGGCCTCTGGAGGTCTGAGGAGGCCCACCGGAGGCCTAGCACGACAAGGGAGCAGCAGGACAAGGTGAGTCAGACCCGGAAGTGGCTTCTGGTTGCTTCCGTTTGGCTCTAATTTGGAGCTAAACAGAGACGCGGGTGGGCCGAACTGACGACCCACCAGGCATTGGGCCGCAACCCACCAAGTGGGTCACAACCAAGTTTGAGAAGCTCTGCCATATCCTATATACCCTCCAGATGACAGACAGATCCCTAACATTGGTATACAGTTGCACCAACATCTGAGCTGATATTGGTCTAAATGTGCCCACAGAAATCTATGGAGAGAAAAACACCTCAAACTTTCAATTCCTCCTACCCCCTTGCTATGACAGAGCATACAATAAGCACAAAACTCTGCAGCGCTCCCATCCCAGTACTTGTACCCTTGCTATGGAGACCATAACTCAGATGATAGGGCATATGGCATGGGGCTATATCTCCCTGACATCATGGCATGGCCACTTACAGCACACAAAGAGGAACTTTGGTGTTGGAAACTGTGGAGAAAGGGCACTTATACCTCTCACATCTTTGCTTTCCACCACCACCCCTTTAGTATCGTCAAATGTGTCTTTGTCATAAACTGTGTTGCCTAACCATTCCTTTCTCTTGCAATAGCTAATAGCAGTGAGTTTATGCTGTCCTGGTGAATGCCAGGTACTCCAACCATTGCCACTGCTGGCCAAATCCTGAGTCATTTGTTTTTCAGGAGTGTAGTTATTTCCATATGGGGCAGAACAGTCATTTTTTAGAGTGCCACTGTAACTCCCCACAGAGGAGGGAAAGGTAATGCCTCAGGTATTGTACTCTCTCCCGCCACAGGGAACAACATGAGCAGTCAGGTGGCAAGATTCTCACTCACAAGCACTTAATATGTATCCTGGTCCAGAGACCATGTGTTACTGCCGCTGTCTATTTCTTACCACTCTGCCAGTGTACTCCTTTGCTCTCCACCAGCAGCTTCCCAAAAGGAGAAGACACACAGGACCCTCCACATGCCCAGCAGTGCAGACCAGAAGGGAGGCACACCATATGCCTGTCAACAGCGCCCAGTGCTCCAGCTGTTCATCTATGGCTTGCTAACTTATTTGGTACCATACAGACACCTGTAGCTTTGCAAACTCTGAGACAGACAGTGATGTTAATGGTGCAGCCAGCTACTCTGCCAACTGTCATACAACTTGTAAAGGCACAAGAATCCTGCTGGGACGAGATGGCTGGCAACCTTACTTGTGCATTTCTCTTTCAGATGCTGCTCCATCTCTGATGCTGTTCAATAAAAGCTTTGACTTGATCACACTAGTAACTTTATTAGCAGAGAGGGAACCTATGCCACTCAGAATGACGTCTGCAGCCTGTGCCATATAGTAGTGCTGTGGCATCCTTGTGTCGGGTGGGTTGTGTTCTGATGTCATTGGAGCAACTCTCCATTGCTGCACATTGATTGGCTGTTTTCACCCTTGTGGGGGCACTGACAGCATGCCAACCTATGACTGATACATGCTGGAAACGCTGCCATAGGTACTACTGGGGGAGTGGCTGACAGGGTTGCACCTCTCTGGGATTTCTGAAGCTGTTCCTCGTTCTTCCCCCCTTGTATAGAACTAGTATAGGATATAGACTACAGTTAAGCCATTATAACTAGACTGGTTTGCTTGACTCAAGTACAGGTGGGCCCCCATATCCACTGGGGATATGTTCCAGGCCGCTCCGTGGATACTTGAAACCGTGGATAGGAGCGAACACCCCCTCCACGGTTTCCTGAGGGCCCCCCCACCCTGCCTCCCCTGCAGGCAGGCATGCTTCCCCCCCAGCTCTTATTTTTCTTTCAGCAAGCTTTGTTTCTTCCTTAAAACAAACAGAGCAGCACCCTCCATTGCTGGCAAGTAGAATGAGACTAAGTCCTAGAGAGGCTCTGCAAGGTTTCTGTTAACCTTGCAGAGCCTCTCTAGGACTTAGTCTTGTTCTACTTGCTTGCAATAAGCAGCCAGAGGCCGCTTCTCCTGTTTGTTTAAGGAAGAAATGAAGCTTACTGAGAAAAGAGTAAAAGCCTGGGGGGGTCCCCACAATCCGTGGATAACTGAAACCGTGGATAGCGAATCAGTGGATATGGGGGCCCACCTGTATAACATTGGACTATAAGGAAAATGTCTGCGGAAAAAGAGTCCTGTTACTCACAGTCTGGGCAGCAGCCATTGAAGGCCATCCGGCAAATGCCACAATTTTCATCATTGGCAACCCAGAGCCAGGAGGCAACTCCATGCCAGCTCTTGATTTTCACTTTCATTGTGTCCAGGCTGCACACTAAACATGGGACAGCACCTAAGGGGAAAAGATAAGTGAGAGCTTGGATGGGACTTTTTCCATGTTTACAGATTGTACAAGTTAGAAAACTTGGTGCCCTTCAGACTTACATGTTCCCCATATTTTTTTCTTTATATCTCATGGAAGTTCTGCACCATTTTTATTTTAGATGCCTCACTATGAGACAGGCTACAGTACAAATCAGAACACTGCATTTATGGCTGGAAAGCAAGTGAGAGAAGGGCCCAGAATAATTCTCAAGTGCTCTGCCTATCAGTTCTGCACTGAACAGCTCTTCCAACAAGGTGACTGTAAAATAAACAGTTACATAACATAGACTTTAGTACAGTAGCTGTGTACCCTAAAAAAAACCCCAATGGTCATTATTGAATACCCAAATCAACTCTGATGAGCCGATTACCTTGAAACACATCAAGAATAAGTACTGTATGTTCATTTAAAAAAATTATGATTAGAGCATTTCATAATAAACTATTTTTCTAGCACCTTGAAGCTTACTCTTATTTGTCATGGCTTTTTTTATCATGCCAACAGAGACAAGGGAGTTATAAAGGAGCAGTAAAGAAAAAAAGGGACCATGTGAGCAGATGGGCATCAGATGCACAAAGGAGCTTAGGCTTCACTTCAGTTAGGAGTAAGGACTCATGAGGGGTCTGAGCCAAACATTTTACGGAGAAGGGGCTTGGTGAAAGGGCGCCGGGCAGGGACCCCTGCACATGGCCCTGGGAGGGAGCTCCAGGCACAGGAAGCAGAGGGAGCCGCTTCAGGCCACAAGAGGCTTTGAGGGAGCGGCCGAAGAGGAAAAGGGTTGAGAATCTGGACAGGAAGGAACCCCCGCCAAGCAAAGAATGGAAGCCAGCCCAGCCCCCTTAAGCAGAGTGTCCAGGAACCCCAGCTGCCAGCGGGAGGGCTGCTCCACCCATCCCAGGCGCTTCCCCGCCCTGTCTTACGCTCGATGAAGCTCCAATCTTCGCGCCCAAATCCAACTCCCCCTCCCCTCCCGCCTCTCCGCCGTGCCGGAAGTCCCACCCCTGCCACTCCTCCCATGTGTCCTTGCGCACTCAAATCCCAGAAAACCCCGCGCAGCGAGAGTAGCCGCTCCTTTGCAAACCAAAACCTGACCGTGCGAGCTCTTTTTACCCCTTCTTCTCGTTTTTGTATCTCCGCCTTATCCGTTTCCGGTCCCGGCGTAGCGCGGCCGGAAGTGTAGGCCCCGGGAGCCGGAGGGAGCCGCCATCATGGGCGACAAAATGGATATGTCTTTGGATGATATTATCAAGCTGAATCGGAGCCAGCGTGGCGGAGGCGGCCGGGCCGGTGGGGGTCGAGGTCGGGGACGAGGAACTGCAGGACGAGGTGGCGGTGGGGCCGGTCGAGGTGGGGCTGGCCGGGCAGGAGGCGGCGGTCCTATCCGGAACAGAGCCGCCCTGGTCCGGGGAGGCGGCAGGAACAGGCCTGCGCCCTACAGCCGGGTACGTTCCTGAGCGTGTGGGCGAAAATGGAGCCCGCTCACGGTGGGAGGTTTTGGGGGCGGTGGAAGAGATCGAGCCCCGCGACGCTTCCGTCTGCCTCGTCTTTGTGTCGAAGACGGTCGGGAGCTCGCCAGGGTGCTGGGCCCAAAGTGTTCAGGCTCTCTGGGGTAGCGCCGAATGGAATCTCGTTCGTGCGCGCGAAGAGGGTTCCAATTCCACTCCGCTTGTGGGAAGGTAGTTGGAGTGTGGCGCTTGGCGAAGCGGGCGGGAATAATGGAAGGGGAGCTCCGTAAGGCTGTACAATCTACAACAGTGGAAGGGGAAGGGACTGGTCATCGTTTATGTGGGACACTGAAGTTTCGCTTCCATTGCAGCCAAAACAGCTCCCTGAAAAGTGGCAACACGATCTGTTTGATAGCGGTTTTGGTGCAGGAGCTGGTGTGGAGACAGGCGGGAAACTTCTTGTCTCTAATCTTGATTTTGGCGTGTCGGATGCAGATATACAAGTAAGTTTTTCCTTTGTTCTTTATATGATACGTGTTTTGGGGTACAGGGTAGTTACAGCTGATCAAGTAGCTTTTGGGGGGTCTTTATTTTTGTCATGTGATACCTTCTGTTGTAAGTTACTCGTTCATGTAATTCAGTAACTTTTTCCTGGTAGCAACTAAATTAAGTTCACATATGCTGAAAAGGTTATCTTTTTCTGCTGTTTTTTTTCTGATTTTTCGGGTTGTCTGAATGTGAGGTACTGTTCTATGTGGTGGTTCTTCAAACAACTCTCTTGTTCCCATCTTGACGAGACTGCATATATAAACATTTTTTAAATTGAGATCATGCAAGATTATGTGGTCTGAACCTTATAACAGTTAAAATAGAAATGTTTGTTCCACCCTGTTGTTCTTGGGGAAGTGAGAATGCCTGTGTGAGTTTTTCCTCAACAGGATATCCTGCAGTTGACCTGTAAAAGATAATATATATTTTTATCCTCCTGTTTGGGAAGTTGGACAGAGTATTTAATTAAAAGTTTTCATTTTTCGCACTGTTTGCTGTTATATTATCCAGTGCTCTTAAACCTTGATTCCTTTTGTATGTAACTTATAGTCAAAACTGGTGCTGTAACAAACTTGGAGAAGGCTTTTATGTACATCTACTATCATTTTATATTCAAATTAGTTGAAAGTTTTATGCTAATGCATTGCTTGAGATGTAGCTTTATTGCTGCTCACTTTCAAGTTAGGATAGAAACTTGGTCTTTCAAGTGATACTGTCTGTAATTGCCCAAACTCTGGACCCGTGCTGTTTAGCCTTTTCCCTGGACACATCTGCCCTTAAAGTAGCATAAAACTAAAGATGCTTCTACATTTTGAGATTCAAATGAGGCAACATGTCTACTTAAAGTAGGGGTGCACCTTGGTTGCTTCCTCCATCTGGAACAAAGTGCAGAGAGGATCCTTAAATAAAAACTCTGCATGAATGCTGTAGACAGGGTGCATAAGGTTCCATAGTTAACATTTTCCACTCTGTTGCTATTCTTATTTTGAGTAAAATGCAGGACTAGTAACTTATTTAGGAGGGCTTATATTGACTAGAGGTGATAATTTGTAGTATCTGTCTTCAATTATTATGTATATAGCACCATCAACGTGCTGGCACATAATGGAAAAGGTGGGTCTTTGACCTAAGGGGTTTACAAGAAAAGCCTATGTGATTGCTTCAATTACATGTACTTCAACTTAGTTACAGGAAATAAATTTTAATCAGGAAAGGTGACATGGTTGATGTGAGCTCACTTTGTTGCTGCAATAAGGCTAAATATGCAGAAGGAACTGCTAAATATGCAGAAGGAACTACTACTATTTCTATTCTTTGGCCTGATGGTCTTTCTAGGGGGCTACTTTAGATAATTTTACAAGGCTCTCTTACTCAGTCCTAGAATATGTGACACATTCGTGCATCTTTCTCTTTAGGAGCTTTTTGCAGAGTTTGGAACATTGAAGAAGGCAGCAGTGCACTATGACCGATCTGGGCGCAGTCTAGGTACAGCAGATGTTCATTTTGAGAGAAAAGCAGATGCTCTGAAAGCTATGAAGCAGTACAATGGAGTTCCCTTGGATGGTAAATGCTTGTTTATGTATTTGCTCAGTGGGAGATAAATCTTGACACTGTTGTGATAATGAGTATTAATTCTTTTTTGTTCTTTCTAGGACGTCCCATGAACATTCAGCTGGTTACATCACAGATAGACACACAGAGAAGACCTATACAGAGGTAGGGGGGTTATTTTTGTTTGCTGTTGATTGACAACAATTAACTGTGTGTAACCTATTTCCTGAATATTGCCATGCCTCTAATTCAGTCTCTTTATTTTAGTGTAAATAGAGGAGGCATGACTAGAAACCGTGGTGGCTCAGGTGGCTTTGGCGGTGGCAACAGACGAGGCAGCCGTGGCAACAGGGGCAGAGGCAGAGGTGCTGGCAGGAGTTCCAAACAGCAACTCTCTGCAGAAGAATTGGATGCACAGTTGGATGCTTACAATGCCAGGGTATGTCATGGGGGTGTGAAGGTGGCATAGCTGGTATACGTGTTCATAACCATATAAGAGAAATATCACTCGCTGTGCAAGAGATACTTAAAGGATATGGTATTGGCTCTTGAAGCTGAGCAATGTTTGACATTCTGGTTTCCAAGTGTCTTTGACCCCATGACTGTGACAAATATCCATAGTGATGTGGAGACGGTTCCTACAGCAGAGCAGGGGTGTAACTTGGGCGGGGCCTGAGGGGCAGCTGCCTCAGACCCCACCACCTAATGGCTGCCCTCGCGTTCAACTCGGATCACTTTGGGTGGAATGTGAGGGTAGCCATTTGCCTCCTGCCTTCGCATGCCCCTCTTCAAGAGAAGAAGGGCACGCGGAGAATGCAGGCAATCGGCAGCTCACGTATTCTGCTCAACACGAGGGTTGCTCAGAGTACCGAACCTGGAAGTGACGGCACTTCCGGGGTGCCGCACGCTCCTGTGCCCCGGGCGGCACAGGAACTTGTACGCCCCTGCAGCAGAGCAATGTATTGCACTCTAGAAGGCTGCAACAGCCATGTCAGACTCTTGATGTTCCCTAAAGTCATTTCCAGTCTGCTACTTGCTGTTCCTGTCATACAGATTCTACAAAAAATATAGCATCTTTTGCTAGAACTGCCTTTTAAAGGAGCCACAGTGTGGGTAGCCACTATATTTTATTTTTCTACCATCCTTTCCAGTGAGCTGTGATTTGGAAACTGGCATCTTGCTTGCTGCAGTGGTTGGGAAAGAGTCTCCAGACTCCTAAAGGGAGCCTGCTACTCATGAAAAGTGGCTTGCAGATTCTAGTTCCTGAATACAAAAACATCAAGTTTGTTTATCCAGGCTGAATATTCATATGACTGCCTGAAAAGGAGAAAATATTGTGAAAGCTACAATATTTAGTGGACTTAAAAACTTTGTGGTGAAGCCATTTTGTGTAATGGTAAACAGTGCTGTGCTGATTGGGTTCAAGTTGGACGGTGGTGTTGGAGTAAATCTGGCTATCCATGTGGTTTTTTGCTACCTTGCCAAGTAACTGTCTTTCTTTTCTCCTAGATGGACACCAGTTAAACCAGTTGGTGCATCTCGTGCATGGGAAGGACTGCAGACATCTCATTCCATGCTCCCCAGCGGGAGGGGAAGGGTGTATGGCGGCGGCTACTAATATCAAGGATGGAATTTGTTTTACTTTTATGTTTTGGAATAGGTTTTAAACTCATGTAAAGGTTTCTTTCTTTTTTTTAAAATTCTGAAATGGGTCTGTTTTGTACTGAGTTATTTTTGGGGGAAATTTTACTGGTTGCCTATTGGGCCAAAGTGGCTTTTTCACCTTGGCAGTAATAAAATAGAAATGTGTCTAGAGCTGTAAATGTCTGCTTCCTGTTGCAGCTGGAGCCTAGCCTTGAGGCTGCAGGAGTCAAGATGGGTTGGGTAGTAGGTGTCTGCCTGCTGTCCCATAGTGAGAGTTGGTGCTGATTGCCCTTCCTGTGGGGAGGGATTCTGCTCTCTCAGGTCTCTCTCCTCCACTCTGCCCTACAAGGGGCTTGTAAACTGTACACCCCCATCTCCTGTGTGCTGACTCTCCTGTTTCTGTGCTAAAGCCAACCAGTGTGATTGCTTTTGCAGGGAGGTGGTGGTGGTGGACTTTTCCAGTGATAATAGCCTCTGCCCTTTGTGGTCATGGAGAGAGAATGAATTTCTTGTTAAAGTCGTTTTTGTATTTAACACTTGATTCCAAAGTTCAGTGCTGGTCCCACCTCAGTATTTTTACTGTAAAATAGTTGCTGTGAAAATTCAGTGACTCCAACATGCCAAGTAAAGATTTAGTCTTTCAACTTGCAATTCCCTATTGAATTCTTATTTCAAAAGTAAATCTGTTTGGTGGCATTTGTTACAGTACAGTCTGTTCTCACAACTACTGATAATATATTGGGTTAACATTAGTTTGGGGTATTGTGAGATGAGGGGATGGAGCCTGTATCAGAATAGCATGGCAGTGGTCAAGAAGACTTTGTTCCTGGTGCTGGGGGTGAATAACTCTGGGGCCATTCATGGGAGCAGGGTGACAGGGTACCCCACCCAAAGATACAAGATTCATGTCTCAGACTAAAGTGGGTTCTAATGTAGGAGCAAACTCAATTTTGAAGGCTGTAAAAGATTCATGTCTGCGTGACATCAGTTTTTCCGATGCTGAAATGGGGGAGAGAGAATGAGTTGAAAAGTAGGTATAGCATGATACCAAGGATGCAAAGAATAATGGCCAGTCTTGGGATGTGTATTTAAGGCATTTTTACCCAAGAGTGTATACGCAACAGGAGTCAAACGCGTATATCTGTGGGCTGGGAGGAAATGCAATACCTTTGTTGTTGTTCAGTCGTTAAGTCGTGTCCAACTCTTCATGATCCCATGAACCATATCCTGCCAGGCCTTCCTGTCCTCCACTATCTTCCTGAGTTTGCTCATTTTCATGTTTGTTGCATCGGTGATGCTGTCTAACCATCTCATCCTTTGCCTTCCCCTTCTCCTTTTGCCTTCAATCTTTCCCAGCATCAGAGTCTTCTCCAGAGAGTCCTCTCTTCGCATTAGGTGGCCAAAATATTTGAGTTTCAGCCTCAGTACCTATCCTTCCAGGGAACAGTCAGGGTTGATTTCATTTAGGATTGACTGATTTGATCTCCTAGCAGTCCAAGAGACTCTCAGGAGTCTTCTCCAGCACCACAGTTCGAAAGCATCTATTCTTTGGCGCTCAGCCTTCCTTATGGTCCAACTCTCACAACCATACATTGCTACTGGGAACACCATCGCCCTGACTATACGAACTTTTGTTGGCATGGTGATATCTCTGCTTTTTATTATGCTGTCTAAGTTTGCCATAGCTTTCCTTCCAAGGAGTAAGCGTCTTTTAATTTCATGGCTGCTGTCTCCGTCTGCAGTGATCTTGGAGCCCAAAAAAGTAAAATCTGTTACTGCTTCCATTTCTGCCCCTTCTATTTGCCAGGAATTGATGGGACCAGATGCCATGATCTTAGTTTTATTAATGTTGAGTTTCAAGCCAACGTTTGCACTCTCCTCTTTCATCAAGAGGCTCTTTAGTTCTTCACTTTCTGCCATAGCAACTAAACAAGTATAGATGCTTGCAGAATGTTGTCAGTTGTCACTAAACTCAACTTTACGATCTTGTTGTTTATATGAAAGCAATCTTCATGAGCATATGACAGTAAATACTGGGTAAAAATCTCTGGGGTGCGAGACCCTCACATTGGCTCCATTTAAGACATACACAGGGTACAGAAGTATAAATGGAAGTGCCTGTTTTCATACTAAAGAGGTAGAATTGCCATTGGAGGATGTGTTCATTTTATGTAAAGCAATAAAGCCCTTTTAATCTCTAAAGCATCAGACTAGGTGAGACCATGTAGCAAAAAGATATGCCCTTGTTTCAGTCAATTCCCAGGTGCATTTTTGTGGGTGGAGTAAGCTCTTCTGTGTTTCTAACTGATTAAAATGATACCCTACCTAGAATTTTGAGTTTTATAAATTGGAGCTATGACTAAATGCTCTTCACAGTAGTTCATTGTACAGATACATTGGGTATGAGAATACTCCTTAATTTTAATGTGTGCTTACATAATGCAGCTATAATCAAGTATGCAAGGATTCCAGCATATGCTGTCCAGTATTTCAACTTTACAGTGGTCTTATGGAAAAATATTTTTCACTACAAATGTGCTGTATCTAATAGCCAACTTCCTGTATTTATCTTGGAGCTAATCATCTTGAAATGATATTAACATTGATGTGTTTAACTACTGCTTCATTTAGTTTTCTGAATTATTTTGATTGGTCGGGAGAGAGCAACCTGCCATAGAATTGATAACTACTGTAATGATAAATTGATAGGGCATGTTAACTACCCAGCATTTTCATGTATGCTGCAGGTATAGCTGGGGGGGGGGGGGGGAAGCTTCCCTTTTACTGAAAAGAGAGGAACATGTACAGAGCAGAGTATCCTGTTGGAAACTGATAAAATATATAACTCAGACAATGCAACTTGGCCACCAGGGTAAATACGGTGTCAAATGTCATGAACAGTCTGTTTGGGAAAACGTAACTGGTATAAAGGGAAAACATATTCATGGTTCCTATATCTGATAGCACATTTGTTGAAATGGTGGCTATTTTGTCTACTACGAGGGTACGTACACAAAAAATATATTTGTAAATACAAATGTAGGGTACAATCAACATTACACCATCCGATTTAACTGAGCATAAAATATACTGAACCTAGTGTAGCCTGCCACTGCAAGGAACCAAGCTATGGATTAAAGCTGCTTAGTCCTGCTTCCCTGTTCAGTGTTGTCTTACTGTGTCACATAAGTGTAATTAGTGCCAAATGTTTTACAAGGAATTGGAATGACTCCACTAACTTCCTCTTTAGTAAACTGTCTGGATGCCAAACAATGAAATAAGCCACTTTGTTGCAGTCACGAACAAATATTTGGTCTAGTCTAGACTGCATCTTCCCCTGCTTCAAGGGGACTTAGTTTCAGGAGTGTGACCTGAATAAGTTTTGGCTCCTGTTAATTTATAGGTGTAGGTACATTTTGGAATATAGCAATTTATGTGCAAGAAATACTTAGCCTGACCTTTAGTAAACGTCTTAAGTGTTTAAGACAGAACTCCTATGTGTACGCATTAGGAAACAAACGAGTGGGAGGGGGTTGCGACCCTAGATTAGTAATGGCACACATCCCTAGCCTCTCCACTAATTTAGAATGTACCCCCCCTTCCTATTTTTATTCACTCTTAAATCCGTCGAACCAAGAGGAATGAACAAGTCCTGCCGCAACCTGGGGGGGGGTTGGTCCTAGTTCTATGAACATCGCGGGGGTCTGCAGCTCACAGTTCCTCGCCGCTTTACAGCGCTATATTGACGACGCTGCTCATACCCCACCCCTTCAGCGGAGCCGCTAAAAGATGGATTTGCAAATGCGAGCCCGCGGAAGACTCCTGCTTCGCTTTCGTCTGTCTCTCTCGCAAGCCTCTGCGTACCAGGAACGAAACATCCGCCGTTCCCGCTCCAAGATGGCTGCTGGGCGGGGACAGGGCGAGCAGCGGTTCTTCGGGTGCGGGGTGTGGTCTCTATGGTCTCCTCCCGTAACTTTCATTCGTTTGGGAGCCAATAAACTGCCCGCTCACCGGAAGTGGCATATGAACTGAGGGGTGGCGGCGGTAAAGGGCGGGAAGTGACGCGAGGTGGGGGTTGAGGAAGTGCGGGGGCGCGCGCGTGCGGGGTGGATCTGGGCGGCGGCGGGCGGCGTTTGGTTACCGGTGACGGCGGTAGCAGCAGCAGCAGCGGTAATAGGAAGGCGAGGCAGAGGCCCGTGCTGGGTAGGGTGCCTTTGGGTGCGGGAAGGGGGGTGGGGTGGGTTCCGTGTACAGCGTCCTCCTTTTCTCTCTCTTTCCCGCATCGGCTCTGGCTGCTAGCTTCACCCGCTGTGCCTGGCGGTGGCTTCTCCTTGCTCTCTCCCCCACCCTTTTTGTAGGTTTTCACTAGGTGTGCTCGGCCTCTCTGCAGTAGGTTATGCGGTGTCTCTCGCTCCCTGTGCCTTTTGGTTTTTTCTGTGGGTTGTAGAACGGATTGGTTCTCTTCTCCGTTCTGACACAAAGGCAGCTCCTCCACCCTGAAGCTGCTTTCTTTTTTTCGTGGCTTAACACCATCGCTGATGGAGACACAGTTTTCCTCCTGTGCGCTCCTTGCTGTTCCGCCTTCATGCAGGTACCTGCTAATGTATGGGTGCACCACGGGAGGAGGGAGAAGTTTTTAGCTTTTTCCCAGTAATTCTGTATCCGCTTTTATATGTATCTTGTCTTTTGGGTAACGTTTCTCAATTTAAGCGTCTAGTTATCCTGAGGTTACTGCACCTATTATGTCTGTCTCTTTGAAAAAGAGCATTGCTACTTTGGGCGCGTGGTGCTATTCTGTGGTAATTTTGGTAGGTATTGCTAGTCTTCAAAACAGTGAAGTCCTTTTCTTTACGTTGGCTTTTTTAATTTCTGTTAAACGTGCAGTAGCCATTCATCTTATGTCTTGTCTGGGTGTTTTGATTTATATGAAGCAAGTTTTTAATGCAAAGCTTTTTAGCAAACGTTTTCCAAGATTCCCTATACACCGATATGAGTCAGGGCTTAATTTGAGTTTGCACTTGACTCTTTTAATCTCGGGCTTCTCCCTTTGATCCAGAGGGCCTCAAGGTATGGTTGCATTTCCTTTGTGGTTTAGAGACCATCTCCACATCATGGCTTGAAGGGTTTCTAGAACAGTGGGAGTGACTTCTAGGCAGGCTTGAACCTTGGTATATGCCAGGGGTGGCCAAACTTGCTTAATGTAAGAGCCACATATGATAAACTTCAGATGTTTGAGAGCCGCAATATTTAAGAAGCATTTAAATTCTTAAATATATATATATATATATATATAATACTCATCATGAACATTAAACTTATGTTTTAATCCAGTGGACTCTCAGTTTATACCTGGTAAATAATTATAAAGCTTGACATTTTCTTATTTACCTTTTATACTAATTATAATGCAAAAAGGAGATCAGCCAACATATGTCAAAGAGCCACACATTATATGTCAAAGAACCACATGTGGTTCAGGAGCTGCAGTTTGGCCACTCCTGGTATATGCCATGGTCTCCTTGAAACTACGTACTGATGCGGATGATTCATATTCTATCAAAAAGCTATTAACAAAGGCATAGATCACTTCTTGCAGTGTGTGTTTGTGCTGCAAAGGGGAAGGTAAGAAGAAATACTTCTGTTACCAGACGTCATGTGGGGTAAGTTAAGGAAAAATGAGCAAGGATAGTTGGATGTGTAATCTTTGTTAATGAAGGATAATTATGAATACCCTAGTGCAGCGGTTCTCAAACTGGTGGGTCGCGACCCACCAGGAGAACCAGATGCGGACTCCTGCCACCTTAAGGGGCGGGGACAGCATGGTGGCAGCAGCGGGGATCACCATTGGGGGAAAAATTTTTAAAAGCTGACTTTTGCATTTACCGGGGGGTCCTGGAGCCCTCCTGAGGGTTCGAGGAGGCCCGTGCTCCCCTCTGCGGGCCTCCCCGAGCTTTAGATCCTCACGGAACGGTGATTATGACCACTTCTGATTTTCATCTGAAAACCAGAAGTGGTCATAATCGCCATTCCGCAGTGATTGAAAGCTCAGGGAGGCCCGCAGAGGGGAGTGTGGGCATCACCGAACCCTCCGGAGGGCTCCAGGACCCCCGGTAAGTGCAAAAATCACCTTGTTTTCCGCCGATCCCAGGGGCAACTGCCACTGCTGTCCTTGTCCCCGCAACTACTCAAAAGTTCTCCCTGCCTTGTGGGGAGAACTTTGAGAACCACTGTCCTAGTGCTTAGAAATCTAAACTAATCTCCCCTTGGTTTAAGGAAGTGACTAAGTGGTTTTATAAAGCTGCGTGTTCTGTATCCTTATACAGATTTCTTGTTGAGCAGTCTGTATTATATCTTTTTGGGGTATCTTTAGTTTTTTGTAGCACAGGCAATTAGGCAAGACATTTACCAGCCTGCATTTGCTGCCTATGAGTCCTTGTGTGCCATGTGCTGTCTCTGCTTATAGATTAGAATGGAAACTTTAAAGGTGGAGATAAGGCTTATTGCCTACATGTGAACAGTGTGTCATGCAACCAAAGCTGCTCTTGACTGTGTGGTCATATGTTAATAGGTAAAGGCCAAAGAAGGGGGTTGGAGGTGTGTATCTTTACCTGTGACTTGTCAGGCTTTTCTTGCTATTGACCTTTGTCATATTTTAGTCTTGGATGATAGTGATAAGTTAAGGACATGATGCTTATGGGAAATAGCTTGTTCTACTAGCAGTCTTCTAGAAAGAGCTAGAGAAACCAGGTGGGTGCCCTCCAACTTTAGCTAAAGGGATTTCATGTTGAGTGTTTTTAATCTTAGCATTCAGTAGCAGCAAAGATGTTGACAACGGGAGGGAACATGTCATCTGTACAGTTACTCATACTTTATTTGCAAGGCACATGCAAATCAGTGCCAACTCAGTGGTAAAACAAACTTAAATGCACAGGAAGGGATTCTTGCCTATTACAGTGGGGCCCTAAAACACCATTCCTTGAACTGCCGCACTTTCTTTTTATGGACAGACAAGTGGCTTAGGTGCAATGTGTATTCTGTCTGCATCTTTTCTATAGGTGTGCTGATAGCATTCTTTGGCCTTTCTCATTCAACCTGGGAGCTCTGTAGGCACCTTCCAGTGGTTTTTTTGAACTGTTCCATCAAGATTTGATGTAGGGACAGTGCTATGCAGTCGTAGGATACTGGACGGCATGCAACAGAGAAATTAAGTGTGACAGAAGCTTGATCCTTGATGATAACCACTCTGTGTTGAAAAGCTTTCTCTCAGGAAGAAAATTGGTACCGTATTCTGCTATAAGGAATGCATCATTCTTGTCCACCTTGCAGGCTTTGGGTAAAATAAAGGAAATGTAGACGGTGTGTATTAAAGTACAGCATAGGTCAGTGGAGGCTGAAAATAGTGTGCCACTGTGTCGCAGAACTCTTAATTGGCCTACTTACATGGTTGTGTGTATTTCAGCTGCTTTGCCAGCCTTGGCTTTACTCTGTTTGGGCTCCTCCTTGTTCAGTCCCGTTGCCACTTTTTTCACCTCTTGGAGCTGTATTGGCACCCAGTTCTGACCTTCAGCCCCAGTTATCTGGTTCTGGACTTCCTGATAGTACAGTCTAGGATTATAGTATTTTCAGTAAAAGTCAAGGCTCTTGACATTTTTGCTTTTGTCCTCGTCAATAATTGCAGCTGTGTTTCCATGGTGAGAGCTTGTATAGGCTGCAGCTTAGAAAACTTGTACTCTCAATTAACACACACCAGCACTAAATGTTATCCAGTGGGTGACATACAGACCAGAGGTTAGAATCTCATTTGTTGTACCGAATTAAAGGGTTGAGAGTTGCTGCTTGTCTTAAGAATTTCAGCTGGTATAAAAAGATCAGTCCAGCAAAGATAACTGGTGCTTAGGAGCTGGAGACAGTTTGAGCAGAAATAAAATATTTGAAAGTTTTGTATCGGGCGCTTACTGATGTCTGAAGTCTGCAAACTCTCTCGCAACAAAGTAGTTGCTAGTCTGTAGAAAAAGCTAGCAGATGTGGTAGAAACCCATGTGGATTGTAGGTTTTGGCAATTGGTGCTGTCTTGTATCCTCTGGCTAAATTGTGCAGGAAATGGGGGTACGTTCAAACTCCCCACTGATTCCTTTCCTCCTTGCAGCATATTGCATTATCTCTGAGGCTAATGGGATCTCCAGCTCATTCAGATGGGACCTTCTGCCAAAGTGAATTAGTGGCTCAGCCTTGGGGACTATCTGTGCGAGAGACTTCTGTTCTGGCTTCTCTCTTCAGCAGCACATTTCCCTGGTGGAGAACCTCCTGTGGTCTTGCGGTGCTGAGTGTTCCTCTGTCTGGATTGCAACCTATGTAGATTGTACATCCTTGGAAGATCTCAAGACTTTGCTTCCCGCGGGCACCTTCTTTTCTTTAGAAACATTCTGATGATGAACATACGTTGTAGGGACTAGATGAGCAGGAACGGTCTACCAATAAATGGATTGGGAGCAATGCCATAGGCTGTACAGTTGTTCAAGAAAGCTGTCTTGTGTATTGGGTCCAGCACTTTGGTCATGTCAGACTAAGGGCTGCTTCACTTATTACTGTTTCCCTTTATATGGGGGGGGGGGTCTTAACAGACTCCAATGGGTTACCCAGTATGTCCCCATACCCCCTTTGCCAGACTCTCGAAATCATCGTTACCGCAAGTATAACTTCAAAAGATGTCAAAAGCGTGTTTCTTTTCATATGGATAGCTAGGAATAGAACTCCTCAATCATTTTATTTATTTTATTATTTTTCACATTTTTATACCACTCTTCCTCCAAGGAGCTCAGAGTGGTGTACATATTTACTCCCCTCCTTTTGTCCTCACAACAACCCTGTGAGGTAGGTGGGGCTGAGAGATAGTGACTGGCCCAAGGTCACCCAGGAAGCTTCATGGCTGAGCGGGGATTTGAACCTGGATAATGATAATGGTGATAGTTAATAATCTAATCTAACAACAATTTTGTTCAAATTGTTAAGAGATAGTTCCATATCCCATCATTTGGTTCCTGTACCCCCAAGGGGTATGGGTACCTGCTTTATGCCTTTTATATAGATTATGTACAAAAATGTGAACTGGCCCTTGGTCTGGAGCCTTTGGCTAATATTGATCAGACATTGGTATACCTTAAACTAGTAATAGGTTTTTGATGATAGGGTAATGATAAGGTGATATAGCCAGATGGTATCTGTCAGCCTCTGACTGTTCTAACCCAGTGAATGAGATGGTTCTTTATTGCTGCTTGGAATGCAAGTTGTTCACTGTGAGACAGAATTGGAATAGAATCATCCCTTATGGATGTGGTTAAGTATCCTAATCACTTGAGGGCAAGCAAGCTTTTCTGTGAATTACTAACTGGCAGTCTTTCATCCAGAGTATTGTGGGAATTGCTTTGATGCTTTAGTTTATCACCCCTTTTTGGGTTAGCCATATTCATGCAGGAGCAGCTCTTAGTTCAGGTGGTGTTAGGGTACAATTACATTTAGCTTCTCTCGTAGAGCTATATTTAGGCCTGGGGATGCTCCTGTTCCTAGAGAATTCATGTCTGTTCTGAATTAGTACTGAAAGCACTCTGAGTAGCCATAGAAGATGCAATACTAGTTTGTTCTTTCCCTGATCCATCCTCCTTGCACTTAGCAATGTTAGTCACTTTGCAGGCTTCCCAGTTCAGCCAAAACAGAAATTTGTTGAACAGTTTCCTGCAAATTTGCTTCCAGTGCATCCCTCCCACCCAACCTGAAATTCATTATTTGTTAATCTCGTCTAGTGTAACCTCTCTTCTGGATGGAGTGCAATAATCTCATGTTCTGTGCAGTTTAAGGGGGAAATAAGGACTTTAATTATGATTGGGGGGCCTGAGGGCACTCTTAAAACCATTAGCACTATGCAGCCTGGTACTGAAGATGCATACAGGTTTGTACTAATGTTATCAACAGGAATATATTGGGTTGTAGGTGATCCTTGTAGTTCAATATGCTGCTATTTGTTTTGGTAGAGCTGTGAGATAGAAGAAATGTATTCTGCAGTTTCTACTGACAGTCATATATAGGAACTCTTGGTACCCAGGTATGGGAAGGCGAGAAGCGGGGGCAGTTGAAAGTCCTGCCTCTAAGGTAAGGAAGCTGTGAGTCTGCAGCACTTGCATTGCTTTAGAAACTAATTTAACCAATTACCCTACAGTTGCGGTTGAGTGTACAAAGGTTTATTGAAAAACAACTTGCGTGCCCAGAATAATATCCACAAATATTTTTAGCATAACTTTCTTGCTTTCGAGATTGAAAAATTTGGAGTGTTTGAGGAATAATTGGCGTTAGGAGGAGGGATTGGAGGCTGAAGTAGGAAAGGATGGTGAAGAACATAGGGAATTCCAGGCAGAAGAGCCAAATAAGACAGCAATACCTCTTCAGCCCATCTGGCTTATTAATTTCAACCATGTGTTACCCAAAGGTCTCCAATGAGAGCTGTAATTTTCAGGTGCCAAATTCCATGATTGAACCTGTGGATACATGTAATGTATACAGTCCTGTCCAGACTGTCTAATGTGGAGAGTTAAGCTTGTGACACTTGATTTATGGTTAAACTACAAAGATCTTATTTTGCATATAAGGTAAATATGGGGGAGACCTCTGCCAAGGACGTTATTTAAATGCTGGCTGTTCTTTATTCTTTAGCAATACAGTAGTTATGCTTTTACACTTGGGTTCCTGTTGTATTTTCTTAGCTTTTGACTGATGTGGATTCTACCTTTCCATGTACTAGAATAAAATAGCTTTGTGGCACCTTAGTCTTAACAGGTTTATTGTGACACAAGCTTTTGTGTTGTAGAACCCACTTGTCAGGTGCATGAAACATAGTCATGGCCTTCTGGCCCTACTGCTAACCACTTTTTCCTCTGTGGACATTGCCAACAGAGGAAACATTTCATGTTACAATAGTCTGTTATAGTAAACAATATGAACTGTGGCACCTTAGAGTCTAGCCCTGTTCTGCTTTTGGGAATACTGAATTTGGTATTTCTAAGCACATCAGCTGGTCTGGCTGCAGGGTCATCTTGAAACCTTAATGCCACCAAATTCCTATGTCTGTCTCTCCCCAAATTTGTGTTCTTTTCTGCCACAAGGCTGCTTAAGATACTGAGACCTCTTTTCTTGCAAGAGTTGACATGTCTGTTCTCCATTCCCTCTGCTTCCCTTGAAAAGACGCAGAGTCTTAACTTGAAATGTAGAGTCCCCTGTTTCTATATTGCCTGGAACACCACCACTGCTCTAGATTTTGTGAGCAGAGAGCATTAGAGCCTAAAGGCTGATTCACACTAACCCTTTCCGTGCGCGTTTTGGCTTAACGTTTGGTCTTTTCGTGCGTTTTTCATGCTTGCGTCAGACGCAGCATGAGCTTACGCCGCAGCCAGGAGAGATGGTTTCGGTTTATCTTTTTGCTGCGCTCGCGTTTAAGCTAGCGTTTATGCTCCCGGTGCTAGGCAGCTCACCAATCAGAGAAGCACATTTCTCTTCACCCAATCACAGCTGCGCTTTCTTCAAGAAGGTGGGCAAACGTTCAGAGAACTGCTAGACGCACGTACAGACGCTAGAGTAGAGCAAACGTGCACGGAAGGGCTAGTGTGAATCAACCTTAAGTGTGAGAAATGACTCTGCTGGGGTTGCATTTCCTGCCAGTTGGAAATGGTAGGTAGTGCCATTATTTCTTTTAGGCAGTCCTTATCCTGCTGGCCTTTAGTAAACTGTTTTCTTCCTTCAAGGAAGTGGCTTAGAGGACTCTGGCAAGCGTTTTACTGGGACAGCGCCTTCCCCCTCTGGCTTGAAGCCATACATGGAGGTGGAGGCAGGGATTCTGTGATGTGTAGGGGGGCTGCATCCTGTTTCTGGGTGGGGGTGCTCCAGCAAATCTGCACATGCTTGCTGGGGGCAAAGCAGCTATATTTCTGCTTTCTAACGTGCTCCCTCTTGTGCTGTAGGGCCAGCCTGTGGTATCTGCCTTCCCTGCCCAAGCAGCTTTCCAAGCTTCTATCACTAGCAGTCTTTAGGGTTAGTCTCCTAGCTTGAGGGCTGTGAAAGGCTGTGAAAAAATCTGGGTATTGTTGATGGTGCTTCTGGCATTGTGCCTTCCTTCTACAGCGTGCAGAATCCCTATACTGTATTTCACAATCTGTTGTGTGCATGACTTCTCTTTGTGGGAATCCTCGAAGACAATGAGGTTCATTTTCTGGAGTAACTTGCTATACATAATGCACATATGGATTTCAGAATTGGAAGGGGTATATATGTGTAGTTTTTCTGAAGCTAGACTCAAGGGACCCTGTGGCTTTTAGAGGGGCTTGAGTAGGAGGAAGGGCAGCAATTTGCTCAGTAGTACAGTTTGTGACTACAAGATGGGGATGTGGGTGGAGTAGTAACTGCTTCTCTTAATGACAGTATGAAGTCCTGCTCAGCTGCTTCTAGGAAGAGGGCAGTGGGATGCAGGAAGAAATCTGGCAACTGCTCAGCCGAGTGTACGAAGGAAAGCAACTGAGCTGTGCTAAGGGCAGCAGCTTCTCAGTCATGTCCAAAGCATGTGGTCACACCCTTGGAACAAGCCAGCTTCCTGATTGGAGCGGGAGGGGTGTGCTATTTTTCTGGTGCTGTAGGGCCAGGTTGCATTATCTGAGGCCCCTTCCAGTCACGGTAGCTTGCTGATCTGCCTTAAAGGAGCACTCCAACTGGTGAGAGGGGAAGGCTGCTATTTTGCTGGAAGCTTTCCCCTCTTAAGAGCCCTGGGAATGGGTGCCACCTTGCAAGCAACTGCTTTATGCTTGCATAGTCCTTAATGATCATGTAGGAAGAGACAGAGGGAAGCCACTCCAACAACTCACTGTGCCTATGAACTGAATTCTTGGAGTTGTTCATGAGGTGTGCAGAGTGGCTTTCTTGCCAGGCGTGAAAGGCACCATTCGCCCTTCTTCACATGCTTCCCAAGTTGGCACTGAAAATAAGGTTTCCAGGCTCAAAGAGTAGCAACATTCCGACTAGATTCTGATTGGCTCCTGTGCTGCTCTGCATCTCGCCCCGAGGGTTTAGGAAAAATGACCTCTGATAGGCCTCTTGATTAATGCAAAACGGACGCGAGAAACACAGGAAAACCTAGACTTGACCAGGGGAAGCGTTAATGTGGACAGGCCTCCTGGTGTTCTGCCCGGAGGCACATCCCACCGGCAAAACGAGTGCGCAGCCGAACGCACACTGTGCGACGCACGCTGCGCAATGCACCTGGTGTGCCTCCAGCTTAATAGAACATGCTCCGAACTACAAGGCTCTTTGCATGCTTCTTCCCTGAGTACCAAAACACTTCTGAAGTGGAAGATTGTTGCTTACTCCTAAATAGCTGTCTTTGCTTAGTACCCAATGTCTGAGATGTTATGCTTCTGAATCTTTATAATAATTTGCCCATAAGGCAACTGATGTCCTCTTCCCCTATTAAAGGAAGCTGCTTATATGTGATAGTTAGATTTCGAAACAGCTTTGTTTCCTACCCACATTTTTTTTCAGCCAACAGTAAAGGGTAATATTGAGTGCTGATGCTACAGTAAAACAACAACAACACCCACTTCTTAACCTCTTCACATTGCCTTTATATTGCTGTTAACTGAACATTAAGTCGGGTGTCAGGGTGGCCTGGTTCCTGAGAAGACGCCAGAGCAAGGATTCTTGCGTGTCATAGCTAGCCTCCCGACATTGAGGTTTGTTTTACCTTGGGGTATACTCAACAGCTTCAATAATTTCATTACATTTTGAGGAGAGGAGGAGTTGGGATGAGAGCATTTCTTCATGCCTGGGCTCCATTTAGAGTTTGACTCTCTGCCTTGTCATCTGAATTGCATGAGCAGCTTGGCGGTTCTGGTGAGAGAAGCAGTGATGAGTTGCTGCTGCTAGGTTAAGTGTCCTGAACCCCCTTGGAGGAGGGTGCTGGGTTGTGGTGGTGGTGGTCCTGCCACTTTGTTCCCATCTTCATTCCTACATCGCTTCCTTGGAAGTGATGCATTCTTCTCTTGGCAAGCCAGAGAGAGACCCGTTCTTGGTGACTTGTACTCTCCCATTTGACAGAGGATCCAAACCTATCTATGCACTTGGCTATGCTTGTATAGTTTTTCCTTCCAAAAAAACATGGCTCACGCTGTGTTCAGGCCTGAGAACCCTAAATGGTTAAATGGTTAAACTGTAAGCCACATGACTGGAGCCTTCCAGAATGAGCGGTGGGGCAAAGCATTTCTGATGCAAACCTTCTTCTTCCTCAAAGCACAGAAATAAAAGGTTTTCTCAATAGAAGTTTAGCTGTGTACACTTCTATTGAGAAAACCTTTTTGTTTCTGTGCTTTGAGGAAGAAGTTTCCTTGATTGGGAATAGCTGTTTATCCAAGCCTAGTAGGTGTGAGATTTGCTCACTTTTGTCTGAGGTGTCTAGCAAGTTTCTATGTCCACACATAGGAGTCCTCACCAGTTCATGAGACCTCATTTTCTATCATCAGCTGGTGCCCAACTTTCTACTGCACATAGAACAGGGAAGTGCCCAAACCCCAAAATGTAGAAGCAAGATATTTCCAAGACTGGGCAGCATAGAGATTCTGCTGAATGTGTGAGTGTCATGTGTTCCAGGTTTCGAGCGTACTTCACCGTCCTCATTTGGGTCCCTTTAGCATCCGCTATAGTCTGTTGGCAGGGTTGTAGCCCTTGTTCTGACCTCTGCATATTTATGCAAAGTGAGTCTGAGGAGGAAAGACACAAGAGGAAGCAGGGTGGGGGGGAGGTGGCGTCCAGGAGCAGCTACCTCCCGGTTATGCAGCAGAGCTGTAAAAAGTCAGAGCCCTGGCCTCATTAACTGCCAGCAGCACAAGGGAAAAATTCCAAAGCCTTTGAAACCTTGTCACTTGAAAACACTATCTCAGACTGCTTTTAGGCTTCCCAGAAGCCGCCCCGCCCCCCCCCCCCCCCCATGAGTTGTGACTTCAGAGGGCATTGGCAGCAAATAGAAGTTGGGAGTGTCTGAAGCTGGGTGTATAATGGCAGCAAGCTGCCTTAACCATGATTACTTTTGCCACCCCCGCATACTGTATTAGCTTCCTATTTACTGCCTTGAGTGCCTGAAAGCTTCCCCTGCCCCTCTTCTCACTCTTCATTCTCTTATCCCCCCACCCCATTTGCAGCTGCCTAGCTGGCCTCGGGTCTTTGAAAGGGACTCTACAATCAGCTGCACTCTCTCACTTCACTTTTGATAGGCAGATGCTGCTAACATTGACCCCACCCCCACCCCCGGCTTTGAGTTGTGAGGCCCTTAGCTTATATGGGGCACAGTTTGTTGCATGGGCCAGCATGTGTTGGTGGAGAATGCGGTTTAAGGTGATTTCTTTCCAGCTCTTGGGGGGGACAGAGACGAGTGGACAGAAGACATTCAGCAGAGAATTTCTTTACTCCAGCGGCAGGGATCAAAGTGCAGATGGTCACACCCTGTGCTCCTGAGGATGAAAATGCTTCTGCCACGGTCTCACTTCTGCTGTCCTCCTGGGAATTGGCCTATACCAGCGGTTCTCAAATAGTGGGGCGCGCCCCCCAGGGGGGGCGCGAGGCTCCGTAAAGGGGGGCTCGTTGCAATAGTTAGTGTATGCTTTGCGCCACTTAACTAGATTGTAGGAGCCTCCAGCGACGATCTACTTCACCGACGATCTCTTCCGGGGAGCATATCGTTCCTCTGCTCCCCGGCACGAACTCTGTAACGCGCCTAGGAGCGCTCTGCAGAGTTCACGCTGTGAATCACGCATGCGCAAGACGACGATGTTGCCAATCGTCGTCTTGCGCATGCGTGATTCACAGCGTGAACTCTGCAGAGCGCTCCTAGGCGCGTTAGAGTTCGTGCCGGGGAGCAGAGGAACGATATGCTCCCCGGAAGAGATCGTCGGTGAAGTAGATCGTCGCTGGAGGCTCCTACAATCTAGTTAAGTGGCGCAAAGCATACACTAACTATTGCATTAGTTATATTAGGGGGGCGCGAAATTTTTTCTTCTTCCTAGGGGGGGCATGACAGAAAAAAATTGAGAAGCACTGGCCTATACCAACCTAACTTTTCATAAAGTTTTCAGAACACCTGGGCAGTATTCATCTTTGCACAAGGATTTTTTAATGTAGAAAGCAAGTGTGGCAATTAACTGAAGCAGAAGTGCCAAAATCCTTGTCTTTTCCTCCCGCCTCCAGACATAGGAAGTTTGCAGACATGGCTGAACAAGAACCCACCCCTGAACAGCTGGCCCAGATTGCAGCTGAAAATGAAGAGGATGAGCATTCTGTCAACTACAAGCCCCCTGCCCAGAAGAGCATCCAGGAGATCCAGGAACTAGACAAGGATGATGAGAGTTTACGCAAGTACAAAGAGGCTCTGCTGGGAAATGTCACTATTGCTGCTGGTGAGTTTCTGCAAGAGGCGCTGTGTGTGTGTGTGTGTGTGTGTGTGTGTGTGTGTGTTTCACCCTGCCTCCAACCCAACAAATTGGGCATTGCTCCCTGAAGGCAAGTTGTTCAGCCCGTTTCCATTTGAATGCAGGTGTAAAATCCAACTGGCCTAGATCAAGCATTGGGTTCCTGAACAAAGAAGCTTGTGAGATGCTCATAAGCAAGATGTTCTTAGAGTGGCAAGGCTTTTACATCGCCTGCCAGCAAATAAAAAAATTAAACTTGGAATAAACTGCATAAACAAAACAGATTTATAACCATAGCTAAAATGAATGCCATTTTGCATGAGACCTGCCTTTTGGAAGAGCCTTGAAATGGCCAGGAGAAGCTGAGGCCTTGTGTGGAGAAGTATAGGGATCCTGGAAGTTGAGGACATGATCGCTGCCCTTCGGTTCTAGAATCCTTCCATGCTTGATTTCATTCTTCTACAGTCCTGGGATCTAGAAATATCCCTGAATGCAGGTGGGGCTCTCAGGCTTCTGGGTGTATTGCTACCCAGCATACATATGGAGCAGTGCTGGTCTTGCTGTGGTTGTGGGAGAAGCTTTTCTGCAGCTATCAAACAAGGCTGGAGGCTGGTTTGAAGGCACTCTTGATAGGCTTACTAGATTTCCCCTGACACTGGGGGGGGCAGCAACGTCACCGGGGGCGGGGTCCAGAATCATGGCATCACTGGGGCGGGGACTTTGTCCCAACCTCACACGCACGCGTGCGAGGCTAGAAGCACTCGGAAAGCGTCCGAGTGAACTTTCCGAGACCTTCCAATGCGAGGCTGGAACAAAGAAGAGAAAGACGCAGCAGTGCTGCAGGGGGGGCAGTTCTGGATGGCCGGGACAAACAGAACACTGGCCGGGAGCCTGGGATTTGGGCTCCCGAACCGGGATTCTCCCAGCCAGATCCAGGACTATGGTAATCCTAACTCTTGATAACTGGTGTCTCATCTTCCCTTTCAGATCCCAAGACTCCAAATGTGGTGGTAACAAAACTGACCCTGGTTTGTGTCACTGCCCCTGGCCCCTTGGAGTTGGACCTGACAGGTGAGCAGGTTAGATTGGAACTTGTGATGTATTCTGTGAAAGTAGGCTAGCTGGCTCAGAAAAAGAGCTTTTAGCCTGAATATTTTGCATCCACACTGCACTAGGAGAACAGCAGAGAGAGCCTGCTGTTTTCCCATCCTGCCGGGTTGAAGACACTGAACTCTGTCCAGTTCTGACAGAGGTAACTTTCAGACTTCAGAGCCTTTGAAGAGATGCGTCTTTCTGCAGGTTCATATGATGGTTTAAGGCTCATCTCAGTTGGAACGGGATTGGTTTTTTTCCTAACTGGGATTACTCCAATGTGGCACACGAGTGAATAGTGAAACATTTGGCAGTAACAGAATAGCCAAAAGTGCATGTTTGCTCCCCCACTGACCAACTGTTTTTGCCCAGTAGAGGCTTCAGTAAGTTGATGCAGCACTTTCACATCTCGACTTTGCATTCTGGAAAGGGTCTTGCCACATTCTGGTTGAGAGGCTTTGGGGTCTACTCATCTGTGCTGAGCCAATAGTTGGAATGGGCAGGCTGCCAGAGGCTCTAGATCTGAGCCACAATTGTGCGTACAGATGGCAAATATTCCTGCTCATGATACAATTCAGTATGTTACAAACCCATTCTTGTTATCTGGCATTGGATTGCCTTCAAAATGCACATTTATGCATAGTGTTTGGATTCAGTGGCAAGTGTATTATGTATTCTACAAAACTGTAGAATGAAACTATGCATCATGGTAACATCAGAGGTTTGAAAGTCATGGGCACTGATCTTAGTCCAGATGCTGGTAGTTCTGAACATGCTTGGGCTTAAAACTCGTAGCTAGGGTCTAATAGTAGCCAAACTTTAAGGTTCACACTGGAATTTCTGTAATGAGTAGGGGCAGGAGAAAATGGTGATAACGAAATAAAAACACAACACAGGTTTCTGCTAAAATGAATCTGCAAATAAAATAAAACCATGTAATTTTGCATCATTTTTCATCTGCTGACACTGTATAACCTATACCACGGCACTTACCTAGTATGCTTTTAAAGTGGTTACAATTGATAAATGGGGAAAAATTGGAATACAAATTGGAATGCTATTTCATTCTGGTTAAACACCAAAATCTGCAAAAAAAAAAAAGCCCCCAAACCCATTTTCTCCCACCTCTAGTAATGAGATACATGTGAAGAGCCCTTGGTAGGCAACTTAAATTTGATCCCTATATGCATGTCAAACCAATTCTGGCACAGCCTGGAACTTAAAATTGCTGATTATGTTTATGTGAAAGTCATGAGAACTCACTTGTCTCTTTACCTTAGAGTTTAGACCAAATTCTAAACATAATTTCCTTTCCTTTGCCATGTTTCAGTCTCAATACAATTTATTAAAGGTGGCTCACTGGCAGTATGTGCAACTATAACGCCTTCTGGTAACCCATTTTGTTTCCTTTGCCCTGAGAGTCTCAGGAACTCCTCCTAAATCAATCTAATCTCATCCATACTGTACACACTACCCAAGCCTTGTGCCTTCCTTAATAATAGGTTATTGGATAAGGGCAGTATCAAACTTAATCTATGCAGAGTAGATTGGAGAATCTTATATATCCAACCCAACAGAAAATGGTGTTTCAGAGCACTGCTCCTCCTCCATCTCTGGTTAGGCCTAATCCAGGGGTTCTCAACCCCTTCCCGACCAAGTACCACCTTTGGCGCCACTCTCCTGCTACGTACCACCAGAAGTAACTGGTGATGATGTCATCACGTTACTTCTGGGTTTTCAGTTTTTAGAGGCCAGAAAACGCAGGTAGGAGGCTCTGGGCAGGTGGGAGGGCCCTTCTCAGCGTTCCCAAGAAGCTCGGCCAAAAGCAGGAACCTCTCGGGAGCCAAAAGCGCCGCGTCACAGAGCGAGGTTCCAGTGATCCGGCAGTCCGAGTACCACCAACAGTCAACTGAAGTACTGAAGTCGACTGGTGGTACTAGTACCACTGGTTGAGAATCCCTGGGTCCCTAATCCAACAAACTAGTGTTTTATATTTGCAGGATGCCACTGTGGCTTTTTCAAAAGAATTTAACACCTGTTTGTTGGAGATGCAGTTCCTCGGGATCCTTCATAACTAACTCATGTTATGGCATTGTCTGCCATCAGCCCATTTTGGGCTAAGAGGGTTGTTCATATTCTAGTTTTGTCCAGTCTTGAAGCTTTCTGATGAGATGTCCCTTTGAGGATATTTTCCAATTACCTGAAAGCTTTCATGAGGTCAGACTATTGGTACGAAGGGCTGTTTTTGTAGGCAAAAGGATAATGTTACAAAATTGGAAAAGGCTACTACTGTCCATTGATACAACAATGGATGGTGGGTCTGTGCTCTCTGGTGGTGGTTGAATGGACCACCTATAGCTATCTCATAATGGATGCCTACAAGAACATCTTGAAATCCTATACTGACCTATTGCTTGATTCACTGGATTCTTCTTTAGTCAGAGAGGGTTTGTTGGTCCCCTCATACTTTCATTATTGTCTGATTTCCTGTGAGACATTTTGGCTATTGATCTCTTGCTACTCCCATCCCTTCTTGGTGACTGTAATGTGGTGTTTATAAAATATTTAAGGGGGGGGGGGAATTAGTGCTAGAAATAAAAGTGAATTCACATTCTTGCTTAATAGAGATCAGACTAATTGTAGTAGAACTGTTATGCCTCTTTGAGGGCAGTCTGATTCCTGCCTTCCTATTGCCGTCCAGGTGACCTGGAGAGTTTCAAAAAGCAGGCATTTGTGCTGAAAGAAGGTGTGGAGTACCGGATAAAGATCTCCTTTCAGGTAAAGACTCTTGAGGATGCAGGTAGGCTGATTCCTTCTAGTAACTAAGCATGGTGGAGTTGAGAGATCTTGATTTGCTCTTGCTGTGGGGTGGGATTGTGCCAGGGAAGTGCATGTTGCTGATATCTTTTTTTTTTTCCCTTTTAGGTGTACAAGGAAATTGTGTCTGGGTTGAAGTATATTCAGCACACGTTCAGAAAAGGAGTAAGAAGTAAGTTCTTGCAAAGGGTGGGAGCAGCTTTGGGGCATGAATCCTGTTTTATCATCTGTTGTGAGGTGGGGGGGGGACCTCTGTGGTATGGCTTTGCAGGGAGCTGTGTCTATCCTGGGTTCAAGCTGATTTCAAAAATGGAACTTAGCATTAAGATAACGAGAGGTGTGCGCTATACATGCTCGACTGCCAGGCATGGAGAGGCAAATCAGGATTCCTGCCTTGGCCGGCTCACCATTTTTCATGGTTGAGGAGATTCATTCATGCATTTTCAAGAACTCTTGTTCATGGGTTCCAATCTCTGCTTTTTCTCCTTCCAGTTGACAAGACTGACTACATGGTTGGGAGCTATGGGCCACGTGCTGAAGAATATGAGTTCCTAACCCCCATAGAGGAAGCCCCCAAGGGGATGCTGGCCCGGGGCAGCTACAACATCCGATCCAAATTTACAGATGATGACAAGACAGATCACCTTTCCTGGGAATGGAACCTGACCATCAAGAAAGATTGGAAGGATTAGCCCTTCCATGGCCAAATCCCAAGAGTTGCTCAGACAGTGGCTACAGTAGAAACCCCACCCTGTACCAAAGTGCTGGCATTGGACACCCTTCCCTTTTCCCTTTCTAGCTCACCAAGAAGACATCTTGGCTCAATGTCCCACATGTGTTTCCTCCCAAGAATCACTGAAAGAAATTGACCAAACGTGCACTGCCTGCCCCTAGCATGGGGCAGGAGTCTCCCCTGTCCTTTCTCTTGTCTTGAATAAGAAGTTTAGGCTTGTTCCATTGCTGCTTTTGACCCATTGGAATAGATTTCAGGCAGGTGCTAAAGGGAAAGCAGTGTTCCTGCCTGTGGGGGAGAGGATTTGGAGGCACTCCTGTCTCTGGGCAATGGGTGAAGTGCTGAAGAATCATGTTTCCATGCAAAGCCGGCAACTGCCTGCTGCCCCAATTGTTTCCAGGCTCAATCCTGTTCATGGCCTACTACCCCCTTCCCCCCGGGACATGGCTTGGCTCTCCATTTGTGATGGTTTCCTGTAACCATGATGCCTTAATGTGTGTAACGTACATCCTCCAGGGAGGGGGCCTCTAACCATGTTACACTTTTTTTATATGCCCTCCTATCCCGTCCATATACGTCCCTCCTGTTTTCTGATTTGCATCTTCTGGCCAGGCCTTAGCTGAGGCTGACGTCTCCAAGGGCTTGAGCAGAGTTCAGGCTGCTACCCTTGTAAGCTCCCTGTGGGCAGAGAAGCACTTGCTTCCAGCTTGGTGGGCATAGAAGCGACTGGTGCCACTGTCATCCCCTTGTTAGTTCTATCCCACTTAAACTGACTGTGAAGCACTGAAGTCCCTGGGAAGCCTCTGGGTTTCAGGGCTGGAAGATGGATTGGCCTAACTCAGCTGCTCTTCACCTGATCTGAGCAAAGGACAAATGTATTCAAGAGCAGTGAATGCCTTCTGTATCTGTTCTGCCTTCTGAAATTGCGTGCCTGGCCTGTCAGTATTTATTATTGCCTTGATTAGATTCCTTTCCTTCACAATGCCCGAGCAGCCCAACATCCCAGCAAAACCCCACTGACCTGGCAGTTGAGGAAGCATGAGGCCTGCAGGGCCTGAAGGCATCTTCTCCTTGCTGGGTGGGCATGTCGGAGCTTAGCAGCCCTATTCAGTGGGAAACTGGGACCAAGTGTGTGGTTCTCTTTCGTAGCTATGTCTCTGCCCTGACTCCTGTCCCCATCTCATTTCCCTAGGTGATTTTTGTTAATTTGATTTGATGCATTTTTGTCTGTAAATCTTAGACTTGGATTAACAGATTTGGAATCATCAGCTTTCCCTTTTCTGACAGTTAAATAAAATATTGAAACTGATAGTTTTTGCCTCCTTTAATTGCCTGCAACTGTCCTCTTGATCTTCTTTCCGAACACATTAGTATGTATAATAATAAAAGAAATGCTATTTTTTGCAACTCTCCATATTCTCTTCTACAGGGAACAGTATTGTTCACCTATCCCATCCCCCCCTCCTTTATACTGAAAGGCCTGTTTCATTGACCTCTTTTTCAACAACCATAGATAGAACTGTACGGCAGGCTGCCAGGGCATTTGCTTCCTTAAGCCCATCCTTGCCCATAGTTGTCTGCTTAGGGTCAGTCAGTGTGCATGATGGCTGCTTGAAGTAGCTCATCTGTGAAGCAGTTCACCTTGTGGGGAGCTTTCATGACAGGTACTGCACTGAAATTCTTTGTAATATAAATAATAATATACACTATTTATATACCGCCTTTCTTGGTCATTGGATTTCTCCTCCAACTTTAATCCAAGGTGGTTTACATGGGCAGGCTTTTCCCAAACCCTTAATGGTTTTTTTTACAATCATATATACATGTTCAATCTTTCATGAACAACTGCATTCCAGATGGTATCCTTTTGCAGTCTGGCCTCTCCCTGGCCATTGCCTCCCATGCTCGGCTGGCAGCTCTTTATCTCTCCTCACAGAGGCTTTCACAGCTTTTTGACAGTGGCGTGTCTCAAACTGGCCATTCACCGATCTTCAGGTTTACGAGGCGGCAACTCTACCAACTGAGCCGGACCTCCTGCTCACCATAGAGATGTTCTGTACTTTATGGCTGTTACCTGGGGTGGTTAATACTTTTTGTATAGTATTAAACGTGCTTCGTGTGCATGATCCTGATGTAAACATTACAAAAACCCTGTAAGGTGGCAGTATCCCTATGTTGCTGCTCAGGCTGAGAGGGCATGGTTTGCCTGAGATCGGCTACTGAGTTCATGGTAGAGGTGAGAGTCAAACTGGTTTTCAGCTCAAAGTCTTAGCCACTCTGCTATAGCAGCTCTCGGCAGGCTGTTCTAAGCAGTGGTGTCAGTTTCTGGACCTGGGGAGAGCTCATGCAAGGTATTCTCCTTGTATGAGAATTAGGTTCCCTCTAACAAGAAGAGGTAGGATGTGAAAATTCCTCATGCTCTGCCTGAACTTCTTGGGTGCTCTGTGTATTGAGAGTGGTTATGTGGGGCTAGTGGGCTTAGCTGGATCAGAGACTACTGGACCCTGCTGCAGGTTCCAGTGTACTGTTGTAGTAACTGGTTGGAAGCCTCTATTAATAAAGCATGAAGGTGATAGCTTTTCCTTGATGGTCTCTCTGCCACCCCTCAGCTGCTCCTGTTCAGAAGACACCTGGCCTCTGAACCAAGAGGTACGATTTACCTATTCAAGAGGTGAGGATAAGAAGCTTGAAAGAGCTGGTCAAGGGATTTATTTGTAGGAGGGGGTGAGAGGGAACAGAAAAGTATTGAACTATCACTCTTGAAGCATCCTCCAAAGCAGAAAATGGGGCTACCTTGGTGGACTTGCTTCTGCACAAATGCTGTCAGGGCTGTGCATCTGAGGAAGGAAAACATGTATGATGCAAATTATATTTACAGAATCCTAGTTACTATTAACAGAATTAAAAACAATTTCCGGAAATTTGTTTAATAAATAGCTAATAAAAACTAAAGCATAAAAGATATAAAATGTCTGACGTTTTGCTACTCAAATTGGTAGCATCCTTGTTCTGTGAGTTTTGCTTTGAGGATGCTTCCAATTTGAGTAGCAAAACGTCAGACATTTTACATCTCTTATGCTTTAGTTTTTATTAAACAAAGGAATTCCCGGAAATTATGAATGTTTTTAATTCTGTTATATGGACAAGTCATGAAAACCTGAGATTGTTTCCCCTAGTTACAATTGTTAGAAATTATGGTATTTTTCTGTTGCAAAGACTGAGTGCTAGAGGGGGAACAAAAAATGGAAGGGGTGCAAAAATGATGTGTGCATATATTCACACCCAATTTACTGCCAATTGTGCAGTAAACAGAAGCCCTACCTGTTCCCTCTGCAATAGACAAGCAGCTCCAGAATCTTACTGGACTGCAGATTTGGTGCAAGGTATTCCTGGTATACGAATGTAGTGAGCAAATCATATCTGCATAAGAGTTTGGTTCCCAAATGGCAATAAATGCATAATGGTAAGCAGCGGGTGTCGCAGTGGGTTAAACCGCTGAACCATGAGCTGTCGATCGAAAGGTCAGCAGTTCGAATCCGCAACGGGGTGAGCTCTCGTTGCTTGGCCAGCTCCTGCCAACCTAGCAGTTCCAAAGCATGTTAATGCGAGTAGATAAATAGGCACCGCTTGCGGGAAGGTAAACAGCGCTCCGTGTTCCAGCCGCGGCAAGGAGAGTCACGCCGGCCACATGACCACGAAGGCGTCTTCGGACAACGCTGGCTCTTCGGCTTTGAAATGGGGATGAGCACCACACCCTGGAGTCGGACACGACTGGACTTAATTGTCAGGGGTCACCTTTACCTTTTTAAGCAGGAACATTTAGAAATGGAGGGGAACATACTTGTAGTAAGGTTACATTAACAAGGGTATGACAGCAACATCTGTGTACAAATTTTTAAAAATCTGTAGGTGTCAGCCTGAGGTAGGGGCAAAAATTTCCCCAGTAGCTGTTTACTTCACATGCAGCTGACTTTGTCTCCTAGAATGACAATGAAAATGCAAAATTGGATACGGTTTTTGAGAGATCTGCAATAGATAATTCCATAGACATGTATTGGTAAATGCCTAATGGCACTTACAACACCTAAGTACGTAATGTGGACTGCTTCTCCTAAACTAGAGTCAATCCACATATTTTATTGTCATTTTTGTTTTCAGCACATCGAAATTAGTAAAGATTAGCTATTTTCATTTCAGAGGCAAGTGTTGTGTGTTGTCCAGAGTAACCAGTCTCAGGTTAAAGATTTGGGGCCTTGACGTGAGAGTTGATTTTTTTCTCATAGGAGTGAATGGCAGCCATGGGAACAAGACAACAAGAGTTGCAAGAGGGCAATTTGCATGAACCTAGTGAAAGTTGCTCCGTCCTGGACAGTCTGGCCTCTACTGACAGGAACTCTGCTGGGAGTATGCCCCTTGGTGGTGTAGTGATAAGTGATGAACTGGAGCTTGTTATGTTACCCTCTCTGCCCAGGTCCCCACAGTCGTGCATTCAGGAAGATGTAACACCACCACCACCACCCCCGGTAAACGTGCATAGCATTGTAGCTTTATATAACTTGAGCTAAATACTATGTCTCAGGCAGCCCTGGAAAAGATGATGGCCTAGACCAGTGTTTCTCAAAGTGTGCACCTAGGAGCCCTGGGGCTCCCTGAGACCCATTCAGGGCCTCCATGAGCACACCAGAAGTGGTTGTCATCTGCTTGGTGCTGTACAAGCGTTGGGGCTCCTTGAGATTCTATGCTTAAGCCAGCGGGGCTCCCCGAGACTGTGGAGGAGTGTAAAGGGCTCCAGAGCCTAAAAAGAACTGCTGGCCTAGGTGTTAAAATATCCCTAGCCAAATTTCTCAGTTTGCCACCTCCTGAGGCTGATGCTTTTTCCTAGCTAAGGTCCTCTGCAGAAATGTTCAAATCAAAGGCAGCACCTGAGCGGCTGATGTCATTGCTCCTACTGTAGGAAATATCCTGGACTACAGCTCTGTGCCCTGCTAACTACACCACTGTTGCCCCACATGGCTGCCTGATGTCTTTGGCCACCTTCTCTTCTTCCTCCCACCTCTCTGGCCTTGGTGTAATGATGGACGATTGGCTCATGTGTGAGATTAAAAATCTTACAATTTTCCATTTCTTTACATGTAATAAAGCCAAGATTTGAGTGATTTGGCTATGTCAAAGGCACTAGTAAAAATTTTGTAGGCTCGCTCATATTTAAAGGAGAAAGAGCAAGAAGGGCTTGTGCTGGTATAGGCTGGATGAAATCAATAGAGAAGAAATTAGTCCATGGATGATGATGATGAAGCAGCAGCTTGTACCCAAGTTCCATTCAGTGTATGGTGATGGCTGAAAATATAAGATCTGCCAAGGTCAGTTGTCGTTCCTGAAGCTCTGGGGCAGATGCACGCAGCCAGGGAAGCCCCAGATGAATCACTTACCAGCTTTAGAGCTTCCTCCACCAGGACCAAGATGGCAATAAAACTGATGCCAGCCTTTGTATAAACATTTTGCCCTTCCTTAGATGGCCACTAGAGGCAGCTCAAGAGCCATGTTGCTACTCAGGCCTTTGCAACTGACTAAAGAAAGGAGGCAGTGTTCCTGAAGCAGCAGTTGCTTGGGTGATTTTGATGCAGACTACTTTTGGCCTCCTTTTCAGTGGTGACTGACAGGGCTATTTGCATTACAATGAAAACAGCTTTGAGCTAGGTAAAAGGGAACTGTTGCCACTTCTTAGGAAAGAACTGTTGGCACCCTTAATAAAGAGGTGGGGGGGGAGAGAAAAACTGGAAGACCTACTGCATCCCTGCACAGCACAGTTTTATTGCATAGGTCCCGCTAGGCTGGATGGACTGAAACAGGAATCCTTGAGGCTGTGGGCTTAGCTCAGTTTGTGAGTGACAACATTGCAAAGGCAGTAAGAGTTTGCTGTGTTCTTGATTTTCCTGTGCCATGCTCAAGTGAGACGCACATCAGAGACCCTTGAAAGTACCAGGGCAGACTGGCCTAGGATCTGAACTGATCCAGCACTGGGTCTTAAGGCTGATCTACACGACAGCGTCGTGGAGCGTTTTTTAATCTGGCGGAGCCGCCGGACCTCCGCCCCACTGCCGCGTACTCCAAGTCGAGTGTTCTATTTTTTAGGGGGCGTGATGGCAGAGCTTGGAGGTGGCTCGCGGAGCTGCTGCAGCCTACCAATCACAGGAGAGGGGGGGAGGGTGGCTGAATGCCAATGTGAACGACAACCAATCGCCTTGGAGGTTACATCCACACAGCAACTGCGCTTTCTTAGGAAGGCGGGACAACATGAGGGGCAACAGGCTTAAAGACACTCCCCCGCTTCCAGCGCGGAGGCGCCAGGCAGAGGCGACGGCGGAGCCTCTGCCTGTCGTGTAGATCAGCCTTTAGAGCACTGCTAGCAACTCTAAACGCTCTGTTTTATTTCTTGGCAGAATTGTGCTTTGAGGACTTAGCTGCCAGCTAGAGAGAGAAAGTGAGATCTGTACATCTCAGATATCTGACATTTCTATTGCTTGAGGCTGGGTTATTCTGTCCATGATGTGTTCCTCCTGGTCCAAAGTAGTAATTACCACTCTCATTAGGATTACCACCAACCACCAGAAAATTATGTTATTTATAACCTTGCCTTGCCGCATGCCCAGTGTGCCTGCAAGACAGTTAACAAACTTAATCTAAAAACTTAAAACATAGTATCAACATGTTTTCAGTTAGGATCAGATTTGATAGTTGATACCAAATGCAAGCCAATTTGAAACCTGAAAATGGCAACGGATAAAACTCATTAAAAACCCACCAATTCCACTCACCCTCTGAATGCCTGCTGAAATAGAAACATTTTTAGTAACTTCCAGAGAGTGAGGGTGCCACTGTGGACAAGGCTCTGCCCCTTGTCTCTGTCAATCTAACCACAGTTAAAAAAGGGTTTGAGGCAAAACCTAAAGACCTTGGTGTAGCAGGGAGGCTGATAACAGAGAAGATATTCCATAAGATAACCAGGGTCAATGTGTGCACACGGGCTCACTCCTGCTACTAAGCAAACTGAGACTTCACACTACTGCATAGTTTCAGAAGTAAGAATAGCTACAGTATGTTAGCTAGAAGTCCAAGTGTCTTATGGACCTTTCAAGACTAATTGCAACATGAGCTTTGCCAGGTATCTGATAAAGAAAGCTTTTGCTGAGGCTTACATTCAAAGAAATTAGCCTCAGGGCCAGTAGAATTCTTTGGCATCTTTCCACAATGGTTCCTAATCACATCTGTGAGAGGGCTCAAGTGCAATACAAAGCTTGCAACTTATCTGCTCCTTCAAGTTAAAGTTGGCCAAGAGAAGTGAAGAGCAATTTATTGCTTTTTCTCAGTCCCTTCCCCCTGTACTGCTACTGCAAGGAATCCAAAGGAAAGCTGCTGTAAAATCAAAAGCTGCTACCTGGGGCATTCTAACAAGAGACAAATGGCCTATGACTTTACAGTTCCCTGACTCTGCTCTAGCAATCTAGATTCAGACTTGGTGCTAACCCTTGTGATCATCCCTAAATCACATTGCCAAGCTGGCAATGTCAGTGTGTATACCATAGAAAACATCATCTCTCTGGGGCACGTCTCTCTCACACATACATATCATGCCGCACTGAAAACCTCTTCTACAAGCAAGACAATCAAACGGCGTCCCATCCCTTCCTACTATATTATACTGAGCATCCTCTCAACCACCAAGACGTGTGAAACTGAAATTGTTTTGCAAATTTGCTATCGCTGTTTTAGATTAGGGGTTAAAGTCGTTTATTTTTAAAAGGTATTTATATAGTCTTTTTTCATTTTAACATTTCCCCGAGCAGCTTAAAAGTTCTTTTTAGAAAAACAGCACAATAATAAAACAATACAGAATTCAAACACACGCACACACAGAGAGACAACGAACAGAACTTGATTATCTAAAAGGCTCAAGATAAACATTCCAAAAGACCTGGATAAATGAGGACTTCATCTGGCACCAAAAGGAGATCAGACTTTGGTACCAGACGAGCCTCCCTGTGGAGAGCATTCTGGAGCTTGGGTGCCACAACAAAAAAGGTCCTATCTCAGGTTCCCACACATCTCACCTTTGGTGGGGTGGGTGGAAACTTGGGATAGGGCCTTTTTGAAGAGCCTCTGAGGACGCTCTCAATATTTGTGCTTCAGCTTGCTGTACAGAGGACACTGTTCCAGCTGAAATTTGCTGTTAATAAATGCAAGGAGATGCTGTTTGCAAGCAACAGCCTGGTAAGTGGATTGAAAATCATCATGGTGTGGGTGAGGGATTTGTGGTCTAAACAGCTATCTGCTAGTATTGACAACAAGGGAAGAACCTGTGGCTGAGTGTTAGGGTACATACATGCATCATGTGCGGAAGGTCTCCGTCCCTGGCATCTTCAGGTAGGGCTGGGAAAAACCCATCTGAATCCCTGGAGAGCTGCTGTTGGTCAGTGTAGACAATACTAAGCTAAATGGACCAATGCTGTGACTCGGTATAAAGCTGCTACATATGTTCAAAGGAAGGTTTAACTTCCCCATAGAAATCTAACCACAGCTCCAAATAGTCCCCTCTTGGGGATGATATAGTATGGGTCGATGCTGTACAATATCAACAAGCCCATCCAAAGCGCTTGTGGTGGTGGTGTTTTTTGTTTTTGTTTTTCCAAAGTCCAAACCGTTATCAGCATTACATTTTGCAAGTTTTGCAACGGCAAGCAGCTAAACTGAAGCCTTACTCAGTTCCTGTGGGTTTTCTTCCGTAGGTGTTCTCCTGCTTTGCTTTAGTGGTGTTCAAGAAAGAGTCAGTTATGGATCAAGCGAACAAATCAACGGCTATATTCTTGTCCAGAAGAGGAACAAGGCCTGTGCTTTGTTACATCATAGTGCCGACAGCCTTCTGGTGCAGTGCAAATCCTGTATCTTTCAAGATGCAGCAGCAGGGATGGGTGGGTGGGTGGGCAGGCAACCAACCAACCTCTGCACCAAGAAAATGTATTTTCATGGCCCATAATACTGTATTATTACAGGCCTAATAACTCTCACTAAGCACATTTTAGGAACTTATCCTTTAAAAAGACAAAATAGGCAGGGACAACTATTTACTGGGGGGGGGGAATACCAGCAAAAAGGGATTGGTAAATAAGGATATTTAATTTGGAAAATATGTAATTCCGCCAAGCAACTGAAAAGGATGGAAGAGTCCCTTAGAAATCAAAAGGCAACCTTAAGCTGCTTTACTTTGTTGGTACCAACTGTACCTTGCACGTAATTGCTAATTCACACTACCTGATGAGTGGCATCAAGACAAGAATCACCTGAAATTTGGGGTTGGCAGGCATGGTGTATGGAGCTACAAGTGGTATCAGCCTGAAGAGGGGAACAGTTCTATGCTTTCAGCAATGCAAAAGTGTACAAACAGAAACCCAGCAAATTGGACATGGCAACACATTGCGTACTGACAGAACCAACTGTTTCCTTTTATCCTTGTTCTCCCAGTTTACTTTTCTTCTTATTGTCTTCGGTCTCATGCATGGGTGTATTGTTCTCGTCTTTCAGATTCATATCATTGTGCAACTATTGTGACAGATGAAATAAGTCATCAAGGTTGCTCGTCAGAATTGAACCTTGCCCGGCTTTCAAAGTACAACCTGGTTAATATGACCAGCCCAGTGGGGCATATTTGTATTAGATACTGAAGCATGAGATGGAGAAGATGATGCAAGAGAAACGCACTGAGAACAATGTGCAACAAGGGTTGTAATACAAAGAACACTCACTAGGAAGTAAGCCTCCCTGAACTCAGTGGGACTTGCTTCTGAGTAAATGTCCTTAAGAAGTGGGCTGTAAATTGCACACAATAGAAAGGGGCTCTCGTACAGTGAGAGATGGCTTTTACTTCCATTAAGACACTAGTTTCTTTGTGCTTCTGTGTAATATAACCACAGTAATCTGAATAATGAGAATTCACACACATTTCTGGGCTAACCAAAAGATGGCAGGACAGAGAGTGTAATGTTGCTTGTGTTCCTGGTGCCTTGCTCTGAGTTTTCTGGGTTGAAATACAGCTGCCAGAAATACACTGTGAGTCTTGTTGTTTGCATTGTCAGGTATCCTGAGATTAAAATCCCTTAATTTGGTGCAACCTTTGATTTATTTGAACTTTCACTAGTGAGGCAGTGACTGGCTCTGTTTCTTTGCTTTTAACAATAGCCTGGCACACAGAATTCAGCACGTAAAGCTTTTCTGGGCATGGAGATGCACTGATGACAAAAAAAAAGTTGCCTGCTTAATTTCGGCACATCCGACACAAATGTTCTGCCAGGTGGTCCAACCCTAGTGCTTTCTAGCCTGGGGAGTCACTAGACACTGTGTGCTGGACAGACAAGAGTTGGCCTATTATTGCCCTGGCCTAGCAGGATTCAGACGTGAATGGCTTTGGAAGCAACCAGGTCTCCACACAGAGCTCCATTTATCCATGCTTCCCTAAAACTACAGGGTCCTCATATTTTAAGCCTTGGTTTTTTGGGCCACAATATATTTTTATTGACACTAATTTCTGGCCTCATCCCTATTTGGCAACTGCTTTTGTTTAACATCATATGGGGTTGCGGGATCACAAGGTTGCTGTGCCTTGAACTACTGCCAGCCCAATCCTGTGTAACTCTTGCACCGGTGTAACAGTAGATCCACCAGTGTAAGTGCACTTTTGCCAGTGTAACTTGCTGTATGCCGACAAACGCAGGAAGGACATTGGTGTAACCCCCCTCGGATGCTGCACATGCGCATTCCACGTACCCCTGGATTGTCCCCTGCGCTGGTGGAGTTGCGCTGGCATCCGAACTGTGCACGCGCAGCGTTCGAGGGGGTTACGCCGGTGTCCGTCAGTGTACGGCAAGTTAGAGTGGCAAAAGTGCACTTACAGCGGTGGATCTACTGTTACACTGAGTTACACAAGATTTACACAGGAGTTACACAGGATTGGGCTGTCAATGACAGTAGTTCACTCACCTCCAGTATGGCAATGCACAAAAAAACATTTGCCTGAGTCACACAGCTGTTATTAAAACAACAACACTGCGGTCCTGTCAAAAAAGAGGTAGGAACTCCAGTAGCACTGGGGTTTCAAATTGCATTGAAACTATTCATAAAACAACCCAGGTTGGATGGGATTGTCATGAAACAGGGGACTATGCTTACGAATATGAGGAAATCCATGCCTCTGCTGAACGTTGGGAACTGGTGTATTTGAGAAACATCTGTTCTTCTGGTTACATTTAGACTGATAAGCAAACCTTATCTTTCCCTGGTTTGCTTATATGGAATCTCTTGCTCTTAGGAAGAGCAAGATAACAGAACTGGCTGCAATAAAACCCTTTCTCCTTCTGCCACAACTCAGCCCAGGGTAAAGGGGCTGGGCGGTTCAACCAATTGTAGTTAGCCAGCTCAGGTTATCTGACAAGTGGTTGCTTTCCTTGCTTTGGGGCTCTAACCTAACAGGCTGGGACACGTCCACCCAGAAAGGAGGAAGCTGCACAAATGGGAAAGTGGTTTAGAGATATTCACAGTTAGGAAAGAAATGCTGTGGGAAAGAGGAGGAGGTTTGCCTTCCTGGAAAGGGGACGTGGTAGTTTCAGAAATCTTTTCTCAACTGTGGATTTACTTGCATGAAGAAATAATGAGAAGATATTTGAATGCATGCAGCTGAGCAACTAGCCAGCTTCCTCAGGCGGATCTTCATCATTAGGGGAAAGGTGATGAGATACAAGAATCTGCATCTTGTTATCTCTGAGATTGTAACTGAAATGTGAAAAGAAATCTCATTAAAGTGTTGTGAGCTTACTTCTGAGTAAACATGGCAAGGCTGGGCAGACAGCCAGGCGAGGCAAAAATGAGACAGGCTCTAGATCAGACCTGCTCAACTTGCTTGACAGACTCTTGTGTTTTTTCCAGTGTCAGGGAAGCAACAGAACCAACAGGTTTATTCAGCTTCTTGTAGGGCAAATCCACCATACATGGTTTATTATTTATTTTTATGGTTAGTGGACTCCATTCAGCTGGTGGGGCATTGTGCCTGCCTGCTCTAAATACTCAGCTGTGATGCAAAAAGCCCCCTAACCCCCTCCCCCAAATTTAATCAACAGTTAGTCCCTCTTGTATGATTGCACTGGCTTTCTAAGGTTGAAGAACCAGCTCTTCTCACCTTTTTATTACCTTGGGAGTCCACATAAGTGGAGGAAAGGCAGGGCAGAAAGAGATGAAATAAATATTAGCTCCAGGCCATGGCTGGCCCACATTTCATTTCTGTCCATTTCCTCACAAAGTGGAGTCAGCCACTTAAGAGGTGGTGCTGACAAGCTTGCCCAGGCTGGCTCACAGTCCTGCCCTGAACAGACAGGCAGGACTTTGAGTTGAATCTCCTTTGGTTGGTGTTTAGAAGAGCAAGGGAGCACCTGGGGAGCTGAGTGTCTGTGCTGACGTGTCCTAGCAGTGCTGGGTCTAATAGGCTTTCTCTTCCACTCCGTGCATGCGTGCCCTGATGAAGAAAGAAATATTTGCACAACTAGAATAGCTTGGCTAAGGGAAACACACCCATATCTAAGCGTGGCTTAAGAACACAGCAGAATTGAAAAGCAGCTGAGTATGGGAGTTTAACTTGCTATGCAAATCACATTTTCCTCTGCCACTCTGTTGCAGAATTTGTGTCACTGCTTGCCCTGTAGAGCCATCTCATCTCAGATTAGGAACATGTATAGTGGAGGCCGAGTCACACTATACAAGGGGTCTCTTTTCAAAATTAAGGCCTTTTAACCTGAATTAAGTCCAGGTTTTTTAATGCATTGTGGCCTCTCCTGTTCTGTTTGTGGCGCAATAATTATGATGACAGTAGGTCATCTATTTAGATTTGAAACTCTATTAAGAATATTTCAGTATGAGAACCTTGCAAGATGACAACTGGATCCTTTCAGTCTTTTCTATCTTTGGTTTCCTGCATCTAATGGAATAAAGTTTCTTAGTCTGAATGGCAAAGGTACCATGAGGCTTTTGCTGACTCTGACCGAGACTACATAATGTGTTATGCACTCCTAGGTAGTAGTATTGCAAGGTAAAGGTATCCCCTGCTCGAAAGCCAGTCGTGTCCTCCTCTAGGGTGCAGTGCTCATCTGTTTCTAAGGCTGAAGAGACAGTGCTGTCTGAAGATGCTTCCGTGGTCATGTGGCCAGCATGACTAATGGAACGCTGTTACCTTTCCGCCGCAGCGGTACCTATTTACCTACTTGCAATTTCTTGCCTTCGAACTGTTAGGTTGGTAGGAGCCGGGACAGGAGCCGGGAGCTCACTCTGTCACATGGCACTCGTGTCTCGAACTGCTGTCCTACCAACCTTCTGGTCTGCAGTTCAGCGTCTTACAGCGCAATCCTACCTAACTTCAGTAGGGCTGCCGGAGTAACTTAGGCCATATCCTATGCACCTAGCAATGCCATATCCCAAGGGTTTAGGGCTGCCGGCGCAACTAAACACCTCCAGAAGCAAACAAGCAGCACAGACCTGAGGCAGCTCCGCCGGTGCAGCATCCGTCCTGCACATGCGCCACGACTGTCCCGCGCTTGACTCGCCGACCAGGCAGCTGATCGACCACAGCTGCCACAATCACCAGTGTCCATAGCGACCCGGTCGCCATGGGCCAGGACACAGGCGCCAAGAGCCGGACTGCATCCATAGCAACCTGGTTGCCAGGGACTGGACTGTGTCCATAGGGCGCAGGTGCCGAGAGCCGGACCGCATCCATAGCAACCCAGTTGCCAGGGGCCGGACCTAATCCACAGGGCGAAAGCGCCAAGCGTTGGACTGCATCCATAGCGACCTAGTCACCAAGGGCCAGACTGCGACCATAGTGCCTGTGCCAAAATCCACAGGGCACCCTGTGCATTAGCCACCTGCTGCAGGGGAGACTCCTCGTTCCCCCTGCAGCAGGCGTTGCCACCCCCATGCCACGGAGAGGCTGCACATGGGAGTCATGGGGGGGGGAGTGGGGAAGGGAGGGGAGGACGGAACAGGGGCCCATGGAATCCAACCAGCTGCTGTTGAACCAGCCTGTCAAACCAGGCAGGACCCGAGGGGCATCGCAATCTGGCAACGCGGCATGGCCAAGTACTTTGGCCCGTGACGGGCAGTACGTTCCGAGCCAGCTGGGGGGGGGCATGGGCAGCTGCAGGGGACTGTGGCAGGGGTTCCAGGCAGTATCAGTTGCCAAACACCACCACCCCCCAGACCATGGACCTTGCCATGCGGATGGCCGCTCTCCCAGCACGGCACCCAGGGAACCACCACCACCCCGACAACTGGACCTGCAGCATGGAGTCCAACGACAGAATGAGGCCAGAGACTGTGGAGACGTTTAAAATATTGCTTTACTTTTATAAAATTCAATAAAAACTATTTACAACTTGCCCATAAAACTCGGGCTCAAACTGCCCAGACCCCAACATGGGGCAAGGGGCTGGAACAAAGGGCTGGGTGGAGGTGGGGTGCAATGGCGCACCAGCAGTAGGGGAAGGGGGGGCTCAGGCCTCAGGGTGATCGGGGGCGATCCCCAGGCGGTTCATAATGGCCATGACCCCAGCCAGCAGGGCAGCCACCAGGACCTGGAGCCAGTCCAGGACCACGGCCTGCTAGTTGCCTGTGGCCCGGCTGTTCAGGCACAGCATGCTGTGCCGGGCGACCCTGAGACTGGTGCACCACCTGGGCAGTCCCCTCCAGGTGGAGGAGGTGCATCCAGATGCCCTCATGTTGGCCCGCCAACTAGAGCATCCCCTGCTGTATTTCCTGCCGGAGGCCCTACACCAGGCGTGGGGAACCTCCGGCCCGTGGGTCAATCCGGTCCGGCCCCTGCGGGACCGGAGGCTCCACCACCGCCGCCGCGCGCCTAGTCCCTTTAAAAGCGGACTTTCTGGACCTGCGCAGAGCGGCACTCTCCGCAGGTCCAGGAAGGCCGCTTTCAGAAGGAGCGACACCTCGGCACCTCCTCCTTCTGAAAGCGGCCTTTCTGCAGCTGCGCACATCGCCGTTGAGGCCGAGAGGTTGCCCTCTCGGCCTCAACGGCGATCTGCGCAGCTGCAGAAAGGCCGATTTAAACTGGAGCGGACGCGGGAAGATGGCAGCGGCACCTGCTGCTGCGGCCGCCTGGAGTCTGAGGTAAGCGGCCGTGGGTGGGAGGGAGCGAGCGGTCAGTGGGCGGTTTAGAACGGTAAATTCGCGCGGGGGGGGTCAAATTTGCGGTGGGGGCCCCCAAAAATTTCAGACGGCCTACCGGCCAATTTTCCCCATGGGGAAATGGCCCCCCACCGCAAATAGGTTCCCCACCCCTGCCCTACACCAACAACAGGACCCACGGTGTCAAGGCTGAGCCTGTGGAATGAGAGAGGGTGAGTGTTAAGGGGGCTGCTGCAGTTTCCATGTAGCGCCCCACCTTCCCATGACCCCATCTTTCCCCCGGTGGCCTGCTGCCCCAGCCATGAGGTGGCGCCTGCCCCTCTCCCAGCCACCTGGCTATGGCCTGACAGATGCCCAGTGGTGTGCATGGCTCCCTTGTGCTCCCTCCCTGACCCTTGTAGGGGTACTTGTCTGAATGGTGGCAGTCCCTGTAAATGGGGCGTCCTGGCCACTCCCACAGCCGGTGCATAGCATCATAGAGGGTGGGTGGGTGACGGCTGGGGTGTCCATGCTGCCGCCGGTAGGTCAGCTCGGTGGCAAAGTCCACTTTGGGGGTCTTCCACTGGCCTTTCACCTGGCCCACAGAGCGGTGGTAGCCCCGCCGAGCCATGGCCCTGACCACCTCGCCCCAGGCTGCCTGATTGGAGGCTGGTGCTGGACATGAGGGTGGGGATGTGGGGGCTGCAACTGATAACCTTTACCAGTGCAGCCCTCTCCTCTGGTGACCACCGTGTCCTCTGTCCTGAGACGGCAGGTCCATTAGAATCCTTGAGCACATCAAACTTTTTCTTTTTCTTCAAGCTACTGGACTCCTTCACTGGCACAGGTGCTGGGCGGATTTCTGCCCCAGATTGTGGAGAACAGCTGCACACAGGGCAGATTAAAATGGATTTAAAAACTCTAAATTGTTTCTCAAAATTGGTGGCCGGGCTGCTAAGGCACAGTACGCTGCAGCGGGTGGCCCTAAGGGACCGGTGGACCACCCGAGCAGTCCCCTCCAGGTGGAGGAGCTGCCGCCGGATGCCCTCATGGTGACCCGCCAACTGGTGCATCCCCCGCTGGACACCAGGAGCAGCAGTGCGAAGGCAGAGCCTGTGGAATGAGAGAGTGAGTGTTAAGGGGGTTACTGCAGGTTCCCTGTCAAACACCCCCCCCATGACCCCATCTTTCCCCCGGTGGCCTGCTGCCCCAGGCATGAGGTGGCACCTGCCCCTCTCCCAGCCACCTGGCTATGGCCTGACAGATGCCTAGTGGTGTGCATGGCCAGAGCTGCCCAGCCCCCCCCCCCACTGGCTGCACATTCCCTGCTGAGGCACTATCCTATGCTGGCCTTGGCCCCCATGACATGGCAGCACCCCAGAAGCATGGGGTCACGGCCTCTGGGCCCATGCGCCACGGTCCAGGCCACATGTGTTCTCCCTCTTGGCGCTTGCTTCCTGGCACCCACCCTGTGGGTGCCCCTGGCCATGGCAGTGTCCTAGGGGGGCTCGGGCATGCTGTGCTCTGGACCCTGGTCCCTGACTGGTGGGAGGTTGGGGACACTGACAGTGGCACCGGGCCCTGGCCCACTGCGGCCAGGCCACACGCCTCCTGGGCACCTGCCTCTGCTACCGGCTGCACGGGAGTGGTGCTGGCTGCCCCGATGCTGCCGCCGCCATCTCCTCCTCCTCTGCAGGCAGGGATGACGCTGCTGCTGCCACCTCCTCCTCCTCCGCTGCTGCCACTGGCATCTCCTCCTCAGCAGTCACCAGTGCCTGGCCCTGGCTGGAGGCAGGTGAGACGGACCCAGATGTTGGGGTCCCTGCTGCTCCCTCTACCCCCTCACCAGCCACCTCGCTCAAGGAGGAGGACGATGCCACCCGCCTGGCATGATGCTGCCACCGCTGTGGAAAGCTGGCTGCTGCTGCTGCTGCCACCACCTCCGTGGCAAGCTGGGCATCCAGTTCCACCATGGCCACTGTGGGGGGGGGGAGGCATACGGTTAGTGATCAAATGCCCTGTTTGTCCATCCTGGCCCTTGCCCCCGGAGCCACCCCTTCGCCTTCAGCTGCCTCATCCACTCCATCCTGCCCCATGCCTTGCCAGCTATGGCTGGCAGGGGCCTCCTCCCAGGTGGTGATGGCACCTGGCCTAAGATGCCCTTATAAGGAGCTTGGATAGCTGCATGGCTGCAAAGTCCATCAGAGGGAACAGGCCACACACCACCTCCTGGTGTTGGATGTATGTATGCTGCGCTGGCGTAAATTGCTCTTGCGCCGGTGGAACGGTAGTTCCACCGGCGCAAGAGTTAGGTAGGATTGGGCTGCCCACCACTAAGCCACCGCGGCCCTTCAGTAATACTGTAGTAACTAGTTAATTCTTGTGCTGCTGAAATACAGCAGCTGTGTCCTGGTGTTCTCCTGGCTTTATTAATTCTGCACTGAATACCAGATAGCCATCCCATGTCACACAGAAAATCAGGGCACCACAAACACATAAGAGATGCTCTAACCACGCACTTCCACCCCAGCAGGCTGGACTACTTGTAGCACTGTGTAAACTGGTTGAAGCAATACTGGATCTCCCCAATCATTGGAGACATGCTCCATCCTTGGACAAATGTGGAAATGTAGTTTCTAAATAGAACAGTAGATTAGAAGCTTAGTGTAAACACACTGCTTGCAATGTTCTTGATTAGATTAAATTCCAATATTTTGAAAATCAAAATATTTGAATTAGGCTGTACACTTAGCTAGGGAGTAAGTCCCATTGAACTTAGTGGGGCTTACTTCTGAATAGACATGCAGATTGTGCTGTTAGTCACTGTGCAGAACAGCAGACAACACTTCTCCAGATTTAAGTTGTAGAGTCCACAATACCCTCAAAGCTTTTCTATGCATGTGCACATAGTCTCACTGTAGTTAGTGGCAATTGTGAGTAGGAAAGAACAGTTAACAACACTGATGGTACATTGATGGAATCAAGTGCATGTTGCGCCTGGATATACAGTTCAGTACTGTGACAGGGTTCTTCTGTTAGCTCTGTCTGAGGTATTTCAATGCATCAAAGCAAATATGTATGAGAAGTTGCATTCCATTACAATATGCCACAGTGAGGAAATTGGGAAATACTTTCTGTAACTCTATCAGGGCATCTCTTTACTGCTTCCCAGCATAATAAAGGGAATTGAGAAAATGCACTTTTCTCCAAAACTGTGACAGTGCATAACCCGAGGTGCTTCTCTCCCCACTGGGTCTGATGTGTGGGAGCACATACTGCAAAGCTCTGGGGTGGGGGAAAAAGAGAGATTTGAAAGCAGCAAAAGAATGCTCCCTTATCTCTTGCTTGATAAGCCTGGGTGCTAGTTGCTTGATAAGTCTTGGATGCTACTAGCAAGGAGGTGATAACAGGTGGACTAATGGTGATTTTCTGGAAGCTAGGAGAAGAGGGGAACTACTAAGGATAACAAGTTAAAATTAGAGTACTGTATTCAAAATGTTTTAAAGCATGCAATCATACACATTCTAAATAACTTGTTGTTGTTGTTCAGTCGTTAAGTCGTGTCCGACCCTTCGTGATCCTATAAACCATATCCCGCCAGGCCTTCCTGTCCTCCACTATCTTCCTGAGTTTGCTCATTTTCATGTTCGTTGCATCGGTGATGCTGTCTAACCATCTCATCCTTTGCCTTCCCCTTCTCCTTTTGCCTTCAATCTTTCCCAGCATCAGAGTCTTCTCCAGAGAGTCCTCTCTTCGCATTAGGTGGCCAAAATATTTGAGCTTCAGCCTCAGTACCTGTCCTTCCAGGGAACAGTCAGGGTTGATTTCATTTAGGATTGACTGATTTGATCTCCTAGCAGTCCAAGGGACTCTCAGGAGTCTTCTCCAGCACCACAGTTCGAAAGCATCTATTCTTCGGCGCTCAGCCTTCCTTATGGTCCAACTCTAGCAAACAAACATTGCTACTGGGAACACCATTGCCCTGACTATGCAAACTTTTGTTGGCATGGTGATATCTCTGCTTTTTATTATGCTGTCTAAGTTTGCCATAGCTTTCCTTCCAAGGAGTAAGCGTCTTTTAATTTCATGGCTGCTGTCTCCGTCTGCAGTGATCTTGGAGCCCAGAAAAGTAAAATCTGTTACTGCTTCCATTTCTGCCCGTTCTATTTGCCAGGAATTGATGGGACCAGATGCCATGATCTAAATAACTACAAGATTACAAATGAAACAGAATTCTGACTACCTGGACAGAGGCTCAGAATCTAAAGACTGTTGGAAGAGAGTCAATACATATGGAAAATACAGGGGCTAGACAGGCACCCAGTCATTTGAACTGTTTCAGGAGATCTTAATCAAGCAATTTGTATGTGCAATCCATCTTAGCATACAAGGATAACAAGTGCTGCAGCTTCCTTCCACGATATTGTAAGACAGACATTGATTCTTCAATGTTATTCTGACTTTTAGCAACTTTAGGATATTGAGCCCATGCCCAAATATTTTGAATTGTATTTCATTTATTCTTGTGTTAATTTGAAGTGTTTTCTTTTGCCTTATTTTGTTGCTTTGTGACCGTTTTTGTTTGCACGTGGCTTTGTGACCGTTTTTGTTTGCACGTGGCATGTAAATAAGAACAACAGTAAATTTACCTGGAACCCTTCATCTTTTTATATTGAGAATGGTTGCAATTCACTCAAGTCAGAATAAGCCATAGTGAGATCAGTGAGTCTTACCTCTAAGTAAACATGCTTAGGATCACACAACAGTTCTTTCCCTATTAGTACCCCATGTTCTACAGTCCTGGGTTTGAATTAGATTACTCTATAACTTCTTTTACAGAAAATCTGTATAGCTTCCTCTTTTAATAGTTTCATAGGCTAACTTTTTCAAGTGACTTTGACTTTTGAATGTTGATCTACTGATTCTGCTGCAGTTCTTTGTATAATTCTGTTTTTAATACTTAGTTTTAATACATTTTATAATTATAATGCACATGGTTTTGATTTTTAAAACAAAGAAGTATACAACAATCAAATAAATAAAGAACTGGGAACAGTCAGTAACACCAACCGCCATAAAATGGTTTGTCGTCCCCCCAGTAATTGTTATATTATTATTATTAATTATTAACAGTATTTATACACCGCTTTTCAACATTACACAACGTTCATTTGTATATAAAGCATGAATAGAACCGTTGGGTAGGAGAAAACCATCTACAGCTACTTGTTATGGTCCTGCTACTTATACACCATTAGCTTTAATATTGTATTATTGCATTTTTTCAGATAATCTCAAATGTGCAGCACCTTGTGAAATTATATTTAAAGGGGAGATACTGTATTAAAAAAAGTTGGTGCTCAAGGCTCTATGGCCCTAGATTTTCTCAACCACAATGCTTATTGTTGACTTAAAAGAGTAATAATCAGAGACGTTTCCTGCAAAGCCAAGCCTATTATTATTTTAAACTGGTACTGCAGAAACATGGCGGGAATGAACGGTAGGCGAGTCCTGCCTTTGAAGTGGAAAGGTCGCTCTCTTAGGCTGCAATCCTATACACACTTACTTTCTTGGGAGTAAGCACCTTTGAACTCAATGGGCTTCCTTCCAAGTAAACACGTTTACGACTGAGCTACTCGTGTGACTCTATTAAGCGAGGTCCGTCTTCATTCCCAACGAACAAATTCCCTCCCTCTCCCTCTTAGATCCCCCTCCTCTTCATACGCACACCCCTGATCGCAAAACATACACCTTTATACGAACTCTCCACCTGAACCAAAACTTGCCCCTAGCCTTACACCTGAGAGTTTTGTTTTGTGGGACTTTTTTTTTTTTAAAAAAACGCCTATTTCCATAGGCCCGGAAGTACTTGCTTGCTTACTCCTTCGCTTTTCCAGGCCACTTATTAAATACGAGCCAGTCAGAATCAAACACGAACAGTCTCTCCGTTGCAACCAAACGCCCATGCGCAGAGCCAGGACGGGCGTGCCTTGCAAATGCCACGTTCCAAAGGAGAGAAGTAAAATCGAGTGAGGGGGAAATGAGCTTCGTGGAGCTCAGCCAATCAGAAGCGGCCGAACGGAGGTCTGAGGGTACTCGTGCTATCCAATCGTAGGCTGCAAATCGGCCCTCAGGACCAATCAAAGCCGACGGAATGGAGGAGAACTCGGAGGCCTGTTCGGAAGTGGAAAGAAAGGTAACGTGACCTTTAACTCTGGCCAATCGAAGCCTTAGGGCGGCCCTAAACTCCGCGCCAGTTCAATGAGAACAGAAGGTTAGGAGGCCGGAAGTAGCCAATAGGCGGTAGCTACACGGGGAGAGGGCGGGTTTATAAGCGGGAGGCGGGCATAGAGCGTTCTCTTTTGCGGTGCTTTGCAGTTGTCTGGTCTCTTTGCCTGGGGAATCCTGTAGTCATTGTTATCGCCGCCATGAAGTCCGTCCGGCTGTTGTCTCCTCTCTTCTGCTTGTTTTTGTTGGGCCGGGTCTGTGTCGCCGCCGATGCAGACATCGAGGAAGAGGAGGGCGTGCTGGTGCTGAAGACAGGCAACTTCGAGAAGGCGCTGGAGAAATACCCGCATCTCCTGGTGGAGTTCTGTAAGTGGGCGGAGGGATGTCGACTGGACAGGGTGGAGGTCCTAATAGGCAGGGGGACTTTGCAGCCTGGCCATTTTGTTTACCGCGGAAGTGACTTTCTGTCTGGTCCCGCTTCTGACATCGCACTACTCAGGCCGGTAGAGAAAACGCCTGAGCCGTTTTTGCTACTGTAACGTCTGCCTTTGAGTTAAAGAAGGGCCTGCAGGGATTTAGGCTTCTGGGGTTGAAATATGAGGGGCGTGGGGTGCATGGAATGCCTCGCTGCTAATTATACTTTGTCTCCCGTAATAGCGCCATAGGAACTGTGAGTGAGGCTGTAGATTAAGGTTTGGTAGTGTGAGTGGGTCTGCTAGACTAGTTTGCATAAGCTGTTGGGGAAGCAATTCAGCTGTGTTTCTCAATATTTGCAGGTAGTATTGAGAAAGGACTGACCAGCAGCATGTTGATGAGGTGATGTTAGTGTCTTGTAAAAATACTTTTCCTTCAGTTGGAGCCTTGTAAAAGGCTAAAATAAAATGTGTTGCATTGGCTCCTTCCTGTTGAGAATTGTCATGCAAGACCTAATTCCACCTAGTGATAATTGGTGGTGCTCTGACACTGAGGTGTTGCACAAGAGAGATTATGTTCTTGTGCATATGTAATAAGGATTATGGGTGCCTGCTTGTGAAGAGCAGAAGAGTGTGTGGGATACGTTCACCACCATTACCTTCTCCACCATATCTGCCTCATCTCCCTTTGTTCCTGTACTTTGTTCTTCTGGGCACCTGGCTTAATTCTGAAAGCATGAATGCTTGTAAAATATAGCCTAAGGTTACTTGGATGGTAGTAGGTAGGAGAATACAATTTGGGCCCATTTCTAGAAGATAATAGTTGAAGGTTCTTGCACTTGGTTCTTCCCTGTGAGAGAAGTAGGCAATGTAGTTTCTTTTCCCAAACCCATTTTTTGCTGTAGTGTAGCTTGAGCTTCTAGTTTTCCCACAATATTAAAATTTTGCTTGGTTTTTTGGCTGTGTTTACCAAACATTTTTGCGGCAGAGAGGCCAAAAGGTCCCACTTGGTCAGGTAACCTCTCCCTTGACTTTTTAGACTGCTTTCTGGTGACACAGATGCTGCCTGTGACACTAGAAATCTACTGCCTTCAGTAGAGAAGGCCACAAGTGTTGGGTGAACTATGGGAGCTGTTGTATGTGTGCTTGGAGATGGGCAAGTGGTTATAGTACTACTGTGTAGCTCTTAACTGTAAACCTTGCATTTCATTCTGTATGGAGTATGCAGTGTGGTTGCATTCCTGTTAATAGGAGGTATCGATAGAAAATGTGAGGGACTGCAAGGTAAGTGCTTTGATACCAACTAATTGTGTGTTTTGTTTCTTTCAGATGCACCCTGGTGTGGTCATTGTAAAGCTCTGGCACCTGAGTATGTGAAGGCTGCAGCAAAGCTAAAATCTGACAACTCGGAAATCAGACTAGCTAAGGTGGATGCTACAGAAGAGTCGGAGCTTGCCCAACAGTTTGGTGTCCGTGGCTACCCTACTATCAAATTCTTCAAGAATGGCGATAAATCTTCCCCCAAAGAATACACAGGTGAGCTGATGGCTAATGAAAGGGGTCTGAACTTCTTGGGCCTCGGCTGGTCCGAGTGTGGACTTTGAACAGTGACTCATGCTAGCAGCTCCCTTGAATGCAGGGCAGCATTCCATATTACTGTTTTTCCCTGCTATCAAAATGTTAGTCTTGATCTCTGTTCTGCTTGTTCATGCTCTGCACTTATTTCCTTCTTGAATCCTCTCCTCAGTGCTGCTCTTAGGTTTCCTGCTCTGATCCGTATGCCTAGTACATTCTGCTCCCACAGTTTTGCCAATTTGCTCCTCTCCACAATAATGATCAATGGAAGTTCATCCCACGATGATGTAATCACAAATGTATAATATACAAACCGCTATGAGGGTTGCATGTACAGTAAGTCCCTGCTTCCCATAGTTTTGATACATGTCGTTTCGCTTTAACGTCCTTGCAGCTGCATCCACATCTGACTTCTGCCGGCCAGTCAATCATGTCTGCATTGTTTTTTGGGGGTCCTAGAATGCCTTGTGCTCTGAGTGCTATTCAGCCTGCCTGTGAACTCTTCAGCCCCAGCCACTTCCAGCCCCAGCACCTTGCTGAAAACAATTAAAGGCTGATTCACATTACACAAATCCCGGCGCGTCATGGAGATGCGCAGAGCTCTTTGACAGCATTTCGGAAGCAAGCGGAGCAGCTGCGCTCTCCCTTGTACAAGATGGTGAAAGCCATCTTTTGAGGGGGCGGGCTTCGCGGAGCTGGGGTAGGTTCACAGAGCTACTGCAGCCTACCAATCGGATGAGAGGGGGGAGAGTGGCTGCATGCCTGCATGCCAATCAGAACTACCTCCAATCACCATAAGGACAGCAGAAGGGAAGACACTCCTTCCGGCCAGCTCTGCGCACAGGGGCATCCGCGCCTGGATTCGTGTAGTGTGAATCAGCCCTAAACCCTCAAGCACCATCAACACCACTTATCACTCCACTCCAACCTGAGACAACACCAGCCCCCTCAGGAATTTCTTGTGACACTCCCACCCTTGCCTTCTGTGATGACCAAGCTGCTTCTCTGCCCCTCAGCAATCTATCTACAGCTTTACGTGAGGACTTCCTGTAAACCTATCTCCCTCCCATAGCATTACCATCCGTTACACACAGAATTGGACTGAAAGTATCTGCTCAGAAACGAGTTCCCCTAAGAATGGGGCCTTCTTCTAAGTTAGAGAATTGCAGCTTTAGATAGTAAATTGTAATTGCAGTGGCAATTTAGTTATACCGGGGTGGCCAAGCTTTCAACATGACTGCTCCTGGCCCTTTAATGGTTGTATAGGTGAGGGCACTTCAGCAGGTGCAGCTGCTTTAGCAGCACCATCAGCAATAGCAGCTGCCAAGATTCTGTCTTCTACACAACTCTTAAGAACACAGAGGCCCTAATGGTGGAAGTTTGGCCACCCCTGGGTTATACACTTGAATAGCATAGTAGTGTTTGGTGTAGAATTGTACTTGTGTCTTAGTTTAAGGCATTGAACTTGGAACTACAGCTTGCCTACGGAGTTGCAACTTACATAAGAACATAAGAACATAAGAAGAGCCCTGCTGGATCAGGCCAAAAGCCCATCTAGTCCAGCTTCCTGTGTCACACAGTGGCCCCACCAGATGCCTCAGGGAGCACACGAGACAACAAGATACCTGTGTCCAGTCGCCACTCCCTTGCACCTGGCACAGAGAAAACCCACTTCTAAAAACCAGGAGGTTGCTTATGGCTTGTAACCTGTGATGGTCTTTTCCTCCATGAATCTGTCCAAACCCCTTTTAAAGGCATCTAGGCCAGGTGCCATCACCACATCCTGTGGCAAGGAGTTCCACAGATGAATCACACGCTGGGTAAATAAATATTTTCTTTTGTCTGTTCTAACTCTCCCTCCACTCAATTTTAGTGTGTGTCCCCTGGTTCTGGTGTTGTGCGAGAGGGAAAAGAATTTCCCTCTATCCACTCTCTCCATCCCATGCATAATTTTATAAGTCTCAATCATGTCCCCCCTCAGGCGCCTTTTTTCTAGGCTGAAAAGCCCCAGACGCTGTAGCCTTTCCTCGTAAGGGAGGTGCTCCAGCCCACGAATCATTCTGGTCGCTCTTTTCTGCACCTTTTCCAATTCAACTATATCCTTTTTGAGGTATGGTGACCAGAACTGGACACAATACTCCAGATGTGGCCTTACCATCGATTTGTACAAAGGCATAATGATATTGGCCGTTTTATTCTCAATCCCCTTTTTAATGATCCCGAGCATGGAATTGGCCTTCTTCACAGCCGCCGCACACTGGGTCGACACTTTCATCGACCTGTCCACCAGGACTCCAAGATCTCTCTCTTCATCCGTCACAGACAACTCAGAACCCATCAGCGTATATGTGAAATTTTGGTTTCTTGCCCCAATGTGCATCACTTTGCACTTACTTACATTGAAGCGCATCTGCCATTTTGCTGCCCATTCTCCCAGTTTGGAGAGATCCTTCTGGAGCTCTTCACAATCCCTGCTGGTCTTTACCACCCGGAAAAGTTTAGTGTCATCCGCAAACTTGGCCACCTCACTGCCTATCCCCAAGTCCAGGTCATTTATGAATAAGTTGAAAAGCACCGGTCCCAAGACCGATCCTTGGGGCACACCGCTTTTCACCTCTCGCCATTGTGAAAATTGCCCATTGACACCCACTCGCTGTTTCCTGGTCTTCAACCAGTTCCTAATCCACAAGAGGACCTGCCTCTTATTCCCTGACTGTGGAGTTTTCTCAGGAGCCTTTCATGAGGGACTGTGTCAAACGCCTTCTGAAAATCCAGATATATAATATCCACGGGTTCGCTTGCATCCACATGCCTGTTGACCTTTTCAAAAAATTCTAACAGGTTTGTGAGGCAAGACTTCCCCTTGCAGAAGCCATGCTGACTCTCCCTCAGCAGAGCTTGTTCTTCTATGTATTTTAAGATTTTATCCTTAATGAGACTTTCCACCATCTTCCCTGGAACAGATGTTAGGCTGACCGGCCTGTAGTTTCCCGGGTCCCCCCTCCTTCCTTTTTTAAAGATTGGTGTGACATTAGCTATCCTCCAATCCTCTGGCACATTGGCCGTTTTAAGGGACAAGTTGCATATTTGGGTCAAGAGGTCAGCAACTTCATTCTTGAGTTCCTTCAGAACTCTTGGGTGGATGCCATCCGGGCCTGGTGATTTATTGATCTTTATTTTGTCAATTAAGTCTGAGACATCTTCTCTTTTAACCTCTATTTGACTTAATTCTTTATTCAGGGGAGACCGTTCCGGCAGTGGTATTTGCCCGAGGTCTTCTGCCGTGAAGACAGATGCAAAGAACTCATTTAATTTCTCTGCAGTCTCCAAGTCCCCTTTTATCACCCCTTTCTCTCCCTCACCATCCAGCGGACCCACCGTTTCCCTGGCAGGTTTCCTGCTTCTAACATATTTGAAGAAGCTTTTGTTATTCCCTTTTATGTTGCCTGTCATACGTTCCTCAAATTCTTGCTTGGCCTCCCGTATCATCTTTTTACATTTCTTTTGCCACAGTTTGTGCTCCTGTTTATTTTCCTCATTAGGGCAAGACTTCCATTTACGGAAGGAAGCTTCCTTGCCTTTTATAGCCTCCTTAACTGTGCTTGTTAGCCATGCGGGCATCCTCCTGGACTTGGTCTAGCCCTTCCTCCTTTGTGGGATACACTCCCGCTGGGCCTCTATGACTGTTGTTTTAAACAGCCTCCATGCACTCTGGAGCGATTGGACTCTTTTTACCTTCCCTTTCAGCTTTTTCTTAACTAGTCTTCTCATTTTGGGGAAGTCTGCCCTTCGGAAGTCAAGGGTTTTCGTGTCAGATTTGCTCGGCACTCTCCCTCCGACATGCATGGCGAAACGGATCGCAGCATGGTCACTGTTCCCCAACGGTTCGGTAACATTTACCTCCCTGACCAGATCTTGAGTGCCACACAATATCAAGTCCAGAGTCACCTGTCCTCTGGTCGGTTCCGTGACAAGCTGCTCTAAGGCACAGTCATTTAACATATCTAGAAATCCAGTCTCTCTTTCATGACCTGAGCATGAATTGACCCAGTCGATGTGAGGATAATTGAAGTCCCCCATGACTACAACCCTGTCTCTCGTTGACACCTCCCTGATTTGCTTCCTCATTTCAAGATCCCCTTCAGGTTTTTGATCTGGAGGACGGTAGCATGCCCCTACTATTACATCACTCTTTGAGCCTGGTAATCTAACCCACAGTGATTCTACGGAGGAGTCAGAGCCCCCCTTCAGCTCTACTCTGGTGGATTTTACCCCCTCTTTGACATAGATGGCCACCCCACCTCCAACACGCCCCTCTCTGTCCCTCCTATAGAGTTTATATCCTGGAATTGCAGTATCCCACTGGTTCTCCGCATTCCACCAGGTTTCTGTTATACCTACTATGTCAATGTTCAACTTACCTTGAACATCTGTCTTGGGTTTCTATGTATACAATAAGAGTGACTTACATTGTGTGGTGGCATCAAGACTGAATTAAGATTTAAAGTGCTCTTGAGTTTTGGGTAACTTGAGGCTAATACCTTCACATATTACTAATTAGTTGGTTGCTGGGAATAAATGGGAGAGAAATTTAAAATATAAAATGGTTTAAAGTTTCCAGGCTGTGAGGCTGCAGTCAATAGAGTTCAAATAAATACCTGACATTTCGCTCAACCTTCGCTGAGAGCTTCTTCAAGAGGGTGACTAGCATGTGAACACACACTAAAAGCCTGGAAACTTTTAACCATTTTATATCTGCATGCCACGAAAACCTGAAAAATGATACAATTAAAATGCTTATCTATTGGAAAATGAATAGAAAATTGGAAAATGAATTCTAAATGTGCAGTGTGGCCTATGCTCATACCAAATGGGTAGTCTTGGAAATGAAGCCTTAGCATGTATTCCAGGAATTCAATCTCTTGCAGCCAAGGGGCAGCACTGGCATTCAGTTGGAAGAACTTTCTAGTTTTTGAGAGCTTTTGCAAAACTGGTACCTGGTTTTAAGAACCAACTACCTTAACATCTAAGCATCATTGATTGATATTGATCAAGAATACTTAGTGATGGAGGCATGGATTTTGAAGCAAGGTGTAGGTCTTGTTTGTGGGCTTAAATTTTACCTTGACTGGTGACTTGGAAGTGCAGGATGAACAGAAGTGATCTTGCTTTCTGCTTCTGTTGACACATAGAACTTCAGGTAGGTTCATGCTTCGTCGGTAAGAGGAAGTGCTGCTGTCAGTGCTAAATGCAAAAAGGTCAGCACAACTTGGCCTCTTATAGATGAATGAAAATAGTGCAGACAGCAGATCTCAGCGATGGTAACAACTATTTCATGGTAAAGCCAGCCCTGAATTCGGGTATGTAAAGAATCTGACACCTGAAAGGATGCTGGATTTTTTGTAAAGTCTTATACCAAGTATAGGCTTACCAGATCTCCAACCGGGACAGAGTGCTAGACTTCTAGGAGAAGGAATGTGGGCAAGTGTAGCTTAAGTCCTAGAGCACAATCCTAGGCATGTCTACTCAGAAGCAAGTCCCACTGAACACAGTAGGGCTTGCTTCTGAGTAGACATGCCTAGGATTGTGCTCTAACAAGCTACACCTGCCCACATTCCTCCTAAAGGTCCCGGTTGGAGATCTGGTAAGCCTAAGTATGTTATATATATTTGCTGAAACCTGAGAGAGAACATACACTATCAGGATATTTATACTTGAAGCATAACTTTTTTGGGACCAGCTTTTTAGGTGGGGGAGATGTCTGGCATATTGAAGATCAACACTCCTGATAACAATTTGGAATACCTTTTTGTCTGTTGCTTGCAATGACTTAATCCAGATGCCCTAATAGTTATGGGTGAAGCTGAAGAGTTAAGGATTCAGAATAAACAAGTTTCATATTGGCTGCCTTGACAGCTAGAAGTAGGATATAAATTTAAAATGCACACATCCTCAAAAGATTAACAGATTTAAAAGGCTGAAGGAAGTAATGAGCTGTGGAGAGTTGAGAATGTAAGAAGTTATTCTCTGGTCCTAGATGTTTCTGCTGTGTGGTCATTCCAACCGCTTCTCTTTGAGGGTTCCACGGTTACCATAGAGGAGAATAGCAATCTTCCCTGGAAGTGTGCTGCCTAACCACCAGAGCCAAGTAGCACTGGAAGTTTGTGTCTCTCTTTCCCCTGTGGACAGACCATCGCCTTGTCGGGACAGTCGGCAACTTCTTGGTGGTCGTGATGACTGAAGACCCTGAGAGGGAACAAAGATGTAGGAAGTCTACTTCCTATCTTTAGATGTAGCTGCCACTGTGGCTGTTAACTCCTAGGCAAGAAAGTATGCTGTATGTAGGTGAACATTTGGAACCTTCTGCCTAAGAGTTGATTCATAATACCCTGCTGCTACATCAATAACCCTCTACCAGTTGGTATACGAAGTTGATCGGCTATAGTTCATCCTACCTGGTGTAATTTAAAATGTGAATTTAATACTTTGAGCATGATCCTTCCCTGCTTTGGAGCCTCAACTTAAGCCTGGTTGAGGATATGGTGGCTTGCACGGACTTCCCATTCACCAGATATTTCTGGCACATGCCGAGGAGGAGGGGGAAATGAGGCTCTGTGACCTCTGTTAGTGGTGAAGGATCATGCTTTTCTGCCTATAGGCAGTTTTGTATATCTGCAGTTTAGGGTCTTCTAAATGCATTAAGCTGGTAACAGATATCTGTCGGTACAAGAAATGTTTGGTTTGATTTTTGAGGGAATCCCCTCCTTTTTATCCAGCGTTGGGTGAGAAGAGTGGGAGCCCTCAAGTGAATTGGAGAAAACAAGCATACTTTAACCATGTGTGAAGCATAGTCTTTAAAGCAAGATGTAGGGATAATCAGAAGTTTGCTTCCTCTTCACTTGGGCACTCAGTAGCATTCTTGAGCATGAAAATCCTTGCATCTGGCAGAAATAGGGCATCACTGGATAATACAATGGAAGTGTAAACCTACTTGAGCCAGTTGAGTACAGGTGGGCCCCCATATCCACTGATTCGCTATCCACGGTTTCAGTTATCCACGGATCGTGGCGACCCCCCCCTCCCGGCTTTTACTTTTTTCCCAGTAAGCTTCGTTTCTTCCTTAAAGAAACAGGAGAAGCAGCCTCTGGCTGCTTATTACAGGCAAGTAGAACGAGACTACTCCAGAGGACTCCCTGGAGAAGACTCTGATGCTGGGAAAGATTGAAGGCAAAAGAAGAAGGGGAAGGCAAAGGATGAGATGATTAGACAGCATCACCGATGCAACGAACATGAAAATGAGCGAACTCAGGAAGATAGTGGAGGACAGGAAGGCCTGGCGGGATATGGTTCATGGGATCACGAAGGGTCGGACACGACTTAACGACTGAACAACAACAACAGAACGAGACTAAGTACTAGAGTCTCGTTCTACTTGCCTGCAATGGAGGCTGCTTCTCTGTTTGTTTTAAGGAAGAAACAAAGCTTGCTGAAAGAGAAATAAGAGCTGGGGGGGGGCAAGCATGCCTGCCTGCAGGGGAGGCAGGGTGGGGGGGCCCTCAGGAAACCATGGAGGGGGTGTTCGCTCTTATCCACGGTTTCAAGTATCCACGGAGGGGCCTGGAACATATCCCCAGCGGATATGGGGGCCCACCTGTACTGTAATATAAATGGTATGCTGTAGTGGTTCCCAAACTGGGAGGCGTGGCTCCCAGGGGAGCTGTGGAGTGCCACAGAATCCTCTCAGAAAACAGTGCAATGCCAATTGGCAGGTATCAATATAATGTAAAGGGTAGCTACGGCCAATGTTCGCCAATGGTCAAGGGAGCAGCAGGTCTACAAATCTTGCAAACACTGCTATAAGGAATGATATCTATGGACTACTTTAGGTCTGGAGTAGAGCACCTTTGTGCATAACAGCATCCTCCTGAGTGGTTGCTAAATCTCCTGGAAGAAAGGGGTAAGAAGTGGTTGGAAGCATAAAACATGAGTAGTGTGCTTGGTACTAGGAAGAGCAGTGCTCAAGTATTCACAATTCTCATGAAAGTGGAGAGACCCCATAATGTGTATTTTTTTTTTTTTTCAAACGTAGCTGGCAGAGAAGCAGACGACATTGTGAACTGGTTAAAGAAACGCACAGGCCCAGCTGCCACGGTATTGAAAGATGTAGCTGCTGCTGAGGGCCTGGTGGATGCCAGTGAAGTTTCCATCATTGGATTCTTTCAGGTAGAGTGCTTCGCTTTCCTAGATCCGTGGTTACTACTAGTATGGCTTTTTCTTATACAGCTCTACCCACACTAATTGGAGAACTTAAACTTCAGCCCCTTTCCTTACCCTGTCTTGGCTTGATGAACCAGGGGCGTTGCCAGGGTGGGGGCGGGGGGGCCCAGGGCGCTGGGCCCCAGAGGGGGGCACAGGCCTCCATAACTTTCGTTTTAGGTCCATTTTTTGTTTTTATTTTTTGGGGGGGCTGTTGCTTCCCAGGGCCCCCCATGGTGTGTGCCCCCAGGGCGTGTGTGTGCTTTTGGGGCACTTACCTTGTCTTGGAGGGGCGCAGGGAGCATTTTTCCAGGGAGGCATCCATTTTGAATGGGCGGGACTCTCACTGGTCTCACCAACGAGATGGACAGAGTCCTAGAGAGTTCTGCCCATTCAAAATGGATGCCTCCTGGATGGAAACATGCATGCTGTCAAGCCTATGGTGCCCCCTCTGGATGGAAATGAGAATTGCACGTTATCTGCAGTGAAGGTGATTTATTTGCATAGAAGCAACTTGCATGGTGGGGGGGAAAGGACTTTGTTGCAGGGTGGGGAGGGGGGGGAAAAAGGACATTGTTGCACCCCCCCAAAACCTTTTTGCAGCCACGCCATGGGGGCGTAAAGGGTTGCGGCCGCACACTTTATGGGGGTGTCGAGGGTTTGGCCCCCAGTGAAAAATGGTCTGGCTACTCCCCTGTTGATGACTTCATTTGGGATCTCTGGGTATGCAGGGTAGTTCAGATTAAGAGATGGTGTGATTTAAAAACCCATCTTTTCTTCCTTCCCTTAGGATGCAGAGTCTGATGCTGCCAAACAGTTCTTGTTGGCAGCAGAGGCCGTTGATGACATTCCATTTGGGATTTCTTCCAGCAGTGATGTCTTTGCCAAATACCAGCTCAGCAAAGACGGAGTTGCCCTTTTTAAGAAGGTGAGTTGCTGGAAAAATTCCCAGTATGTGAGAAGTCTGCCTGGCACCCTTCTGCAGAATTAATGGCACTATCTGAGAATGGTGATTGCTTGGTGTGTGTTCTGACTTGGTGTGTAAACATGCCAATTGAAAATCAATCTCTTATTAAATGTAAGCAATGATATGAGAGAAGTTTCATGACATTCTGCAGCAAGATTTTCTTGGCCTGTTGTACTTTGGTAAATTGCAGGTATTAAAAACTTGCTTTCTCTTCTGCTCTAACTTTCTTGGTGGAAACTGAAAGTGCTAGAGGGCTTGTGAAAACAGAACAGGAAGCGACTTGTATAGCCTAGTCAGTAAGATAATATAGTTGACTAGCTTGTTTAGATGTAGGAATCGGAATGGAAGGTAGTGGCATAAGAATGTGTGCCAGGGCTTCTAATTATAGCACTGTTGTGACATTTGGTCACAAACAAAATGTACAAAATAAGGCAGACAGTTGGTCTAGTTCTGAGTACTATAATGACTACTTGTAGAATACATCGGGTTGTGCCCCAAACAAGCCTAAACTATATCCTAGATTACTTCAAGGATAATACTCTGGGTTTAGGACACTGCTGTGGGCAATTTTTTTTCATTGTAGGAACAAGAGCAGTTAAAGTGTATAGCAATCGCAGAAAGATCTGGTCCTTGTTCATATCTGGAATGGGTAGAGAAAGTCTTGACTTGTGTCAGAGGAAAAATCTTTTGGAGGCCGTGCACTTTGGATTTGCGTCTGGAGAGAGGATTGCTCAGCTCAGTCTTGCATATACATTAAGCGACTAGTCTGTTTTACTAGCTTATTGACCATCTCGTAATCATTTCTAGCACTAAACATGTAGGAGAATGGGACTAGGGTACACTCCAGTTTTCCAAAGTCCTTGTGCCTGATTGCCTGGAGCTGACATTGGCACTGTTGCAGACAGTTGGCAAAGTGGTAGTTCACAAGCTTGCTTTTACCTATGGTGGGAAAGCAAATGAGAATTTCCTTTTTTTGTTGGTGACTTGGTGACTTGAGAACCTATCAGGGTTCGGTGCAGACATGTATGCAGTGGTGAACAAGGCACAGTATTGTGACTGCAGTGCGCCGCTTCATTTTCATGCCTGTTCATGTAACTTTTATTTACAGTATTTTTACCCCGCCTTTCTCCCTGATAGAACCCAAGGCGGCTTACAAAGAACAAAAAATACAAATACAAAACATCACTATTTAAAAGCAATAAACAGTCAACTAAAACTCATAAATAACAATCTAAAAATGATAAGAGACCACTATAATACTGTTAATAATACAATTAAAAACAAGAAAATAAGAGCAGCAGTTCGTAAGTCAAAAGGGAGGGAATTCTATAAGGTTGGTGCCACTACTGAGAAGGCCCTATTTCTAGCCATCGTCCCTCTTCCCTCCCTAGGCAAATGTCGGTGGTTGTGTCGTGTTTTCCCCTGCCCCCAAATATTTCAGGCAATCTTTTCTAAAAGCCACTGAAACTAATCCAGTGTCAGATGTCTGATCTGATGAATATGCTGGCCCTTGAAGAGAGAATCTTCAGGAAAGGAGGGAGGCTGGCTCTGATCGGCCAGGCCTCTCATACAGTAGCAGCAGTAGCACCATCTCTGTACAGGAGATGAGGAAGTTGTTTTGTAATTGATACAAGGGCTGCTTGATCAGTGCTGTGCAAATCCAGCTTCTACCCAAAACCATAAGAACAGATTCTCCAAATGGGATCTGAGCAAGATGGCTGTACATGTGTCAAAGTAGTAGTGGATACATTTCTGCTGCAGGCAGTTTGCTGAAGCTGTGTGTCCAGACAGTCTTCGGAGCAGAGGTCAAATCTGACTGGATCTGCAAGCAGGCCAGGCTTGGAACTAGGTTAATGTCTGTCCTGAGATTGTTCCCTTTTCTCTTCTGTACATAGCTGACAGAGCTGTAAAGCACTCTTGATTGGCTTTTAATTTTGCGATGACATATTGAGTTCTTACCAAGAGCCTCCAAAATAGGTTGAATATTGGTTAAGAGGAGGAAGTCCTTTAGCATGTCCTTTAGCTGCTTTACATTCTACCATTTGGTTCTGTAGCAGTGACCCCACGGTAGTTTTATAGAGAACACTTGGCCTGTCCCAAAACAAGGTAAAAGTACAAAATGACTGAGGAACTAATTTTGAATGCTTGGGGAAAAGTGTTCCTGTCCAGGGCTGTTCTTGGCAGTACCTTTCCAACTGGGTGGGTGTTTTCCTCAGTTGACTTGCATAATCTCCTTCTCTAGTTCATTAATCTGACTTGTGAAATTACCATCCATAGTAAAAGACGGCAATACTTTGGGGAACAGACCTCTGCTATCCAAAAGTCAGTGTTATGTGAAACAGTACTAAATTGGAGACATGGTTGATCTGATTGGTCCAGAATGCACTGCCCCTTTTGTTAGAATGACTGTCAGTCACACCAGGACTAAGTGCAATAACAAAGTCATGCTATGTAAACTGCTTTGAATTTGTTGAAAAGCAATACAGTGGGCCCTCTCTATCCATGTGGGATCCGTTCCAACCCCCCCTGCAGATAACGATTTTCCACAGATACCAAGGCCCTCTAAAAACCACTCTAAAAGGAGGGGGAAAATCCCCCAAAGCCCCATTTTACCTTTTAAAAGACAAACCGCTGCATTTCCAAGGCTCCACGAGGCTTCTGCAGCCTTCTTGACCCACTTTTGGGTCATGCAGAGGCTCTTCTCCCCCCTTGTCCCAGGGTGCATTCTGCAACTCCCCTTCCAAACTGTTGGTGACTCCCCTAGAGATTGCAACTTGCACTTCAGGAGCCCCTATCTTAAGGGAAAGCATTTAGTCCCCAGTAATGCTGCACTAGTAATGGCCAGCGGGTAGCGCAGCGGTTTAAACCGCTGAACCAAAGCTGTCGATCAAAAGGTCGGCAGTTCGATTCCCGTGATGGGGTGAGCGCTCGTTGCTTGGCCAGCTCCTGCCAACCTAGCAGTTCCAAAGCATGTCAATGCGAGTAGATAAATAGGTACCGCTTGCGGGAAGGTAAACAGCGCTCCGTGTTCCAGCTGCATGCTACACGCTGCGGCAAGGAGAGTCATGCCAGCCACATGACCACGGAGGCGTCTTCAGACAACGCTGGCTCTTCGGCTTTGAAATGGGGATGAGCACCACACCCTAGAGTCGGACACGACTGGACTTAATTGTCAGGGGATACCTTTACCTTTAATGCTGTACTAGAATACAAAAGCTTGCAGTAGGGAGGTTTAGAAACTGTCAAGTCTTCGCATGCCATTCATGACAGTTTATTAAGACAGAAGAATTCTAAACACTTATGTCCAGTAATGTAAATTACACCCAGATGAAGGTTACTATAATGAAAGTATAATAGGATGCAGCTTTATAGGAGGTATTACTGTAGTGACTTGTCTGAATTGGAATCAGAATTTCTCAGATTGCAGCATGCTCTTGGCCTGTTATAGTGGTCAACTTACATATTTTCTAGGTAATGAGTTACCTTGCCTAAAGATAGGCCTAACTTCCCAGGAAAACTGGCCTGTGTGTGCATTCCCCAGAGTGTTGCTGCTGAGACCAGCCAATGATCAAAGCAATTTTTTCTTGCCCCCCATAGTTCTTAACCTTGATGCTCCTGTGTTTCTCCTTCCACCGCCTGCAGTGCCAGGAAAGGTCCTGAGAATGTGAACAGTGATGTGCTGCTTTGCCATAAAATTATTCCTGGGGGCATCTGTTCTTGTTACAGGGCTAACAATAGCCCTGTAAGAATGTTTTGTCCTCTTGAACTATTTGTTTAGTAGTCTCATGGCATGTGCGTACTGCTGTCTGTAAGGACACTAATGTTTTTCACTGATATTTGTGTGTGTGTGTGTGTGTGTGTGTGTGTGTGTGTGTGTGTTTCCCACAAGAGTGTGCATGGCCAGTGTCCATGACTCAGCAGTTTGCAGAGGCTTCTTGGTTATCTGCTTCAATGACATTCTTGAATGCTGATTGGGGCCCTCTTGAAAAGCAGGTGTTCCACCAAGAATCTGGTCTAGCAGTTAGTGCCAAGCTCCCTTTTACTTGCTCCTTGGTTGGCTCTGAAGAAGCCATGAATCTTGCTTGCAAGTAAGATGAGTGCTCTGGTCTAGATTCTATCCTGCTTTTTATAATGGAGAATGTTGTGCCTTGCTTGCAATGCGACATGTGCACCCTTAGATATGTAAGGAAGTTGTGTGTTGGGAGCTCTACAGATATGTCCCCCTACTTGGGGTTCTTTGTAGTTTATCTTTAAAGATGAAGAGTCTGTGCCAAAGTTTACTTGTGCAAACCAATCTTAAAAAAAATGGAAACTCGTTAGCTTTTTTGTGTGCATAATTTTGGTCCTGACTAGTTAATTTTAATGGGTTGCTTTGTGTGTTTCCAGTTTGATGAAGGCCGTAATGACTTTGATGGGGAAATAACAAAAGAGAACCTGTTGAACTTCATCAAATCAAACCAGCTGCCCTTGGTCATTGAATTCACTGAGCAGGTATGAAAACCAGACTGAGTAAGGGTGGAATTGGGTTGGGGATCTTTTCTCTCTATTAAGAGTGGAGAATTGTATTGCATGCAAGTTGTATTGTATGCATCAAAGTAGAAGGGGAGGAGTGTGCATAATTTGCACTTGGGATTCCATGCAACTTAAAGGGAGAAATTATATGGTATTTACATAGAATAAAAGAACACAGTAAGATATACTGTATAATAGTATCCAAAATGTTTGTAACTGTAATATAAATAACCAGTATTGTAGAATATAACTGAGTTCCAGTTCCATTCAAATAGTCTCCAGAAAAAGCAGAAGCATTGTCCAGTCTCTACTTCTCCAGGATACAGAAAACTTGTATAGCATTTTTTGCTTATTCCAGCTCATCCTGTTAAATCCTTGCAACTGTTGACCCCAACAATGTGTTTTTTTTCTCCCTTCCCCCAGACTGCCCCAAAAATCTTTGGAGGAGAGATAAAGACCCACATTCTACTGTTTCTGCCTAAGAGTGTTGCAGATTACCAGGGAAAATTGGACAATTTCAAGACGGCAGCTGCAAGCTTCAAAGGGAAGGTGAGGCGCAAATGCAATTAAATTCTACTAGGCAACAAACCGCCTTGCACTCTGCAGTCTCTATTAGGAACATAAGAAGAGCCCTGCTGGATCAGGCCAAAAGCCCATCTAGTCCAGCTTCCTGTGTCACACAGTAGCCCCACCAGATGCCTCAGGGAGCACAAGACAACAAGATAACCTGTTTCCCGTTGACACTCCCTTGCACCTGGCACAGAGAAACCCCACCTCCAAAACCAGGAGGTTGCTTATGGCTTGTAACCTGTGATGGTCTTTTCCTCCATGAATCTGTCCAAACCCCTTTTAAAGGCATCTAGGCCAGATGCCATCACCACATCCTGTGGCAAGGAGTTCCACAGATGAATTACACACTGGGTAAAGAAATACTTTCTTTTGTCTGTTCTAACTCTCCCTCCACTCAATTTTAGTGCATGTCCCCTGGTTCTGGTGTTGTGCAAGAGGGAGAAGAATTTCCCTCGATCCACTCTCTCCATCCCATGCATAATTTTATAAGTCTCAATCATGTCCCCCCTCAGGCGTCTTTTTTCTAGGCTGAAAAGCCCCAGACGCTGTAGCCTTTCCTCATAAGGGAGTGCTCCAGCCCATGAATCATTCTGGTTGCTCTTTTCTGCACCTTTTCCAATTCAACTATATCCTTTTTGAGGCGTGGTGACCAGAACGGGACACAATACTCCAGATGCGGCCTTACCATCGATTTGTACAAAGGCATAATGATATTGGCTGTTTTATTCTCAATCCCTTTTTTAATGATCCCGAGCATGGAATTGGCCTTCTTCACAGCCGCCGCACACTGGGTCGACACTTTCATCGACCTGTCCACCAGCACCCCAAGATCTCTCTCTTGATCCGTCACAGACAACTCAGAACCCATTAGCGTGTATGTGAAGTTTTGATTTCTTGCCCCAATGTGCATCACTTTACACTTACATTGAAGCGCATCTGCCATTTTGCTGCCCATTCTCCCAGTTTGGAGAGATCCTTCTGGAGCTCTTCACAATCCCTGCTGGTCTTCACCACCCGGAAAAGTTTAGTGTCATCCGCAAACTTGGCCACCTCGCTGCCTATCCCCGACTCCAGGTCATTTATGAATAAGTTGCATTACCTGAAGGACATGGATTTGAATTATAAGATTGTTTTCTGGGAATGTCACGATTGTCCTAGGCAGCTTCAGCGTGCACTGCCCCAGAAGAGCACAAGTAACTAGATAACCCCAACCTCAGCATCGGGTATTGTGGGTGCTGTATAATAAAAATGGACAAATGACTGCAAGCCCACAGCAGGGGGGACATAACATGAGAAGAAGAAAATTATTCTTGAGGGAATTTAACAGCAGAGTTTATTTTTCTGAGCATATTGGTTACCAGTAAATGCTATAATTTGACTTCGCTTCTCCCCCTCTGCCCCAGATCTTGTTCATCTTCATTGACAGTGATCACACTGACAACCAGAGGATCTTGGAGTTTTTTGGCCTAAAGAAAGAAGAATGCCCTGCCATACGCCTCATTACCTTGGAAGAAGAAATGACAAAGTACAAGCCAGAGTCGGACGAGCTCACTCCAGAGAACATCAGAGATTTCTGCAACAAGTTCCTGGAGGGCAAAGTTAAGGTAATCATGTTGAATGTGGGAGGGGTGGCAAGGCCCAATGTGGTGCCATCCCAGCAGCATAAATGGCATGTAACTTGAGAACAGTCACATGGTGCACAACCTCAAGCTGGCTTTGCAGCACGTCCAACACAGTATTTAGAGCCTCATGCTGAGAAACCCAAAGGGCAAAGCCAGGGGGGCATGGTGCCAGCATGTAAATAGTCTTAATATGCTGGTAAAGTAAGCTCAATAAATCTGGAGCTGCTCGTACAGCTGGTGGTGCGGGAATGTCTTCTGTCTTACTGGCACAGTAAAGGAGGGGGCATAGCCTTGCCCTCGCACTGCATGAGCACTTGGGAGCCTTCCACCTTAAACCTGGAGTTGGGAGCAGCTGTGTAGAGCCAGCTACTGCTCTGTTTGCACTGCATCTAAATCATGGCTCTTGCTCCATCAGCTCTGTCGTCGTTGTCCTGACTTTCATTTTCTCACTGTTCTTTCCCTCTTCATTAAACCGGTGTCAGCCTTTATCTTAATTACCTAGATGGCCTGGATGGTACACTTAAATCTGCAGGCAATATCAAACTAGAAAGGATTAAGGCTAAAAGTTCAATATGGCCTTTCTAAACGTAAGCTGATAGTAGGGAAGCAAAAAGTGCAAGTATTGCATGTTGGATGGCTTGACACGAGCGCTCCTGGGGTATAGGACTGTAGTAGATGGAACGTGTAAACATGATGTTGTGGCACAAAAGGTAAATGCATCCCAAGTAGTATTAATCTGATCACTTGGGGCCTGATTACATATTGGGAAAAGTGTGTGGTTTGGTTCTACAAGGCCAAACCATATATTGCTTTCCTGTGACAGGGTATTTACATGAGTTTCTCTAGCCCAGTGTGCTAGTTCTATTCTGCACATAGAACTAGCGCAGAAGGCTAGGACTTTTCTCTTACATTGCTACCCTTCTAGTTTTGGAATGTGGGGATTCAATCATGTAGTCCTCTACTTCTATACTGAAGGCAGTATAGGCCCCAGAGTGCTGTACCTCTTTGAATATATAGATGAGCCCAAGGCTAGGAACACTATTTAAATCAAAGGGTTCACAGATACGAGGATAGCTAACAGGCAAGCCAGGGATACAAACGTTAAATTGCCTGTTGTCCCAGAGAAGAGATGGGATTGGAGGAGAGGGATATTCTAACATACAGTATTAGGGCCTCTTTAAAAATGCTGCATAGGATGTATAAATGGTAGAGCTAGGGTTGAGCAGTTGATGAATGAAACAAGTTGCTTAAGTAGGATCTTTTCTGGTGTGTGAAGGCTAATGGTATTGAAGATGTTAACTTTAGAGTGGCTGTGATGAGATCCTGCTAATGGCTGTAGGGAAAAAAATCCCATTCCCTTGTGTTTTAAAAATCATTGAACTGATCTGGGACTTGCAGTAATCTGTTCCTGGTAAATGTGCATTCTTCTGTTAACTGCAAGGCGTTAGAAACAGAGCCGTAGCAATTTAGCATTGGATGGGCCTGCTCTGCTCTCTGTAGAGTTAAACATGCATCCTTTGTATAGTAGCTTAGACATGTCTGGGTCATTGGGTGAGGTGGGGGTTGACCTTGGAGGAAGTCTATATTAATCTGACTTTTTATAGCCTGTTGCTTGTCAGTTGCTCTGGGCTGCCCAAGGGTGGGGGGGTATTTCCTGTCCACACATTCCATGCTGTTGCTTTCATGCTGGTTCTCATGCTTGTCTGTTTCAGCCTCATCTGATGAGCCAAGAGGTTTCTGATGATTGGGACAAACAACCTGTTAGAGTTCTGGTTGGGAAGAATTTTGAAGAAGTGGCTTTTGATGAAAATAAGAATGTATTTGTAGAATTCTGTAAGTACTTTGATTGCCAAGCGCACACACTCACTCCCCCCCATTGGCAGATGACAAGAGTGGTTTCTGCTTGAAGGAGTGGTGTATGTTTTAATAGAGGTCATCTTAGCAGAGAATGGATGGCAGGAATAACATTTGCTAGATGCTAAACTGGGTTTATTATCTTGACTTGCAGATGCTCCTTGGTGTGGCCATTGCAAACAGCTGGCTCCCATCTGGGACAAACTAGGAGAAACTTACAAGGACCATGAGAATATAATCATTGCCAAGATGGACTCTACCGCAAATGAAGTGGAGGCCGTGAAGGTCCACAGCTTCCCCACCCTCAAGTTTTTCCCTGCAGGTCCTGGTAGAACGGTGAGTTGATTATAGATTGTACGTTGCTCATGTTTTGGAAGGGGAAATTTAACCCCCTTGGGTGGGGGCGACTTCCAAGTGACTTTTGTGGTGTGAGCTGGGTTGTGATGCTGATGGTGGGCTCATGGGTTTGCGTGAAGCTGGTTTGGGGAGGGTTGCTTAGTAGAGGATGGTGCTCATGTACGGGCTATTTTCTCCTCGCAGCAATCACAGGAGCCTAGTGGCTGGCTGCTCTTCCTCGACTCATATGGGTGAAGGTGAATTTTCTCATACCTTTTGCTTGGTAGAAGAATTCGCTTTCTGAACAGCCAACAAGGCCTAGCTTTGCCTTTGGGTGGTGACTATTCTCCTTTCCCGTTTATAGGTTGTAGACTACAATGGTGAGAGAACGCTGGAAGGCTTTAAGAAGTTCCTGGAAAGTGGTGGAAAAGATGGTGGTGTAGATGAAGATGTGAGTATCTGAGGCGGGGACCAGGACCATGGTGTATTTGGGCCTTCTGGTATGCATGCAGTTCTGGGACACGGTTTGAATGTGACCACTGAAGGGGGAATTCTGTCCTATGAAGCTACTTCTGGCTTACAGCAACAGCAGAGAATGTGGATTCCATGGCAACTTGTAAACAAAGCACAGCTGATGACATTCCAAATGAGCTGGGGGTGGGGGCTGTTCCTGAATACCTGTAATTCCATGTGGACAAACACAGGCTGAAAGCAGGCACAAACTGCAGTAGCCTGTGAGCCCCACCATCCCCAGGTAATCGCACACTCAAGAACCACAACTGTTTAATTCCCCCCTCAGCCTTGACCCAACTATCTGTAATTCTCAAGGGATGAAACTTCACTGGGCCAGCTCACTCTCCAGCACCCATTATCAGGTGCACATGTCATTAAGTAAATGGCTGCTGCTTTCAGCATGCATAGCAACTTTGCTGCTTCTGTAGCTCACTGTTTTAAAACTGCTACTGCTGACCCTCCAAAGTACTATTCGGTGTTTCTTTGCACCAGGGTTACTCCTGGCAGGACTTGCTAGTGATTGCATAGCAACCAGAGGGGATATCATTAGACTTTAAAACTGCTATATGCTTAAAACTGCTATATGCTTAAAACTGTAGCATCTCCTTGGCGCACTGGAACATTCTCAGCAAGTTCTGTGTAGTGACTTGAAGCCAAGTACTGAGTTTGAATGGAGGCTCGTAGACCACACTCCTAGACCTGCAGTTATGTGAGCCTGTGGGCCAAACTACACATTGCATTAAATGCATAGTTTTATAGTGGCCACAGGTTGGAGAGGAAACCATGGATTTGGGGTTGTGTGGGGAGGGGGCCTTTTTGGATCTGTATTTTACCTATTATCACCCCTGTAGTTACTGATAGATGAAAGCCCCTGCTTGTGTTATACTAAGAGATCAAATTGTATATCTAGAAACAACCCTGATTTTGGTCCTTGTTTTGAGTCTGATTAGAACTCTGCTTCAGTCTTTGTCAAAAGTGGAATGGGTTATGAAGCTCGGCGTTTTGCAGTGTGACCTTTTAGTTGTCTTACCAGAATAGTGCTGCTTCTGCTTGTGGTTCTTAATCGGCCCTGTAAAGCTTGAAATAGAGAGCAGCATGGTTTTGATTAATGTTGGATGCACTATCTTGATGCATGACTCGGACCTTGTGAGATTTGTAGGCAAAGTTATACCTTCTAGTGTCGGCCGGAATACTAAGTACAGTTGGTCCTCATTAACTGTGGGGATCTGTTCCAGACCCCCATGGATAGCAAGGATCTGTGGATACTAGTCCGTGGTAAAATCAGTAAAAAAAAAAAGAACTGGGGGGATGTTCTTATGGGAAGGCACTAGCTAGCTTTCAGAATCTCTAGCTCAATGTACAGCACAAGTGTGCCACATTTTGTTGGCATTGTTGGATGTAGCGGGGCTTAGATCAGGCTTTCTCTGATAGCCAGATCTTTGCTTTCACTTCCAGTCTGCCCTTGATGTGTTAAATACAATTATACAATAGGTAGGAGATGTTTTGAGTCTGAAGATCTTGCAGGCCACTGAGGATGCCCCACTTGAAGAATAATACTCTAGTAGTGAAAGTACAGAACCAGAGTAGCTTGTGCATAGATCTGCTAAGAAGCAACTACCACTGCCTCTAATCTTAAGTGACACTCAAGCTCTTTTCACTTGCATTTATTTCCTTGTGAATAGATTACAGTATTGCAGTCTTTGTAGATGGAGCTTCCCCTGAAGTGGATAAGATTGACTGCTACAGGAGAAAATTGTGCTTGTTCTCAATAAGTGATTGTACACAGTTACTATCTGTTGAATTGAGACTTAACAGTACGTAGGGTTGCGGATGGTGTGGGCTCGAGATATCTGAAGAGCTGTCACATCTGAAGCTAATCCAGACTTCATTTGGCCTGCTACAGTTGGAGGATCAGGTTCTCTCCCTGATTTGTTTGAGCTTGTTGTGCTTGGTTACGTTAACACCTTTGGAATCTGGTATTGTTAGACATGTCAAAGGACCTTGCTACACTTCAGAAACTCTTAAGTTGCTTAGTTTAGAATATGATTTTAAACAAAGCTGAAATGTGATGCAAGGATGCTATACAAGTTGAAATGAAATTATAAACTGGTTACTGCTGTGATCTTATCCATTCAAGTGGTTTGACACTTAGAAGGGTAAATGGAAAGCCAGCTGGTCTAATATGTGAATGCATTTGCTTAAGGCAGTGGTACCCTAACTGGGGCGTCGCGACGCCCCAACCAGGAAGAAAGGGTTGCTATGCCCTTAAGGGGCATGGCAACCCGCGGTGATGACAACGGCGCGCCTGGGATCGCGCCACCGCTGCGCCCGGGATCGCCGTTTTTACCGTCATTGGTGGGCGGTGGGTGTCCCTCAGGGGTTGCGGGGAGCCTGCGGACCCCTCCGCAGGCCTCCCCAAGCGTCGGAGCAGCGCTCCAACGCGATCGCAACTGACTTCCGGTTTTACGCGAAACCGGAAGTCAGTTGTGATCGCGTTGAAGCGCTGCTCCGACGCTTGGGGAGGCCTGCGGAGGGGTCCGCAGGCTCCCCGCAACCCCCGAGGGACACCCACCGCCCACCAATGACGGTAAAAACGGCGATCCCGGGCGCAGCGGCGGCGGCGCAATCCCAGGCGTGTCATCGCCACTCCTGGGAAGGCCCCGCTGCTACTTAGAGCAGCGTAAGGCCTTCCCAGGAGTTAGGGAACCTCTGGCTTAAGGCCTTTTTGCCTGGTATATGGAAGTGCTTATAGGCTGTTACATTTCCATTTCCATGTCCTCCTTTGTCTTTGAGTAGCTTATTGGTAAGCATGGGACTTCTCCTTATGGCCTTTGTGTGGGTTAGGGGTTGGACTGAATTCGCAAGAGTAACATGTACCTGCCTCTGCTTATGATTTGGTAAGGTTGGTGACTACTGCTTTACTTTGGTCAAAGGAAACTACCTGCCTACAAGATGGAAGGCATTGCAGCTGACCAGTTTTTCTCTTGACAGGATCTGGAAGATCTAGAAGATGCTGAAGATGCCGACATGGAAGGAGAGGAGGAAGAAGATGCTAGAACTAAAAAAGATGAATTGTAAAGTTGAGTCCAGTCTGCATATCCCCAGACACTACACTGTGGCTGCCTACTCATGCAGTCAAGCAAATCCAGAAACCAACTCCAACCAGAAGGCAAATGCTGACTGAGTTCAGGGAATGGCCTAAAATAACCCCTTTGTCCTAACCTGTCTGTCAACTGATTCTTCTAGTTTTACCTTTCAGTTTTGAAGAGGGATCCGACTAGGTAGCCAGCCCTGTTGGATCTTATTTTTTATATACACTGTGATGTACATTTTCTTTTTCCTAGAGTGTTCTGTGATCTGGTACAAGCAGATTGAAATGGCAACATGTGTCATTGCCTAACTCACTTCAAAGCCTCACCAGTAATGCCTCCTTAAAGTTTAATCACACTTGTCTAAACGTCATAAGCTGCTGTTGGCCCAGCAGGGCCTTGGTTACAGTTTTGGGTTGCTCCAGTGGAGAAGAAACCATTAGGCTGACCACAGTGGTGCCAGTGGAAGGGAGAGTGGGGTGGGTAGGTCCCCTTAACTCATCGTATGGTGTCTCTTCCCTTTATGCTGAACAATATGTCTCTTCCAAAGATCAGGAGGGGTAGTAGACTCTTCTTGAGGAAAGAGGACCCAATTGCTCCTTGCCCGAGGCAAAATTTAACGCGCGATGCCACCCTGCCCCTGAACAAATCTAAGACTTGCTCTCTACGCATTGCTTTGCATATGGGTTTCCCAGGTGTTTACAGGGCTGTTTGAAAAGGGGCCGGCCAGCATGCAACAAAGGACACTCAATTACTGGGGTTGGGGGAAGGGAACTTGAGTCAAGGAGTGGTACAAAGAAAGGGGATGTGTGCCGGCAGAATTGGAATTAGTTTTATGCATCTATGATGCTATAAAAGCAATGGAACAGAACTCATCGGCCAAATAAAGTTTGATTTTAATACTATTCTGTAGTGGCTCTGTTCATTTGAAGTTTAGTTGTTTAAGGAGTACTTTACTGGCCTAAGACTAGGAGTGCTGCAAAACTGTAGAGGTTGAAGATTTTTCTACTTGCACTATAGTACTTCTACCTATGCTCAAACTCTTAAACCCTGGTATTTGCCTATTGTGGACATCTGTCTTTATCCACAGTGAGCCATGTTCAAATACATTTGTCCATAGTAGCTCAAAGTGTTGCTTTACTGTAGGTCCAGTATCAAGCTGAGAGGTAGAAGGTGTTGTGGCTAAGGACTACAAAAAGAATCTAAATTCTCCATGTGACAAGTTCTGTACAAAGCTACAGATGAAAATAAAATCAGTCTGCGTGTGACACTATACATTTACTAGAATAGTCAATTTCAACTTCCATTAGTTTATAGACTAGTTCTGTACTTAAGAACTGAAAGGTAGACTGGACTAAAAGTCCCCATGACATCATAAACACTTGGAGCTTTTATCCTATCGTGGAGGCTTTCAGACATGTAACATACTAAAAAAAAGCCAGGTTCCCCCTTGCTCAAATGCTTGTCCAGATTGAGACTTATCCCTTACTAGAGAGCATTTCAGAAGTAGGTTAAAGAATTTCATAAATGGTGAAGCACCTACAAGACCACCCACTACAGATAACTTCCTGGTATGTGGGACTCTTGGTTCTCTCCCTTAACTGATTTCAATGTCTGTGCTTTGGATAGGAAGGTTCTGGAGCTGCTGGTGTAATAAGACTCTGGACTACTTTCTCCCCCCCCCCCCCCAACTTGAGTCATGGTCTGCATCATCTGAACTCTGCAACCTGTGTGATTTCTCATACTTAGCATAATTTTGCTCATCATGGGGAGGAGCCAAGTGCTATGTAGGGCACCAAAATTCTTGCTTCCCTTCCAGAATACCACAAGGAATCTTACCTTGCAATCTCTCTGGCTTCTAAGATTTCATCAGGCATAGCCTTCAGGTCTATCTGCAGAGATGTGCTACAAGTATGCTCTTTAAGGAAAAAATAGGCTATTGGGTTGAATTCTATATACAGTACTTCCCCCCCCCCCATATACAGCCTTCTCCCATACATTCCGGCCTGCTCTTAGGTCATCTGAGGGAGCTCTCCTGTGAGTTCCACCTCTGTCGCAAGTTAGGGGAGTGGCAACATGTGGGCAAGCTCTGCTGTGGTGCCACAACTGTGGAACTCCCTGCCAGGGGATCGGAGAACCACCCCTTCCTCATGACTTTTTGGTGAGGGCTCAAAACGTTTTTGTTTCGTCTAGTGTTTGGGTGATGGGTTGTAGTCTGCCTCCTGTGTCTCAAGATGCTCTGCCATGCTGCTTCTCCGCTCCATACTGTTGCCCCCCCAGTGGATTTTGTGTTTAAATTTGTTTATGTATGGTTATGTAGTGTTTAAACTTGTTCTGTGTTTTAAATTATGTATTTTAAATTCTGTTGTAAGCCGCCTTGGGCATAGCTATGCCTTCGGCATAGGAAAATACAGGGTATAATTTTAAATAAATAAATATCCTCTGGGGATACTTGAAACCGTGGATAGGAACAAACACCCCCTCCATGGTTTCCTGAGGGCCCTCCGCCCTGCTTCCCCTGCAGGCAGACGTGCGTGCCCCCTAGCTCTTGTTTTTCTTTCAGCAAGCTTTGTTTCTTCCTTAAAACAGAAGCAGCCTCCATTACAGGCAAGTAGAACAAGAGTAAGTCCTAGACAGGCTTTGCAACGTTTCTGTTAACCTTGCAGAGCCTCTCTAGGACTTGCTCTCGTTCTACTTGCCTGCAATAAGCAGCCAGAGGCTGCTTCTCCTGTTTAAAAAAGAAACTAAGCTTACTGGGGGGGGAAAAGCCTGGGGGGGTCCCCGTGATCCATGGATAACCGAAACCGTGGATAGCGGATCAGTGGATATGGGGGCCCACCAAATAACATACTACCAAATAACATACTAATCTGTTCTTGGTAGAATTGTGGTAAATGCATAGTGTTGTGGAGACCACTCTTGAAGAGTACAGTTGTGACAATACTGAACAAATTTGGGCTGGAAAACAACTTCCCAACTGGTGAGAAGGCAGCTTCTGTTATCTAAAGTGTCCTAGTAGATACTTCTCTAAGCGAATGGCCTAACTGTAGGCCAGCTGAGCTGCAAAGTGATGTGTTGGCAGAAGTAGCACTGCTGAAAGGGTGGATCTGGGAGAACCCAATTATTACACAGGCCACCCTTTCAGCAGTGAAACAGCAGAAGCAGCGAAGTTCTTATTTCTGGCCACCTGCTTAATGATGTCGCTTCCTGAAACCCATTTCCTCCTAGCCTGCAGGTGTACACATTTAACTCCTGTTGCATATATACACCCTTGGTAAAAATGCCTTAATGACATCACTTCTAGTCCTCAGCAGGCGCCATGACTGCTATTCAGCCTGCTATATGAAATATAGTTTGGCACCACTGCTCTAGACTGTGAGAACCTCATAATTGACAGTTGCGCCTATTGTCTGTAGGGTGCACCAACTCTCATTTCCTGGGGCCTGAGTAACTGGATCTCCATATTGCACTTCTCAATGACAGGTGCTTCTGATGCTTGTTTACTCTCACCTTTTGAAGTGGACACCTGTTCTCCCTGCTTTCTAATGGCCAATTCTCTGAGGCTGCACAAGGAGCCGTGACACCTAATGAAAAGAACACTTGCATAGAGACCCTTCTATAAAGCTGATATGTAGTTCCATGAAGTAAGGAGAGCTTCAGGACAAGGGGCATTCAACTTCATGATGTGTGGCCTGATGGGTATCTACTGTATTTGGACAGGGTTTTTGGCCCTAGTTTGGCTACTAACCTTCAGGGTTGACTTGGGATATTCTGTTCTGTGGCCGTCTTTCAACTGGAATGGATTCTGTGCTCCTGTGATGGCTTTAGAATCTGAGTGGAAATGGGAGGTGATCTTACTTCATAGGAAGGGAAACTGTTTTGATTTTGTCACTATCCTATGTTGAATTGCCAGTTAGGGTGCTTTATGGACTGATCATTACTCCAGAGCATCAGTCACAGTATAATGAAATCCTTTATGGGCACACATGTGTCTTAATCTTTGCCCACTGTACCAGGAGAGAAGGCCAGAGCCTGGGGAAGTTCAGGATTCTCCAGTAGCAAACAGATTTTAAAAGTTAATAACCTTTGCATTATTCAAAGAAATGACATCTACAGAAGTATGCACTGAACAGCTATTACCTGTCATATGCCTGTGATCCTGCCAGCTGTCAGGCTTGTTGGCCACTTCAGCTGGGAAAATATTTTTGTAAGCAAATATGCTATTTTTGGTCACATGATGGGAGGGAAGGGTACCTCCTCCCAGAGTGAATGGCAGCACTAGCGAAAGAAAACAAGTTGCTGTGTGTTGACTGTCAGTAGGGGAGAACTCACTGAGGGCTTGTTTTCTTGCTCTGCTCCAATTGGGGTGTCAAGCAAGTTGAGGCTTGCTTAATACCCTAATGTTGCTGTCAACTGTGTGAAATCGGGGGGGGGGGGAACCCTGTGGCGTTGTTTAATAGATCATTACTACAAACCGTTCTCTACTACTGAAATTGTGCAAATGTGCATCAATCTATTGGGTGTGTTATTCTTTCCAAGGACGATACTTGGTTTTTTGTAAAATAAGTGTGTCTGAGCAAGATGGCGGTAGTGGGTTGGGCCAGTGGGGAGATGGCGCTTGCCAAGGACCTACGGTAGTTGGACCCTCTGCTAGATGCCCTCTGCTTTCTGAGTTTTGAATACAGCAGAGATCTGGCCCTGCCTTACTTGGCCACCAGGAGGCTAGATCTTTGTTCTTTAAGCAAAAACACAAATTCCATTCCTCATTCTGCATGGGATACATTGATCCTTGTGTTTGATATAAGATACGATTTATCTGGGTGACTAAATGAGATCTACAAGCTGGCAATCTCTCTTTAGGGAAACGATTGTAGCAGCCCTATCCACCCTGAGATTGAGCCAGTCCATAGGACTGGTAACTTGCTCGTTCTGGTGCAAGCTTGTACTGTAGTTCCATGTTTTGTCACATCAGTGGCAGAAAGGACACTTGCATTCCTCCTTCCAGTGCACGTAGGCAGGGAATGTCTTCATTTCACAAACCCCAGAATAACATGTATGAGAACAGGGAACTCTTGGAAGTCCTGTTACAGCTTGCTGCCTCACTGTTTACACATCCCATCCAGCACCTGCCAAGGTGCTCAAGGGAAGCAGATGACAGTTTGCTTTTACAGAAGCAGCTGCTTTGCATAAGTATTTAGCAGGAAAGACAGATTCAAGTTTTTAAGGAGTTACTGTTCTGGGGATGCTTTTTGGGTGTTGCTCAACTCTGAGGAGGGAGTGATGTCATAAAAATGACAAGGCTGTCCTGAGCTGGTATCAACGGACTGTTTATAAGAATGTAAACAGAGTTTCCAGGGTTGGGGAGGGGGTCTTTCTGTGGTGCTTGCATTTTTGGTCTGGGGCATGGGGGATGAGGAGACCAGAGTCTGCGAGGAGGAGGCTGGAATGGATGTGTAAAGGTGATAATGTGTGAGGAGGAATATAGTTAGGTAGGGGTATGTGTGTGTAATCTCACAAGGCATTTTTCATAAGGATTTTTTTTTCATAAAGTCTGAGTGTGTATTCTTGGACTGATCTCAATAGGCAAATTTACTTTATAAACCTGTGGAGGTTGTATAATTCAGACTTTTTAAAGAGCAGAATGTACACTGGTTTGTAAATGGGAGAGGAACTGATGGAAGCTGGTACAGTCTTAAGAAAAAGGAAGCAACTGCCTGTAGCAGCTCTATTTTGTTGACATCTTTGTTCATATATATTCCACCTTTCTTCTAAGGAGCTCAGGAGTCCTGAGCTCCTGCGCCCCTGAAGAGATCGTCGGTGGAGGAGATCGTCGCTGGAGGCCCCTATAAACAAGATAAGTGGCGCAAAGCAGACATATACACGTAGAAGCCCCGTTATCCCTAAAAAACCTTTTAAAAAAGCCAGAAAAAAAACGGAAAAAAGCAAAAAAAGAAAACGAAAGTAATTATGCTAATTAGTAATTATGCTAATTACTTTGGGGGCGTCGAGGGGTGGGCCCCACCCTGTTCTGGGGCTAGCTACGCCACTGCTCAGGACAGAGTGCAAGATTCTCCCTTTATCCTCCCAACAACCCTGGGAGGTCGGTCAGGCTGTGAGAGTGACTAGTCCAAGGTCACCCTGTGAGCTTTATGATTGAGTCAGAATTTGAGCCCAGATTGTCTGACATAAGGTGACACTCTAACCACTCTTAGGTTAAGGGGGAGCTGTTGAATTTCAGTGGTGTGCATCCTGCTGTTGCCCACCAAAATTTGTGACTGGGACAAATAGCGATTTTATAAATATTTAGCATGACTGATGAGTGCTACCCCTTATCCCCTCTGCTCTTGGCAGGAGGGCTTGTCTAGTTCTCTATGTATTGGCTTGAAGAAGCTGAAGTTACAACTGCAAAGCTTCCCCCTCCAGATGGTGCTTGGAGAGCACAGACAGAGAGACTACAACTGCTTAACAGTGGATCAGTCCTCGAGTCCCAGCACCAGCGAATCTCCCTGCAAATGCCTTGGAAAAGCTAGATTTTAAGACGAGCCACATGGGTTCCAGAGCAATGGCATTTTGATGCAGCCAAGTAGTTCTGTTCATGCATAGAGGAGGAAACAGGGCAGAATGAAGTTTAAATTATGGCTGCTGTCAGAGTTCGTATCACTTCCTCTCATGGACTTCTCTGGTCCTAAGGATTGCAGATATGAATTACAGCTTTGTGATCTGGCCAAAGGTTGGTGTGTTCTTCCTAGTGCACAAAATTACCATGTAAATGCTCAAACAAACGATACAATTCTATCCATTGGTACATGAAGAATCTTGTTTTGCATTGATGCCCTTGCACAATTTAGCAGCTAAAGAATGTTGTGCTAGGAATTGATGATTGCACTTAGCTCTGATGCCCGAAATGCTCTCCCTTTGTGGCCAACATTAGTGTTTTATTCTTGTTAAATTCTCGCATGAGTGTTTTATATCATAGTGCTTGCAAGCACTTTGACTATCCAGATATATATATATATATATATATAAAAGCTTTTACATTCCAGCTTCCTTTTCTGAAAGGAGAAACTCAGGGTGGCTCACAATCATAGAACTAATTAAAAACAATAATGAAAGAGCCGTGAAAGACACACAGACAACACAGTGTAGCTAGGCCAAACCTGATGAAATAGAACTAATTGACATTCCTACAGAACATGGCCAAAGTGGATGTTCTACTGGTTATCTCCCTGCAATATATCCCTGCAATCTCCCTATATTATCTGGTAGGGAGTTCCATAGACTGGGTGACATAATAGAAAAAGGCTTCCTATGCATTACCAGTAGCTGCGTATCCACAAATGACAGCAAGTGTAGGAGAACCGCCTCCAAATGACAGTGGGGAAAACAGGCAGACTCAAATGCCATGATATAATGAAACAAGGTGAGTTATGCAACTTTAAAGGAAAATGCATTTTCCTTTAAAGAAAATGCATTTTCCTTTAAAGAACTATGAAGTCTAGTTGCTCACATAATTAAACTTTCCTTCACTATAGAACTCCTAAAACTTGGTGCCTTTCTGTGGTCTTGGTGACTACTGCGTACACTGAATTCTGGAAATCCCTACAATGGCTGCCAACAAGTTCTTGAAATTAGAGTGAACTGGGTTTTGCAAAATCGGAGGTTAGCTGCACATGCAGATCATGAAATAGGCTTGACCCGTCGGCTATTGCACATCAACAGGTGGACTGTAAACTGAGACTCTGACTTGCCCTCAAAAGGGGGAAGCTGGAGGGCTGGGCAGCTCAATTACAAAATCTCATGGCAAATAGCATGAGCGGAGGGTCCTCAAAATAGCCAGAGGGGAACTATATAATGGGAGACATCGCTGAGAACCGCCAGTCTTTCAACAGGAGATCATCACACACGTGTAGTACTGTCCAAGGGAGTTCCAGAGAGGACCGAAAACTGTACCTAGTGTCTCCTCAGCCTCTCTGTTGCAAGTGTTGGGGAGGAGAAGACCCTCTGAGACCCAAAAGGGCTCTTGATTGTTGACACCTTAAAGAAGAGTATTGTGTGGAGTTCTGTGAATCTTTTCTAATTTCTGGAGACACTTTTTCAGTCTCTGTGCCCTACGGGTCACTTGCTTTTCCTCTTTCTTTCTGGGTGTTGAAGCACTCTACAGCCATGAAGTATTACTACCCAGTCTCACACTCACATCCCAGGTACAGGAGGTACACGAGAGGACTGAAGACTGTGCGTTTCTCCAATGACGTCGTCTTCCAGGACAACATCCGGCAGGGTGACCTGGAGCAGGTGGGGCGTTTCATCCGTGCAAGAAAGGTCACCTTGGACACCATCTATCCATCTGGTAAGTACGATATGGGTAGAGGTAATTATGGGGGAGAGTGGTTGAGTGGGGTAAGCACTATCAGCTGCCTCATTTCAGGAGCCTATGACTGTGTTGGATCATACACTAGATCATGTTTAAAAACAGTCTAAAACTATCATGGCCAGCACAAATTAATACAAAGTCTTAGGTTTAAAAAACGTATATATTTTTTGGAATTTTATGACACATGGCTTTTATTCCTGGTTTTAAAAACTGATTTTTTTTGTAACACCTTGACAGCTTGCTGGCTCTTTGCTTCACCTGACGAGGTCCATAGAATTGGACGAAACGTAGTGGTTCCTATGTGGTGTGTGCTTTCCTGTAAACCTTTTATAGCTATTTTAAATGTTTTTAATCTTGTTTTTTAAAACATGTATGTTTAAACTTTTTTTCTGGTTTTAAACCAGTTTTTAAAGGAACATATATATGTTTGGGAATTTTATGACACATGGCTTTTATTCCTGGTTTTAAACCTAAGATTTTGTATAGATCATGTTTATCTGTCTGAGAGTTGGGAGCTGCCCCTCTCACCATCCCTCAGTCACCCCAATACAAGGAGCCATGCAACCTTGATTTTCTTGGTGGAACTGCCATAGACACAACGCCAAGGGGATAGCTGCCTTCAATACTATAAAAGTGTACAGCTGCACACACTTCAGCTGAGAAACCTAAAAGCCTTTTAATAGTCTGCAAAGCATCTTATTCCTGGGCAGATAAATTTATAATTGGGGCCACGTGAAGACCCAAGAACACCCCCAAAAGCAAGTTCTGGCCAAACAAGTGCTTGATAGAAATTACCTTTCTGGCTTCATACCAGGCTGGATCACCTCCCCCTTGAATCATTTTCTCCCATTGTCTCAGTGTGAAAAGCTGCACTGTAAAAACTATAGGAGGAAACTGCCTCTTAACTGCAGAAATATCAACCATTACAGCTACTATGTCCAAGTGAACTGGATTCTTTTTGGTAGCTATTTGCTTATTTTTCAAGCTTAGCCCCCCCCCGCCAAAAAACCCAAACTAGCTACCAGACTTCTAAGATAAGAGGAGTGCTTTTTCCCAAATCAGATCAAGGTCCTGGTGTAGTTTTGTGGGAAGCCTGCTAAACGAGCAGTGAGGTTTAACTCGGAAGGTCTCTTCCTCCTGTTTTGAGGATCTACCCTGCTTCAGAGTTGCTTTCTGCATATTAACACTATAAATTCCCACTGAGAAAAAGCGCTGCAGTGTGTCTTACGGCTGGGATTCGCAGACTGTGGCTGATGTATCCCCTTTTCTCCCACCAGGTATGGCTGCCCTCCATGAAGCTGTGCTTTCTGGGAATCTTGATTGCGTTAAGCTCTTGGTGAAATATGGTGCTGACATCCATCAGAAAGATGAGAATGGCTGGACGCCCCTGCACATGGCTTGTAGTGATGGTCATGCTGACATTGCAAGGTCAGAATTGTCAACCTCTTTTTTTTTTAATCTAGAGCTTTTAGAGCCTCAGCAAACAGCTGGCATAGTCTAGGGAAGAAGAGGCGGTTGCTTCACAGTTGATGCTAGACTGTGCTTTATAAGTCTGGCTAAAATCTGGGGCTGGATGACCAGCCTTACAGACAGCACTAGTCAACATCCCACTAGAATTCTAGTCCATTACGGTGACCCCTCATTGGCATATGTCATAGGAGGAGGAAGCATGGAAACCACCTATATAGAGACCAGATCTCTTTATGAAGAGAGAGCTTTACTTTGAATCTAAAAGCCAATTCACGTTTACATTTTCTTAACTTGTACATTAGGAAAGTTAGGGTGAACCATACTGTGCTTATGGGGTTTCCATGTCTATGATTCTGGTTGCAGGTCTTCCAGCAGCTGCAGTCATGGAAATGACTGCCAGCTCCATGTGCCAGCTCTAGGCAGATCAAAGTTGTACACCTGTGGATGTGACCGCATGGAGGAATAATTTGACAATGTGAACTAGCCTGTAGTAGGAGTTGGATCTCTGGTGTGAATGTATTGTAGATTCCTATAACACTTCACTAGCATAGGCCCAACAGGATCTCCATTGGGTCCTGCAGAGATGGCATTCTCTTTTACCGAAACAGGCTAAATCAGACCCTCTCCAATCACTGCTCCCTCTCACTACTACTTCTTTCTCTTCTCCCACAGGTATCTTATTTCTCTTGGAGCCCAGATGGATGCCACTAATGATGAAGGGGAGAAACCATCTGACCTTATTGACCCCGAGTATAAGGACCTTGTGGAGCTGTTCAAAGCAACGAGAATGGACTGAGTTTGTACTCCTGAGCTCTTTCCCATGTGGAGTCCAGTCTCCATGGAAGGCAGGAGCATCTGTTGCATGCTGGAAGGAGGCTAACAAAGTTGGCATTAGCCCCAACAGGTTGATTACCCCTTATCCGGACATCCAAAATTCAGACTATTCCAAAATCCAGACATTTTGGGGGCTATGACTTCAAAAACAACTTTCCAGCACCTGGCTGGCATAGTGCAAGGTATGCTGGGGCACAGAATGATTTAAAATATTGTATAAAATTACCTCCAGGCTATGTGTATAAGGTGTATATGACCCATAAAGGAATTTCATGGTTAGACGTGTCCCATCCCCCAAATATCTTATTATATTTATACAAATATTCTGAAATCCAGACAAATCCAAAATCCAGACAATTTCAGGTCCCAAGCAGTCCGGATAAGGGTTACTCAACCTGTACTAGGTTGACAAGGGAGTATATGGTTTCCTCGAGACCATAGTTTGGCTGTAATGTGTGTGTTTGAGATGGGCTACTTAGAGGTTTCTATGAGAAACCCCTGCTTGGGATAGCTGTTTCAAAGGGAAATGTTACCTTTATATATTGCAGTCCATTGCCCAGTACCTGCTGGGACTTTAGCTAAAATGGGTTTAATGGCTGGGACATGCCCACCTTCATGGCACTCTTGTGCTAGATGTTTACATTGGTTGTTTTTAGCTGAACTGGACTGAGTACCAATTTGTGCAAACATGCATCTGGCAATGGCTGTGACCTTGAACAATACAATTGGAGCAATATTTCCTGAAGAAACTTGACAGAGAATTCTGACATGATGCTAAACAGAAAATATCCCCAAACTCAAGCTGTCATCTCATTGCTGTAAATATGGACTATCCAAACAATGTTATGTATAAAGTCTTATTTTCAATGTTTGCTTACTCTAGATTTGCTTTTCTACTGTATTTTTTATGTCATTTTGAGACGGTCTTTTATTTTTTCAATAAAGTCATTCCCAAACCCTTGGCTCATTTTGCTTCCTTCTGTTCACACACAGGGATAGTCCTGTCCGGCTGCTTCCGTTCAGTCACTTGGGTTCTCTTCTCCAGAGAGCCCTTGGACTCTTCCGTGGCACTGGCAGAACCAATAGCTGCTACGCAGGGAAGGGAACATTCATACTAGAATTAGCAAATCACTTGCAGTACCAAAACAAAGAACAAGAATGGCTACAGCAAAACAAGAAGTACAGGACAGAACAATTCCCCATCAAGTTCTCATTCATATATCTGCCTAGCCCTGCTGGAGGGAGTGTATTCACCTTGCCGTTGTCCATTGTGTCTGACATCATGGACATGGTCTCTGCTGGGCTCTCCCATTTCATCCTATTAACTGAAGAATTGCATCATGAACAGTTGTCACTTAGATTCTGTAGCACCTCCAAGAGGCAAGGTGCTATATATGAGGTCTTCTCTTCGCAAGGCAGAGAGGGGTGAAAAAGCAGGGCAAGAAGTTACTGGCCCTTGGCACTGGAGCATATCCATTCAGAAGATTTCTGCAAATAATGGCATGATTTTAATTTGGTACACTGAATAGTTGGTAAAAACAGAATGTTATCAGGCTTCCTGAATTTGGAACTTTCTCGTTGCCTTACGGTTTCTGATAGGTCTCAAGTAGAAAGGTGGTTTTCTTTCATCACTTGATGAAATAAGAGGCCTAGAAGAGTCCCTTTTTGTTTTTAAAGTAGCTTGAATTGACTTTAGTAATGACTTGGCAAATGAGCTAACTAGGCCCAGTGTAAAGAAGGAGTTGCATTCCTTTTGAGGTCAATTCTGGAGGCTGACCCATACAGAAAGTTACTCTATATGTGTAAAGTACTCTTTCTGAACCAGATAGCTTATCCCCTGGTGAAAACTGATAGTGAATCACTGGTGCAATCTGGGTCAGTATGCATTGATGGAACTAGGGCAGTGGGTTCATCTCTGCATTGCTGCTTCAAGCTTCCTGCAAATGCAGGCAGTATCACTGTGGCGGCCATGGCTACACTTCCCATCACAGAGTTATATTCTTCTGAGGGTTTGCTGTCACCTGTACTTGCATTGCACCAAGCACACAGCATTGCTCATGGGCACAAAATGAAACATCCTGGGAAACTATTTGATCTCTAAAGCAATTTTTAAGCTCTAAAATTATGATGATGAGTTGATAAGAATGGACAAGAAGTACTGAATAGGATTCTCTAGCAGGCAGTGAGTGCTTTAGTGCCCTAAGATATTTGCTCGTTTTTGCACAAGTTTTCCTTCTGTTAGGGGATGAGCAAATAGATATGCTTAATTTTTTGTAGTTCTGGTACAAAATGTTGACCTCTTTTTTTGGTAGCAAATACTGTACTCGGCTAGAGAGAGATGATCCAGATTCTCAAGAGACTGAAGATTCATATTGGCTGAGGTTGGGCATGTGGTGTTCATAGGTGTTCATTGTTGTCAGGCTTTCTGCAAATTAGACAAGCACTGGTTAAATTTAGATGGCATTTCAAAAAAATTCCTTGAAACATTACTTGTGCTGCTATTCCTGGGACTGGAATTTTAATAAGCCGGTAAGAGTGGTTTGTTTATTTGGTATGTAAACCTGCTGGGCAATGACAACTTACATTGTGGGAAGTTGGGCTCACCTGTGGTTTGTATATAGTCACAAATACTATATTATTGTATGTAGATGTATAGCCTGATGCTCCATCTTAAAGATTTGAGTAGGTAACAAACAAGGCTAACCGAGGAAGCCAGAATAATTTATTCTGAATAAAACGTCAGCAAATTTGTTGGAATGTATTCACCCCTTCTGAACAAGCATGAGCGAGTCTTTAAGCTGATCTTTAACAGTAGATATCGGAAAGCGGCATGGAACTATCTTCAGACTGAACTTATTTTCTGTGACTCGCAGACGCGGACCAAGTTCCGTTTAGTAATTACACAGGATTGGCGTGGATTTGGGAGGTGGTGGCGCTGTGTGACTATGGAAACAGTATACCTAGGAAATGTTAAATATCTAAGCCTGTAAATCTAAGCACACACCCAAGGAGTACATTCCACTGATCTCGATGTGACTGGCTTCCGAGTAGATATGTATAATGTATAGGCTCGTACTGTGAGTCGGCTCTGGTCACGCCAAAGCTTACAAAATGCAACCTGTCAATCTGCTCTGCGCTTCGCAGGGGACTCTTCCTTTAGCTCCCTGTGACAGCCCCCCCCCCCCCCGAAAGTGCCGATTCTGCCAATGCTGCTCAGGAGCGAGATAGAGTTTCATTTCAGGAGCTCATCTCCAAGAAACCTCCTTCGCCCTCTCAGCCTGCTGCAGCCCCACCTTCCCATTTCCAGGGAAATCCCCTCAGCCAGAGCTTCCACTTCTACAGCCAACTTCGGTTTCCATGGTTACCTCTCCCCACCTCCTGCCTTGTCCTCTCGCTCCGTTTCCATGGAAATCATCTCCCTCGGGTATACGGTGCAGGGGCTATCCGGCCCATTTACCCGCATTGCGCACGCGCAGCCCGGCCTAGGCGCTCTCTTCCGCCCCGGGCCTGGCAGCAGCGAGAGGAGCCGGGACCACCCCGGGTCCAGGTGAAGGGAGCTGGGGGGAAGGTGGGGAGGGGACGAGGGGCATTCAATCCGCCTCCTTCCCGGATCCCCGTGTCGCGGCTCTTCTTAGCCGATTCCCATGGAGATGGCCTCTCCTGTTCCTTTAGGCCTAGCGCGTTCCCAGGACTCCGTCGGTCCTGTTGTAGTTTGGGGGTAGAATATGACAGTGGTTCGGCCCTTCTCTCTCCCGCCCCCCCACCGCTCCACGGAAACCTCGATCCCACTTCCGTGGATGGGGGCAGGCAAGCCAGCTCGGGATCGGGGGTAAACGGCGCTCCAGAGCACAGGTGCTTCTGGAATAGGGTCCTCTAGATTCGGGATGGATTCTGCAGTGGTCGGGAGGCTTCAGGACTTTTGACGCGGTTGGGGAATGTAGTGATAGGGCAGGGAAAAGGAATGCCGCCGCTAAGAGACGCTTGAATGTATTTATTTTTATCCCACTTTTCAGTCCCCAAAAGGCCCCCCATTGACAGCTAATAACTTCATAAGAGCTCTTTGCATAGAAAATCTAAGATCTTGTCTCTTATGTCTGTAAGATGCATGCAGCATTTTCCTATATCCAAGAGATCTTTAGCCAGAGGTGGAAATGGGATGCCTCCATCCTTACTAAGTTATCATCATTTGCTCCCACTTTGGGGGCTAATGAGAACCCATCTCCAGTGAGCTCAGTGTCTGTCTTTGTTCTAGTGTCGCCAACCCCGCATCCAGTGCCTGGGCCAGGGCTGGGCAAGAGGCAGCCATGACAAGGTGAGAAAGATGATGGGGTTGTGAGAACTGATCTTGTGCCAGCACAAAGCAGGATATCAGAACTTCTGGCTCCATATTTATTTGAGATGTTCAGCTTGCACTACTGGTCTCTGAATTCTTTTTCTCTTTGGGGGTGGGAATAATTGTTTGACTTGAATTGCCCTGTGGTTCAGGAATGGTTTGGGTAGGAAAGGTAAATAAACAACAAGGACTGAATTTATCATTAGCATGTTAGATCTGTATTTGTAGTAAACATGCCCGCCCTACTCCTGATTTGCTGGGTATCCTTTGGCTTCTAGTTCCTTCACTCTTCTACTCTTTATCTGTACAACCATCTATCTTGGGTTGCAAGTATGAAACAAATAAGAATTTTAACATGGTTTAACATGATGGAACTTGGGATGGAACTGTAGCTGTTGTAGCACACACATTTTGAATGCAGAAGGTCCCAGTTTCAATCCCTGGCATCCCGAAGTAGGGTTGAGCATGACCTGTGAGCCATCACCAGCCAGTGGACAATGCTGAGCCAGGCTGTTTTATCCCACCTTTCAACCCCAAAAGAAGGCAGCATCTTATGAAAAGTGTTCCACAAACAACAACCACCCTTGAAGAATGATCCCAATCTGGGTTGGTCATGCTTCCTCTGAAAACAAGTAACTAACAGAGCCCTGCTGATTGATCTAGACTAGGGCTATCACCCTAATAGTAATAACCCATATTGTAAACCTTTCTCTATTTGCATGAAATATCTGTATCTTTCTCATCTCTCACTGAGGTCTTCACTTCCAGCTCCCCTGTCTCCAGAGTTGTTTACAATGGCAAGAGGAACAGCAGCCCTCGCTCCCCAAGCAACAGCAGTGAGATCTTCACTCCTGCACATGAGGAGAATGTGCGCTTCATCTATGAAGGTGGGGTGGTTGCACTTGGGAAGGTTGACCCCAGCCATTGCTGCACCTTCACTGAATTGGTGGCACGCTGTTCCCCGTCCTGTCTTGCGCATCTCTTCCTCTCTGACCAGTTTCTATGTTGTTTTTCCCTGCTTCAGTCTTTTTTTAAGATGTGTATGACGAAGTGGAGAAAAGTAGCTGAAAGTAGGAATCTTTATAATGTCAGGCTGTTTAGATATGATTCTGTCTTAGTGCACATGCTGATCTAACCATCGCCAATTGTTCCTTGTGTCAGGCTCTTCTCTGAATTCCCATCCAACATTACAAAGAAGTTTGACGTAGATCATTGTCTCCCTACTTCCCCACTTGCATCTTAAAAACATTTTCAGTGGTAGAGTTGGAATCATTACCTAGTGTTAGGATGTCCAAGCCTGCCCAGGGCTGGCAATAGTCCATACTGTGGGAGAGATTTTTTTTACTTAGTCTAAATGTGGAGTTTCTTTCCCTTCCTTACTGTTCTCCTTTTCTGCAGCTTGGCAATGTGTGGAGCGGGATCTCCGCAGTCAGATGGCAGGTGGTGAGCGGGGCCTTGTAGAGGAGTATGTGGAGAAGATACCAAACCCGAGTCTGAAGGGTGAGTTTTCCATTGCCACTTGACTGCTTTCTTGGAGAGGTCTGATCAAGCCAAGCTAATATATGCCTTGGTGATACCCAGTCAATCTGACTCCTGTAGCACATTCTATCTAGGGCTGCCCTTGAAGACAGTTTAGAAACTTCAACTTCCAGAATGCAGCTGTAGAGTTCTGACTGGACCCCATCGCTTGGAGCATGCAACTCTAATTCTTGACCGTCTTCATTGGATTCCAGTTTATTTCCAGCCTCAGTTTAAAGTGCTGGTGTTTACATTAAAGCTGTACATGGCCTGGGAGTTTGGTATGAGTTTGCCCATCGTCACCTGAGGCCCTGCTTCATGTTCCTCCACTCTCTGGGATGGGGCACATGGCTATACAGTTAAAGATCTTTTCAGCCATTGCTCCCAGGTGGTTTTTAAGCTTCTTGAGACTTCAGCACCAAGGCAACATACAGATTCAGAAAATAATTGCTGGTAGATAAATAGACTACAGGGAAGCTTATTTTTTCCTTTTCTTGACTCCCTGCTGTATGATGAAAACTGTCTTGTACAGGAGGGGATTTGGAAATGTTTAGATTTAGTCTGTTTGCTACCGTTAACTGTCAGTATCCCTCTGCTGCTTTTTGTCTTTTAGACTTGTGCCGTTTTTTAAATTTTTGTTTCGATAATGTTGTACAGTATTCTTCGCTTTATTTTTAGGTTAGTGTGTGTATATTATTTTATTTATTTATTTATTTATTTATTTATTTATTTATTTATTGCATTTTTATACCGCCCTTCCTCCAAGGAGCTCAGAGTGGTGTACATATTTCCTCCCCTCCTTTTTGTCCTCACAACAACCCTGTGAGGTAGGTGGGGCTGAGAGATAGTGACTGGCCCAAGGTCACCCAGGAAGCTTCGTGGCTGAGTGGGGATTTGAACCATATATATATATATGTATATATATATATATATATATATATATATAATTAATTAATTAATTAATTAATTAATTAATTAATTAATTAATTAATTAATTAATTAATTAATTAATTTTCATGCGATAAGAAGAGCCTTGGTGAATTAAACCAAGGGTCCATCTAGTCCAGCATTATTTTTCCAACAGTGTCCAGATAGATATCATTAGGAAGTCCACAAACAGGGCATTTGTTTCCAGCATGCTGCTGGGCATACTGCTTCTGAACATGGACCTTAATTGGATATCATGGCTATAATAGCTGTTGATAGTCCTGTCTTCCATGAATTTGATAAGTATATGAACGCTGATGCCAATTTAAACTAATATTTTTCCAGTTACATATTCAGGATTTTCTGCTTGCAGAATTTAGTTTATAATGATGTGTAGGATTCTAGATCCTCTGGATATCTAGATCCTCTGGTTGTGGTATTTCATGAAGATAGCTTGTGACCTGTGGAGTTGAACACTAGAGGAGCCAACTCAGACCATGTGATCGGATGTCTTGGTTACCTATTGCCTTCATTAGAATTTAGGGTGGTAATTGAAATAGGACCTTCTCAATAGTGGGCCGAGAAATAGGGCCGTCTCAGTAGTGGCACCAACCTTATGGAATTCCCTCCCTCTAAATTTAAGAACTGCTCTCTCCTTGGAGGTCTTCTGGCAGGACCTGAAAACAAGCCCTTTTTTTTCAAAAAGCCCTCTGAGCTACTGCCTACCCTAACTTTTTTAATAGTCTAGCCCTCTCTTATAGGAGTTTTTTTATTGCTGCATTTATCCTTACTCTGCTTTTTACACTCTATTAATGTTTTTAAATGTTTAATGTTTTTTATATTATATATTGTTTTTATGATTTCTATATGTACCGTATTTTTTGCACTATAAGACGCACTTTTCCCCCCAAAAAACATAGGGGAAAAAAGTGTGTGTCCTATGGTGCGAAGCCTGGGCTTGGGGGTGCTTCGGGGAGGCCTGTAGAAGCTCGCGCAGGCCTCCCCGAAGCCCCCACAGGCCTCCGCGATGTTCATTTCGGCCAAAAACAGCGATTTTCGGCCATTTCGCCAAAATGAACATTGGAGAGCCCTGCAGAGGCTCGCGCAGGCCTGTACGAGCCTCTGCAGGCCTCTCCGATGTTCATTTCGGCCGAAAACAGCGATTTTTGGCCATTTCCGGAAATGGCCGAAAATCGGTGTTTTCAGCCGAAATGAACATCGGAGAGGCCTGCGGGGGCTTCGGGGAGGCCTGCGCTAGCCCCCACAGGCCTCCGCGATGTTCAGTTCGGCCGAAAACAGCAATTTTCGGCCATTTCGCCGAAATGAACATCGGAGAGGCCTGCAGAGGCTCGCGCAGGCCTCCCCAAAGCCCCCACAAGCCTCCCCAAGCCCAGGTAAGTGAAAACTTTTTTCCCCTCTATTTTATGCTCCATAGGATGCATGCGTCTTATGGACCGATGCGTCCTATGGAGCGTAAAATACGGTATTTATATTGTATTTTATGATTTTTTGTAATCTGCTTTGGGTCCCTCCTATGTGGGGGAAAAAAGCAGGGTATAAGCCCAATAAATAATAATAATAAAGTAATAATAATAATAGTTACGGAATGGTGCAGAGTCTAGGATGCTTATTCTTGCCAAGGTCAGAGGAAGCGTGGAAAGCGATGTGGCAGTCAAGAATCTTCTTCTAAATTAACTGTCCTTTCTTCTTTTTTTGACAGCATTCAAACCTGTTGACCTGAGTGACCTAAAGCGGCGGAATACACAGGATGCTAAGAAATCCTAAGGTGGCTTGGCCTGGTCCAGCTCAAAGTGCTGGTGTGTGGTCATTGGTACATGAATTTGATGACTTTGTGTTGGTTTCCTCCTTTGGTCTGGATTGTGCCTGGGGCTGGCTCTGAATTTCCTAGAAAGGCACTTTTGCCTCTCCTTCACAGCATCCCCTGGCCTGGGCTGCCTGCCTTTGTTCTACAATTGGGCCCAGGAATTGTCCTTTTTCCCCTAGTAAATGACACTTTACTGTGACGGTAGCCAAGAGGCTGCTATGTGCTCTGTCCGTCTCGGAGTGTGAAATAAGGCAGAAGAACTGGGAACAACCAGACCTAGTCTCTCCCTATACCCCTCTCAAAGCCCAGCCCCCTTAGGGAGAGACTGAGAGAAGATCATGGGACAGAAGCAGTAGGGGTTTCTGTAGTCCACCCTATCAATACAGGGTTGCAGTTTAGACTGACTCCTCATACAATACCCACGCTTTTGGCCTGGTGGATGAAAGGGTGTCTTGCTACAGTCTCTATTTGTATATGTTCATGCCCTTGGGACAGTGATGGAAAGAATAAAAATAGGGCCTGAAGGACCTAGGTACAAAATCCCCCAAAGGCAACAACTCTTGGGATCCTGTTGTATAGGACAAAATTGAGTCGGTCTCCCTTATTGTGCGCTGATAAGTTGCTCCAGGTTCAGTTGTCTCTATGCTCTGCTGACTTGCAGCCCCAGCCAGGGGGCAGGTGGCATTTCTGAGCTAGCCCCAGAGCCCAGCCCCGTGCCCCAGCAGGGCTGGGGACAGCCTTGGCTTGTGCTGGGCATTGGCAGGTGCGGAACCGCCTGTGCTTGTGTCTAGCCCAGGCAGTGATGTCGGAGACCCTGCCCAGGGTAGGTAGGCAAGGGGCATGGTGGCTGTTCCTTTCCCTTTGTTATGTCTCCTCTTGGTCTGTGTCTGTCATTAAGGAGTGTTGTAAATAAAAGCTGGTTAGTCATTTTGACATTTTGCTCTGAGAATCTATCCTGCATCCTAGTTGCAGTCCCGTGAATGGGGCTCACCTGTCTGTCTCTGGGTTCCATGTTATGTCCAGTGTTCTAACCTGCCTCATGTGACTTGGGGTGGAGGATGGGGGGTGGAGGATGATTTATTTTATTCATGTAGTTAATGGATTTGTGCCCTGCCTTCCCTGACCGATGTCGCCCCAAGGCAGTTTATTGCCCTAATGACACTGCTTGGAAGTCTTCTGTGTTTCCTGCCTATTACCGTACTCTTCATTGATGTTGTGAGATAGTTGCAGGTTAAGTCAACCTTTACATGTCGTCCTTCAGGCAAGTAGCTGTGTGGCCTTGTCTACAGTGCAATCTGACCTGCAGTGATTGTGTCATGCTTCTGGAGGGGTAGTAAGTTCTCTTGTGCAGTCCAATAGGATCCCCGCTAACGGGAGGGATGAAATATCCAGTTGTGTGGTATCTTTATCCACCAGCAGGTTTCCATTTTCTGCCTAAACAGGCATAGTTTGATTTCACTCAGTTACTTTGTGCACTGTAGAATTGTGTTTATATCCAGGTATGAAAAGACAGAGATGCGGTTATTAAGGCATGATATGACAGCTAGTGTGAAATCTGTCTGTCAGCTTGGTATTTCTTTGACCAAACACATGTTCTAAGATGGCCTTTTCTGTGTGGTTGGCAGCAGGTAACTTCAAGGTTTCCTGCCTTTGGGACTCATTGGTGTAGCACTGGTACCACTTCTCACTGTTGAGTAGCCTTAACTGGCCCCCTAAGAGTGGAGTGATTGTGTGCAAGACGTCCTGTGGATTCATACAGAGATGTGCCTGGGCAGCGGGGGAATGGAGGTTTCCAGCCATTTATAAAGTGTCTTAGTGGGGGGTGCTGCTAAGGTTTTTCTGCTCCTCGAAATCAGGACTCTGGTGCCTTGAGGGTCAAGAGGAAGCAGGCACTCTTTTCACAATACAGTCTCACTGTATGTTTCTGTCTTTAGTGAGATGAGCACAGTTTTCCCATCGCAGTAACCTGCTGAAATACAGCCTCCCTGCACTATATATAGATTAGTTCGCAGCACGTCAGAAAAAAATTGAGAGAGAGAGAGAATGCCGGTCTGTGCCTTAAGTTTTTGAAACCTTGTTCAATTTGCTGAACCCCTTCTTCATCTCTCTTTCAAGTGGGCATATTTGCACCTTGAATTGGTACGCTTGGCATTCGCTTTAACCAAATGCAACATCATGCATTGAATAAGACCAGTATACGCTTCTCCAGCAACAAACTGCATGAACAACATAGATATGAAAGCAATGTGAAGCGGTCTCTGTCATGTAGACATTGGGGAACCAGAATTCAGAACGTAGACAAAGGAAGTTTGCTGATGTTACGTTGATAAGTAGGCTTACCCTGATGGATCTACAGGGCCTTTAATCACGCACATTCCTGCTAGTCCACTCTACTGGTCCACTGTACTGGTGCACTGGGTTGAAATATGAGGCCAGTGTGGGAAGTGGTCCAGTAAATGAGACCTTCTTTGTCAAGCAAAAGCAAAAGGGCAGTCTCCAAAGCTCTCTTGAAGTGGGAACTTTAGCTCTGAATGGGGCTACATCCCCTGTTTGGGGTTAGTCCAGTTCACTAATCATCGTTACTGTTTCTGGTAGATCATGCTATAGTGAAGGGGTGGCCAAACTTGCTTAGTGTAAGAGCCACATACGATAAACTTCAGATGTTTGAGAGTCGTAAGAGAGATGTTTGAGAGGCACAGTATTTAAGCAGCATTTAAATTCTTAAATATATTTACTCACCATGAACATTAAACTTAGGTTTTAATCCATGGGGCTCTCAGTTTATACCTGGTCAACAATTATAAAGCTTGAAAATTTCTTATTTACCTTTTACATATTAATTGTGATACAAAAAGGAGCTCAGCCAACGTATTTCCAAGAGCCACACATTATATGTCAAAGAGCCGCATGTGGCTCAGGAGCCACAGTTTGGTCGCGCCTGCTATAGTGCAATGCTGTTTCAGGACACAAGTAGATGTTGTCAAAATAGAAGACCCAGGTTTAGTTTCATGTCCTCTCCCCTGTAATGTAGTAATACAATGAGGATACGATGCTGCCATGTTGGATATTCCACATCCATCCCATAGCAGTTCGTGATGCGGAGCGGGGGTAGGGAAACACTACAGAAATGTTCTTATGGTATATGTTTCATGACAGTCAATTTGGAGGGAGAAGCAGTAGAATTAGACACAAGGTAACTGTTGTCTGTGGTAGCCACAGATTTCTGGTAATGCCTATGTCTGCTCCTAATCTTAGAGATAGAAGCGTGAGTAAAGTTCATAGATTTTAGGTTCATAGATTTTAGTCTTCTCAGTCTTTCTGCAACAATTCGCAAGAGCAGCCTCACAAGTATTCCCCTCCCTTTCCTTTTGGATGATGCAGGAGATACGTTGTGCAGCTTTGTGAATCTCAATATGCTTTGGGGCTCAGGGCCATTTTTATGGTTTGAAGTATACACAGGTTGACACTTTCCTGGGCCTTAGTTTAACACATTGAATCCGATGTCCATATTGCAGCGTGATTCATAGATGCAGTGTTTGACGTAGATGGCAGCATGTGTGAATCATGCCAGGGAATTGCCTTGGCTGGAAATCTCTTCAAACCTTGCATTTTTCCTCCCAGCCCACAGGTGTACACATTTAACTCCTGTTGCGTATATACACCCTTGGGTAAAAATGCCTTAAGCTAGAACTTGGTGAGGAACTGTTCAGCCTACAAGTCAACTCAGTTTACCTTCCCCATGTAAAAATATATCCTCTGAAATGACCCTTAGTCTCTACAGATTGATGAGCTTGGGGTGGGCTTTAACCAGGGAGTTCAGAGTTCTGTGCTAAGTTGAGAAGTCCTCCTAGTGGAAACATGAGTCTGATTTCCAGCAATTTATTTTCATGTTTTCCTTCATAGTCATGAGGTTGGGAGCTTGCTTCTTCTGCGCACGCACACACGCACATGCCCTGGAATGCTCAGATTCTCAAGTTGGAACCACCACTTCCTAATTTATAGGTTGCAAACAGGTTTGTAGTGATATTGCAGCCAGAAAGTTCACTTTGCGCCCCTGGTCGACAATCGATTTTTAACACTGATGTATTTTTAACTGAGCAAGATCTGAAGGATCGGCAGCATTGACTCTGTGTTCTGACGCACTCTCATACAAGCCAAGACACAGGCACATGGCTCGGGAACCCCTGCTCCCCCAGGAAAACCACAGCAGAGGCTTTGCCTGACCCTCACTTGAGGTACCTCGGCTGCGCATTACCTTTTTCCTCTGTGTCTTGGCTTGTGCAAGGAAGTGAGCAACAGCGGTGTACAAGGTGAAGGCTCTACCAAAGTTTGTTTTGCTGCTCATAGGAAATGAAAGAACCTTTTGTCTGTGTCTCACTTGGGACAAAGGGACCGAGGTGTGCAGTTGTCTGTCTCCTAGAGATCACAGGACCCATTGAGGAGCCAAATGGGAAGCCGTTGCAGGGTAGATTTGGCCTCCACCTGCCATTCTCCAGCCTATGCCTTTTGATCTCCACTGACAATTACTGATTTTATGTGTGATCCTAATGTCTTGTTTTCGCATGATTCATAATGCTGAGGAAATTGAGGGCACTTATTCAAGATCACTTGACCTCAAATTATGAGGGTTATGAAATGATGCGCTTGCCTCATCCAAGATGCACTTATGGGGGGGGGGGGAATTCAGATCAACATTGTTTATTTTCCACATGTATATACTTCCCTTCATCCAAGGAGTTTAGGGTGGTGTACATGGCTACTCCCCCTCCTTTCATCCTCACAACAACCCTGTACAGTGGGTTAGTCTAAGTCAAGAAATAGTGACTGGCCCAAGGACACCCAGGAAGCTTCATGGCTAAGCAGGGATTTGAATGCAGGTGTTTCCAGGCTCAGCTTCAGCACTCTAACCATTACTCCAAAACCGGCTGTTATGAGTGTGGAAAAAGAAGCCCTAACTGGCAAGGAACGTAAAGGTCTTTCCTTGTATGTGGTGTGTGACTTCCCTGCCTGCTGCCTTCTCCGCACGGAATGGCTCCGACGGCAAGGGGGCGGGGTCGCCTCCTGCCGGCTTGTAAACGGCACTAGGACGGAACGCAACTTACGGTAGGGCCCCCACCGGAGTGACGCCTCTGTGTGACTGTTTGCCTAAGAGTGTGGAGTAGCCCAGTTTAAAGGTTCTGGAAACCTGTGCTCAATATCTTCTACACACTAATGTGGTAGGCTGGTAGCATAACCCCTGCCCCGAGGAACTATAAGACTTCACTGTTGCTCTATATGAGGGATCTGAGTGTTGCATCTATTAATATTCTCGGATCTGTTTTCTTCATTTGGTCCAGAGAATTTGTTGCCATCTAAAGTATACTTAGTGGAGGCAGGATTTCTCCCATTGCTTCACTAAGAAGACTGAACCCTGTCGCTTGAAACACAATCCTATTTTTGGAACCTGAGCTGGGGTTTGTGGGTTTTTTTGTGATGTAGATGTTCCTAGTCTGCAGGTTCTCATATTATGGCAGACCAAATCTTCCCAAGTTAAAGTAAAAAAATACTTAAGCCTCTGTAATTATGTGTTGGTTTTTTTCCCAAGATAAGAAAAATCTCTGGATTTTATAGTGCTGTATTATTAATACTAGCCCTTATCTATTACCATTTGATGTGATATCCTGTCCCTGTGTAGTGCCAGGGGAAGGATAGGACCGCTGCAGGGGGGTAGCCCCTCAAAGTCAAACTCCTCTTTCTTTTTTCTTTTTTGGAAAGGGTGACGGAGGCGCACAAACCCTTCAAAGAACTAAATAAGGAAAAGAAACTGAAACGGTTCCAAAAAGGCTCGTCATTCATGCCAAGGGAAGAGGGTAGTCTTGCCCTTGTTTGGCTCATGGTTTCCAAGGCTTTCATGAGTCCTCCTGTCTCTGAGTGGTATAGCAGGGGCTTAGTCAGCCTCCAAAGAAGCTTTTAAAAAGCAGAATGGAATGGGCTGGAGGAAACTTATCATTAGTGTCCAGCAGGCATGCAGCACCCAGTACTGACATGCAGTAGATACGCTAGACAAGATATAACATTTCCCCAGCAGCAAATTAGTAAGTGTTGAATGCTGTGAAAATGTCATTTCTTTGCAACTAGCTCACAGTGGGGTGGGGTGTGTGAAGACATCTCGCAACAAAGGTGTAATTACATACTTACTGTGCATTTACGATGAAAAGGTCCTAAAATGGATAGCTTGACCACTGGCAAACAAGGGAAAGAAAAATAGAAGAAGCTGATTTAATCCTTTGGTTTGAGACTGCAGGGATCTGGGAAACAAATACTCTGGAGTTGTCTGGCTGATTGCTAGCAAGGAGACAATAACACAAAGGCTGGGGCTCTTGTATTGTGTGGAGTTGGGAAGGGGGATGGGATATGGCAGTCTATTGTCTTACCCAGTCAGAAACACAATGGGAGGCTAATGCCTCCATTTCCCGTGCGAGTTGCTGATCTCATCTTTCCATATAGATTGCTGTCTCACAGGAAAAAACAAACAGAAATACTTTTTTGTCCAATAAAAATGGTCCTAATCTCCTAGTCCTAGTCTCTATTTTTATCCTTCTCTCTCCGTGCTTTTGCATCAAATCCCTATAGGATAATCTACGCCTCTAGGATCTTTTCCATGTAAATACAACTGTGTGAATAGAGAAGCCTTAAGCATCTGTTTCATGCTCATCTGTGATGATACTTATGCACAGGTATGCTAATCTTCATACTGAATATGTTTCCTCTGTCCACTCCTTCCTCCAGAACCTGACAATAAAAATATCGTTTGACTTCTAGATTCTGGGCCATTGCGTCCTCTCTGTTTGGCGACTTTGGCCACCTTTCTCGAGCCTTTATTCTCACTGTTTGGTAGCATAGGTGCTCCTGGCTGAAACCATGACTGATAAAATTGTTACGTGAAGGTTTCTTTAGATGTTTGAAATATATACAGAAGGGGCTATGTAGTACATGGCAAAATATGGCTAAAGCAAAGTGACACGTTTTGCAGAAGAAGGTGACTTAGAAGCAGGAGATACAAGGGTTTATGTACTGTATCTGATGGGGGAGACAAAAGAGAATGGAACCTGTGTATATCAATTTATTATATGATGCCTTTTGTGTTTCACTTTCTTTTCTGCTTGATGGCGGCAACTGCAATATGATACAGCATCAAATAATGTTCAGAGATGGGTACAAGAGCCCCCAGCCAATGCGAAGGCTGAAACAGCTTTGAACAGAATCTGCCCCTTCCAGAAACTCAAGTGGGCTGCAATTCATTTTCTTCATCAGCAGACCTTCTGTAGCTTGACTGGCTGCAAATAAAGTATTCAGGCAGTCCTATCTAACTCCTCATATGGTGATGCAGCGGGGCATGTATGGGGGTGTTTTGGCCTCCAGAGGCCTCCTCGGGAGAAGGGAACATTTCCTTTTGTTCATTATTATTATTATTAACAGTATTTTTATACCGCTTTTCAACAAAAAGTTCACAAAGCGGTTTACAGACAAAATCATTTGTTCCCTTCCCCAGAGGTAAGCCCCCCGCTGCCCCATGGGTCAACTCGGACCTGCACCAGCGATATCACTGGTGCAAGTCTGTGTGGACCCATGAAGGTCAATTGGACCCAGGAAGGGGGTTAGGATTCGACAGGCACAGCTGCCACCGAACCTGCCCCCCTTCCAGGCCCAATCCGCCTCCATCACTTCCCTATTCCACCCACCCCCTGCCCTGTTCCACTATCTTCCTGCCACCCTCCCGCCCTCTATGCAGTCTTACCTGTGGCGGTGGACGTCCCCAGTCCATCAGAGCGCAGACCTGGCTGCTAGCTGCTTCTGGCAGTCATTTTTGCGCTGGAACGTGTGTTCTGGCAGTGTAATGGGGGGATAGGATTGGGCCATAAAATCGAATCCAGCCAGAAGCCACTTCTGTCCATAGCATTTTTTCTAGAAGTTGGAGGATGCTGGGAACCCTGAAGTCGAGTGAAAGGAGCAAGTGTGTGAGGCAGTGCTCTTGTACCCCCAGGGTCTCTGCTTCACTGGGGCAATATTGGATAAAGTTTGCAGGGTGTTCCTTGTTCTGGCCAGAGGATGGCAGTGTTTCTACAGATTAAACAATAATTGACTCAAGTGATACTTACTGGAACAGTAGGTAGGGAAGTAAAAGTAGGTAGGGAAGTAAAAGTAACCAAGACACCTTAAAAATGCCTGACTGAGTCAAGCTGATGGCCTGTCCAGCCCAGTATTCTGTTCTCAAATACACACTTTCCTCTGTTAGCCACAGGAGAATGTGCAAACAGGCTTAACGTAAACTGGTCAGCATCCTATGATTTATCCGCAGTTTGCTAGAGATACTTAAGAAGAATCGTGAACAGCTTGCGGTAAGGTGTGGTAGGATATGATTGAAAGTTATGCTATGGGTGGTAAAGAGTACATGGTTTATGCTGAGCCATATAGTGATGGGAAAACAAGTTTAAAAATGCATATAATCAAGAGGTTCTGATAGAGCAGATGAAAGAGGTACGTATTATGTCCACCCAGACTATTTTTGCATGAGTTGTTCTGGTAAGTATTGTACTTATAATAGCTTATCTGTTTGTGCCTTGGGGCCTCCCCTGATTTTTGGTGGTCTGGGTTTGTACACTGAGTGCTGCTTCTCCCAAAATAGGTGTTAACCTTGTTTCTTAGTGCCAGAAATGAGCACGTGGGCAAACCATTTGCAACTCCTATCTTCCTAGCCATTTTCAGGTCCTCCTCTCATTTTACCAGGACTTTTAATCTTTACAATAAACCCTGTGTGTCTAGGGAAGAGACCTGTTTTTACTTTTTCCTTGGGCTTTGCTCACTCTTGACTGCCATGTCATTTGAAGTGTGTTTAAAATAAAAATCACACCCCAGCCAAATTAGCAGTGTCTAGTTGCATGCAAATATGGTCTGCTTTTTAAAAGTTCACAACTCCTACAGATGTCCCTGATGATGTGCAAATAGAATGTGGTGGTCATGAGAGGAAGAACTGCATGGAAATTAAAAAACAGACAATGTGCAAAAATATTGGAGCGAGTGTGCTTTGTGAAGACAACAAGGGTATTGGCAAGCAACAACCTTCAACAAAGCTTTGTTGTGTATCCCCAACCTCTAATAGGAGTGCACCTGTTCAGAGCACCGGTCAGCCTAGAATAGAAACCTAAAGCAGCGGTTCTCAAAGTTCTCCCCACGAGTTGGGGAACTCATAAGTCCTTGTGGGAGTGGACCAACGGCAGTGGTGCTCCTGGGATTGTGCTGCCACTGGGAAAAAGGTTTTATTTTTAAACTTACCGGTTGTCGCGCCAACCCTCTGGTGGGTGCGGGGGAAGTTTTGGATGAAAACCAGATCTCAGTCGCTTCAGGGAGCTGATCTGAAGCGCGGGAAGGCCCACAAAGGGGGCTGCACTCTCCACACCCTCTGGAGGGCCGACGCAACCCCCGGAAAGTAAAAAAAAACCCCACCCTTTTTCCAGCTGGCGGCAGCGGCGGGACGTTGCTGACATCACATGTCGCCACCCCCTTTAAGGGGGTGACTGCATCCGGTTTTCATGGTGAGTTACAACCCACCACTTTGAGAACCACTGTTCTAGTGTTGTTCAAGGTTCATTGGGGCTGGGCAGGACAGGTTTCAGAAGAGGGAGAAGATCTGAGGGGCTCAGGTTTGTGCCTACCCAGTGAGGTTGTATTTGGGATGAATTGCTCGTTGGTCTGACATAGTATGTCAGGTCTGATTATGCATTTGGCTAATAGTTATGCCCTTGAAGCCACTGCTTCAAACTGGACTTCCACATATCTAACACTGCAAAAATCAAGTTGTAATACACTTAGTGCTGAGTTGGAACAAATTTAATACACATCTGACTGCAGGGCTTGCACTGAACGATCTGGCAACCGGCAGGTGCATGATTGGAATCACTGTGTGCGCTCAGATTGTATTGTTTGAATAGGGACAAATGTAACTGCTTTAACTTACTGTAGTCGTGCAAGGATGTCTGTACATGGATGTCTTGCATGAACTCCAGGACTTTGTCCTTGAGCTTGCGTGTGGGCATCTGGTCTTGTACCCTCCCTTTTGTCTATTCTTGTAAGCATAGAATGAATTCAGGGCAACTGTACTGTTTAAGTGTGTGTGTGTGTGTGTGTGTGTGTGTGTGTGTGTGTGAGTGAGTGAGTGAGTGAGTGAGTGAGTGAGTGAGTGAGAGAGAAAAAAACCAATGAGAACTTCAGAAAAGCAAATGCTTTCCACATCTCACCCAAGGATGCAGACATCACAGGAGAAAAGAAATTGTAAATTAAGTTTGGGAGGAGGGGAGGAACAGTTTGCCAAAACCAAATACACTGTACTAAATGCAAGTACTGTACCAGAATAAAATTGCATGCACTCTGTTTGCAATACAGGCAAAAGTACATTTCTTCCATGAAAGAAAAGATAAAGGGTCTCCTTTTCTTGTCATTTGCAGGAAGGAGGAAATGATGCTGAGTGTGTGTCTATTTCCTACAGACAAATGGCAAGAGGGGAAAGTGTTAAGCCCCTGCCATCCCCCAAAGCCCAGTTGCAGCATTAAAGGGCTACTTCTCATGTGTTAAAAAACCAGAGAAAAGATATTTACCTCTTAAGTGCTTAGGATAGAGATCAGCACCTGGCAGCTATGGGGAATTGCTGAAGAAACAGTATCTTGTCTTTCCAGTTGTCAGTCCGAAGGCAAGAGGGAATATGTAGGGGCCAACACTTCATGGCCTACGGTCTAGCTGGCAATTTGGAGCAATGAGGTACCGTATGTCCCTGCTTGCTACCCCTCAACCCCTCCTGGAAAGCTAGCATGGTGCAATAATGTAGTATACAGACCATTGTACTTGGACCAAGAAGACTAGGGTTCAAGTCCCTTCACCTCCGCTAAGAAGCTCACATTAGGAGATGTTGGACCAGCAGTTCTCATCCAGCTTAATGTACCTCACAGGGTTGTTGTGACAATAAAATTGGACAAACTCCATGGACGTTACATACACATAGATGCCTCTATATAAATAATGCTATTAGTGTAATCCATTCCTGAGCTCTTTGGAGGACGGTTGGCATAAAAAATACAGCAAAAATAAAAGCAGTTGCCTTTCAGAAAAAGAAGTTGCTGATCCAGGGACTTGGTGTAATGATTGTGGGTGGGTGCAGTTCTGTGCTCCTGCTCCATGTATTTAAGCAGCGAGGCCATTGACTTTCATCTAAATTACTTGGAAGCAAGTTCTGTTGAAATCAGTAATAATGTATGTAGGGTTGGGAAAGGATTGTATTAGACTGCAATCCTATCTACACATACGTGGGAGTGTAAGCGCCATTGGAGTCGGCAAGTCTTACTTCAAAGTAAGTGTGCATAGGATCAGGTTGCAAGCTGGTCCTCGCATCCATTTACTCTGTCCCAGGAACCATTTTGTAGCCCTTCCACCTTCTTCAGTTCTTCTAAGATGGACCAATAACCTCTTCACTGGGGGTGAAGAGAACGCATTCTTCAAGTTAGGATGATACCACAAATTTGGTCTGTGACACTGATATTTTCTCTCTTAGTTTATATTCTTTTTCTAATAGTTTCTGACATTGTTTGCCTTTTTGATAACTATACAGTTCATCAAGTTGATGTTTTCAGCTATCTGCGGTTTATCAGATGTCTTTTCCTCAGGGTTGTTTTGTTTTTTCGGAACACTTGCACTTCTCACCCCTTGCATTTTGTTTGTGATTTTACTGCGGTGTTCCTAATGCGACAGTTTATGAGGTGCTTGCATAAGTCTTCCCAGCCTATTTTAGACTTAACTATCTTGCATAGTTTGCATCTGCCCATTTTGCAAACTCTCTATTCATCTTGTTTTCCAGATCATTAATGGATCTCCCCTGAGGCGCCCTGCAGCTTACCTTTCCTCCATTGTAAAAGGGTTCCACTTATTTCTGCCATTTGCTTTCTATAAGGGATCCATGAATGAATCAGTTTTTCCTTACCTTATGTTAAAGTGATCTGGAGACCTGCATGACTTCAGTTCAGCTTTGAACTACAGAGAAAAACATTTTAGAGCAGATTTTTCACAATCTCAAGTATTTTATTGTCTAAAAATATAGGACACGGATCAAGTTAAATACTTTTAAGTCTGACTGGTCTTAAGGAGAGATTAAGCACATGCAGAACACTCATAGAAGTCAATCAAAACTCATAGACAGCCATATTTGTCCATTAGGAAAAAAAATCCAACAGCTATACAGTAGATGGGTATTTCCCTTATTAATGCTAGATAGAATGTCAAAAAGTACCAAAGCTTGCTCAGTACTTTGACATTTTAGTTCATAATATAAGTGTTGAACTCAGTGTAACGTAAGAGGGCTTGGCTTTAGCTGGATTGTTCCCTGATTTTCTAGTTCTCTTCATTTCCCTTGCAAGCTTTTTTCTTATGTAAATGTTACCAAATAGCGTTTGGGGAGTGTTTACTGTAGGGAAATGGGTGTATCCTCTGCTCCATTCAGCTCCTGCCCTGTCACTCACTGGCACACTTTTGAATTTTGCCCGCAGCGACGAAGGCTACAAACTCATTTTTGAGAGAAGGAAAAGAAAGCATTGTAACATTGTACAGGAGGCAGCAACGAAAACCATCCCAAAGAAAAAGAAATGCAAGAAAGCAAAGTGGCTGTCAGATGAGGCTTTACAAATAGCTGTGGAAAGAAGGAATGCGAAAAGCAAAGGTGAAAGGGAAAGATATAACCAACTGAATGCAGATTTCCAGAGAATAGCAAGGAGAGATAAGAAGGCCTTCTTAAATGAACAATGCAAAGAAATCGAGGAAAACAACAGAATGGGGAGGACTAGAGAGCTCTTCAAGAAAATTGGAGATATCAAGGGAACGTTTTGTGCAAATGGGCATGATAAAGGACACAAAAGGCAAGGACCTGACAGAAGCAGAAGAGATTAAGAAGAGATGGCAAGAATACACAGAACTATACAAGAAAGATCTTAATGTTCCTGATGACCATGCTGGTGTGGTCAGTGACCCAGAGCCGGACATCCTAGAGAGTGAAGTCAAGTGGGCCTTAGGTAGCATTACTAACAACAAAGCTAGCGGAGATGATAATATCCCAGCTGAGCTACTTAAAGTCCTAAATGATGATGCTGTTAAAGTGCTGCACTCAATATGCCAACAAATTTGGAAAACTCAGCAGTGGCCAAAGGATTGGAAAAGGTCAGTTTATGTTCCAATTCCAAAGAAGGGCAGTGCCAAAGAGTGTTCAAACTACCGCACAATTGCACTCATTTCACCGTGTATATTTATATTTTATTGATATATTAACATAAAAACAATACATATTTCATAAAATTATAGCAAGCACAAAGCAATACATCCTACTAGCATACTATTCACTATTTTCTATATATAATTTCCAACTTAGCCAAAATAACACCCACATTCTATTCATTAAATCCGCATATCATCACATCGTTCCTCTCTCTCTCTCTCTTACAAAATCGATAAATGGTTTCCAATTATTCACGAAAAGGTTAACTGACTTTTCCTTAATTAAAATTGTAAGTTTATCCATTTCAGCATAATCCAAAACTTTCAGCCACCAATCTTCCAGCGAAGGTATCTCCGAATTCTTCCAATATTGTGCATATAAAATTCTTGCCGCAGCTATCATATATAAAAACAAAGTTTGAAATTTTTCGCCTACATGATCATCCCACATACCCAACAAAAAGGTTTCCGGTTTCATTTGAACCTTAATCTTTAAAATCAACTCAATCTGTTTATGAATCTGAGTCCAGTACTTCTTTGCTTGGGGGCATGTCCACCACATATGGTAAAAAGTTCCTTCTTGGTTTTTACATTTCCAACATCTATTCGTCACCTTCTCATACATTTTTGCTAATTTGCTTGGGGTTATATACCATCTATACATCATTTTATACATATTTTCTTTAATATTAACATTTAATGTAAATTTCAACTGTTTTAACCATAGTTGTTCCCATTGGTCCATTAAAATAACATGACCTACATTTTTTGCCCAATGAATCATACATTCTTTAACCTGTTCTTCTTCTGTCTCAAACTTCAAAAGCAATTTATACATTTTTGAGATTACCTGGTCTTCAGATTTTAATTGTACCTCCAATATTGATTCTTCTTCTACAAATCCATATGCCTTCTTGTCCACTTTAAATCTCTCCAAAATTTGAACATATACAAACCATTGGCAATTAAAGTCTTCTTCTATTAATTTTTCTCTTGACTTCATTGTCAGTCTCCTTGTGAAAAATTTAATAAATTTCTGTATAGTAGTCCTTTCTCTTTTGGCACGCTACTTCCACCAAAATGCGCTTCATATGGTGCAACCCATAATGGTATTTTCTCATAAAACCTCATTTTATATATATTCCAAATTCTCCATAATGCATGTCTAACATAATGATTTTTAAATTCTAAATTCGCTTTCACTTTATCATACCACAAATACCCATGCCAACCAAATCTCAAGTCAGAGCCTTCTAACTCCAATAATCTTCTATTTTGTAAATACACCCAGTCTTTCAACCACACAAAACAATATGCTGCATAATATACTTTCAAATCCGGTAATCCCAATCCTCCTCTCTCTTTTGCATCTTGAAGGATCTTATATTTCACCCTTGGTTTTTTTCCCTTGCCAGATAAATTTAGAAATGTCTTTCTGCCATTCTTTAAATGGAATTGCACTCATTTCACATGCTAGCAAGGTTATGCTCAAAATCCAACAAGCTAGGCTTCAGCAGTACGTGAACCGAGAACTATCAGAAGTACAAGCTGGGTTTCAAAGAGGCAGAGGAACTAGAGATCAAATTGCCAACATGCGCTGGATCATGGAGAAAGCACGAGAGTTCCAAAAAAACACCTACTTCTGCTTCATTGACTACGCAAAAGCCTTTGATTGTGTGGATCACAACAAACTGTGGCAAATTCTTAAAGAGATGGGGGTACCAGACCACCTTACCTGTCTCCTGAGAAACCCGTATGCGGGTCAAGAAGCAACAGTTCAAACCAGCCATGGAACAACCGATTGGTTCAAAATTGGGAAGGGAGTACGGCAAGGCTGTATATTATCACCCTGCTTATTTAACTTATATGCAGAGTACATTATGAGAAATGCAGGGCTGAATGAATCGCAAGCCGGAATCAAGATTGCCGGGAGAAATATTAACAACCTCAGATATGCAGACGATACCACCCTAATGGCAGAAAGTGAAGAAGAACTAAAGAGCCTCTTGATGAGAGTGAAAGAGGAGAGTGCAAAAGTTGGCTTGAAACTCAACATTAATAAAACTAAGATCATGGCATCTGGTCCCATCAATTCCTGGCAAATAGAAGGGGAATAAATGGAAGCAGTAACAGATTTTACTTTTTTGGGTTCCAAGATCACTGCAGATGGAGACAGCAGCCATGAAATTAAAAGACGCTTACTCCTTGGAAGGAAAGCTATGGCAAATTTAGATAGCATAATAAAAAGCAGAGATATCACCATGCCAACAAAAGTTCGTATAGTCAGGGCGATGGTGTTCCCAGTAGCAATGTATGGTTGCGAGAGTTGGACCACACGGAAGGCTGAGCTCCGAAGAATAGATGCTTTCGAACTGTGGTGCTGGAGAAGACTCCTGAGAGTCCCTTGGACTGCTAGGAGATCAAATCAGTCAATCCTAAATGAAATCAACCCTGACTGTTCCCTGGAAGGACAGGTACTGAGGCTGAAACTCAAATATTTTGGCCACCTAATGCGAAAGAGAGGACTCTCTGGAGAAGACTCTGATGCTGGGAAAGATTGAAGGCAAAAGGAGAAGGGGAAGGCAAAGGATGAGATGGTTAGACAGCATCACCGATGCAACGAACATGAAAATGAGCAAACTCAGGAAGATAGTGGAGGACAGGAAGGCCTGGCGGGATGTGGTTCATGGGATCATGAAGGGTCGGACACGACTTAATGACTGAACAACAACAAAAGAAAGCTACAGTATCAGGATTTTGACAAGGTTGTCTGAATCCATTTTACTATCTCAGTTTCTGTGCTGTGAAGGGCAGAACGAGTCACTGCTGCCATTAATATGATGAGTGGCTACAGAGAAGATAGGGTCAACATGATACCAGGTGCTAGAGAGCAGGACTGCATGGCAGGCGGCTCCTGCATTCAGAGTTGCTTATGACTTACTGTATATGAGTTCACTTCTATATATCTGCATGTAACACCCCTGTATTAAAATGTGTGCAACTATCACCTAAAGACATGATGTAATGTGTCAGTATAGGTGGTGGGCATGCACCTAACTGGCTTCTGAGTTTTGCTAAACTTCTTTGCAGTAGAAAGAAAGAAAGAAAGAAAGAAAGAAAGAAAGAAAGAAAGGGGCCATACACTCAACCTTTTGAAATGACATTTGCACACATTTTAAGTTACAGACCTCAAATCGTGTATAAAGAAAGAAATTTGGGAAATGACTGTTCTTGCTCACTGCTTTAGCTCTCTTTAACCTTCTAGTCTAGCTGAATCCTATTAATCAAATAGAGAAGTGTGAGAATGAATTCGCCATAGTTGTTTTTCTCCATTTCTTTTTTAAACCAAACCATCAATGCAATTTTAGTAATAGTCTTTTTAGATGTTCATAAATCAACACATGCTAATTCATGTACAGTAGGAATGTCGGCACCTAACACAAACTCCTAAAATTAATCAGAAAATGTTAGCCAGTCTTCACGACCCGCCCTCCTACACACATGCAATGTCACTTACCCAAACCCAGTTACATTTCTAGCTCAATTGCCTGGAATGTTATGTATGCTACTGTTTGTGCCGCAGGTTGAGGGGAGGAAAATCAGTCAGAACTGGGGCTAGCATATGGCTTGTCCATTTTGGACAACCACTGCTCTTTGAGACAGCAAAGGAACAATAGTTCCAGCCGCCCAGCCCTTGTCATCTGTGCAGTTTGCTTGCTAATTTAGTAAACCCATCTCCATAGGAGGCACTCTATTAACTCCAGCGTTCATTAGTTTTGTGTGCAGTTAAAACTATGTGTTTGAACATGTGATGTTGTGGCTGAATAATGCTCCCCCTCCAAGAGCTGCTCTGTTTATGCAGAACTCATCTAAATGCACTTTGAATGTCTGTGATAGCCCCCTGGGTCCCAGAGGAGGTAACCCATTTGATTGAAGGAGTCCAGATCCCTGTCTGACTAGTGCTGCTCCTGTCGCTGCATCCCCTGTTGCCATGGAAACCCATCCTTCACTGATGATGTGTGCCACTAACTGTTCTTTATTGTTGAGAGAAAATGTCAATGCATGGGACCTTCTGCCCCATGCTGTGGTACGTGGAGCCCAGGAGTGCTGGGGAGCAGGCCGTGCAGTTGGACCTTGCAAAGCCTTCCCATTGCACACAAAGACACTCTGCTCTTTGTGGCGTGGGTCTTGTTGGGAGCTGATGAAAATGAATTTCTGAAATTTGGCCTCATCTTGCTGGGAAATGCAGTCAATCATAAGTAGAGTTACCACATTTTCCCAGTTCCAAGACTCCCAACTGTCCCCTTAAGCCGTTGCTGCCGCTTCCAAAATGTGCCTTTTTTCAGCGGTGCCATCTTGGATCTTATGGCGCCGCCAAAAAAAGGCACATTTTGGAAGTGGTGGCGGAGCGGTGGCAGACCTGGAAAAACTGGGACTGACCCTGTTCCACGTCCAGCTGGCCGGGACTGGGCTCCGGAAACCAGGACAGTCCCGTTTTTTCTGGGACAGATGGTAAGCCTAAAAGAGGAGTTCCAGAGATTTGTTGCAGTTGACCTTGTGCAGTTTGTTTTGAAAAGAGATCTGGAAGGTGTTGATGGGAAAATACATATGTACTGGGTTTTTCCAGAGGCAAAATGTATGGAGCATGGAAACAGCTCAAGAATGTACATATTACCTGGGAGTGGGATGGCAGGATGACAATAACTTCATTACTTTATAAAGAAGCAACTTTCCAGACACATCCAGGACTCCTTAGACCAAAGTTGTATCCCTGACACTTCCTGGAAAGATCCAATGCAGAGAATGAGAGGGACTGTCTGCCTGCACCCTCTTGTGCTGTTCGGGAGTCTGTCCCTGCTCCCAAGGCACCAGGATCTGGACCGTGAAATCGCCGCCAGTGGGGCTGTTACATAAGGTTCCATCTGTGCTTGGAGACTGTCACTAAGCGGCTGTGAGAGGCACAGTGTCACCCACACGACAGGCAGGAGCGCCTAGGGTGCTGTGCTCTCTGGGCTGTAACTTATCCTGCCAGCTCTACTCAGTGTGCCAACTGAGACCCAGCTCCCTACATGGGGTGGGGAGCGGGAATATTGCCAACCGTGTATTATTGCTGCCAGGAATACAATGCCTGCCTATTGGTTCAGGCTACCTTAGGATTAAAACATCTGGTAGCCAGCCCTAAGCAACAGTGTAAGGATTACAAACACACTAAGGCTTTCGTGGCTGGGCGAATCTAAAACATAATTAAAAACATTGCTCAAGTTTTCGAGCTACGAACTCGATGTAGGATTCTACGATGAAATCCTACGTCGAGTTCATGGCTCAAAAGCTCGAGCAACGTTTTTAATAGTGTAAGGAGTCACATAAGCCAAGGTTAAAAGTCTTTCTTTCTGGGCACTTGCTGACCCAGGATACGACCCTTTGGCTATCGGCCTGCCCTACAATATTGGCCTGCAGCAGATGAGCCCCTTAGCATCCTACCTGCAGTTCTGTGGTCCACTTGCCACTATTCCCTGCAGTGGTTCCCAAATTTTTTGACTCGCGACTCCCTTGACCTACTGGCCGTTGGTCGTGGCTCCCCAGTACGTTACTGAGGGCCGGAACTGACATTAAGCAGGAAGTGACCAGAAATATGTACTCACCTAGGAACTCATTAGCTGCAAATGACAGAGGAGAAAATATGCAAATGTTGAATGTGAATTCAAACATGCAGATGTTGAGTGTGTGAATCAGGCTCTCCGAGTGCCTGAGTCAGCTGGGGTGCTTGCTGAGGGGCAATGGGTGTGCTGCTAAATGGTGAGCACCCATATGAGAATCAGGGTTTTACTAGAACACGCACGCCCACTTTTAGTTCTGTGCCGCAATATCATTGGAGGAGAAGCAGGCCTTCAAAAAGCAGCTTTTCCCACCCCCTGACAGCAGCATTTTGAAATTGGCAGTTTCTTTGTAATTGAAGTCTCTTTGTATGGCCTGTCTCTGTCCTTCCTCTTGTAATTTGATGCTTTGCTAGGCCTCCAGCAAATGAAAGGCGCTCAAGCCATGCCCTCCCTGGCTACTGGGCTTGTGAAGGGCCCTAAAGCAAGATGGCAACAGAGAGAGGTTTTGCTCACTGTATTTTAGAGTTGGCTATGAGACTGGCCTTTTTTTCATAGCCCAGGCACAGCGCAGCGGGTGCTCCGGGGTTCCCCTAGCTAGTTTCCGCGGATCCCTGGGGAGCCATGGCTCACAGTTTGGGAACTACTGCATGTAGCCTCTTAACGCTATCTGCTGTAGCCAAGTACACCTGCAATTCCTTCCTTTTTTTGGCTTTGGACTTCAAGGACGAACAGTGGGTGGCTTTGGATCTCAGTGCAAGAATCCCTCTTTGAAGGCAACAGAAACACGGAAGTGGCTCTCGTGGAGAGAGCATGCCCCTTCTTTTCCAACCAGTAGCCTGACACGGATAGGAAAAGTATCAACGCTTGCTGCCTCAATACTAGGCACCATCATATTTTTGAAGGAATCTGACATGAGGGAAGTGATCCTCAAAAATGTCATAGGGAATCCAAAAAACTGCGCCAGAAATGTGGAAGAATGGTTGCAAATGAGGGCTATAACACAATGAGAATGCCATGTTCTGGGGTGGGACAGCCTTTGGAAAAGGGGCTGTGTCTGGGGGTTGGAAGAGCAAAATACCTTTCAGAGGGCTGTTCCAATGCTTCTTTCTCGGGTGTCGCTATTGGAGCCATCCATGCCATACACCTGACCTGCCAACCTTATTTACCTTCTCAGAAAGTGCTGTTGTGCTCCAGCAATTTTGCTTCAATTAGCCTCATTATCTTTGCCAGAGGCGCCTGGTGACAGCGGCAGCTCCCTGGGGGCGGGCGGGCAGGCAATGGCGGCTCTGTCTGTGCCCCTTGCTCATCTCAGGCCTGTGAACAGATGGCTGCTATGGCCCTTGTGTCTGCCCTCGGGCACGAGGGATGCAAAGAACAGAAAAACAATAAACCTGACAGATATTGCTGTTGCACTTTTCCTCTTTTGCTTTTAAGCCAACTTGCCTTTCTCATGTCTTGTATCTGTCTCCCCCCCATTACAGTCTGAGCTTGGCACTGTGAGAGCACCAAAAACAACAAAGAATGAAAGGCAGTGGAGGCGTTCCAGGACTAGAGCTCATGCCCACGTTCCCCTTATTCATAGATGTGTCCCAGCATGCACATAAACTGAGGCCTCACTGGCCAAGGCTGAGACATGCATCTGCTTAAGACCTCTTTCAGTGGTTTATTCAAAAAGCAATTCTGAGTTAAGAATGACTGCCTTTGGCCAGATCTTTTGACAGAAACAAAAGTAAATCACAAGCTAAAGGGAGACCAAGCTGATGCCCTCTAATATTTCCCAGAGGGAATTTGGTAGACGGTACTGCCATGGAAGGGAAATCAAGGCAAACCAAGACTGGGAGTTACGTTCACCTGCCTCTGTAACAGCTTTCCTTTTCGAGCTGCTACTGCTTTGTTGAGACAGAGGGAAGCAATGCAGGTGAAGGAGCTGCAATAGCAATACCGTGGACCCTCGCTTTACAATGGTCATCTGTTCCAGAGACATAATTGTATTGTGAAAATATTGTAAAGTGAACCTAATAACGTATTGGGGTTTTTTGGTAATTTGTTCCAAGACCACAGAAGTTGAAGTTTCTGCCACAGACCTAAGCTAATCACGTCTCTAAAAGGTGATTTATAAGGTGCCTACTGGTTTTGTGAAAACCGGAAGTGCCTGAAAATTGCTGGGTTTTTTGCGATCCGAAGATTGGGGAGGCCTGCAGAGGGTCGCGCAGGCCTCCCCCAAGCCCTCCCAAGCCCCGGTAAGTACAAAAGCAACTGTTTTGGGGGCTTTTTAATTGCTGCTGCTGCTGCTGCTGCTGCTGCCATGCTGTCCCTGCCCCTTAAGGGGGCAGGGGACAGCTTTTGGTTCCTATGGTTGGTCGTGACCCACAGTTTGAAAACCACTGACTTATCGTATAGTGAATTTGTTTTACTACAGACAGTCCATTGTAAAGTGATTTGATTGTAAAGTGAGGGTCCACTGTACTGCTTTGGGCTAGGCTAGGTCATGCTTGAGCACATGTAGATGTGACCTGGCCCCAACCCATAAAGCCAGATGGGTACTGGCCCAGTATTTCTACTGCTGCAAGTGAGCTGGCAATGACATCCCAGCATCCTCTGAAATATAGTAGGGGCTACCAGGATGTCACCCTTGGATGCTTATGCTGCTACGCAGGTGCAACCTGGTACCCTCTTTAAAATTCATACATTTACTGGGTAGATTTACCTGGTACCAAAAAGCTTGCTGCTAAACTGCTAAAAGGCATCACTTCAGGAGGATATATAAATGTGGCTTTGGCTGTGAAGTGGCAAACTACTTGAGGAGCTCAGAGTAGCCAGCAAGCGTTGCCCAATTGGCTCCGCCATCCCCTGCTCAGTTTTGCATAGCGCAGTCTCTGTAGTAGCCAACTGTGAGTTAAGTTGTGCGCTTCTACTATATTTAATTAAATGAATCTGCAAATAGCAATTTTGTCTGGTGTAACCCTTTGTGACAACCGTATTAAAGTTGGGAGCCACATGAGATGATGGTACTGGTATAAAGCTAAATGTATAGCTAAACCTGACGAGAGAATTATCTGGCAAAAAAAGAATAGCTGCCCAAAAGGATAAATTCCTTTATTGATGTTCCTGATGCATTTTGAATAATTCTTTCTCAAGGGAATACTCTCTTACAGAACAGTTCACTGCATATAGGCGCAAATCAACCTTTGACAAAATCAATGTGGGAGGGAGTGGCTTGATCATTGGTCAGTAAACGTCTGTTTTATTCCTGTACTGTCAGAGCAGCTGACCGGCATCTGGGTTTTTGCCTAATACGTCTCTGGTAAGTTAAAGAAACACCTGTAGGCTTGTGCACAAAGTATATTATTTTGCACCTCCAGTTTGCTTCTTGAGAGATTCCAGAGAATGTTTAGTAAGGGATAGCCATCATTGCCAAAGTTGGGAACAGAAAACCATTTTTCTCCAGTTCGCATTGACTACCCTGTTGCATTTAGTACAAAGTGATGGTTTGGATTTGTCCTGATCCTATTGCATCTGGGCCCCAGAGGGAGAGAGAGAGAGAGAGAGAGAGAGAGAGAGAGAGTATGCTGTGGTAATTGATGTTGGCTCTGCGACTTGTTTACAGCCTGTTTGATGCTAAGCCGATCAGGTTCCAGGTGCGACTGTAGTCTGGCCCAAGGTGTAAAGGTCACTGTGATGTGTTTTTCCTCCCAAATCATGGAAAGAAAAGCTCTAGCTGTCCTGGCCTGGGAATGAGGTATTGTTTTGAATTAAACCAGTGGGGAACAAAGTGAGGAAGAAGCAAGTTGGACGCAGTGGGAGCTAATACTAGGCAAAAGTCTGGCTGCTTGCCCATCTCTCCTTGTCACCCTGTGGGTGCAGCACTGAGCCAAGCGTTAATTCAGCGACGGCCTCTCTGTGCTGGGGGGGCATCTTTGGGTTGCACACTGCGGGAGAGACGGGGGGACTAATTCCACAAATAAGGGGATTGTCCTGTTCCTAAAACTGGCTTTTGGGAGCTTAAAAGTCACATGCTGAAACAAAAGCAAAATGCACAAAGGAGCTGGAGGAGAGCAACTGTGCGTGTGAGTCGAGTGAGACATCCTGTTTGAACATGTAGCTCTTTGTGCAAACAAGTGTGTGTGTGCGTGCGTGTGCGCGCGGGCGCAAGAGACATGCACTTTCACATGATCTTACGTTCACTCTATAGTTCACTCTGTAGTTCACGTTCACTCACGTTCAAACTAACCCTGCCAGGTTGCAACCCCAGCAAGCGTATGTGAACATGTGAAACGGCCTTGTGCAGAGTCCACTGGTTCATCTTGCTCAGTATTGTCAGCACTGACTGACAGTGCTCCAGGGTTTCAAGCGGTGCTATTTTACAGCCTGACCTGGTGGTGCCATGAATTGAACCGGGGACCTTTCCCCAATTGTGAATCTTTCTAAGGGCGCAATCCAATCCTACTTACGCCGCCGTTGTAACCAGCGGCGCAGCGAAAACGGGAGGCCCCAGAATGGAAAGGGGATTCAAATCCCCTTTGAGTTCCCCTTTTGGAGGGGATTTGAATCCCCTTTCCATTCTGGGGCCTCCCGTTTTCGCTGCGCCACTGGTTACAACGGCGGCGTAAGTAGGATTGGATTGCGCCCTAAGTCAAGGAAAGTGTTCTGAGTGTTCCCAAGCGTAACCAAGAAGACCTCATATATACACATCTGTTGCATCACTGGTAGAATAAGTGAATGTAGCACTGATCGTGTGCGTGTGAGTATCTGGTTCTGCTCCAAGGTGCGGAGGTTGCTGAGGTGAGCTGGCAGCATATTCTCGGTCGTTTTTCTAAGGGCAGAAGATCATGGCCGTGCTGCCTGCTCACTTAGCACATGTCTCCTGTTCTCCAGGAGATTTGTATTCCTTTCCTCGTCTCACCAACCCCATGTTCCGTCTGTTTTTCCTAAATCTAAGAATGCTTCACGCATCAAATTGTGTCAAAAATCCTCTTCTGTTCATTTTTGTGGAAGTGTTCATACTATTCCCCAAAATATGCAAGCATTTCTCATGAAGGGAGTAAATTCAGCACCCCCCAGAATCTTTGCAATGATTATCTCAGAAGTTGGGTCTTCCTACAGGTCAGATCGAATTGTCTTCAATCCTAAAAATGTACCTTGACAGCCGTAGAAGGACCCTTTTCCTCAAATCAACCACTTCTGCACACCCTGAATACTGGATTGACCTATGTTTTTTCATGCTCCTCCGCTCTTCATCATTTTTTCCTTGCAAAACAGCCCTGAGGTGGACTCCAACTTTTCCCGTGTGCAGTTGAGGAACTGGAGAGAAAGTGACATGGCCAAGTCCACACAGTGAATCCAGGGCAGAGTAAGGACTGGAATTTAGATTTCCCAAAGGAAAAATCAGCTGCATTTGGATCACATCATAATTCCCTGCTATTTCAACCCTTCTCTTGCTCCCCTTTTCTTATCCCTCTTCCCAGATCTGTTTAGTAAAGAGTGCCATGCTTTCACCAGAAAAAAAGCTGCTCCCCCCCTTTATTGTGTGAAAAGTGACCCCCCCCCCAAATGAGGTCATTATATTGGTCTGATTTACTGATGAGAAATTGAGATGAAAAGTGACTTGCCAGTCCAGGTATACAGTACAGTCTTGGCAGAAAATACTGTAATTGCAAAATAAGTATTCGTAATTATAAATAATTACAAAATAATAGCAATCTATTACACCTGGAGTATTGTGTATTGTGTACCTTTACCTTTTATTGTGTATAGTTCTGGTCACCACATCTCAAAAAGGATATAGTTGAATTGGAAAAGGTGCAGAAGAGAGCAACCAAAATGATTAGTGGACTGGGGCACCTCCCTTATGAGGAAAAGGCTACAGCATTTGGGGCTCTTCAGTCTAGAAAAAAGGCGCCTGAGGGGAGGACATGATTGAGACATATAAAATTATGCATGGGATGGAGAGAGTGGATAGAGGGAAGTTCTTTTCCCTCTCACACAACACCAGAACCAGGGGACGTGCACCAAAATTGAGTGGAGGGAGAGTTAGAACAGACAAAAGAAAATATTTCTTCACCCAGCGTGTAATTAATCTGTGGAACTCCTTGCCACAGGGTGGTGATGACACCTGGTCTGGATATCTTTAAAAGGGGATTGGATAGATTCATGGAGGAAACGTTCATCACAGGTTACAAGCCATAAGCAACCTTCTGGTTTTAGAAGTAAGTTTTCTCTGTGCCAGGTGCAGAGGAGTGGCAGCAGGAAACAAGTTATCTTGTTGGCTGTGTGCTTCCTGAGGCATCTGCTGGGGGCATTGTGTGATACAGGAAGCTGGACTAGATGGGCCTTTGGCCTGATCCAGCAGGGCTCTTCTTATGTTCTAATAACGAAACATGACACAGCCTCAACGTATAGTAGATCCCTGCTTACAGATGAGGAACAAAGGCTGAAAGACAGTGACTTGCCCAGGGTCAGACACACAGTCCATGGCAGGAAAACATACTATGCACACAAAAGAGGTCCCTGGTGAAGTGGGGGGGGGGGTTCGGGATGGGGACTGGGGAGGTGAAGAAGCAAGTGAGATGGGGAATGGAGAGAAAATAGGGTGTGGGGAGGGAAACGTCTTGAAGGGAGGGATACTTGAAGGGTGTTCAAAACAGACACACGTGCCTCCAACACAGTGAAAAAGCCACCTGCTCTAATTTGAGGGGAGATGGAGGAAGCTTCCCACAGTTGGTGTGGCACCAGAGGGTGAGAGCTGCTCACTCCCCCTTCGTGGGGCTGAAGATTCCCCCCTTACTACCTGCCATGGTTGAGAGTGACTTTGCTTCCTTCCAGTGCCAGTGTTAGGCTGGCCTAACATATCCTTCTCGTGTTTGGAAAGGTTGTTGGGGAGAGGGAAGGAAAGTAGAGGCTAGTTGCTGCCTGCGCTGCTCTTGTAGAGATTTCCTTGTGTGCGTGCACCAAAGACCGGTTTCATGCTGTCTGGCCACCCTGTACTGCAGTAGATGCCCTGCTAGTGCACACCACTAAGTTGTGCATACACAAACTTATTTTACGGCTGTGCATGTTCAGAAGCCACATATTTTGTGCATGTGCTGACACTTTTTTTAAAATCAAGTCTTGGGGCTGGGGAATTTCTTCTCTTTGGGGTGTGCGTGGAGGAGTGCGGCCTCTACCAGTGCTTGCTGTTTGAAGATGTTGTGGCCTGGATCCTCATGTCTCAAAAAAGGCCTGTGGAGTTTGTTGTGCCTGGTCCAGGGCGCTGTTCCGGGCCTTGGGACATCACAGAGGGGTGACAATTACCTGCTTGTTGCAACAGTTCTAATTTAAAGTTGCTGTGCCGCCTCCTTGGTAAGGTTAACATTTCTGAAGGATAAGGCTGGCATGGGACACCTGTTCCTGTCTATGTTGGGAGAATGAAGGGTCGTTCGGGCCCTAGCTAGGACAAGCCTCTTATTGGAGCAGGAGGCACTAAGTCCCATTTGCCAGGACACACAGCACAGTTTATTGAGGTCTCTAGGCCCCAGCACATTGGTACTGACACAAACAGACATACACAGAGGTGACCCTCAGAGCGTGAATTGCCTGTGCACATGGATTCACAGAGTCACCCAAGAAAGAAAGTGTCCCAGAAGAAGAAGAGCACACATGTCCACAGTAGTACAGTCGCCCACAGTTGATGGCCACTGATGCTTCTCATCTGAGTGAGCATTGTCACTTCCACGTTTACTCCAATATGGTCGTACCAGTTCTTTCTACGTTCTGTGGGCAGTGCTTCCTGCATCCTAGCCCACTTCCAAGGTCTGTAAGCTACCTGACCATCAGTGCCCCCTTGAAGAGGCATACCCACTGCCAGCCCCACCAAGCCTCTGACGGTTGCGCTTTCGTACATGCAAAAGAGAACCTGGGGCCAAACTAGAAGTGACAGTGAAGAGGGAGTTTCATTGTTTTCAAATAGCAGCCATAGAACAGAGGGGTTGAATTGGGTCCATAATGTGGGGAGGGAAGGGATTTTTAACCCTTTGCCCCCGTGCTAATTTCCCGACTTAAACCACCCCTATGAAGCTGCAGAGGGTAAAATGTAACAGGCACAATTTTGTGCCCATCTGTTTTTCTCTGCATGGCTAATAGCGACGGGGGGGGGGGGGGGGTTGGATCAAGGCTTTGGTGTGGAGAAAAAGGGTTAGGCACCTCCCCCCACATGCCATTCCCCACCACCACCACCACCCACTTTTTGAACAAGAAAAAGACAGCATTCCAGTCATGGAAACTCCCATGTCATGCAGGGCTGTCCTAATTTAGGCTTACCAGATCTCCAACCGGGACAGAGTGCTAGACCTTTAGGAGAAGGGATGTGGGCAGGTATAGCTTGTTAAACCTTAGAGCAGAATCCTAGGCATGTCTACTCAGAAGCAAGCCTCACTGAACACAATGGGGCTTGCTTCTGAGTAGACATGCCTAGGATTGTGCTCTAAGGTTTAACAAGCTACACCTGCCCACATTCCTTCTCCTAAAGGTCTAGCACTCTGTCCCGGTTGGAGATCTGGTAAGCCTATCCTAACTAGGAGGCAGCTGCTGCAGGTAGCAGGCTGGCAGAGGGCGCTTCCTCTGCTGCACTTTCTCCTCCCACTCCTTGGAGACTAAGAGGGGAACAGAATGGAAGAGGAGGTGTGGAGAGGAGAGTGGTGGGATAGAGTGTCCCATTCTGTTTCCCTCTCTTTTTGAGGAGGAGCAGTGGAGGCAGCTGCTGGCGTGCTACCGGGTGGAGGACCTTTTGGTGTGCTGCCTCAGGCACCAGGAGACACCTCTAGTTTGGCCTTCAGAGAGCACAAATTCTGCCATTGGAATACTTAGCTGTATTGGACAATGATGTGCAACTGTGCATATTTTATGGCAAAATGTGTTTAGGGGGGCCTCTTTTTGGGAGGGGGGCGAATTCTGGTGGATAGGGGGAAATGGTAGCCACTTAGGGCATGGTTGATAGCTCTGAATATGTTCTATCCCATGACCAAAACTAAAAAAAAAATTGCACAGACCCTCTCTGTTTTCCAGTCTTCTTAAGAACTGCTGATACACTGTCAGCTTTTCCCTCTGTAATTATAAGGGCTAGAAACCTGCTTTTTCTTACAGAAAAAGAAATCTGAGATTTGCGGGCGTTTGTACCATGATTAGCACTGATCAGTCTAAAAAGTGTGTGAACATTCAGGACCCCTAGAGGGAGGGGTACAGAATCCCTTCCCACCCAAAGCTTGTTTGGCACTGTCTCCTCCTTCGGCATGCTCCCAAGACCAGGTTGTAGCACCCGTGTTCAGTTCTGCTCCAGTACACGGAGGCTCGCCTGTGGAGAATGGTGCATGCAGGCAGGCAGGGCAGCCAGTCTCATAGGGTCTCACACATGTCTCAAACACAGAAAAGAACTTGCAGGCAGCGCAGTCCTGTCAGCTCCAGGCAGCTTGGCAGAGGGCACCGTTTCCAGTCACATGTCCCACTCTGTGCTCCAAGTCCAGGTCTTGGGCTGGCAGCTGCTCTCCTTGCTCCACAGGAAGGGGACAAGGAGTCAGGCAGGACCCATACTGTGGGGCAGGTGTGTAAACCAGCTTTAGAAGTTGCTCTCGGCTGTGTCTGGGAACTCATAGCAATGGGGCCGCTCACCCGCAGCCAGGTTCTCGCTGGCACTGCAGGCTGTCCTCTCCAGATACTGTGTGCTGGTATGTATGGTTGCTTGGCTGTGGCCCAGCCCATTGAGGTAGTTGCCAACCAGTTTGTGCTTCTCACAGGTGCTGGTGCCTCTGTTGCGGACGTTGGAGATGTGGCTGTAAGTGTGCTTGTACTCCTCTTCTATGTCTTGGCCAAGCTTCCAGTGTGTCCACTTCTTCATGAGCTCTGACTGTACCTGCAGCAATAACCCAACAGGGAAACATCTGTAACAATCCCACACATACGGCAAATTTTGCCAGACCCTTCTGACTCTTCACATTCTAAGGGCCAAAGTTTAATGTTACATACATATTTATTTCAACTCTGCTACGTGGGAGGGATTTGGGAGGGAGGGACTTTCAGTTGTAGGATGGGTGCGTAAATCGTTTCCCACCTGCCATTTTTTTTTTTTTTTGCTGCAACTCCCCTTTCCCCCAGCCACATTTTCTCCCTTTCCCCAGGTTCCCAATTCAGCAGCTTGGACAAAGCCTCTGCAGAGCTTGTATGAAATATTGGAAGCCTATGAGGGAAAATGCAGCTGGGAGGGGACATTTGCAACAGAAAAGTGGCAGGTAGGGAAAGGGTTAAGCACCACATCTCTCTCCCCCCCCCCCCAAAAAATTGTCCTCTCCCAAAGTTTATTTTATTTTAATTGTAAGAAAGTTTCTAGGCTCTAAATACACATTTTTTGGGGTGTACCATGTAGTTTAGCACTAAGCTGCAATGGAATGGGAACCGCAGTGCAAGGTCTTGAGGGCACAAGGTGTGGCCACCTTGCTGGAGCTAAACAGGCTTAGATCTGGTTGTCTGGAAGCCTCATCATGTGTTCCTCCTTGAATTCTATGATGGGGGTGGGGGAAGGCAGACTATAAATGTAACAAATGGTTACACAAGTGAGTAAGTAAATAAATGTGCCCAATATCAGGCAACTCCAACTGTAACGACAGCAGTACAGAGGAAGGTGAGCTCATTTTACCCACTTCTCTTTACATGGGCAATTGCCACACATGAGATTTGTTGTAGCCCTGACTGTTTCTATCATTGCAAAGCTTCTTACTAGTGAATTAAGCTGGACCGTACAGCACCGATGCTATTTGCAGAGAGACTATACATGCTGTGCATGGACATCGAGTTCCAGCTGTGGCTGCAACACCATTCAGAATTGACACTGGCCCCATAATTCAGCTCTCTGTACAGCAGCCTGCGTCCTGCACACTCACCTCCTTGTTCACAAAGCAGTAGAGAATGGCCACCAGCATTCCCTAGTGAGAGAGAAGAGTCAATCAAAAGAAGGCAGTTTTGTCTGTAACCAGAGGAAAAAAATGCCTCTGTTCTCTACCTGTGGTCCTGGAAGAACCTAAGAAACCATGGGATTTCTATGTCTCACCTGGAAGGAGCCAAGGAAGAGATCAAAGAAGAGCTTGACATAGCGCAGTGTGCCCTGGGCATGCTCATCGGTGACAAAGGCAAAAACCACCTCATGGATGCCCAGCAACGGGATAAGCGTCAGTGTTGACTTGGCCAGCCTAAATGGAGCATCAGCTAATTAGACCTCATCAGAATGAAAAGGAACCAGCACCCAGCAGCCAATCAGACTCTCTTGTGGGATCTCTACCCAATGGAGACGCACATGGGCTATGGGGCAAGAGGACAAAGAATCTAATGGACACATAGTTACCACACATAGATGGCCACTTCAGAGACCCATCAATCAATATACTAGGCACAAAAAAACCTGGCTATGGTGGAGCTGATTGCAAGGAGCCTCCTAGCCTATAAAGGCCAGGATGCCATGGGCAGTGGTGGTGTGCAGGGTGGATCAGAGCATTCCCGTCCCAGGGGAGCCATGGTACTGTAGGGGCAATGGCCAGTACCGGAATTTGTAGTCGGTGGAGCGCATCTGATGAGCACAGAGTTTGGAGACCAAGATCTTGATAATGCGGATGAAAATGAAGAAGTTGATCTGAAAGAGAGAGACAGTGAGGATGGGGGAGATGGGACAGGGAACAGATGGGACGGGATACAACACTGCAAGAGGTGAGTAAACAGGATTGTGAAGATCTAGTGAATTCTGGGGCACCTACCACACTAGCCTCTTTCTAGACTCACAGTGACTTACATGGTACTTCCTTTATTATTTTATTATTATTTTATTAGAAGTAGTAGTAATTTTGTTTATTATTAAGTTGAGATAAAGTGGATGGGCAGAGTAGGGTTCAGATTTTTTTTTGTGCTTGAAACAAAGTCAAATGAACCCCTCACTCACCCCCCCCCCTTTTTAGAACAACATACAGAGGAGCCTGGAGGCAGGAAAATGGTGTTGCCCTTGGAATTGACGGGTACAGTCACTGTTTTCCTGAGGTTCTGCAATAAGGTTAGCTCCAGAGATGGGTGAATTCTTTCTAAGCAAGGCAGCAGTTCTAGGCAATTGAATGGTCATTGGGGCTCAGGAGGGCTAAAACAAAGAAGGAACAGATCGATAGGACTCACCAAGATGGCCAGGAACACAGGCAAGCGCAGGATCCACCAGAAGCCCATGTTGTTGTTGGCACTCCAGCATCTTTGGAAAGAAGAAACTAAGGAGTGTGGAAGGCAAGTCTGGCCATGCACACATGTCCCCACTCCCTTGCACAACATGCCCCCCTGTATGGTATGTGTGCTCTGCCCACACCTCCAGAGTTCAAGTGGGTGTCACTTGTTGTATTGCCTTTTTAGACAGAGGGCCTACAGAGAGGTCTACAACCAGCTTGCACACTGGCCACGTTGTCCTGCTACATTGCTTTGTTGGAACTTACTGAATATTTTCATAAAGAAATTTCACCACCACCCATGGCACCACGAAGAAAACTGGAGCCCCTGGGAAGAGAGAAGACAGAATTACATGAGACATAGCAGCTTCTCTGTTACAGGCAGAGATCTAATCAGAGAGGAATTACTACTCTCCTCTCAGTCTCAGCTTACATTAGGCAAGGCTTTGGAGGAAGGAGCCAAAGCCCCGAGTTTCTCGGCAACCTGAATGATCCATATATATAGTTATTTACTAGGTAACAGGAAGCTAGAGGCACATACAGACACGTACAAAATAAAACTGGAAAGCATCTTGGCTTGCCTAAACATGCTCTGAAATGGGTAGGATAAGATGTGAGAGTAGGCTTCAAAATTCTAATGCTGCGTATAGACAATAGTTTTTCAGGGGCTTGAAGGTGGTATGTCATAACCCACAGGTGTCGCTAGGGGAAGCAGACCGCACCCGGTGACACCAATTTTGGAAGTGACACCACGGCCGCCCAGGCTCAGTGGTCTTCTTTGGCTGCTCAGTCACTTCTTTGTGTTCTTGTGAGCTTAACACGAAGAAGTGATTTGGAGTGGCTGAAAATGGCTGCAGTGCAGGGAGGGGTGACACTCTCTTGGCGAGGGGTGACACCCCCTTGGCTTGCCCATCTTTGGTGACTCCGCCCGCCTCCGAGCCGACGTCGTCACGTCTTCACGAAGACGCTACTTGGCTTTGGCTTGGAGGCGGAACCACTGAGGACAGCCAAGGGTATCACCCCTCCCTTGGAGTGGCTGCCGGAGCTTTTTGGAAAGGCGGTCACCCCTCCCTGCAGCCTGCAGTGCAGCTGACTCGCTCGGAGCGGCAATTACTTCCAGGTCAAGCAGAGCTCAGCAAGCCGGACGTAATTGGCAGTGATGTGATGATGTAATCACATCACTGCAAATTACTTCCTGCTCCTGGCTACACAGTGTGCCTTCCAGCACCGGGCGACACCCAGGTAAGTGGTACCGCTGTCAAAACCATCATTATTTACAACACAGCCATTGACTTCCTCGGTCCCTTGTGCCTTGCCAAATACGTTGCAGATTTTAGTAGTGTTTCAAAAATCTGTTTAGCCCAAGGTCACAAAAAAACAAACGACTGTTCTAAAAGCAACAATGATGCTATCTTATTGCTTTCAGAGCCAGGATAGTGTAGTGGTTCTGGTGTTGGACTTAGACCTGGAAGATCCAGGTTGAAATCTACACTCAGCCATGAAGCTTCCTGGGTGACCTTGCGCCAGTCACTATCTCTCAGCCTCACCTACCTCACAGGGTTGTTGTAAGGACGAAAGAAGGGAAGGAACCATGTACACCACTGTGAGCTCCTTGGAGGAAGGGCGGTATAAAAATGTGGAAAATAAATTCTCTGAACAATCCGTATGCAATCATAGCTTCGAATACAACATGCAGGTCTATGTGGAGACGTACGTGCCCTTAGGGTCAAACTACTAAGGGTTATGAAGAATGCGTGGCTGCTGCCAAGAGCAGCAATGTCTCCTTCCCATGTATCCCCAGCCACGTCTAGTAAACAAGATGCATGAGAAGTCATTGCACCCAAAATTTCCCCTTCAAGTCGCAATCAACTGGAGACACATCACACATCTTCTTTTAGTCAATGTCATGGAAGAGATGCAGGGAGGAGAGCAGGCTCACTGCTGTCAGAGGAAGCTATGTGTCTCCTGCAATGGCTAGCTTGGCCCTTTGAAAACAAAGAACTTGTCTGGTAGCACCTCGTTGCTGTTCCCAAATGCTGGGTCAAACGTGACAGTCAAATGGAAGGCAAGATATGGACACGACTGGCTTCCCTGCCTTCCATACTGGCATCAGGTTATATGCCAAGAATTTGTGTCACTGAGTTCAGCGATTCTAGTTTAGGGCCTTTAAACATGTATTGCTCTTTATTGTCCTCTAGGTCAGGGGTTTACTGGTGGTTGAGAACCCCTGCTCTAGGTGTAATAATGTGGGTGGGTGTACCTGAGCGACTGTAGTGCGGTGGCTAGGAGACTGAGTTGCAAATCAGGACTTCCCTAGCTTGCCTCTTCCATGCACGTAGGCAAGCTGCTGACTCTCAAAAGTGGTTTCCCAGCTGTAATATGGGGATAACAATCAGAGCTGGTGCCAGCTTGCTGGGGCCCTTTGGGAAAGCACTCCTCTGGGCCTTCATGGCGTCGCCACCTGCCCACTAATGGTGCATTGCATTGGGCACTGCCACGGTCACTATTAAGGAGGTTCAATGGTGGCCAAAGCCCACTGTCTCCTCCTGTTCAGGCAAAAGGGCCTCTGATCGTCATCCCATTCAGTGCACGGGCAGTCATATATAGGCTTACCATATCCCCCCCCTAAACTGGGACACCCCCCACAATTAATCAATCAATCAATCAATCAAAAAATTAAAATCGATTTAATTTTAAAAATCGCCTGAAATTTTTATTTATTAATTTATTTAATCTATGAAATAAATAAATAATTAAAGAAATCAAATTAACTTTTAAGAAATCAATTTAATTTTTGCCGTGGAAAGCGTGCCCGAAAACGTTAATTATTTATTTATTTTTACATTAAAATAAATAAGAAATTAAACTGACTTTCCTTATCCCGTTGCCGTCATCATCGCCACCATGCTGCTGCTCCTCCGCCGGCCGGGCCGGGCTCACCCAGCTCGTCCGCTCTCGCTCTCGTCGCGGTGAGAGCGGGCGAGCCGGCTCGGAGAGCGGGGCCGGCCTGCTCGCAGCCGCAGCCTTGATGCAGCCTCACTGTTGCTCGCAGCAGTTCGCCGACGCCTCGCCGCCGGCTTGTGCGCATGCGTTCGGCTCGCAAAAGCCACATGCATGCACACAAGCGGCCCGGGAGCCCTTCAGAACAAAGGGCTTCTGGGAAGAAATGGCGGCGGCCATGTTTTTTACATGGCGGCCGCCATTTTTATATATAATTTCATTTTTGTCGTGGCTACCAGAGGCCTCCCGGGACCTGCCCGGGATAAACCTGGTAATACCGGGACTATCCTGGGCAAACCGGGACAAATGGTAAGTCTAGTCATATACTCACCCCAGCCAATGAAGAGGTAGTGGGTGAAGTAGCTGTGCTCGGAGAAGAAGGCCAGCGCAAGCAGATTGTGCAGATAGATCCCCTCCACCAGCAGCCAGCAGTAGTTGGCCACAATGCTGTACTGCATGAACACAGTAGCTGCCCGGCACCCTGCCGCCGCCTGGGGAATGGAAAGAGGTCAGCGGGAAGGACAGTAAAGCCAGGCATTTTTGACAAGAAGCTGCCCCCTTCCCACAAGCCTGGGGGAGCACCTTTATGATGGAGGGATGTGACTGAGTCACTTCAAGAGGCCGTTTTCCTGAGAGCAGCATTTCACCTCTCCCCAGGACTGGCTGCCTGGTGCTTTATTTGAAAAGGCCTGCTGTACAGAGGGGGGAGAGACTACATCCTGGGTGGCTTTCACAGGACTCATTACCTGACCATGCTGTTGTTCACGTTCTCTGTCTTGTGGCTGATTCATGCCACCTGATGAGAGTGCGCAGTTGGGGGGACGCCCATATCTACTAGTGAATGCGGAGGTTTCTAGAGTGTGCTTCTTTGAGGGATGCTTTCTTGGGGGTGATGTCATGGGGCTTGGTGCCAGCCAGGGCTTAACCCTGAGCCCTGCTTTCGGCATCAGGAGGGCCAGCCTCCTCGAATTTCCATATAAGATACCCCCAATGCCATGTGCTATTAGAGGAGCGTGGCACTCAGCAGAACAACTGCATGCACATTGTCGCCAGGTTTACATTCAAGACACGAGTCCATTTAAACAAAAGCCTCACATGTGGAAGTGCCCTAAGCCTTTTTGCTGCCACTGGTTACTTTGGGTGCAAACATGGCTGGGGCTGGCCCTGAGTACAGCTGCAAAGTTGCATGGATCAACAGAATCCCATGCTTGAGTGTGTGGCCTGGAGAGGAAAGTCATCTGCGGTTCCCTACCACCTTAGGATACTGGGAGGGGGGACAAGGAAAACGAAAAGAAACTGTGTGTAAAAGGGGGGAAATCTGGGAACAGGTGGGTCACCTCATCACTTAGCCAGAGGTTCATGCTGTAGTTATCCATCTTCTCACTGTAGTGGGTCTTGAGCAGAGTGTCGAGAACAAGCACCGAGATGCCCTTCAGGATGAAGGAGGCGAAGAGGTTCATGTGGATATAGTTGCGCACGCAGTGCAGCTTGCTGGAGGGCAGGGAGCCAGTCAGGAGTGCCTGTCCCATGAGGCTGGCCCCATGCAGTGCCCCTCCCCACCCCTTCCTCCCTTGCAGCCCTATCCCAGTCTCCACCACCACTATCCTGATGCCCTGCCCTGTGGGGCACACCGATACTCCACACCGATACTTCCCCAAGATTGAAGTATTCCCCAAGCTCGTAGCGTTATTAATAGAGAAGCAAAGATGGCGATGGGGATCCCTTGCTAGCAGAAGGATCTAGACGGCTTCATTCCAACAGACACAATCACATATTCTCAGCACAGACACAATAACATGCATTCCACCTCCATAGCCAGACTATGGAGTCACGTGACGGGTTGTTGTTTTTTCTGTTATGGGAATGATTACCAGCTGGCCTCATGGCAGAGGCCCATGACATTTCCAGTCTTGTGTTTGAACTGATTTGAGACCATATTAATGTTACTACGTGCTGAATCTGTCGTGTGATTTGGGATCCCTATGGATGTCCCCCACGGAGCAACTGCAAAAGCCCAATCAATCACCCGGTGGTTTAAAAGAAAAAATTCAGTGGAATGAATCCCAAGTTTCTGTAATGAAGCCCATTTAAACTGCAGTGCATATAATTCATCTCTCTTTCACTCACATAACCCCACACTATGGGTTGTCATTACTTTTAGTAATTGCTCTATGGCTACTGGCTAGCCTGAAAAGATGCATCTCCCTCAACAACAATGGCGCCAATCAATCACCCTCCCTATTCCATTCCCAAGTCACCTGAAGCCTAGCAGCACAGCCAAGGCGAGGAGGAGAGCGCACAGTGACACTGAATAGCCCACCGTGTACATCACCTTGAAGCTGCCGTAGATGCTTTCAAACCTCTCCTGGAACGAGAGGAAGGAATAGTGAGGCTTGGAGGGCTGAGGCATTGGAGTAATCCTTGTCCTCTGTGCCTGCTGCCAAGACTTGGCTGCACATGGCAGAGAAAGGTCAACCCCCTCACCGTGATGGACGTGAGGGCAGGGCATGTCCTTGCAGCCCTGTGTTCATGAACACATTCATGCTCACCTGTTCTAAGAGGGTCTCGTTGTTCACACACTGATGGGTATCGCGCAATGTCTTCCTATTGGGATCTGTCGCCCACTGCCCATCTGGGCCACATTTCTGGAATACGTAGCCATGCTTCACTGTAGAAAGGGAAAGGATGGCTAGGAGGACTGGGCCCTGCTTCATCCAGTAAACATGCTTGCTCTGCTTCTTGCACACTTGTCATTGCCTTCTCTGCTCTCCTAATCCCCTGCACACCCTTTGGCTTTCCCCTCCACCTCGCCCCCTAGCACACTTGCATAATCCTCCTTTGTTCTCCCCCCCCTTACTGCTAGAACCTATCCTGTCTACTTCCTTTCTGTTTCCCCCGCTAAGGTCACATGTCCCACCCCCAATCTTCTTCACCTGCAAATACCTTGATCATACCAGGGCAGGAACCAGGGGCAGGAAACTTTGACAGTGGTGTTGGGCTGTGCATCAGGCCAGCAAGAGTAGTTGTCAAAGGTTCGATTGCAGACCAGCTCTGCCAAAAGAGAGGAGGCAGCTCACACTATGCACACGTGATGGAAGTCACAGCAGCGTCGCTGCATTTGGAGAGGAGTTTGTCCGTATTTCCCACATTCTGCACTCTTTCCATGATGGGCAGCCCGATCCTGTCTAAGATACGGCGGCTGGCTGAAATAGCCAGCCACTGCATCCTAGGCAGGATGCGGTCCATCCTGGTGTGGCCAGGGCTCACCTCAGAGAAAGGGGACAAACGTCCCCTTCCCCCGGTGTAAACCCAGAGGCCCCAATGGGCCTCCTCAGATGCGGCCAGCTCTTTAGCTGGTGCAAAACCAGGAAGGCTGTGTAAGGCCGGCTCAGCCCGGGAAGGGGCTTGGGATATCAGCGCAGTCCAGCACTATCCCCACCCCCTCCCAGGCCTGGCCGGCCAATCGCTGCCTCCTCCACCACCCCAGCCCAGCGGCGTCACTAGGGCGCGCGCCGCCCTGTGCGAGGGCGCGCGCGCCGCCCTAATGACCCCCGTGCCCTGCCCCAGCCTACCCTCCCCATGCCTGGCGCAGGTCTTATCTGTGTCCGGCAGCGTGGAGTCTGGGGGATGGCACAGTAAGCGATGCTGGCCTCCGCGCCAACGCTGCTTCCTCTCTCAGTGTCGTGAAAGTGCCTTATGGCATTTTCGTGACTCCTAAGGCCGGCAGAGCATGCGATTCGCTGGCCTAAAGATAGGCTGGATGGTGCCATAAGGCTGCATTTTTAGGTGTACTTGTATGCGAGTAAGCCCCACTGAACACAGTGGATTTACTTCTGAAAACATGCATAGGATTGTGTTTTGCAAGACTTTCCTTTAGTCAGTGGCTCTCAAGTGCTTTATCAAGGGGGTCTTCCGGCAGACTTTCTCCTTGGAACACATTTGTGGGTCCTGCTTTCAGATTTGCACGCATGCATGTGCACCCAGCCGCTGACTAATTCAGTCCTGAGCCTCACATCCACCCTGCCTCCATCCACCCTTTGGGATTCACTGCCCTGAAAATACTGTCAATGCTGCTTCTCCCAGAAGAAAGGAAACTGTCCCTGTTCATTTGCATAGAAGGATTTACATGACACTCTGACACCTCTGCATCTGATGAAGTGAGCACTGAAATGCGCTAATCTGGAAGTTGCCACGAGACTCCTTGTGCGGTTTACTGTGCAACAGGCTAACATGGCCACCACTCCAGAAGTGCTGTCAGTGGCTCCTTCTTCAAACTCCCCCAAGTTGTGGCGCTTTCCACAGCCTTAGGCATGCACCGGTGCACAGGGTCCCGCTGGCATACAATCTGTCTCTCATTGCCTAGCAATGAGGCCGAGTTTAAACAAACAAGCCAACTACTGTACCAAGGAAAACTGCTGGGCAGCAGTACAACTCTTTTAAGATCCATCCTCCCCAGACAGCTGCACATGTCTCCCACCTCCCTCACCCAGGGTGTCCTCAGCCTCCAGGGGGCACTAGTCTCACCAGTAGGTGGTGGCAGCAGGCTCATGTTGTGATAGCACTCTTTGCTATAAGCTTTCCAGTTCTCATAGACGAAGTCCGTGGTCTGACCTGAGGGCCCCTGAAAGACAGCAGAGTGAAAGTCTGGCTTGTGTGGATCCAACATGGGACGGGTGGGGGTGGGGTGGGCAAGCAAGGCCTTACCTGCAGGCACAACACCAGCATCAGCCAGACAGCGAGGAGGCGTGGCTGGGACATCCCTCTGGAAGACTGCACAACCACATTGGGAGGCTCCCAGAGCTGCTCGCTTCCGAGAGAATATCCTAGGGCTGGGTCAGCTGCAAGAAGCCTGCTAAAGAAGAAAGAGGGGTACAAGTTTGGCTGGTAGCAAGCTTCTCACTGCTCTTCTGCAGGCTCTCAGCTCCAGTGTCCACCTGTCTCTTCGGCGGATGACGCAGGCTGAGTGGGGCCTCACTGGGCGACATCCAGGCAACCTACTCAGTGCCAGCAAATCACAGACTGACAGGGACCTTCTAGGAGTTAAGATGGCGGCTGCAGCCTCCACCCAGGTCAGGTGCTTGGGGTTTTTGACCCTGTCTCTGGTTGGTGCTGTGTGGTCTCTCTGACCCTCATTTGAGCCAAAGGGAGTAGAAGATGATGCCCAATCTAGGGGCCTGTTTCGGATGCCAGCCACTGTAACTGGAGCCTGTTTGGGGGGGAGCTATTTCAAGGCTGGATTTGGTTCCAGGCCAATTGCCCAGTGAGACATGATCCACTATGACGCAGCACCAGGGTGGGAAGGGGGGGGGCTTTTCTTACTCATTTCAGAGCAGCAGTACAGTCAGAGTCTGCATAAACCTCCTCACCTCTCACCTCATAAACCTGTGAGCCCAGGTTTGTTTGGAGCTGGTGCTGGGGAGAAGCATGCAACCAATGCAACAATGCAAAAGAAAAGAGCCTAAACTCTTTACTAAGCTTGACTAAACAGCTGATGCGCACAATAAATAAGCCCATTGAAGCATTAGTGCTTTTGGGGCAAGGTTAGGGACACCTCTGCCTATGGTGATATCCATGGACAGAATATCCCTTCCTTGTGGCCTGCGGAGCGGCAATATTCTGGCTGGAGAAGTACCTACTGTGTGTGTTGGAAAAAGGAGTGGGGCATAGGCGACATCCTTATATTGGCCCCCTTTGGCCAATCTCACTCAGCATTGTCTGTATACTGGCGGCATCTCTCCAGGGCTTCAGGCAGGGGTCTTCCCCAGCCCTGCTGGGAAGTGCCACCAGGGACTGAACCCGGGACGTTCAGCAGGCAAAGCCCTAGCTACCTACCGGTAGCTACACAGCTAGGTATGCCGTGTAGACTTTCAGCATGCGAGACTTTCAGCATGCGAAGCGCAGCCCAGCTACCACGGAGCTACAGCATGGGGGAAGATAAGAGGGAGCATTAGTCAAACTGTGTCCAGGCCAGGGCCCCCAAAAAACATTCTGGGGGTGCTGCAGTTGTGCTGTTTGGGGGTCCAAGCAGAGGGTAATGTGGCTGTGTCGTTTGTGGGGTGCATCAGGAGGCGGTTGGGGACTGGAGTAAGCAGTAAGCAAACTGCATAGCTACACTGTGCAGGACTGAGTTCTCTAAACTTTAGATTTTAAAGGACCATCTTCTTCCATATCAACCTGCTTTGTGCGCTCTCCCTGGCTGAGGGCCAGGTTCACAGACACAAGGGGTAGGGCCTTCTCTGTAGTGGTTCCTTTTGAGTTAAGATCAGCACCCTCCCTATTAGCCTTTCAGTAAGGGCTAAAGTTGCTCCTCTTTCGCTTGGCATTCCTTCCTAAGCCTTTCTTGCTGTTTTACGGCCCAGTCCTAACAAGGCCTTAAACTGCCAGAACCGGCATTCTGGCAGCATAAGGTCCTTTATGAATGTTGCAAACCATGACATGCCCTACAGCACAGCCTAGCTGCCATTGTGAACGGTGAGCGGCCGGGTCTGCGCACCAGTGGACGGAGAAAGAGCCCTGGTGCCACTAAGACAGCTGAGGAGGAGGGAAAGAGGAATGGGGCGGGGAGGGGGAGGAAATGGGAGGAGACTGGGGTGGGGAGGAGGGCGGATTGAGGCAAGGAAGGGGGCGGTATCGGCAGCAGTGCTGACGCCAATATCCTATCTATCCCCTTTCCCAGCCTCGATCTGCCTTCCTGGGTCCACTCAGACTCGCACCAGCTATATAGCTGCTGCAGGTCCAAATAGACCCAACGGGGCAGCGAGGGCTTACCCTGGGACAAGGAAGCATTCACCACCCAAAACTTCCCAACGGGATGCGGTGTGTGCCCTGTTGGCATGGCTGCATTGCCCCATGGGGAGTTAGGTAGGATTGGGCTGTTAGCTTTCATTTATGCACTGTTAATTGGTGGCTATGTTTTTTTTTTTTTAATCATTTGCTGCTGATTTTTATTGTTTTTAACTGCTTTGCTGTCTTTTATTGCCTTATTATTTATTTGCTGCTTTTCGCCTTTGGGTTTTGTTTTTGTTTTGTTGCAGTTTTATTGTATTTTATTGATCTTTTCTGTTAATTACCTTGAAGGCCCCATTTATGGGAGGAAAGACAGGATATAAATATTTTAAATAAATACATGGGTTGTGTATGCTAGGCTGCCACCAGGGGCCACCAGGGTTGCATGCAGTGGCGGCAGCACTGTGAGCGAAGGGTTGCTCTCTTTGGACATCAGTATAAGGCGCTGCTGGCGGAGGGGGGGAGCCTGCTTGCTGAGGACACAGGCCCTGCTGCCGCTGGAGTCCTGCTTTGCTAGTAGTACACACTGTGCATTCCATCACACTGAGACAGCCTCTGCTCTGCAGCAGGGACTCTCCATTCCTGATGCAGAGTCAATTTCTCCCCTGTCCCCTCCTCTCCCCAATCTCTGTCCAGGAAAACATTTCACAGGGGGAGGAACAAGTGAGGATGGTGCCAGAGGTGCCTCTGGCCTGTTTACAGCTCCTGGCACAGCCCAGCTAAGGCCATCAGGGCTGTTAATCATTAACACCTTCCAGGGACCTCCTGGCTCTGGATGAGCCATGGGGATGTGGTTTGTCTCCTAACTCCACAGCCCCCATCCTAGTGCTGAGAAAAGGTCCCCACAAGGCTAGTCCAGACGTGGGCCACAAGCTCCTTTGTGGCCCTGTGGATGGTTGGGCAATGCCCCTGTGCCTGCTGCAACCCAGCCAGGATAAGCTCAGATTCACGCACGAGCTAATGCCTTCAATCCCCCTCTAATCTGGTTAAAGGGCTCCTGAATGGGATTGCAGTCCTCCTGACAAACAAGCTATTCTTGTGCCTTGGAACAACAAGCCACGCCGTGTTGGCACCAGAAGTTGCCAGAACTATAGCGGGGATTACCAGTGCTCCTTCAGCAATCCCCACCATGAAACAAAAAGCCCTTGCCTTGAAATGCCAGCATAAGATTGTGCCCCAGAGGGAATAACCCCTTATAATCCAGGCCCCATTGTCCAGTACTGCCTGCCTGGGTAAGAACATAAGAAGAGCCCTGCTGGATCAGGCCAAAGGCCCATCTAGTCCAGCTTCCTGTATCACACAGTGGCCCCACCAGATGCCTCAGGGAGCACACAAGACAACAAGATACCTGTGTCCAGTCGCCACTCCCTTGCACCTGGCACAGAGAAAACCTACTCCTACAACCAGGAGGTTGCTTTTCCCCATCATGGCTTGTAAGCTGTGATGGACTTTTCCTCCAGAAAAAGATTCCTCTAGGACCCAGCGTTAGATATCATATTTTCCCAAGTCAGGAGTCAGTGGGTGATGAGAAACCCTGTTCAGACAGCCTTCCCATCCCAAACCATGGGTATCAAGAATGGCTGTATTCCTGAATCCATAGGTTGGGCTCAAGAGAATGTAAGTAACAGGCACTTCCAGGTGTGCTCCTTGTGGCACCACTCAGTGATGACTTTTCCACTTGCAGGCAGTCACAGGTGAAACTGCAGTACTCCTTTCATGCTGCTGACATAGTGTGCAATTTCCTGTCCACACTAGTGGGCCAGGCATAGCAGAACATAGCTGCTGGACTGCTGGGGTGTTTTTTTTTTTTAATCTGATTAAGAGAAATGCAAAAATTTAAAATACAAGTGGACATTGAATGGGTGACAAGGACATGCAACCTCCCCATAAAGAGCAAGTAAACAAGAATAGACTAACACCCTATCTGGAAGTGCCCACAGTCACGAATTACCTGTTCCCACCCATCACTGGAAAAATGGACACCAATCACCTCCACCCAGCTAAGACTATTTCACTACTGAAGACCTTATTATACCCTGTGTCATTCTGAATCACAGCAAAGCAACTGCAAAAGGTTATAAACAAAATCAGAATGAAAACCCACAGCAGCTGAAAACCAGCCAGCGTAGGCAGCACAGAGCTCATCGGGCTCTCAGGATTGTGACTGACTGTATGTGTAGCTTGTGGGCAATATGGTATTACTCCAGATTTTTTCAGAATGTGGAGTTCCTTTGGTGGTGATTGGCGTGGTGATGGGGTATATAAGTGATAAGTGCTGGAAATTACAACATGCTTGTTTTCATTTCACCTTTAGAACTGCTCATCTACTTTCATTCATTTGTTAACAGGCCATTGACATGTGCTTAATGTAAACACCCTGCTGCACTCCCACTGGGGCATGATGTCGGTGAAGTCAAACTCCTGAGAGACTCCTCCTGGTTTCGGAGTCTTTAGCAGGCACTGCCTACCTCTGGTCACATTGTCTCCCTCAAGTATGAAGGCTACAGACTGGCTTGTTTTTACAAGTGAAAACTGACACTTGGGTCTCGATCCCCACTAGGGTTGCCAGGCTGCAGTATGGAGAACATGTATCCCCTTTCAAAGTCCCTGATGCAATGAGAGAAGAGGCAGCCGTGGTGGCATTTGCCAGCTCTATCCCCGGTCCTATTGTTCAACCCTCTTCTCTGCTTATGCTGCTGCTGCTGCAGCAAACCTGGAGTCCAGCTGGAGGGACATGGGCTGGGATGACAAGACTGGATAAGAAAATCATGGGCGGAGAAGCCACAGTTGCGTCTCAGTTGAGGGATTTAAAGGTACACGTATGTTCTCCAGGTTGCAACCTGTGGTGACTCTAGTCCTCATATTTCATTTTAAGCGTAGTCACTGTTGTGTCACACTGTCTGTCAGTAACACAATTTGTTTTGTCATTTCTCATTATCTTTCAGCACTCTGTCAACATGCCTATATTAAAATGGATACAGGTGGGTTGTTCCTGATGCTATAAGGAAGTGACAGCCTCCCTGCTGCTTGTACCTATGAACTGATCAGAGCAGAATCCAGTTGCTCAGAAAAGATTAGCGCTGGAAATGACCAAATGCTTGTTTTAATTGCTTTCACCTTTTGAACTTCTCGTCTACTTTCATTCATTTATTAATCCAAGTGTCATTGAAGAAAGATAAAAATAAACAATTCCAAGAGTTGTGTGCACAAACATGCCATGCATGCAACATGTACCCCCCCCATCCTTCCCTACAGAACCATACTTGGCCCTTGTATTTCAACTTGCTAAAAATGTTGTTTTTTAAAAATAGCAGTGGCATTGCAAAATGGTGCTTCAAGCAACAGAGGAGTGAGGGGAAAGGGCTGGTACTGAGAGCTAATAATAAGGGCTAAAACACGCTTGACACTAGAAGCATCATTAGCTCATCTTTTTTTTTCCTAGTAAAATAGCAACTTTGTATGTGTGCACACATGTCCATGTGCATGTGCACTGCATGCGCACACACACACACACACACACACACACACACACACACACTATCAGACCACAATGCCTGGGAAGTATTTAGCATCTTCCTGTAGGTGCTGCAGTCCCCCACCTGAAGCTGCTGTTAGCCCCAGGTGGGAAGCACTTCTTTATCCCTTTACATAAAAAGAGCCCTGCTGGATCAGGCCAAAGGCCCATCTAGTCCAGCTTCCTGTATCTCACAGTGGCCCCACCAGATGCCTCAGGGAGCACACAAGACAACAAGATACCTGTATTCTGTTGCCACTCCCTTGCACCTGGCATTCAGAGATAGGCAACTTCTAAAACCAGGAGGTTGCATATACCCATCATGGCATATACCCACCCTTTCTAAGTGCCACTTCACTGACATTCTCTCAATAATCCTTGCAACTCTCTGTAAGGGAATGGGGTTTGAACTAGGGACTTCTCAACTAAAAGGTCTATAGACATTACACACAAACAAACATATAACAAAAGTCTAAGGCTGATTTTCTCAGGGAAAAAGAGCTTTGAGGGGGGTAGTTTCTCCCCAGAGAACCCCCTGGCAAAGGGTGCTTAATTGTTTCCCCTTCTTCTCCTTCTCCACGCAAAACTGACATACAGACACCAGTTGTGCCCCTGCCTGAAACTATTACTAGCTCTGGGTGGGAAGCTTCAATGGGTATCAATGTACTCTTACCTCTCAGGGCTAACTCTCTCCCTGCATATCACAGCACTGATCCTCTCCTCCCCAGAGCTTCTACTTACTAGCTTTTTAAAAGACCAAAACTGCAGGGCCAAACTACTTCCTAATCATAATCCACAGTTTGGCCCTCATGTGTAGCCATTTTTAGAGAGTCCATTGTAACTGCAGTACAAAGCTTTCAGGTGTGAACTGACATAGTGGTACAATCTTACCTAGTTTAGGAGGAGGCACTCTTGCTGTGGCTGGTGATGAAATTATAACCCCTGCCTCTCTTCATTAACTGCCTGCTCTGTCCCCATTACCTTCAGTCTCTTCCTCTCTCACCTGCTCTACTGTGCTAGTGTTAGAAGAAACCCTTGTCAATCACACCTCTGGGGAGAGAGCTGCAAAGGGACTCCTTGTCAATTTCACTGTTGCTTCTGTTATTATCGGATGCATCTGAAAACTACAATGTATTAAATCCAGAGAAGCATACCATTTTGAGGACTACAATAAATCCAGACATTTGGATACATTTTGCTGTAGACAAATTAATTCGACACTGTGGGGCAACTAGGGCAATGCAGATGTTTGGCTCCCTGATTTAGACACTCCAGGCATCAGCAGAGCACCTTGAAAGACAGAGACGGAGCCTTACTGGCAAGGACTGAGTGGCACGTATCTGCTGCTTCCCACTCTCTCTCTAAGGGACATTTAAAAACCTCCTCTCCAGACATGTCAGGGGGACAGTTACCAGTCCCTGATCTTGAGGGCTGCTCCCAGGACTATTCCCCCTTTCCCCCGCCCCAGTTATTTTTAGCCTGGGAAAATCCTGTTTCCTCTGGGTAGCCCCTAATTGCTCCTGCTGTTCAGGAGCTGAGAAACTCATTGACGGGGATGATGGGAAGAAGCCAGCAGTGCCAGATGCTGCACTCGCTGCTGGGCTGAGCTTTCCTCAGATTTCCTTCGCTTAGGACAGACAGATGTGCCTGTCAGGATGAACCTTACCCGAACAGCAGTGCCCAGAAGCTTTGGGGGACCTGCGCAGCTCTGCCAATCCCAGACCACATTATTGGCCTACATTAAGATCATCCAGTGGCAAACTTCCCGCCTGGCATCTCTCCCTGGTGCAGCCCTGTGGAGCCAAAGGGATCGAAAAGAGCTGCCCTCATGTTGAACTGGCTCCTTTCTCACCCCTGGAATCACCGCCCGCCGGGGCTGCCTCTTTTGGAATCTGTTTAGGCTCCCGGCCTCAAAGCCAAGACTTTCTGACAGGAAGAGTCTTCTAGGCAATGGAGTTTTGCTACCTCTGGCTCCCCCAGAGACCCCAAAGTGACTGCAGTTCATTTTGGGAACCAGTCCTGCGCTCCACCAGGCTGGCACTTCCCAAGCAGCCTCCAAGTTTAGAAGTTCATTGATTGTTGCATGCCAGAGAAGCTCCACCCCACTAGCAACAGAGCGCCTGACTCTATTGCTCCATAACATGGGAGTTGTTCTAGTGGCTTAATGAAAACCTCTGCCCTATATCACTCCTCCCTACAAACAGCAACAGCCTGGCCTGGTCTCTTCCCTGCTATCCCTTAGCCCAGCTGGACAGATGACCCTCCTGGCCCAGTTCCCCAGATGCCCCTGCTCAAAAAGGCGCCTCTTCCTGCCCTAACCCGGCCCCGTCGGACAGGGGTTTTCTGGTCCCCAGCCAACTCCTCAGCCTCAGCTACCCTCTCAGGCTCAAGTGAAGCTGCCAGAGCTGCCTGGCCCTTCTTCACTGGCCCAGACACACTCCCCTGGCCGGCCCTGTCAGGAAGAGCAGGACAGCCTCATTTGCCACTACTCAACTCAGCTCTGACTCTGACATGTGGTATACCTCCTGCTGGAACAGCCTCCCTGCTCTGTGCTTGGCTAACATACTGTTAACATACAGGAAAGCGCCGACCAGGGTCCCCACATGGGGAATTCTTCCTGGGAATGGAGCAGGTCACAGTATTCAGAGGCAGAGAAGATCTCTGTACTCAGCCCACAGCCTATGCTATTTCTGGGGGCACCTGCATTCTGCATATTGGGGGGGGGGCAGGGGAGGGTCAGAACAGAACAAGAGTTAAATAGGAGAAGGGATTTGCCTCTCGACAAATCATGGCCTTGTCAGCTTTTCTTGGGGAAAAGTTAAATTCTTGGTATCCTGCGAGCTGGCACTGAGGTCACATGCTGAGCTGGCCATAACTTTTACCCAGAACTAGACTAGTTCACAGCAGGACTTTCCTGCTTCCTCAGGACCACAAGAGGGCCTTTTGAAATCTCACGCAGCTCTGTACAACTACATAGCATGAGCTCCACATATAGATAATCAACGTGCTGAGGGCCCAATCTTATGGGCGCCTTCCACTGATGGACCTAGTGTTCCATCAGCAGAAGGCCCTTTCCATTAGCGCTGCAGAGGCAGCAATGATGCATGCTATGGAGCCACCAGTGTGAATGGCTGGTGACCACGTGCATGCACCACCAGAGCACTTGTACACTGTTGGAGGAAGTACATTGGCAGTGGGGGTGGGCAGTGGGCAAGGAGGGGGATTAATGGGGCATTTCAGGGGAGTAATTGGGGGGCGACAGGGGAGGGAGGGGTGGATCTGGTGGCAGTTGCGCACACTAGATCCTATTCCCCATTTTTGGGCCCGCCCTGCCTCCTGGCTTTCCTCCTCCTCCAAGGAGACCTATAGGCCATCAAGGGGACTACACGGAGGTAAGGGAAATATTTTCCTGTACCTCTCTCAGGCATCCTGATCATGCCCCACCACCATAGCATGCAGCACCTGCCTCCATGGCACCCCTGCATGCTGCAGCATGGCAGGGGATAGGTCTGTGAGTGTGCCAGATTAAATTTGGGGAGACCCGAGTTCAAATCCCCACTCAGCTATGAAACTCACTAGCTCTCTGTCTAACCTACATTAAAGGGCTGCTGTGAGGCTAAAGGTGGGAGAGGAACCATAGTCAGCAAGCTCCTTTGAAGAAGGGAAGGATAAAAATGTAATAAACAAATACCTAGCACAGCATTCAGTTTCTTTTCCTCTCCTTTTCCACTGTGGCTTAAGCCATGTGATGCTGTTTCCCACTGATCGTTGATATGCCCTGCGATCAGCAATAAGCAAAATGGGGTGGGGTGGGGGGTTGCAACAAAAGCTTGCATGGCATGCTTGGGCTCTTTACAGGCTCTGCAGCATAATCACAGGGTCACGGAAGCCCCAGCCTGAAGCGGGGAGATGATGCAACAGTACTGTGCTCTTGCCTTATGACCATGGGTGATAATACTTTACATTTAGAAAAACAGAGTCCAAATTCTGCTCTTGGCACTATGCGAATCATACAAATACGCAGAAATGACCCACACAGTGTTTTTCTAATTTCAGTTAGTGGATTTTTGCAGAATTTAAAATATTTTTGCAGAGATTGGGTGGTTGAAGTCAAGGAACTGAGTGAGGACGGGGTCAGGGGCGTCGCTGGAGTGTGGCGGGGGGGCGGGCCGTGACGCGCGCCAACCTTCGGATGCTCCGAGGCCGGCTCGGGAGCCGGCCTCGGAGCGTCCGACCCTGTCAGCGCTCCAGGGCCTTCTGAAAGAAGGTCCATGCAGCACGTTCATCCGGGTATTTTTCGAATTTTTGCGCATGAGCAGAGACCGTTTTGAGGGCTTTTTGCCCTCAAAACGGTCTGCGCATGCGCGAAAATTAAAAAAATACCCGGATGAACGCGCTGCATGGAGCTGGCCTCGGAGCGTCCGGAGGGCGACGTGGGGGGGAGCCGGGTTGCCCCCCCCGCGCTGCGATTTCAGAGCGTCACTAGGGTGACGCGCATCCCCCGCCCTAGGGTGACGCGCTTCCTAGTGACGCTACTGGGCGGGGTGGCTGCAGTTGTAACTAGGAGGGCTTTTCGCCTTGGAGAGAAATAAAGCATGTGGAAGCTGAGCTTCAAAAGCTGGCTAGCAGGCACCCTCTGGTTTCTGAACCTTCAAAAGACAGTGTTATATCTGCACATTTTCAAATGTTTCTCTGCAGCTCTTACGGTGCAGTGGAGAGAGTGGGAGGCATACGTAGGGAACTCAGGTTCAAATCCCTTCCTGCTTAGAGCTCCTTCACGTAAGAACATAAGAACATAAGAAGAGCCCTGCTGGATCAGGCCAAAGGCGGCCCATCTAGTACAGCTTCCTGTATCACACAGTGGCCCCACCAGATGCCTCAGGGAGCACACAACAAGATAACAAGATAACCTGTTTCCTGCTGCCACTCCCCTGCACCTGGCACAGAATAAACCTACTTCTAAAACCAGAAGGTTGCTTATGGCTTGTAACCTGTGATGGTCTTTTCCTCCATGAATCTGTCCAAACCCTGGTTCTGGTGTTGTGCGAGAGGGAGAAGAATTTCCCTCTATCCACTCTCTCCATCCCATGCATAATTTTATACGTCTCAATCATGTCCCCCCTCAGGTGCCTTTTTTCTAGATTGAAAAGCCCCAAACGCTGTAGCCTTTCCTCATAAGGGAGGTGCTCCAGCCCACTAATCATTCTGGTCGCTCTTTTCTGCACCTTTTCCAATTCAACTATATCCTTTTTGAGGTGTGGTGACCAGAACTGGACACAATACTCCAGATGCTAGGCTTACCATATCCAAAGGGGGGACAGGGTGCCTATACCTTTAACCATTGTAAAAAGAGGGAATTTGGGCAGGTGCAGCTCATAATGGAAGGGTGCAACAAGCTGCACCTGCACAACAATTCCCTCTTTTTACAATGGTTAAAGGTGTAGGCACCCTGTCCCCCCTTTGGATATGGTAAGCCTACAGATGCGGCCTTACCATCGATTTGTACAAAGGCATAATGATATTGGCCATTTTATTCTCAATCCCTTTTTTAATGATCCCGAGCATTGAATTGGCCTTCTTCACAGCCGCCGCACACTGGGTCGACACTTTCATCAACCTGTCCACCAGCACTCCAATATTTCTCTCTTGATCCGTCACAGACAACTCAGAACCCATAGCGTATATGTGAAATTTTGGTTTCTTGCCCCAATGTGCATCACTTTACACTTACTTACATTGAAGCGCATCTGCCATTTTGCTGCCCATTCTCCCAGTTTGGAGAGATCCTTCTGGAGCTCTTCAGAATCCCTGCTGGTCTTCACCACCCGGAAAAGTTTAGTGTCATCTGCAAACTTGGCCACCTCACTGCTTATCCCCGACTCCAGGTCATTTATGAATAAGTTGAAAAGCACCGGTCCCAAGACCGATCTTTGGGGCACACCGCTTTTCACCTCTCGCCATTGTGAAAAATGCCCATTGACTCCCACTCGCTGTTTCCTGGTCTTCAACCAGTTCCTAATCCACGAGAGGACCTGCCCTCTTATTCCCTGACTGTGGAGTTTTCTCAGGAACCTTTGATGAGGAACCGTGTCAAACGCCTTCTGAAAATCCAGATATATAATATCCATGGGTTCATTCGCATCCACATGCCTGCTGACGTTTTCAAAACATTCTAAAAGGTTTGTGAGGCAAGACTTCCCCTTGCAGAAGCCATGCTAACTCTCATTAAAGATAAAATCTTAAAACACATAGAAGAACAAGCTCTGCTGAGGGAGAGTTAGCTTTCCACCATTTTCCCTGGAACAGATGTTAGGCTGACCGGCCTGTAGTTTCCCGGGTCCCCCCTCCTTCCTTTTTTAAAGATTGGCGTGACAACATTAGCTATCCTCCAATCCTCTGGCACAGTGGCTGTTTTAAGGGACAAGTTGCATATTTTGGTCAATAGGTCAGCAACTTCATTCTTGAGTTCCTTCAGAACTCTTGGGTGGATGCCATCCGGGCCTGGTGATTTATTGATCTTAATTTTGTCAATTAAGTCTGAGATGTCTTCTCTTTTAACCTCTATTTGACTTAATTCTTTCAAGGGAGGCCGTTCAGGCAGCGGTATTTGCCCGAGGTCTTCTGCCATGAAGACAGATGTAAAGAACTCGTTTAATTTCTCTGCAGTCTCCAAGTCCCCTTTTATCACCCCTTTCTCTCCCTCACCATCCAGCGGACCAACCATTTCCTTGGCAGGTTTCCTGCTTCTAACATATTTGAAGAAGCTTTTGTTATTCCCTTTTATGTTGCCTGCCATACGTTCCTCAAAGTCTTTCTTGGCCTCCCGTATCATCTTTTTACATTTCTTTTGCCACAGTTTGTGCTCCTGTTTATTTTCCTCATTAGGGCAAGACTTCCATTTACGGAAGGAAGCTTCCTTGCCTTTTATAGCCTCTTTAACTGTGCTTGTTAGCCATGCCGGCACCCTCCTGGACTTAGTCGAGCCCTTCCTCCTTTGTGGGATACACTCTCGCTGGGCCTCTATTACTGTTGTTTTAAACAGCCTCCATGCACTCTGGAGCAATTGGACTCTTTTTACCTTCCCTTTCAGCTTTTTTTTTAACTAATCTCCTCATTTTGGGAAAATCTGCCCTTCGGAAGTCAAGGGTTTTTGTGTCAGATTTGCTCGGCACTCTCCCCCAGACATGCATGGTGAAACAGATGTGATGTACCATGTCTCTTCAGGTCTCTATGTTGTACACGCAAACTGCAAACATATGTTTCTAGCCATGCATATCCTGCGTCGTACACGCATCAGAAGGGGAGATTGGCCCTGACTCCCTGCTGTGTCTACATGCTGTGCATGTCTTTGCTGATGCATCATAAAGCACAATGGGGAGGGGGAGACACTTAGCCTAATCTACCACCAGGGGTTCTTATGAGAACAAAACAAGTACAGTATGTGTTAGAAGAATACATGTGATCGGAGAGAAAGCTAAAGAAAATAATACAGTCAGCCATGAGACCCAGAAACGTTTTTCTTTCAAAAGTGAAAGCTGAGAGTCTCAGGAAATGAAACTTTACTAGATAAGCCTCTGCGCCCTATTTTAATGATGAACCAAACATATTTATTCATGAGAACTGTGTCAGTTCAAGTGTTCAGCACCTTGTAATGTTTAATTATCAAAATGTAACCACCTGTGAAATGGTATGCAACAACATTCAATAGAAAAGCTTTCTTCCAGTCTGTTTCAATCTCATTTAGTTTAGCAACTGAGTCAATTATCTGCTGTAAGAGGGTTGTTGTTGTTTTTTTGCCCCTGAATCTTAAGTGCCCTTAAGGGTAATTATTTCTAAACTTATCACTAAATTTTGAAAATCAGCCTTTTTGCTTTCAACAAGTAAAAACGTTGCCTTTTTTGCTGCTTAAACTGTGGATGAACTGCAGAAACAGAGTGCAGTTTTTATATTTTGGCAGAACTTCCAGTGCCAACAGTGAAATATTTTAAATAAAAACACAACATTATTATCCTCAAGTCTGTCATGTGTTGATGACAGTATAGGAGAGACCCTGATAGTTCTACTGAACAGTGGGAAAGCTATGTGCAAGGTAATACTAAATGGTGCACTAGCAAATATTGACAGAAATGCAAGCACATCACTATCAGTAGGAGGGATCAGGAGAGAGAAAGCTGTTTGTAGGAGAACATAAGAACATAAGAAGAGCCCTGCTGGATCAGGCCAAAGGCCCATCTAGTCCAGCTTCCTGTATCACACAGTGGCCCCACCAGATGCCTCAGGGAGCACACAAGACAACAAGATGCCTGTATCATGTTGCCACTCCCTTGCATCTGGCATACAGAGAAAACCTACTCCTCCAACCAGGAGGTTGCTTATCCCCATTATGGCTTGTAAGCTCTGATAGACTTTTCCTCCATAAATCTGTCCAATCCCCTTTTACAGGCATCCAGGAGCTCCAGCCATTCAGTTTTTCCATTTTCCAGAATGGGTCCAGGAAATCTGGGGACTGCTTGCTCTTGACTTTTGCTGTTGATGGTTTGGTTTTGCTCTGTGTTCCAATCATTACCCAAAGTATTAATTATATTATGTTAATTAACCTGTAGGGGAGTTGAGCTTCATGAACAGCTCTGATTTGATTTAGCACTTTATATCTTGCAGAGTTTTGCCTTGCATATCTTAATTTCCAATAACAAGGCTTATGATGATTATGAAACATCCATGTTTTGTCACTCTTCCAATTATATTGGGTGGCATCCGGACTAGTGCTTCCAGTGTCAGGGAGCTCCACAAACAGAAACTTTCTTTGAGAATGGAATGGAGCTGAAGAGGAAGGAAGCTTCTGTTTGCCGAAGAAGCTCCTGATGGTGGAAGTGCTAGTCAGGATGTCACCCACTGAACAGTTCTATGAGATATGAGAGATATGCAATAAGATCTATGAGATCTTCTGGACTCTGATCTTTCTGAAAGCATCTACTATCCCCAGCACTTGGACCATTTGCCAGCACACTCAGCTTTTTGGCTGTGGGGTGGGGGTAGCAGAGGTGGCAGAAGCAACAATAAAAGTAGCAGCAGAGGCGGATTCATGATCCTCCTTAAGGGCTAGGGGTATTTCCCCTGAGGATCACCACCCCATTGACTTATGATCTTTTTCTGGGGTGGCCGTGGGTCTCATCACTTTGGAGAGGAGCAGGGGTAAGGGCCCTCATTCAGTTTGCTGTGGCTCATGAGTAGGCTTACCAGTCCCGGAATCAAGGCGTGCATCGGCCTAGAGAGGACCCGAGCCGCTCCCAAGTGTGCACTGTGGCAGCCCAATGGTGGTCGCATCGTTGACCGGAAGTTCCAGAAGCCGCAACCCCATTGGGCTGCCACGGTGCACACTTGGGAGCAGCTCAGGTCCTCTCTAGGCCAATGCACGCCTCGATTCCGGGACTCAGGTAAGCCTACTCATGGGTCATGGGGGGGGGGGGTTGTAAGCATATTGTTAATAGGTGGAGTGTTAAGGATGGTACTGCACTGAGAGGTTACCCTGAGCCTTTCCTTTTTCCCAGGGAAGGGCTGGATACTGGTGGCAGTGGTGTTGCTGGAGGGGGTGCAGCAACAAGCTGTACATTGCCTTCACCACCAGAATGGCTTAGGGGTGAGTGGGAGGGGCTTCATTACACCGGTTTGCAAGGTGTGGTGCAGCGCTTTGCACCACTTACAGTGCCGCACCCCCTCCAGCAATGCCACTGACTGGTGGCAGTGATTTGAGCCGGTATCCTAGCCTGTTCCTTTCCCATTCCCTCTCGCTTACTCTCCTTGGACTTACACTAGCAAAATGGCCTCTGCAACTGCCCCCCTACAGGATGCAGCTGTAGCCACTTTTGCATCAGTGGCTGCTAGAACACTTCCAGTGGGGACTAAAAACATTCCTTTTCCAGTTGACCTTCCCACCTTAGTTTTAGTTTTGATATCGCTGTCCTATTTCTAGATGTTTTCATTATTATTATTGTTGGTGTTGCTATTATTATTATTATTATTATTATTGTTTGCTGCTGCTGCTGCTGCTGCTGCACTTTATGTGGTATTTTATGTTCTAGAATTTTTATGCTTTTTATATTGTTTTATGGCTTCTGTTTTGCCTTTTATAGCTTTTACCTTTTTATATTTGTATTTTAATGTATATTGCAAGCCTCCCTGGGTGCCCTGTTGTCGGGGTGGGGGGAGTGTGGGGTATAAATCTTTAAAATGAATAAATGACAAACAAATGAGTAGTTATATTTCTTGCAACATCAGCCAAGGGGAGAAGAAGGTGGAGTAAGAGGATTCCTGTATCCAGCAGAAAACATGGAGATGGTGATAATCATGCTTTGGCCCTAGTTTGGGAGCATCCTCAGCTGTTGTTGGGAATTTTCCAGCACCACTTGCAACTTATGCAATCATAGGGCATGTTTGCGGTTTCAAATGTACAGTAATTACAGAGGAAAGATGGAGAGCATTACAAATGGAAGCCTGTTCACATGCTTTGCGCCAACAAGTGTGCCTGTCTTCTTCCCTGGGCCTCCTTGAACCTGTCCACCAAACACCTACTACCCCTCCAACACAGCAGGCAACACGTCTTTCTTGATCCTCCTAGCTTGATACCTGCAGTCCAAGGCTAGGTTGCAGAGCCATCTGGAGGCCACTTTGACCTCCATGCCATGAGAGGGAGAACTCTATCAGCTCGGACAAGAGGAGGAGATGGACCAGGTGCCTGGAATGAGGTTATGTAGGCAGATGACTCCTTGGCCTGAGCCTGTATCACTGCAGCAGGATTGTATTGAGAAATCTACGAGGATTTTCCTTCAAAAAGAGAGGATGTCTTTGCTAATGAGCATCCCTGCCCAATTCGGACACAACTCACTCAATGTTGGCAAAAAAATAGAAATGTTTCAAGGTAGTTAATACAAAACTTCAGCATTTACTGATTTAGAATGTTGCAGGCACCTCACATAAATGATCTCAGAAATATTTACAACAATTCTGTAAGATAGAACAGTATGATTATTACCATATTGCAAATAAAGGATTGAGGCTGAAAGTGGCTTGCCTAAAGCCGGCCTCACACCGCAGGCGTCTTGCTTCGTCGCGTCCCAGAGTAGATTCTGATTGGCCCGAGGCATTGCTCTGCATCCCGCCCCCACAACGCCAAACATGGCCTCTCATTGGCCGAAGCTCGATTTGTTCAACTTGGAACGCACCAGAAGGGCCTTCGGCCAATGAGAGGCCACGTTCGGTGTTGTGGGGGTGGGACATGGAGCAATGCCTCGGGCCAATCAGAATAGACTCTGGGACGCGACAAAGCGAGACGTATGCGGTCTGATACAGCTTTAAGGTCATTTACAGTGCAATCCTGTGTGCAGCTGCTGGCTGCTCCACTACACTGGAGTGTTGTAAACGTACCATAAGGCATGTTTTCGACACCCAGAGAGAGGACATCGTTGGTGGACACAGGTAAGTCCTGCGCAGGTGGCATAGGGAGGGCAAAACGGGGCAGAACAGGAGGGGTGATTGGGTGGCCAGGCCTGGGAGGGGGGAGGGATCCTCAGTGGCATGCTCTGCCGAATCGTATCCCGTCCTGGGCCTGCTGAGCCCTACACAGGCTCCTCAGATTACCACTGGCCATTTTGCCAGCACACATCCAAGGAGACCCATAGGGGCAGCTGGGGCATTACCCGGGGGAAAGGGATGAACGTCCCTTTCCTCTGAGGAGGCCTCCAGCTGCACCAGCACTGGCCCGATCCTGCCCAGGATCCTGATTTTGCACGCTGCAGTGAGTCTGGACAGGATTGGGCTGTTAGTAAGTTCATAGAAGGGTAAAATTTCAACCAGAGACTTTCTGGGTTGCAGCTCAACCTCCACCATTGCACTACACCACACTGATAGTCCAATCCTATCCCCCACCATGCTATAGGATACAGCCATGCCACAAAGATGCACGCTGTATGCTATGGGGGGGGGGAGGCAATCTGAAGGCAAACGGGAGGTAAAATATTTGTACTTACCTCCCCATAAGCGTACAGGTTGCCTATGGGTCTCCTCAGACATACGCTAGCTGTTTTGATAGTGTATGTCCAAGGAGAGAAAAGGGGTGGGGAGGTGGGAGAGGATAAGATCTAGTGTGCATGACTACCGCCGGATCCACCCCCTTCCTCTGCCTCTGTGCCCCCAGTTCCTCCCCCAACATGCCCCGTTACTCCCCTTCCCCACCCACTCCTTGTGCCAGCTTACCTGCACCAAAGCAGGTTGCCACCTGCAGCAGTGGGTCGCCGATACTGCTACCCCTTTGCGTCAGCGGCTCAAAACTGGCTGCCAGCGGCATGCTCCGCACATTGTCAGCAGCAGAATTACAGCAGTGGGACACTGTCCCGCTGCTGTTGTCAATCGCATGATAGGATTGGACCATAAGCCTCTTCAACCAAAGGGAGGAGGCAGGTTCATATGTCTCAAGCTGTTCATAGGATCTTCATTTTACTCCCCCTGATAGCTTCAGTGTTAATGACTCTGCGTCTGTGGCATCTGTTTGCACTGTTACTGTATGACTTAACATCACCTACTATCAAGAGCTGACAGGTCACAACTCAGGGATCTGCCATGTAGATCTCCAAGCTGTAACCTGCTGCTAACCCTGCTCATATCCCATCTGTGCAACCCGTCAACAACCCGTCTGTGCCCCCCCCCCACAATTCATGCTAATGAAAAGGCCAAGGCTAATCCACACATGGGACATGCTGAACTGAACAAAGGATGTTACCTAACCTTTTGTATGCAGCAAGAAATGCGTAGTTGCTCTGAACCATAGACCTGTCCTCATTGCCTATTTTTTTGTACCAGCTCCTATAGGGTGTTAGCCTGAGATCTACCGTACTTCAGGTTCTTTCCATAGCAACTGTATGCAAGACTCTGAAGGATGTGATCCTAAGCATACCTACTTGTAAGTAAGGCCGAGACATCAGTCAGACTTACTTCCAAGCAAATGATGGGGCAGCCAGCAAATGTCCAACTGTACAATATTGCAAACGACGACAATAGCAATTTGAATGCTAAGCCTGTGCTAATCTGAGACAAAAGCCTGTTTCTTGGAGATGTTTTTATAATTATCAGCAGGGTTAATCTAAAGCTGGAGAAAGAGCTTGCAGGTAATGAAGGGCTCCTCACTTGCCAATACCATGGTTGCAGAAGTGCATGGAATTCATCATTTACTGGGAGTGCAATGTCCCTAAGAACGGGCTTGAAATAGTGTTCCATTGGGTGTGCTTGATCACCTTGGAATTTCTTGCCTGGATAAATAAACTGGAGGGGATGCAAGTGCTCAATCAGGAAAGGGATCCTGCAATAACCTTGAACATTCCTGATTGTGAAAGGGATGACACGTTAACCCCTTCCATACAGAGTAGTAATCAGTCATAAGATAAAAGCAGGAGAGTCTAGAGAGCATCATGGCAGGGATGTGCACAGATTTACACCCCAATAACTCAAAGAAATGAACTCTGCGCAGACCACAAGGTCAAAACTAAAAACAATCACAATCATCAGTCAGTCTCAAATGGAAAAAAAATCATTTGTTGAGCCTAAATGAGTTTGACCCTAACTGAAAACAGAACCTGTCTGTTAATCCACCCCAAGATAAAATTTCCTTGCCTTTTTACGGAAATGTGTCTCACGTAACATCCTGTCAACATCATCTCAGATTCTCAGAGGAAGGGGGGAAATACCCCCCAAATACAGCAGAGGAGCAACCCCCCCACCCCCATTTTAACAGAAGGAACGTCTTTTTGGATTGCCTGGCTATTAGAAAATACTATCTGTCAACGTTTCACAAAATCAAGGAGTAGTTTTTGATGCTTCCAAAGTGGGTGGAATGGGCTGAAAGGCACCTGCAATCATGCAGATAGAATAAGCCACTGGTGAGTCCCCAACTCCCCCCAAGTTCCACTTGTCCTGTTCACATTTATGCTGTGTTCTTTGCAAACTAGGAATAATTTCCTTCTGTCTCTCCCCATGGATGCAATGCTCATCAGTTGCTAATGCGGGAGCAGCCTGATGGGCCTGGTTGCCAAGGCAACTGTGGGGTATCATGCCTCATGCAGTGAGGCCCTGCTTCAGGATGGGGCTTCATATAGGCCTTGACAACAAACACCATGATATCAGCCAAATAAATCTAGAGGCTCCAAGAGCTGCAGATCAGGGCCCATGAGAGGGGGAGGGGTAAAGAGGAGGTAAATTGTACCCAGGCCCAGGGTCCAAAAGGGGGCCCAGGAGCCAAAGGAGGGGCCCCAGAACATTCCTGGGATCTCAGCTGGCCTCATGGAGAGTGAAAGACGGTGGCAGGGCCAGGTCTACCAGGTCTCTTATTAATTGGGAAGCCTGGTAGACCTGGGCTCCGAAGACTTTTCCAGCTATTGCTGACCTCCTCCCACCTGTTTTTCTCCCACCCCCATTGAGAAGGGCCCCCAAAGAAACTTTGTACACCCTCTCAGAGGCCCTGCTGCAGATGTATCCAGAAGTGGAAGCTGGAGGAGTCAAGTGAAAGAAGTTGGATGATGAATAACGACGTGAACCTCAGGAGAAGGTGTAGCTGAGAGGGACCGGGGGGAGTGGAGCTCCTGGACTTTAACAGCAGGAGTAGTGACATTATCAGCAGGGTACTCAGCTGCTGCCTTTGAAACTTTTTTTAAAACAACCTTAGCCATCAGGCTCAGCAGGAAGCAAACTGAGAAATGTGCCTAAGGACATCTGTGAATGTCTTGTCCGTTCTCCTTCCTAATGCCTGCCTGAGAGACAATATGTAATTTAAGTTACATTCCGACTACACTCCTATGCAAATGTAATAACTCCTACTGGACACAGTGAGACTCACTTCTGAGTAAACGTGCATAGGCTAACACTGTAATATACCTAATTTATTTGGGATTTTATACACACACACACACACACACACACACACACACACACACACACACACATTTGTTGTATGCTATTGCAACCCACTCCAAGAGTTTGGGATGAAATGAGCTAGCTCTTTAAATGTATAATAAGTTTCAAAGTAGGAATAAATGGCAGGAGATAAAAATACTTTAATGAATACATTTAAAGTTGGTTAGTTAGTTATTTTTGTATAGCCATAGTGGGGTGTTGTTCAGGGGGTGTGGCTAAGGGGATGTCATGACAAGCTCCTGCACATCAATGTTTATGACTACACAACTGCTCAGGAGGAACTAGACTGATCCCAGTGAAGTAATGTCCCCACAACAGGGCTATTCCCTGCATCATTGGCACCCACCAATACGTCAAAGACCATATCACGTTTCCTCTCAACTGCTCTAAGAAGTCTCTCCACTCCTATCCCTGGCTGGCACCATTCACAAATCAGAAAACAGGGTCCTGAAATGGATTCCTACTTAATGGAAACATTGTGCTAGGATTCCTCCGCAACTTGGCAGCCATGGCACTTACATTGATTCAGAGTCAGGAAACAAGCAGAGGCGGAATTGCCTTCTCCTAGAGACTCCTATATTTTGGCCACCTAATGCGAAAAGAGGACTCTCTGGAGAAGACTCTGATGCTGGGAAAGATTGAAGGCAAAAGGAGAAGGGGAAGGCCAAGGATGAGATGGTTAGACACGAACATGAAAATGAGCGAACTCAGGAAGATAGTGGAGGACAGGAAGGCCTGGCGGGATATGGTTCATGGGATCACGAAGGATCGGACACGACTTAATGACTGAACAACAACAACAACAACAACAGAGACTACCTGGGCAGGGGCATGTGCTTGCTTGGATTTGGAGACCAAATGTCACTAGCCCTGTAGCATTATGGTTGTCACCTTGGGTGCAGAGTTGGTAATCTTACCCCTCTTATTCAGTCATTCAGGCAATTTGGTAAACAAAGCTAACTTGATCTAGCTCTCCTGGGGGATTAAAGTGGAAATCAATGCAACAATCACACTTTGTCCTAGTTCAGCTCTATGTACTATGCTTTGGGCTGCTGCATGGGTAGAATTGGCAAGCTCAGCTCATGGCATAGACAGGACTCATCACCCAGGAGGAGCCAACAGTATTAATACAGGATAGAGAGACCTCAGAATCTTCTGACAGGCAAAGTTGTCCCACTTTTCCACAGGAAGCTACCCCAACAATGGAAGAATGGGACGTAGAGAACCTGAGGCTTTGGGAAAAAAATTGGAGGGAGTCTGGAAAGTCTGTCCAAATAGTGCTAAGAATGTACGAATTGCCTTGTTAGGTCAGATCAATGGTCTCCTAATCCAACACACTCTCTCTGGCCATGACCAGCCAAATGCCCCCAAAAGCTCTTAAGTAGGACATCATCATGCCTTGTCAGTTCTTCTCTGATGTTCCCTTCAGCATCTGGAAAGCATAGATATACCGTACTCTGTTTGAATATGGATATTCCATTTTTAGTTACCATGGCTAATATAGATAGATCTGACCTCCATGAATCTGCAGGTGGTTTTTTTTTTTTAATAGTCACCTGTGGCAATGAATTCTGTACGTAAGGCTGAATTCTGCAAATAAGGCTCTGTAAGTAACACTTGATATGACCATCATCACACTGCACGTTTCTCTGTCACTCCGCTTCACTGGCTACTGGTGGGGAAATATGAAGTGTAGTAGTGATGTCACATAATGTGTTCTGTAGTACTAAACATCACTGTAGAGAATGAGACGCAAGACGTCTGGTTTTGGTGGCAGCCATGTATCATCATCCATAATGTATAATTCCGGAATTTCCTGCCTTCATTATCCATAGCATGAAGAAATTCTTTATTTTGCCTATTCTGAATCTACCTCAGATCAATTTGATTGGACAAAAAGTCCATGTTAAAAAAAGAAAGAAAGTGAAGATAATTCTTCTCTGTATTGCCCTCTCCACACTATTCATCATTTCTGTCTAGCCACCTTTTTTCTAACCTAAAAAGCACTAACCTCTTCAGCCTTTCTTTGTGATGAAGAGATGCATTTAATTCCCTTTTTCTGTACCCTCTCCAGAACTGTTATATATTTTGTTGAGATGATCAAAATTGCACACGCTGATAGATTCATTGGTGTGCATCATGGCATTATGATACATGACATTTCATTTTCAGTTCCTTTCCTAATAACTTTTAACAGTATTTTTTTTAACTCATGCACCCTTCAGCACACTGAGCAGACATGTTCAGTGAATTTGCACTAGGACCCCAAGAACTGTTTTCTGGCATCCATCAGTGTATATGTGAAATGCCATTTTTTGGGTTGCCTTACAGCATAATCCTGTGCAGGTCGGGACCAGTGGAACTATTAATCCACCGGTGCTGGGTGCCATAAGGCACGTTTTCAACGCCCAGAGAATAAGCGGTGCTGGCAGCAAAGCCGGGGCTGCTCACTCGTGCCAGACACAGGCCACCAGAGGACACAGGTAAGAACTGCGCTGGGTGGGGGTGGGGTGGGGTGGGCAGAATGGGGTGGAATGGGGGAGGGGTTGGGTGGCCGGGCCCGGGAAGGGGGAGAGATTCTCAGCAGCCCACTCCAACAAATTCTATCCCTCTTCCCGGACCTGGCCGGCGTTACATGGGCCTCCTGGACTTGCACCGGCCATTTTGCCGGCGCACATCCAAGGAGACCCATTAGGGTGGCTGGGCCGTTACTCAGGGTTAAGGGACGAATGTGCCTTTACCCCAAGGAGGCCTGCGCCGATGCTGACCCAATCCTGGATCCTGGATAGGATGTTTTTGCATGCTGTGGTGGTCCTAGGCAGGATTGTTCTACATTTACATTGGATCTTATCAGATTCTTGGGAGTGAACCACATGAACCACATGAATGTGCCTGGCCCTTTAATGGATGCATAGGTGAGGGCATTTCAGCAGGTACAGCTGCTTTAGCTGCTCCATCAGCACTTGCAGCTGCCAAGATTCTGTCTTGTACACAACCCTTAAGGCCCTAATGCTGGAAGGATGGAAGAAGAACCACCCCTGCCTTAGAAGAAGCCATGCTCATTCTTCCAAGCCTTGTTCTACATGCTTCACCATCTGCACTTTAATAATTCCTCCCATCAATTCACTTGGGGCAAATATTAGGCTGAGAGATTTGTAACATCCGAAGTCTCCCCCGCTCCACCCCAACAGATTCTTCTAAAAACCAATGTTACATTAGGTATGATTAGCTTTAAAAGATTAACATTATTACATTTGAGTTCTGTAAGAACTCTTGAGCAAATATGACCTGACCACCCAGCCCTGGTGACTCGTTACTTTCTAATTTGGCAAATTTAATCAGCGTCGTCATCTATTGTCACCATGGTGGGATATGATTTTTCAGGTACACTGCTAAAAAATAAATGGTGCTTAATATGTGTGTTCTCCTACATTTTAGATACTACATGTCTGTTGTTTCCTGACAACAACTATGATTCAGAGCATCATAGCTCTGACATCACAAAATATAATGATGCCCTGTTTTATAGCATAAGTGAAGCCAGGTCTATGCATGTTTAATCTGAGGCTAGCCCCTCTATGTTTAAGGGAGCTTACATACAAGTAAGTGTGCACGGGATTGTAGGTATAGCACAAGCCTATATTGGTTTTAAAAAAGGTGCTCATCCCCATTTCAAAGCCGAAGAGCCAGCGTTGTCCGAAGATGCCTCCGTGGTCATGTGGCCGGCATGACTCTCCTTGCCGCAGCGCATAGCATGCGGCTGGAACACGGAGCGCTGTTTACCTTCCCGCAAGCGGTACCTATTTATCTACTCGCATTAACATGCTTTGGAACTGCTAGGTTGGCAGGAGCTGGCCAAGCAATGAGAGCTCACCCCGTCGCGGATTCGACCTTTCGATCGACAGCTCATGGTTCAGCGGTTTAACCCATTGTGGAAATCCCATTGTGTTTAATGGGCTTTACTCCCAGTAAAGTGGTTATAGGATTGTAGCCTCAAACCCCCATTTCAAATCAACATGTTCTATAGGAAACTGATGGAAAAGAGGTACCGTATTTGTGACAAAGAATTTGGCATTGTCATCTGTCTGCCCTATCTTGTAAACATGTGCTCCAGGCTCTTGCAGAGGGACCATCTAATTGGTTCTTGAATTCTGGGACAAATAATTTGGGGGGATGACTCTTTTCCAGCCCCATTACTTGAAAAAAGGAAAGAGAAAAAATAGAGCCTCTGTAAAAGTTTTTTAGACTAAAAAAATAGAGCCTCTGTGCTTGAGGGAAGAAAGGCTCTTGAGTTTGGTCAAAAATGGATGCACTGCACCAATACCCATGCTGGGAATGGAAAGGGGCACATTCTGTCTCTCCTAGACCCTTCTCTCAACAAACAAGTGCTCTCTCTCTCTCTCTCTCTCTCTCTCTCTCTCTCTCTCTCTCTCTCTCACACACACACACACACACACACACACCCTCCACCCCCAGTTTCGACCTTGATTGCTCAAGACAAAGGCTGTGGGGAGGTGGGAGGAGAGAGGCTGCTCTCTTGTTAAGACACAAAGGGATTAGCCCCTAGTGCGTTAATGGCACACACTCCATGGCTGGCTTGGCACGAACTTTGGCACTACAATCCAACACAGCAGGGGCTTCAGTGCTTGGCAGGGGAGGGGATGTCTGAAGCAGGAACTATGATGTGATGCCAACACGAGGGTTGCTCTATGAATAACATCCCATTTTTCACTTGGGATCGGATGATTTCAGCCAGTCTTAGGGTAGGCTCATTAGATCCATCACCACCTTATATATGTACTTTTGCCAGTGTACTGCAACTGCTATTTCAGTCCTGCCTTCACAGCTCTGCATCTGTTTCTGCTTCTTAATTCTGGTCTTCATTACCCTCTACTATCCTAGCTGTCAGTCTTCACGGAATGAAAAGAACAGACTAAATCATAGTTATGACGGAAAGTATCTGATTAGCTGGGACATTTCTGATGTCACAAATAGTGGCATAATCAGATTTGCACAGCACTTTTCTTGCATTCAGGGGTGAAATGGCTGTGGATGCTGATTTTTTCACATTATGCAGAAGTGATGATGCAGGAGTGATTTTTTTTTAATGGGCCAAAAGAAAACCCATGCCAAGCAGCTAAGAATTTTCACTAAAATGTAAATGGCATTTACTAAGCTCAAAATCGCTATTTGGAATCGACACAGTTTCCACTGGAAACTCCCTACTGTATATCCAGAATATTTATCACTTATTTAATTTATTGTATTGATGTATAAACTGCTTTTCAAAATACATTTTCACACAAACTGGTGAACAGGATTAATAAAGCCCATTTCTTCTGGGTCCACATTTAACTCATGTTGCGTATATAACCCCCTGGGCAGAAATTGTTAAAAATGTATAACGTAAGACACAAAATGCAGTGTTTTCAAAGAGAAAGATTGGCCCCAAAAATTCTGCAGCACAAAATTCCAGTACCATACAACAGTAAAATCTAAGCCCACTAGGAGTGCAATGGGATAAACAAGCTTTCAGAGAGTGCTTGAAGGCAACCTAAGAGACCTCCTCCAGCAGTGCATTCCATAGCCATGGTGCCACTACAGAGAAGGCCCTGATGTAAGGACTATGGTGTAAGGTAGGGCACAGAAGGAGCTTCTTCAAACATCACTTTCTATTTTAAGATGATAATGAAAAACTACCTGAACCCCAAGGCTGGGTGGTTGGGGACTAGCATACTAGTATCATGCTACTGAAGGCAGGAAAGGACAGTGAAGGTCAGACAGCAAATGCAAGTGAGTAACACTATTTACTTTGGGTGGGTGATACAAGTCTCTCAGAGACTGCAAAGGGACCTACCTTTCTGTTATACATTAGCAGCCTGCATTGATGCTACACTAGCAATCACATTGGATAGAAATGAACTTAAAAACAACATTATAATGGAGAGCAAAATGTATCCAGCCCTACTCACTACTTTATCATCACATATATACAATGGGCTAAGATACTCAGGGGGATAAAACAAGTGTAGAAGAAGAAGAGAATAAAGGAGAATGAAAAGACTGTGGCCTGAAAATGTTCTCTAAATATAGGGCAAGTAGTACGAAGCATGAGGGAAATTGACCCTTTGCGTAGGGTAGGGACCAGAGAGTGTTTATACTAGGGATGGAACTGAAACTGGTTTTTCTCTTTCATGTGCATGACAGGCAATGTGAAATGATGATAACATGGGGAACAATGTCAGGAAAATAACAGTGGTAGTGGAAGGGGGGGGGGAGGAAGAAGCAAGAAGAACGATGAACAAGCTTGTTTCCTATGGATGCCCAAATCAGATGGGGAGAATCTAAGAAAAGGAACTTTTGGGTCTGTATATGTCTGTATATGTTGACTGAAAAAAATCCCGTGTACCCTCTCCAGGTGAATGGTCCCTGGTTCTGTCACAGGTTTGATCTCCAGTCCCAGATCCATTGTGGCAAACCATCTTGGCTGCCTCATGGAAGCAGAAGCCTTTGTCCTTATCCCACACTGCAGGAACAGTGCCTCAACCTAGGCTTACCAGATCCATACCGGGACAGAGTGCTAGATCTTTAGGAGAAGGAATGTGAGCAGGTGTAGCTTGTTAAACCCTTAGAGCACAATCCTAGGTATGTCTACTCAGAAGCAAGCCCCATTGAACACATCACATAACAATTCAAAGTCCTGGTTTTGACCTTTAAAGCCCTATACGGCTTGGGGCCAGGATATTTGAGAGACCGCCTACTTTCTATATAGTCCGGCTCGTCTCCTTAGGTCATCAGAGAAGGCCCCTCCCCTTTGCGGGTACCGTCGCCCAGGGAGGTACAAGGGACGGCGGCCAGAAATAGGGCCTTCTCAGTAGTGGCACCAACCTTATGGAACTCCCTCCCTTTTGATTTACGAACTGCTCCCTCCTTGGACACTTTCCGGCGAGGCCTAAAAACCTCCCTGTTCAAAGAAGCCTTCTGAGCCCTGCCTTTTTTTTTTTTTTAACATCTTGCTGGTACAGGTGGGACGCTGCTGTTTTTTATGCTCTTGTTTTAACTGTAATAATGATCTTTTAAAATCAATTTTTAGATGTTTTATTCGTTTTGTCAACTGTTTTGTACTGTTTTAAAATGTGACTTTTGTATTGTACTTTTTTGTATTGTATTTTCTTTTCTGTTGTAAGCCACCTTGGGTCCCTTTGGGGAGAAAGGCGGGATAAAAATACTGTAAATAAATAAATAAATTCAACACATTGAACACAATGGGGCTCGCTTCTGAGTAGACATGCCTAGGTTTGTGCTCTAAGAGTTTAACAAGCTACACCTGCCCACAAGCTACACCTGCCCACATTCCTTCTCCCAAAGGTCTAGGCCAGGGGTGCACAACATACGGCCCGCGGGCCGCATGCGGCCCGCCTGATCATTTCCCGCGGCCCGCAAGGACATCCGGGAGCGGGCACTCTCCGAGTGGGCAGTCTCCAGCGGCGCTGCTCCACTCGGCGGGCGGCCGCGGGCGGCCGCACGCGATGGACGCTCCGGCACTTTCTCCGGCTCCGAGGCCGGGGGAGAGGGCCTCAGCTAGGCCTTCTCCCCCCGGCCTCGGAGCCGGAGAAAGCCCCGGAGCGTCCACCACGACCGGCGGCCGGGGCTTTCTGAACGCAGCCGACTGCGTCGCCTGTATTTATACTTTTTTCTGCACATGCGCAGACGTTCGAAACGTTCTGCGCATGTGCAGAAAAAAGTATAAATACAGGCGACGCAGTCGGCCGCGTTCAGAAAGCCCCGGCCGCCGGTCGTGGTGGACGCTCCGGGGCTTTCTCCGGCTCCGGGGGGGGGGGGGGAAGAAGGCCTAGCTGAGGCCCTCTCCCCCGGCCTCGGAGCCGGAGAAAGCGCCGGAGCGTCCATCGCGCGCGGCCGCCCGCCGACTGGAGCGAGACTGCCCACTCGGAGAGTGCCCGCTCCCGGATTTCTTCGCGGGCCACCCGGCTCCGAGGCCTCAGCGAGGCCTTCTCCCCCGGCCTCGGAGCCAAGCCCTGGAGCGTCCACCGTGCGCGGCCGCCCACCGAGTGGAGCAGTGCCGCTGGAGGGTGCCGCTGATCGTGGTGGACGCTCCGGGGCTTTCTCCGGCTCCGAGGCCGGGGGAGAAGGCCTCGCTGAGGCCTCGGAGCCGGAGAAAGCCGGGTCGCCCCCCCTCCCTGGAGCGGAATGAGCCGTTCGTTGCGTTTGCTGCCCAATATGCCCAAGGGAGGCTGGGCTCTGCTATGCAGCCCTGCACTCCATGTTCAATTGCAACCAGAACAAGCCCAGTATTTTCTGGTCTAAATGTCCAACTGTACGTCTCTCTTGCTTCAGCTTTGCACATATTTTTCACGTCTTTTTAATTTTAAGTGGGGCATGGCTGGTGGGGAGGGGGGGTTCTGCTTGCAAAGGAATCAGGCTTGTGATTTTTGTAATGTGCTGCTTTTAGTAACTACTGTCCTTTGAGTTTGAACCTGATTTCTGGCTTGCAAAGTGCGTTGTGCTTTTTAATTTTAAGTGGGGCATGGCTGGTGGGGAGGGGGGTTTCTGCTTGCAAAGGAATCAGGCTTGTGATTTTTGTAATGTGCTGCTTTTAGTAACTACTGTCCTTTGAGTTTGAACCTGATTTCTGGCTTGCAAAGTGCGTTGTGCTTTTTAATTTTAAGTGGGGCATGGCTGGTGGGGCGGGGGGGGGGGGTTTGCTTGCAAAGGAATCAGGCTTGTGATTTTTGTAATGTGCTGCTTTTTGTAACTGTACTGTCCTTTGAGTTTGAACCTGATTTCTGGCTTGCAAAGTGCATTGTGCTTTTTAATTTTAAGTGGGGCATGGCTGGTGGGGAGGGGGGGGTTTGCTTGCAAAGGAATTAGGCTTGTGATTTTTGTAATGTGCTGCTTTTTGTAACTGTACTGTCCTTTGAGTTTGAACCTGATTTCTGGCTTGCAAAGTGCATTGTGCTTTTTAATTTTAAGTGGGGCATGGCTGGTGGGGAGGGGGGGTTCTGCTTGCAAAGGAATCAGGCTTGTGATTTTTGTTATGTGCTGCTTTTTGTAACTACTGTCCTTTGAGTTTGAACCTGATTTCTGGCTGGCAAAGTGCATTGTGCTTTTTAATTTTAAGTGGGGCATGGCTGGTGGGGATGGTTTTTTTTGCTTGCAAAGGAATCAGGCTTGTGATTTTTGTAATGTGCTGCTTTTTGTAACTGTACTGTCCTTTGAGTTTGAACCTGATAAAAAAGATAATTTTTAAAAATTCTTTTCGTGATATTTTCCGGCCCATGGACACGCCCCCTGTGATGTCACTTCCTGAGGAAGTGGCATCACGGTTCCTGGACACGCCCCCTGTGATGTCACTTCCTGAGGAAGTGGCATCACGGTTCCTGGACACGCCCCCCCCGTGCGGCCCCAGAGAAGTTTGGCCTGTTCATTTCGGCCCACACCTATTTCCAAGTTGTGCACCCCTGGTCTAGGCAGTGGTGTCGCTGGAGGTGGGGCGGAACACTACATTCTGCACTGCACTGACCTCCGTTACTCACCGGCACGAGGTAGCCCCGTCCCCATGCCTTCGGAGCCATTCAGTGGGGCGAAGGCAATGTGCAGGAGACTCCCTGTGCATTGCCTTCGCCCCACTGAATGACTCCGAAGGCGAGGGGACAGGGCTGCCTCGTGCCAGTGAGCAGAGGCGAAACCACCTCCGTTGGCGCCCGGAGCAAGGGGGGTTGGCGCCCGCCCCTATAATAAAATACTTTTTCCCTCAGTAACAGTCTGAGCATGCACAAAAAGAATGGTATAAATACCGTTCTCGCGCGGGCCTTCCTTAGAAGGCCCCGGGCAGCCAGCCGGGGAAGACGTCCCCGAGCCGGCTCTCCCGATTGAGGGGGCCGGTCGGACTCGAGTCTCCAAGTCCGACTCAGAGACTCGAGTCGGACTCAGAGACTCAAGTCTCCGAGTCCGACTCGGACTCGAGTCTGAGTCCGACTCGTGGGCGGGGCGCGGGCGGGGCGCCCTTCGGGAGATGGCGCCCGGAGCCGGTGCTCCGCTTGCTGTGCCCTAGTTTTGCCTCTTCCGGTGAGTAACGGAGGTCAGCACAGCGTGGAACTTAGCATTCCACCCCACCTCCAGCGACGCCACTGGGTCTCTAGGCACTCTGCCCCGGTTTGGATCTGGTTGAAGGGAGACAAGAAGCTGCAACCCAATGTTTTCCTTCTTGTGTTGCTAGCGTTCAAACCCTTCTCACCTCACAGCTACTGCGAGAGGAGTTTGGTGCTTTGCATGAGGCCTGCCTGTTTGCAAGTGGTTTCCCTGGGCCATTCAGATTCCATCAGGATCAAGAGCCAGTGTTGTGTAGCCCTCCAAAGGGCCAGCTATGCTTTCCCACAGCCTGCCTGTTGTCTGATAATGACGAGAGCACCGAGAGAGCAGCCAGCACAGCTGATGGGCAGCCTGTTAGTGAGCAAAGGCCCTGGCCAGCTCACTCCCAGCCAAGTACCCTGTGGTGAGCCTTTGCCCCAGCTGCAGGAGAGAGGAGTTGGGCTGTGTGGTTCTCAGGCTGGCAGCTGCCTGGGCTCCTGGGTCGCATTGTTTCCGACTGTGTATTTCATCTGTGCCCCAATTTGTCTTTGCTTTGCTACTGCTACACAAAATCAATAACTCAGGAGCCCAGCGGGATGCTTTACTGTCACTTTGCCAGGGACGAGGCCAGTGGAAGGAGGTCCTGCTGCTGCCTTCACACATCTGGGGCAGATGTGATGACCATTATGTCTCTGGCTGCTCACGCTTAGGCGCAGAGTCTGTCAGATTGCCACTGAATCCTTTTTAAATCAAAGACACAAAGAAGCCCCCAAAGCCATCAGAGCCAGGACAAGGCCTGTCACTGTGCCTGTCCTCCCAGCATGACACCGTTCCCAACTCTGATGCCCTCTGCTTGGGGGCTGATGATGAGTTCACACACCATGAAAGCAAAATTGCAGCAGTTGTTGGGGTGTACAGGCAGCTTCTCAACCTGTGAGATCTTAGTGTGAGTAAGGCCTGTTCAAACAGAACCCTTTGCAATCGCACTATTGACACAGCCCAGCTTGGAACGGAGGCACAAAGGGCACTATGGAGAGGCTGAGACTAACCCAAAGGACCCTGCTTGGGGCCTCCCATCACTGGAAGAATCCCAGGGAACCAAATAGCTATGTGGAAATTGTACGGCACTCACCACCCTCCCTGTGCTGTATACAAGCGCTGTTTGGCCCTTCTTTGCAGGGCCAGCCCAAGAACTCCTGATGCCAAGGGCTGCCTCCCCACCCAATGATGTGCCAGCCTCTGCTCTTTCCACTCTCCAATGTTCTCATTCAGCACTCCCCTCCCCTCCCCATTTTCTCCTCCTCTCTGCCCCCTTATCCTTTTCTAATCCAAGAAAGGAAAAGGGGGAGCCAGTGGCGTCAGTGGCGTCGCTCCGGTAGGGGCGGGGCCGTAAGTATCGCTCCGTCCTAGACCCTTTACCGAGCGAGCAGGAGGCGGCCCCGCCCCCTCACTGTCGGAGCCTTTCCCCTGCGGAGAAAGCAGCAGGCAAGAGACCCTGCCTGCTGCTTTCTCCGCAGGGGAAAGGCTCCGACAGTGAGGGGGCGGGGCCGCCTCCTGCTCGCTCGGTAAAGGGTCTAGGACGGAGCGATACTTACGGCCCCGCCCCTACCGGAGCGACGCCACTGAGTGGCGTTCCTGTGGTAGGGGCTCGACAGTAAGTCACGCCCCGACCGACTACATTCACGAACCGGAGCGAGGAGGCCCCGCCCCTCACCGTCGGAGCCATTCCGCGCAGTGAAGACGAACAGGCTGCCCATTCGGCTTCGCTGCGCGGAATGGCTCCGACGGCGAGGGGGCGGGGCCTCCTTGCTCCAGTTCGTGAACGCGGTAGTCGGTCAGGGCGCAACTTACTGTCGAGCCCCTACCGCAGGAACTCCACTGGGGGGAGCAGTGGAGGCAAGTAGGCTGACAGAGATGAGACCAACACACACACACACACACACAAAACACACACACACACACACCAATCTGCTGCCTGAGGCGACTGCTTCAGTTGGCCTCATGGGTGGGCCGGCCCTGCTTCATGGGCAGCAGTCAAAGGTACATAGCTGCTTAAACCACTCAACAGAGCACTAATGCCAAACAGAACCTTGTAGGCAAGCTTTAGGCTGCAATCCTATGCACATTTTCCTAGGAGTAAGCCTCATTGGACTCAATCAATAGGACTTACTTCTGAGTAGACATGCCAAGGATTGGGCTTTAAGGGCTGTACAAAAATGTATATATTTATATATTTCAATTGCAGAATCAGCTGAGATGCAAGCTCTGCAACCTATATCCAACAATGGATATTGATCTATTTGTATTGGTCTCCTCTCCTAAGGGAGGAAGCCCTAACCTCTACTGGACCATTTCCCAGAAACTGACATTCTAAAGACACATATTTAATAGACTCTTCTACCTCCTTACAGATTGGTTAATGTCTAGGGATCCATAACATCCCCCAGCTAGGTTTATTTGGTCTAATTATGTTCACAGCTAGAACAAAGGAAATCAGATTTACCCCTTAATTTGAGTTAGAATTTGTGTTTGTCAGGTCAGAGGTTCAGCTTCAGAAGTCTTTGGGACCTGACAAACAGTTCATATGCCCTTGGATGTGTGCCCATTTGTGGATCTGTTGAATCCATCTTGAGTCTTCCATGTGTTGAGCATGCAGTGAGATAGCGATGCAATGGGTCCAGGCTGGCTTGCCCCCATTTTTCAAAGCAAACTATTGTTGACCAACTATCAAGCATTTGTGATAGGGCAGTAAAATATCAAGTAGACATTGCAAAAAATCTGAATTTGTGCATGGAGTGGAACATTCATACAACTATTTGACTGTGCTCTCAAATTCAGCACAGGTATGTTCAACTCACTTATAACAGGCAGAGTTGCATGAAAAACGAATCTTCCATATGCTGCATTAGGTGGGGGTTGTTGTTTTTCTCAGCACTTTCTGGTTATCTGAAGAAGTTAATGCCTCTGAGCATGCACAGAGTCCTTCCTCACAACTGATCCAGCATGGCTAGCCCAATCTCATTTGTGATTAGAGGACTTCTTGATTAGAGGACATGGCTTTCAGGTAGGATTAGCCGTCACCATTTCACAAATTAAACACTGGGCAGAAACCAAACTCAAAGCAGGAAGGCTTATCAGGTTCAGCCCCTAGACATGCTTCCCTGGGAGCCCACATGAGTAGTATAGACTGTAATATAATCAGTGCTTCAGCAACAGCTAAGCTATATCAGAAAACAGAACACATGATATCATGATGCACAACCCATCTATCCAGAACATCCCATCCAGAACAGTTACACACATAGAATATTTTTTTTTTGCAATGTCTACAATCAAAGGGTGGAGGCATCTGTCTAGGGGGTGTAAACAATTGAGAATATACTGCCAGGGTGACTTGGGCTGCAGTCCTGTGCAAACGTATCTTGGAGTAAGCTCCACTGACTACAGTGAGACCTACTACTTCAAAGTAAACGTCCATCGGATTGCACTGTAGGGGTGCTAAAATCAAAGTAGACCTTGGAAAACCATTGGCCAAGTTTGGGCTCAAGAATTCAATAGGTCAGAACTAGTTCAGCAATAGTTGCTGTACAGGAGAGACAGAAGAGGGAATGTCTAATGTGCAGCTCACCAATAAAGGGATCTATTAAATTGCAGGGCAGGGATGGGATGATTGAGACTGAGAGGGGTATGCTTGTGTGAATGTGTGTGGCAAGCTGCATAGCCTCAACCATGTGGCTTGCTTGGACTCTAGCTGTCTGCAGTGTGGTGGAATGCCATGAAAATCCCCATTTCTGGGAATCTCAGGTGTTACTGAGAAACAAACAAAGAATTTCTAGACCTCACAGTTATGGAGGAGCATTTGAAAAATTGCAGGAAATGCTTTATAAAAACTTAGGAAGGTGGTCTGTGTGATCTTTACTACATACACACTTCCCAAATCTACACTACTGTATTTATATACAAATGGCTTCTAGAGAAAACTGAATTGACCCACAACCCCCATCAGAAGGAAGTGGAACTGGGGAAACTGGAATGCCCAACAAGCAAACACTGGTGGAAAGTGGCCTTCACCTCCACTCATGCATCCACACCATCTCCGATTAATCCAATAGAAATTATATATCCTTTTTAATCCGTTATTAATTATTAATCCGTTTCATTGATCCATTATTAATTATTAATTAATTATAATAATTATTAATCTGTTTCATTTTTAAAAATATTCCCCTTCTTATCTGCTATATGTTGGAGATGTGGGTACATGTCTGCAAACCTATTACATAGGATAATGGGATTGGAATTCCTGCGGTGGCTCCCTTTTGGGACGTCCTATGTGTTCAAATGTAACTTGGTGCTTGACGCTTCTCTAAAACATGCAGACATAAATGTTTAAAGTATGTGCAGCTGTTTGTATTTTTGTATTTTTAAATTGTGCTGTTAACCACCTTCAGGAAAGAGGCAGGAAACCATCATTTAAAACTAATAAAATAAATTTGGAGGCGTACCTATCTGACAGTCAACGGGAGTGGATGCTGTGTGCATTTTTGGTGGCAAAGATAATTGTAATAAGGCACTGAACTGATAGATGTATTAAGACATCAATCTCTCAGTTAGCCAGTGATCTCTCAAACATGGCAGCCTTTGAACAGACATCATATAAACAACAGATCATGTTGGATAAATATTTAAAGATATAGACTGCATCTGTTTCTATATATGTATAATAAAAGAAGACTGGTAGGGCACAAAGGCCATAATACTATTTGTATCCTGTCCAACTGTGTAACTTGTGAACCTCTTCCTCTCTTCCCCAAGTCCCCTCCTTCCCTATCTTTTTCCCTGCCTCAGTAACCACCACCCCCCATTTTGGTTTGCAGTTATTCTTTCCATATGTCTGAAATTGAAACATTTGAATAAAAGAATAAGTGTTTAAAAAAAACTAGTCTGTGTGGGGCTTCTAGTTCCCAGAGGTCAGGTCTACCTTCTATAAAGCTCTAATCGCCACCCCATAAATGCCCTTGAACCTCTTTATGCCTATTGTCCTCTATATCCCAGGTTCCCACCACCAAAATCTTCAAAATTATTTTAAAATGATATATTGTAAGTTTAAAAATGGAGATACTGCCATGGTGTTACATATAATTCAATACATAACGGTAATTCAATTAGTTTATTTATTTACATTATTTTTACCCCGCCTTTCTCCCTGAAGGGACCCAATCCTTGCAAAATGAAAGTTTCTCACCCAGAATGTGGATTTCAATGTGACAAAATCTAAAACCTACTACAGGCGAGATTCCTACTCTTGTGCCAGTATAACTAGCTTCAGCTACTACTACTGCAGTTTGGAGGGACATAAGTGGAACATCTTTGAAGGATATAAATGAGTTGTTTTATTGTGTCCACCAAAGCTACTTGATGGGGCTGTACTACTGGGAGAGAAGGACTGGAGCTGAAGATCGGGTTATGAAGAGGAGGAGAATTCTGGTCAGGCATTTCAAGAAGGTTGAGCTGATGCTCTGTTCCATAATGCAGAACCAAAAGGTTAATTAAAAGGAGACTGTCTGCGCAAATGCAGCATTTCTAGGAATTCACTGTACAGACCTGAAATGTTGTCACGCTCAGAGGAAACCAACTTTAGCAAAAAAAAAAAAAAAAAATGGGTGGGGGAGAGTGGTCTGTTAGCTAAAGTCCCTGGACTAGTTTATATGGATCAGAGGTCAAAACTAACTGGAGGCAAACAGGAAAATATTTCTACCCTACATAGAAAGACCAAGAAGCTGGCATGATTTCTACTGTCTCTTGTTGCTTCCATAACCTCCTGCCTTGTTGGTGAAGCTGGAGAAGTCATAGGGTTGGGGTCAGATCCCCACAGGCTGCAGATCCATTCTCAGCAGTAATGAATCCAACCCAGGACAGTTAATTACACCGTGTCTGGCACAGAAAGAGGACGTCACAGACCAGTTGGCATGTTTCAGTTGGGATTTTTATTCATGGAATCGTGCAATCACCCTGCTTCAGTGAGTGCCAGGGATCACTGTTGGTTTCAGACAGCATGGGGAGTTTTTCGTGAGATGGTGTGTTTATAAGAATAATATTGACAGTAAATTCAGGATAGGGTGAACTCTAAACCAACCCATTCCCAAACACTGCTTTTCAGATGGGCCAAAAGTTCCTTTACACGACAAAGGAGATTCTAACACCTCCTCCAGTGCCATTGTCAGTAAGCCCAGATCGAAAGTTCTAGTCTTCCTAAAGTCCTCCAGGGCTCATCATAGGATTATATGCCACCCATTTAACCTTTGAGAGAGATTTGACTCAATGGGGAAAAGGCTACTTCTTCACGAGCTACTAGTAGTCCTGCACTGTTGCTTCTCTCTTGGCTCCACTGCAGTGAAGCTACGTATATAGCCATTTTACAAAGTTGCGTTGTGTGGGCTTCCAGATCTGTTTGCTGTTTGGCAGTGTCTTAGACTCACCAGGGCCTTTCATATGGACATTCTGTGAGTGATTGTGTAATACAATCTTTCACTTTTGAACAATCCTGTGCCTCAAATTCTTGTCTATGTTAAACACTGGTGTTGACTGTGTTTGTAGTTTGCTTAAATTAGTTTAAGCAATTAGTTAGCCTCCAGGTTTGTAGTTTGCTTAAATCATTATCTCCCATTGGTTCATGTCCCTTTTGTTTTTCCCCTTTGGGTTAGAGTTCATGTGGGACAACCTCCTTTTTTTCTATTTTGTTTGTCCAGGCAATGGGCACACGTCCCCTCTGCCACCCACCTCTTCTCCTGCACACACAGCAGACTGCCCTGAGTATGAATTCAGTTCTGGTTCTGCTTGTGGGGCCAGGCAGGCTCCTACAAGAGTCGGAGGGAATACAAGGGAAGGAGGTATCACACAGTGACAGCCCAGTGGTGGGACATTAGGAGAGCAGGGGCAACAAGGTCATCGGTGGAAAAACAGAAACTATGCCAGGCGCAGAATCAGCAGAACTACACCTAGATCACCCTCACTCACAGGTGTGTAGATTTTCTCAGAATCATCAGCAGTGAGAAAGTTAATGGGATTCTCCCCACATTGCTATCATCATTGGGTTTCAGAATGAACTGCCTGCTGAAAGATGGAAGCGTCCGGTACAAACCCTTGTAGATGGGGGGAGAAAGCCCCACACCATAGCCCTTCCAGAGGAAACAGGATTGTTGCGGGGGAGGTCGGAGACCAAGGTGCATCATGCGTCACCTTGGTCGCCGTGAATGCCTGTTCAGTAATGACTCTCTGGGGATCACCAGGCCATCAGGGCAAGTTGGGGGTGCTGCGTGGCATATGCATCGCTCATTAGAAACTGCGTCGCATTTCCCTCTCTGTGGGGCTACTTGGCGCCCAAGAAGCGGGTCCCTGATCTTGCAGGTGGGATATTTGGGAGGTTCTACTACTGCTCCTTTTTCTGACAGCAGCAGCAGCAGCAGTCTGTTCGTTTACTCCTTGATAGCACTTATACACATAACATCGGCCCGCTGTACTCTGCTGCCCGAATCGGGGCCGCTGTCTCCCGGGGCGCAGTACCCTTGGGAGTGCATAGACTGTGAGGGGGGGACGGGACGACTGTTGCACGTGGGTAGCTTCTTCCCATTCACCCGAGGACCCCGAATTCACTGAAACTAAAGAGGAGCGGCGGCGACACCCCCAAAGTGTAGCCAAGGATCTTCCTTCCAATCCACACTGTCCCCCGCCCGAGGCTCCTTTGCGCCCCCGGCACGGCTCAGAACTCTGTCCCCCCGTTCGCTTTTGCGCCTCCGCACCTCGTCCTGCCTCCCCCTCTCTCCCACCCCCCGAAGAAGGCAGCAGCATCCCCAAGGCGGGCGCCCCAGACAGTACCTGGCTTGCCGCGGTTCCCGGAGCCTCCCGGGCTCATCTCAGGGCAAAGGTTCGAGGTCCTCCTCCTCCAGGGGCGACCTCTAGCTGCGATCTGCCCCGCCGGCTCTCTGCCTCTGCTGCTCTGCTCCACTCAAAAGTTTTGCCAGAGCGCTACTCGCTGTAGCCTCTGACCGGCTTTGGGGGAGGGATCGACAGGCTGGGTGGGGGCTGCTTGGGCGAGGGAGGCGAGACGGACAAGGACGAAGCCACTTCTGTCCCCTCCCCGACGCTGCAGGTGCGAGCAGGCAGTTACGGTAACGGAGGGACCCCCGGCGTTCCTCCTCCCCACCACGAGAGGTAAGCAGCCCAGTTGCTCTACAGGAGGAGGGTCCTCCTGCCCTTCCCCTCCTTCCGATCTAGAAGATTGCTCTTTGCTGCTGAAGCCCCCATCTGACGTTAAGGGGGAAGCGAGGCTCACACGATCTCGGCTCTCCTACCCCCCGCACCCCAAATTAGAGCGAACGAGTTGGGCGTCAGTTTGCAGACAGCCTACAGAAACTTCTGAGCTTGATGAGAACCAGGCTTCTTGACCATTTCATCTTCCGCCCTCTGCCAGAGAAGGCCCCACAGATTTACACAGGGGGTGTGTGGATCCTCTTTCTGGGATGTGTGTACTACTCGCTTTCACACGTGAATGACCTTGGAGAAAGGTCCCTCCCACTCCGGAGGGAAGACACGATCAAATTACATGTCGTCCTTTCAACTTGATAAATCAGAGGCTGATGATGGATATTGTTTTGTTGGTGAGGTTTAGAAGAGATTTGCTTCTCTACCAGACTTTTTGCACAGCACAAAGCCTATGCAAGTCTACTCAAAAGTAAGTCCTATTGTGTTCAATGGGGCCTACTTCCAGGATAGTGTGCATAGGATTGTAGCCAATGCTGAGTACAGGTGTCCAACAATTCGGGCAGACAACAGGCAGTTTGTTTGAGCCTATCTCAGCCCAGGGAGCATCCCAACTCTGCTTTAGAGGCTTTGTGGGCTCATTTTCCTTTAGTGTGACATGTAACAACCCATTAGTGTTGCCTGGGATTCAGAGCTGGAATTTCTGATGACTTCTCTCAGGAAAGAGTCCTACTGTGGAGATACAGCATCATTGTTTTTTGAAATATTTTATTACCAAGAAAATAGCTCTTCTCCATAAAAGATCAGCTGTAGTAGCTGTGAGTGCCTGTAACTCCTTTTGGGGTTTTTTTTTTCTTCCCCCCCCCCCCACTTTTCCATTTAGCATTGGTTCCATTTTTGGGGGAAGGGTGCCTCTTTCTTGAGATACACCTTACGAAAATATGCAACTGTTATTAAAATTAGCCTCTTTTGTTGGATCGTGATTGGAAGTTAACCAACATAACACTGATCCAGGAAATAACAGGCCAGTTAGCTTAATGTCACCCTGGCTGGGGGAAAAAAATTAACGTTAGAATTAGAAAATATATAGAAGAATAAGCTTTGCTGAGAAAGAATTAGCATGGCTTCTGCACAAGGAAGGTTTACTTCAACAGACCTTTTGGAGTCCTTTGAGAATGTCAACAAGCATATGAACAGGAGTGACCTGGCAGACATCTGCACTTGGACTTCCAAATTGTTCTTGATCAGCAGAAAGCAATAGAAGGAGTAGACCCTACAGGACTCTGATAACAAAAATTGGAAGGAGCCTTGGCCGAGTGGGACTTACTTCTAAATGAACATTACAAGAGGATCTTGGTCATGGGGAAGGACACTGCTGCTGCTAAATATAAAGTGATATGAGATGCTATGTGGAACTGCTGTGTAAATTTTGCTTCCAGCTGATTGCTTTAAGGCAGTGGTTCCCAAAGTGGGAGGCGCGGCTCCCAGGGGAGCTGCAGAAACCAGCTGGGGGAGACGCGGAGTGCCACGGAATCCTCTCGGAAAACAGTGCAGTGCCAATTGGCAGGCATCAACTTAATGTAATGGGGAGCCGCAGCCAATGGTTACCAATGGTCAAGGGAGCCGCAGGTTGAAAAGCTTTGGGAATCACTGCTTTAAGGTGTTAAAGGGCTTTAGTGGGGACGTAACTAAAACCCTCACTAAAGGCTTCTGCGTAAATGTAGCAATCAGGAGCTATAGGGCCTCTTATGGATCAGTGACTGGTTGAAGAGCAGGAAGCAGAGGATGAGAGTAAATGGACAGTTTTCACAATGAAGCAGGGAGCCTCCTCTCCCCGGGCCCTCAAGGATCTGTATCGGGACCAGAATGATTTAAATTACTTCTAATTTTTCTTGAATTGGGGGGGGGGGAAGTACTGAGATAGACAAATTTGCTGATGATACCAAATTATTCTGTCCAGGTGCCACGGGGGGGGGGCACCCTTACATGCTGTGGAGTTGTCCAAGGATTGTTCTCTAGTGGGCTGAGGTCTTTAAAGACTCACATTCAACACTAGGATACGTTCCAGAAGGGCATTGACCCAGGTCCAAACTTCCTGGCTCCTGAAGAGCCTTCCTGGCATGTTATCCTTTGCAGGTGGAAGAATCAAGCCGTACCAGGGATCTATAAGTGATATAAACAGAATGGGCAACTTCACTACCAAAGAGGGAATGTAAGTTGAAAAAGAAGCAACATAGAAGCTTTTGAAGAAATCTGTGTTCTTTGTGGAGTGTTTTTGGGATGATCTTACACAGGATGCATGCAGAAAATCCGTTACTCTGAGTGCTTTTTTGCCCAACCATGTAACTGAAGACAGAGAAGGAAAGGCACCTGGAACTGGTCCCAGTTCCTTTGATATGCCCAAACATGAATTCCAGGGGCCTCTATCCCAAGAATGTTTCTAGAAATGGAAAATTCAGGTACGGCCAAAATATGGTATATGTCCAAGAAAATCTTCAGGACTCCACCTGAGCCAAAGAGCTTCCTAACTATGCTGAGCTTTGCCTGATGGCTGTAGTAGGCGCCTCTTTCATCCCATCTGCCTCCCCCCCACCGCGATTCTTTCCCAGCAGTCCCTTCTAAAAGATGCTGCAGAGCAAACAACAGAGCCATCAGGACAAAAACGGTTCGTGCTAGTCTTTTCTAAATGTCTTGCTTGTAACAAAATACTTTAAAGAAATTTCACTGAGTCTCTCTCTGTGCCCTCGTTTTAGTAAGTGACCCTCAGTAATTGGATAGAGCGTTTACAATCGCAATCGCTCTCTAAACTGGCTATTGCAGATGAGCCTGTCAATAGAAAGAGAGCTTATCACATTAGCAGCAGAAATAGAGACCACAAATCCCTCCCATGCTGGGGGAGTTAGAGCAAGAGCCTTGGCAACAGCTCGGGAAATTTGGGCCTAGACCTGAGCTCTGGCCCCCAGCCAAAGGGAGCCTGGCTCTTCCTTTTTCAAAGCCTCGCTCACTGTGCTGCCCTTTCCCTGCCAGCCTCCAGGGAGAAACATGCATTTGCCGTGGTGCTAACTCAGCTGATACGCTCTTAGATACGGCGGCTCCATCACGGTAGCAAATGAGCCCTGAGTTGGGATTCAGAGACACCTGCCTCACTGCTGCTCAGAGAGGCAGCATGCAGGGGGAAAAGGTCTAGGGAGAAAGTTTTGCTTGCTGGAGGAGGATGGCAAAGGGCAGAGATGCCCAGAGAGTGATAATGCTTTCATGTGAGGACATATCTGAACAGCCTCAGAGTTACTCAGCTTCCCCTTGAGAGGAGCAGAGCCTTTAAAGAACATTGGGGACTGGGGGGGGGGGGATAATGCAATGGCATAGCACAGTGATTGTTGTGTTTTTGCGTGTGACTGTCTCTCTGTGTGAGTGTGTGGGACTAAGAACAGAGTTTTTGCACACAAGAGTTTTCTAAACAACAAGAGAATGCTATAGAAAAAATACCGTTCTGCTGGTTGGGATCTCCCTTGAAATCAGATGGATGCAGAGAACAGTAGATAACGTTAAATGACTTGTTTCAAAAGCTGTTTTTAGATATTACCGTATTGTCCCGAGTATAGGACGCTCCTGATTATAAGTCGCACCCTTAAAGTTTGGTGCTATTTTTTAAAGAATACATTTTTAACTTTTGTTAACTTAAATATACACATTAGTAGAACAGTACAGCTTTAGTACAGTTAAAGGCATAGGCACCCTGTCCCTTATTGAATCTGGGCACTCTAGTATTAGTAGCCTTCCCAGATCCAAAGGGGGACAGAGTGCCTACCTTTTAACCTTTGGAATTTGGGCAGGTGTAGCTTGTTGCACCCTTCCATGATGATGAGCTGCACCTGCCCAAATTTCAATGAACAGCACAATCCTATGCATATCTACTCAGAAGTAAGTCCCATTGCATTCAATGGGGCTTACTCCCAGGAAAGTGTGCATAGGATTGCAGCCTAAAGGTAGGCACTCTGTCCCCCTTTGGATATGGTAAGCCTATGCAGGAGCTCTTGCTCTCAACTTTCAAACTGTACTCTCAACTTTTAAACTGCAAGATCAATAAATATCTTAGTTTCCACAGAGTCCTGGGGTTGAAACTTTAACCCTTAAGCATTTTTTCAAATGCTTCCAGAAGCTGCTGAGAGATAATGATCTCTCATGGTATTCAGCCATTTAGCAAGTGATTAAGAACTGCAAGAACTGCAATTTTGTTGAAAACACAGTGCTTTGCAGTTTAAAAAAAGAGAGAGGGGAAAAAAAGCCCTGTTTTACCTTTGAAAAGAGACTCGGCGAGGCTTGGTTTGAAAGCGCTTTGCATAAAACACTAGGCAGAAACGCTAGGCTTTGATTGTAGGGCGCACCCCCTACTTTAAAGACTTGCCTTAGGGGATAAAAGTGAGTCTTATACTCGGGCAAATACGGTACTTTTTAAACTCCTCCTAAGGCAGAGCTTCATGTCTTCCATTTATCTGCGGTGGTTCTGTATTCCTTTTAATCAATATTGTGGTGGTTTTTCAAATAACGCTGAAATAGGGCCAGGAAGGTGAAGGACAGTAAGTATGAAAAGCTAAAATTGTGTACTTTTTTTTTTTTTAATGAACTGTTTTGCATTCAACAGACAAATGTCTTGAAACCTTCGCTCTGAATAGAGGTGACAGATGAAGAATGTTGTGAAAAGATTCTGATGATGCTGATAGGCAGGCGCGTCACCAGGACGCGCGTCACCGGGGAGCGGGGCATGCGCGTCACCCTTAAGGACGCGGCCCCACCCCCGCGCGTGATGTCACGCGCATGCCTGGAACACCCCCCTCCGCGCCGTTTTCGGCTTATTTCAGAGCCAAACGGACGCAGGTGAGGGCGGGCGGGCGGGCCCAGCTCGCCGACAAACTGTAAGTGGGGGGGTCGCGCGTCACCCCTATGCACGCGACACCCCCCCCGGCGGCCCGCCCCCGCGCTTCCCCCTGTCGACGCCCATGCTGATAGGGGGAATTGCAGCAGCAGGATGGGCCATCCCTGAGACATGAAAGGGAAGATGCCAGAGCTGGGTCTCAGGGCAGCCTGGTCTCAGGGGGCAGGCAGCCACCTTGCTGCTAAATGCTAAGTGGGGCTGGCCAGTGGCTGGATGATGGGGGACACCTTGGAAACTCCAGGTATTCCTCTTTTGAGCTCCGTTATGGAAGAAAGGTGGGAAACGGATTAAATCCAGAGGCAACTCCCCTGAGGCTGAAGTTCACTTCCCCCACACCTTTGAGCTGTAAAAGTGCTGGTTGAATCTTAGGTGGAAGATTGCAGTGGAAAAGTCCAAATGTTGTGTGTACTGTAGGGTTCTTTTCGTCTCCTTGCAGGTACCTTCTGCTCCGACAGTATGGCCAGCCTGCAGTTGGAAACCTATTTGACCTACATGTAGGTCAGATTTTCTAGACTGAGGCATCTGATTAGGATTCGAAGCATATACTCAGCATTGCTGTTCCAGTCTCTAGGAATAGAGAAAGTGGGGAGAATCAGGGACTGAAGTAGTCAAAAACGTTCTACAGAGGGTGTTTGTTCCAATATTGTCTGGTTTAAGGCTGAGTGGGTGATATGGCTTACTTTATTTATTTTTTAAAAACAACACCTCACACCAGGATGTGTATTATTCTATTGTCCATTGGCAATTTGCTTCCATCTCAGAGGTAGCTGCATTTTATTAGTAGCATTGTGTGAATGAATGTAGGCCAAAGATGTAGGAAGTGGCTGACGTGGCATTAACATTTCTGAGAATCAAGCTCCTTAGGAAGCTGCTTTATAAACACATGGCCCAGATTCTGCTGCCCGGCATAATCTGTGTTAAAAGGAAAGATCTTTGTTCTCCTGGTCAATGGACCCAAGCTCAGGCCAGGGTAGGCCCATGCTCACTGCAAATTAAATACGGCTCCAGCTTCTCAGCAGCACAGATTTCAGCATGCAGAGGAGAGGCTCCTCTGGCACTTTGGTTTGTTCACAAGCGCGGAAGAGAAATTAAAGCCACCGCTGGCCCCAACAAAGGTCTCAGCTGCTCCTGTTGGAGCTGGGTGAATGGAAAGGCCTAGAATCGTTCCAGCTGCCTGCGGGGGCATGTCTGGAAGTGTGAGCGGTGCGAAGACGCAGCATGCAGCAGACCAAGTGGGAGGGGAACGCGCACGCATGCACCGCCCACACAAGCAAACAGGCGCAAGTCATGCTAAGGGAGATCCAAATCAGATGTAGACCAAAAAATGTAGACCTGAGTGGGAATTCCATTATTTTCTAGCAAACCAGCAAGCCCCTTGAATGGGACTGGAAGAAATGCCAAGTTCCCCTGTGGTTTGGCTTTCAGCTGGTTTGCTGCCCCCTCCCTTTTGCTTTCAACCACCTTGCCAGGCACTGGCCCTTGTTGTGAGAAGGCGGCACATTCAGACTTCATGGCTAGCCAGCATTTCTCCCATGCCCCAAGTTGGGCCCCCAACAGTTCTGCTCACTGGAGGATATTGAGACTGCAATAAGCAAGAAGCTGCTGCTCCCCTCCCACACTGCCTCCCATCCCTCAAGCACTCTTTTTCTTGCCTCATTGACTCTTTTCTCCACCAAAGGGCCAGACCACTGCAGTCCCCGTGGTGAGCATAAGCCTAGACTCTAGACTCTGAGATAGGCAGCTTAGCTAGCCTGCAAGATTACACCCCTCCCAACTGTCCAACTGCAGACCTTGCCAATTGGCAGCAGGCTGGCATTTATGTTCTCAGTTCCAGTAACCACAAATTTTGCTTGCTGCTCCCTCTGTCAACCTGTTCACATGCCAGTGAGGCGGTCTGTCCGTTGATGAAAGACTTGATCAATTATTTGGCTTTTAACCAATAAACTAAACAATCATTTCAATGCACATAAATTAGCATATTACTGAATCCCAACAAGGTGGATTTTTGAGGATTCTAATGTAAGACAGATTCCCCCCCCTAAAGTCTCACTTAATAAGTCTCACTTTCTAAAGATCACTTAATAAACAAATACAGTATCACCATTTATTGCTAGAAGGAAAGTGTTCCTTTGATATTTTTTTTAGGATGTGGATTTTTTTTTAGGATGTGGACTTTTTTTAGGATGTGGATTATTATAACACAACCCACCATCACTTTAACAAATAAACAAGTTCAAGATCCATCAGTGTTGTGGAAAATAGAGAAGAAAGATTTGACAGTGGTCACGATCCAGCCAAGGACTTTTAGGCATCCCTGATTTCAATGAGAGAGCATATGCTTCTCTTATAAACATCAAAACGTTTAACCGTGGCTAGTTTGTGCCATGCCACCTACTTAGGTTGCCTGTTGTTCTTACTGTTGTTCTTACTATTAGGAGGAAAGCCACCGTTCTTTCACCTGGAAGGCAAACCATAGATATGAATAGGAAGAAAATGGGAACATTGGTACTCACGTGAATTCCCCTTCTCTGTGGTTCTGGAGGGGACTCTGTGGTTCCAGAGTCCCGTTAACACTGGGCCAGACCTGGAACCACTGGAGAATGCCATATTTACATTTCTTTTCCACCAAATCTGGCACAAAGAGGAGAAGGCCAAAACACCCACGTGGCCTGCATGGTGGCACATTCTTTAAGTGTCCAAGGCCAAGATTCAATGGTTTTTGGCAGCTCGACTGACTAATCAGGGGTTCATATTTTGCCGGTCCACGGTTAACAGTTTTGTTGCTTCATTGCACTGACTATTCTGTTAAGCTTTCAGTGCTAGGCAGAATGCTGGGCTAGCTTTTTAACTTTGAGGTCTGCCCCATAGCATGGATGGCACCTGGCCTTGCTTACCGATTCTCGTCAGTACTGCCAAACCGACAGCTTAGGCTGACCTAAGACTCCCCGATTCTTTCTTCCCTTTCAGCATCTGGAACCAGATGCTGCTCCCTGTCTGACACTGTGAGCTTCCCTGGCCCACATCTGCCCCATTGCTTCCCCTCTTGCACAGATCAAGTGCTTGGTTGGCTTCCTCTCATAACGGCAGCGGCACACCAAGGAACCCTACTGCTTACTCATGATGAACCAGACTGCTGCATATACCCCTTTGCCTGGCATAAATAGACACAGATGCCAGACACTCTCTTCATTCTGCCACTCTGTGCTCTGGCCTGTAAGTCAAATACAACCTTTGTGGGGAGGCTGAGGTGAGCATATGACAAGCCCAGCATTTGCACTGCTGCTTATCCTCTGCCTCTGAAATTATGCTACAGGGTCTCCCAGGAGCCAGGCAATGTGGTTCCATCTCACAGGGGTGTAGAGCATGGAAAGATCAAGCAAGGCACTCATTCACTGAACATAGGGAGGTAGGCTTCAGGTTATTTGCATAGTGACACCCAAGGCCATACACTGAATCAACTGCCAACAGAGATCTATCAAGTCTGTTTCCAACAGTGGTCAACCAGAGGCTCAAGGGAAGCTCAAAAGCAAGACTGAATGGAGATACTAACTCTGACTAAAAAGGTAAAGGTGACCCCTGACAATTAAGTCCAGTTGTGTCCAACTCTAGGGTGTGGTGCTCATCCCCATTTCAAAGCCGAAGAGCCAGTGTTGTCCGAAGACGCCTCCGTGGTCATGTGGCCGGCGTGACTCTCCTTGCTGCAGCGCGTAGCATGCGGCTGGAACATGGAGCGCTGTTTACCTTCCCATAAGCGGTACCTGTTTATCTACTCGCATTAACATGCTTTGGAACTGCTAGGTTGGCAGGAGCTGGCCAAGCAATGAGAGCTCACCCCATCGCGGATTCGAACTGCCGACCTTTTGATCGACAGCTCATGGTTCACTACAGAGGCTCAATTTTAGTGATTATGATCCATAGTCATTGACAAATCTGTTCCCCATTAATCTGTATCACTCTTTTTTAAAGCCATCTGAGCTTGGAGCTCTCACCACTAGCTGTGGTAATAAATGTTATATTTATAAGTTGTAGGAGGAAGCACTTGTTGTGGTTGTCCCGCATTTACAGCCAGTGTGGTTTCATTGGACAAACCGGAGTTTCTAGTAGCTTGAGGGAGCTCATAATTTCTAGTCACGCTGATTGTAAATTTATAAACCTCTAACCATGTCATCCTCCCTCCCCTGCTTAGTTACATTTTTTTCTGAACAAAAGAGGCTCAACCTACTGTTCCAAAATCCCAATCAAGAGCAGGATGCTGAAGTGCCAAGACATTATTGCTCACAGACGGTTTGTGCTGCTTCTGCTCTACAGTGTGTTAGCGCCAAAGAACATGGCTGGCTGCTCCTGGCCAATTAGCAGTGGCTGGCCAGTGACATGTCTCCCAGTCTGCGCGAAGGTGCCAGCGAAGAGCCAATGAGAATCTAGAAGAGCATTGCACTTCTTGGCTCGCCACTCTGTCTTCCAGCAAGCTGATCTCTGCTTTGGGAGCTACTTTCGCTAAAAGCAGGCGATAAATGTAAGAAATATTATAACAAAAAGACAACAGCAGCAGCAGCAAAATCTGCATTTTCATCTGTCTCTCTGAGAAGATGTGTAATTATTCCAGGCAGATTAAAATATTACCTGTTTTAACATAATTTCAGTAACTGGAATATGGAGTCCCCTGAGCGGTAAGAAATTCCTGTGGTACCTGAGTTTGCGCTCCTTTGGGTGCGAGAAGAGCAGAGATGTACAGTATTTTATAAACTGACAAACTTACAATTTACTGACAAATATTCAAGTAGACTGTAAGTAGAGGCAAGCCAGCATACCTACCAGGCAGCAGATCAGCTACCCCATATCAGGTCTCCAGAGACTAGACCCTGGATCCACCAGATGCCGCCTGCCACCTCATAGCCCCCCCTCTCTCTCCCTCTCTCTCTCTCTCTCTCTCTCACACACACACACACACACACACCCCTAAGCGGTGTGCACATCACGTCACCTTCCCCCAAGCTTTGATGGGATTTTTTTTTTTTAAGCACAGCGAGAGATTCCTAACTATCTCCCACCCACCCACTCTGGGCTGTTAAACAGCACTCTACCTAACAAAAGAATGATCATCCAGAACAACAGATGTAGCAAGCAGCTTTGGTGCTCAGTTTGTGCCCCCCCCCTGCCACCATATTAGATATTAGAGAATACACCCCCATCTTAAACACTCATTTCACAGCATCTCAGAGGGAGGAGTTCAGCCTGACCTTCTTTCTGACATGCTATTTTAATATGCGCAGGGAGATTTTTTAATGGGGGAGCACTGGAATGTGCAAAACGACAACAACAAAACCCACATGTAGCCTGAAGTGATACAGTCCAGGAAAAGCTTTACAGCTGAATGCATAAACTGGCCCCGAGTGTTAACAGGCACCCATGTCAAAACAGATGATTCACACATTACAGTGTTCTGTAGGCTGCTTCACATCAGTCTCCAAGTGCTGCTCTTTCTACTCTTCAGGGGTTGTTACCTACCTGGACCCAAACGTATTGGTAAAAAGTGGTAGCAGCAGTTACTCGGAGAGCAGATGAAAGCAGGCCAGCTACACCTTTTCTTGTTTAGTAAACATAAAACTGGAACAGGGTCTGAACTCGATGTGGATGCTCGCTGAATTCAATCAGCTCTTGGTACATGATAAATGGTAACAGTTTTCACATGTATTTTTCCACAGGTTTTCTTCTATGGAGAAAGGCTACAGAAGGTGCCAGGTTTAGTCCTGGCATCTCCAGGTAGGGCAGGACACTGCTGGTGCCAGCCTGCTGGAGGCTCTGGTGCAAAGCCCTGCACTAGACACACACACCCATAGTACTCCCACCTGCCCTCACTGGTGCATTGGGTGCCATGCTACCATTGGCCCTGGCAGAAAGGATTCAGGAGTCACCTGACCAGGTGGGCCTTCTGATGGTCACAGGCCCCCAGCCAGTGCAAGCCCAACATGACCACTGGGGCAGGGAAAGACCTGTCTGAAATCTGGGGAACCGCTTCTAGTCAGAATACTGAGCTGCACTGAACAGTGGCCTAAAGCAGCTCCTTATGTTATGTTAGATCCCCATGGATAACCCCCCCCCTTTGGTCATACATTGATACCCCAGCTGTTATAAAGTAAAACTGACCCTGATATTTCCATGAGTGTGGACTGGCGGCAATTCATGTTTTGTGAAACAGCCAGTGTGCTCTAGGGAGCTTTCGAACACATCATGCATCCTACCCACATGATAAATGCCTTGTTAAGGATAATTAAGGAACATCTTTGGCTTGACTGATGCCCCAGTTGCCTCTGGTTTCAAACTTTACATTGTCACTGGCCCGGCTGATCCCAAATGTGCCAGTGAGACCAAGTCAAAATCTCTAGCTCCAAGTGGGAAAGAGTCCCAACAGAAATGCCCCCTCCCAAAGCATCCTGTTGCAAAAGAGAGGTCTTTCCCATGAGGAGGAGAGTAAACAATCACCCATCCTGAAGGAAAAACCTCACAGTTCTGGCTGCAATCTGTCTCTCATGTGTACACACATGCACAGACAGATCTAGGAGCTACACTAAACACCGAAATACAACATGGATGATGAAATATCTCACCAAGGTACTTCAATAAGATCAGTTCAAATGAAAACTGCCAATTCTCCCAGTGCGATTCAGAAGTCAGAACTCAAATGTCATTTGGCAGTTCATTTCAAATTCAATCATAAATAAAACTGCCAGTACACCAGTTCGAACAGCTGAGTGTGTAGGAGAGTGCACAGATGAGAAATAAATGATATGCCAAGGTGAGAAGCTGCTCAGATTAGCGACTGTACCAGTCGAGTCAGACGCCCCATTCATTTGCTCTGTCTGGCAGGGGTCAGAGGCATAGTCAGCTCCCTCTTGCTCTGGTGCCACCTCCTGTGGAGTGCCTACCCCACCTGGTGACACATGGCGGTCCTATGGAGAAAGGATTCCGCAACCTTGGCAGCGGCAGTTACCGGACCCAACCGTAGCGACCAGGCACTTGGCATCACTGTGAAATGCTGCCTGGTTTACACTCCTCTTCAGCATGCTGTAGGTTGCATCACACATCACACGGCAGCAAACCAATTTCAAGCATCCACCTGTATGGCGCACAACTTCCTTGCATTTGCTTTACATCTGTTGGCATACATGCAGCGCACACCTGAGGCCGAGAAAGATGTAATGTGTGAAACAGCAGCTGTCTCCTTGCAACCCAGGTTGGTCAGACTTGGAGCACAATCAGGATGCATGAAAGCATCCTTTGAAAGGCGAGAGCGAGGGCAGGAGGCGCATATGCTCCTCTCGTCTCCAGCACTAATTGGGGCTACGGAGGGAGCAGGCAGTGGCTAAGCGCCATCTGCTGAGTGCTGACAGTGCCCGGGGCTCTCTCCACAGCTCTGGCGCTACACATCAGCCAGCTCTCCAGTGCCGAATGCATCAAATTGAGAAGAGAGGAACAGCTCCCTCCGATTTCTCAGTAAAGTCTAGTGCAGGGGGGTTTCAGCCTCCCCCCCCCCAATACCACCTTCTGTACGTACCACTTTTGCAAGCAGCACCACATCCACTAGAGATGCCAGCTACACACAGGAGTGGTCTGCTTGTCTCAAAATTGGGATTTCACTCTGCACCCTCTGTCCCCAAATGGTCTCTTTTGAAGGGCCAGGCAGCTGCACAATTCTAGCTTGCTCACTGCTACACCCCCACCCCATCCATCTGCACTTGCACCAAGGCTGGTCCAGGCAGGGCAGTGTCACATGCTCACCATGGCGGGTGGGCCAGTCAAGTACCACCTGCCATACCATGACTGACAACACTGGTTGACAAACACTGGCATGGTCCACTGGGCAAGGCAACTCAGCTTTCAACATTCACTCTCTATTCAAAGGAATAGTTTGCTTCTCAAAATACAAAAGGAGGGAGAGCTAAAAGCACCTGTAAACCTCTGACTCCAAAGACATGTGAATTTACTGGGCGGTATCTTTAAGGAAAGCAGAGCTATGATATTCCTTAGTTCCTTCTAGTTTGCTTCCCAGTGGGTCACAGCCCCCCAAAGGTCAATGGGTTGTTCTTACCTGGATCCCTGCCCACAGCGCAGCACTGAGGACAAAGCACTGCTGTTGCCAGACATCGTTAAGCTTCGTTAAGGTGATGAACTTTCACTCCCTTGGCTCCCTTCTACAGTCCAATTAGCACCACATCCAGGACTCACCTCCACCGTCAGCCTCACTGCATGGGACCACACTGCTGGCAGGACCTGCGACTCAGACACCACTGATGCATGTGTGTCATGACTGGCATAGGGGCTCTGAAACTCGCAATGCCCTGTAACCTGTCTCTGCAGGAACCCTATCCAGAAGTGCCAGCCAACCCTAAAACGTATTCACAACAGAAGGCGGCTGATGGTTGCAATCCACAGCCAAGACTTGTCATTGAGTGAATGGAGAAGCTAAGAAACCTAGCTGTAGACCAGAGAAGTCCTGCAGTTCGAAGTTCACCTCTGCCCTGACCTCAATGCCATAGACTTGGGCTAATGGCACCAAAGCAAAAGAACTCCAGCAGGATAAAGCCCATAAAGCCCTACAGCTCATCTGCACTCCAGTGCTTATCACAACAATCGAGTGAATGAGAGAAACATGGAACTAGAGTGGGGAAAACCAGAAAAGGCAGGCCAGACCTTGCAGTAGCGCTCCCCTCCTCCTCGCGCTGCACTGGATCTTGCAGCTGTCAGCAGAGCAATAAGAGAGACGGCAAGTTGCATTATTTTGTCAACCTTAGTAGTGAGTTGTCACTGAACTAGGAGTTTGGGTTTCAGCTCACATCGAGTTTTGTACTAAATCCTCTTCACACAAGACCCTTTTTATCTAAAATTCTGATTTTGAAGCATTGAAATCTAAAGCCACGTGATACATTTTGAGGACATTTGAGCTCCAGGAAATGAGCAATACTTGCTTTGCACATTTACTTTATTCTCATGATTACAAAAGTGCTGATCACTTGCTCTGGTCCTTTGATCCCGGCAGCATCACTACCCCCTCTGGAATGACACTTCACACGTAGGGGCCAGTCCATCCTTGCCCTGGCGGGTGGGCAGACGGGGAACACAAGCCAGCAGCAAGAAGGAACAAACAGCAGACACAACGATCACTTCGTTAAGCGGATCCGGGGTGGGCCAGATCCAGAGACATTTCTGTTTTAAAAAACAATCAGTGCTACAGCAGGGTCTCAATGGTGTCACAGTGAAGCAAGGCAACCTGGAGAGACTCCACAGCCTTCTCCACTTCCAAAAGGCTCAGAGATTCTGCCAGTGCAGAGGTTTGGCAGGCAGCATGAAAGGAAGAGGCTTGGAGGCAATGGAGACCTGGCTCATCCTCAAGCAACTCCAGTAAATTGAGAGCCCCCTGCATGGCAATCTTAACCCAGGCTAGTTGCAATGCTGACAATTCAACCAGGGACTCAAGGAGTCTTCATCTGCCTGTGCCTACACACACACCCCCACTCCCCCTTTGAGCAGGCTTCTTGCCTACTGGGTTGAGGTGCTACAGCAGCTGGGTTACAAGTTTTTAAGAAGGCTCTCTCTTCCTGAACCAGTTTACTTGGCTGTTGCTTATTAGCAGTCCCTCAGAAACCTACTCTTCACTGTCATTGGTATGAAGCCCCAAAAGGGCAGTTTGGTTTCAGAAGGCTTTGGCCAGACAAGGTTTGAGTGTTAAAGCAAGAGTCAACTGAAGGAGGCAAGAACCACCAGCCCTGCCAGGAATTGGGGTGAGTGGGTGGGTGGGTGCTGTTTCCACTAAGCGTCTTCCAGACTCAGTCGATAAACTACAAGGGTTCCCCATGCTGAAGGTGTGGAGGTAAGAGGAAACCAAGGCAGGAAAAGGGGAGCAGACTGGATGCAGTGAGGGACATTTCATTTCCCCCAAATATTTAAAAAAGGAGACTCTGAAGAACACAAGGAAAAGGGACCACTTCCTGCCTGGTGTATTGCTATAATGAGCCCCTAGCAGCCATCAAAACCCCTTTCCTGAGGAGCTCAGTGCACTAATGGCAAACATCTAAAAGAGACAGAGAAATGACACTGCCTCCCATATGGACATGGAAACTCTTCTGCTTGGGAGCAGCAGGGAGAAGGGGACGTTTTCATAATAGGACAACTGGAAGGAGGCTACTGGCCAAACAGAGCTGGCAACACAAGGCGAGGGAGCTGGGTGGGCAGACAGGGAAGGAAGGGTTGTGGGCGAGACAAGCAGGTGCATTGTTGGAATGCTAGCTGTTAGCCAAGGGCATTGTGGGATCTGTAGGTGTCAGAGAAGAATGCTGTAGGGAGCAGCAGAGATATTGGAGTAGAGGCAGAGTGGTGGCGTTGGTGGGTGGAGAAAAGTGGCATTAATGGGTTACCGGGCACAAGAGAGGTCTTTGAGGATTGGCCATTCACTTATATTGGGCACTGAAGGAGAAAATTCTGACTGGCTGACATACTATTAGGCACCAAACAATACCGAAGGGCTGGCTAGTAATTGTGAGACTGTCAGGCACTGAAAGGGGGGTATTCTGGGAGAGGTCAGTTCTTGGCCATAGCACTCAAGAGGGCACTTGAAGACTGCTGCGCCATGAAAAGGGACAGAGTGCGGGCACTGTGGGATCCCAATTTCCAGGCTCCTGTCCCTCATCTTTCGAGGCTCTAGAATAGGCAGGCTTTTCCTCCCTCAGGCCAACACTTTGATCCCAAAGTATTTGCGTAGCTGCTCCAGGAAAACAAAGGTGAGCACGGTGTGAGGGACCAAGCGGATGCCAGCAGGAACAAGGCCCTAGAAGGAGAAACGCGAAGGTCAGTTTCTGTCAGTCACCAAGACCTGGTCACTGCACTCATATCATCCCTGGGAAAGCGAGAGTAATGCCACTTTTCAGACCTTTAATCTCGCATGTCTGGCCTGGAAACTAGTAGAAATCTGCACTAAACCAATATCTGGAGCAATTACTGTATTTCTTCAATTCTAAGACGCATGTTTTTTCCCAATTAAGCATTTCAAAAAAATGGGGTGCATCTTAGAATCAAAGGTCTCCAAAATGCACCCCAAAATGCTATCTTTTTACTTACTGGGGCTTGGGGGAGCTTCAGGGAGACCTGCGCAACCCTCTGCAGGCCTCCCCGACCTTCAGTTCGGTGATTTTCAGCCATTTCCGGTTTTCGCGAAAACCAGAAATGCCCAAAAATCGCTGTTTTTCGCTGAACTGAAGATCAGGGAGGCCTGCAGAGGGTTGCGCAGGCCTCCCTGAAGCTCCCCCAAGCCCAGGTAACGAAGGAAATGGCACTTTCTGGTGGGGCCAGAAATGCTATGCAAAGGCAGTGCACTCAGTCATCCTCAGCTGCAGGAGACATGCTGGGGAGAGTTGGTGCTGAGCAGGTAGATTCAATGAAGGGAGGTGAGTCTTACAATCAATGGATTTTTTTTCCCCTGCTGGTGGTACTGAAAGTAAAGGTGCGCCTTAGAATCAATGGCGCCTTAGACTCGAAGAAATACGGTAGCTTTATAGAGTTTACTTGTTTGTTCCCTAAAAAGGCCAAATCGCTGGACTTGTGGCTGCAGAACTGGGGCAAGAGGGAAAAAAAGAAGCAACATAGGGATGGCAACTTTGCCATATCAAAGTTATTTTGGGTGATGGAAAGCAGCTACCTTGAAGCAGCCTGGGGACAAAGACTGTGGCAAGAATACAGGCTAGATCTTACACCATTTTCAGTCTAGCCTAGTCGACTCGGCACAATTGCCCATTATTGCCCCCATCCCACCCATATTACCTTATAAAAAGCCAGTGGCCCAAGCTTGGCGGTCTCCATGGCACAGTGTACGACGCCCTAGAACATAATGGGAAGAAGTCAGTGTGTGCCCGGCACACATGGCACCATGTACAGAGGCCATGCCTGTTTCTACTAAGTCTCTGGCCACCAGACTGAGGAGGAATTACAACTGCTGGGATGCTGCTCAAAAGTCAGGGAGAACTATGTCAAGAGGAAGGAAGAGACCCAGGCAGTGGTGCAGATACGAAGAGGTCTGGTGCAGGCAGCAACTGAGTGAAGAATCAAGGGGCTGGTGACCCGAGATCACTCACCCGATACTCGCCCTGGGAATTCATAAGCCGTGTCTTCAGCACATCCAAGGGCTGACAGAGGAATGTGGCACAACCGCCCTACAGGTAAGAGAAAAGGGGATGGCAAGAGACAGTTTTGAGGTCCTGGGCTAGCGAGCATGATGACACACGCCCCATCAGAGAGTGAATATTAAATGACCATTTACCAAAAGGCAGCTTGCTCTGCTGGGATTGGAACTGCTTGGTGAGCTGGTTTTGTATGCTGCCCTACCAAGTGGACAGGAGGATCTTGCAACACTTTTGTACCTGTCCAGAAATCTTGGGGTCAGAAAAGTGGTATGATTCTCCTCGCTGCTTGGTAGGATAAAGCAATGACCAGCTTAACCAGCGATTACAGCTCAAGTGGATAGTCATGACGACCCTTCCTCATCTCTGCCTTGGCAGCTTCATGAACCTTGGGTCTGGACCGATATCCTCAAGGAGACAGAGCTCACAGATCAAGCATTAGGTTTCGAATTCTGTTTCAACACAACTGGAGGTCGTTTGAAACTCTCCTTCACCACACATATTTTCTCCCTGGTCTTGCACCGACACCCAGATATACACTTACAGCAATAAAGCTGGCCAGGAAGTGGGTGAAAATATTGTCAGAGAGCAAACCGGTCCCGAGAACCAACTGTTTGGCCTGGTCATAACAGGAGAGCTGCAAGGAAGCAGAAAGGTGTGAGACTGGCCCCAAATTCATCCATACAGACAATTAGCCATTTGCCTGTGGGCCCCAGGGGCTCATGCAAGGCAGCAACAACAGCCCTCTACACTACAGCATACCAGGACAGCCTGCAAATAAGATTGATTCTCAATCCCTTTAGCGTCCCTAGAGGGCAGCCAAGTTAGGGGACAGATATCCAGGCCCATCAGAGCTCCCAATTAACCCAAGAGGTTGTAAGCCCAACCCTGCTATCAAGTCCTCCCAGCCAATATGCCAGGGACACAGACAGGATGAGAGAGAGATTAGATCCCAATCTCAAACCTGAATCTGGCCTCTATACAGGTGTGACCTCATGGTGAAAATCTCTATCCCTAAGAAAACAATTGCTAAATATCTGATATTCAGCCACAAACCAAATCTCTCTCCACAGCCCCAAAGAGACAATGGGAAGCGACTCACACTCAACCCGTTAACTTGTGTCCCAGAGACAAACAGAAACAATTTTAGCATCCTGCATGAAATTTAGAGTGCCCCCCCCTCCACCTTTGGCAAGCCTTTCTTGTTTGCCTTTCTTCAATCTTCTGGGATCCCTTGGGTTGCCTATGAATGCTCAGAAAATATCCACAGTGTTTTGCATGCGTTACCTACAGATTTTGAAAACATGCTCCCTTCTGCACTATTGTCCCAAGGCAGCTGCCTACAGCCTCCAAAAGACTGGCTCTTGACAGACCAATATGTGGGAGACCATGCAGAAGGGGGGGGGGTCTCTTCTATTACGGTCCTTGTGAACCTCCACTGAATCCTATTTTCTCTTGCCAGATGGCTAAAGAACATGTTCGAACATATATGCTGGAATCTGCGTGCAGGAGCTGTGGGTGCATTATGGTGCAGATGGGCCCCATGTGATGGCTACATGTTACCTCCAGGTCCACAGGCAGTATACTTCTGAGTACTACCAGTTGCAGAGGAGCAATGGTGGGAGAGGGCTATAATAGGAAGCTCACAAGCAGTGCAACCAGGAAGGCCTGGCGGGATATGGTTCATGGGATCACGAAGGGTCGGACTCAACGACTGAACAACAACAACAACAACAACAACAACTATATTAATAGCCCAGCTATTGCCTTAATGCACTGCTTGTGAGCTTCCCAGAAGCATCTGACTGGCCACTGTGGGAAACTGATGAAAGACTAGCTGGGCTTTGGGCTCGGATCCAGCAAGGCTTCTCTCGTGAATGTGTGTGGCACAGAGGATATATTTAGGCGTAGATCCATAGGCAAGTATGGCACACTGCTGGATTCCTACCTGTCCAACAGTCACCAGGGCTCCTCGACTTGATGCCATTGTTGCCCCCGAGAACAGTTTCCTCACACCCTCTGAAAGAACAACAGAGATTAGCATGTGGAATGTACACCTTCTGAGCAGAGATTTTAATCAGCCCCTTCAGTTGGATGCTGAAGTCCAAACTCCTCCCATCCAGATGTCTTGCCGAGCTGCCCAGGTCCAGAAACAGCTGTGCTTCCTACTCATGAGCTCTTCCTCTGCAATGGCAACTCTCAGATCCGCTGAGCACTGCTCAGGTAGGATTATCTCCATTGCTCCCAATGACGCAGCAATGCTTTGATGTTATAGTTTTTAGGAGAAGGCTTGGAAAGCAGATTGGTCAATGACTGAATTCCACCACAGATTGGTTTTAAGCAGCTAATAATTTGACCCAAGTTGGAAGATCAGAAAGCCTGATAGGACACAATATAGCGGCAATATAGTGGCAAAGATATGGAGGTCTGATTGCAAAATGCATCAGTGGTGGAAAGATTTCTTTAAATCTACTGAGAAACATCAAAGCACCAGAGAAGATAACATCTCCTGTTGGATGCCTGTCAAAGAGGCAGGACTGCAGAAATCAATGTTCTGAGTCAGGAACTGGCACTTAAAACTAATGCTGCCAGGAGAGAACTGCTGTTTGAATCCAGGACTTTTTTTTTTTTTTGCTCATGTTCCCTCAGTTGACCTCAAACGTTTCTTCCAAGTTTTTTGTTCAGAATTCAGGATCAGATACAATTAATCGGTGACTAGCTGCACTTCATCAGGCCTTTCACCCAGTCTGCTCCCACAGGAGGCTTGTTGGCTCTGGACAGGACTAACTGCTCAGATTGGGTATTAGTGCTCTAGCACATTGGATCAAGCAAGACTGGTCACTGGTGTCCAGCCAAGTTTGGCTGCAGTTCTCGGCACACTTGCTTGGGTATAGGTCACACTGGACGTGGCTCAGATCACCCCGACTGTGTTAGGCATCCCATTACTCTCTCCCTGGATTCTAGAGCATCAGCAGGGGGCTGAAAGCTATCGCAACTCACCCTAGCACTGGGCATTTGACCTGCTCCTTCTGTCTCTATTTCTCCACCTGCTCATCTGTCTCTCTTTCTCTCTTCTTGCACGATTTGTAGAAAAAAACTCTTTTATTCTCTCCCTGTGCCTAGGGACCTGCGCATTCCTCCTTTCCGAGAGCCTAAAAGCCAAGGATGCAACCAACCTTTCATACATTGAATTCCAGAGTCTGTAAACTCCACTTTAGCGCATTCCTTCAGACAGCTTACTCACCCTTCCTGCTAAGAGGCAACCACCAAACCTGGACCACACACTCCAGTAGTGTGCAAGCGTACCCAGTGCCGCTGATCCCTCTACGGATCATGAAGGAAGGCCTTTCCCCATTCCTTTTGTGCACACACGCCTGCTTGCTTGACTTCCAGGAAGTTTGCCCTGACAGCTTTGCATGCCACTTGCTGCGTGTAGCTCAGAACTCGCCCCCACCCCAGCAGCTCTCACCTCCTATAGACAAGGGGCAGATATTATAGCAGATTCTCCTCAAGTGTCCCCATGCATCCCCCATTCTGAAAGGCCCTGGGGCAGGTCTCGTTGAGCAACAATCTAGCCCTGCTAGAGCCTGGCCAAGTACTTACCTTCACGAAGCACCCGGTATAACCCATCCACAGCATGAGAGTAGCTAAGAAGCAAGGAGAGACAGTCAGCAGGTTGAACCCATCTTAGTGAAACCCCTGCTTGCACTCATCACATTACACACATACAGCTGGCTGTCACTACAGGCTTCAATGGCACATCCTTAGTCTTATGGCTCTGAAAGGCATGACCTAGAGCTCCAGGGTATGGTTACCAGGGATCTCGCCCGGATCCAAAAGGTTCCTTAGGGATTCAGACAATGGCTATTTCAGGAGCAATGCTGCCCCTCTGTGGCCACGTTGCTTCAATGCACCACTTTCACAGGGCATCTCATTCACCACCACCCACACTGCAATCTTGACAACTCACTTGCGCCGCAGATGTGCCGGCTGCTTCATGTCATTCTGCATCCTGAAAAAGGGGCACAACAGCATTAGGGAGACTGGGGGAGATAAGAGTCCTCTGCACACCACAGTCCCAAGGAGTCAGTGGGGGTAAAGTCAGTGGGGGGGAAACACTTCAACATTGTTGGGTACTGTGGGATGGATTCTCTATTCTCTCCTCATCCCCTCCCAAAGGATTTGTGTAAGGATTAACCAACGGGATCAAAGTGAGCCAAATGAGGAAAGTGTTTAGCACAGGCCTGGGAACAGAGGAAGGAGACACTGACCTGACATTCACCAAGTCAGCTGGAGTCCCCACGAACCCACCAGTGAAACCTGCAACCAGAGAACAGCAGGTGAAAGGGGACTGTACAGCCTGCCCTGATCTGGCCCTTCATCCTGCGCTTGCCAAGCCCCAGCTCACCTCCTACTGCGCCTAGCAGCACCTTCTGGTAGAAGGGCATTGGCCCCTGGGCACCCTGGCTCAAATGGTCCCGCACAGTCTCATAGATGGCAAAGCGGGTGAGGGAGTACGTCATCTGAGGAAGCAGAAAGAGTCATAGCAGGATGACAGCACTGTCTCAGGCCCTGCCCAGCACATGGCCTCCGCTCATCAGAAGTGCAGGAGAATTCCCACCGTAGCAGCTTTGCAAGTGCCCCCCCCCGCCCATGCCTGGTCACAGGACTTGCACGTTTGAGCATACGATGGACACTTGTGCTCTCTCAAGAGTCATGCCACGCTCCTTTTCACCAGTCAACTGCATCGCCTAGTGCATGTCAGAAGGGTGGGCCCCACGTAAAGCTCTCATCTTCTCCCAGAGCCTGATTATAGCAAAAACCAATGCAGGCCCTAATATTGGGAAGTCATAGGCAAGAATTCTGCACATACACTACCCAGTTCTGCAGCTAGAATGACCTTCAGATAGATGACCAAAATTAGGCCTAATTGTGACTGCAGAAACAGTGTTACCCTATTGTGGACCTCCCACGTTTTTGTTTCTTGCAGGGATGGAGGATGCTCATGCATATTTGTGGGAGAAGCTGCAGAGATGCCCATATGTTGGTGCACAAAGGGAAAAGCCATTGTGACAGACACTGCTCAATGAGCAGGATATTAAGCGGGAAGGTGGAAGCCATTCAACAGATTGCTGCTGCTCCCAGTTTGTCTTCGTCCACAAAGGCTGTCCGACTTAAACGTTCAGTTGGGGAGTGGTCTAGAGCCTACTTCATTTAACAGATGTCTGTTTCTAGAACTTCATTGATTTTCCCAGATGGTGGCAGCTGATGGACTCTGCTGTTTAACAGTCTATCACTTATGCCGTATTCTACAGGAATTCTGCCATTAGGGTCTTCATATGAAGGCCTTCATAGGATGCAGTGGCCTTGCTGGAGCAAAGCCGGTTTGGGTCCAGTAAGTGCCTGAAGACCCCATGTATGTCACCTTAAGTTCCATCATACAAGAATGGTGGGATATAAATGCAATCAATAAATAAGTGAACTATGCTGTGGAAGCCTTGGTGAGTGCAGAAGAAACAGATATCTAGTCATGAAGCAGAGTACAAATCTCAGAGCTCAATCTGGGGCAGCCGGAGCCTGTGGAGGATGCTGGGAGGAGCTGCAGAACTGTCACAGGCAATGATGGGACCAAGAAGCTGGCGTGAGAAGCAGGACAGAATGGATGACAACAAGCAATATTTGCAGGGGCCCAGCATTCACCTGGCGGCAGAGTGAGGCACTAAGCCCATTGTAGAGTGCCAGAAAGCCATCGTTGCGAACTACTCGCAGAGCCATCCCCGTCATGCGCAGCTTCACTTCCTGCTGGGTTTGCAGATGGACCTAGACAGGTAGAGCGGAGAGCAAACAGGTCAGGCTGAACTTGCTGGGCTCTTTGTTCTTCAAAGGGCACCCCAGACTGGCAAACTTTACACAGGCACTGGAGCAACTGTACACTTGCACCCCTGGTACAGCAAATCCATGATGTTGCTTGCAACTCCCACATCAATCAATCAAGAATCAATTTGAACTTCCATTCCGTGCTGTGTACTCAAGTATACGGACAGAACTGGGGATACTGTCTACCAGAGTTCCAGGAGGGTAAACATCTAACAGAGTTGTCCGGAACTGATGGTTTATTTCTTGGCCTCTCCCACCTGCTTTAGCATGCAACATACAAGACAATCCCACAGCATGGTCTGAGGCCCCATGATGCAGCCATCTTACTGAAGTTAAGCTGGTCTAAGGCCAGCCAGTGCCTGGATGGGTGACTGCCTGGGAACCCAATCTACACTGCCACCACAACACAAATAATGTAATAAATATCCCCTATATCTTTGTATATATGAACATTTTACTACACTTTGACCAGCAACTGTGATGCGATTTAGGATCCTTGGCTCCTAGTTGTTCACTCTAACAAAGCCTCTTCCCCTCCATAGGAACATGTGCATTAGCCCAACATAACTCATCAGTTCCAGAAAGGCATCCCACTTCCCCCACTTTCACCCATGCTCTACCTACCAGATATCATTCCCTCCTCACACTGCAACCAAACCCTAAGCAGGCCCCAGGAGTCCTGCATTCTTCACCCCATTGCCTAACTGAGTACTACTAATTTTGGATGCTTTAACAATCACAGCTGTTCTTCCAGCCAGGATAAAGGGCTCGGTTGACAGCATGAGGCCTGCACCCACAGGAGCGTGTTAGCCCATCTGCTTCTGGACTTACAGCTCGCCACAGTTCCCAGCCTAACATCCCATATGGAAACAGCCTGGCCTTGCTGTGGAACAGCTCATGTTTTTAATACAGTCATGTGGGGAATCTGGGTGAAAGGCTTCCACACTGATAAAAACAAAAACCCCTGCAGGGCTATTGGCTGACTGGCCAACCCTCCTTCTTGGAAGGACAAGGGTCAAGCACAGGAGGCAGAAGCAGCCTATATGAGCTCTGTGTTAGAAATAAGGGGAAAGGAGTGCCGTTGCAAACATGCCCCCTTCACTGTCCGATACACCCATATGGGATGGTTCCAATGGGCAGGACTCCAGTGAAGTAGGTAGCAAGAGATTCTTGAGTGCCACTGTCAGAGATTCTGAAGACTTCAGGAAAGAGGAAGATACAGACCCATCTTTTTACAAGCAGGTGACCTCTAAAGCAGCTGCTGTGAACAATGCGCATCAACTGAAGCTGCAGAAATACCAGCTGCCACAAGAGGGCAGTAAAGAGGAAGATGGAGCTAAAATGGGCAGTGTTCCCAGGCAGCCAGTGGCAGCTCAAAGATCCATTGTGGAGGCTTGAGCTGGAATTTGCTCATCAAGCGGCTGGCAAGTTCAGGAACACAGAAGGAGTTATGATGGAGGCTGCAATCTGCAGGGTTAGCAACTTCATGCTGGCATTGAGGTGCCAGACCATTACAAGAGAAAAGAATTTTTGCCCACATGGGACCAGACTATATGGGGAAGGGGACAGAATTGCAGGACAGGCTTTTCTGATAAGTCACCATTGGCAGGATATGGCAAGTTCACATCCCTTTCTAGCTCCTCTCTCTGATGCAAGCTGCCTTTCTGGTTTACTCAGCTTGACCAGTCAGTCACTCAAACGTAGCATGTCGGCCACTCCACTTTGAGCAGACCACATCAGAGCTGAGAAGACCCATGATGTGCAAGGTCAAATTCAGCCACTCAGACCACTCTCGCTCTAGACGTAGTGTGGGGAACAGAAGAGCTTACAACAAACAGCAAGTCTCAGAATGTCACACAGGTCTACCTTGGGAGGTAGAGGGAGCAGCCAAGGGAAGCTGGAGCTCCCCAAGGATGCCCACTCCTTATAAGGGCACACTGACTTTGATAAGCCCAGGAACCACAGTGCCAATCCTTGTGCTGTCAACCCTGCGGCTCAACAGCACAAACCCGAAAAGACAGCAGCTGCATAGATTTGGCCTGTGTGGAGCAGCAGTCACACAAGGGTCAGCCAGACCCAGGTCAATCCCCACTCAGTCAAGATGCTCACTGGGTGAACTTGGACCAGTCTCTCAGTCTAAACTACCTCACAAGATGGTTGTTAGGGTAAAATGGATGAATGAAACCATGTGTACCACCTTTAGTTCCTTGGAGGGCTCCCAGTGAGTTTTTTTAAGATACAGCATCTTGTTCAATGGGGAAAAAAATTCCTGTTTTCTAATCTAGGGTTACATTCCAACACACAGAAAGACCTGCTCAAGAATCCAGTTGCAGCTAACTAAAGCCTTGATTTCCATTCATAACTGCAACTCATTCAAGGCCTGAAGGATTTTTGAGAAGTCCTTTCAATGTCTGGAACAGGGGTGGCCACCCTTCCCCCATTAGGGCCTCTGCGTTTTTCAGAGTTGTGTAGAAGACAGAATCTTGGCAGCTGCAACTGCTGGTGGTGGTGCTAAAGCAGCTGCATCTGCTGAAATACCCTCACCTATACAACCATTAAAGGGCCAGGAGCATTCATGGTGAAAGCTTGGCCACCCCTGGTCTGAACATGTATACTGTTCAGAGCAAAGACCTATGTGTGCAGCTTTCACTTTCAGAGTTGGCATCTTATGGCCATTTCTGATCTCATCTTGTGCATTAATAGGGAAGCCACCCATGATGGCAACTTTTGAGAACTGGCCCTTAGAAACTGGAGCAGCAAGGCTGTCGGCATTGATTGGGACAGTGGAATAGAGGCAAAGAGTTTAAATAGCTGGCGGGATGTGTGTGTGTCTCAGGATTTGTTCTTTATGTTTCTGTCTAACTGGAAAGCCAACATGTTTATTGATTAGGGCTTTGCACTCTGCATGAGGAATTCTGAGCAATTTCCCAATTTTGCCCAGTTGACCTTGGGCAGGCAGGTTACTTTCCCTCTCTGAGCTTCAGCCCTTGTAGAGCAGGAGCATTATGGGTGCCAGTCTCACCACAGCAGAAGAGTGGAGTCACAGCTGAATGGGCCCTTTTGTTTCTGACTAGTCATTCCAAGAGGTGCAGTAACTAACCCAGACTGCAATCTCAGAAATACTAGTTTATTAACCGGCACAATCAGGCCTCAGGCACTTGAACCAAGAAATTATGGTCTGAATCCCAAGCTCACTGAAACGTAGCACAAGCTAGGCAAGCTATACCTGTTTTACAAGGATCATTAACAGGTCTCTTGCCCAGCTCCAAGCCTGGCTGTTGTGACAACTGGAAGAAATCCAGGTTCCTGCAGGCAGCTACTCTAGGAGTGCTTACTGGAAGAGAACCAATGTCTCCAGGCCTGAGGGAGCCACTACAGGGCATAGCACCAGATGCCAGTCTGCTGCTCCCTAGGCAACGAGACACCGGGGGTGCCAGGGGCGGCCTGCCAACCCTTGCCTGTCTCTCTTGCCTGGACAACACCGTGCTTTCATCATGCACTGGTCGGCAGCGAGGGTCTCCGGGAGGGAATGGGGCAGGCACTTCCTCCTACCAACACAACCAAAATGGCAGCCACAAGAAAAACTCCTGCATACTGCCCCGAACCACACACGCCCAATACGCCAGGTAATGGGGGCCCCCGCCCCACAACCACACTGCCACGTTCTTAGAAGTAAAGGGGCAGGATAAAGGGAGCCTGGGAAGGTAAGCACAGGGGCTGCTCAAGCCCTGGTCGCTTGCAGTCAGCTCTCTGAGCAGATTGCCCAGAGCAATCGGCTGCAAAGGGAACGTCCAGCGTTCAATCCGGGAGAACTTGATCATGGGCAAGAAGGACGAGGGTAGGGGCGCGCGGCAGAAGCCGAATTCCAACGCAGGAGCGCACCGCACGCGGAGGAGCTGGCGCCGGCCGGAGCGCACGACTCCGCCATCGGTCCGGGAGGTTCCCTCTTTCTTTTCTTCCCGGTGGGGTCCCCCGACGCACCTTGAGCAGGTCCAGCGGGTGGGTGCAGCAGGCAGCGCCGCACGAGGCCAGGCCCCCGAAGTACCAGCGGGACACACGTTTCTCCGCCATCACGCCGGCTCTGCGTAGCTTCCCTTCCCTCCTCTGTCCTGGGGAGCCCGGCCTCACCGCCGTTCCCCACCCAGGACAGAACCGACAAGGCCTTAAAGGGGCAACGCCAGCTGCCGCTGGAGGGAGAGCTTAAAAGAGCAACGGTAAGGCCAGAGGTGCATCCGGGAGGAGTCCAGCTGGAAGAAGGGCCAGATCCTTCCCCATAGGCTTGCCCCATCGTTACCCCGCCCACACACTCACCCGCCGCCTTTCCCTGATAGATTCAAGCGCCCGCCATCACTCATCTCCCCGCCCCAGATCATCGCTAATCTGGGAGGAAATCCTCCTGGTTCTGTTTAAATCGAGCAGCAGAGCTCCCTCTAACTCTCCCTGAACGAAGTCAAGGCTTCACCGTTGCATGTGCACAATTACGGGTTTGTAGATGTTTGAAATATACATCTAAAACTGTGAAGTGCAACGGAAATAAACGAACGAAAAGCAGTGCTTGAGAGCAGGTGTTTCATACAGGTATGCTTGGCTGCGGCTGCCAGAGGTACATCTGGAGGTAACCTGTGTCATCTACAAAATGGCTCCATCTCTGCTGTGAACCAGACGTACCCATACACATTCTCAATCTCAGCTCAGCTTCTCCCAGGAGGTTAGACATTCAGGCCAGGTGTCTCCCTTTCCACAGGACAGAAGTGTGACATTTGTTTGTCCAATGATCAGAGACATCAGCTCATCAAAATGTTGCAAAAAACGAGTGTACAGAATTGCAAAAGCACTGATCACTTCCCCATTCTATGTTGCTTTCCAGAACACTGACTTGCAGCCAAATCCTATGCATGTCTTCTCAGAAGTAAGGCCCATTGAATTCAGTGGTGCTTACTCTCAGGAAAGTGTGCGCTTGCAGCCTTGGTTAGGGATGGTTCACAAATGCATGTCTCAAATGATTATTTTATGTGTGCACCGAGTCAGATCAGACACCAGAGAGAGAACTTTCACCTCAGATATAACACTTTTCACTGGAGTCAATTCACACATTCAGAGTGGGTATAGGTTATTATAATTGCCACTGGAATTACACAGAAAACAGCATTCCCATGGCAAATAATCCACACCACACACCACCTGTGGTGACATTGATTTAGCAGCTCTTAATTTGGGCAGGGATGCTCACAATATGGTGGCAGCCCCTATAAGTTAAGAGCTGCTAAAGGTGTATGCCGCTTTCAGTGGCATCCCAGTAACAAATGTAACATCTCTCACTTCTCCTAACTGTGAGACTTCATGTGTTGAATAACCACATATCCTCCACATGTGTGAACAGGCACTCAAAAAGTGACGTGGTACTTGAGATGTGCTCCATGCAGGAACATCACCTAGGAAGCAACTGTGACTTATAAAACAACCTGCCTCTGGGGTTACAAAAAGGATCAAACTTCACTCCTGGGCTGAGTCCCCATCCTGGGTGGCTCATATTGCCCTAGAGCAGGGGTGGCCAACCTTTCACCATAAATGCTTCTGGCCCTTTAATGGTTGTATAGGTGAGGACATTTCAGCAGATGCAGATGCTTTAGCAGCACCAGCAGCACTTGCAGCTGCCAAGATTCTGTCTTCTACACAACTCTTAAGAACACAGAGGCCCTAATAGTGGAAGGTTGGCCACCCCTGCCCTAGAGCCTAGACAGAAGCAGAGGAGCCAGTGAGCTATAAAAATGTGCTCCCCTGAAAAGCATTGTTAAGAACATAAGAAGAGCCCTGCTGGACCATGCCAAAGGCCCCTCTAGTCCAGCTTCCTGTATCTCAGTGGTCCCACCAGATACCTCAGGGAACACACAAGACACCTGTATCCTGTTGCCACTCCCTTGCATCTGGCATTATCCCCATCATGGCTTGGAACCTGTGATGGACTTTTCCATAAATCTGTCCAATCCCCTTTTAAAGGCATCTAGGCCAGGTGCCATCACCACATCCTGTGGCAAGGAGTTCCACAAACTAATTACACGCTGGGTAAAGCAATTTTTTTTGGTCTGTTCTAATACTCCCTCCACTCAATTTTAGTGGATGTCCCCTAGTTCTAGTGTTGTGTGACAGGGAAAATGACTTCTCTCTATCCACTCTCTCCATCCCGTGCATAATTTTATACGTCTCAATCATGTCCCCCCTCAGGTGCCTTTTTTCTAGAGTAAAGAGCCCCAAACGTTGTAGCTTTTCCTCATAAGGGAGATGCCCCAGCCCACAAATCATTTTGGTCGCTCTCTTCTGCACCTTTTCCAATTCAACTATATCCTTTTTGAGATGTGGCGACCAGAACTGGACGCAACACTCCAGATGTGGCCTTACCATCGATTTGTACAATGGCCATTTTATTCTCAATCCCAATTATCCCAAGTATGGAATTGGCCTTCTTCACAGCCGCCGCACACTGTGTCGACACTTTAATCGACTTGTCCACCAGCACCCCAAGATCTCTCTCTTGATCCGTCGCAGACCGCTCAGAACCCATTAGTGTATATGTGAAGTTTTGATTTTTTACCCCAATGTGCATCACTTTACACTTACTTACATTAAAGCGCATCTGCCATTTTGTTTCTATGATCAAAGACCTGACTTCTCAAAGCAGCATGCTATATAGAACCTTATGCCAGTGCCAACTCCAGTTTGGACTTCACCTCCATTTTCATAACAAATCAAATGCCAGGGTGCAAAAACAGTGCAGTCCTGGCACAGGCACAAGCTTCTGTAGCACACTGGTTTGCTAAGAATTTGAAAAGACAGAAATGAAACGAAAGCGTGGAAGACGCTCTAGGGCTAGGCCATCACTCTCTTCTCCACACTTCCTCTTCCGCTCCAATTTCCTCTTCCTTTTTTAATTCAGGGTGCAGGAGGAGGAGCTGCCTGAAGCAACACCTCAGTCAACCCTAGCCAAGCCTGAAGATACCCCACTATAGAGAACCTGCTGCTGTAGACGCACACTTGTGCCCGAGTAGGCCATAAACCCTCTTGTGTAATTCCTTCTAATGAGAAATAAATGAGTATTACAGGTTTGTCATCCATTCCCTTAATTTTGCATGATTTCCTTTTGCTGTTTTTAGGGCAGGAATGGACAGCCTGAGAAATTAGTGTTAGCAGTATCCCGTTTCCAGGGCTTGCCAGGGATACTGTTTACTGCTCCATGTATCCCTTCTTACCCACTTGTTTCTCAAGACCGCTTTAAGACACACCCTCATGAATGCACTAACTTGGGTGAATGAGTTTAAGTTTATATAAACAGAGTTTATGCCAGTGAACCATAATGCACTGGACCCACTAAGCAGCTGCGACTGCATATGACTGGGTTGGTTTTTTTTGATGTGCACATACACTACTGTTATTTTAGGGGACTTTGGGCCCATTTTGGTCTCAGACTTTCTCTCTGCGCACTACTACAGTATTACTCTGGCATCTCTGGGGGTGCGTTTATGTGCAGAACTTACCCCGTAATCTAGCCTTTCATAGATACAGCAATGGCCTCCTGCAGGTAAGTAAGACCATTGCAGTGAAAAGTATACCACCTCAAAAGTGAAATGTCTTCGGAAGCAGTCACAGCTATACCCACTGAAGGGCTGTGGGCTGCATTCTATAGAAAACATTCAAAACCAGTTCTTTTGTATTGACACTGTAGCCCTGTGCAGACAAACACTAACCAACCAAAGTCACAGCATGAATGAGAACATGCTGGCAAGCCACAACCCTGCTGCCACCATGGACCAAGCCCCAACCCCCCTCCCTCCTGCTCTACCCATGAAGAGCATTTGTCTGAAGATTCCAGATTGGGCAGATATTGATTCTCTAGGGAGAGCACTTGCCTCGTCAGACAAACCCCGTTCAGAAGGGAAGCAGGGGCAGGATTTACTGAGGATGCAGAAAGCAAAACGTGCAATACTAGATTAGAAGACAGCAAATGACTCTTCTGAACAAGTAACCCTTAAATGCAAGTGAAGTTGTACTGTGGTAATTCCTCCCCTGGACTCTCTTGCTCCAGGGACAGCTTTCCCCACAATTCATCTTGTTGCTGTGCCTCAAAAGCTGCCCTTGGGGGCAATTTTCTTACCCCGTGGTTATCAAGTATTATCAAGGGTCAAGCTGAAGTGAAAGCCACAACATGGACATTGGACTTAGAGCCCTGATTGTTTCATGGGGGGCCAGTCTAAAACAAACAGAAAATATCCAGCTTGAGTAGTTTAACAAGATGTAATGAGAAGAGACACTTCTAAAACAGAAGTCAGAATGGGCCAGAGTAGAGGCTCACGGTGTCCCAGTGACCTTTCCCCTTATACACTGGTCTCTTCCCTCCCAGATCAAGCAGGCTTTGTTAACCCCTTTCCAAACAGGCACTATCAGCACTAGTTCTTATCAGCCTTTGAAACAGAAGTACTATTTGGCTTGATTCAGCTAACCAACCCCCACTCTGTGAAGCCACTATTCAGAGAGTGCCCAGCAATAGGAAGCGAGTGAGCTGTAGGGCTGTAAATCACCCCTAACAGAACTGAGGGGAAGGAGTAGGAACTGAGCCACTTGCAGCAGAGATCAGCCAGCCAGTCATTCTGGGGAAGATAGTGAGGGGGCCCTTCCCACAAGCTCAGGTTCCTGGTGTGGAAAACAGTTTGAGAACAAAACAGGTAACTAGGTATATTCAGGGCCTGGAATCAGCATACTGAAACGTGCCTATGCACTATGGAAACCTGCAGAGTAGTGTCCCTGTCTAAGCTTAACCTGCTGTGGTACACAAGAATACACCAGGTCAGGAAGAAAAACCATCAGGCCTTCAGCTCAGACACCTCTTTTGTGAGGAGGGAAGAACTAGCTGGCAGGCAGACAAAGCTTCAGTATCTGCAAGCCAACTATTATGGCTGTGGCAGGTCCACAAGACAGCCCGTTTTTATGTCAGTCAGATGGTCACCACATCTGCTCAGATAGTACCACTGAATAGCAAGAAACCCTCTGGCCTATGACAGACACCCCACACACACATGCTGGGCGGTCTGTCTGGATAGGGAGGAGGGCACCATCCATGCAAGAAAGCCTCCTCACACATCACTGGTTCCACAGGTGTTCTCCATCATGTATATTCTTTATAGATTCGGTTCTTTGCAGTGCTGGTACAAATAGCAGACCTTGTGGTGCTGAAGACATTCAGAGCGCACTGGGCCATCCCAGTGGAAAACCCCAGTGCAGAGAAAACAAGCCGAGGCACAGCTTCCTGAAACTGTACCATATCCCCCACCAGTCAGCAGGCAGTAAAAGCTGAGGGTGGGCGAGACAGGTCAGAGGACCACCCCCTGTTCTGCTTTAGTCCTTTGGCAGCAGGACGACCCTTTTACTCCAAGACTACAGTCCCTCCTGCTGCCTCCAGAGCTGCTTTCATTTTCTCCGCTTCCTCCTTGGACGCGTTTGCCTTGATCTCTTGAGGAAGAGACTCCACCAACTTCTTTGCCTGCCAGAGAAGGAGAGCAGCTCTGTTTAGTGACTGAAAGAGGAAAAGCACTGACCTCAAGAGAAACTGCTGTTTGATCCCAGCAGCACGAGACACCTCCCCCCCACTTGGAACCCAGAGGAAGATCGGTCAAATACAGGAATTTCCTAGGCTAAAGTTCCAACATTAACTTTCAACTAGTAAAGTTTCTGGCAAAAGAGAGCAAGCCATTTCTGATCAAAGTCCAAATGCCTAGAAAAACCCTCCCTGAGCATCGCAATTCACCAAGGATCTTGCCACACTAGCAGGCAACATTCCACAGAATGCCAATTTACTTTCACTGACTAAGTCCATGTGGATAACCACACTGTTCCCTTACATATGAACACTGCTCTGGGAATTTATCTCTCCAGATGGGGTTTGCTGCCCCCTCATGGCAAGACTGAGTACTGATGGCAGGTCTTACATGGGTATGTCCAATGATGAGGCAAAAAAGGAAGCAGCTGGGCACCCAGTAAATGCACCAAGGGAGCCTGAGCAGGTAGGACAAACACTCCAGGCAGAGCTCTGGCTGCTCTAGGAACGCATTCTGCTCGATTATTTCTTCATATGACATGCAAGCAAAGGCAACCTTGCCTCCTCAGGTCTCTAATGCAGCTGGCTGATGAGCAAGCTTTGAGGTGGGAACTATCAGCTTACCTGGACAAGGTTTAGGCCCTGTATACAATTCTTCACCTCCTTAATAAGTTTCACCTTCTCTGCAGCTTTCATCTCAGTCAGCTTGACAATGAAATGGAGCTTCTCCTGCTTCTTGGGAACATCTTCCTCTTCTGGTGCCTGACAGAAAGAGGGCGGGGGGAAAAAGTCCACTCAGCATCTGGAGCTGATCTTTCCCACCCCAAAAGGCATCTTGAGTAGCTAAGGGAGAGACTAAAGTGGCTCAAGTCACAGGTAGACCTTGCTAGACTTGTATTTGGCTAGCCCTTTACTATATCCCCTCCCTTGTTTGTATTGGGTTGCGACGCAGTTATCGGGCCAGTTCTCCTATAGTTGTGTGGCAGTGGAAATGGTGGGTTAGCCCTTTCAATTGAAAGCCCTGCCTTGATTAAACATCAATCAGTGTTTTGTTATTACAACACAGCATTGACACAAGGGGTCAACATTCCACAGGATGCTGGGGAGAGCTATTTCCTTCATGCCCTGCTTGGAGGCTTCCTGAAAGTATTTGGTTGGCCTATGCAGGAAAGAGGATGCTGAACTAAGTAGACTTTTCGGCTGATCCAACAGGGATCTTATGTTCTTAATTCAGCCAGGGAGTCTGGAAGGAGATTATACGCAGACACTCCATGTGAGAGGGAGGGTAGCTTCCTGTGACAGGAGAACCTTTTGCAGCCAGGTAGCCCTGAAATTTAAGAAGTGCTTTCTTGAAGCTTGGGAACTGCCTACAAGTTATGGGGTTGGGAGGCAGACCTCAGGATAACAGGGCTACTAGAAAGATGGAATGGGATAAGGGAGAATATGGTCACAGACAGCTGTGACAACAGCCAAGGAGACACCTGCCATCCATGATCTCATTCTGGAGGTGGCTGCTAACTTAATATGCATTCTTGAGACTAGGCTGGATGAGGCATGTTTTGACTTAACTGATTCTGGTTTTGGCTCAGTCTTGGGGCAGAACTGTTTGGGATGGGTAATTACTCACTATGTTCTTAGTCAAAGCCCCCAGAGACTGGCCAACCTTCAGCCTGCTGTAATATATTTTGCAGGACACTTTGTCAACCTGGACCTAAGCACTTTTTAAAACATTTTTTAGGGAAGAGAACTTTTAGGGATTTGGGGCAATTTATAGGACTGGTATTAGGGTGTTTTTTTTTAACCTTTCACGTATTTTAATCACTATTTGCTTTCATAAATTGTATTCTAGGTTTTAAAAAAATCTTTTAGCTTCGTAGCATCATTCTAAAGAAAAACAGGATATAAATAAATAAAGGTAGCCTGAAGATGGCAGTACCAAGCACAACAGTTAAACCAGACCTTCGGGGGGGGGGGGGGATCTGCCTCCTCTCTTTCCTTGCTGGATTTCTGCATAAGACTATACAGCAGAAACATGCAGAAAAATGTCATCAAGCAAGAGAGCAACACTGAAACAAGCTGATGGTAAGAAGGGCATTTGTAGGGGAATGTCTGCTTAGAACCACTACAAACACAGATCCTACAGTGATGCTTAACTCAGCATCGGTGAGTGCACGCATGCATGCACGCACGTGTAGTTACAAAGACAAGCCTGGCTTACCAGAATCAAAACTTCAGAGAGAGGGTGGCATACCTCATAGAATACTAGAGTTGGAAGGGACATCAGAGGGCATCAAGTCCACCCCCCTGCTCAGTGCAGGTGACTTCAACATCCCTGACAGATGGACATCCAGCCTCTGCTTGAAAGCCTCCAAATGAGGGAGAGTTCCCCAACTGCTTGAGGTAGGCTGTTCCCGTGCCAGACAGCTCTTACAGTTAGGAAATTCTTCCTTATGTCTAGCCTAAATCTACTACCCTGTAGTTTCAACCTATTGGTTCTAGTCCTGCCGACAGGAACCGAAAGCAAGCCATCCCCTTCTTTTGTGTGACAGCCCTTCAGATACTTGAAGACAGATATACAGTATCTCCCCTTAGTCTTCTCTTCTCCAGGCTAAACATACCAAACACTTTTAACTGTTCCTCATAGGACCTGGTTTCTAGACTCCTCACCATATTAGTTGTGTTTCTCTGAACCTACTCCACCTTATCAATGTCCTTAAAGAATCATCTCAGTGAACACCTTCCTTCAGAGAACAGATTCCTTTCTTTATTCTGCACTGTCCGAGCAACAGAGTGGGTGTTCCAGAACAGTATGATGTTTTACAGTCATGCAAACTGTTATTTCAGGAGGTGGTCATCCATCCATGCTGCTGCCATTGCCCATAACGCTGTGCAAAATTTTGCTTCTCACTCTTCTAGTTTTATTTTTAAAAAAACACTACCATCTGTGTTACATGCAAGGTAGCAACAGATCAGCTGCCTTTGCTTCTCCTTCCTGTAGCCTCAAGCATGCTGTATGTGCAGCTGTTATAGTACTACATCAGCTGTGTGGTGCTCTGGAGTTTATCCGCACCTTTTGTGGGGCAGGTGCAGTTTGCCATTCAGGTGCTCACCCTTTGGCAACTGCTATTCAGTTTGCCCAGGTGAAAGGCAAATCACAAGGCTCTCTTACCGAAGCTGCTGGTTGGGCTGCCATCATTCCAGCCATTGGCATGAATCCCATGTCTTGAATCTTCAAGGTTTTCTAAAGAAACAGACATTGGAAGTATTATTAGACAACTCTTAACTGCTGTGTATCACAACGCAAAAGCGCCCCAGTCTAACACATAAGTAGGAAAAACACCATCACCTCTTTCCCTGGTATGGCAACCACCCAGTTCCCCATGCAAACATAGGCACCTTCAGCAACTCGTTGAGGTCAGAGATCTCCAGCAGAGTCAGGCTAGCAATGTCGTGAACTAGCTGCTGAATCTTGGGCGAGTACTCTTTGGGTGCATTGTCCAGAGGTGGACTTGCCAGGGCTTCACTTCGGTGAGAGCAAGTAGTCTTCAACATCCTCACAGCACAGGCTCGTGGCTGATGCTGCCTGTAGAAAACCAGAGGAGGAATTGCTTAACTTCACGCTTCCCAACACAAAGACATTCACAGCCAGTAAATGCTTACAGCTTCAAGTGACTAAGAAATAAGGCCTCAAGGGGAATGCTAAACCAGGCAAGGCAGCAGGGTGGGGGTGGGAAGAGAAGAGAGATGATACGAACCTATACTGGAGCAAATGGGACTAAGGAAAAGGGAGAAAGCAAGACCCAACACTGAACAGCAACGAAACTGTAATTTTAGTAGCAAGTGTGAGAAACTGCCCAAGCAGAACTAGGACTGCAATCACATACAAAAGGCCAGAGGGACACCTGCTCTGGGTTCTACACCAAGGGGAACACAATTTTTTCCCCTGCTGCCTCTTCCACGTCACATGGAGGCCCCTCCCTTTGCCCAGGCCCACCCCAGAATGCATCGCTTTAAGCTTGGAGTACAGCAAAAAAAGTGGCTGTGCTCCAAGCCGAAGGGCAGCTGATCACCGGCCAAAACCGGAAATCATGTGATGTAAAAAAAAAGGGGGCGTCAAAAGGTTATGGGGCCCAGGCACCAGATGACCCAGCTACACCACTGATCGTATATACAATTACCTGTGAGTAGGTCCTATTGAACTCAATGGGGCTTACTAAGAAGACATGCATAGGACTGAGTTGTAGAAAACATTTTCAAATGGTGGAAAAAAGAAGTTTTCTAGCATAAAGTATACAGTGATTTGCTTTCATGCTGGGAAACATAGTAGAGGCAACTCAAAATGGATAACTGTCAAAAGAGCTAGTATGGGGTGGACTAACATCCGTGTATAACGTCTAATGGCCCATTATTGGACTGCAGGCTACCTTCTGCCTCCATCGCTGCTGCAGCAGCCAGGAGTGTGAGCCATGAACTAGGTCATTTCTGGTTCAAATTGCACCTAGCCACAAAGCCAAAAGGTGGCCTTAGGCAAACCACTCTCTCAACTTCAGCTCCACCTGCAATATGGGGATCACAACAGTGGTCTACCTTGCAAGGCTGTTGCAAGGATTACTAAAAGAATATACGCAAAGCACGTGTATTACTTTAAAGCACCACTATATATTTTTATTGCCCATAAGACAGAAGACCTATTTAAATGGAGCCAGGGTCACATAAGCCACAGAACAGGAGGGGATTGTCCTCAGCATCTCAGCAGCCAGTGCCTAGTCTAGAGGGACGCCGCATCTCAAACAGGAGAGGAGCTTCAACCAGGGAGAGCGATATTCCACAGCGAGGTCGCGGGAACGTCTTCCCGCCTGGACTCAAGGGCGGTGCGACCTCTTGCCTAGATCCTACACGCGGCCGAGGGACCGGAGGCGACTGGGAGCGGCGGGATCCTGCCGGGCCTCGGGCTCAGGTGAGCTCAGCGGTGACCTCTGGCCTCCTTTCGGGCTTTCCGCTCCCCACGAGAGCCACCCCACCCACCCTCGGATGGCGGCGCTGCCCACCGCTCCCCATACCGCAGCAGAAGGCGGATAACGGTGCCGAGCCGCCCAGCGGGCAACATGGCCATGGCGGCAGGAAGAAGACACCGGCGGCAGCCTCCTCTGTCTCCGGCGTGGGAGCCACAGAGGACGCTGAGAGAACACTCTACCCACAACATCTCTCTGGTTAAGCAAGGTAGCCCAATCCCGGCCCGTTTCACTGCGCGACGCTCTAGACATCCCGCTTGCGACTCGATGGTTGATGGATGTGACGTCACAGGTCTCTGCGCTGTGCTAGGGACGAAGACTCTATGGAGACGAACCTGTTAAAGAGCGCCGTCCTCGAGGAAGCAAGGATGTTGCAGCTGCAAATGAGGGCGTCTTTCTCAACCCCAGGGGAAAGCGGGAGAGGGTTGTCGGGATATTTATTTAAATTCTGCGGGAAGGCATGTTGCGTGCAGATCCAGGATCATCCAGCGGAATGAAAGAGATCTGGGTGTGCACTGAGCCTTTCATTAATCGACTGAAGGGCTTGCTTTTCGGCTCCCCAGGCCAACATCGTTTATATTATATTATAAACGATGTTAATATTATAATATTGTATTATATGATATTACCTTGTGAATATTATTGTAACATTTGTGTATATGCGTGTTTGGTAGTTTCTCTGTTAAAATTCCGCCTATCACAAAAGGATCGTGACATCAAAGGTCCAGACACAAGGCAAAATGTATCCATTCACAGGATCGTTTCCAGACTCCTTAGGAACTGATAAGGAAGGGTTACAATCCTACACACACACTTACAATGGGAGCAAGCCCCACTGAATTCAGTGGGACTTACTGCTGAATAAGTATTGTTAAATATATATGCATAGGATCAAACTGCACTTCTGAATGAGAACTGTCAGGAAATTGACCCAGACTATTTTTAAAAAATAATTTTGGCAATGCATAGTTATGATTTCTGTTGATTTAATCAGAAGGCTACAACAGGGGTGGCTGTGTGACCTGAGGGCTGCATGCAGCCCATCAAGGTTCTGTATGCAACCCACAAGTGGGCTACAACCATGGGTGGCATCCTTACACACTTGCTTGGGAGTAAGCCCCATTGAACAAAATAGGACTTTCCCTATTCCTTTTCCCGCTGTGGCCGCCACCAATACCGCCACTGAAAGGGGCCCGTTGTCGCCCCCCCTCAGCCTGGGTCGCCCGTCACCCTGGAGCGGCCTGCACCACTGTCTGTATGCGGCTCACAAGTCATCTGGTACATGGGTGGCATCCTTACACACTTGCCTGGGAGTAAGCCCCATTGAACAAAATGGGACTTCTGAGTAAACATGCATAGGCTTGCGCTGTAAATCTTCTAGAAGGAAAGCAGCACTACAATGGTGCAAAGGGCCCCTTGGGCTCATGCAAGGAATGCTTCCATTCTGGGAAGTGCACATGCCCAATTGTGGCCCATTGAAATAATGAAGAGTGACTCAGGGCTACTAGGCTATGTTGCCCAGTCTAACTTGGCCTGGATGCAGAAATAGCTTTGTAGTATTGTGCTCATATAAACTGATCTGATCTACCTTCTCCTCAAAACAAAGGGCTTCTATCACTAGTGGTACAATCGTATGCCAAAGTTGCACTGATGCTGCTGCTACGTTGGTGCAACATCGGCCCAATATCTGTGCTATGCTGATGGGACTGTCATTGCATTGGCGTTGGTGTTGTGCCAGCGTCCAAGACCTCGTGCCATCTCCTAGGCCCCTCAGACTAGCATTTCAGATATACAGTATAGGATTGCCCCATGTAGCACTAATTCAAAGGGAGTCATTGTATTAATTTGGCCTCTTAGTCCTAGTTTATGCCAAACAAAATTTATTAGTACTTAGTTTTAGCATAGCCCATTTTCCAATTTAAATGTGGACACACAAAAAATATTCATATGTGCAATTTTGCCCATTTATTCCAACTTAAAAGAGCCAGAAAATACTCAAATATCTAATGTGAACCTCCATTGCAGAAGAAAACCATATGTTTTGTTTTCCATTCATTCCATTCCTTGACTTTTTCTTCAGTGAGTGATGGTAGAATTTGAGAGATCAGTCCCAGCACATGCATAGTTTGACTCCCATTCGTTTAGAGTCCTTTCCGTTCAGGAAAATTCAGCCAAGACATTTCAAAAATAAACTATGATTGACTAAAAGCAACTGAGTCCTATTGCTGCACCTTAAAGGCTACTACATTATAATAATATATATAATATACAGTATTTATATACCGCCTTTCTGGTCATTGGATTTCTCCTCCGACTTTATTCAAGGGTGGTGTACATGGGCAGGCTGTTCTAAACCCCAAAGGGTTTTTACAATATAATAGCATTCTAATCTTTCATAGAACCCTTCATTCGAGATGTTATTTTCACAGTCCAACTCTCTCTCACTCTGACGTTCGCATCAGCATGCTTCAGCTGACATTTACTGTTGCATGTGTTTTCATCGATGACCTGATTTCATCAGATGCTTGAAGGAGACAGGCAGATCAAGATACAAAAATGATGTTTCTGTGAAACTGAACACATGTATGCTGAAGCTGACCGGCCTGGTCTGGACTTCCAGTGCAGGACCACACATGCCTTTGCTTCTCCACATAAGTGCATCTCAGGGTAATCGCCTTTGCTTCAATAAGTCTAGCTTAATCCATCTGTGCAGGGCTAGAGGCGTCAGAGGGCAGACAGCAGTCCTGGGAGAAGAGAACCAGGCTGCTCATCTCTCCCGTCAGCAAAGATGTTGGTGTCTCCTATGGCTGAGAGGAACAAGGAAACAATTCTGGAGGTACTGGCTGACTACGTGGATGACACAAGCTCAGCTTTTGGGCTGGAACTGGGGTCTGGGACTGGGCAGCATGTCGTGCACTTTGCCCAGGCCCTGCCCACCGTTACCTGGCAGCCTTCAGAGATCAGTCCAGCTTCTCAGCAGAGGTACACTGGGGCTTTTGTGATGCCAGGGGTGTGTGAGTGGATGTGCCCTCCCTTGTCCCCTACTGCCAGAAAACAGAGGAGTGTTATCATCAAATCTGCACTTGAGAGTAATGACTGTTTTGGGCTCCAGTTGGTAGCAGAGCAGAAAAGACAATTCAGAGTCACACAAAAGTCTTTGTGCTCCACAGCCGGGAAATGTTGTTCAAAGAAGTAGAGAGGTCATTTCCCCCACTGTTCTGTGTTGGACATACTCCAACTCTGCATGTCTTCTTGGTAAGAAAAATGGTCTTGTTGCTGAAGTGGTGGCTGCATGTGAACGTTCCAGGAGAAAGACCTCTGGCTAAATCCTCCTTAATATTGCTCTAAATTGACATCAGGCAATAAACAGAGGATTGGTCCAGTAGATCCAAAGCATAGTTTGGGGCTTTAGTGTCTGGTACTGCTATACTGCCTAGTCTGTATGTATTGTGGGTAGATTAAAATTATGGTGGGTATTGTGTCCTGAATTAAAATATGAAAAAATAAATTTGGGGAGGGGAATTGTGGTATGGAAAATAAGGGGCATCAATTCTATTGCATCAAAATATGAAACTAAGGGCACAATCCAATCCTACTTACGCCACCATTGTAACCAGCGGCACAGCAAAAACGGGAGACCCCAGAACAGAAAGGGGATTCAAATCTCCATCCATAGGGGGGATTCAAAGGGGACTTGAATCTCCTTTCCGTTCTGGGGCCTCCCGTTTTCGCTGCGCCGCTGGTTACAACGGTGGCGTAAGTAGGATTGAATTGTGCCCTAAGGGACAACTTACTGCCAACTTTAACTTGAGGGGTAGGACTGGATCCAATGTGTCTAACGCTGCAATCCTATACATACTTACCTGGGTATAAGCCCTATTAAACACAATGGGACTTACTTCTGAGTTGACATGCACAGGATTGTTGCTGTAAGGCTCTTCTCAAATGCTCAACAGCTACACCACCTAGCTGCATTTTAGTACAATACTCCTGCAAATTTCTATTTGCCTAATATCCAGTTCTCAGATTATGCAGAAGAATGGCGATAGAATTGCTACTAGAAGTTCTGTGGTGGATGGGTCATAATGGGTGGGTATGTGTCAGGTTAAGTTCAGAGAGACAGCTGTAGAGCATCTTTAAAAAAAATGTAAATTAGGGCTGTGCAGAATCCCTCTGCTGCAAGCACCTCAGTCAATAGATGGGGGATATCACAGGAGAGAGGGTGGCCTGTTGTTATCATTGGCATTCCTTTTCAAAGAGCATCTGTACAGCAAGCCTGTTTTGTTTTATTCCCTGTTGTATTACCCACTCCAAGCCCTTGGGAAGGATCAGGATAGACACTGAAGGAAATATATCAAAATGGGGGATGGCAGCAACAAGTTGCACTGCTCATCACTAGTAACATCAGTGAGGAGCCACAATCTACACAAACACCACATTTGAAATGGTAGCAGTCACTTGTGGCAGAATCACAAGTTCCCAGTGATGAAACACTGCAGTCTGCTGCATGCACCCCTTTAACTTGCGGAATCAGAACGGGATGGAACTTTCATGCCAGAGCAGGACAAGGAGGTTTAAATCACATCTGATAAATTATTTCATAGCTTTTAAATAAATATCCAGAGAAAGTTATTTCTCACATCTTCTGCTGGCGTTATGTTGCCTAACAGCATTTTGAGCCCAGTGCTTCTTTGTGTAGGGTAATTGGGAAAAGTCATTCTCCACCTTTGTCAAGACAGCTTTATAGAAAAGCTGAACGATTCCCCTTCTCCACTTTGTACACAGCATATCTGCTTACATCCATGCTACCAAGGTGACCAATGTCCGAGAGCCCCTTGCCATAGATGTATCGCAGCCATGGGACCAGTGGGCTGGCCTGGATCGAGGCTGTTGTGACTTCATCATCATGATTAATCTGCTGCATATGACTGACCAAGGCCTGGAGGTATGACACCGAGACCAAGGGATCAGTGGTACTGGATCTTTGCACAGGATTGCTGCTTGGGATCGTTTGCACTGCCCAAAATAGAGAGGGGAAAAAGGGTATTGCATCTGACTCTACATTTTGTGTTGTAGGGTATGTTCAAAGGCATAGGACAGTTGTTGAAACCTGGAGGCATTTGCCTGGCCTATGGGGTGAGTATAGGAGAACCATCTTTTATATGGCCATTGAATTACCAGCATTCACAGTCCTTATGCAAAAACAATCCTAGGCAAACTTCATTCGAGGGTGTCTGAACCTTGTACTATCCAAATGCTGTCTCCAGGCTAAGAAATAGCTGAAACTCTAGAGATGCATTTGGGGAGAGTAGTTGTCACAAATTCCACCCTACTGAAGCATTCAATTGACTAGCAGAATTGCCTAAAGCTGTCATTATCCATTTATAGCACAATCCTATCCAACTTACATCACTGGTGTAACCAGCAGTGCAGCAAGAACGGGAGGTCCCAGAACAGAAAGGGGATTCGTATCCCATTCAAAGGGAATTTAAATCTCCCCTCCCCTCTAAAGTCTCCCACCCGGCCCTCCCCCATTGGTTACACTGGAGGTGTAAGTTGGATAGGATCGCACTGTTAGACTCTTTCTTAAACCAAGCACAGGGAAGACCCTTTCTCCAACCCTGGTTGGGAAGGAGCTTATGCTCTCTCAGGCTATGAAAAGGGTCTAGCCCTTTCTCAGACTTCATCAGTACTACTGACCTTATTCATCCAAGAGCCACGCAGAGTACTCTTGAGTCTTTAGCAGCCTAGCTAGTAATTCTGACTCTGCTTCCACTCCACAGCCCTTTGCCACTAATGGGATCATCATCCCAGAATGTAACGTGAAACTAAATGAAATCCTTCAGGCCAGGTAAGTTAAAGTTGCAGGACTTGACCCCATTCCGTCTTGTGATCACCAAAGCCCTGGTGAGATAAAGTGGGGCAGGGGGAGGAGGGTGAACACACCCAGAAAGCTTCACTCTATTTCCCTCCTCACCGTTACATTAGAGAATAGATGAGAAGGGGAATCATGTTCAAACATTAACTGGCTGTACCTTTTTTGGGGGCTGGTCCTAAGGATTTGTTTCAACAAAATGGGCTCATGCTATATCCTGACCTTAATGAATGAATTTTTAACAACAGGAATCCTGAGTGGGGCCTGAGAGATGTGGAAGAACTTCGTCAACTGGCAAACACTAACGCGCTCCGCCTTGAACGCATGGTAAGAGGCAGCTATGGAAAAAATCCCTGTAAAAATGTCTACCACTACCTTCCAAACTTGTTCTCTTATTTTCCAGAGGCAGGGACTTTTTCCTCCTGCAGCCTCCGATTTTGTTTGTACTAATCCCCACCATTTCAACTCAATGCTTTTTCCCCCCCCCTCAGCTGGAGATGCCTGAATACACCAAATGCCTGATCTTTCGGCGGAGAGAGTTATGAGCTCTGGCTATTGGATAGCAACAGTAGGAAATATGATTGCAACAGTTATAGGAAGGTGAAAATTAAACTCTGAAATAAAAATAGTTTCTGTGGCTTCCTTGGAGGTGGGGAATAGTTTTGGGGAACTGCTCTCTGTGCTCCATGATGCTGAATGTGTTTCCTCTACCCACCTTCAGCCCATTTGGCACATCAATGGTCCCATCACAGTAGCTGGTTCGACAAAACATAAGCCTTTGCTTGAGAAAACACACCCTAAAAAAGTTTTAAATACTTTATTGTCACTGGTTCCATTCTGTCTACACCAGCACTAACTATGAGAGACGAGTCTTCAGAAGCAGAGAGGATACGTGGGGTACAGGGGACAGAGGAGCTACAGGTCTGGGGAAGGCTGTTTCAAAGTTGTGGGTCCCAAAAGGCATGAAAGATTCTGCGTCCATGGGGGTAGTGGTGGTCAGAGTGAAGGCCACTTGATTGCATCTTGCCAACCATAGGATGTAATAAGGGGGGGGGGAGGGATGCAGGCCCAGCCCATGCTAGGGGATAGACGCGTTTTACTCTCTCTTTGAAGCATGCTTAAAATGCCATTTCCCACACAAAAGAGGAAAGCTCTCTGCCCTGTAATGGTGCACACATGAGTGACTGCTCGGAAGCTGTGCTCTGCTACCCAGCTAAAGTGAAACTAGGTAGACGGGGTTGCAGGCCACAACCACTCCACAGCCAAGGAGTAGCACATAAAAGGTAATCTGAACATAGTTGCCCCTTGCGACTACCCAGAAGGGTTTCTTAGCAGCATTTCAGACAGGGATGGAGGGAACAGTTACAGTTAGGGGGCGGGTAGCCAGTAGGAGACTACCAAGGACCAGGGGGCTCAGCTCTCCCTTCCCCACAGTGGGGATGGCACAGGGTAACAGCAATGGTGTAGTAGTGAGTACAGCAGTGACCAACAGATGGTAGTGTTACAATGTCTTAGAAACCCACCCCTCCCCTTCTTCGTAAGCCAAGAGATTAGTCAAAGGAAATTAGCTGAGCCTCTCCACTGCCTCCTTGTGCCTGCTGCACCTGGGCTGGAGCCTGCTGTGAAGGTGGCTGCTGTTGCGGGGGCCCTCCAGGGGGTGCCATCTGCAAGGAGACAAATGGAGGTTACCAAAGTAGGCCACACCTAAAGTTCCTGTTCCTCAAATGGAACAAAGGGGGCAGCAGCCTATGGATACTAAGCTGGAGGCATTCAAGGCAACATCAAAGGAAACTAGTTCAGAGTTAGCAAATATAATCAACAGATCAACTGCTTCAAGGTAAATACTCACCTGCTGATACATAGGTTGCTGTCCTGACAGGTAAGGCTGTTGGGGTGGCAGACTGCTCAAACCTGGTTCCTGGCCCGGGAGGGTTGACATAAGGTTCTGGTAGGAAGAAAGAGGGCATCAGAGCTGCTGCCAGCATGAATTGCAAGCAGCCCCGAATTTTGGTGTGAGCTTCACTGCTATGTAGATGCATTTAAGAGTTCTTCTCCAACCCTTCTGCTGGCCACCCTCATGCCCACACTGTGTAGCAGGGAAAGTCACTGGCCCAACAATGCCAAGCATTTTCTCACCTGCATGTTGTAGGGCTGGTAGCCCATAGAGACCGACTGAGTACCCATGTAACCCATTGTGCCACCCGACTGCGGAGCCTGTGACATGGCAGGGATAGCCTGGGACTGTGAGGGGGCAGCTGCGTTCTGCAAGACAGACAGAAGTGGGTAAGGATGCAGTCTCCTAGTACATGGTGACTTGGCAGCAGAGAATGTCAGATGCTGTCAGTTTCTAGAGAAAGTTTGGGTAAACTTTCACTCACAGGCAAGAACTTATGTGAGGCCAGAAGCCTTTTCCCAAATTAAGTGTGGGTACTCGCCCACTCTTTCACCCAGCCTATATCATGTTAGAGACTAATCCCCTGGTTTGGGGGAAAAGAAAAGTGGGGTGCTGGGATAACTTGCCTGATAGCCTTGGGTAGGTGTAGGCTGGTAGGAAGAATAGGCAGGATTAGTAGTGGGCACCGCCTGACCTTGTGGAGCCGTTTGTGCACTATTAGTGCCTGCTGGGTACATGTAGGTGCTCACCATGTTTGGATCTGAAACAGGTACAGAATAAGACAATGATCTGTTCAGCAATCCATCTAACTGGGCCAAAATCCAGTTCTGCCTAAATCCACAGAGCACTTCCATCGATCCCTCTCACTTTGCATCTACAGCTCTTACCTGTTCCTGCCACGGGCATTGCAGTATAGGGGCCAGTGCTTCCCTGGGCTGGCTGGCTCATGTAGACTGTGTGCATAGGCGAGCCCTCCACAGAGCCTGCTGGGCTGAAGGTGCCTGGGAAGCTTGTGGGGCCTGATGGTTGGTACATCACCCCGCCGGCAGCAGGCATGGCCTGCAGCTAAGGAAAGGAGAAGCTGTGTTAGAGAAAGGGGCTTACCTGGCCACTACAACTGCAAAATTAATGGACAGGGAAGGAAAGAAATCCTTGTTCTCGCCACCCCTCTTACCTGAGCATAAGGCAGGGAGAAGGCAGGCATCTGTGCCCTCATCTGGATAGTATGCTTCTGTTGCTCCAGCCGTAGCTGGCGTTCCTTTTCCTGTTCCTGAAGACGCTGGATGGCGAGCTGCCGTTGCATCTCCAGGTATTCCTATCAGTGGCAGAAGCACACAATACATTAGATGCCACAGCCATCATGCATCAAATACTGCTCAGCTCCACCACTTGCCAACCATTGTAAAGGGACAGCAAACCCTTTTCACCAGCCACACAGGCTGTAACCTGCCTCACCTGTTTCTTCTGTCGCATGATCTCAAGCTTCTGAGCCAGCTGAATCTGACGCTGGCGCTCTGCCTCCTCAGCAGCGCGGCGCAGCTTCTCTCTGTGCTCCTCTCGCAGAGCATTCAGGGCTCCTCGTGCATCCCGGATTTGGGCAAGTTTATCCTGAAGCCCCTCATAGTACACTGGGGTGGGGTAGGAGAGACAAAGTACTATCAAATTTCCTGCCCATGAACCAACTCTTGCTGCACCTCCTTGACACCCACAAGATTTCTCCCCACTTCCAAAAGCAGAAGTAGGTCCAGACACCGTTTGGAGGTGCACAAGTGAGCCAGTCAGGCTCTTGTGATCCGACTGGGGGAAGAGAGAGAATCCCAACACTGCTATACAAGCCTCCCACAGGTCTCTGCCCACATCAAGGAATAGGCCTCTGGTAACATACAGCGACGCTCATCCAGCTGGTTCAGCAGCTCCAGGAGTTGGGGGTGCATGCTGTTGATAGACTGAAAGAGCGAGAGCACTGCTGAGTCATTGGTGATGCTCCGTCCCCGCAGGTGATTGCTCTTCATGCGGTTGACAAAGGTGGTGACAGCATTTTGCAGGGCCTTGAGGAACTGCTCGTGGCTCTCATCAGTCTCACCATTTTGATATTGCTGCTGGGGAGAGATGGGAGATCATTCACTTGGAGCCCCAGCTACTAGCTCAGTTGAGCTTACAGTTCTGGTGTCAATTCTTCAAAGCAGCTTCTGTCTAGTCAAGATGACCGTTCTCTTCCCCAACCCTGGTTTTTCAAGGAAATGCATCTCCTATTAAGTCTGAATCCAGAAAGAACAGCAAAGAACATTTAGCACACTCCATGCTCAGTCTCCTTTGATACATCCGCTGATGGAGGAGAGGAGAAATGGCTCCTAAAGGACACCATTTCAAGAAGCAGTGGTTGGACTGAACTGTGCCTTACTGATCAGAGAACGTCGCAGGAGAGGGGGTTTGTTCTTACCTCCACCACAGTGAGTGGGGCAGGCTGGACTTCAGTTGCCTGGGTAGCTGGCTCACCCATGGATAGTGGAGCTGATGGGGTGGGGCTTTTGCGCACCTCCTCCTGCTTCTTTTCCCAGTAGTTGCGATTTAGGTACCGAGCCAACTGCAAAGGGGTATTGGGAAACAGGAAGCAACTCAGTTATCACTTCTCAGGGCCTCAGTAACATCAGCTACAGACTGGATTAAGGTAACTGGGGTCTTACCTCAGGGTCAATATCCTCAGCTAGAGGTGCAGAGGAGTTCTGAAATAAGACAAAGGATTCACTACTGTTGCCAGGATTAGAGCCTTAAGAGCACCCCTCTCCCTCCAATATTCCTTAAGAGCCATCCAACAGAAGAAAAAGGCCAGTGGGAGAGAGCATCGCTGCCTTTTCCAAGCTCGAAAGCATGAGAAGGCTTATAGGCAAAGCAGGGGTCCGCTCAAACAAGATGTATAAAATGAAAACATTACAGCCAATGTACATTCACCTTCTAGGTGACCCTGAGTAGGCTCTCCAAAGCACCACAGGATGTTTATGATTGATGGGAGAAGAGTCTGAATCTCAACTATGGCTTCTGGGTCGTAGCCAGCAAGCACCAAGATGCTTCTCCTGCTAGAGAATCTCTCCAGGTGTGTGGGCACTTACCACAGGTGAGGAATAGAGGGTGCTGACTGGAGGAGCAGATGAGGTGATGGGTGTTGGTTCAGCCTTGGGGTATGTGGAATATGTGCTTTTCTGCCTCTGCAGAGGAAGGAAAGAGAAAGAACAGTATATAAATGGTTTTCTGATCCCTGCACCTCACAGCAGGCTAGGAACCACATTCACTATGCGCCAATGTGAGATGAGTTGATAAGGAAAGGAGCACTAAGCATGCATCACAAGAGCTGGGACTATTCTACCTTTCACATCAAGCCATGGAAACCTTTTGGATAGCACAAGGTAGCCAAACATGGAGACCCATTAAGTAGTAATGTGATGGGGCACCCCCTATCCCCCTATTTTCAGGACACAAACCATCCTTTCCTTCTCCTCTGCCTCTGACTGGGATAATGCAATGGCCAGTTGCAACTCCTCCTCCTCTTGCAGGGCAGTTTCATCACGCTTTGGGGGCAGCTGTGGGTAGAACAAGAGGCACTCTTTGGAACCAAGAAGAGGAACTAACTGGTCAAGCCAAAGACTCGCATCTACCTGACAAAGCCAAGTGCTTACCTGGGACTGCTGGGAAAGAGGACTGGTCAGGTACTCAGGAGGAAGTTCTGCACCGGTAGATCCTTTTCCTTCTGCTTTCCTGTGTGAACAGAGAGGTCAAGGTCATGATCACAGCCTTCCTAATCTGGCTGTCTACGAGGGCGGGGAAAACTGCTCTGCAACTCTGAAACTGTGGCACTTGGTGATATGTTCTAAGCCAATTAGCTCTTGCTCTGGAAGCTGCACTTTGTGAGACAAGAGGCTAGATCAGATCATCCAATTACAAGAGGTTCTCTCTCACACCAGAGTTCACACACGCAGAAAGAAAGGCTGTCAAAACACTCATTCCTTCCAGGGTTTTGATACCTCCAATTCCCAATCATAGTCAAGCAACAATACTTACTTGTTAAGATGCTCGTAGCAAGGCTCACACACCCGCACCTCCTTCTCTATGCCAAACTTAGGAATGGTGGAGTATTTGGAAGAGCACTTCCCGCAGAAGATCTGTCCACATGCCCGACAGTGATGCTGCAAACACGATTGAAAGGTCAAGCATGGCAGCTAGTCACTCCAAACTAAATCTATGACGGCAACATCAGTCTCAAGGGTATGGCTCCTATCCCCTCCCTGCTGCCCTAACATGGCTCTGTCATGTCAAGTTATCATAGCAAGGAAGCCTGGGATTGGGAGAATGAGCGGCAGCACTCACCTTGCGAGTCACCACCCCAAACTGGACACGGCATCGGTGACACTCCTCTGCATCCACCCAATCAGGAGCCTGTCACACAGAAACAGAACAGTTTGGGGGCAAAGAAAAAGCCATCATAAAGCCCTGATGTGGCCCTAAGCATGCAGTGAGAAGAGCAATGATAGGCTAGGATGGGAAGTATGCATGTATTAGCTTGATGCCGCATAGAGGCAGTAAAAATAATAGCATTTTAATAGGAAATTCTCTCTCTGCTCTAGAATCTTGGCTCAGAAGTTGCAGGCATTGAGGATCAGGTGAGCTATTCCTTTGCTGAACCTTTGTGCCAATAAGTAATGACTGCAGGAGCAGGATACTCTGTAGGAGCATTATAAGCATTACTTATTAGGCAACTTCTCTTGCTCCTCACTTCAGGTAGGACAGATTAATAATAATATTCAAGGTGGCATACATAGTTCCTTCCCTTCTTTTGTCCTCACAACAACCCTGTGAGGTAGGTTAGGCTGAGAGACAGTGACTGGCCCAAGGTCACCCAGGAAGCTTCATGGTTGAGCGGGGATTTGAACCTGGATCTTCCAGGGCTAACTCTAGAACCACCATCCTAGCTCTTCCCCCCTTTTTGTACTCTCTTGCCCTAAGGGCAGGAGGTGTGGTTCTGTGGTTGAACTGCCTGAAGATGGCCGGAAGCTAATCAGGAGCAGCCCTGCTGAAAGAGAGACAGACCAAAGTCACTGATAAACTGTCATGACCCTCGTTGGCAGAGAGGAGTTGCTGTTGCGTGCCATGGTGAGAGAACGGACTGGAATGCCGAGAATGACAGTGACTAGAGTGATAACTAGAAGTCCCCGCCTCAGTGTGATTTGTGTGGCTGCCTGCAGGAGTTCTCGGCATGTGCTTGACAGCTAAGAGAAGATGACTACACCATTGAAGGAAACCATCTGGAGTTGAAGGGTCCTATTTAGAACAAAAATTGTAAAAAGACCCTTAGCGGCTCCAGACAGCCTACCTATGTAAACCGCCTTGAGTAACATCTGAAGAGCAATCTGAGGAGAAGGCAGTATAGAATACAAAAATAAATAAATAGCTATTATAAATTACCACAGAAAAGTTCAATTTTTTTTTCATGCAAGACCTGTCCTCAGTTTGGAAACTCACCCTTTCTGCTGCAAACATGGCATCACTTTCCTTGAATTCCGGAAAAACATGACCTGCAAGAAAATTAATACTGGATCCCAGTGGAGTGGCTATAATATTTGGTATAGTCTAGGAAGCTCTCCAGAACAACATCCTATAGATCACTTGGCCCACAATGTAACATGCACTGCCACAACCCCACAACTGATATCCTTCTTGGAAGATAAGAGCACACAGATTCCCATCCGCTTCGGCAGTCACTGTTCCTTTGGGACCTATTCCTAAGACACTGACATGCTTCGTGAAAACAAATAATCTGTCATCTCATGATATAAAATGCAAAAAAACTATCTGCTCCTCATGTATTCTTCCCATATAACCCATCATTTTACACTATAATCTGATCCACCAACACTGGCTGTCAAGGAACCAACTGCTATTTTGCAAGCTAATTTGACGGCCCAGGAAGTGAGCCAGCCGCCACCACTGCTGAAAAAAAGATAGCCATAACAACAAACAGTCACCAACACCACTAACTCCAAAGGAGAGACTCTGAGAGAAATACACCCTCCCAGTTCTTCCTTCAGATTTGTAGCTGGACACCTGCAGTCTGCCTCCCCCACTCACCCCATCCCTAACTCAAATCACAGCAGAGGAATTCATCTTTCTTTACCTTCCACCTTCATGATCTGGTAAGTGTCCTGCACCACCTTGTACTTGGGCTCATTGCGAAAGGCATGAGCCCATGCCTGGATCAGGTACAGGATCTTGTTGCGAACATTGGCCTCCACTTGTCTCTGTAGAGAGGGAAACAGTCAGGATCAGGCACCATGGTTTCCAAGGAATCAGAGTCAGCAACACTCAGAGCAATGTCTCATCCCAGCTGGTACCAGAAATCCAACCTCAATTCCTTTCCCCTTCACTCAATGCCTGTAAATAAGTGGTGTACTGGGTGCCAAGAAGGGATCTGCTTCTCAGGTCTACTTTTGCAATAGAAGAAACTCTAAGTGTGGTCTAAGAGGTTTTTGGCACCTGAAAGTTTGAAAACACTGCCCATACCTCTCTAGCATCCAAGACCACTTGAGTCTTGTGAATACAGCAAACTATATTAACTATATTTGGAGGCAGCCAAGGTAGACAAGCCAAAGCACTGGCTTCTTGTATAAACACACCACCTTTCTTTGTCGCTGGGAACCCCTCTGCATTATTGAAGAAGTAGATGAGAGCACATTCTCCCCCTTATCCTCCAAGAAGAAATGATTGTTTGCAGATGACACTAAACTTTTCCGGGTGGTGAAGACCAGCAGGGATTGTGAAGAGCTCCAGAAGGATCTCTCCAGACTGGGAGAATGGGCAGCAAAATGGCAGATACGCTTCAATGTCAGTAAGTGCAAAGTGATGCACATTGGGGCAAGAAGCCAAAATTTCACATATACGCTAATGGGTTCTGAGTTGTATGTGACAGATCAAGAGAGAGATCTTGGGGTGCTGGTGGACAGGTCGATGAAAGTGTCGACCCAGTGTGCGGCGGCTGTGAAGAAGGCCAATTCCATGCTCAAGATCATTAAAAAAAGGATTGAGAATATAACGGCCAATATTATTATGCTGTTGTACAAATCGATGGTAAGTCTGCATCTGGAGTATTGCGTCCAGTTCTGGTCGCCGCATCTCAAAAAGGATATAGTGGAACTGGAAAAGGTGCAGAAGAGAGCGACCAAAATGATTAGTGGGCTGGGGCATCTCCCTTATGAGGAAAGGCTACAGCATTTGGGGCTCTTCAGTCTAGAAAAAAGGCGCCTGAGGGGGGACATGATTGAGACGTATAAAATTATGCATGGGATGGAGAGAGTGGATAGAGGGAAATTCTTCTCCCTCTTGCACAACACCAGAACCAGGGGACATGCACTAAAATTGAGTGGAGGGAGAGTTAGAACGGATGAAAGAAAATATTTCTTTACCCAGCGTGTAATTCATCTGTGGAACTCCTTGCCACAGGATGTGGTGATGGCACCTGGCCTAGATGCCTTTAAAAGGGGTTCGGACAGATTTTAGAAGTAGGTTTCCTGGTTTTAGAAGTAGGTTCTCTCTGTGCCAGGTGCAGGGGAGTGGCAGCAGGAAACAGGTTATCTTGTTGGCTGTGTGCTCCCTGAGGCATCTGGTGGGGCCACTGTGTGACACAGGAAGCTGGACCAGATGGGCCTTTGGCCTGATCCAGCAGGGCTCTTCTTATGTTCTTATATTGGTCTTTGCCAGCAATGCCAAGGCGCAACAGACGGAAGCAGACCCTCATTTATAAATAGCTCAAGAAACAATATCAAACAAAGAATTCAAAGATTTATACCCCATCTTTTGATCTAAAAGATCCCTGAGGCAGATTACAATAGATGATGCAATTTAATACAAAGCTATTATTATTAGTCAGCCCTTTCTCTGTAGAAAAAGGCACTGCACTTTCAGGATATGTACATCCTGAGGATCTACGTATTTAAAGTACTACAGCAATGGTACTATACACCAGCTAGGTTAAACAAAATTTATTATTCTAATCTTCATTGGCAATGTGGTGAAAACACTGCAAACCTTCTGCACATGGATAACAATTCAAACTTATTAGAAAATGTAATACATAATATTCAATTGATCACTGGATGCAGAGTTCTTCTTCCGAGACATAATTATTTGGGGATTATTGAGAGAATATGTGAATGAGGACTATAGTGAGCCAGGAAATAATTTACTCAAGCAGCTGAAATATTAGTAGCAAAAATATGGAACGATGAAACCGATTCCAGACCATGGACCCCAACTGCCTTGTGAGGAGGAGGAGCAACTTATGATGTTATATTATCATTGCATTTGTAGACTTTTGATGTGAGGCTGAAAGGCAGGCCTTTGTAGACCAGAAGGTAGGATAAAAATCTCCAAAAACAAACAAACAAGAACACACAAAAGCATCATACACATGAATAAAATGACTTATTACATTCATGCATGCCACAGACACTTTTTTTAACAATATTTTCAGAAGTTTGGCATTTGGTTTGTGTTTTCTGGACTAATCTGAGGTGGGACCATGTTTTATTTTTCCAGTATTGGAATATTTTATAATAATGTAAACTTTAAAGGGGGGGGGGAAGAAGCACCAGCATATTCACTATGCTACATATTCATGAGGATTCCCACTGGCTTAACCATCTCAATGCCTTCCCTATGTTCATATGGGAAGCCCAAGTTTATCTGGGCTTCCCATATATAGCTTCCCATTCTTTTAAACATTCATTCCTCTGTACACAACCTTGAGTGGCTCAGAATAGATTGTATAGAGCAGTAGTTCCCAATCTGGGAGTCGTGATGCGGTTTCTGGGGAGGATGTGGGATGTCAGCTGGATGGCCTCACCCAAGATGGTGGCTCACACCTCCCCTCCCCCCACTGCAGAGAAAGATGCTCTCTTGGGGCTTGTCTGGTCACCTTGTGTTACTTTATGCTTACCCTTTAGCATCTGTGTTAATATTAGCTCACTCTCTCTTCCCCCCCCCCCAGCAATGGGGCTGCTTATGAGTACTGTACAACTTTAAAATGTGATTTTTTAAAGTGTGATTTATTAAACAGTGTAATTTATTAAAAACAATAACCACTTCCTGCTTACTGACATCACTTCCTGCCTTAGGTGGGGGTCCTGACAGATTGTCATTCTATAAAAAGGGGGTCCTGGTGCTAAAAATGTTGGAAACCACTGGTGCAGAGGCTATCCAAATCTCTCCGAGTGCCTTTGAATCAGAAGGGATGCAAGTCTGTTTCATCTCCTCTGGAAGCACCCCTTGATACCTTACAGACAGGAGAAATTATACAATGCTACTACCTTCAGCAATTCCTTCAACTCTTCCATGGTCTGCTTGTTAGCCACTTCATCATGGACTGTCTGACCACAGTTCTTTACCACAGATTCCAAGACCTACAGGAGAAACACACAAGAGTATGCTCAGTCTCTGACCACACTTGAAGGACCCGATATTCAAAGAGTAGTAATAGCATAAGGCTGGGTCCTCCTTTGAAAGAGTGTGCTGGCTGCACTTCTTGCAGAGCTCAGGGAAGACAAATTCCCCTGGTGACCAGTGTGAGGGAGCACACTTTGAGAAGGTTGTATTCACTTCAGGTTACCTCCAGTGCATACAGAGCCACATGAGGATTCTTGTCATTGACTTTCTTCTTTATCGCACCCACAGCATACTTAGCCCTGGACAATGAAAAGACAGAGAATATGAACTCAGCTGAATGAGAGTCTGTAAGGACTAGTTGTCATTATTAAGCCACCCCAACAGCCCTGCTACACTGAAACACAGCATATCAACATTTGCAAGGCTTGCAAACATTTTGGAATGAGAAAGGCAGATTGCTTACATGTTAAACTCTAGGGTCAGTCTTGTAACTAGTCTACTATAACTGATTAACTAGTCAAAGCGCAATCCTAACCAATTTTCCAGCGCCGGTGTAGCCGTGCCAACAGAGCGGACACTGCATTTTGCAGTGCGAAGGCAGTCATGGAAGCCTCTTCAAGGTAAGGTAACATTTGTTCCCTTACCTCGGGGCTGCATTGCTGCTGCACTGGCCCTGGAAAGTTGGTTAGGATTGCACTGAAAGTTATTGACTTGTGCAGTGTGTGCAGTGCAGTGTTCTACAACTGTAGGTTTAACATAAATGAAGAAGTTGCTTCACAACATGCATCTTTTTTTAGTGTTTTCAGTCTCAGTAGTTGTAGAAAATACATGGAAACTATTCTCTTCTTGTCTTTTCACTGTTTTCTAAACTCCTTCCTTGTAAACATTTCCAAATTATTTTATCACAGAAGTAGAACATACAGAATTAAACCAAGACATGCAGAAATAATTACGCATTTTTTCTTGCTATATAGAGCTAAACTTCATTGTTAACAGATTTTCTCTAGTTTCTTAAGGGCCTACTTATTTAGAAGGGCAGATCATGTCTTTCATTTTAGAACTTTGCTGTAACAGTTTTTCTGTTAAACTGTTGGTTCACTTTGTCCAACCCCATGTGATTAAGGACATTTGTTCTCATATCCTGGCCCCTCCCCTTGTCTCTGGGAGAATTTCCTTAATTGCAGGGATGGGGGTAGGACAAACAATTAAGGAAACTGTCTGAACATGAGGGGAGGAGCATGGAATGTGCTCATACCATGAGCGTGCATATTCTTAACTATGTGAGGCTGAGCCACATGGGAAAGTATCATCCAAAGCAGACCTGAGATTTGCCGGAATTCAAGACCCTAATATACAGATATTAGTAGGATACACATAACAAAAACGGCCATTGATAGGTACATAAAGTGGGGAATGCAAGAGTTAGCATCTCAGCACTTACTGAGTGTCACCCTGACGAATCATATCACAAATCTGTAGGATGGACTCCCAGTCTGTCTCCAGCAGAAGCTGACTGGTAGCTTTATCTATAAGACATTGAAATAACCATTATGATGGTCAGAAATTATCAAGTGCAAAAGTACTGAGTACTTGCTCAGGAAAGGTCAGGATGAGTATCAGTTGGACAATTGGGCCTTTTAAAAAAACATTTCCTGGTAGCGATCAGAACACAGCAGACAATTTTTCTAGAATAGATGGTCTACAATTCTCCACTGTATGCTGCTTCTGAGGGCTGGCTGTGTACACATAGCATCATGAACCTTCAATAGAGCAGTCATTGTTGCTTCCAAAGAAGATTTGTGGACAAGTTACTCTGTCCATGATGTTTGTTCCTCCAGCTCTGTTGGCCTTTTTGCTCAGAAGACATCTGCTCCATTAAATTACTCTACCTTTTCTCCCTGGTTAATCCTTATGGCAAGAACTCTTTCATAAGAACTCCCCCCAAACACCCCCACTGACAAAATTTAGATGGCAAGCTCATTGAAACAGTGGTCATTTTGTCATCTCTTCCTCTTCCTTCAAATACCTCCTCCAAATCAACCTCTTTCACAAAGTCTTTGGGCTTAACCCCATCTGGAACTTAGCCTAATTACTCATAAGTCATAACCACATCTGCACATATTCATCCTTCGTCATCTTTGCCTCTCTCTCCTCCCATCTGTTTGTCTCCCTCACCGTCAAGACAGACTGTAAGCTCCCCAGGGCCTGGATTTATTTTTATTTTTGGTGCTTATGTTATTCTAAAGCAGAGGTTCTCAACCAGTGGTACTAGTACCACCAATGCAACTTTGGCCGACTGCTGGTGGTACTCAGTTACGACACGTTGCTGTACCCCGTTACGACACGGCACTTTCAGAGGTGCATTTTTGCTCCCAAGAATCTCCTGCCCTTGGCCAAGCCTCTCAGAAACGCTGAGAAGCCCTCCCACACGCTCAGAGCCTCCTACCTGTGTTTTCTGGCCTCCAAACATCTGAAAGCCTGGAAGTAACTGGTGATTATGTCATTGCCAGTCACTTCTGGTGGTATGCAGCAGGAGAGTAGCACCGGAGGTGGTACTCAGCCAGGAAGGGGTTAAGAACCCCTGCTCTAAAGCTCCAAGTACTCTGACAACACTACATAAGAAACAGCAAGGGAGTTCACCACCCACAAATATTCTTGTTTTTCAATCCCACTTTATTTCATTGTTTTCAGGAAATGTTGAAGCTGCTGACTCCACGTCAGCTCACAAACTTCACACTTTCCCCCATGACATCAGCCCTAATGCTTCACTATGTTGTCTCTCCGCTCAACCCTGACACCTTTACCTGCCCTATCACTTCCTGGTTGTTAGTCATCTTCTAGAACCTGATTTTAGTAATGAAGTCAGAAGATCTGAAAGGGCATAAATATGCTAGAATTTTTTTTAAACAACTCTTTCATACTGTATATTGTTACCTTTCCTCGGTGCTCAAAAATGGGTCAGCCTAGTTATTTCAATGAACCAACCCTGGTTCAGCAAAGAGCCCTTCATTTAACAGTGAACAAGCTAGCACAGAAGGTTGCTTGCGTTTGAACAGGAGTAGGATTTTTATTTTTTAATATCTAATTTGGAGATCAAGGGAAGACAAGAGAAATGCTGTTTAATCTTCTCTTTTCTACCAGCTTCTGTTCTGTCTGAAACCAACTCCTATCTCTGAAAGCTCCTATTAAGTTCCTTCTTATAGCTACTCACAGAACTGACAGCTACGTGACCCACACACACCGCTACTGAAGGGCGAGACCAACGAAATTTGCTGGGCCTCACAGCTGCGAGCCTGCGACCCTCACCGATCTCCTCCGCTAGTAAAAGCAGACCAAGGTTGTTCGGCCTAGCAGATCTTTCTAGTTCTTGGTTATTTCAACCGAGCAGTGCGCGCAGGGGTTGCGAGACTGAATTATTATGAATAGCTCTAAAAAGTACTTGTGAGTGAGAAGAGACTGGCTGCCGGAGACAGTATTTTGCTTCGGGCATAAGTTACAGGAAGCTGACAGAAAAGAGAAGATCGGGCAGGAATTTCGGGTTTGGAGTTTGTACTTGCAATAATAACTCAACTGGAACAAGCACAACAACGGCGAGCTCTCAACCCACCCACCCCGGAATTTGGGTACAGGTCAGAGGTTAAGGGACGAGTCAGCAGGGAATATTCCTGGGGGGCCCTTCCCTTCGCGGTACCTAGAAGTCGCTCGAAGGTGCCTCCGCCTCGCCCCATTGCGCTCGCCGTTCAAGCTAGATCGGTCCGACAGCTGCTTCTCTTCCGTCTTAGACCCGTTTCCACAGCCTAGGCCCCACTTCCGGCTTCCGCTCAGCGAGGCGGCGGGCTTTCCGGCAACATGAGCTGACGATTGGTGGACTGGTGATAGCGGTGACTTGTAGTTCCTGAACCAATGAATGCGTGGGAAGAGCGGAACGGGGCAGGAAACGGTTGCCTCTGGTTGCTATGGCAACGGCCGGCTGCGCTGGCTCCACGTACCTGCTTCTGGGGGGTTCGGGCGCGGGCAAAACCTTGCTGGTCAAGCGGCTGCAGAATATCCTCGCTGGGAGAGGGAGCTGCTTAGACAGTGCCCCGGTGGGCAGACAGCGGGAGTCTCCAGGCCGAGGGGCTGTGGTGGGCCGCGTATAAATATCATGCCCGTTGGGAGGGAATGGCGTTGCCCTTCGTGCGTGGCACTGCCACTGGTGGGCAGGGGCGCGTGACATACCCGGAGCAAAAGGGGAGGGGTGGCTCTGGTGCCCCCCAAACGGGGCAGGTTCCACAATGAAAAATAGTTTCACGGTACAGAACCTCTCACCCTTCGCCCCAGGGCTGGCGGGCTTCCCTGAGCATATATTCGCCCTTTCTCTGAAGAGGTCACCCAGAACCTGCCTGTGCTGTACAGTAGTGAACTTATCCATCCCTTTCACGTCACAAGTTCCTTAACAGTTTCTTGCACAGCTGAGCTCCCGGGATGGTGCTAAGGACCTTGGGGAACCACCGCCTACACTGCCCACGGTATGGCCTTTCTGTCTTTTTTGCCAAGTGGTAGAACAGTGGGTTAAACCGCTGAACCATGAGCTGTCGATCGAAAGGTCGGCAGTTCGAATCCGCGATGGGGTGAGCTCTCGTTGCTTGGCCAGCTCCTGCCAACCTAGCAGTTCCAAAGCATGTTAATGCGAGTAGATAAATAGGTACCGCTTGTGGGAAGGTAAACAGCGCTCTGTGTTCCAGCCGCATGCTACGCGCTGCGGCAAGGAGAGTCATGCCGGCCACATGACCACGGAGGCGTCTTCGGACAACGCTGACTCTTCGGCTTTGAAATGGGGATGAGCACCACACCCTAGAGTCGGACACGACTGGACTTAATTGTCAGGGGTCACCTTTACCTTTACCTTAGAACACACCCGTGCACTGCTTTGCATGAAAATGGTCCTGGTTGGTTCAGTTGTTTGTATCTCCGTGGAACCGATCTTGGGTAGCAGGGCTAGGAAAGACTTCTGCCTCAGGCCTTAGAGAGCCACTGCCAGACAATATTGGGTAATAATAGACCAATAGTTTGATTCAGTGTTAGGCAGCTTCACACATTCTGACTAGTTCCTCGGTTAGAAGTGACTTACAGCACAATCCTAACCAACTTTCCAGCACCAGTGCAGCCACAATGCAGCCCCGAGATAAGGGAACAAATGTTCCCTCACCTTGAAGAGGCCTTCATGACTACCTTTGCATTACAAAATGCAGTGTGTGCCCTGTTGGCATGGCTACACCACTGCTGGAAAGTTGGTTAGGATTGCGCTGTTACTGAGGTGCTTCTCGCTATCTGGTTGCCTGCCATGGGCTAAATCTTAAGAAGAGAAAACTTTGGTAAAGGGATGGGTATTGCTATCATCACAATATTTAAATACATCTGACTGGCACTACTGAAATCGAGCTTCTTTCCTAATCATGCCTTTGTGTATTTGCAGGTTGGCTTGTTTTCAGAACAGTCTTTCCTTGTGTGCTACAGGCCAGCAGGTGGCCCTCAGGGATGGGTTGTCCTAGCATAACTTTTACTACTGTATCTACTTTGATTCCCTTTCTTTATATTTTTTTCATTACTCTTGGTACAAAAACCACACTTCCATTAGAGTATATACATATGCAGTGAGCATGGCATAGCATTGCTGTATGTTGCCAGTCTGCTTACATTATCCATTAAATACTGTACTGCCGAAGTGATAGTCATGTATTTTCCCCAGCTGTTTGTCTTCAAGTATTAATCAGCCCTGGGCTTCACTGTTACTCCCAACTTTTCTGAATAGGTCAGAGAAGCCCATGGAACTGGGGAAAAGGTAGCTCTGTTAATTTATATATATAAATAAAAACTAGGGGCCATAGCTCAGAAAACAAAACCAGTTTCAGGATTTTGGGGATCTTAAGTAACACAGGTAGAGTGCACTGTGCACAAATGGAACACCCCAGAGTCCTCTGCCCAGATGAATCCTGAAAGCAAGCCAAGCTTGCATGCTACATGCACGTTAATCCACAAGAGTCTTCAACTGTTTGTGGGGTAACGAAATGGCAGCATCGCCATTCTCTGTACCAGTTTTGCCTGGAAACGCCATCACCCCTCTCTTCCCAACCTCCTAGGTTGTTGACAGACCACACTTTTACAGTGCTATAGTAATCTAGTACACTCCCCTGGAGATCCATACGTACAGTCACTAATGGTGATCAGAATCCTTAATTCACCCATCACTGTGCTTTGGAAATGTGTAAAATAACAACAAGTAATATTTTGCCTGTTCCAACAAGTAATATTTTGCCTGAAATCAACCCTGACTGTTCCCTGGAAGGACAGATACTAAGGCTGAAACTCAAATATTTTGGCCACCTAATGCGAAGAGAGGACTCTCTGGAGAAGACTCTGATGCTGGGAAAAATTGAAGGCAAAAGGAGAAGGGGAAGGCAAAGGATGAGATGGTTAGACAGCATCACCGATGCAACAAACATGAAAATGAGCGAACTCAGGAAGATAGTGGAGGACAGGAAGGCCTGGCGGGATATGGTTCATGGGATCACGAAGGGTCGGACACGACTTAACGACTGAACAACAAAATATTTTGCCACCAATAAAATGGCTAACAGCAAGCCTAATTAAGACCAACAAAATTAAAACAAAGACCATTTCTTTGAAAATAAGTTTCATCCAGCTTTCCTAGACCTCAGGGGGTTCCCAATTGTGTCTTAGTGCACTAGCACTAAGACACATGCTGTTATTTGGAGCTGACCATGACACATACAGTCACCCTGCATGACATCTTACACAAGGGTTGTGTTCCGAGGTCAGTGCGTAAAGCCAAAATCACATGTAGTTGAATTTCCCTTAAATCTAACAAATTCGTATCTGTACTGTCTCTTTAAGAACTAAAATCACAGTAAGAGATACCTGGGAACTGAGGGAACAGCATTTTCATTCTCATTTCAGGCTACAGAGTAAGTTGAATGGCAAGTAGAATCACCTGCACAATTGTTGCTTTTCTTTGTTTTTTGGGGGTGGGCAAGTGTGTATATTGTACTTGAATTAGTGCAAGTCATGTCAATCATGGAACATGTCAATCATGTTGGCAGGCCGACTGTAGTCCCAGATTCAGTTCTTGGCATTTCCAGATAGCAGGGCTGGGAAAGGTTTCTGCCAAAAGCTTTGGAGAGCTACTAGCATTCAGTGTAGACAACACTGGGCTAGATATTTATTTCAAATATTTATAAACCACCTCTGAAATGAAAACATTCCAAGGCAGTTTATAATTAAAAGCACAAGTTAAAATTGGCAGCTAAAAATGAAAACCCTGAAAAGTCCAGATAGAAGAAAAAGTGTGCTAGCACCAAAACAGAACAATGGATAGTGCAGACAGTCTTGGGCTAGAGAGAGAAAAAGGCATGTACAAAAGAACAAGGTTGTTATGAAATTAAATGTGAATGTGGCCAGTCATATATTGGGAATACTAAAAGACCAGTTGTGGTGAGATTACAAGAACACCAAAGAGCTACCAAATCTTTACAAGAAGAAAAATTGGCTGTAGCTGCGCACGCAAATAGAGACTGGATATGTAATCAAATTTGAACAAACCCACTCACTTTTTTATGAACCCAGACTGAAACAAAGATTAAATCTAGAAGCCTTAATGATCTCTCAAAGGAGACCCTCTAGTCTGATGAACAGGAAGCAAGAGCTTGCCTTTGCTAATAAAATTTGGATGCCAATTTTGAATAGAACACGGAGACTTTCAACTAAGTTTTGAAAGGTCTCCTCTGATTACAGGGAGAACAGCACTTCTGCTACCAATTAACTCTTCCCGCCCTTTTGAGCAGCAGGGCTTGTATATAGTACACCAGCACTTCTCGAATGTCTTTTTCTTCTAGCAGTTGTTTAACTGTGTTTGCCTTGAGAAAGCTCCATGTGAGGAGTGAAACGTTGGCATGAGATATAGAGATCCTTTTCTGCCTGTGGTTGGATTTTTTCTGTGTATATGTTGTCTGGTATGTGCCCTTAACATTTTTTTTTCAAACTACAAAGGTAATTTTAAGATATCTTTATTTCTCCATTTACATTGTCTACATGGCTGTTGAACCCCTATTCCTTGCTTCGTTGTCAAAAGAACAAGGCACGTACAAAAACAATTTCCTACAGTCCTTTAAACTTTCTCCAGTTTGTCAGATTTTTCTTAAGTTGAGGAGTTTATAGTTGAGATTCTGCACTCTGGCCAAGGCTTGATTCATGCTCAACAGGTCAGCACCGGTGCTGGGGTTCTTGGTGTGCTGTATTGCAGACAGCAGTTCGGTTGCTCACTAGTCTGCAAGTTTACTTGGCCATTGTTCATTTGCAGGTGGGCACTAACCTTACTGATCTTTCCGTTGGGAAGAAGATAACAGTTCGGGAACTGGGAGGATGCATGGGCCCTATCTGGTCCAGTTACTATAGTGACTGCCGCTGTGTTCTGGTAAGTGCCCCATTTATTTGCTGTGTATAACTCAGTGGTCGGGCTCAGACATCATACAGAAGCATGGCTTAATCCTGCTTCCACATGATGTTGCACACTCACCTGTCCCCTTCATACACAAGGGAAGGGAATTTTAAACATACAGTATGTTCTTACCAATAATTTATAAGAAAGTGGGATTTGTTGTGGCAAGTGAACCTTAACAGTCCAGGCTTGTCCTAAATAGAGTTTGCAAGCAAGCCAGGTTATGAAACTGGAACTCATAGATGTTTCATGGCACCAGGATTAAACCATAATTCTGTGTGATGTCTGAACCTAGCCAGTGTACTATAGTGCATGGCAATGTTTTGACTCCCAACCCCTGTGTCTGTGTTTGGCCCTTCATGCTTGCTACAGCTAACAACATGGCCCCAAGAACATGTTTCACTGTGCAGAGCTGTTACATACATACATAGAATATTCTGAGCAGGAGTTGACTGTTCATTTGCTTTAAATCATATTGGCTCCATAAAGCTATTCTTTACAGTGCTTCTCTTAAAAAATAAAGTAATAATTTCAAGAAAATCCTGTTCTGATCTCAGAGAAACTAGGCATCCAGTGTGCTAGGTCATCTCAATTAAAAAGGTTCTTGCATATTTTCTAGTCTGATTGTGTTGTGTTGGCAATTGGGCAATAAGCCCTCCCTGCTTTCAGCTGTCTGATTCTGCCCCCCCTCCTACAGTACATGATTGATGCTGCCAATCCTACCCAGATTTCCTCATCCTGCATCCAGCTTCTGTCAGTTCTTTCTGCTGAACAGCTAACTTCGGTTCCTGTCCTCATCATTTTCAACAAAATGTAAGAAATATTTAGCTTGAATTTCCAGACAGGGAGGGATGAGATTTGGGAGAAGGGTGAGAAGTGTTTGACAGGCTCCAGAAATTATTTGCAGCCAAGTCAACCCTCAGAGTGGGGGAAGAACTATCTGTGCGTAGACAAGATTATTTTTAGTGAATTTGCAACCAGATAACAAGATTCTATTCAGGGACTTCCCTTTGGGAACAGCTCAATAAACAGATGGAGAGCATATGACTGTTTTCTTTCTCTACCCTGGGCTCTAGTGATCTACCCTGCTACATGTCCCTAGTGGAGATGAAGTCGTTGTTCCGAATCAAGGATATCATTGCTTGTGCCAAGCAGCCAATCACTGTTGTGGAGACCAGTGCACGTGATGGCACTGGATTATCCAGTGTGATGCAGTGGTTTCATTCCACCCTGCATGATTAAAACTGACCCTCCAAGAAGCTTGAGGTGGCTCTCATCTCAAGTATATTTTGACTGGAGAAGAAGAGGAGGAACAAGACCTGGGCAACAATTCTGCCTCATATCTGGGAAATGAAATAAGAAGTGGCAGCAAGCAAGGAAAACTTCCTGTCCCCTGCAGGCACTGGTAACAAGATTGTTGTCCTGGACTTAGATGTATTTTGAGTAAATATTTTTATATTTAAATCAATAATTATATGCCTCTTGTTTTTTTACATTAAAAATGTACATTTACTGCACAGAAAAAGAGAGTTTCTATGGAAAGTGAGGCAATCCAGAGGAACTAGCCGATGTGTAAAATTAGAGCTAGCTTGTGAGGGACACAGTTCTGAGTCTGGGGATGTACCAGCAATAAACCATCAAGGGAAACGGGGAGAAGCCAGGTGAGTTAAGCATCTGCATGAGGAGGCCAGGACACTAACTCCCTCTTCCCCCCAAAAAAACCTCAGCTCCCTTAAAAACATACGTCTTAGCTTTCCAAGTAACAAGCCATATATATATAAACACCTAGTCATGAAGATAGTAAGCCAGCAGAGGAGCGGTTCCTATCCAGTATATTGCATAGAGTGTCACATGTACAACTACCTGCCTGTTGGACTTATGTTGTGGGTGCAACTCTGTAACATGAGGTCTTGGCTATCAGAGAACAAGTTCATGTCCTTGAAGCCAAGATAGCTGACTTGGAGAAGTTGAGAAAGCCAGAGATACATAGATGAGAACTTCAGGGACATGATAAGTGTCTTGCTGACAATTCTTCTGCTGTCACAGAGAATGAGGGTCACAGGGAAGGAAGACTTCATTCTGAGGAAGAGGGAAATTATCCTTTAAAAGTGACCCGTCATCTTTCCATATATATTTTCATTTTGGTTAAGGAGAATAGTATAGTTAGTGATAGTCACAGTGGGAAAACAAGCTTGATAGATGGAAGATGCAGGAAGGGACATACAACTGGGGGCAGATGAGCATCGGGAAATGTGTCTATCACAGGGTGACACTTGTCAGCAAGAGAGAGGAGGAGGTATGTGACTAAAATGTATAGACTTGCCTTTGCAACAGGCTGGCTGGCTCTATTTAAAATGAATTAATTAAATTTTTATTAAGAGTATTTATACATCACTTTAACAAAAAAAGTTCACGAAATGGTTTACAGGGAAAATCAAATAACTAAATGGCTCCCTGTCCCAAAAGTGCTCACAATCTAAAAAGAGGCAGAACACAACCAGCAAACAGCCACTAGAAAAGACACTGCTGGGATGAAGAGGGATAGTTACTCTCCCCCTGCTAAATATAAGAGGAGTACCACTTGAAAAAGTGCCTCTTTGCCAAGTTAGCATGGAAATCTTCAGAACACTAGCAAAACAAATCTACAAGTCTGTTATTCAGATAGTTAGGTTATTGGTTTTTCTTTTTGTTCAACATGCACAAGATTGCACGCTACAGTTTATGGTGAACTATGTGCGAGATTGGTAGTTAGAATGAAGAGTTTAGAATTTAAAAGTACACATTGTACCGAAGCCCGACGCAACACTGACTCCAGTTTCAGTGTCCCATCCCCCCAAGCTGCAAAGAGGACTGGGGCTGAAAGGTCAAAGAAATGTGAAGGTGCATGGAGCAAGCACAATATGTCAGGTTGTAGCATCATGTTTACTATTTACATGGTGTAAATGTTAAGGTGAGTGACTTAAACTTACAATGTCCATGTTTTTGGGTGCATGAGTGAATTTGTAAGTACTGTACCTTAACTCTGCTCTTAAACTGCAAGATTTTTGATTGTAGAATATAGCTTCTATTGAAGCAGAAAATGCATAATTACAACCAAACAGAATAAAATTCCTCTACCACCACCCTTGCTAGAAATTGAGTCTTGTTTCAGGTATTTCAAAAACAGAGCAAAGTGACTTCTAAACCTAAAAACATACACTTGGCTCAGCACACCCTCACACAGCTTCAACATTTCTGGAAAACGTACATTTCTAGGTGCATGCAACTGAAAACACTTTTTGTTTTGTTCTATCAGCAGCAAAATGTTGAACCACCAAATCAAACTCCACATGTTCTGCGTCTTGTGCTTCCATGGACAGAACTACTAGAGAATGAAGTCTGAGATAGTTGGTAGTCAGTTCCATTTTTTTTGGGGGGGGGGGGGAAGCTCAGTTGATGCAACTGATATTGGAAATGTCAGCAACAACTGTAAAGCCAGAATGGCATTTGGGAATGCTTGGCTCAAGTGAATGAGAGAAATGTATCGTAACGTCTCCCGTGGGGACAAATGTTGAGGCAGCATACTGCCCAATCTCATCAGTTTTTCCAACATACCCTTTCTCATCAGCACACAGGATCAGAATCATTAGGAAAGGGACTGAAAATAAAACCGCTGCTACGATGATGCTCTGAAACAAATCCATGATGCAGCCGTACTTAGGCTACAATCCTATCTACACTTTACTGGGAGTAAAGCCCCACTGAACACAATGGGGCTTACTTCTGAGTAGGCATGCATAGGATTGCACTGTTGAGATACTGTGAACAGTTCTGGGTGCCCCTTCTCGGAAAGAACATTGTAGAACTGGGAAAGGTGCAGAAAAAGGCAACCCAAATAACCACAGGGCTGTGCCATTTGGGTGGGTGGGGGGTTCAGTCTAGAAAAAAGACAGCTGGGGGGAAGAGGGACACATGATGGAAGTTTATAAAGTTATGCGTGGTGTGAAGAATGGATAGGGAGAAGTTTTTCTTCCTTCCACAGCACTACGGTAGAACCAGGGGTCGTTCAATGAAATTGATTAGCATGATATTTAGGACAAAAAGTATATCTTCACACAACCCAGACTTAATGGAATTCACTGTCACAACATGTGGTGACTGTCACTAGCTTGGGTTGATTCAAAAGGGGATTAGACAGATTTATGGAAGACATGTCTATCAGTGGCTGCTAGACCTGATGGCTACATGCTACCTCCAAGTTCTATGGTAGAATGCCTCTGGATGGTAGTTGCAGGGGCGCAATGGTGGGCAAGAAGTAAGCCTTTCTTTTCTGTTTGTGGGCTTCCCAGAGGCATTTGGTTGGCCACTGTGACAAACAGGATGCTGGACTCAATGGGTCTTTGACCTGATTCAGCAGGACTCTTCTTATGGCTAAGTCCTCCTATATGGAATGGTGCACGTTGCCCAGTGTTGAAATGCAATGTTATTTAGAGATATGAGCTAAAATGCAGAGAGGGCTCCGTGTTGGTAGCTACAACCTGTGGTGTCCTATTAAAGTCAGGACTGGAGAGTTCAGAAAAATCACAAAAAGTAACAGACATTCATCAATTCAGCTAAGCCAGTTACCAACAAAGGAGGAAATGAAGAGGGAACATCATTCATTTGCTTATATAAGTCCTCTTGAGGTTGTTTTCAGTAGCATCAAACTATGATGTTCCTGCTGAGAAAGAGCCTGCCAATAAACCTCTTACACGTTCCACAGCTCTGCACATACACTATGGAAAGCCCAGCAGCAGGAGCCATTACACCTCTTCGACCTGCTCTTCTAGAAAAAAAGTCAGCCTCAGTAGTTCATGTAATTGAATGCTGAACTCCCAACAGTGTTCTATTCTTGAATGCAGAAGTACAGTCCAGTGGATTAGGGATCTTATGATCCAATTCAAATATTTCCCGTTGCTTGTGCATGGAACCTGGGGCTTGTCAGCAAGCGATAAGAATGAATTTTCTTGGTCTAAAAGGTGGATAAAATTCATGTGAAACTTGGAGTCAGACAGCAGAAGACCGATGACTTCAGCAGCATGGAGCTGTTCCTCCTGGAGGGTCCAACATCTATCTCCCAAGAAACATTTCAGGTGGAGATCAAGGTTCATCTTGTATACTGGGTGATGAACTGCCAGATAAAATGGGAAAATTTAGTTGCCAACTGATTTAGTTGCTCACTTCTATTATTGCTTTTTAAGTTCTTGCTTCAGGAGTGTGCCAAGAAGGATTAGGTCTTGTGTTCTCTAGGGTCCATTCAAGGAACAAGAGATACAGATGTGAATAAACCCGGGGAATAAATGTTACAGCAATACAACCATGGTAAGAATCTGAGTCACGTCAAATTCCTATCAAGTGGGATGGGGTTGATTTAAAGTTCAGCATGGCTGGGAGTTGGCACTGAACTCATCTGTGCTCTTCCCACCAAACCTCGTCTTCCCAGCTGCTTTTTTTCTGGCAAAAGCTACTTTCAGTCTTAGAGTCCCACATGTTGGAGAAAACAGGCTGGGGGAGAGTTCAGCCCACACACACATCCCACCTGCCTGCACCATACTTTCAATTGCCTCCCTCTCTGCTTCATATGAATTCAGTGGCAATCTCATTCTTACACACAGATCTGCTGCTGTCATATCTATCTAGTTCTCCCTCCATCCAGTTTGCTTCCATCACGACAATTTTCAAGCAAAAGATCTTTCACAAAGGATGTAGAACGGTAGTTTGTGACGCGTACACATGTACACCTGCATGTGTGCATGCACTGGGCAAAACAGAAAAGGCTTCCATTACAGCTTGCCTCAATGTGAAGCCAATATGGAAATTATCTGCCTTTGACCTTGGAATTTTCAGATCAAAGTGAGGTAGATTCCCTCTACACTGAACTGCCTTGTGGCCTCTAAAGCTGTGTATTTTGTTCACCAAAAAACACATTATTCAGCAGTGCTTAGAAGCAGCCTTCTATCATTTCTACAGAACTCTTCCTCTCACAGCTCCAAAGCCTTACCTCAGCCTCACCTTTTGCATTCTCATTTCCCATATATAGCATGAAGCTTCTGAATGAGAAACGTCTTGTCTTCTCCCTCCTGGAACAGCAGAGATATTAAGATGAGTAGCGGGAAAGTGACTCTTTGAAAGAATAAGCACTAGGGTTGTCAAGAATGGAAACACAGCCACATCTCAAAAAGCTTGGTTGCTGAGAGCTTCATTGGTAGCCAAACAATTCATCCCCCCAAATTAGAAGGCAAAGTGCCCACCTGATGTCATCGAGCAATGAATATTTGATTTGGCCACCAAAGAAAAGTGACATACCATAAACGGGGGCTGCGGGCACTGATGAAAAGTTCCAAACTATATGGGGTGAATCCTTAGATTTGCAATCAAAACAACGGTTGAAGGATAGGAAAAGATACACTGCGACTATACAGTCAGAGCAAGGGGCACATGGAGGTCTCTATGTGTCTGCTTTGTGTGTGTGGGGTGTGTGTTTAAACATGAATGGTAAGCAAGGAGTTAATGGTACGAGGGGAAGTGATGGGAAGGCTATAGTTGATTTTGCTGTTAGGATTGTTAGAACTTGATTGTTCTGAAAGAAAAATTCAGTGGCCTCTAAAGCTGTGTATTTTGTTCACCAAAACACATTAAAATCCAAATCCTGAGCATCATGGCTGAGAAGGCCCTATAACCAGCAATCGTACTTCAGATGGAAAAGGAACAAAGAGCACAGCCTCCTGCACAGATCTTAATGGGTCAGGCCAACAGTGTGGGAGCAGGTGGTCTTTCAGGTATCTTGGACTCAAGAGCTTTAAACTAGGCTTGGAATCATAGTGGGAGCCAGAGTGGATCACACAGCAACAGAGCCGCACATTCTGAATAGCTAACTATAGTTTGCTACGAACACTGGATATATTCAGATGAAATGACAAACTGTGGTTTGTAGCAAACTAGAAGTGGAAGCCTCTAATCTCCCCTTGCACATGAAGGAGTGCATGAATCCAAATGTGGTGCTCTGAAAGGTTCCTGACCTGGAGAGATGCTGATGTCAACCTGACTAGTCATTCTTCCGCTGCCACCTGTCCTTAGCTTGCCAGGACTTCACTGTCTACAAGGCTCCGAGGTATCAAGGACACTCCCTTCTGGGTTCTCAAACATCCCCCCCCCCCCAGTCTGTTTATCCTCCAGTAACCTGGTGCTCCACTAGAACTTAGGGCAGGATCAAAGTAGAGACAACACAGCTCTTCAAAGCAAACTGGGTTTATTTACAAAGGACACTTTGGTAGCAATCTTTCTCTCAAAATAGTTCAGCAGTCCAGCTCCAGCTTCCCACCCAGGGTCTCAAAAAAGGACAGCAAGCCCCCCCCCCCCACACACACACACACACTCACATTGGAAATCTGCTCCTTCAGCAAGGAAATGATTCTTCTCTGACCCTTTACCACCTGGATGTTGAGATAAATCACAGCTCTGCAGTCACAAGGGGGTGGAAGAGAAAGACCAAGCTAAGAGTCAGAAGCAACAAATCCTTTGAGGGGCAATGGAGATGCTGGAGTGGGTGCCAACTACAGGGATGGATCTACCTACACCACCACATACATCATGTTTTAAAATTTTTATTTAAAAAGGTATTTACAAACTGCCTTTCAACAAGTTTCTCATGACAGTGGATAATAAAACACCATCACAATAGCACTGTTAAAGCACCTGCATAATTAAAACATTACAAGTTCTGGAAGAATAAAAAAAAGCATTTGCCTGGTGCCGAAAGGCTAAATGGAGAGCCACAACTAAAAAGACCCTCTTTCTAGTCACCACCCACCTTACCACAGATGGTAGGGGCACCCAAAGGAGAGCTACTATCTTAATCTGTGGGCAGACTGATAATAGTGAGGGCATTGGACACAACAATTTATTAGGTAGTCAGAAGTCCCAGACACTAGTACAGCTAAAACATCCCTTCCAACAAGTATGTTGGCACCTCAGTCACAGCAAGCATATTTGGTTAAGTACTAAACATTTTAAGTGATATAACTATGATAACTCTCCCTGCGTACTCCTGCGTACAGTGGTTGTCTGCACAGTCAAATGCTGTACTCAGGGCAAGACCCTATCCTTGAAGAACGCTAAGCAAAGACAAATGTACCCAGGCAGAGCCAGGGGAAGGGAGGCTACAGAGTGTGTTGGCACTGGGCCTGGGGTTTTCCAATGTGTCCCCATTCCCTATGTAATCATGGATACTGTACACGGTTGCATCGCTTCTAAAAAAAAAAAAAGCTTGTGCATGCCTGTAAAATGCTGAGAATGTGGACACTTACCTTCTTTTTATAGGTTACAGTAGCTGTTATCAATAATTAAAAACTTGCTTTAGCATGTTTGATTAGCAACAGCTTATCAGTGACCCCAGTTTAATATATGCCAATAAAGTTTCTGAAATCTGAACCCAGCTTAATTAAGGAGGTGCCTAGCAGCAGAAACCACCAGCTACCTCTATACAAAACAGCTCTGAGTATTTTCTGGTGTCTATGGAGAGGAGCTGGGAGCAGGACACAGGCTCAGCTGTTCTAATTATGACAGATACAGGTGTATTCCACCATGTATTCACCAAGCATTCATCAGTCTATGTGTAGGGCAGGGAGCAAAGGAAACAGCTATGACTTTCTAGGCTTAGACAAGTAATGGGATACGTCCTACTTACAGCAAGATTCCAGAGATGAAAAACACAAAGAAGGTGTTTTGGATCAGGTGCTGGTGGATCCAGGTAAACCAGGTGATGTTTGGGCTAGATTCCTCCAGCTTTAGAACCCATGTCTTCCCAGAATCATAGATGGTGTCAAAGGTTTGGAAGGGCCCACATTTCTGCGATGGTTTCACTCTAGACAGAGAGCAACAAAGAGCTAGTCAAAAGAGAAGGTTATTCCACTTGGTGCTCAAAGACTACACTCACCTCATTACTGAACAATATTTAGACACTGCTTTTCAAAAATTAATTTAAAACAAAGTTTACAGTATTCAAACATAATAATTTAACCATTAAAAAAGAAACAACCAAATTTAGATCAGTCAGCAGCAGGTTAACAATGGTCCAAAGGTTATATGGAACAGCTGAGCTCATGTTGGCTTACTTACTTCTGAGTAAATATGCATTGGATTGGACTATTAGGAAAGGTTGTTTTTCCTACAACTGGTTTCACTGTTCCTTCTCAAACTTGAATGCATGTCTGCATATTCAGCAGTATTCACTACCAGAGTTCTCACTTTGCAAAATTAGAATATTCTAAAGAAGTCATTCAGCTACCAATCTGAGCAAATCCCCTCTGTTCAGAGTTTACACATCCTCATTAATTTAACAATATATAAATGGCATGGTGTCTGGTTATGTTCAACTATGGTATTGCCATTTGAGAGGGGGAAAAGATTGATGTCTGACCCCAAAAGAAACGTTTACAGTATGTCCTGTAAACAGGATGCAACATGTGAGGCTTATGATGCAATCTTCAAGAGGACCACGAGGAATAACATAGTTAAAAGTCTCCATGAGAGAGGCTGCAATGACAGCATGGAAATAGTCTCACCATCTCAGAGACCTGATTCAGGCTTCTGCATTGGCAATAGTTTAGACTCCACACTAGAAATGAGTGGGAGACCTACTTTTCTGACAGGAGGAGGAACGATTCAGATTAGTCACATGGTCCCTTTAATACAAGTTAAGAACACAAGCGTGGACACCAAGGAGACTGAGAAGCCCAAGGAAGATTAAACCAGCCTGCCTGTTTTGTATCAGCTATACAGTGGGACCTCGGTATCTGCGGGGGTTTCATTTCGGACCCCCCCCCCCACGGATACAGAGAATCCATGGATACGGATACAGAGAATAGCGTGGTTGTGCTAGGAAGGTTGTTAAACGTAGGGAAAAAAGCTCCCAAATCACTGTTTTTACCTTTGCGCGGGCAAACCTTGCAGTTTCCAAGCCTCTGCAGGGCTTTTTTTTACGTTAAACAACCCACTTCCGGGTCGCACAAAGACTCTTCTCCCCTCCCAGCCTTGCCCCAGGATGCATTCTGGGGCAAGTCTGGAAGGACAGAAAAGGCTTCGCACAACCCAGAAGTGGGTCGTTCAACTTAAAAAAGCCCTGCAGAGGCTTGGAAACCGCACGATTTGCCCGCACAAAGGTAAAAACGGCAATTTGGGGGCTGTTTTAGCCCTAGCATGGACCCTGCGGATCCAAGATCCGCGGTGAGACAAATCTGCGGATTCTGGATCCGCAGATAGAGAGGATCCACTGTAACAGACAGCAGACCTGAGAATAAACAAAATGTGGTAGGGGTGGGATACCATGATTGACAGGTCTGTTACACATACACTTCAAATGTAACTGCAGCAGCCTACATTTGCACACAAATATCTACTCACGACCAGATGGTGTAGGAGAGAAATACAGAGGCGCCCAAGAACGAAGGGAAGCACAACAAGGTGATGAAGATGGTGCTCATGTGAGATGCACGCCAGGGTTTACTGGGCGACTGGCAATTCCTCATCAGGCTGGTCTGGAAAGGGGATACATTGAGTTTAACCAGGCTCACTTCTTCATATTCACTATCTACAGGGAGGCGCTGGTATCCGCAGATCCGTTATCCACGGATTCACTTATCTGCTATGGATACTGGGGCCTCACTGTATATCTTGAGGAAGACAGTCCACTGACACAATTTATTTGGCTACCACTTGTCCTCTTCAAAGGAAAACACAGATCTAGTATCTCTAGCACATAGTGGTTCCCAACCTGGGAATCACGACCCCTCCATAAAGCGTTCAAAAAAATCAGACCCTTTAATGGGAGGGTGATTGAGAACCTTTGGAGGACCCGTAGTTTACTGAACCCGTCACTTTCGGGTTCTCGCTGCTGTTGCCGCAGAAGACCAGTAAGTAAAAAGGTGTTGCTCACTTACTGGGGTTTGCCCTTCCGTGTCTTTGGTGGCAGTGGCAGCGAGAACCCGGAATTGACGGGTTCAGCCTACTATGGCTCCTTCGAAGGTTCCCAATCCATCTTAAAGGGGCAAAAGGTTGGGAACCATTAATCTAGCATGAGGAAAAGCAGCTGGGTGTGTGTGGTTTTGATTAGAAAAATAGCTGGCCGAGAAGGGACAAGCACGCTCATTCTTTCATGCTGTTTCTTTGCAGCATCCCAAGGCTGGCTTGAATTTTTAAATAACCATAAATTTGTTGTGCACAGTTTGCATGTAACCCATATTTGCTCTTCATCTTCTTGTGATTTCTTCCAAGCTGCTTCCTGCACACCAGGGAACCCTGTCAGATTTCCCCTTCCTTTAATTGTTTCTGCGAGATAATGTATTGCAGATCTGTAGGTGCTTCCCGTCTTCCTCACTCAGTATGGCTTGCTAGCTTTTATCCACCCTTGCTTCTCTGTCCCATAACACTGCAGCCATTTCTGTACTCCTTCCCCCTCCTCATGTATGACGAACAAAATGCATGACAGTGCAGCAGAGGGCACTGTAGCTGGTAGAAAATGGCAGCTCATTACCTTCTTAATATAGAACAGGAGCAACAACTTGAAGATTTGGACAACTGGAAGGAGTGGTGCAAAGAAGACCCCCAGCCTGGAAGGAAGACAAGCAGCATGTTAGAACCTTAGTTGTTCTTCCTCATCTTGGGAGGCACTCACACAGATCTGCACCAAATAAACCCAATATTGTGCAACTAGAATCCGACTAGTTACAGTACTCCTCCCATATCCGCTGGGGATATGTTCCGTGGATACTTGAAACCGTGGATAGGAGCGAACACCCCCTCCATGGTTTCCTGAGGCCCCCCGCCCTGCATGCTCACCCCCCCAGCTCTTATTTTTCTTTCAGAAAGCTTTGTTTCTTCCTTAAAACAAACAGAGAAGCAGCCGCCATTGCAGTCAAGTAGAGCGAGATTAAGTCCTAGAGAGGCTCTGCAAGGTTTCTGTTAACCTTGCAGAGCCTCTGTAGGACTTACTCTCGTTCTACTTGCCTGCAATAAACACACACACACACACACACACACACACACACACACACACACTTTTTTAAAAAGCAGTTCAGGGGTTGTACCTGCAGGAAGAACAGAGCAAGCCACACTATGAATGGATAGAGTGATCCTGAGGTAGATGGGAAAAGCTTACCAGGTCAATGTTTGTCCATAAATCAGCTCCAGCACATTTCTGGCTATGTCAAACTCAGGCCTTCGCTTGCTCCGCAGTTTCTTCTCCAGAATAACCCTGAACAATCAAGGCAGAGACTTACAAAAGTAGGAGCGTCAAAAATGAAATTTCAAACCATGTTGCTTTCACTGACCAGTTAAGGGCCAACCTAGACACTATATTAAACATGGTGCTGCCTTTCTGTTCTCCTTTTTTTCTACTTTAAAAGCAACAGCCATGGAGGGGTGGGAGTGCCAATCCAAAGTGGAGCTGTGGTGGGGAGTTAACCTTTTTCACCTGTGGTGCAGTCCCAATGGCCCTCCCATGGCCATTTGCCTCAGAAAGGAAGCTCTTATTGGTGCCAATAGCAACTTTTCTCCTGGGGCAAAGACAGCTTCAGTGGGCTAATTTTTATTGAAACCATGGGATGGGGGTGGGGAGGATACAAAAGCCCCTTTCTGTAGACCTGAACCTGATTTCACCCCACAACTGCTAATTCCAAAAAGGAAAAATGGAAGTGCAAAAACTTCCAGTGCAAATGGGGAAGTGTAATACTGTACAGCAGTGTTTCTCAAACTGTGGGTCGGGACCCACTTGGTGGGTCGCGACCTGATTTCTGGTGGGTCCCAGGTGATGGAAAGATCAGATAATTGCCACAAGCCCCGAGGCTATTCAAAAATTAGATAGCTACTAATTGCCCTTCAAAGAGCTGAGCTCTTGCAGTTTGCAAGATAGCTGCTAATCACCCTGCAAGCAGCTGAGCTCTTTATTTGTAAATAAATTTATTTATTTCTAGATCACCTTTTTTAAAAGTCTCATAAAGCTAGGTGGGTCTCGATAGAGTGTCATTTTAAAAAGTGGGTCCTGGTGTTAAAATGTTTGAGAACAAACTGCTGTACAGCAGGTCATCTGGCCTTAAGAAGCTTCCAGTGCTGCAGCTCACTACATGTTCCAGGATGCTTTCTCCCAGATTCTGCCCCCCAGTCTTTCCAGGCCCATTTCTCTTCCAAGTATCAGAGAAAGCTATTGTATTCTTAAGGAGCCAGTAAGAGATGCTGCCGCAGGATGTGATCCACCAGGGTTGATTCTGCACCAGTCAATTTCTCTGGGACAGACACAGGTTGTCTGCTCTGTATTTACAGAGAACCTAGATCAGTGCTACTCAAAGGGTCCGCTGTTGTTGTAGTAACTATATATAGTTAGTACCAGTCCAGACACATAGGCTTACCTGGTCTTTCGGCTTCCTTCTTCCAGCTTCTCAGAGCCTCTTGCATGGCAAGCCTTTGCAGCCTCTGAGAAGCCAGGAGGAGGAAGTGCAGCTGATGACTTGCAGACCAGCAACCAGTCCGCGGACCACACTTTTAAAGAAACACTGACTCAGATTACGTCAGTGCCATAACACTGCATCCCAGCATTTTTAAAGACCGGGGGGGGGGGGGGGGGAGAAAGAGTTTGTACTTAAAGTGCAATTGCAGCACCAGTTCATCCAGTGTGGACTGAGAAAGGGCTAGGAGCTTCATTCACTTACTGGTCCTTTAAGGCAGACATTGTCTGGTACCTTTAAACAGTTGTTTCCTTTTTGTGGCCTGATCAATCCCACCATTTATTTGCTCCTTTTTCAGATTATATTTTTGTTCATATAAATGCAAGTGTAAAAACAAACCGCAAACAGGAGGCACATTCAGGCTGCAAACAGGACACAAGTAATTAAAAGACTGGTTGCCAGGAGAAGTGGGACCATTGCTGAATGGGGCTTATTTCTGAAGATACATGTATTAGGATCTTGCTTGTGGGGAAGGTGTTGCAGGAATGTTATGGATAATATAGCACTATATTGTACCATGCAAAATCACTGTTAATTCCACTTCGATCCAATTACTGAAGGGCATTGCTAAAGAGCATTGACTCCGAGTACGTGCCTGATCAATCTGAGCCAGATGGAGGGAGGGGTCATTTGGACATGGTGGAGCACATTTTGGTATCTGGGAAAGGAGTGGCCTGAGCATTACCTCCAAATGAATTCTCCAAAGAAGGTGTCCAAGAGGGTGAAAATAAAATCCATCACCACTAAGCGGTACAGCTCCTGCCCCACAAAGGTCTCCCAGCACTGTGGAGAGACAGGTGCCACCAGCATCAGAAGAGGCAGAAAGAACGGCTCTTCCCTTCCCCCCCAGCCTTGCGACCGAGTTGTTTTCCAAGCTCGCATGCACTCTGCTCAGCCCCTGCACCTCCTGTGTCACTTCTTTTCCCATCAGCTGCTCCTACAAAAAAGTGACTAATCATGCGGAGCATTCCAACCCTCACTCCTACTGCTTCCAGCAACTAATGTTGTGGCCCCAACCTTTTACAACCCTCATTAGCAGCGAATTAAAAAAAAAAAAAAACTCCATGTTTTGAAGGGTCAGTTCCACCCACCAACTCCTGCGAAGGGAGATGCAGGCAAAAGGCTGTTTAACCCTCTCCTCCATAAAGTGAGCAGCAACAGATCGCCACAAATTCTCTTCTTCTGCACCTCCACCAAATTATTCCATTTACTCATGGGAATGAGTCTCAGAATCCTTATTGCTGCCCATACTGGGAAGGAGTGGGTTAGAGAGCTTTTTGCCAGTGTCTTCAGAGCCAAAACACTAGCTGCTGCTACTCCTCCCCCAGAGGCAAGGAGCCCTAGAATGCAGGTGGGATGAAGGTCCTTGGGCACTGGGGCCAGATTGTTGAAACCCCCCCCCCCGACACCAGCTGCCTATCAAGCAGTCTTCCTAGTTGCAATGCTAGGGAGCAAGCCCCAATGCCCCTCCCAACATGTGCTCAGCAACTGAAGGTACAGGTACTTGTACGTACGCGCACATGCACATGCACGCACACACACCAAGTTGCCCTTGAATGCAGAGTCTGCTCATGCAAAAAAGAGCTGCATCTTTCCTCCTAGGGGCTTTCGCCAAGCAGCTTCTTCTCAGCGTGGCAAGGAAAGGGTGCAGTTGCTCTTAACCCACTGAGCACAAACATTTGAATTGAGCCTATTCCTTCTGTGTGAGAAGGGCTTTGATCCGAGACCCCCTCCCACCTGGCAGAACTTCTTGCTTTGAAGAGGGCAGTGCTCCATTTGCTCCTGCATAAAAGAGGGAAGACTGAAGGCTGCAGGCTAAAGAACAAACAACTTTTATGAGCTGTCATGCTGGAAGCTATGTGCTCACCCTCACTACCCCACGCTGATCCAACTGAGAGAAAAAGCTCTTCTGTTCCAAGCACATAAGCCAATTCTTTTGTGCTTGAATTAGCAAACAGAACAATAAGAGTCACAATAGACTAACCACTGTGGGACATTAACCAGCAATGACCTTTGTCATGAAATCCCAACCTTAGTTGTCACAAATGCACACTGACCTGGATCTTTGAAGATGTCACTTTTGGACTTAGCCAGTGGTAACACAGAAGACCTAAGATAACCATTTTCAGAATTAAGTTCCTAGCGAGGAAAGAAGAAAGGAAATTCCTGAGGAGGGATTGGCTTCCAGATCAGATTGACCAATGACAACCCCTCCACAGTTCTTAGGGTTAACAAGACACAACTTGGGAAAACCTCCTGTCTCTTGAACAACCCCCACAAGATAATTTAGTTGTGGTTTCTCCTATTCTGCTCCTCCCCAGTCATGATGTCCACCCTCACCTTTTATCAGTGGAAACAAGAAGGGCTTCTCTTGTCCCACAGTGGGTGAGAAGCAAAGACTAGCAGCTCAATCCTGCGTAAGGGTCCATGGCTGGCCCACAGGGCCGGCTGCAGGATCCTGAGCTCTTCCCAGGCCACTCCAGCATGACCCGGGAACTCCTTGGGAGAAGGGGATGTTCGTCCCCTTCTGAATGTAGGGCTGCCCAGCCGGTCCCAATGGGCCTACTCAGATGTATGTCAGCTCTCGAGCCGACGTACATCCAGGACACGTGGGGTAAGCGTGGCCTAGGTCGGTAGAGGGCTGGGGATATGAGCGGAGCTCGCCACTGATATCCCCACCCCTTCCCAGCCTGGGCTGGCCAATGGCCGCCCACCCTCACTGCCCGGCACGCCCTCCCCCCACCCCTGCACCCACCGGTGCCTCTGGTAGCTGCAGGGTCGGATGCGTAGCAGAGAGAGGCCTACTGGCCTCTGTGCCAGCAGGCCTTACTCTCTGGGTGCTGTAAACGCACTTTACGGCACATTTATTACACCTTCCGCAGATACTTATGGAGGATTGCTTCATCAGTGAAGAACAAAAAACAAGCTGTTATTTGCTTAACACTATTTATGCTTCTTGCTTCAACCATTTTCAAGGCATCTTTCAAACTAAAAAAATACGATAGGGCATAAGAGTTTTAAATAAATGGTCCTTTGGAAGAAAGCACTGGATGGCCATTCTCTCTCTCTTAGCTCCAAGTTCTCTGAAAGGTAGGGAGGTGTGACAATGCATCAGTGGACTCTCTCTTGAGATTCGTCCACCAGTCAGTCACCTTTGGACATATTTCCTTCATCTTAGAGTGAGGACCACACTATGAAAGGCGGTATAGAACTTGAAAAATATATACATTATTATAACTACTTCGATCTCGCTTCTCTTGAATACGTACAAACATGTGAGGGAGCTAACATCTTAAGACAAAACATCATATAGAAAACAAACTATAAAGGGAGCCGCAGACAAACATGGCAGATAAAATCCATTTACAGCATTATAAAACGGGATACATGCAACTACACAGCAGGGGTCTTTAAAAGCTTGCTTAACCACGAAGGTCTTCAGCTGGTGGTGAAATTCCACTGAAGAGGGATGAAGCCATGCCTCCCTCAGGAGGGAATTCCATAGCCTGGGAGCAGCCACAGAGAAGGCTCTTCCTCATGACCCAGGCAGATGCACATCAAATTGTTACAGGATACAGAGGAGACAGACCTTAAAGCTTAAGCAGGTTTGTATGGGAACAGTCAGTTCTTCAGGTACCCCAGTCCCAAATCTTTAAGGTTTAAAAGGCCAGAACTAGTACTTTGAGTGGTGCCTGAAAATGGACTAGAAACCAACACAGTTCACCCAAGCAGGGAGCCATGTGCTTCCGATAGCCTGCACCCGTCTGAAGTCTGGCTGCACCATTTTGGACCAGGTGCCATTTCTAAATACCCCTCATGTAAAGCAACAGCAAACCTGAGCAGAATTCTCATTGCATATCTGTTCTACCACTGAATAAGTCAATTTGCCTTAGAATAACATGGAGGAGAACAAACAAATCTAGAATAGCGATTTTATCTTAATTGCCGATTTCCCGTGAGGAGGGACTTATACGTGCTGGGAATCAGCTTGACAAGAAATCATTCTTTGCATTTAGTGGTTTCTGCCTCCTCTGTCCTAGACAGAATGAGCACAGAGGATTGATTTCCCTGGCTCGCTTCCTCATTCCAAGCCACAGAAAGCCCTAGCGAGTTGCAGCTCTCTTTGCAGTATTACTACTTCCAGCCTTTTTCTGCAAACCCAGCATCTGCACAGCTTCTGTCATACTGCTCCTTCCTTGATCCTTGGCACTATTATCCAGATCCCGGATGGAAACAAATGCTCACATCTACTCGAGGGATCTGAACTAGCAAGGGCAAATAAATATCTTCTATAAAAATGGAAATGAGGTGTGTACATGCCCCGAGGTGCGTACATGCCCCGAGGTGCGTACATGCCCCGAATCTTCATAGCCTTTACTACTAATAAAAAGGGCTTCAGAGAAGCCTTGGCAAAAGGAGAAATCCAGTTGCCTCGTTTACCTGTTGCATGAGAACATTCAGTCAGGAGGACCACCTGCCCAGATCCAAATCTCGTACCTCAATTATCTAGTGACAACAGCTAACAGGAAAAGCTAGGAAGTGCATGGGAAGAAAATTTGCCCATGTTTCAAGCCACCACCAGTTTAAACTCCCAGATTCTGCATTACCTGCATATGGCGACATACACCTCCAAGACCGGAGACTCCCGCTTCTCCCAAACAGCCAGGAGGTTGTACATGTACGGCACAAGCAAGTTAATCAGAGACACCAGCAGAGGCAGGGCCAGGAGCAGGGCTTCGTTCCCAGTTTGGTTGCTTTCCGTGAGTCTGTTATGGTGAAGCTAAGAGAGGGTGCTCAACGGATTACTTGCCCCAAAAGACATTTAATAATCGTCAGTATTTGCATAGCACTTCCGGAGTGTGCAACGTGCTTCACATGTACTAGCTTGATCCCTTGTAAGGTGTGCAAGTATTATTGTCCCAATATTGCAGCTGAAACTGAGAGGGAGCAGCTTGCCTAAGGGCACTGAGTGATGAAGTCCTGGTTCACAGCTCAGTCTCTTAGCCACTACGTTAAACCAGCTCTGTGTATTCTCAGTATTCCAGGATGGTGTAGTGGTTTGGGAGTCGGACTTAGACCTGGAAGATCCAGGTTCAAATCCCCGCTCAGCCACAAAGCTTCCTGGGTGACCTTGGGCCAGTCACTATCTCTCAGCCCCACCTACCTCACAGGGTTGTTGTGAGGACAAAAAGGAGGGGAGGAAATATGTACACCACTCTGAGCTCCTTGGAGGAAGGGCAGTATAAAAATGTGAAAAATAAAATAAATAAATAAATAAATAAATATTAAGAATATTTGTATTCTGCTTTAAAAAAAATTAAAGCTCCTACCAACATACATGTTCCCACAGTCTGAGCTATGAGTACCCTACCAGAACAAGATTTAAGCATTAAGGGATCTTTCTTGTGATTTCAGGGGCTGTTAAGTAACAACGGTCATGCTGGACAACTGCAGGAGAGGGAACATTAATCTTTCTCCCAGCCTGTTTACTGTGCTGGAAACAGGCCTCACTAATGGCCGTTTCAATTCATCAAATCCTTAGTGTGCTCAACTATTCTCCTTCACAGAGGAATTCAAATGAGGAAGGAGCAGGAGTAAGAAAGAATGCCCATCCTTACTCCTCAATTGCTGGTCCATATGGACATGATTAGAGCAGGGCCTACTCCACATCTTCACAGGTTGCCTCCAACACAGAGAAAACAAATTCCGGGACAATTTAAAACATTCTTTCCCCCAGGTGAAGGCACTGAAAAATGCCAGCCGAGGTGCTTCACACAGGGTAATATTTGACACCTGATCAACATGTGCATGGACCTCGTTGTCCAGAGATTAGCCATGCTGCCTGTCACCAGGAACATGCCATGCTTTTCAAGGGCCTCTGCATGTGCACACATGTGAGCAATATTTGAACTGACCCTCTAAAAAGCATTAGTGGAAAATGACTCTTGGGTATCCTCATGCGATTTCACCGAACATCCTCCTCTAGGGAAAAACATGGTGAATTGACATGTTCTACATAGGATTGTGAACAGTAAAGGCATCCCTTCCCATAAAACTCCTATAGGATCCTTAATGCCATCTGTCCATGTGAACAAAGCCTTAATCTACCCTTTGAACATAGTGAACAGACTCTTTCCCAGGAGAGGCCAAGAATTATCTAGCGCAGGGGTTCTCAACCTTTGGAGGCCCGGGTACCCCCTTATCATGGTCCAATTTTCTGAAGTACCCCCTGCTAATTAACTGCTAATTAATTGGATCAATCAATTAATTAATTAGGTAATTAATCATTAAGTAAAAAAGTACTAACACAATTTTAAATGTGAAAAAATGTCTTATTTAACTCTGTGTGTGTGTGTGTGTGTGTGTGTGTGTGTGTGTGTGAGACAGAGACAGACAGACACATATGCAAGGATCTCTTTTTTTCTCCAAGTCACACTTCCCAAAATCAGCTCCTCCCTCCCACACCCCACCAAAGTACATTTTCCAAAGTACAAAAATAAGCCCAAAACCAAAATCAGAGACAGAGAAGGGCTCCGAAAATAATTACAATTTAAAATCCATGTTAATTAACACTTAATTAGATGCTGATGGGCAGGGCTTGGCGAACCCCCAGCAAGAGGTCCGCATACCCCTAGGGGTACCCGTACCGCAGGTCGAGAACCCCTGATCTAGCAAATCAGAGAATGCCTACTTTGCTCTTAGCTACAGTCAAGATGGATATTAAAGATTACTCACCTGCTGGATGTATTCAGAGAAGTAGTGCACAGCAATTGAACATCCCAAAACAGTGCTCAGGGACACAGTCCAGGCCAGAAACAGAATCGCCAGCTTCTGCAACCTCTTCCACAGGTTTAATGGGTGTGACCTGGACCACCGCTCAGCTAGACACTCCTGAAAAAGCAAAACCTATCAGGAGGATGCAAGAGAACAGGGTCTGCAACTACAAGGACCTTACACCTTCAAAGTATGTAAGCCATGTATGCGACTTAATTCACCACGTTTTTTCTCACAAAGGAAAGTACAGCAGCCAAGATGCATCTCCCAGGTACACAATATACCCAATGTAGAAAGGAGCCAGCCCAAGCTCTCTAGAGGAAAATGACTCAAGAGACGTCAGGGCCCAGGAATCATCCAAGATGAGTGTCTTAATACACTGTCACCACTTTCTGGTGTACATAAGTAGAATGGTTGAAGAGTAGTATAAGTGGGTTCCTTTTTGGACTAGTTCAATGTGGAACGAATGACCGATAACCTTTGATGACGAAAGAGTATGGAACCATGCGTACATACTCATGACACTTTCTGGGACTTGTTCTACTCACAATCAGGGTTTGGAAGGATAAAGTCTTTCTAGCTACTTCAGTGAATATTTGGTATGGAGGGAACTTGGGATTCCAATCGATATTGCAAGTACAGAACCAGATAGTAGTTATTCCTAATTTAACACGAATTATAACAAAAGGCGCCATCTTAATTTATGCAGGGGTTGTGATTATTCCAGATTCATTAATTGTGGGTAAATGGGTGTTATCTTGCATATGAACAGGTAACCAGGGGGGAAAAGTGCTTTCAGCTGTCATGTGTGGGCAGAGGCGTCCTAATATGGGGGGTTCAGGTGCGCAGCGCCCCCAGCGCGCTGCTTCCAGGGGGCGCGCGCGCCCCCCCAGGACCTGCCTTTGGTCCGGCGGGCCGCGGCAGCAGCAGCAGCAGCAGGAGGTGGAGGCGGGGAGTGTTGTGCGCGAGCGAGCGCTCGCTCGCGCACAACACTCCCCGCCTCCGCCTCCTGCTGCTGCTGCTGCTGCTGCTGCGGCCCACTGGACCGAACAGAGCAGGGGAGTGACAACAGAGCAGGCGGAGGTGGGGAGGTGCGCGAGTGCTCGCGCGTGCCTGCCCGCCTCTCCTTTCCCCTTCCCGGCTTCGTCAGTCAGTGGCCCAGCTAGAGGCGCGAGCTGCTCGCGCCCCAGCTGGGCCGCTGACCAACGAAGCCGGGAAGGGGAAAAGAAGAGGTGGGCAGGCGCGCGCGAACGCTCGTGGGGGCGCTCGGTCCCCGCCCCCCACCCCAGGCGCCGGGAGGGCGCAGAACGCCACTGTGTGTGGGCTTTTAAAACTCTGTTCTTTTGCACACTGCTTGCTTTGTGTTGTCCAGCACATGACAAATGTACAGTGGCAGCTGCAAAATTTTACTTTGCCAAGAATGACAAACTAGCAGGGCTGGCTCAACACCCTCCACCTGCCACCAATCACAGCACAAGTTCTTCCCACTTGCCTCATCTCATTACCTCCACTCAGTCAAGAAACATCTTACATATTATAGCCTAAAAACTAACTGTTGTCTGTTTCTGAGCACATCCTAACATTGGCTAAGCTGTTAATGTTTAAACATTCTGTTAATGTTTAAACATTCTAACTTCTGAGGGGGATGGATCCGTCATGGAATGTTGAAAAATCACAATCATCTGAGAATTCAAAGCACTTTAGGAATACGATTGCCATATAATCTATTCTGTGCCATAGGCAAGTTGTCTGTACACACACCAGATTACAGCTATTACTAGTGTAATTGGTCAGCTGAAGTCTGCAGAGTTTGGACCAGTATCAACCCTGCGACAAGCTGAACCATTTCTTTTCAATATATATTGAAATACATTTAACTTCGCATTCCTCTTCTTTTCTGCAGTGTTGGAGAGGAAGATGCAGACACTTAATCAACAGAGGCCCAACACTGCACCTTTCTCATCAGTCTCCCGCTAAGCTTAGCTGTTTGCTTTCCCAAGCCTGAATTCCCCTGTTCAACACTTGCCTTCAGCTGAGTGCAGATGTTTTCACTCTGAAGTTGAACACAGTGTTTCTGGATCACCTTGTAGTCCCAGGCACAGAAGACTTTAACTGCCAGGTCCCCTGAGGCACTGTCCACACGATAGCTCTCCCCAAAGGAGCGAGACATGCTGCGAGGAGAATATGCATCATCACTCAAGAAACGTCAACCATGAGAGGAAGGCTGTATTTGAGACCCACCAACTTTATTTCCAGAAGTTGGACTGAATGCAAGATCTGCAAGATAGCCCTGGTGCCAAGTCCCTCCCTCCTTCCCCCAATCTGCTCCTATGCCAGGGACAAATTGGTAGATGCTGCAGCTACGTCAAAGAGAACAGTCATGAAGAGAGACTTTCCTCAAAAGCCTCCTTCCCAGTTCCATGATGGAGAATACAAAAAACAAACAAACAAACCCTAGACTGTAGCAGGTAGCCAAGGGTCCAGGAGGACTGGGGCAAGGTTCTGGCCGAGTTCAAACAACAACAGGTAGGTGAAGAGTTGTTAAAAACACATAAAAATGTGCATGTATGGATAATACAAAGGACAAAAGCATAGAGAAGCAGGTTGGGAAAATAGCCCTGAGGCATCTGGTGGGGCCACTGTGTGATACAGGGAGCTGGACTAGATGGGCCTTTGGCCTGATCCAGCAGGGCTCTTCTTATGTTCTTAACTTTGGCACTGGAAGTTGGCACTGAAATCTGAGCAAAAACAGATTACATGCAAACTTAAAAGCAAAATCGCTCCCTATAACACATCTTAGCTCACTGGTCCCTGTCTGTACTCTTATTCAGGGTCACTTTCCTGATGCCATTACACACCTCTCTGATCCCCAGTGAAGCTGTGGAACTGGACATGCACTGACTCATTCTGAGAGAGCCAGATCAAATCACATGTGACTTGACCTTAAGTCACCTAGGTTCAATGAGGTCATATTAAGTCCTTCTGACTGGATGGTTTATAACCTCCTGGGCATTATTTCTTCCTGTCCTCTGACCTGGTCTGGTGGACTTGGATGCCCAATTAGCTATCAACATGCCAGTGCCAGCAGGTGAGCTAGCTAGGGGCTAATGATCTTGGTGGACTTATGATGAAGAGAAGCAATCCATAAACTGCCTGCCAGTTTAGCTATGCCCACTTTCTGCAATGGTGCCAATTTCAAAGTGGCTCAGAGAAGCCTCTTTCCTGTTGAACCTTCCTTATGGGAAACATATGGGTATAAGAAGGGAGCAAGGGGAGCTCAATCATCACATATCTGGATACATTCTACATTCAATAAAAAGGAAAGTCCAAAAGGAGAAGCAGAGCACTAATTCTACCCCAGAGAAAGATGCAGAACACGCTGCAGGAAGAGGGGGCAAAGAACATGCCTCAGCCCCATAGCAAATGAGCAGAGGAGGCATCTCACCTGTAGACCAATAGGATGCACATCACAAAGAAGGCGACCCCCATGACAAATACATAAGCCAGTGGCATATTGTACGGCAGGTAGACATGTCCGGACTGTCTGCAATATGTGCTATTAGAGCGGAAAGCACAGGGGTCATTCAGTGTGAAGTTACTGTAGTAGCCATAATACATCAGTGTGTGAGTGAAGTTGCCCTGTAGGGAAAGAGAGAAATCGATTCCAGTCCCTCAACTCTCAAGCTGCCACCGTTTACCGAAGGAGAGGAACTGGGATGTGGCAACGCGGGGTTAGTTCACACATACATGTTCATTTTGATTACTGAAACATCCAGGCATGACTGGACATCACAGATCTAACACCACAGACAGAACTTTCATAGTATGATCTTAGACTTCCATGGCCAGCGATTACAAACAGAGACTGAGTAGGTGCGGGATTAAAAGCCATGTATGCAGACAAAAATATATTTAAGTTAAAACCAGATGATAAGATCCAAACAATGTTTAAAAACGTATAAGTGGAGTAAAAACAGTCCTTGATAAAAAGGTTAAAAACAACCAAGCACACAAAGCATTAACTCCACAGATAATAAAAAGCCAAAGAACGTTTTGAAAACATGAATCAAGTTAGAAACAAAAATAAAAGTCTTGACGTTTTGTCCAAGTCCATGGACTTCTTCAGGAGACAAAAGCAACCTGGGCTGCTGGTTATTATTACTGAACCAATAATTTCATTCTGGTTGGGTCTGTGGGCTGAATCTGAACCTCCCCAGCTTTGCCACACACCTGCCAGACCTACATTTTCCCTGTTTCTCCCCCCAGTAGAGGAGCCTGGATTTTTAAAAACTCAATTTAACTCTATTACACAATTGTTATTGGATGCACTGTTGTAGTAGGGGAAAGCCATAATTTCATGCAGCACATGCCACTGCTGAAAGTAGGGGTGGGGTTGAAGGACATCAGATTCAGATAGATGCCAGGGATTTATTCCTTGAAAGCCAAACACTGTCTGGAACAGCACTAAAAGAGATGCCTTTGAAGGAAGCTGGTGCTGATTGGCCAGAATGTGTTCCCATTGGCTAAAACAGCTGTCAATCAACTGAAGGTGAAACACACTAATGAAACAATGCTAAAGGAGGCAGCAGTTTTGGAGGCATTACTATACATTTCTCAGTAAGGCAACAGATGAGGGAGACAGAGGGGATGTGGAGGACTGAGAATACACCCATAGGCCCTGGGAAGTGCTTGGCTTCATTGGATGAATGCTTACCGCTCCAGTGAGGGGTTCAAGCCCGCTGAAGGCTTCACTGTTGGGTGTGGCAGAAGGGTAAGCAGCCTGTATGGCAACCACAAAGACTAGCAGAAGCAGGAACAAAAAAGAATTGAACATGAGTAAGGTCTTGAGAAACAGAAAATAGGAGAGTATGCTGGACCCAAAACGGCCGCTGATCTGCTTGAGAGAATAATGCCAGGGATGGAGGGTGTGAAGAACAGACGACAGACTGTACCAGAGACTCCGGAATCCCTGCAGGAAAAGCAGAATACGTGTCAGAGAATACCCTCAGGCAGATTTGGGCATCAAGCACCCAAGCTACATTGAACTAACCAGCTCCTCCGACTCCTTTCTTGTGGCCTCAACAGGCCAGTGTATAAGTTAGTGCAATATTGTAGCATCAAACATGCAGTTGCAGCTTCAGTAGGTAGCTTTGGATAAGATCTCCAAACTTATTTCCTCATCACTGAAATAGGAATTTACAATGATCTAGCTCACAGGGTATTACTACTATTTTATTTGTTGCAAGTATCACATGGTGCTTGGCACAGCAAACACACTTAACACTAAGAGCCTCTTTCCTGGCCCAGCTCACTGGTAGCAGAAATACCAATTACATAGGAGCATGGCCTTCCTGGTGGTGGCACCAACTTTGTGGCATGTTCTCCCCTACAGAGGCCTGGTTGCCCCTACCTTGTTGTACTCCTTCAGAAGAGGTGTAAAAACCTGACTTTTCCACTCGGCTTTTGAAGGAAGGCGACACTTGCTAGTTGTGGTGGTGGTGGGGTTATTTTAGTTGTGGCTTCTCAGTTGTGATGTTTGGTATTATTACACGCTGCCTTTTGAAATACTTTGTTATTTTGTTTAATTGTTTGGCTTGCTTATAATAACATGGCATGATCCTTCGAAACCATTAAAATGACCTGCTGGCATTAAAAGAAAGGAGCCTCCTATGGTTCTTCCTCTGGCTCCTCCAATATCCATGGGTTCCTCAGAAGGAAGAAACCGATGGATACTTTGTCTTCCACAGCTGTGTCGGGGAGGTACAGGAGGTGACACCTTCCCACAGAAGCCAGAGAGATCTTAGAGTCTATTCTTTTCCCCAACAAGGAAGGTGCATGTACTGTTGAAGCATTTGTGCAGCTGCTATAAAGGAACAGTGAGGGATAAACTCAAAAAGAATTAGGTGCAAGCAGGCAACCTGGTGAAAAGGGGGGGGGAGCACATCTAGAATCAGGTTGAAGTTCTGCCTGCCCGCCTTTCAGCAGCACCTGCGTTGGACAAAAGCAGAGATTCTCCTCCCTGTCCAAGGTCATGTGATGCCAAAGCAGACTGCCCTTCGTTCTCTACCCAGAGCAGGGTGGGTTCAGGACTCACTAGGATGATATAGTATTTAAGCCAGCTGCAATGTGACAGAAAGGTCGTCGACTTGGGTTTCCTCAAGGTGCCTGAGTGCCCACTTGAATCCTGCCTACAAAAAACAGACAGGAGGATTTAAAATCATTGCAAAAGCTGCATTTCTGGAGAGAATTATGAGCTCACAAAACTATTTAGGCACAGTCTCCATCTCTTCACCACAGGGTGTTCCCCATGCAGGAAGAACCAATGACCAGGAGAGACAGAGCTAACATAGGCCAGAGGCACTGACCTGAGCTTGCATTTCTCAGCTAGGCTTAGAGGCATCGCTTTCAGCATGTGAATACGCTGACCTGCGGGCAAATTCTGGAGCTCTTTCACCAGCAGGCTCCGTTGGGCTAGGGAGGGAAACAAACAAAAAGGACTGAGATACGTTTAACTTCATTTCTTATGCCATTTGGGCAATAAAAGGAAGAGTGTCAAAATGGCTACCCCTCTCCTTATGAACTACTAGAGCCCTTTTTGTTTAAACACACACACACACACAAGATAGAAACAAGTAAATGGGGTGGGGGAATCCACTTGTGGAATCTGCCCTTGCAGCTTTGGAAAAGCAACTGCTTGATGATACTTCATGGTGAGGCTAGCCCTGCTTTTCTATGCTCAGGTAGGGAGAAAGGACCAGAACCTGATGATTTGATTTTGAAAGGCTATGACACTTACAGCACAATCCTAACCAACTTTCCAGCACCAGTGTAGCTGTGCCAACAGGGCGCACACTGCATTTTGCAGTGCAGGGGCAGTCATGGAGGCCTCTTCAAGGTGAGGGAACATTTGTTCCCTTACCTGGGGGTTGTATTGCAGCTGCAACAGCGCTGGAAAGTTGGTTAGGTTTGAGTTGTTAGTCATCATCATTTAGCTGGAAAGGTATATTGCTCCATCTCTGCTGACAGTGTGATAATGTTCCAGTAATACTTGGAGAGAGGAGCTGAGCGATGAAGACACTTAAGTGGGTGGGTCATATATGGAGAATGAAGATATTATTCCCTTATAATAGGGGTTCTCAAAGTGGTGGGTCATGAACCACCACTTTTTCCGGAAGCTGGCAATATACCCTTAAGGGGGATGGCCAGCCCGAATGTTGGTGGCAGCGCTCCAGGATCGTATCCACCCTGACCCAAAAACCACTTTTTTCAACATACCCGATTGTCCTGCCAGCTTCCTGAAGGGTCCGGGGGGGGGGGGGGGCTGCCACCTCTGCAGGCTTCCCCAAGGCTCTAAACAGTGGCAATCACATTCTGAAGTCCACTTCCGGTTTCCATGGCAGGACAATTAGGTATGTTGAAAAAGCGGTATTGAGTGGGGGGGGGGGCGGGTGTGATCCTGGAGCGCTGCCGCCAACATCGCCCCACCCCAGCAAAGACTTACAGGGGAGTAAACTCCCCTGTAGGACTTTGAATGATTTGGTGATGAGCATTATAGGGCAGCATTTCTCATTCATTCAATTTTTTCCTGCTTTTCTCCCAGCTGGGCCCCAAAGCGGCTTACTAAAACAAACTAAAAATAACTCTGAACCTAAAAACAATTCATAAAATTAAAAACACAACTAAAAACAACCAGCATGAGAGTAAAATATAACAGCAATAAAACATATCCATAAAAGCCGCAGCAGAACATTCCAGCAGTAAAATGACCATAATAGAATCAGAAGGCTAATCTAAAGAAAAATGTTTTTAGGCCCCACCGGAAGTCTTCTAAAGAGGGAGCAGTCTGTAAATCAAAAGGAACAGAATTCCATAGAGTTGGTGAGACTACCGGGAAAGTCCTATTTCTTGGGCACATCTAAAAGGGCCCTCTGTGATTACCAGACAGGGTGAACTAGATTATAAGGAAGAAAGCAGTCTCTCAAATACACTGGCCCAAAGGTGTATATAGGGCTTTAAAAGGTCAGGACCAGCATCTTAAATTGGGCCTGGAAACGAACTGAGTGCCAGTGCAGCCCCAGAAGCAGCAGTCCCACAGAACCAAACCATCAACTTCCAGTGACCACAACATGAGCCATCTCATTCTATAGCAAGAGAGATATTTAGGTAAAAACAAAGACCTGGAAAAGCTGCCTTGTCTTTACATCGGGTCACTCACATTCACTTAAAAAGACTGCAGGTTTGCAGTCAGCTTACTGAGCCAGATGTGTCCCCTCCCCCTTCTCTCACTCATTCTGTCTCCCTCCATCACTCCCCTCTCCAGCCCAGTGCCACTGAGGAGCAGGAGAAAATCAGCATCTAAGACTGGGGCAAACCACTATGCCATACTGCTAATCTTCATGAACTTCCACATTTTTTCTTTAACAGAGGAGCCTGTGTTTATCTTAGTCAAAGAACAGAATGTCAGGCAATTAGCATCGGAATGGTTATAGATAAGCACTTAGCACAAGTTGCAGAGAAGGAAAAAACTCAAGCCTTGAGCTGCAAGGACATTTCAAGCTGAAGCAGTGAGGGTTATTTCTCTGCCTTTAAAAGATCCTTTTTGTTTTGCGAAAATACACATAAGAGCATCTGCAATAGCCCAGTACACAACCTTTTGCATTACAAATATTGTTGTTAGAAAGTGCTGCCCTGAATGTTTGCAACTTCCTATTAATTTTGATTTACCAATAAGTGGCTGGGCTGAGAGTGAAAAAGAGAGAGAAAATATTTTACCAACTTGAGCTTGCAGTGTTGTGGCTCCTGATTTCTTCTGATCATTGTCTGAATCAATATTTTGTCAGCAGGTACAATGTGTGCATTGTTTCCCCTCCCCCCCCAATGGTTCTCTGCCTGTTTTTTTTTTTAATGGTGACTTTTTTCCAATAGTTCTCAGTCATTTTTTTGTTGTTAATGGTGCTCTGTCATATACTCTACCATATTAACACTCTCTCTTCATATGGTCTGCAGTTGCAATGTTCAATCCACCTCAATGCATCTCTGTTGATATGGTCTGTTGGGGCTTGTTTGCTTTTATGGCTACTGTGCCTCATCCCAGATATGAGTTGCAATGTTAGCATCACCTCCCCCTATTTATTTATGATTCCTGATTTTAATAAAACCTGTAATTTCCTAAAAAGAATAATTTATTTACAGTAGTAAAATGACATCACTCAACTTCTACCAAACATTTCCCACTCTTTTACTATTCAATACATTTGAATATAGAGTTCTTGGGTAAAAATTACTGGTAAAGTCATTTGAGCTTTTCCAGGATCTGACCTCACAAGTCCTTAAGTTTTACCCTCGTCTTATCAAAGGGTCATAGCAAATTCCAGGATTTTTGGCTCAAAACATGATTGTCTTATATGCGAGTATATGTGGTAATTGCAGTTTCTGGACCATCTTCAAGGGCAGCCCCACATAAAGCATGTTACAATAGTCTAATCTTGATGTCACCATGATGTGGATCACCATGGTCAGGTCTGAATGATCTGGGTATGGCCATAGTAGGCACACCAGTTGAAGCTACGCAAAGGCCTCCCTGGCCATAGCCACCACCTGGGAATCCAGGAGCAGCGGTGAGTCCAGGAGAACCCCCAAGCTGCGGACCTGCTCCTTGAGGGAGTGCAACCCCGTTGAAAGTGGACGATGATCCAGTATCTGCATTGTGGATTTCCTAACCAGGAGAACCTCTGTCTTGTCCGGATTTAATTTCAGTTTGTTCACCCTCATCCAGATTCCAACCACCTCCCAGCAGCACTCCAGGACCATAACCACCACCTTGTGTCTGATGGGAAAGAGGAGAGATAGAGCTGCGTGTCATCAGCATACTGATGGCACTCTGCTCCAAGTCCCGCAATGACCTCTCCCAGCGGTTTCATGTAGATATTGAATAGCTGTGAATATATACTATCATTGGGTCAATACTGTTCCTCATTCCTTGAACCATCTCCTTGCCAGCATGCCCTTTCCCAGCTCTTTCAACAGACTCACCATCCTCTTCCTCTTGACCAGAATCCACCTCCAGGCCAAGTTGCCGGAGGCTAGGCCGTGCAGAGCGGGACACTTCCTGAAGTGGGGTGCGGCTGCTCCGGCGACGCAGCCTGGCAGTGCGATTACAGTACTGGGAGATGATAGCTCCTCTGTTGCGGCCTGCAAACACAAGTGAACCACAAATCAGGGGTGGGAAAGAAGATGACCACATGTAAGAAGGAGGGCTCCCCTTCTGAGATTATCCCACACATTCTCTGTCCTATCCTGCAAGTCCTTCTCAAGGGGAACAAGGTTGCACAAGGGCTTCCCCCTTGAGGCTCACCCCAACTCACCAATAGTACGGCTGGGCATACTGGCAAGGATGCGCAATGTGGCAGAGGAAAAATCCATATGTTCTTCGGTCCGTCTTGGTGCCTCCCAAGCCTCGGTCTGGTGGGCAGAAGAAACTACATGTGCCAAACTTTCTGGAGGGAAAGACACAAACCTAATTATCCCACAGCCTTGGCTCCTATGAATAAGTTCTGCCTTGTCAGAACTGGGGTCTTCTATGCCTGTGTTTCCTCTCCAATTCTTAGCATACTCCCCCGTTTAGCATAAAGTTGTATTGATCTTTGAGTCCAACTCCTCCTTCCTAAACTGATTCCACTTTTTACTTCCACCAATACCAACGGTTTCTTTTTTGTAAATGTATATACTACTTTCTCAGTCAAAGGCCTCAATATGTTTCACAGTGGAGCATAAACGGATTCTTGCACACAGCCTACTACCGAGTACAAAGCCCTGCGGATCAGGCCACCAATGCAATAATGGCATTAGAAAGGTGTATAGATCAACATTGCTGAGCCTCTTCTAGCACGAAAAATACCCTTCGACGAGAGCAGCAGTGCTTTCCAAGTCAGGCTGGGGTGAAGGGAAAATAGGAGAGCAGCCACCTCAATCACACCTATGTAAACTAGCAAGAATCTTCTGCTAGAGGACATTCAACCTACCCATTTCTTGACTGGTGAGAGGCTCCATCTGCCTCAGTATCCATTCCCTCTCTGGAATGTTGTACCCACCTTTGCAGGTGCTCTGTGCTTCCCCCCCCCACACACACACACACAAAAGAAGGGCTTCTATCCCATAGTTTCAGAAGCACTGGCCTTACAGAAAGATTAGGGATGTCATGTTTCTGGAAAGGAAAATGGCCGGCTAGAAGAGTACAGATGCTATACACTCATTCTTCTAACATGGAATCGACATGGAACTTAAGAATGAGTTGTTAAAAAAATGGGGGGGGGGGGGGAGAATCTCAACATCCACTTTCAAAATATAAACATACACACACAAACCTTTAAACCTGTATTGATATACATAAACAGACAGACAAGCAAAGCAAAAGGAATAAAACAGAATATTTACAAACAAATCACCCTACTACATTGCTTATGAAAAATAAATCAGTTCACAGATGAATCAACATGGTTTACAGAGTGACAGACCCTTCTGCCCTGGCAGTCAGTATTTCTTAAAGTTTGGGGGAAATATTGAATGCAGTTTGACATCGTTGGACAAGATACTCAGCAATATAACTAATAAAAGCGTGGGATTCTACTGCCAATAGTGACCGGATGCAGGATTCATCCGTATTCTCTTCATGTGCTGGGAAGTGAGGGTATATAAATAGGTCTGACGCAAATCATCATAAATAGGGCGGTGTAAAAGTGTATGATAAATCTTCTATAGCTCCCCCATTGAAAAAAAATACACTGACCTTCATTCCTACTATCAGTAGAGGCTCTAAAGCGGGCTTTTAGAACATTCGAAGGAAAGACATTGCATCTTGCCAACATAAAGGCCTGTCGCGCCTACAGGTTCTCAATGAGGTACAAATACCTTGGTTTGCAAGCATATAGTAGGGGTAGATGGAAAGCTAAAGAACAAACCCTCACTGCTTCAGCAAATCGCTCCTGCCTATCGATGTCATATAACCTAGACAATATCATATTAGCTGCATTAGATGGTAATACAGAGCCCAGTTAACCCCTGCTAACTGGGCAAGAGGCACCTTTTCAATTGGTGTTCCTCTTATATTTATACCAGGGGGAGAGTAACTGCCCCCCTTTCACCCCAGCACAGTCTCTTTTCTGGTGGCTGTTTGCTGGTGGTGTTCTGCATCTTTTTTAGACTGTGAGCCCTTTTGGGACAGGAGCCATTTAATCATTTGATTTTGTCTGTAAACCGCTTTGTGAACTTTTTGTTGAAAAGCGGTATATAAATACTGTTAATAATAATCTCCACAGATAGACCCATAGATTGGATTTTTTTTAAAAAAAAAAAGGAGTATACTCCACCGGCTGCACTTTATCTGCTAGAAGGGCTTTTAATAAAGGTGATCTCTCTGCCATAAAACATACCAGGAGCTTGCCAAGCAGTCCTATCTTATTTATTATCATGCTAATCCTGTGTGATAATGGGGTGGCGATTATTATTTTACAGACAGGGAACTGAGGCTGTAAAGCTTCTCACTATATAAAAACAAGCACAACGTTTTTTGTCTAACAGATGTCAGAGGATTTGGGAAAACATGAACGATGGCATTCTTTGGCTGTCGTACTTGGCAGGAATAGAGATGAAGCACATGTCAGAGATGGGACAAATTAAGTGTGCTGAATGCTCAGCGTGTGTGAATAATGTGCTTATTCACAAATTAGTGCAGCTTGTTTACATAACATGGCAATTACGCTGCCTGTCGTGCAGATGGCCCCTGAGATATGGCACTGTTGTGGAAACCTGTCCTTGCATCAACTCAGGAAGGTCGTTCTCTGGGTGGTTTGGTCTCGACAGCTTTCGAGTTCTGCAAAACCACTAAACTGTTAGCAAATGAGATTTTGAAACACACTTGGGAGATTATAATATTCAACTACACCGCATGGTACATTCTGCCCATCTAGCCCAATTCTTATATCCCTAGGGGAAACCTCCCCTAACCGATTTCTGCCTGGAGACAGTACTTAGAAAACACATGGAGTTGTGAAACAAAGAAAGCAAAAAGTCATTTATGTCACGTCTGGGAATCTCATATAAGAACACTGCCAAATTTGTTTGCTAATTTGTGAATTCATGAATTTACAATGTTGTCACTTGTATTTCATTTTTAATTATGCAGCGTTCCACTCATCTAGTAAATCCAGTGAAGACAATTGCTTAAATATACAAATAAAATGTCACAGTTCAGTCACAAGTGCAATTTGCTAAAGTGATTTTATAAAACCGCTAATAATAATACCATCAAAAATATGTGAAATTTCTTAAAGCACTCAAATCAAAAAATTGAGTATGACAAAACCTCTTACATTTCCATAGCTTTGGGCCATCTACGAAGTGTCCACATAGTAATAAGCAAACATACATGTTTGTAACTTAAGACTTTGTTGACATAGGGATATCCCTATAAGTCTCAGAGAGCAATCCTATCCAACTTACACCACCAGTGTAACCAGTGGTGCAGCGAGAACAGGAGGCCCCCGAACAGAAAGGGGATTCAAATCCGATTCAAAGGGGATTTAAATCTTCCTTCCCCTCCAAAGCCTCCCGCCCTGCCCTCCCCCGCTGGTTACACTGGTGGTGTAAGTTGGATAGGATTGCGCTGTCAGAGTCTTCCAAATGAAGGTCTCTTTCCCTTGGTGGTAAATGCCACTATTTGCATTTGTTTTAGTAGTCTGGCTAGATTTACATTCCCATGAAATGAAAGCAGGAGGCCAGAGACACTAGCTTTGTTGTGCTTCCCCCTCCCCCGCCCCTCAAATCTGTGTAGGAGGCATGTGCTCAAGAGCTGGATGTGGTAAATCACTGTTTTGGATAGTGTTGGAAAGCTACAGGAAACTGATAAATCCTGCAAAATGATACAAGTAGGCCCAGGAGGGACTTGTAATGAGGTCTGTGGTGATTTTATGAGCATTTTCCAGTAGGTGCTCATGACACTAGTGAAAGGAAAACATTCATTTTACTTGTAGTTGCTGTGGCAAGACCTGCAGTTTATTTGCAACTTGGTTCAGCAGGTTTCCTGGCAGAGATCATCATGCAATGGGAGAATTTGCTGGGATGATTCATCCAGGAGTTTGAGCAAAAGCTGCATAGTCCCCCAGAATAAATCACAGCATCTAAAAACCCATCAAAGTACCCGAGGCCCAGATGATAGTGTTGCCACTCATATGAATGGCTTGAAGGTTAATTGCAAATCAAACATGACAAATCATAGTTTGTGCTTATTCCCACATTCATTGTGTACAAGCAGGTTTGCCAAATTAACTTCTCAAAAATAAAGGACACTACCTAGTTGCGACATATATTCTATGGAGGTCAAGTTGTCTGAAAAGAAACATCTGCCCACCCTGAATGAGTAGGTGAGAACTGGAAACCGATGCCCAAATAATGCTTTGCATCAGAAGAACTGCTGGGTCTCTCCCACTCACCAGCCTCCGAGGAAAAGAAGAATCAAGGAAAAACTACCTTCAACATACATCTCTCATTGCAGCGTAGTTGCTGCCCTTGCAGTAAGCAGGGGGAAGATCTACAATCAATTAGACTCAGCAACATAGATGCAACACGACCCATCTCACCTCTGCCACTGGAACCAAGATCCTGCATCTCCACCTGCTCGGCCAGCCAGCTCTGCTCTTGAATTAACTGGTGAAAGGAATCATGCACAGCTCCTTCATCGTATGGACTTATGTCTTGGCTGGGGGGGGGGGGGGAGAAGAGGACACACACACACACACACACACACACACACACACACACACACACACAGAGAGAGAGAATCAGGGTACATACTTGTTTAGCCAGAAGGTTGCTTAGAAGAATAGAACCTCAGTTGTTAGTGTATTCACGTGGAATAAGGCAAGGTGTCAAAACACACAGAGTGATCAAGTAAGAGAAGAGAATGTCTACCAGGCTGTGTGACTTCACCAGCCATCATGGTTGTTATGGTGGGCCATCAGCTTCTGAATGCCTCCCACAGAGATAAAATATAGCCTTGAGTTTGCCTGTGCAAATACAGTAGTAGGGCCAGGACGTGCAAGGTTACTTGCAAATAGTAAAGCCAGGACTTGCAAGTAGGGCCAGGACTTGCCCCAAAGGAACGAAAGGTCACTCCAAACATTATAGCTGAAGTGGGCACATATTACTTGCTGGGCACATATTACTTGCTTCTAATCCACAGCATGAGAGGCAGCTATGTACTGTATCTCCACCCTCCTTATTCTTCAAGGTTACACCCTTCAGAAATAGGTATGGCAGAGCCGATGCCCACTACAACTCCCTACAATATTTTTCTGTATAGTATGTGTAGCAGAAAAGTCACATAGCCACCTCACATGTTTCAGGGGGAAAGTGCCTCTACATTCGGTCTTTAATTTGTACAAATAACAAAATCAACTTAAGAGCTATCCAGCACCACAGCTTTCTTAATTAAGCATTGGTCATGCATCTAAGGGCATACAATGTGGGTGCCTACCTGGATTCCAAGAGGAAGGCATTCCAAAAGGACCTGCACCACTACCAAGAAGGCCCTGCTTTTTGTAAATGCCCATCAAACTATGGACAAGCTGGGTACTTGAAGCCAGGCCTCAGATGACAATCTGAGCATACAAGGTGTTTTTGTGCACAAATGGGAGAAGGTGGTCCTTCAGGTCTCATACTGTTTAGGGCTTTAAAAGGTAAGACCCAGCACCTTGAATTGAGCCTAAAAGCACACAGGAAGTCAATGCAAGCAAACGGAGCAGTGTAGGCAGACCAGCAAGCTGTTCCAATCAACAGCTGAGGAGCTGTATTCTACAGCGGCTGAAGGTTTCAAACTGTTCTCAAGGGCATTATAGTAAATCTAGTCTAGAGGTGGCCAGAGTATGGAGAACTGTGGCCCAGTCTGGCTTCTTCGGGTCACAGGTGGCACACCAGCCAACACTGGTGAAAGGCGTCTCCTCAATACAGCCATTGACTGGGCCTCGGTATGGAGGCCCAGATCAAGAAGAATCCCCATACTGCTGCCGCAGATAGCATGTTCAGAATTTCTCAAACATCAAGAACAAAACTGCATCAACTCTTGCAGTGTTTTTGTTGGAGTGTTCCATTATTGCCTTTTGCAGATATGCACTATCCCTACATCCCATCCCACTTGCCACCTGACTTGTTCTGAACTTGTTCTGGACTGGCACTTGTTATGGGGTAAATATTGATTGATAACACAATCCTTTGGGCCGGTGCAGCTGCGCCGGCCAGGATGTTGGAAAAGCACTGTAAAGCACTCTGCAACACCCAGAGAGTAGGCAGTGCTGGTGCTGAATCCAGAGGATTGCGTGTCGGAGCAACGCAGGGGAAGGGCAAGGGGAAGGCAGGGGGTGGACAGATCAGCAGCACTGGCACACGCCGGATCCTATCCCCCTTTCCAGGCCTTTTTCCTTTACATGGGCCTCCCAGACATGCGCCAGCTAAATAGCTGGTGTGGATCAGAGGAAGCCCACAGCGCTGCCAGGGGCTTTACTTGGGGTAAGGGGACACTCGGGGTACTCTGGCCCCTTCCCCCGCTGGATGCAGCGTGGGCTGTGCGGCCCCACTGCACCGGCGCTGGATAGGATTAGGCTGCCCGAATCACACATTCTGATTAAGTGAAAAAGTCATTGAGAATACTTATATACTACTTTTTAACCCAAAAAAGTTCAAAGTGGTTTATAGAGTAAAGACATTTGAATTTTTATAAAGGGAATCACAATGTATCATTAAAAAAAGATACAAGAGTCATCAGCAAAGAGTCAGTAGGAGAGATGCTATGCACAGGGAGAGCTTCCCTCCCCCTGCTACACTTGACAACCTTCACTTTAAAAGTGCCTCTTTACCCTGTAAGCAGAACAATGCACAGATTTTTAATTGCCATGTGTCCCAAAGTGCGTATGCACAAATGTCAGGTTTTGGTGTGGCTTTGAAGACACTTAGCCATTAGGTGGTACATTTCTTGCCCTCCTGCCTGCATTTCTAGGGACAGGCTTCCAAATCTCCCTTTTAAACTTTTGGGGTAATTAGGTGCCTTGGGCGTGTATATGCCAAATTTCTGCTTCCCAGCTAGTACAGGAATAGCTTAAGCATTTTAGGATATAAACTGAACTCTTGCTTTGTGCGAGAGGGGATGTACAAATGTCCCCCTTACGGTCTTGCCTGGTGCCTCGAGTTACGTGTGTGCGCCAAATTTCCATTTTCTGAATGGCCTGAAACTGTTAACCATTTGGGAGTACCCTCCAAGGGCTCCAATCTGAGCCAGAGAGAAGCACACATGTCCCACTTTCAGATTTCTCTGGTGACTGGAGTGCCTTAGACTACACATATACCCAATTTCAAAGCTCCTCTATCGCATGAGGAAACAACCCAACAACCTCAACACCCCCATCAACAAGCAAGTTCCAAGTGTATTTTTATATATTTAAAATACTATGACACTCACCTGGTAGTCTCTCTTTTTTCAGAGTCATGAAAGGTGAAAGTTACTGTGTGGGACATCTTGGAACTTTCAAAGGCACAAGTTTTTGCCTACTATGCGACTTGTCACTTCATTTCTTCTCAGTTACAAGCATTCCCAAATGCAGGTTAACGTGGGAGCCCATCACCAGATGAAGCTACTTCCACTAAAACTGCTTATCACCACACTGCGTTTACAAGTCCTGGATGCCCGATCCAATCTCTTTTTGATTCTCACAGCAAGGCTGTGGAACCGGACACAACATTCAAGCCTGTATGACGTAAGGAACATAAAATGAGTGCAAAACCGTAATAATTTCTCCCCCACCTTCCATGACAGACATTCTGTTGCAATCTCGGATCACAACAGCAGTCTAGGCAGCTGCGAAAGAAGTACTGCGAAGAGGAAGGAAACGAGATTGAGACAAAGGCTGCAATTCAGTACGGTGCAGTGACCTTGCTCTGCATTTCGTTGCTCTGATAATGCAAACACAGCAGCTGGTTCCAGGATTGTATACTTTGCCCTCCCTGTTAGGGTGGGAGAACTAAAGGGAGGAAAAGAGAGCTTTAAATGACTCTGAATAAAATGGGGGGGGGGGAAGTGTTCCAAGTTTACCTGCAAGTGCTTCTCGTGTGCCCATCCACATGGTTACAGAATAGACACCAGCAGACAGTCAAAAGAAACTTGACTCTCTCAGCATTCACCAAACACTGTCCCAGCTGGCACCACATGTTACCAGGGAGAGGATGTTTTTGCAGTTATAGTAGCTGCACAGGCGCTGCTATAAGAGGAAACTAGCCCCTGCGCCTTGCCTTGGGAGTGTGGGAGCACAGCCCCCTCACCATTTGGGGAAACAGTTCTCTCATGAGCGCTTCACTTGCCTCAGTGCGCTGAGAACTGCCAGCAAACAAGACAGCTGCTGCTTCCTGGCTGACAGGAAACCTCTCCCCACCACATCTCTTCTATGGCAGGTTGCTGGAAAGGTCTGACGCTACAGATAAGGCACGAAGAGTATGAAGAAGGGAGGCGATTGGATGCCTGTAGCATGTTTTACATGAGATTAAAAACCCAAGGATGGCTGCCTGGATGACAAAATGGGTGCGGAGCCAGACAGACATTTGACTCAGTCTCGGCTGCCCAGTTAAGCAAAAGTTGCAACATCTTCTTCAGCTGAAAGGATGTCCCATTTCAAAGTCTGGCACAGAGGCCACCCCTCATCTCACAAGCCTGCATCCATTTCATAGAACAGAAACCACCCTCTCCTCTCTTTCTGAAACTATAAGTTCTAAGCACAACTCCGGACAGGGATGGCTCTGGTGTGTTGAGAGTGCTTGGACGAGGCGTCTCAAGCCTCTTAACAAGGCAGAACATGCTTACTGAGAATCCATTTGCACTGCCTGTGACTTTTTTAGTTGCAATATAGCATAGAGGCTAAGAGACTGGGCTGCAAACCAGAACTGCCCCAGTTCAAATCTCATCTCTGCCATGGGTTCTCATTAGGTGGCTTTAGGCAAGGTGCTCCCTCCCAGCCTCAGCTGCAATATGGGAATACAGTACTCCCCCCATATCCACTGGGGATATGTTCCAGGCCCCTCCATGGATACTTGAAACCATGGATAGGAGTGAACACCCCCTCCATGGTTTACTGAGGGCCCCCTGCCCTGCTTGCCCTGCCTCCCCTGCGGGCAGGCGTGCACGCGCGCCCCCCCCAGCTCTTATTTTTCTTTCAGAAAGCTTTGTTTCTTCCTTAAAACAAACAGAGAAGCAGCCTCCATTGCAGGCAAGTAGAATGAGACTAAGTCCTAGAGAGGCTCTGCAAGGTTTCTGTTAACCTTGCAGAGCCTCTCTAGGACTTGGTCTCGTTCTACTTGCCTGCAATAAGCAGCCAGAGGCTGCTTCTCCCGTTTAAGGAAGAAACAAAGCTTACTGGGGAAAAAGTAAAAGCCTGGGGGCGTCCCCGCGATCCGTGGATAACAAACCGTGGATAGCGGATCAGTGGATATGGGGGCCCACCTGTACTATTACTCACTCACCCACCCAACAAGGTTATTATAACAGCAGCAAAGTGATGCATTTTGCATACTCAGAAAATACATGTGATGCATTTTGCATACTCAGAAAATGCTACAGAACTGTTAAAATATTAAGTCAGAAGAGTGGCACTGTTGGGGCAGTGGATCCTTTGCCAATTGCTCCATGCCACCCTCAGGAGCTGCCCCAGCTCAGGAGTACATCTCCGTTTGTCCTCCCCATCCCCACCAAACACTCAAGGATGCCACTAATTTCAGATCAAATGTGACTTGAAGAGACTAAAAGACAGACTAGTTCACAACCCTGCAAGACCACCAAGTCTAGCCATCTGTGGCAGATGTTTATTGTAAACTCCCAACATAACACTATCATGGTAACCTTTTCCTTTCACGGATTCATCTCACAGTCTCAACATAAACGCTTTGACACTTTAAGCTGTTTTTGCTTTTTCCTCTTTGGCCAAAGTTACCACCACCTTTTTTATTGTAGGCTCTCTTATTGTGCCCTTTCCCTCCAGCCAGACTAAGCTTGTCCAGATCTTTCTAGCTTCCTTCACCATTGTTGCTCCCTGAACCCTTTTCCATTTCCTTCTCCATCTTGGCAACCTTCCAAATTTATCAACATCTTTCTCCTTTGGCTCAAGAGTGTGCGTGTAGGAGTAATGGAGACAGCTCCTGACTGCTGTTAGGGGAGCCCTGGAAGTGGCATTATTGAATATCCAGGAACTAAATCTGCAGGAAGAAGAACATTGGCTGGATTGAAAGCTATTACACATACATTGCAAGGATAGAATAAAACAAGCTTACTGAAACTAACAACACTCCCACATTGACCTTTTGCTTCCCATCACAATACAAGGACCCCGCTGCTACACAAATTATGAGAACAAAAGGCATTTGTTTGCTCAGGCATGGCTGCAACCCTGCCCCCCTCAACAAGATGCTTTTACATTGACAACAACCCAATAGGATGCCAAGCTTTTATTGCAATATAAGTCCAAGTAAGGACCATGTTCGTCACCTTCAGGCTGATCTTGGGATGTTTCAATCTTCTGAAAACTCCCAGAAACAACTAATACCCCCCCCCATTCTTTTGAGACTACTGTCTTCAGCTTTAAGTCAGAGTGACACCTGGTGAATTTTTATTAACATTTTCAAATGGATGCAAAAGTAGCCTTGCATTGCTCTCCACCACCCCAACCCCTAGAGAAAGAGATGCCAAATCACAGAGTAGCACTTTTTCCCATCTGTGCATGAGCAGACACTTGGTTTGGTTCAGGACTTTGCTGGCAGCAGCTATACTCATTTTACTCTGCACATACCCTGTTTCCCCTAAAATACCCTCCCCCGAAAGTACCCTCCCCCGAAAGTAAGACCTACCATCATTTTTGCATGATTTTTGCTGGCACTCGTCAATATAAGTCCTCCCCAAAAGTAAGACCTAGCTAGGATCATCAGCCAGACGGACGCTATTCCCCCGGCACCCCCTGCGATCCCCCTGGCACTTACCTTGACCGATTAAAGCTTCATTCTTTCCTGAGGGTGCAAGGCTCTGGAAGGCCTGCACTTGAGTCCTCCACCATGGAGATGATGTGCTAGAGAGACTCTGCAAGGTTGCAGCCTCCTTGCAGGCCTTGCTGGCCTCTCTAGAACGTCGTCTCTATGGTGGAGAACTCAAGTGCAGGCCTTCCAGAGCCTTGCACCCTCGGGATAGAATGAAGCTTTAATCAGTCAAAGTAAGAGTCTGGGGGGGGGGGGTTGCGGTGGGTGCCAGGGGGGGCGGTCACGCCACCGGTTGGGAAAATAAGACCTCCCTGAAAATAAGACCTACTGAATTTTTTGGAGCCAAAATTAATATAAGACACTGTCTTATTTTCAGGGAAACACGGTAGCTCAGAAGCAGCTGCATATCATTGACTGAAAGAGCCCCAGAGAGGAGAAATAATGAGAGCTATCCTAGCCATAGCTGGAAAGGGTTAATCATAACGTAAAGGTTAATCTGAAAGGGTCGATCACTGTATAGATCACTGTATACCCAGCCTCCCAAACCCTGAGGGAACAGGAATTTCAGTATTTTGCTCCTCTGCTCTGCAGCAAATTTAGGCATCGTTGGGCTGGATCTATTCCTACACAATGCCTTCACAGAAGCACTGCCTGCTTGATAGTTATGCACAATGTTTGTATGCTGCCATCTGACTGCATTTGCAAACCCTAGCTTCCCAGTACAGACTGCATCTGCCTAGCATGTGCATATGTTATACAGTACAGCAAAACAAAGAGGTGTGCAATTATCACATGATTATCTGCATATGGTTTCAGGTTTTCTGCTACATGGAAGCACTTTCCGTGCAGGAAATTCATTCATCTGAACACCAGCCCTATATGAAACCAGATCTGCTAAAAAAAACCTTTGTTGTTTGGTCACTTACACAGTGAAACTTACTGCCTAGGAAGTTCAGCCACAGTGGGGGTAGATACATATGGGTGTGGGGAGACTGGCTCATCATGCTAAAAACTTAAGAGGATCAAAGCTGCAGGATTGTCACCCATTAAGGGTGTCACCCATATGGATCCAAATTAGCAAATTAAAAGCACTACTGCAGTACATTTCACTGTTGCATTCCAGGAATATTGCAGGCTTTGGTTTGAACTGAACACCCCTCCTGCCAGTCAACAACATGGGCTACTAACAACTGGCTTTGGGGTCCCAAAGGGAAAAGATCCCTGCCTTTCCCCAGGATTTTGGGGACACTGCCAGTTGACTCAAGCACCACAGGGCACAAGCAGGAGTATGGAAAGAAAGCTGCACTTTTGGTAGCTCCCACCCCCAAACAAGAAGCTACTACAGGCAACTTATTTACCTTTGTAAAAAAATCCAGAGCCCCTCTTAACTCCATGGAATCTCTCATGCTTCCAAGACCAGATGCTTCTTCCAACTTCGCTGGCATAACAAAGGCAGGCTTCCTGACACATCTTTACATTATCTCTTCTTGTTCTCTCTCTATGCAGCAGCCTCTCTAAAGCAACAGAAATGCTGCCTGCCCAAGGCTTGCCTGCAGGGCCAAGAAAGTGTTCCAAGGATCTCTGCTCCTGCTGTGCCAGGAAATACACATGCTGCCATTCTCAGCCTCCACCCTTCCCCTCCCCTTTCCCTGTGCGCTCTCTCATTCAAACTAGATGGTCCAATATAGTGCGGTTTTCCCAATATTTCAGATAAATATAAATATTGCTCTACCACAGTTCATTCTCCAATTTCATTTTCTTACATTTGTACGGAAGATCCCAGCTCATTAACCTGAACACAAGTTTACTGAAATAGGATGACGGCTTTACATTCCCGTTCTAATTTTTATTGTAATAGTATAAATTGTGTTCTGAGCTTTTTTTTTGTATCCGAGATTCCTGTGCAACTATATATTTTTTTGTTTTTTCATCATAATAGGTCTATAAGCTATTTTTAGCAAGCAGAAGCCATCACCCCTTCCCTGGCATTTTACAAGTAAATAATGCAAGCAATAATACTTGGGTAGAAATAAGTGCAGCTCTATCGTGCAGGGGTTGGTACTGTTTCCAATGGAAAGAGCTGCATATTGCCAAGTACAGTACCTTCTCCTGCCGACCCGTAAAAGGGGGTCTCCACCCCGCATTTCTCTGCCTTATTTCACGAGAACTTTGTTAAGGCAAAAATGTGGGATGATAGCAACCAAAATAATTTCATTCTGGCCCACTATTCTTGGAGACCCTCTATCTTTAGGACCTCGCAGAGCAAGCTATTCCGTCGTCGCTGGGGGCTGGCGGGGGAGAAATAGAGCGCGGTAAAATCATTGTTTGTTGCCTCCAGTGCGTACGTGGACATCTTGCATTCTTTCTGTTCCCTTTCTCGAACCGTCAGGGACTAGATTGTGCTTTAGCCACCCTTGCTACATGAGCGTGAGAAGGGCTGCACTTCTAGGATCAGCAGTGTGGGAACAAACACGCGGGCAGAGAGGTCACTTGCACTACTTACAAGATTAAGAACCCGCTGATCTCAGCCTGACTCTTGTCCTGATGAATGTTCCAAAGAAGCGGTGTCAGGGAGCGTAAGGACCGAGAATCAGAACACTCCTGAAATGAGGCCCAAGTTAAATATAATCCCCACTTCGTAGCCAATCCCCACCCATAGCACAATTTCAGAGCACCCATTTCGAGAGACCAACAGTAGCCCAACTTAAGACAACGCTTGCAAAATGGGGAACAGAAGTTCTGTCACAGAACCATTCATAACCCCACCAGCCACAAATACCACTTCTCTGCTTACTTACATCAAGTTACATTACTAACCTTGTGAGTTCTTGCGTGTTTGATCAGGAGAACTCAGGAGAATAACTCTAGTACCACACACACCCATAAACTTTTCCTCCAAGTTTCCGTCCCGTCTCAGCAGTCAAACCGCACCCTGTCTCTCTCACCTGTACTACAAAGAATGCTGGGAAAGGTAGTCCTTTGTCCTGAGTAAGCCAGAGCTGAATGCTCCTGGCATTCCAATCAACTTATTGCTTGTAAAGGGCTTCCAACAACTTCATTTATGTACAAATGTGCTTTCCTGTTATATGTAACAACACAAGCCCAAGTCTCTGAAATCTCGAGTGTGGGGACTAATTGTGTGTGGAGTGGTATGCATGCCTCCCCCCCCCCAACAAGATAAAGCAGATAAAGAGCTAAAAATGAAAAGGGGTGAGTTGTTTCCATTTCAAAGTCAAAAATCGTTCCTGTGTCAGTAGCACAGTGGCATAGCTAAGGGGGGCCCTGGGGGCCGCCACGGAGTGCCACTTAATAATAATAAATTATTATTATTACACAAAGAAGTAAGATTGACGGGATTAAAAGCCATGTAGAATCTAAAAATTAATGTCCTTTATATTTAAAAATAGTAAAACACGTTTAAAAACACGTAACTAAATTCCAAACACAATGAAACATTAAAAACACAACGTTTCGTCCACAAGCCGTGGACCTCTTCAAGTGTCAGCACAACAGTCTGGCAAGATGTTAGACACAGGGTGACCTGATCTGCTTTTTTGAAGAGAGGAAGGCGCCAAAGGAGGAAAGTGCGCAAAAGAACCGGGCAGGCAATTAGTGCCGGAAGTCTGAACGAGCAGTCATGACCACTGGTAACCTCTAATTACCGCTCGTCATGACCGCTCATTCAGACTTCCGGCACTAATTGCCTGCCCGGTTCTTTTGCGCACAAACTGCAACAGTTTGTTGTACAGAGCAGTACTGTCAGAGACCAATAAGATAAAGGAATACAGGGGAAAACTGTTATGCTGGTGAGGAGGTACAATCAGGAAGAGCCTATGGGTTTGTTTTTGTGGTGGGGAGAGATTATCAACAGGAACATGGGTTGGACTAGTATATGGGGCCCCTTCCAAACTGCATCTCCCAAAGACTCACAGATTCAGAAGGCACAATGGAAACTTAACACATCTCCTTTAAGCAAGCAGCTGAGAGTACCTGTGTAGGGGAAGATGTGTTTAGAAGTGGGTTTTCTCTGTGCTAGAAGTGGGTTTTCTCTGTGCCAGGTGCAAGGGAGTGGCGACTGGACACAGGTATCTTGTTGTCTCGTGTGCTCCCTGAGGCATCTGGTGGGGCCACTGTGTGACACAGGAAGCTGGACTAGATGGGCTTTTGGCCTGATCCAGCAGGGCTCTTCTTATGTTCTTATGTTCTTATGTGTCCAGCTGGGTGGCCTGGAGGCAGAGACAATACAGGACTCGGAAGCAGTTTTAAGAAGGCACCAGGAGCCTTGCCAGGATCTGCCAGCCCTGGAAGGCTTCCCTGGATGATATTGGGGGTAAGAAGGAGTTTGTTTCCAGCTTTCTAAGTCTGTCTACCCAAGGAATGTTACTTGCATAGCCTACTGGGTGTCCTCAAGTACCAACAGATTATGCCAGGGCAGGGCCTCAACTGCTGCATTTAAAGGGAAGCTCTCAGTGTGTTCAGAAGGAGCCTGGTTTGTAAAGGCAGAGGCTGGTGATCAAATAACCCCCATACCAACTTGGCTAATGATGACCAGTTGGTGTGAAGCAAGGGAGACCTCTAGAGGCTGGTTGACTGCAAAGGCTCTTGAGGACACAGAAGGAAAATGATGTTCTGCTTAGTAAGTCCTAGCAGTGGAGGATGGTCATAGGGCTGTGAATTTGTTGTATATCAGGAAAAAGGGGGAGTTGGTATGTGAGGCTGTCACTTTTTCCCAGTTTTGAAGTTGAGGAGGAAGGGGGGGGAGGAGGAGAACAGCGCTCCAGAATGTCTCCTACAGCAAGAGCAGTGACATCATCTGCCAGAGCACTCGGCTGCTGTCTTTGAAACTTTTTTTTCAAAAGGACTTTAGCTGAGAAGAATCATCAGGCTCAGTAAGAGGCAGACTGTAAAATTTTCCTAGGGTTCTATGTCATCTTTTCTCAAGGGCTACCTGAGAGACAACATGGAGTTTATGTTACATAAAAGCTACAGTAACTGTGAGTTTAGGTTTTCATGGCCAGCAATTATTCTCACAGAAGCAATGACAGGATTAAAAGCCATCAACGCAGAAATATTAAAATCGCAAGTCAAAACACAATTAAAAACTCTGTTTAAAACTTTATGGATTTTAAAATTAATCTAAAAGCAACGTTTCCGTCATCTTGCCTGATGAAGGTCATCGATAGATGATGGAAACATTGCTTTTAGATTAATTTTAAAATCCATAAAGTTTTAAACAGAGTTTTTAATTGTGTTTTGACTTGCGATTTTAATATTTCTGCGTCATGGCTTTTAATCCCGTCATTGCTTCTGTGAGAATAAAGGTTACAGTTGTAAACAGATTTACCTGGGAGTAAGTCTTATTGAGCACTTACTTTTGAGTAAACATGTGCAAGCTAGCACTCCAATAGAGTTTTTATATTTTTCTATAATGTATATATCTTTTTCATTTTTATACATTTGTTTTAAACTATTACAACCCACTTCAAGGTTCTAGAATGAAATGAGCTAAACCTTTACAAGAAATGTAATAGGTTTCAAAGTGTGTAGGAATAAGGGGCAGGAGAAGACAATTGCACAGTGACTGTCACTGAGCTAAATAAAACAACCAACAGGCAAACTCTCCAATCAGCCATATTAAAACCAGCTAGGTGGCAATCCTATATGTAAAGGAGGATAAGGCTGGAGACAGAATGTATCCCAAGTGTCCTCTTCATCTCCCCATCCCTCTCTGATACTAATCTGCTTGTGTGACTGGGGTGTTCATTTTTGCTGTCCTCTGCAACAGACAGGGAACTTTGGTCCTGGCATCAAGTCCTGCTTCACCTTCCTGAAGTCCTTGCTCTTCATCAACTGTCTGGCTGTGCTGCTAGGCACAGACTTCATCCTGCTGCCCTTTATTATTCCCCAGAATGTGACCATCTTTCCTAAGGATCTGAGAACAGGTGGATTCTTGTTGTGTCTTTAAGAGCAAAGGTATTTTTGTTTTCCCTGATGGAAAATTGGAGGAGGCTCAACACCCCAAACTCTTTCTCCATTACAACCTCCTAATACTCACAGGAGATGTGGATGTGGTGATGGCACCTGGCCTAGATGCCTTTAAAAGGGGTTTGGACAGATTCATGGAGGAAAAGACCATCACAGGTTACAAGCCATAAGCAACCTCCTGGTTTTAGAAGTGGGTTTTCTCTGTGCCAGGTGCAGGGGAGTGGCAGCAGGAAACAGGTTATCTTGTTGGCTGTGTGCTCCCTGAGGCATCTGGTGGGGCCACTGTGTGATACAGGAAGCTGGACTAGATGGGCCTTTGGCCTGATCCAGCAGGGCTCTTCTTATGTTAAGTTCCTACATCACCGGAGCCTCTACAGTTAATCCACAGTCACAAGTCTAATGCTGATGTTCCTTGTCCTGACAAGATGTTTTGTTCTTTTCCTCCAGTGAAGGCACCAAGTGAATGTTCCTAAACTATTGCCTATTTTCCACCTTCACTATTACGCCCCAAAATGATTCACTCACTTTCATGTCTTAGGAAACATGACTGTGCCATCCTGCAATCTCTTCCTGAAAGCAAATTGGGTGTTACTAGGTTTATTTACAACCCTTGGACTGAATCCAGTGCTTGGACAAGCTCCATCTTGTCATGTGTACTACTAAGTGCTATATTATTTGGGGCAAAGGAATTAATTTGCTAGAAGAAAGATCTTGCATGCCTGTGACAGTCTCCACTACTGTCCCAAAGTTCAGGATTGTAACCAGCTTGGTGCAGAGGGAGGCGCTACGATGGGAATTCAAGCCATGTGTCAGTGCCAGTATCTTCACTGAATGGGATTTCTGCATCCAAAGCCTCAAGGCAACCACTCTCTGACAGAGTACAGTACTTACAATAGCCTTAAGGTACAGTGAGGATTGCCACCCTATGGATATAATATGGTAATAATCTGGTCCTGATCTCAGAAGTTGTTCCATCCACATTTTACCCATGTTACCCTCTGAAGTATGTATTCACTTACATCGATAACACATTTTGAAAAAAGCCATTGCCTAAATTGGACTGAAAATAACCACTTCATCGTCATCATCATCAACAACAACAAAAATGAAGACACTTACATGCACATAAAATCCTGTCCCCTCATAAACTAAGGTGGCTAGACATCTTATCTGTAGGATGTTGTTTTTGAAACTATTCCTTAACCTTGGCCTCCTTTCTGATTTAATCGTTAGAGGTGGGCATCAAATGTTTCCAAGTAAATCAAAGAGTTTTGATTAAGCTCCCCATGCTTAAGGTCCCCATGCTGCTGGCCAGGGTTCTGATTGTCACTCAAGTCTTATGTCATCTGCTTGCTTGTCAGATCAGGAAGTAGCAATGAATAGTTCCTGACTGGGTGAAAGAAAAGAGCATGAGATTTCTAGGAACAGTCAAAGGAACTAGGATGTGAACCCTTAAATTCCTGTTCCCATCTTAAAGAGCATTGCTCCAAGGTAACAAGAGATAGTGTTGCTTGTTGTTTCAGTTGTTGTTCCCAGCCTCAGGTTATTGTGCACTTCGAGCTCTCGAAGTGTTGTGGCTTTGCTGGGTCATGTGTGTGTCCAGTAGAATGGACAGCACAAGCAGCAAAGATTCTTGTGGCATTAAAGATTAACACATTTCTTTCTGTATACATTTTGTGGCCATGGAAGCTTATATTGAAGTACATTTGTTAGCCTTGGGATGCCACACGGCTCTTTGTGGTTTCTGCTGCTACAGACGAACACAACTGCTCCTTTGGAGTGGACCCTGCTCTTTGTGTCCTTAAACCCTGAAAACAAATTACTCCTCTGCATGCTCAGTTGCACAGACCAAACTGACTGGGGCTGGTTTGCTAATGAGGTAGGCCGGGTAAGGCAGCTACCTCAGAGGGCAGCACTTACACCAACAGCCGCCTCCGCTGGCCACCTTACCCTACCTCTGCCAGTACCCCTCTGCACTTACTGTTCCTGTTGCTGCTGCTGCTGATCTCCACATTTCCACTCCAGTCCCACTTTTTCCTCTGAATCTGAAGATGTCTAAAATTCAGCTAAGATGTCTAGAGCTTTTAATTCAAATTTTAGACATCTTAGTTAAGTGTTTTAGGTGATTTTTATCCTTTGATAATGCCCTCAGCATGGGAGGGTGAAACGTTAGGACAACCCAACATTGTTGACTGTGGTCTTTATACCCAACCGAATACTGGGCATTCTATCTGTGAACTGTCTCTGGTTGCTGGTCCATCAGGGCTTAGGGCTGTTCAGCCCCCCAGGAGATGCTATGGGCTGAAACACACAGACTTCAGTGCAAACATGCACCTACTCCTCCCCCTTCTCTGTCTAAAGGCCAAGCAATTTCTAACACTGAATGCATAGTTTGACTCGGCAACTTTGATTTATTTTTCCTTTTAAAGTAAATAATTAATAGCTACTGGGGAATTAGGATTGGGACTGTGGTGCATGGAATGGGGATATTTAACCCTATCTCTCTGCAGACCCAACAACAATTGCACCGCGAAGCTGCTATTGGTCCTAGAAAGGAAATTTCCATTGGCACTAATAGAAGCTTCCTTTCCAAAAGTAACAGTGCATGCAGGGGTGCTATTTTTGTTGAGACTATAGCATGGTGGGAAAGGGTTAAATGGTACTCCCCATGCACCATGGTCCTGATTCTGATGCCCCTGTGGGTACTATTTACTTTTCAAAAAATGCAGAACCAGCTTTGCATTTAAATTAACATGTAGTTTGGCCCCAATCCTGAAGCCTTCTGGTTTTGACTGTTTAAGAGGCAATGGATAAACATGAACTCTACATACTGCCTGTGCACATTCAAGCTGCATGGACATAGGCTTTCTCCATGTGACACTCACGTCATGTCCCAAGTAATAACTCCTTACCATGGTGTGCATGTAACCCACTGGTAAGCTGGTTGCCTGTATCATGATTCTGCCAAGTGCAGCAGAGAATTTTCCTCCTTATTAGGTGCAGATGCCTGGAAAAATGTGTGGCAGCATTGTCATCTGTATCCACTCCTAGTCAGGTGCCAATGTCAAGCTCTAGCTTACATGGTGGGAGTTGGTGGGCAGAACTGTGAGGCTTGAGTGAAAAGGGCAAGCCAAGAATTTATTTTATTAAAGAATTTCTACCCCGCCTTTCTCCCACAGTCAGGGCACCCAAGGCGGGTGCCCATTACAACATTAAAAACAATACAAATATAAATTTTAAAACAGTAAAACAAAACAGAACAGAATTTCTTCTCAGTCTTTTATGCATGAAGATGTGCAGTCCTGAAGTTGTCCAGCCTGGGATTGTTCCTGTTCTTCTTGGGCCACAAGGTCCTGTGCATAGGGAACAGTGCCAGTCATGTGGTTACAACAAACTCTACCAGGTTGACTAGAGATGCCTGGGATGGCTCAGACCAAACCTTTCCTGTGTGGAATGATGCTGCCCAGAGATAATGTGTTCAGATGTGACACAGAGCTAATTGCCCCTGGTGCAAAGACCATCTACACTGGTCTTTTCAGCAACCAGCTAATTTGACTATTGATTTCTAACAATGGTTCTTCAACTGGTCTGACATCTTTGAGTGTTTCTTTTCCTGCTATGTTGTTGTCTGCCATTGGTGTCTCATTTTTGGTTCCAATTCTGCCCTGGACTTCTTATTTGACCACAATTCTGAGTTATCCAACAAGCCTGGCTGACAGCAATTAATGTCTGTCTTTGTCATGCATAAGAGCCAAAACAAATTCCCATTATAAAGTTATTGGTTTTCTGCATACATTTTGAATGAGGAAAACTTGTGTTCTATTTGCAGCAGCATCACCTATAAAATATATATTGACTGCGCTTATTCTGAATTCAGCCTTTTTACATTAACTCCATGCACCGGCCTTGTAAAGGAAGGCAATTCCTTTACAATTGTAAAGGAACACCATCAAGGAAACCAGGATAGACTGATCACAGTTGTGATCTCTCATGAAACTATGAAGCTGCCTTCTACTAAGTGAGACCATTGGATCTTCTAGCTCAGTATTGTCTACACTGGCTGGTAGTGGCCCTCCAGGGTTTCAGACAGGGCTCTTTCCCAGCCCTACTTGGAGATGCCAGGGACTGAACCTGGGGTCTTCTGCATGCAAAAACAGGTACTCTACCCAGTGGCGTTCCCAGCCCTCCTGGCGCCTGGGGGGGGCAGGGTTGGAGCGCCCCCCCCAAGTAGCCGGGCTCGGGGCTGAGCGCCCACTCCGCGTATCCCCGGCCTCCGGAGGCTGCGCTCCGAAGGCTGGGGATAAGCCCTCCTTTCAAGCGACTGCCCCGTTCGGCGGTTGAGAGCTTTATGAAGAAGCCGAACGCGTCGCTGGCTTTTATAGGGTTTGCGCATGCGCAAACCCCCAGCGATGCGTCCAGCTTCTTCATAAAGCTCTCGACCGCTGAACGGGGCGGTCGCTTTAAGGAGGGCTTATCCCCAGCCTTCGGAGCGCAGCCTCCGGAGGCCGGGGACACGCGGAGTGGGCGCGCTGCTTCGGAGGGGCGCGCCAGCCGGGCTCTGGTGCCGCGCCGCTCTGCGCAGCCCCGAGCCCGGCTGCCGCGCCCCTCGCCCACTCAGCACCTGGGGGGGAGCACACCTGCTCCCCCCATATAAGAACGCCTCTGACTCTACCCTCCCAGCTATGACCCTTCCCCTTGCCTTATCTCCCTTTGCTTTATTATTATCATTATTATTATTATTATATAACAACAACAACAACAGTATTTATATACCGCTTTTCAACAAAAAGTTCACAAACCAGTTTACAGACAAAATCAAATTATTAAATGGCTCCCTGTCCCAAAAGGGCTCACAATCTAAAAAAAAAGATGCAGAACACCACCAGCAACAGTCACCAGAAAAGACACTGTGCTGGGGGTGAAAGGGGGAGCAGTTACTCTCCCCCTGCTAAATATAAGAGGAGCACCAATTGAAAAAGTGCCTCTTGCCCAGTTAGCAGGAGAACCTGCTGCCCTGCACTAGTAAACCGGAAGTAATCAGTGGTGACATCAGGAGCAATCTGGTCTTTCTGGGTCTTCCGGCGGGGGGGGGGGTTTCCATCAGGAATCATTGCCAGGGGCAGCCAAAGAGGCCGCTACGCTCCTGATGGGAACATAACCTGGGCCCAAAGCCAAATCCTGGGAGCTGGATTGCGTTGCCATATGGTGTGCATTTTGCTTACATTTTTGAAACGCTCTTGGATTGCAATCCTGTTGTTTAAAAAAGATGTACTTATTATGATGTTAAATTGGGCTCCCAGTGGTCTCCCATGATGAGTGACTGGTCACTCTGTACCTGTGCAGTTTCAGAGTTGCAGAAGCTCCCCCCAGGAGTGGCCATCTTAAGCAGGGCCACTCAGAGGATTTTTACCAGGGAGTACAAAGTTTCTTTTGGGTCCCTTCTTCCCTTCATGTGAATTTGGCTCCTGGGCCCCCCTTTTTTTCCTCCTGGGCCCCCTTTTTGAGCCATTTTTGGCCCTGGGCCCAGGTACAATTGTATCCCCTGCCCTGGCCTTAACCCCCCTCTCAGATGCCCTGATCTTAAGCACCCTTACAGCCCCATCCTCTTCAAGTTTACTCAGGCGTCCCACTGAGTTCAATGGGACTTATTCCCCAGTACTGTGTGAATAAATATGATAAGAGGTTAGAGCTGATTCACCCAAAGACAAGAGACAAGGAGGAAGGTTATCCAAACCTCTGGAAGCGCCTTGCAACTCTGACCAGTACAGAATTGCCAATACAGAACGCAGCCGGGCCAAAGGTGGCCGCTACTGCTTACTGAGCCAGGTGGAATGTTGGATGGAATTCATTGCCTGAAATCAAGAGACTCTGCGAGAAGCCATTCTCCTTATCTGGGGTTTCTCTCCCCGCTGTTGACCGTGATAAGCTGCCCTTAGGCTGCTGCATCTTTATTTCAACTTGACTGTAGATCTAAAACTTAGCCTGGGGCAGAAGGCGTGACGATACGAACGGAGGAGCGCAAGAATCTGCCTCGGTCATCTCTGGTAGGAATCTTCTTCTTTCTGTGCCAGTCGCGACCCACCTCGCCTCTGTTGTGTCCTGGGTCGGTTCTCCTCTCTCCTCCCTGGGGGTGGAGTGAAGGGCGGGGTTTGAAGACGCGCAGGCACAAGCTTGGGCGAGGCGACCACGGCGAGTTCCGGGCCTCGAGAGAGCAGCGTCACAGAGTCATGGAGAGTGGTGGAGGCGCGTATGGAGCTGCCAAAGCTGGGGGCGCCTTTGATCCCTGGCACTTCTTGCAGCAACCTCAAGTCATTTCGCGCATTCTGAGCGCGGTGAGTGACTTTGGGCTGCGAAACCCGTGGGGTAGAGGGAGAGGCAAACTGGAAGCGGAGGCTGCCTGGCTTCCATCCCCCCGCCCCCCCCCCGTGAAGTGGGTGCGGCCACTTTTGCGCCTCTGTCTGGAAGGGGGCTCCGTGAACGGACTGGGGTGTACTGTCGCTGATCCAGGTGTTCCGGGAACAGCTGAGGTGGGACCATTTGACTGGAGGAGGTGTATGGTGTCGGAGTGGGCACCTGGGCCAGGACTGCCTTACGGGGAGGGGGAGGGAGAGTAGTTGTGGCGGAACAGCGCAGTGAAACACAACGCCGCTGCGGACGGAGACACCTGCTGGAGGCTTGGACTGGCTTTCTGGGGCGGAAGCGAAGCCAGTGAAGCCTGCTAAGGTGTTCGGGGCTCATTCACCTGGGCGCCTGCTAGGATGAGTCTGTGCTTGATGATGCCCCCCACTCTGAAAAACACCCGCGGCTGCCGTCTTGGGAAAGAACCCGGTCGGGGCTGGTGGGAGATCCCTCGCCTCTCCATTGCCCTGCCCCCCAAGGCTAGGTGCTCTAACGGGGGTTCTGCTCCGGTGGGTGGGTTGTTTTGTAAGCCGCAAGGCTCGGTTGAGTTTCTCTGGCCGCTTCGCTTCTTTGCACATGCATGCTTGAGATTGGGCAACCGGCAACGCGGCTTAATAAAGCCCACCGCTTGGGAAAGGGAAACCAATAACCCGATCATGTGACTGGCTGTCAGGTGCCGGGCCCTGGTGAGGGCTGCTTGGCCTCTTTCTTGCTGATGACTAGCGTGTGAATGTGCTCAAGACTTGCTACAGTTTCATTACTTTCACCTGCTGGAGGTGAATAGTGGCGGGAGACCGTTAGGTGCTTCCGTTTAGTAAAGGGAGAGAAATTCTCCTGCGGACAGTATTTGTAGATCTAGGAAAACCTTCGATATGGACATGTTGCAGTTAGACTGTGAGGCGGCGGCGGCGAGGAAGGAGATAGCCACGGTTAAGATAGCAATACATCTGGTTCCTCCTCCCTTCAGAGGCAAGGCTGGCTACTTCGTTGTAGTACGCTTCCCTGCTCTAACTCATGCTAATGAGTTGACCTGTTCATGAGTTGCCGTAGTTGTTGACCTGTTATGAGCCTTGCGGTAGTCAGGGGTGTGTGTGTTATGTTTTGTATTTGGCCTATTCTCATCCACCCCTGGAGGGAAGCTTCTGTTTCACAAAGGGAAATAAATTTGCATGTGGTGAAAACCTTGGTGGATGAGAACATAAATGTGTTGTGTAATTCTTTTGCTCATGGGACAATTTTGCACTGGCTCTCTGACAGAGGTTTGATAGTTTTGCCCGCAGTTGGGAATTCCAAATGCTAACAGAGCAGAACTCTGCATCTTCCTTTAGCATGGTGTCTAGTGCCCAGATGTCGGTACTGTATACTGCTCTTCTCCTTGAAGTCAACCTTGCACAATTGTGTAGGTCTCTCTTCATTCTGGACAAACTCTACAGCAGGGGTTCTCAACCAGTGGTACTTCAGCTGACTGCTGATGATACTTGGACGGGGCGTCAGCTGATATGGTGCGGTGGGGCGGCGGGCACCAGGGCGAAGGGGCGCAGAGGCTCTCGGGGGGCGCGTGCCTCCTTAACTTTCGTTTTCGATTTTGATTTTTTTTGTTTTTAAAAGGTTTTTTAGGGATTTTGTAGCGCTAACGGGGCTTCTAACAGTGTGTGTATGCTCCGCGACGATCTCCAGGGGCGACTATCTCTTCTGGGGGCGCAGATCGTTGCTCTGCCTGCCCCCGGGCGCGAACTCTGTAAAAGCGCCGCTTTGCAGAGTTCACGCATGCACAGAACGACGATGTTGCCAGTCGACGCTCTGCGCATGCGTGAACTCTGTAAAGCGCTGCTGGGCGCTTTACAGAGTTCGCGCCAGGGGCGGCAGAGCAGAGGAACGATCTGCGCCCCCCCCCGGAAGAGATCGTCGCCCCTGGAGATCGTCGTGGGAGGCTCCTACACGAAAGATAAGTTGGCGCAAAGCATACACACTGTTAGAAGCCCTGCTAGTGCTAAAAAACCCTAAAAACCTTTTAAAAAAACCCCAAAAGCAAAAACAAAACCTAAATTATGCAAATTAGTTTTGGGGCGTCGGGGGGCGCCTGGCGACGCCTCAGACACCAGAACAGTTTGGCAGAACCCCACTCCGACCCGGCACTTTCAGAGGTGTGTTTTCCTTCCTGAGGTTCCCTGCCTTTGACTGTTGGGAACGCTGAGAAGGGCCCTCCTACCCGCCCAGAGCCTCCTACTTGTGTTTTCTGGCCTCTGAAAACCTGGAAGTAATTGGCAATGACTCTTTATTTGCAGGTGTTTGCACTCATAGTTTTCTCCTGTATCATCAGTGAAGGCTACACTAATCGTCATAGCTCTGACCAGCTCTACTGCGTCTTTAACCACAGCGAGAATACCTGTCGTTATGGCATTGCCATTGGCGTGCTTGCCTTCATGGCCTGTGTGTTCTTCTTCATGGTTGATGTCTACTTCCCACGGATTAGCAATGCCATGGATCGCAAGTACCTTGTTATGGCTGACTTGGGTTTCTCAGGTATTTGCTGTTGGGAAGGGTGGTCTGAAGCAAGCCCTGGGGGGGGGGGGGGAGGGAAGGGTTAGGCTTTATCCATGTCCTCCTCCCACTCTTCTCTTCCCTTGTTCTGTTTCCTGAGTCAGACAATGGCTGTCCTTGTGATGTTTTCAGAATGTGTGTGTTTGGAGCAATTCGGTTCTCCTGGCATGATGCCTGTTAGGACCTCTTTTTATGCAAATGAGTGCCCTACAGGAGAAATGACCTAGGAGTTCCACAATACTGGGCTATTGCAATTTCTTGGCATGAGTATTGCTGGACAAGGAGGAAAGATCATGGGACTGGGGCCCTGTTGTTCCTGGCACAAGCATGTATGCTTTATACTCTGTCTGAATGAATAAAATGTCAGCAGGAGCATGAATAGGGCTGCTAAGTAGTGGTGAGTTGTTTCCTGGTCCCTGAGATTAATGGACTCCGATTAATTAATCGAGATTAATTGCAAGCCTGGGGCCAGATTACTACTAAACCCACACACTTGAACCATGTACTGGTTATGTGATTGTCTGGACTGGAGAGTATATGCCTGTTCTGCCCAGTGTAAGGACTTCATTAACGACTTCTAACGGAGCATAGTGGCAGTTGCTTTATTATGGGGTGAAGGAAATGGGCTGCCATAGTTCCAGCTGGAGGAAAAGCTAGAAGAAGAAGACTAGAGTGAAGGGTGTCTGTGTTGTATGTCTTCTGCGTTCCTGTTGAGGAAGATTGAAGTGGTGCCCCAGGACAGAGCATCAGCATAGGCCTTTCCTATTAATTCACACAGTCTTCTCATCATCATTTCTGTTGCTAAATATCCCTATTCTTTATCTAGCTCTTTGGACCTTTCTGTGGTTTATTGGGTTCTGCGTGCTGACAAACCAATGGGCATCAACACTGGCTGGAGATGTAACAATTGGAGCTGATTCTGCTCGTGCTTCAATTGCCTTCAGCTTTTTCTCCATTTTCTCATGGGTAAGTGAGGTGCCAGAAAGCCAAGATTAAACCCAGTCGGATAGTCTTTGGATTTCAGTTCATGAATTTTGGAAATGGAGGCCAAAACTGCTGGTTGCTATGTTAGCTTACTGAAACGTGAGTTGTGAACGAGGTTAATATCTCACCTTTGTTTCCTCACAAGGTAGCCATTGACATGTTTCTGTAGCCCCCATCTCCAATATAGGAATACCAGCTACTCTTAGAGTGCTTGTAAGAATTGGATATGTGTGGAGCACACTGAATGTCCTGAAGTGCTTTACAAATGTGAACTAGTAATATTGTGCATGTCTCGGAAGTCCACTCCAGTGCATTCTGGTTAAAGGATAGCTTGGTGGGGGAACAGTAATGTAGCATGTTCCACTCCTAGGAGAGCATTACTGTATATTTGTCTGATAAGGGGTGGTGATTGAAGTCCACTAGGTACTGCAGGAAGATGACACTGCTGTAGCAGCTACTTGCTGCCAAGCAACTCTGGATTGAGCTTCTTTGCTGCCTCAAACCTAATATCTGTTCTCTCCATAGGGACTCCTGATTGTCTTTGCTCTTCAGCGCTACCGCATGGGTGTGCAAGACTTTGCCCACAGTTACACTGACCCGGCTCCAAATTCTGCAACTCCATATTCCAGCTACCCCAATGTCAGCCATGAGAGCTACCAGCAGCCACCCTTCACTCACTCTGGAGAGGACTCAGGGGGCTACCAGCCCCCACCTGTGTACTGATTGCTACTAGTACTGTAATGATAGCTGGCAGAGCCACACAAGTGCAATTGATTCACTGCTTGGGGAGGGGTAAAAGCCTCTACTGTGAAGAGTGAGGTTGCCACAGCTTTGTGTGTGGTGGGTTTGGGGATATTCTGCTGTCTCTGCTCTTTCTGAAAGCTGCTTTTCACAGAAAATGCTTTCTGTTCCTCAGGGATGTGGAAGGTTCTTGGTAGCCTGTGGCTGAAAAGGCATAGCAGTTGCTGAATCCACACAGATGACACTGTTAGGAGCTGAACTGTTGGCCTCCTTGCTGTTGTGGCAGGAGCTAGAGACTTCATCCAGCAGTAAGGGAAATGTGCTATTCCTTATTTGCTTTCTGCTCTGGCTGCCCCAGTTGGACCCTTGCTACTGATAGACAAGTAAAATTTCCTTTCCTCCAGGTGCCATTACACCAGTGCCTTGGTATCCTTTTCATTCATTGTTACTGTATTTCAGCCCTTGGGTGGGGTTTAATTCCTGTGGTGCTGCCTTTCTAGATTTGGGTAACACAGATGCAGTGCCTTCCTATTCTTGCTTTTTAGCCACTGCTGGATGATGCCAAAGCCCAGGCCTAAAGGCCCTCTCATTTCTGTGTAAGGATTTGTATATAAAGCTTTGAACTTGCCTCTACTGTATTAGAGTGAAAATTGTCTTCTCCTGTGTGCCTTGCCTATTACTCTGCACCCACACCTCCCCTCCCCCATTTTCAGTCCTGGTTTGAAGTAGGAGACCAGCTTCTCTGGCATCTCTACCATAATCTCTCCACATGAAATATTGTAATAATGGGCTTACAGCTACCAAGGCTGAAGTAGAGACATTTCCAAGGGAGGTTAACTCTCTCCTTATGGTCCTTTTCTTGGGCTGAAAAAGCAACTTGCACAAAATGTACTGTGCCAACCTTCTCTGGATGACTTCAGCAAGCCTTTCAGGTAATGGTGTATCCCAGAGTTTCTCAAAGTTCTCCCCACAAGGCAGGGAGTACTGAGTACTTGTGGGGGTCGGGCCAATAGCTGCAGGGATGCTGGGGATTGCTGCTGCTGCCAAAAAAGTGCCCCAAAATGGGGTTTTGGCACTTAGGGGAGGGGTGGGGAGGCCTGCACAACCCTCTGCAGGCCTTCCTGATCTTCAGATTTCTGAAAAACAGTGATTTTAGATCCACTTCTGTTTTTCTGTATAAACCAAAAGTGGTTTAAAACCACTTTCAGAGATCTGAAGTTTGGGGAGGTCTGCGAAGGGTTGCGCAGGCCTCCCTGCACCCCCAAAAGCCCCAGTAAGTGCCCCAAAAACACATTTTGGGGACTTTTTTGGCAGCAGTCCCCAGGATTGCTGCCACTATGCTGTCCTACCCCCTAAGGGGGCAGTTTGTTAATGGTGAATTGAGAACCACTGGTATATCTTGTGTATATATTCCCTGCCCCAGCTCTTTGTATTGGGTTGCTATTTTATAATTGCACCTATTGTGGGAAAACAGGGAAGGTGATTGCTTGGGGTACAGAAGCATTTGAAATGTCTATCATAGTGGAAATAAACTTGTCACTTGGCTTCTGTGGTATTATGACTTGTCCCTCTTCCATGACAGATGTCATGTGAACCTGTTTATATGAGGTAGTCCAAGCTCTTGGCAGCTATAGAAACAAGCAATAATCTTATCTCAGCTTCTTTTTTAGGGTAGATTTATTACCCAGCTGCTGCTCTGGCTTTTGTCCAGATAAATAGGACACACCAGCCAAGTCTATTGACTGCTGCTCTTATGTGCAAGGAGTCTGATTCCAAACAGAAGGGGCATGGAACTTTGCAGTAGTGTTAGATATTTCCAGGCAAGTAGCTGTATCGCATTCTCAAACTGGAGAGCCTCATCTCAAAATACCTGATCTTGACCACTAAAAAAAGACTAGAAATCAAACTTAGATCCCATAATCTAATCATGTTTATTAGCACTAAAAATCCTTTAGTTACTACAACAGAAGAAAACAGTACATCTTTGTTATAGGATCTGTAGGAAGGGGGTTGGGTAGGGCAGCACAGTAGTTATAGGGCATTTAAGTGCAAAACATCAGCATTTGTTGGAACAGATGCAGCAATGGCTACTGCTGTCCTCCCACTGGGCAGACAGCAGCAATATCAGGTTATACTCAAGTACATACCTGGGGTAGCATAACTGATAACTGTCAGTCATTCTGAATAAGTTAGGAAAGTAAAAGTCTGTCTCACCATGTACAATTTTAAGGACAAATCTGCACAACATAATTGCCAATTTCTAGATACATTAAATTAAAGCTTCTGCAGCAAGGCAAGCTTTGAGGTTGCAGGTAAAGGAAGGTCTAATGGTCATTGCAGAACAGGAAAAGTACCCTTGTTTCCAATACTACTAGATGTTGACTCAGTGAGATGTGCATACAACTGAACACTAAGTGAGCATCAAGCTGTTGTAAACATACTTAGAGGCTAAGGGGGGGAAATGGTGACTTTCTATAGGGGAAACCCTGTGAAACAAGAATGCTAGTGCTTGGCTAAGAGAAGATGACAAAGGTGTTGGGGTATAATACTATTTTCACTATGAATTACATCTGCTTGTCATCTTAGTCCGTCCCCCTAAATAGATATGCCAATTATAGTTGTGTAAAAGGAAATTAATGCTCAAGGACAGCAACAGTAGGAAATCTTCCCCATAGAGAGGCATTGATTAGTTCTCAACTTTTAAGCATGGAATACTTAAGTCTGTAGCCTGTTGCAGCATGCTCTTGCCACCGTTTTCCTTGTAACAGCTCTCTTCCTTCTGATGCCTTCACTAGTAAACTTTTGGAGTCAATCTAGTATAGGTTTTCCAGACAAGAGCTGGAATGAACAGCAGTTCCTTAAGTCTACTGAGCAACTAGTCTCTGGTTTCCGGTTCAGTTTGGGCTCCACTGCATAACCTGACAGACAGCCAAGCTCTTCCGGGAAGCAATAACATCTGGATGTTTGTTCCCTCCAGGTAGATTCTCTTTGTTCTCAATCACCGACTGCTGTGGTCGTTTCTTGAAGTAGCAGACGCGGCAGACTGCATGATATTTGTCTGCCCCTCCTATCACTTCCACCTGGTTGGACAAGAGGAGAGGCTCAGACTCTTTCCCAGTTAAAGCAGTATTTCTTTCCTGCTAGCTTCTGGCAGGATTACCTTAAGCACATCTGCAGCAGAATCCTATGCATGTTTATTCAAGTGAGTCAATGGGTCTCACTCCTTGGTAAGAGTGAGGCTTAAGAATACACACGGGATCCTTACCTCCTTCTCTGCTCCCAGCCTCTTTGTATACGAAGCCTCACGATAACACTCCATACAGACAGCATTTAGTTTCACCACACTCTCTGCCAAGGGGACCAGCTGTAAGATATTCCCAAAGGCCTACAATGAGATAGCCAGGTGCATTATTTAGGTGCAGGACATAAACCAGCCAGGAGACAGGAATGTCGAGATTGACCTACATACCTTCCTCTGGAAGGTCCCATCAAGGGCTGCCACAATGACAGTCTTCCCTGCATTGGCCATTGCCTCACAGAACTCTACAACATCAGGGAACTAGAAGAGGGGAGAGAAAAGTTGCTATTCCTCTGCAGTAGGCAAGTTGGATTCCTTATAAACTAGTCTTTAGTATCAGTACAATGTAAGACACTCTGCATTTTTGTTATGAGGAAAGATGACATGCCTAGAAGCATTTGTATGGTACTCTTAACCACCTGTTTAAAGCAAGTTAAGTGGGAACATAGATCTAGTGCAACGGTTCCCAAACCTGGCAGGGCTGTGACCCCACTGCCTGCAGCCGCTCCCGCATCGCTCCAGCCCTGGATGGCCCCTGGAGGCCTCCCAACATGACCGGAAGGTGCATCAGCAAAACTAGAAGCGACTTCTGGATCACTTCTTCTAGAGGCCTTTTGAGGCCCACAGAGGCCTCTGGAAGCTATCCCTGGACTGGAGCGACGCAAGAGCAGCTACCTAAGGTAGGTCAGGCCCTGGAAGTAGCATCTAGTTGCTTCTGTTTAGAGCCGAAGGAAAGGGCAGGCAGGAGAGCCCACCTGGCGACCCACAGATTGAGAAACCCTGATCTAGCGAGTCATGTTTTCTTCCTGAAGTATCTAGTCAGTGTCTTCCCTGCTAGGCTGCTCTCCACCGTTACTGCTAGAAAGGAGGGCTAAACCAAGGGCATTAATTGCATAATGGATCCACTCAAGCCTCAAGCTATAGACAGCCCTCAAGCTATAGATAGCCTTCTATTTTGCCAATTAGTTCAAGCAGTGGGGTTTTTCCCCCAGAGGCAGCAGGTTGAAAAACACTCCAGGCAGAAGACTCAAAGGGTACCTGATCTTACATTGCTTTATTTGTAGACAAATGCTCCTTGTATGCAGGTCTAACAAAGCTTAACGTGTTGGTACCCATCCCCCAGCATTTGATAAATTGGGTGCATTTGATAAATTGGTTATTTGCATTTGATAAATTATATATAAACACCAAATAACCTATTTATTTGGTTGTATATATTTGGTATATAAATTGGTTAAGCATTTGATAAATTGGTTATTTGATAAATTGGGTGCAGCCCTGCCACTTTCAACAGATATCTTGGCAGATTCAAACCCTACTCAGTTTGCAACAGGGGTAAGAGATGGCAGGAAGGCTTGTATTAGGATATGCATTATGAACACTGTTCCTTTAACTGCACTGCATTATCAGCTTCGGAATACCAAGGACATGGGGCTGTAGCTCAGTCATAGAACATATGTTGTGCATGCAGAGGTTCTGTCTCTGGCATGTCCAAGTAGGTCTGAAATCCTGAAGAACCACTACCAGTCACCATAGATACTGAGCTAGACTGACCAATAGTTTGATTCAATACAAGACAGTTTAAGGCCCCACTGGGTAGAAATAATATTGGGAACAATGGGGTATTTTCCAGATGGAGCAGTAAGAAGATAAGGCAAGAGTGCCCAGCCCATGGAGACTGATCCTTCCATGTTGCTGTACAGTATTTAGCTCTGTGTAAAAAGGAAAAAGCCAGCGGGTGGTGCAGTGGGTTAAACCACTGAACCATGAGCTGTCGATTGAAAGGTCGGCAGTTCGAATCCGTGCGACGGCTCCTGCCAAGCTAGCAGTTCGAAAGCAAGAAATTGCAAGTAGATTAATAGGTACCGCGTCAGCGGGACGGTAACAGCGTTCCATGTGCCTCGTTGAGTCACGCCGGCCACATGACCATGGAAACGTCTTCGGACAGTGCTGGCTCTTCGGCTTTGAAACGGAGATGAGCACCGCTCCCTAGAGTCGGACATGACTGGACTTAATTGTCAAGGGATACCTTTACCTAAAAAGGAATAAGCTCCGATACCTCCTTGAAACCTAGCTAGGAACAGTCGTTTTATGACAGGGGTGGGGAACCTCCGGCCCACACGGGGCCGGACGACCCGGTCCGGCCCGCGCGGGGCCGAACCGATCCGGCCCGCACGGGACCGGAAGCTCTGCCGCCGCTGCACACCTACTCCTTTTAAAAGCGGCCTTCCTGGACCTGCACAGAGTGCCGCTGAGGCCAAGAGGGCAATCTCGGACTCAGCAGCACTGTGCACAGGTCCAGAAGACTGCTTTTAAATGGAGGAGGCGCGGGAAAGCAGTGGCGGCCCGGAGCCAAGGTAAGGAGAGCATTGGGTCAGTGGGAGAGCGAGCAAGCAGTGGGTGGCTAGGAGGGAGAATGAGTGGTGGGAGGGAGGTCGGTGGGTGGTAAATTCGCGTGGGGGGATTTCGGGCAGCCTAACGGCCGGCCCAAAGCAAATTTTCCCTATGGGAAAATGGCCCCCCCACCGCAAATAGGTTCCCCACCCCTGGTTTATGATGATCACGTAACAGATTAGAGAAAGTGCAAAGAACTTACAAACTGGCCTTCATCAATGCCAATCACTGCAGAGCCCAGAGCTTCTTGATGCACATCTTTGAGGCAACAAGCTGACAGGGCCTCCATGGTGTTCCTAAGTAGAACAAGAAATATTTGCAGAAAGGCAGTGGCTGGTGATTATAAAGAACATTCAGGGCAAGGAGCTCTAATTTCAGTTTCAGCACCTGAAGAATTTCCTCACAGTTGCCATTAAGATTTGGGAAAGCTTTAAGATAGGGTAAGTAGGCCTAGTTCACAACAAGGTCATGTATTAGAAGACCATTACGAGGTAAGATAGTTTCAAAATATAAGTTGCAGGTAAATGGTTTGTTGCCTTGTAATTTTCTGTGGGTGTATGCACACGATATAGCTAGAGAATGACATAGGAACATAAGCCTATCTAGTTCAGTTTCCTGTATCTCACAGTGGCCCACCAGATGCCTTTGGGAGGACTCACAACAACATTATACCTGTATCCTGTTACCACTCCCCTGACATTTTAGACAACAAAATGGGAGTTTGAGCTTGCCAAGTGGCTAAAGTAATGGCACTATATTCAAGAGAGCATACAGGCGAAAAGGAAACCTTGAGGATAATATTTGGCCCACCTTGCCTGCAAAGGGACATGAGCCAAGTGAAAAGGGGATTCTTGCTGCAGCCAACTGTATCACACAATGTGCGATGGATATAACAGAAGGAATTTTGCCTTCATTGTGGAGGGATAACTGCAGACCATTTGGCAGTAGAGCATCACTTGGGATGGTAGTTTTTTCCCAGAACACCTTTCCTAACTACCCCTGAAGTCCCCCATACCTCAAAGTAGCAGGTAATACTTGCTACTTTCAATTTCTATGGAGGTATTAGTTATGTGTGCCTGCAGTCACATATCAAGCTTTTTGCAGAGCAGTTTAGACTACAAATACTGCAGAAGAGCAGCTCACAACAGACTGTCACTACCTCTAAAGGAGAATTCGTATCATACATATAGATACATTTATATACTGTTCATATAAGAACATAAGAAGAGCCTTGCTGGATCAGGCCAAAGGCCCATTTAGTCCAGCTTCCTGTATCTCATAGTGGCCCCACCAGATGCTTCCGAGAGCACACAGTCAACAAGATAACCTGTTTCCTATTGTCACTCCCCTGCACCTGGCACAGAGAAAACCTACTTCTAAAACCAGGAGGTTGCTTATGGCTTGTACCCTGTGATGGTCTTTTCCTCCATGAATCTATCCAAACCCCTTTTAAAGACATCAAGGCCAGGTGCCATCACCACATCCTGTGGCAAGGAGTTTCACAGATGAATTACATGCTGGGTGAAGAAATATTTTCTTTTGTCCGTTCCAACTCTCCCTCCACTCAATTTTAGCGCATGTCCCCTGGTTCTGGTGTTGTTCAAGAGGGAGAAGAATTTCCCTCTGTCCACTCTCTCCATCCCATGCATAATTGTATACGTCTCAATCATGTCCCCTCTCAGGCGCCTAAAAAGCCCCAAATGCTGTAGCCTTTCCTCATAAGGGAGGTGCTCCAGCCCACGAATCAGTTTGGTCACTCTTTTCTGCACCTTTTCCAACTCAACTATATCCTTTTTGAGGTGTGGTGACCAGAACTGGACACAATACTCCAGATGCAGCCTTACCATCGATTTGTACAAGGGCATAATGATATTGGCCGTTTTATTCTCAATCCCTTTTTTAATTATCCCGAGCATGGAATTGGCCTTCTTCACAGCTGCCGCACACTGGGTCAACACTTTCATCGACCTGTCCACCAGCACCCCAAGATCTCTCTCCTGATCCATCATAGACAGCTCAGAACCCATTAGCTTGTATGTGAAGTTTTGATTTCTTGCCCCAATGTGCATCACTTTACACTTACATTGAAGCGCATCTGCCATTTTGCTGCCCATTCTCTCAGCTTGGAGAGATCCTTCTGGAGCTCTTCACAATCCCTGCTGGTCTTCACCACCCGGAAAGTTTAGTGTCATCCGCAAACTTGGCCACCTCACTGCTTATCCCCAACTCCAGGTCATTTATGAACAAGTTGAAAAGCACCAGTCCCAAGACCGATCCTTGGGGCACACTGCTTTTCACCTCTCGCCATTGTGAAAATTGCCCATTGACTCCCACTCGCTGTTTCCTGGTCTTCAACCAGTTCCTAATCCACAAGAGGACCTGTCCCCTTATTCCCTGACTGTGGAGTTTTCTCAGGAGCCTTTCATGAGGGACCGTACCTTCTGAAGTCCTGCCTTCTGAAAATCCAGATATATAATATCCACAGGTTTGCTCGCATCCACATGCCAGTTGACCTTAAATTCTAAAAGGTTTGTGAGGCAAGACTTCCCCTTGCAGAAGCCATGCTGATTCTCCCTCAGCAAAGCCTGTTCTTCTGTGTATTTTAAGATTTTATCCTTAATGAGACTTTCCACCATCTTCCCTGGAACAGATGTTAGGCTGACCGGCCTGTAGTTTCCCGGGTCCCCCCTCCTTCCTTTTTTAAAGATTGGCGTGACATTAGCTATCCTCCAATCCTCTGGCACAGTGGCTGTTTTAACGGACAAGTTGCATATTTTGGTCAAGAGGTCAGCAACTTCATTCTTGAGTTCCTTCAGAACTCTCTTTATCAATTTACTGAATTACCGTAGACTTCAGGCTTCAAACCCTCCTACAGAGAACAGGTCACCATGAACTTACAGCATAATCCTATGTATGTCTACTCAGAAGTAAGTCCCATTGTGATCAATGGGGCTTACTCTCAGGAAAGTGTATATAGGACTACAGCCTTACAGTGCGATCAGCTCTAAGCCGTCACAAATGTGCTGTAAAGCACGTTTGCAACAACTCTAGAGTAAGGGCCACTGGCATGGAGGCCGGCAGCCTTCACTCTGCCACCCTCTGGACCCGGCGTCCACCGGTGGAGGTAAGTCCTGCACCAGTCAGTGTAGGGGTAAGGAGGAATGGGGTAGCTGGGGGGGGGGGGGAATTGGCCAGCCCAGGCCAGGGATATCAGCAGTGAGCTCCACCGATGTTCCCGGGCCTCGCTGGCCTTACTCCCCCACCTCAGATGTACATCAGCTTCATAATAGCTGGCGTACATCTGAGGCAGCCCCATAGAGCCCTGATGGTTATAAGGATAAAAATGTCTTAAACTGAAATCCTATGCACGATGCTTCTGAGTAGACATGCACAGAATTGTGCTATTAATCTTTTCTAGCCACAAAAGATACAAAATTTATATAGGTTTGTATATTTTACATATTTCACTCTGGCATTTGCTGGTTGTAAGACATGCAGAGCACTGCAGCCTAGATCACTGAATTCTTGTTCAGCTTTTTTTTTTTAGTACCACTGACAATTAATTTTCAAACTTATCTCTGGGCTAGAAACCTTTTTTAAAAAAATATGAAATCTGAGATCTCAAGAAGCTTAGTTGTTTGTCAGATGCATTCCACAATTACATCTCTCTCACTCTCACTCACACACTCACTCACAGTGCCTACGATAATTTCTGAGAAGCAAGAAATCACATCAGCATGTTGTGTGTGACCAACAAACTGCTTTTCTTTCCCACTACCTATAGGGCACTTTTTAGCAATTTACCTATCATGCGTGGAGACTCCATTGGTGTAGTAGCGTGTGTCCTTGGCATACTTAATCACCAGACACTTGTACTGTGCAATCTGGAACCGACGGACACGCCGCATGAGTTCAGTGCTGCAAAATAAAAGTGGAGAAGGTCTAGCAACAAGTAGTACCCAGAGAAGGTTAAATGCCACTTGACTAGAAAGAAAGCCTTCTTGTGGTAATATAAGGGCATTAGACTCTGCCTGGCCTGCTGCATGAAGGAAACTGCACAAGCACCAGACTAGTTCAGTCACATAGCAACAGTGTAATCCTAGGATTCTGCAAAACATCCCCAAAGGCACCCAGAGTTGTGGCAGAGTCTTGGATTTAAGACATTGGCTTTTAAAATAGATTGAAAACTTTCATGGCCCGATGTAATGTACAACAAAATCAGATATAAGGGTTCTGAAGCCATGTAAAAAATATAAAAACTGCAAATATATTTAAAAACATGTCCAAAAGCTATGTTAAGTTTAAAAACATAAAAAGCATGCTAATATCAAAGTAAAAATCTTGACGTTTCATCCCTCCTCTGGGGACTTTTTCCAAAAGAGCTACAGTAGCAGGCTGTCCATATGTCCTGGAATCTGGACAGCCCGCTGCTGTAGCTCTTTTGGAAAAAGTCCCCAGAGGAGGGACGAAACATCAAGATTTTTACTTTGATATTAGCGTGCTTTTTATGTTTTTAAACTTGTTCTTAACGTAGCTTTCGGACGCGTGTTTAAATATACCGTATTTGCAGTTTTTATATTTTTACATGGCTTCAGAACCCTTATATCCGATTTCGTTGTACACATTGGCTTTTGTTTGGCAGGCACAAAGTGGCACAAAGGCTCAGTGGAATTAGGCTTATGAAGACAAAACTAAAAAAGCCTCAATCACCTCTAATCATCCCACAGGAAGGAAGACGCATGGTCAGAGCCTATTCTAACAAGAGCAGAAGAGTTATGGCTAACCTTTTAATAAGTGTCTCAGCCATAAGTCAAATCTAGCGTATGATACATTGCTATTCTAATGCATTTTACAATACATATGTGGCACTTCCATGCCTCAGTAGCCTTTTGCCTCATCTAGTCTATTAAGACAAATAGCAGGCAGGCATTCAAGCCTGGCCAGGCTGATGGATCCACCTTCAGTCCAGGCATGCCAAAGCTCTCCACCAGTTTAAACACTCATGATACTAGGCCATCATTCAGCCTTGTAGTAAGTAGAGTCCTGATACAGCAGGCTCAACAGCCACAAACCGTACTTTTGCCCTTTTAAATCTCCATTGTTAATACCTTTTCCCAGAGAACATGGGTCCAAAGATGACCTACAGTGAAGGGGAAAAAAAAACAAAGTTAAGTAGGGTCAGCTCTTAGACCCACCCTCACCAAACATGCAGGCTGATCACTGTTGGAAACAGGATGCTAGAGTAGGTAGATCTCATCTGATCCAGCAGGACTCATGTTTTTAACTTTATAAGCATACCAACAAAATCCTTTCGTTAAATAAACTTTGATAACCAGTCTGACTAACATCACACACATCAAGCTAGTCATTTCTAGCCACTTTCTTATTTCTCTCTCCTTCCCATACTTCTCCAGTCAAGGGTCCCACAAGCTAGCACCACCCAAAGTTCAAGCAGAAAGCAGCTATCCAACTAAGCCCCTTCCTCTCAAACTCTTATAAGTTCTTAGGTTACCACATAAAATCCTCAAGTACGTACCTGTATCTGGCCACGGGCTTTGCAGGGCGACCCTGGCTGGACCCCGGGCATCATCAAGCAGTTCATAATTGCGATTCCCGCCACTGGTGGTTGCTTCTTTTTACGATAGCTAGTCAACCAAATCAGGTTCTACTCTCCGCTGCGCGCGCCTCTTTCCCCTTCTTATAGCCGGGCGAACGATGGCCAATCAAAATGGGCCGCGCTAAGCAACAAACAATCAAAGGAACGCTTGTTGCGCCCTAGCCAATCAAAGGCAGGGCGGGAAAAACTTTCAAGAGTATTTAACAATCCCGACAGACACAAAAACTACTTCCCGTCATGCTCTATGAAGCTGGTTTTGGGGAGTACTGTACTGTAGCTCATTGGTCGCTGCTGTTAACTTTCCTTCCGGGTTCTGTGACTTTTCGTCTTGTTGGGGCTTGTTGCTGATTCCACCAGCCTGAAGGACCCTAGAGCTAGAGGGAAAACTGTGTGAGACAGCCGAGTGTATACCATAGCAAGCGCAAGCCAGATGGTTCAGTGCTACGGATGCAGGGCGAGATTAGGATGGGTGTTGCGCAATTTGGAGGTGAAGATACGGGAGAAAAATCAGTGACCGAATGTGCAAAGGAACACTTTTTAGTTCAAGGTCGAAAAGATCGAAAAAATTAAACTTCATTAAGTTCTTGGAAATCATCAACCACCCACGGACTGCAGCACTTACAGGATCGGGAGCGGCACAGTACATGCAGTACATACAGTCTGTACATACTGTGCATACTAATTTGAGAAATGAGTAAAGCAAAGATTTTATTTAATGAATGATTTATATATTTAGATTTCTATACTACTTTTCAACAACAACAAAATCACCAAGTAGCAGAAGAAATTGGGGGGGGGGGGAGGTTAGTTCCTTGTGGGGCTCACAATCTAAAAAGATCCAAAAGAGTCGAGACACCAACAGACTAGGGATGCTATGCCAGTTTAACTGCTAAATATAAGATAATTGCCACTTAAAAGAGGACCCATTGCTCGATTAGGCTGCAATCCTATGCATGCTTACCTGGGAGTAAGGCTTATACTTACCTGGGCTTACCTGGGAGTAAGACTACAATAGGACTTACCTGGGAGTAAACACACAAAGGATTGGGCTGTTAGTTGAGTAACATGATGATACCATGTGACTGGGCTTATATAATGCACCCAGAAGTTATATACTGTACTATGTCTAATTTTCAAGCCATTCTGGTGATGTCCGTAGGAAGCAATCAAATGGGTTGCTGTGAACTTTACAGGGTTGCTTACTACTACCTTCATTGGAGCCATATAATGTTTGAGTTCACCCCCTGCCACTGGTTAGGAATAGAATAAATTAAATAATTGTATAGAAAATATTGAATATAGGCAGTTTTTTTAATCCATGCTGCTTAGAGTTCCGGACCTCCTCAACATTTGCAATAAAATTGAAATTTGTGCCAGATAATTCCCAGTATTTACACTGTTGCATGATGATGACTCATGCTTTCTCCTACACTCACTGATAAATTCCTATCTCAGTGCTGGGATTATATAGGTTTAGCTCTACAGTGTGTTATAAGAATATACTGTACTTTTTAAAAAGCTTTGCATAGGTTTCAGTTAGGGTTGTCCTTGTGTCATTAAATATGCAAATTTACTATGAAGTATGCCAGTGTTCACTGTAGTCTGTGGACATCCTGAATAAGATGTTGATTTTTTAAAACTAAAAATAAATTATTTTGACTTAGAATTGGTACCATACACTACAAGAGAGTCTAGTAAACTTTACCATCATTGTTAGTTCCTAGCTGTTTATCAGATCTTGCAGAGGCTGTACTTACCGTACAAAGTATTAAAACTGGGAAAAATAATTTTGAACATTCAGCACACACACTGCCTGTCTGGTTGTTGATTATTCAGCAGCTGCCACAGCTGAATTATCTGTGTAGTGTTACTAATTTTCTTTTTCAGATTATCTTTCCTTTCTTTTAGATATACAGTAATTAAACAGCTGTCTCATTTGGGTCACAAAACGAGACAACAGCATGTAACACAGATTTGTAATTTGAAAGCTGTTATAATTATTGATGCGTTCATTGAGGGGGGAACTGAAGTGGTTCACAGTGAACAATAGCATATTTAATGGTAAATTTGCATATTACTGGCACTAGGACAGTGTTGTCAATGTTACCAAATTATTCAAATATAACCTTATTGACCAAACTGGGCTGGGAGAGGACGGGGATATCCGCTCCACTGATATCCTTGGCCCTTTCCTGACCTGGTTCAGCCTTACTCCACCACCTCAGATGTACGTCAGCTTCAGAGCTGGCATACATCCAATGAGACCCATAGGCCCCAGGCAGCCCTACACTCGGGGAAGGGGATAGACATCCCCTTTTTTCGAGGTGTTCCCGGGCTGCGCCGATGCGGCCTGGGAACGGGCTCAGGATACCGCAGCCAGCACTTTAGGCCGGCTGCGTAAAGTTGTGCAGGATTGCACTGTAAGTCCCACTGAGTTCAGCAGGACCCATTTCAAATAAATAAGCAAACTTAGAATCAAGACGTTAGGTGCAACAACTCTCAGAAGGAAGCGCTTCCTCAAACTCTCACACCATAACTTTTTAATAAACCATTAGGAGAAAATACACAACTGTGTGGAGGAGGAAGAAGAAATGGCGGAGTTGTCGCTTTACTGCAGAGAGACTTGCTACTAGATAAAAAAAGGGGGGCAACGAGAAACCATGGAAACAGTGTTTGGAATAATTTGTGAGATCTATCTAACCCCTCCTAAATGGATTATGCTGTTTTTACTTACCACACCTTTATGCTCTCTGACTACCTGGGCAGCTCTTTTATCTGTGTATGCTAATGGAGCACCTTTGAACTGAACTGAGAATCTGCATCAGTGAAGCAAAAGTACACTAGAAAATAACAAAACTTATGTTGGCATGAGACTAGGACATTCTTCTGAGAGCACTCAAAGTAGAAAGACTTCATTCCTCTCAAAAAGGTGTTGGAGGAATTATTTGGTGACCAAAACAGCTTTCCCTGAATTTGTGCATGGATTTCAGCATGTGCCTTGGAGTAGGAGAATATCAGTTTACTGAATTTCCACAAGGTATCTGTTCTGACACAAACCCTGAGAGCATATGCAACTGCCCTCCAGCGAAATCCCAGGGCTAGTATTTGCTAGCAAAGTTTGTATTTCCCTATCAGTGATTTTGCTCTGAAGCCTGGGAATTGCTGACATAGCTTGTGGGCAATCACTGGGTACAGGTCAAGGAGGATCATCTGATTTGTTCTACTGTTTATTCCAAGAGGTTGAGTTAAGTCACGTGGCTCTGTAACTCTAGCTGTTCTGCAGAACAGCACAGAACACGTAGACATAAGGAAATACAGCACAGCCCAGTGACATGGGAAAGTGGCAGGAAATGACAAAGGAGGTAACAGGATTTGTTAGGTGTGAAATTGCTGTGTGTGCAAGTGGGTCGTTGTCAAGGATGCTATTGTTGTGTGGTTACAGGCACAAAAAAGATTTGGGATTTTCTTTGGGAAAAAGCAAGTTTTTTTCTTAGAAAAGTAACTTATTACTACAAATAGATAGTAAATGTCTTAAAGACTAACAAATAATATATCACTTACATAGGCACGTGCTTGGTTCATCAGATGTATGAAGTTGATAATAGAGGTGTCAAAAATATGAGAAGAGAAATGACTGTTATGTAAGGTAACAGAGACTTGTGGCACATTAACACATTTATTGTAGCATAAGCTTTCATGAACTACACTTCATGTGGAGTGTCCTGGCCTGGCCTGTATTCCGTGAAAGGTTATGCTACAATGACCATGTAAGTCTTTAAGGTACAACATGATGCTTTGTTATTTTTGCTGCAGCAGTCTAACATAACTACCCTTCTAGAAGTGTTTGTTTGTTTGTTTGTTTGTTTGCATGAATTATATACACTCCACCTTTCCCTCCAAAAGGTGAAATTAGAAGATAAAAGTGTATGTCTTGAAAACAGAGATATGGTATCTGAATCAGATAACTGAAATTAACCAGATTCAGTCACTAGGCATTAACAGGCCCATATATGTCTTCGGACAACGCTGGCTCTTCGGCTTTGAAATGGGGATGAGCACCACACCCTAGAGTTGGAGACGACTGGACTTAATTGTCAGAGGTCACCTTTACCTTTATATGTTGATCGTCTCAGGCTAGTATTTAATCTGCATCATATCACCTGTGCAATAATTACTAGGGCTGTCACCTGATTAAAGAAATCTGAGTCAATTAATCATATATGTTTCATTCAAGACAGTGACTGAGGGCCCAATTCAACTTTCCAGCGCTGATGCAGCTGTGCCAACGGGGCATGCGCTGCATCCTGTGGTGGGGGGCAGTCACAGAGGCCACTGGCATCACTGCAAGGGGGGCGGAGCTCTAAGTTCTGCCGCGGTCAGACCCTCGGTTACACAGGAGCATGAAGCGCCCCCGGCCCCTCGCCTTTGGAGCCATTCAAGTTGGTGAAAGCAACGACTTGAATGGCTCCAAAGGTGAGGGGGCGGGGACGCTTCGTGCTCCCGTGTAACAGAGGGTCTGACCGCGGCGGAATTTAGAGCTCCGCCCCCCCCTGCAGTGACGCCAGTGACAGAGGCCTCCACAAGGTAAGGGCACATTTGTTCCCTTACCTCAGGGCTGCATTGCAGCTGCATTGACGTTGGAAAGTTGGATAGGATTGGGCCCTAAATAGGCATCAATTAGCATATGAGTAAAGTATCACTTTTGAAGATTGCTTTTCATTTTTAGATTATCATATTGTAAGGGCTGGAAGTTATGTTTATGAATGCTAGCTGACCAACTGCTTATTTGAAGCAGATTACTGGCTGATAGCTCAGAAGCCCAGTGATGTCACTGAACGAGGCATGAAATTATTCCAGAGATCCTGAAATAGAGGCTAAGAGAAAATGAGCTGGGAGCTAGCAGCATCATTTAGGGTGCAGGAATGTCTCTTTAGGGATCTGATGTTACCTGTTGTTGTTTATAAAAAGTGCTTTGCTATCTACCTCCATCCAGTGCTCAGTTTATATTTGTAAATAAAGAAAACTAGTGCCCAGCAACCTCTCCTCCAAAGGAAGCCAGAATCTGGTTAGCATTGCCCCTGGAACCTCCCACCACTCAGGGAAGTGGAGTTTGGACAGAACAATATGTATGTGTCACAACAATGCCTGCCTTAGAGGAAGCATTCTGTCCTATGTGAGATGAGGAATGCCTCATCTAAGAGAGTACACTGCCTGCCATTAGTTTCTGTAAGTACGTGTATTGAACATATTTTTAAATAAAAATATCTGCAACTCACAGCCCAATCCTGAGTAAGATGCAGTGGCGGTGGCCGCATCCTATCCTGTTTCCCGGCAGCCCGGGTGCACCTCAAGGGAAGGGGACAATCGTCCCTTCCCTCAGTGCAAGCAGCCTGAAGCCCAATGGGCCTCCTTGAATGTACGCCAGCTCTGGAGCTGGCTTACATTCGAGCCCTCTGTGTAAGGCCGCACCAGGTCAGGAGAGGGCTTTGGATATTGGTGGAGGCAGAGCTCGCTGCTGATATCCCCACCTGGTGAAGCCAATGGCTGCCCTCCCTTGCTGCCCTCCCCCCGCCCCTGCACCAACTGGTGCAGGGCTGACCTGGTCCAGCGGGGGCAGGGACGGCGCGCCAGTGGCCCTTACTCTCCAGGTACCGCAAAAGTACTTTATGGCACTTTCGCAACACCCAGTGCTGGGGGAGCGCACGCTCCCCCGCGCTCCATTTACACTGGATTGCACTGTCAATTAATCAGGTACTCTGTTTTAATGAATCAAAAAGTGTATAACTGACTGGTCTCTGATTAAACACTACAGCCTCAGTAATTTCTTTTTGTAATGACTTTTACCTCAGTCTCAAATAAGTCTTGAAGATATGGTGTCAGTTCTGTTTAACTCATCATTTATTTTTTAAAAAGACATAATTGGAAAAAGAACACTAGTCTCTTGCTGACCTCTCACCAAAAAGTAAAAACCCCATAAAACTTTCAGATGACATTCCCTGTTCCTTCCCTTAGATAGAGTTGTCATTTCGGGAAGACAGATGGGGGCAGAGGAGCCCAGAAATAGTTGTTCATTTGTGGGAACTCAGCCATTTGTTTTAAAACCAAAAGTTCCTCACTGCCTAACAACATGGAAGCTGAGCTCTATATAATAGTGGTTTTCAAAATGTATTCTAGGGAACTTTAGAATTTCTCAGAAATGTTTCAGAAGTTCCTCAATGAGATGATCAGTTTCAGAAACACTTATTGGCCATAATAAGTGTTCCTGAAAGACAATTGGTATGTTCCCACAGTGTGTACTGAAGTTGTGCGCATTCAGGGCACATATTCAGTGTGCACAGTGCAGAAGTGGGGCCCCAAAAGCCTGACTAGTAGTACCTTCTGTGAAGTGAGACAACAAGGATGTGGTGTCCTCTGCAGTGTGAATAGTTTCTATGACCAGTTTCTATACAAGGTTCCTTGACAAACAAGTCAATGTGGAACTGAATTGGCTATGATGATCCTATTCCTTCCTACTATGCAAGTGTCCCTCAGTTGACACCTACTACCTACAGCTCCTCGTGGCTAGGATATGGGGGGGGGGGGAAATGTGAGTAAACGTAAACTGCACCACAAAAGGGGAAATGTGATTTATTTTTGAAGCGTCTGTATTTGGAAAAATGTTGCTCCTCTGAGTTTTCAAATATTGTACCTTTTAATCTTCAGACTAAGGGCCAAACTACATGTTACCTTAAACCTGGAAGTAACAACCAAGCTTGAAACAGGAAGAGATTCTCTTAAGCTCTAAAAGTAAAACAGCGGGGGGGGGGGGGTAATTTGGCACGGAAACACAGTGAGGGTTTTTTAATTTTTTCATTGTCTGCTGTTTTTACACTGAAAGTCACCCCTGTAGTGGCTATTTCCACAAATAGCTGCTTCAGGGAGCAATTTCTGGCACAAAAGCAGCAGAGGGGGGAAATGTTACCCTTACTGTATGCTGAATGAGAATGTGACCCCCCCCGTGACTGTTTGGGGGGTTGAAAGGGATGCCCCTCAAATCTAATCTTTACTTCCCTGCTGCTCCCTCCTGCCATTACTATGCAGCTATACACCTTTTCCAGCTTGTGGTTAGTCTCTTCAGAATGTTTCTTAGCTCTGACCCTACTCTTCTTCTGGGCATAAAGGTCCAATAAACTGCAGCTATGCTAGCCCTTATTTCTCCTCTTGTAGGAACTGGAGACTCAGTACTCGCCTAGCAGGTGGTCTCCACGGCTGGACAAGGATGCTGTGATCGAGGCTCATGTGCAGGCAGTGACCGAAGGTAAAAGACCTGCTGAAGGCAGTCCAGGAGTCAGTGGCTTGTACAATAGGGGTGAGCTGAGCAGAAGGTAGAACACCAGTGATGTGAACCTCTGGCCAATTTCCAGGAGAAATTGTCTAGCACTTGTCTGGTTGCTGAGATTCTTGCATACAATGCAGGAGAAGGTGGACTGTGGCCAGCAAAGTCAGCCCCTACTTTCTTCAGTGGTCTCAGGACTACTTAATACTGTACATTACTCAGTCTGTGTCTTGATTGTGAGGATATCCCTTTGTGTTGTAAATTTAAAACACATTGGTAATAAATATAAAAAGTAGACCATACAAGTCAGCCCACCCCAGTGCAGGAGAGCGAGAGATAAACAGGAAGAGCTGTAAGAGTCATTGAGTAGAAACATCTCCCTCCAGACTCAAGAGGAGCCCTTCTCCTTTAAGAGCAAGGGCAAAGCTGACCTTGGTCTCCCCACAACCTGGAAGAATGACAGACAGTTGTGTGACCATATGGAGACACTGGTATCTGGAGCTGCTTAGGAGTGTGGGAGGACAGCCCAGCTGTGACCAGGTATGGTGCTGGCTCTATCTCTTTGTGTTTTCCTTCATTCTGCAGGAACTCGAAATGTACAGGCTGCCACCCAGACATTACTGAATGTGCCCTATGGATTGGGTGAAGGAGAGAAGCTTGATGTATATCTTCCTAAAGAATTCTCTGAAAGTACGAATGCAAGGGGACACACTGGAAAAGAATTAGTGGCATAGGGAAGAGGGAAGCTGAGATGTACAGATCTGGTTGCGGCTAGGAGCCACTGTGAGGAACAGAAGGACGTAAGGGAACGGGTGGTGCATTACTGGGCTTTGTGATAGCTACCTGATGATTTACTGGGTCCTTTTTCAGCCTTTCCCCAGATTCCCCTGGTTCTCTACATTCATGGTGGCTACTGGCAATTCATGAGGTGAGTTGAGCTGGAGGTTGCTTCAGCCCAGGAGAGCTGCAGCCCTAGTCCTTTGGCCACAGAACCGTAATGGGATGGTGTCCCAGCCGACAGAACTTGCCGTTGCCTGGGACCACCATTCTCCCTGGCCTGGGAAGCTGGAATACTGGTAGTGATGGGAGGCTGGAGTGTGATCATTTGTGCTTTTCCTTCTGACTTCCCACCTCTAGCAAAGACATTTCAGGTTTTGCTGCACAGCCTTTAGTGACCCATGGCATTGCCTTGGCTGCAGTTGGTTATGATGTGGCTCCCAAAGGTATGTGACTGTGCTGGAAGCAGGTTTCCCTCTCTGCTATGCAGTGCTCTCCTGAGCCTCTCATGCCATACATAGATGTTGTGCTTTTTGCCCAGGCCAGCTGGAAGCGATGATCAGGCAGGTGCGACGCAGTGTGGCATTTGCTGTTCAGCAGTACACGGGGATCAGGTAGGAGGTGCATGTGAGATATCGCAATGAGATGCTGTGCTGTGAGATGTTCCAGGGTGGATACACACAGTAGCCTTGAGAAGGGGAGCCCATGGGGACCAGTCATACCCTACACAAGTCCAGTATATGACTTATTATAGAAGCCCTTGATTGCTTTTGAGTCCTGATGCTTCTGGAACTCCTGGCCTCTCTACCCCGGTCAGAGCCTCTCGCTTGTTAATTGCAACCACATTTCATTTGCCCTTAGTGGTGTTTACCTGCTTGGACACTCAGCAGGGGCTCACCTGGCAGCCATGGTGCTTTCAACAGATTGGACAGAGTTTGGAGTTGTGCCGAACATCAAAGGTACTGGTTATGTAATCCATCAAAGGTACTGGTAATCCATCCCAATTTTCAAACTTTTTGTATTCTGATATTCCCCATTTCCCTTGCCTGAACTAACTGTGGCTCCCTGGAGTGCCAGACCAAACATCCTGAATTTTGTGAGTTGGAGGGGGCCAAACTTCACTTTGTGGCTTTGTATCTTTTCTTTCCAGGAGCATTTCTGGTGAGTGGCGTGTATGACCTGGAGCCCATAACACACATCTATGTCAACGATGTCCTGCACATGAGCTGGTGAGAGTGACATCTTAGAACAGGAATGCTCCATCTGTGGAGGGAAGCAAAGTTATGGAAGGTCTCCGGCCATTCCCCCCCCCCCCCACACACACACGTATTTCCATGACATTCTGTTGTTAACAGCCCACAGCAGATGAGTGGATGGCTCAGCAGGTCCCAGGAGACGTCTGCTCATGAACAGGCATGTGGTGTACAAAATGTATTGCTGCGGACAACTGACTCCAGCTTTTTAAGCCTCCTATTTGATTTCAAAGCTTGAAACAGGATTGCTTACTTAGTGAAACATACAGACACACTCATGGATCACCCACACTATTGCAGTCTCACCACAGATACATAGAAGCTTTGGGTTCTGTATAGTTAACTATTGTATTTCCCTAGCTTCCCAGTGATAAATATCAGGCTCTTCTCACCAACTCACACAATTCCACACTGCTTGTCTCTTTCCACTCTCCCATATCATCTGCCTGTATACACTCACACACACATTTTGTCTTTCAGCAGTCTTCACAAAACACTTCTTGTGTCCTCTGCACTGTGTCAGATAGATAAGGAGAAGACTGCACATGGCATGCACAAACCTGCTGGACCCCAAGCATCCATACCTACATCGGGCCCTACCGCACTCACAGCCCAATCCTAACTAAATCCCCCCTGCTGATGCAGCCACACCAACAGAGCATGCGCTGCATCTTGCAAGGAAGGGGGCAATCCCAGAGGCCTCCTCGAGATAAGCCTCTTCTTCCCTGATAGGTCTACTTGGACCTGCACCAGCTGATGCAACTCCGAGTGGACCTGGGGAGGTAGATTGAGGCCAGGAAGAGGGGCAGGATATCAGCGGAGCTGCTGCCGGCAATAACTGCACCCTTCTCGCCTCGACACACCCCAGTCCCCGCCCCATTCTTCCCCCTCCCTGCCCTGTTGTGCCCTCCCCCTGCCCCCCGCACCAACCTACCAGTGTTGAGGCATCTTTGCAGGCTACTTGTTGTTGCCGCTTGCCATTTCCGGTGGTGGCCCGGTTGCACATGACAGCTTGTCGTGGTTTACAATGCCAGAAATGCCGCTGCGCCACTGGAATGTAAGTTCTGACAGCGCAGCAGGAGCAGCTGATAGGATTGGGCCCTCATACACCTTGCTTGTACTTGTAAGGGTAAATGCTTGCAAAATGTGCTACATGTAGAAATGCCTTATTTCTTTGCCATATAATTAAGCCTTCCCACTCCACCGAAGTCTGCCCCCACTCTGCCCTGTCTGAACCTTGTGTCTTTCCTAAGGGAAGTGGCCCAGTGGAACAGCCCTTTGAGGTGTGTACCTAAGTTGGAGGGCAAGAGGGCTTGCCAGGTACTTATCTCTGTGGCACAGCATGACTCACCTGAGTTTCGCAGGCAATCCCAGGAATATTTTGAGGTATGTTCGCCATTGGAGTCAGTTTGAAATATAGAGATTCCATGACCCAGGGAGGTTGTTGAAATCTTCGAGTCCAAGGGTGGCAAGCCTCCCACCATTAGGGCCTCTGCGTTCTTAAGAGTTGTGCGGAAGACTGAATCTTGGCAGCTGCAAGTGCTGATGGTGCTGCTAAAGCAGCTGCACCTGCTGAAATGCCCTCACCTATACAACCATTAAAGGGCCAGCCAGGAGCATTCATGTTGAAAGGTTGGCCACCCCTGCCCTAGTCTACATAAGAACATAAGGACATAAGAAGAGCCCTGCTGGATCAGGCCAAAAGCCCATCTAGTCCAGCTTCCTGTGTCACACAGTGGCCCCACCAGATGCCTCAGGGAGCACACAAGACAACAAGATACCTGTGTCCAGTCGCCACTCCCCCGCACCTGGCACAGAGAAAACCCACTTCCAAAACCAGGAGGTTGCTTATGGCTTGTAACCTGTGATGGTCTTTTCCTCCATGAATCTGTCCAAACCCCTTTTAAAGGCATCTAGGCCAGATGCCATCACCACATCCTGTGGCAAGGAGTTCCACAGATGAATTACACGCTGGGTAAAGAAATATTTTCTTTTGTCTGTTCTAACTCTCCCTCCACTCAATTTTAGTGCATGTCCCCTGGTTCTGGTGTTGTGCGAAAGGGAGAAGAATTTCCCTCTATCCACTCTCTCCATCCCATGCATAATTTTATAAGTCTCAATCATGTCCCCCCTCAGGCGCCTTTTTTCTAGGCTGAAAAGCCCCAGACGCTGTAGCCTTTCCTCATAAGGGAGGTGCTCCAGCCCACGAATCATTCTGGTCGCTCTTTTCTGCACCTTTTCCAATTCAACTATATCCTTTTTGAGGTGTGGTGACCAGAACTGGACACAATACTCCAGATGTGGCCTTACCATCGATTTGTACAAAGGCAGAATTATATTGGCCGTTTTATTCTCAATCCCTTTTTTAATGATCCCGAGCATGGAATTGGCCTTCTTCACAGCCGCCGCACACTGGGTCGACACTTTCATCGACCTGTCCACCAGCACCCCAAGATCTCTCTCTTGATCCGTCACAGACAAATCTGTTTTAACCAAAGCCAGGCAGGCAATCTCCACCCACTCCCACCTGCTATTGCTGTACTAGGCTACCCAAGCAAACATAAGAATAACCACAGTCAAATAGGCTAGCCTATTTATAATAAAGACTTCTTGTTTGCCTTGGTCTCATGTACACTGCCTGTGAACAACCATACAGTTGCACTTGGAGGCATACATTTGTATGCATGCACTTTTGTATGTAAAAACATGTGTATGAATAAATGTGCAAATACGTTCATGCTTTGAAAGTGTTCTATAGAAGCAACTGGGTTTAAACAAGTATCTCTGTATACAGCTGTGTGCGGCATGTTTATATACATGTGATTGCATCCATAGAAGCAGACAATGCACGCTTATGCTCCTCTCTATATAAAGACTCATGTATGTTTGTGTGGAAGGTGGGACTGGGTCACAAGACCTTTGCTTACTCCTTTGCTTCATACCTCTGACCTCTCCTGTCGCTCTTTGCTGTGAATCACTGGGACTGCCACCACCCTTCCTTCAGATCTTAATTCTCCAGTTAGCAGAGCCATGTATCATTGCAACTGCCATAGTGAAGATAGTTTTGTTAAAATCCCTGCTGCTATCCCCAGGCTCTGCGTGCAGCTGGCTGGAGTGCCTCTTTGCTGGACATTGCAGACACAGATCACTTTAATGTCATTGAGAAGCTCTCCCAAGAGGACTATCTTCTCACACAGGTAAATGAGCTGAAGTAAAATGATGGTGACTGCCATGAAAGGTAGCATGAGTGTTGACACATGCTAGGAGCAGTGCTTCAGGCAGGGCATGACAATCTGCATCTCTAGAATGCCAAGAAACAGTGAGAAATCTGTGGTTGCTCAAAACTGCCAGTCATAGCAAGCATGGTGGCTGTATTAAATTATTTAACTCATAAATTCTGCCTTGGCTGTGAAATGTACAAACTTTGTGTCAAGTCAGACATGGAAAAGACAATGAGGCCCCCTTCGTACACAAACACCCACTGGCATGCATGTGAGTCATTTCCTTGTGGTATGATCCCAATCACAGGGGTGTGTGAAAATATTCCAGTCATGTGAGTGGTATGATTACATGGGTCTTTCCCACCCCAGTGTTGCTCTCCCTCCAAGTAGTAGATCAGCAGGGAAAGACCAGACTGGCCCAAGACCTCCTGGCGCCTGAGGCAACATGCTAAATGCTGCTCCCCTATCTAGTGATGTGCCAGTCTTTGCTTCTCCTACTCCCTGGTTTTGAAAAAGAAGAGGGGGGTGAGGAGGAAGAGGAGAGGTGAAGAGAGATCTACTCTGTCCCCCTCTTCCTTTTCCAATCCAGGGAGCAGAAGGAGGAAGAATAGTGGTGGAGAGTGGACAGACAGAGATAGGTCCGTCCGTCCGTCCATCCGTCCCCTCTCCCCCGGCCAACCTGCTGCCTGAGGCAACTGCCTCGGATGGCCACATGGATGGATCAGCCCTGGGAAAGACCCATACACTTGGCCATGCCCATGCAGTTGGAATACTGTATTCAATCACATACATTCCCTAGTGGTGTGGAATTGCTCTGTAGAGAACTAGCTGCACAGGAAGGAGGGAGGGAGAGATAGATAGATCCTAGCCTTGTTTTTTTTTTGTTTTTTTTTTGTCTATTGCAACCCATGCTTCTCCCTCATTGCAGAGTAGCTCATTATTTCAGAAATATGTGTATAATGTTCTGCAAAGAAAATGCATTAAAATATGTGCATATCTGGCTTAATGTTTCAGGTGATTTTGCAAATGATTTCAAGAGGTTGATTGGCAGCAACCTTCAGCCTGACATCTCCATCAACAACTATAACCGTGTCCTGCCCTGTTGGTACATGTCCTCTTCCTCCATTGTCTTTCTGCAGTGCTTTTGTATCTCAGTCTGGGAATGAACTTCCTGCCATCTGCTTTCTCAACTGTAATTCTGTTCAGTCCAGAGATCAGTTTGGAAGAGACAAGCTTGTTCAAATGGAGATCTGAAACACATTTTTCCTGGTTGCTTTGGAGGGTACTTGGTTTTTGAAGAGTACATGGTTCCTTTCTCATGGACTCTCTGACACAGTCAGCCTTATCTGCAGACTTTGGATTCCTTCCCCCCCCCCCCCCCCCCGCTCCTGTGAAAGGCTTCTTCCCTCACTACCATGGCATTTGAGAACATTAAAATAAAACCACAGTATAAATTACAATTGCATTGTGCCTGTAAATCACTTTGCCCCAGGAGATCCTCTGGAAATGAATCTGTGAGCACAGGCAAGGCATAATTGCTGTATAAATCACCACTATTCTTTATTTGTCTCAGTAAGTCTCTGCGCTTAAGATGGTTTTCCTTCACTTACAGCAATAATTGAATATCTGATGCTCTGGGTACGTGTGCATCTCCCTGTAAGACCATTCACCCATCTAGCCCATGATCAACAGACGGCAGCGGCTCTCCAAGATTTCAGACTAAGTTCATTTTCACCCTGCAATCTGAGATCCTTTATCTGCAGGTGCCAGGATTGAACCTGGGGCCCTCTGCATGAAAACATATGCTCTGCCACTGAGCTGTGGGCCCTCATAAATATCTAGAGGTGCCAAGCCCACCTGTCTCCAGGCAGTGGCATTGCTGGAGAGGGTGTGGCACGGCAACATTGCCTTCACCGCTGGAATGGCTCTGGGACGAGTGGGAGGGGTCACATTACACCGATTTGCAAGGTGCTGTGCAGCGCCTTGCACCACTTACAGTGCCGCACCCCCTCCAGCAACGCCACTGTCTCCAGATGCTATCATTAGGCCAACTAGGCAGCCACCTAGGGCTCAGACCTCAGAGGAGCACTGTACTGACCTTTGAGGGGCACAGTTTTGTACAGATCAGACCCATGTAAAAATGCAACTGACAATTTATATTTTTTCGTTTCATTTTTTCTACAAGACATCTGTTTTTGAAAATTGAAGTTGGCATTTTTTTTTGGGGGGGGGGGTTGCATGTAGTTAGCCTTGCCTAGGGCGCAAAATAGCCTGGCACCAGCCCTGCCTGTCTCCCAGCACAAATCCAAAGCAGTCTTGTACTAGGGACCTTGCACACAGAACAAGGACCTGCAAACTTCAAGGAGAGCCGCCCTAGAGCAGGGTAAGAGGTAGATAGATATAAAAACAAGGCAGAATATGGGCTCAAATACATTGCCTATGTCTGGCATCCGAGTTCATGAATCAGGGCACAATTGCTACAGTAACAATGCTGGGACAGCCCGTTCTTGACACAGTTTTTATGCCCTTCTTTCTGAGTGTGGCAAAGCTAGAGTACATTTCTGTTTTGAATACCTTGACAAGTAATGTCAGTTCTCATGATTTCTTTGTTTTATGCCAGAGATTGAATTGGGGATGGCATGATGTGTATATCAGTAGTTTCTCTGCCCCTTCTGCATTCAGGGGAGTGAACGCTGCCCAGAGCTCATAGCACTGTTGTAGCAGGTTGGCTAAAGCAAAGTGCACTGGCACATTCCTGGCAGTCTGAGCATGCTCTAGGGGGCTGGCTTCCAGGAACTGCACCAAATAGGGAGCTAATGTAGCATTTAGCTCAGATTCTGAGAGAGAGAGAGAGAGAGAGAGAGAGAGAGAGAGAGATTTAATGAGTTCCTGTCCCCTGCAGAAGTACCTATATTGGTTATTCTTCAGATTGCCCTCATTTAGCAATGCATAATAGCAGTACTTACTGCTTTATTTTACTGCTGAAGGATGATGTGCTTTCCCTACCCACTGTGTTCAGGTAATAATAATATCCCTTATTTAGAAATAGTTGTCCAATGGAAGAAATAGTTGTCCAATGGAAGTGTCATTTTGCCAATGAAATGCTGGTTTTCACCATTCTCTTTGGCCGCAGTCAAAGAGAATATATACTTGCGTGTGAGTTCCATTAAACTCACATATTTAGGCTTGTACTACATGCTGCCTTATTAAAAACCAGAGTTGTGGGATGCCTGAAAATGTGATTATCTGTTGTGACCTCATTAGATATGGCACCTGTTCTTTTCCTGAGCAATGCAGCTCTACGAACATAAGACACTTCCTTCCTCCCACTGACTCAGCTGTATAGTGTTGAGAAGAAGAAGTAAAATCCACCAGCCCTATTTTCCTGTGGCTGCTCTTCTCCTGACAAAAGTGCTGTGTGTTTAAGTGTGTGATAGGCCAAAACTCAACACACTGCAGCTCTCCTAATAATGGCATGGCATCTCTGTGCTGGAGAACACCTGCCTATTGTGATGTTTAGAAGTTTAGAGCTTTGGTCAGGGGGAAAAATGGCAATCCTATCCTGTATTGTCCCCTTTACAGCCATATCACTAAAAGGAGGAGCCACAATCTTAATTTTCTTATTTATGTAAAACATTTGTACCCCATCTTTCAGCTAACAACAAGGCTCCCAGAATTGCTTATGTAAGATCAAACAAAGGGAATCATTACAACAGAAAACAGTGGAGGCAGGGCAGATATGCTTGGCTGCTGCTTTTCTCCTCCTTCTCACAGGAGAATGTCTCTGGTCATTGTGATAGGCACAGTCCACGTTTTCTTGCAGGATATCCAGTTGGTTCCCAAGTGCAGTTGACAGACTTCTCCATGGGTAGGGCAAAAGCAGTGGAAATATGTATATAAACATATGTGTATAATAGTCAGGGTTAGAGGCTTCTTTGCATTGCAGTACCTTGAAATAAACTGTGCACCCAAAGTCTTAAAAAGGATAGCTCCCCCCCCACATTGATTAGATTTATATCCTGTGGGCTCAGACAAGTCTACATCAGTTTGTCTAGTTGCTAACATCTGTGTCCCCCAAAAGCTCACAAGTTAAATAACTAGAAAGGGCGCTACTTACAGCAGGGGTGGCCCACCTTTCAGCCTGAATGCTCCTGGCCCTTTAAGGGTTGTATAGGTGAGGGCATTTCAGCAGGTGCAGCTGCTTTAGCAGCACCATCAGCACTTGCAGCTGCCAAGGGTCTGTCTTCTACACACCAGTGTTTCTCAAAGTTCTCCCCACAAGGAGCAGAAAACTGTGAGTGTTTTGTGGGGTGGAGGCAGTTGTGACAGCAATCCCAGGGATCGTTGCAGCCAGCGGGAGGGGGGGGAATGTACTTTTTTTTTTTTAACTTACTGGGGATCCTGGCAGGCCTTTGGAGGGTGTGGGGAGGCCTGTGGCCCCCTCTGCTGGCCTCCTGAGCTGTTGATCACCGACCACTTCCAGTTTTTGTCCGAAAATTGATTGGTGACTGTGATTAAGCTTAACTACGGAGTCGATACGTTCTGGGAAATCAGTCGTGTAGTGAAACTGTCGTTAAGTGGGGCTTTAGATAAGGACTTGGATGTTTTGTTGTTGTTCAGTCGTGTCCGACCCTTCGTGATCCCATAAACCGTATCCCGCCAGGCCTTCCTGTCCTCCGCTATCTTCCTGAGTTCGATCATTTTCATGTTTGTTGCATCAGTGATGCTGTCTAACCATCTCATCCTTTGTCTTCCCTTCTCCTTTTGCCTTCAATCTTTCTCAGCACAGAGTCTTCTCCAGAGAGTCCTCTCTTCGCATTAGGTGGCCAAAATATTTGAGCTTCAGCCTCAGTACCTGTCCTTCCAGGGAACAGTCAGGGTTGATTTAATTTAGGATTGACTGATTTGATCTGAGCAGTCCAAGAGACTCTCAGGAGTCTTCTCCAGCACCACAGTTCGAAAGCATCTATTCTTCGGCGCTCTGCCTTCCTTATGGTCCAACTCTCGCAACCATACATTGCTAACTAGGAACACCATCGCCCTGACTATACGAACTTTTGTTGGCATGGTGATATCTCTGCTTTTTATTATGCTATCTAAATTTGCCATAGCTTTCCTTCCAAGGAGTAAGCATCTTTTAATTTCATGGCTGCTGTCTCCCTCTGCAGTGATCTTGGAACCCAAAAAAGTAAAATCTGTTACTGCTTCCATTTCTGCCTCTTCTATTTGCCAGGAATTGATAGGACCAGATGCCACGATCTTCGTTTTATTAATGTTGAGTTTCAAGCCAACTTTTGCACTCTCCTCTTTCACTCTCATCAAGAGGCTCTTTAGTTCTTCTTCACTTTCTGCCATTAGGGTGGTATCGTCTGCATATCTGAGGTCGTTGATATTTCTCCCGGCAATCTTGATTCTGGCTTGCGATTCATTCAGCCCTGCATTTCTCATAATGTACTCTGCATATAAGTTAAATAAGCAGGGTGACAATATACAGCCTTGCCGTACTCCCTTCCCAATTTTGAACCAATCAGTTGTTCCATGGCCGGTTCAAACTGTTGCTTCTTGACCCGCATACAGGTTTCTCAGGAGACAGGTAAGGTGGTCTGGTACCCCCATCTCTTTAAGAATTTGCCACAGTTTGTTGTGATCCACACAATCAAAGGCTTTTGCGTAGTCAACGAAGCAGAAGTAGGTGTTTTTCCTTCTCCAGTGGATCACTTTTAGTCAGAACTCTCTGCTATGACCTGTCCGTCTTGGGTGGCCCTGCACCGCATAGCTCATGGCTTCATTGAGTTACACAAGCACCTTCGCCACCTCAAGGCAATGATCCATAAAGGGGTTGGATGTTTAGCGCTGTGATTAAAGCCATAGTGCTGAACATCCAAGCCCTTACCTTACATATAAGGCTTAGATTCTCTAAGCCCTTTTTCACCTTTAAAACATATTTTTAAAGCACTACAACGAATGGGACTCACTAAACTTGACTATTTAATGTCAACGTTCGTACTAATTCCTTTCTATTTCCACAACACTTGGCCCAGGTCGGGTGAGGGGCTTAGTCAGAATTAGGAGCGGCAGGTGCTTGGTTCTCTTATGCGTGTGTAAACTCCCAGAGACCGCGTTATTGCAGCATAATAAGCAAACAAAAAAGCAGACTCTTGCGTAGTACCTTCAAGACTAAGAGCCCAATCCTATGCATGTCTACTCAGAATGTGGGTAGAATTGCAGCCTAACAGAGCAGTACTGTATGTATTTGGGCACATACCCTGCTTACACAGAACACCACCCTCCAACTGCGCTAGCAGCAGTCACTGTACAAACTACACCTCCCAACATGCTCAGCGTATATAAAGAGTCGATCTCCCGTCATGCTTCACTTGACCGTTTTTCCCCCGCTGTGATTTGAATGCCACGAAGGTAAAGATGGCTGCTATCGGTGGTGGTTCGCAGCTATCGCAGGAACTGCAGCTCTACTTGAAGGAGCATCGGCTTGCCACCTTCACCCAATGGCCCTTTGTCTCCGACTGCGCTTGTACTCCAGAGCGGGTGAGACGAGAGGCGCATTTCATCTAGCTGCTTTCCTAATCTGTTTGTCTGCGGGCCAGCCCTATGCATGCGTACTGCTGTGCCCAGTGGAGCTCACTCCGTCCTAAGCATTGTGGGCATAAACTGCAACCGGTAACTACTGTATGTGACGGCACTTTTATCAAAGTGTAGTCAGCAACTGACTACATTTTGATAAAGGTACCTGGAACTACTTGTAAGTAGTTAGTTTATTTTTTTTCAATAGCTACTTCCCAGTCCTCTGTTGAAAAGTAAAGCAATGAGTTTTTGCTGTCGCACAAAACAGTGTACTGGAATTGAGGAACCTTAGAAACTTATTCAAACAACCTGCCTAAACTGTTCTGTGTGACTGAGTTTGGCTTTAAGGAAAAAATCTTGAAGTACTAACTAAGAAGAGAAACAGACCGGCAGGGTCCTGCTTTACATGAAAGTTTGTTCATTCTAATGGATGAAAATAATTATACGCTCATTGTTTATAGTTAAGTTCCAACAGTAGTAGTACTAGGGGTACTTTTTTGAACTACTTTTCATAATGATGTTGCAGTTATCATTAAACTGCATGAAACGTTCAGTAGTTTTTAACTATGTGTAGTTCCAACTACTGCCTGCCACTGCTCCTTAGTAAGTTATAACTATGATTGTGGCTTCTGAATAAGTTGGGGAGCCAATTTATGGCTTCACCTCCTCCTCTCTGCTCACAGAGGTCCCAGTTCCCTCTCTCACAGTAGTGCTGATGGCATTCAAAAATGGCAATACTGTACTTTGCTTTATCTTCCGTGTCCCCATGTAAGAAGCACTTGCAGCTAAGTATTGGGAAGGGAAAATCAATGATGTCCTGCTCACTTGTGGCAGAGTGTTGTGGCCTATCTTTCTTTTTCCTTGCTGAATACCTGGCCTGGGAAGATGCTTTTGCTCCAGCTGAAAATGGGTAACTGATGCAGTGCCTTGCTGAAGTTAAGATGGTCTACATTGGGTTAACTGCCAAGGAACCCCATGTATGCTCCCATCCTGAGACCAATGAAGGAAGAAATTTAGCGTACAGGTTGGCCCCCATATCCACTGATCTGCTATCCACGGTTTCAGTTATCCATGGATCACGGGGGGACCTCCCCCCCCCCCCGGCTTTTACTCTTTTCCCAGTAAGCTTAGTTTCTTCCTTGAACAGGAGAAGCAGCCTCTGGCTGCTTATTGCAGGCAAGTAGAACGAGACTAAGTCCTAGAGAGGCTCTGCAAGGTTAACAGACACCTTGCAGAGCCTCTCTAGGACTTAGTCTCGTTCTACTTGCCTGCAATGGAGGCTGCTTCTCTGTTTTAAGGAAGAAACAAAGCTTGCTGAAAGAAAAATAAGAGCTGGGGGTGTGCGCATGCCTGCCTGCAGGAGAGGCGGGGGGGGGGGCCCTCAGGAAACCATGGAGGGGGTGTTTGCTCCTATCCACGGTTTCAAATATCCACGGAGGGGCCTGGAACATATCCCCAGCGGATATGGGGGGAGTACTGTATAAATATAAATCAAGCATGAACATTATAGCTCAGTTCTATACATGTTTACTTGAAAATAAGTTCCACTGATTTCAGTAAGGCTTACTCCATGTGTGTAGGATTTTAATAAACCTATAACCTAGACTTTATTCTCTCTGATGCAATATACACTGCCATTTTTCTTGCCACTTCAGACTGCAGCAGGGTGAATAAAGCCTTTAATACTGGGTGTCAGTGCATGATGTGAGTAGTATGGTTATAATTAAATACATTGACTTATTTTGTTTAGGAGGATCTGTTCTCAACATGCAGGATTCAGATGACTGTTCACTTCAGTACCACAGGCATGTTCTTTACTGTTTCAGAGTTACCTGCTAATGAGAGGGACAGTGTTTCAGTAACATCATGTATGTCACAATAGCTTAGTACATTACCTGGAGTGTCTTTTGTTTTTGTTTTTAAACACTATCATCCAGAAACCATCAAAAATAAGTTTGTGATAGGAGCTAGCAAACTACAGTAAGAGGTACTTGATGGAAAAAATTGCTCAGTTTGTATGTTAAACTTCATTGACCAATGATATAAAAGGACATCACTTTAAAAGGTGCTTCTTTGCCCAGATAGCAGGATTGCAGGCATTAAAATCAAACAAAACAAGCACTATATATACCCAGCTCATTATCTTGGAGACCATGATTTTGCTATTTAAAGGTAAAACGGTGCTTTTGGAGTCTTTAAAACCGGGTTTTTTATGCGGACCCTGGTATCCGCGGATCTTCACTATCTGCGGGGCGTGTGTGTGTCCAGAACAGATTTCCTGCAGATAGCGAGGTCTAACTGTATTTCTTTACCCAGCGTGTAATTAATCTGTGAAACTCCTGGATGCCTTTAAATGGGGATTAGACAGATTTATGGAGGAAACGTCCATCACAGGTTACAAGCCATGATGGGTATATGCAACCTCCTGGTTTTAGTAGGAGACTATCTCTGAATGCCAGATGCAAGGGAGTGACGAGAGGATAACAAGTATTGTGTTGTCTTCTGTACTCCCCAAGGCATCTGGTGGGGCCACTGTGAGATACAGGAAGCTGGACTAGATGGGCCTTTGACCTGATTCAGCAGGGCTCTTCTTACGTTCTTATGCGTAACCTGCTGAATTGGAGACCACCTTCAATGCCTTCAGTAACCTTTGATAACTAAAAGTATCATCCTGCTTACCGGCGACCCTTACTCTCCGGGTGCTGTAAATGCTTTTTACGGTGCCTTTATGACACCCTTTATGACCCCCTCTGCCTGCGGAGCGTGCGCTCCGCAGACGGATAGCTCCACAGGATTGCATCGTGAATGGGGGGGAGGGAGTAGGTCTCATCTTAGTGTTCCTTACTGTTGCTCATCTCTGAATTTTTAGTTTACATGTCTGAATTTCTAGCACCATGTATTATGTCTTAAGTAAATATTTACTTAACGCCCAGAGACTGTTAAGTTTTTGTTGTCCAGTTCTATAAGTAACTTCCAAGTCATGTAAAGTCAAGTCATGCTGAAGGAATGGGGCTTGGGGGGGGGGGGTGTATGCATGTGATTGAGCTGTTGCCTTGGAGCAGAAGATACTTGGAGCCAAATCTCTCTGGCCTTCTTCTGGCGTACAACTGTAGGATTTATACCATTGTTAAACAAATTTCTTTCTCTCTTTCTCTCCCCCCCCCCACAGATGGCAGAGGCTGGATTCATTCACCACCCTAGTGAGAATGCGCCCGATGTTGCCCAGTGCTTCTTTTGCTTTAAGGAGTTAGAAGGATGGGAGCCTGATGATGACCCTATGTGCGTATCTTGCAAACAGATTCTAAGATTTGCAGCAAAAAAGTGCTCATGATGAGACACTGATTACTCTGTCAAGACAGTATGGCTAAACGTAGCAGTGAAATGTTACACCGAAGGTGGAGGCAAATGACTATTTAATGGTGGGCTTGTTCCTGTATGCTCTCCCCCCCCCTTTCAGAAAGCTCTACTGTACTGTGCAACTGCTCCAGAGCAAGTAAAACCACTTGTCATAGCCAGATTGTGTTTGATTTTTAGAACATTTGGAAATGTTGCCCACCGTAACAGGTGTTCAGATACAGCAATATGGTATAAACTGCATTTGCATAATTTGTGCTGTCCCCTGGCACTGAAGAGGCTGAATTTCCCAGACTGCTCTACAAGGCAGTAATCTCTTTCTTGAATTCCCTGTTGGTATCTTCAAAAGGAAAGTGGTGTGCCTATAGCTCCAGAACTGCCTGGATAGTTGAGCCTTGTGTTTTTCCATTGAGGCAAAAGAGATACTCTGTCCATATTTGATAAAAGTGTCTTACTTTAAAGCAGACACAACACAGTGTCTTATAACAAGTATCGAATGTTGCTAGCCAGAAGAGTGCTATGTTCTGGATACTCCTAGAGATCTGATGGGCAGGTTTATCTCTCCTGCTCTTTTGAGGTTTCACCTTTCTTTTCACCCTTCTTTCACAAGTGTCCAAGGCAACTTACATCAATTGTAAAAAAACAAAACAAAAAACACACACACACAACAATTTACAGTGGGCCCTCGGTATCTGTGGGTCTCCATTCCCGGAACCCCCGCAGATAACCAAAAACATGTTAAATGAAATCTGCGGGGGGGGGGTGGGGTGCCGGTGCCACAGTACCTTATTTTTCAGCTGTGCCGGGCCCGCCACCCGCTTCATGATTCTCACGTACCTTCCAAGTACAGGGGGACACCGGTATCCACGGGGGATACGTTCCAGCCCCCACCGTGGATACCTGAAACCGCGGAAAGGGACGAATGCCCGTTTCCGTGGTTTTCAGGGGCCCGACCCCCCCGCAGGGCAACGTGACCCCCCACGGGCCTGCGCGACACCCCTGCACCCTCCACAACCCCCCCCAAGCACTTACATTTAACGGAGAAAGCTCCGCTTTTTTTTTTTCTTCAAAAGCCTTCGTTGCAGGCCTTCTTACCAACAAGTCTTCGGTGCTAGAGTATACACAATATTCATGATCCAACTGATGGTTATACTGAGATGATTTGGAAATAAGTTTTTTTCCCCCTATCCACTCTTCCTCCCAGGGAGGGCGGTTACCTTTTGAACGTCATTGCTATATGGGGGGCTGCCATAAATGCGGGGGATACGTTTCAGCCCCCACCGTGGATACCTGAAACCGTGGAAAGGGGCAACACCCCCTCCACGGTTTTCAGAGGCCCCCGCATCCCCCCCTGCGGGCTGGCGCACACCCACACCCTCCACAGCCCCCCCAGGCACTTACTTTTAGAGGAGAAACCTCTTTTTTTCCCTAAAAGTATGTGCCTGGGTTGTGTGTGGAGTGTACGGGAGGGATTCCTCAACCGTGGATAACTGAAACCGTGGATGAGGAATCCATGGATACGTCCCCCCCTTGTAATATAGTTTGTCCTCTTTATTTCTAGGGAAGAGCACCGAAGACACTCCCCCAATTGTGCATTTCTTGCTCTCCAGAAGGATGTGTCTGACCTGACGCTACAAGACTTCATAAGACTTGGCAGAGAGAGAATGAAGAACCTGATTGTACGTATGGCTTGAGGAGTAACCTTGACACTGGTCTGGCTGTTCTCATCCTCTAGCTCTCCTAGTTTTAAAATGGCCATACAGCTGTCCTCCCTATTGTGCCCCTGTAACCAAACCAAAGTGGAAAGTTCTAACTCGGGGAGTGGAGTATCAAAAAATGCTACCTTCAGATCAGTCTGGCTTTCTGCATTTTGCCCTTGCTGTCCTATAGTTTTCCTGTTTCTTGCTGTTCAGAATGAGTTGTTCCCCTCCCCCCAGAGGCGTCGCCAGGTGGGGGCCGATGGGGGGTGGTCCCCCCGACGCCCCAAAACTAATTTGCATAAATTAACTTTCATTTTTGATTTTAATTTTTTTCCGGGTTTTTTAAAGGTTTTTAGGGGTTTTGTAGCGCTAACGGGGCTTCTGTGTATGCTTTGTCCCACTTATCTTTGGTCTAGGACGATCCGGCGACGATCTCTTCCGGGGCGCAGATCATTGCTCTGCTGCCCCGGGCGCGAACTCTGTAAAGCGCCCAGCAGCGCTTTACAGAGTTCACGCATGCGCAGAGCGACGATGTTTCCTATTGATTTGGGGGGATTTTAAAAAATTTTAAATCAAAAATGAAAGTTAAGCAGGCCCGCGCCCCCCCCCAGAGCCTCTGCGCCCCTACGCCCTGGGGCCCTTCGCCCCATATCAGCTGACGCCTCTGCCTCCCCCACCTCTAATTGCAGCAGAGTAGTCCTTCCTACAGTTAAAGGGACATCTTTTCTCCTTTTTTCTGTCTTAATCAGAGTTCCTTTTTGTGTATGTGGTTTTTCCCTTAGAAAAAGCAAATGGACCAGAAATTGACTGAGCTGGAAAGACGTTCTGATCATACATATAAAGCAATCAGCCTGCTACGTCCATAAGTCTCTGTGTGCCCATGGATGTTGTGATCTTGCTTCTTACAGACTGTGTAGATGGCCTTGGAAACTTCTGCTGAAGTATGAGTTTCTCCATGCTTTCTCTTTGGATATTTCTTCCTTCCCAGTGTTTTGTAAAAATATATTATTGGTTTTTAAAATATGGCAGCTCTCTGGACAATGGTCCTAGAAGCTTATTGATATCTAACAAGCTTGCCCCTTACTGGATCAACAGGCGATGAGGATTTCCCTGAGCAACCCGGATCCCCTTGAACAAGACACAAAAGGAGGCATCCGTGCCCTGCCTCCCCGGACCTGACAGCGCTACAGCCCCCTACTGTTTCTTCAGACGACTAGACTTCTGCCCACCCACCCCACTATGAACCTGAGGAAGCTCCAGTCTGAACCCCAGTGACGGGAACTAGGGGAAAAAATGCCTGTATTTCTGTTAGAGCTTTGGGAAGAAAAGCAGAGGCGTCGCTAGGGGGGGTGCGGTGGGCACCAGGGCGTAGGGCTCTGAGGCTGAGGAAGGGGCGTAGGCCATCGTTAGGTTTCGTTTTAGTTCCTTTTCCATTATTTTCTCCATTTTTTACTATTTCGCGGGCAGCTGCCGCCGCCCCCGCTAATTCCCAGGACGGCAGCTGCGTCGTGCAGTGGCGTCACTAGGGCGCGTGCCGCCCTAAAACGAGGCCGCGTGCACCGCCCTAATGATCCCAAATTCGCCGTACCCAGGGACCGCCAGCCGGGGAGGATGTCTTCGGAGCTGGCAGCAGCGGGGCCCGGGGGTAAGACTTCCGCCGTCCGGGGCCTTCTGACAAGTATTTATTAGGTTTTTCACGCCTGCGCAGAAAGTTTCTGAGGGCAAGGGAAACCGGAGCCTCCGGAAGGGTGAAAAAACACCTGGAAAACCCCGAAAATGAAACCTAAGGTTAAAAACGAAACCTAAAATTAAAAACAAAACCTAAGGGGGGGAGTATTGTCGACCCCCCCCCCCCGTGAGGGTGTAGCATCGCCACTGAATAAAAGTTAATTGCAATAACGCGAGTGTCGTCGACTCCTTACACCACTCTGTCACAGGTATGATGAACCCTGACCCCTTCCCCCCTGGGGACTGACTGCCCTGGGAAGAGATGCAACAGTTGCTAAGAGGAGTAACAGCAGGATTATTTCATGCACTGCTTGTGGGCTTCCCAGAGTATGTGATTGGCAACTGGGAAACAATGCTGGATTTGATGGACCTTTGGTCTGAGCCAGCAGGGCTGTTATGTTCTTAAATTATTTATTTATTTATAGAATTTATACCCCGCCTTTCTCCCACAAGGGCAACCAAGGCGGCTTACAATAAAAACATTAAAATACATATATACATTTAAAATCAAGAATTAAAACAATTAAAATAATTAAAACAAACAGCCCCAGTGGGTCATCCACATTTATATATGTCAAAAGCCATCTATCAAAAAGCCAGCCCGCCATGTCAGACATCAAATGCTGATCTAAATAAAAATGTCTTAAGGCCCCGCCGAAAGGTCTCTAAGGAGGGAGCCGTTCTCAATTCCAGGGGGAGGGAATTCCATAATTGGAGCACCACTGCCGAGAAGGCCCTATTCCGCGCCGCCATCCCTCTCACCTCCGTCAATGGCGGCACGGTTAACAGGGGCCCCCCTGATGACCTCAGAGTACGGGTCGGATTATAAGGAAGGAGGTGGTCCCTACCCTGGACCCGAGCCGTTAAGGGCTTTAAAAGTCAAAACTAGCACTTTGAATTGTGCCCGTAAACGAACCGGCAGCCAGTGTAGCCGCCGAAGCAACGGTCCGACTGAGTCGAACCGACAGGCCCCGGCAACCAGGAATGATACATGTTGGTCCAAAAATTCCAAATGTCATATAAACACTTGGGTTTAATTTGGCTGTAGCCACTCTGTAAAGAAATCTTGGAGTAAGGGAAGAAAGCTCATTGAAAACATCATTCTTACGAATCCTTGCAAAGTGACTGAAAACAAAAACAGCAAGTAATATATCATAATGTAATGTGTGGTATGCATATCTGGTTGCCCTGCCTCAACACTGCAAAGGTGGAGAAGATGCAGAAAAGTGTGACTAAAATTATCGGTAAGATTGTTTCATCTTTCTAAAGAGGCTTGAGAAACTTGGGCTGGAGGGGTTTATAAAATGAAGAGCCTAAATAAAATACTGTATTTTTTTGCTCCATAACACGCACCGGACCATAGGACGCATGTGTATTTTGGAGCTAAAAATAGGGGGGGAAATGTCTGTCTTTTAACAGTTTTCCGGCCGCTTGGTCTCTTACCTGGTTGTTGTTTTGCAGCTCCAATCTTTGTGTGCCCCAGCTCCCAGTCACGTTCGGCGCCTGGACGCGACCAGGAAGCCCTGCGCAAACATCGCAGTTATTTGATTGAATGTATCAATGTGTAGATATAATCTACACAGCCTTACTGGTCTGTACCTAGAAAATGTCCTGAGCACAGGACGAAACGTCTGTGTCATTAGCCTGTGATTTCAAAAAATTGTCCCGGTGCTCTTCCATTTTTGCTTCGGAACCCAAGGGTATCTGTGTTTTAACTTGTTTTTATTGCATTTTACTGGCTATATTGGATTTTACAAGGCCTTGGTCGCCTTGGTGGATGACCTGTGCTGGGGACTGGACAGGGGGAGTGTGTCCCTGTTGGTCCTGCTGGACCTCTCGGCGGCTTTTGACACCATTGACCATGGTGTCCTTCTGGGTCGGTGGGCTGGGTTGGGGCTTGGAGGCACTGTTTTGAGGTGGTTCCGCTCCTTTCTGGCTGATAGATCCCAGAAGGTGGTGCTGGGGGATGCTTGTTCGGTACCCTTGCCCTTGAGGTGTGGGGTGCCACAAGGGTCAATTCTATCCCCCATGCTGTTTAATACCTATATGAAGCCGCTGGGAGAGGTCATCCGGGGGTTTGGGGTAGGGAGTCATCAGTATGCTGATGACACCCAGCTCTTTCTCCTTTCCACCCGACTCCAAGGGGGCAGTCGATGGCCTGAATCGTTGTCTGGAGGCAGTTGGGAGCTGGATGGGGGCAAACAAGCTGAAATTAAATCCTGATAAGACAGAGGTTCTTCTGGTCCAGAAGTCTACGACTCAGGTATTGGATCACCGTCCTGCTCTGAATGGGGTCGTACTCCCTCTGAAGGCGCAGGTCCTCGGCTTGGGGGTTCTCCTGGATGTGCAGCTGCTCCTGGATTCCCAGGTGGCGGCTGTGGCCAGGGGGGCTTTTGCCCAGCTTCGGCTGGTGCACCAGCTGCGACCGTACTTGGATCGTGCAGACCTGGCCACAGTGACCCATGCCCTAGTGACATCTAGACTAGATTTTTTATTTTATTTATTTTTCACATTTTTATACCACCCTTCCTCCAAGGAGCTCAGAGTGGTGTACATATTTCCTCCCCTCCTTTTTGTCCTCACAACAACCCTGTGAGGTAGGTGGGGCTGAGAGATAGTGACTGGCCCAAGGTCACCCAGGAAGCTTCATGGCTGAGCGGGGATTTGAACCTAGATCTTCCAGGTCTAAGTCCGACTCCCAAACCACTACACCATCCTGGCAATGCGCTCTACATGGGGCTGCCTTTGAAGACTGTTCGGAAACTGCAACTAGTGCAGAATGCGGCTGCCCGGGTGGTTGCCGGGGCTTGTCGGTTCGACTCAGACCGTTGCTTCGGCGGCTACACTGGCTGCCGGTTCGTTTACGGGCACAATTCAAAGTGCTAGTTTTGACTTTTAAAGCCCTTAACGGCTCGGGTCCAGGGTAGGGACCGCCTCCTTCCTTATCCGACCCGTACTCTGAGGTCATCAGGGGGGCCCCTGTTAACTGTGCTGCCATTGACGGAGGTGAGAGGGATGGCGGCGCGGAATAGGGCCTTCTCGGCAGTGGTGCTCCAATTATGGAATTCCCTCCCCCTGGAATTAAGAACGGCTCCCTCCTTAGAGACCTTTCGGCGGGGCCTTTACGCATTTTTACTTAGATTAGCATTCGATGTCTGACATGGTGGGCTGGCTTTTTACTAAATGGCTTTTAACAAATGTAAATATAGGTGACCCACTGGGGCTGTTTGTTTTAATTGTTTTAATTCTTGATTTTAAATGTATATATGTATTAACGTTTTTATTGGAAGCCGCCTTGATTGCCCTTGTTGGGAGAAAGGCGGGGTATAAATTCTTTAAATAAATAATAAATAGTTTGACATGGCTTTTATACCCATGCCAGTGTGTATTTTGGGTGAGACAGGTACTAGGATTCGGCCTGAGAGAGATGCTGGAGTGGAAGCTCATGAATAGTCAGCAAAGGGGTGGATCTTCTACCACCTCGGCATCAAAATGTCTTAGGCTTATTGACCCAGACCCGGACATCCTAGAGAGTGAAGTCAAGTGGGCCTTAGGTAGCATTACTAACAACAAAGCTAGCGGAGATGATAATATCCCAGCTGAGCTACTTAAAATCCTAAATGATGATGCTGTGAAAGTGCTGCACTCAATATGCCAACAAATTTGGAAAACTCAGCAGTGACCAAAGGATTGGAAAAGGTCAGTTTACATTCCAATTCCAAAGAAGGGCAGTGCCAAAGAGTTCAAACTACCGCACAATTGCACTCATTTCACATGCTAGCAAGGTTATGCTCAAAATCCTACAAGCTAGGCTTCAGCAGTACGTGAACCGAGAACTACTGGAAGTACAAGCTGGGTTTTGAAGAGGCAGAGTAACTAGAGTTCAAATTGCCATCATGTGCTGGATCATGGAGAAAGCACGAGAGTTCCAAAAAAACCACCTACTTCTGCTTCATTGACTACACAAAAGCCTTTGATTGTGTGGATCACAACAAACTTTGGCAAATTCTTAAAGAGATGGGGGTACCAGACCACCTTACCTGTCTCCTGAGAAACCTGTATGTGGGTCAAGAAGAAACAGTTCGAACTGGCCATGGAACAACCGATTGGTTCAAAATTGGGAAGGCTGTATATTGTCTGATTGGTTCAAAATATACGGCAAGGCTGTATATTGTCACCCTGCTTATTTAAGTTATATGCAGAGTACATTATGAGAAATGCAGGGCTGAATGAATCACGAGCCGGAATCAAGATTGCCGGGAGAAATATCAACAACCTCAGATATGCAGACGATACCACCCTAATGGCAGAAAGTGAAGAACTAAAGAGCCTCTTGATGAGAGTGAAAGAGGAGAGTGCAAAAGTTAGCTTGAAACTCAACATTAATAAAACTAAGATCACGGCATCTGGTCCCATCAATTCCTGGCAAATAGAAGGGGCAGAAATGGAAGCAGTAACAGATTTTACTTTTTTGGGTTCCAAGATCACTGCAGACGGAGACAGCAGCCATGAAATTAAAAGATGCTTACTCCTTGGAAGGAAAGCTATGGCAAACTTAGACAGCATAATAAAAAGCAGAGATATCACCATGCCAACAAAAGTTCGTATAGTCAGGGTGATGGTGTTCCCAGTAGCAATGTATGGTTGTGAGAGTTGGACCACAAGGAAGGCTGAGCACCGAAGAATAGATGCTTTCGAACTATGGTGCTGGAGAAGACTCCTGAGAGTCCCTTGGACTGCTAGGAGATCAAATCAGTCAATCCTAAATGAAATCAACCCTGACTGTTCCCTGGAAGGACAGGTACTGAGGCTGAAGCTCAAATATTTTGGCCACCTAATGCGAAGAGAGGACTCTCTGGAGAAGACTCTGATGCTGGGAAAAATTGAAGGCAAAAGGAGAAGGGGAAGGCAAAGGATGAGATTAGACAGCATCACCGATGCAACAAACATGAAAATGATCGAACTCAGGAAGATAGTGGAGGACAGGAAGGCCTGGTGGATTCATGGGATCACGAAGGAGGGGTCAGACACGACTTAACGACTGAACAACAACAACAACAACTTCTCTAGCTTGGATGCCTAAGTATTACTGTGTGGCTGTGTCCTTGGTAAATGGGTGGAAGACTCCTTCTCAGTAGCTGCAATGCCTTGTAAGCAAGGGCCTACAGACCAGTTTTGACCCTGTCATTGACCTTAGAAACTGCTAACAAGTGGGGGGAGAGTGGAACTCCAAAGAAGGCAGCAGTGGCTCTCGGCAAAGGGCAAATAGCTGAAGCTCTTTTGTTGTTTGAGCTCTGTCACTAGGGCTTGCTCTGAACCCCAAGGCTAGAAATGAGGATCCAGGGGGGAGGGGGACATAACTATAGGTGCCACCTTGAGCTTCTGAGACGGAGGGTAGGATAAAAATTGAATGAAAGTGTCTAAAAATGGGAACAGAGGGGCTACCTTTTTGTTATTTTGCGTAGCTCCTACCCCTACGAGGGGGGTGGGATTATCTGGAGGCCTCTCCTGTCCCCTCTCATTTTAGCAGTTAAATAGTTTAACACCCTCATGTCCTTGTCTGTCTGTCCCTGTATTTTCTTCCATCTCAGAGACTGTGTGCTGAAGTGTGGAGGCAGGCACCCTCCCCTGCACCCTCTCTGCCTAAGGTAGGCAACTATACGGAAGGCAGTCAGTCAAATTCACTGTAGGCGGTCGGTGCGTGACAGAAGTAGACGTCGTATGAATCGCTGGGGGTAAGGCAGGGAAGAGCGTTGAGTTGAGGTGGAGGTTTCCTCTGGGCGGCGGAACCGAGTCCTAGTCCATGAGCCTGCCTGTGTCCCTATAGCTGAACATCGCAAACCAGAAAGATAAGCGGGGTCCTGGGGGGCGAGGACGCTCACAGACTGCTTAGGTGGAAAGGGACCCGCTTGCGGGCTGTGAAAGAGCCCTTGCAAGGTCGCTGCCTGAATAAGGGTGGGAGCGGGATTTGTGAGTAAACATGGACAAGAGCGGGCAGTCCGGAGCGCCGTCGGGGCTGCTGCAGAGACCGCTTTTTGCGCTCGCCCCTCCCCCCGCGCTTGGAGGCGCACAAGACGCCTTCCCCGCTAGGAGGCTGGTGTACATCCCGGCGGGCGGGCAAAGTGCCCCAGTGTGTTGGTTTGGTTGCGGGACGACTGGCGCCCAAAAGCACTGGCGACGTGCTTGGGTTGAACTGACCGCGGCGTTCGCTTTGCTGGGGCTCTCGAGGCGACGGGATGGTGCGAAGGTGTGACGCGGGCGCGGTGCCTCCCGGCGCGCTCTGCTTTGGCTCTGCGCTCAGCGGCATCTTCAGCTTCGGCCTCTTGACTGCGGCCATCGGCACGGACTACTGGTACTTGGTTCGCGTGGAGCCCGCGGAGAACAACCGCAGCGCTTGGGATGCGGAGCAGCTGAGTTCTCATTCCGGACTCTGGCGCCTTTGCGAAGGTAGGAAGGGGGCAGCAATAGCAAGGAGGCAGGCGTCCGCTCAAGTCCCACGTATCCGGGCGCGGAAATCCGGAGACCGATCTACCCGGTCAGTGCCTTGAGCTGCGCCTGCAGGCAGTGGCTCGGCTCGGCTCTGGCGGGAACTGCCCGTTCCAATAGCAAGGAGAACGCCATCCTTCTGACGGCTGCGTGCAGGGAGGGACCATCGTCGCATGTGGCATGAGTGTGTGTACCGGCCTTATGGGGAATGGGGGAAGGTAGGCGGACCCATAAGACATCTAAAGCACCATCCTGTGCTCCCCTCAGTGTTCGCCTAGTTGTGCCCCCATAGCGTCCTACAAACAGGAGCTATTTCTGCCTCCCATAATTTTGGGATGGCAACCATCTCCCTCCAGCCCCCACACCCAAACTTCCTTGTTGCCCATTTGGAAGTTCTTACTTCTGCTTTGCAGGCTACGTTCCTCAAGCTGCCCGTTTAACAGGGTTAGCTACCCCTAATAGCCTCCACCTGCGGCTAGCTACCCCCGCTACCTGAGGGAGCTGTGTGTATGTGTAAGAGGTGGGCAGGATCCATTACCAGGACCTTATTCTTGGAGCTCCCCAACACAGGGTTCTTGAGGAATCCTGCCAGATGGACTCCAGTTGTCATTCAGGAAAGTGATATTCTCTCCACTCTCACTGTTAATGGATAAAATACCCTGTTGTTTTCAGGCAGTTGGGAGGCTATGATGTGGAGAGAATGAAGGTCCAGCAATACTTATTGCTGGTAAGGTCCAGCAGGCAGTAGTGGACCTATAGTGGCAGTAGTAGCAATACTAGGGGATGCTGATGATCAGAGAACTGGATTACATCTGAGAAAGTTAGGCATTGGAGAGAAAGGTAGCGATTGGGGAGAAAAAGCCCACTCAACTGTAGTCGGAGACATAGTGTGTCACCAGTAGTACCCCCTTACTACAAGGAACAGTTTGGAACACTGGTAGCTGCCTATACTGAATCAGATAATTGGCCTATTTAGCTCCGTTTTGTCAACACTGACTGTCACTGGCCCTTCAGGGTTTCAGGCAGCCATTCTGAAATACAGTTTGTCAGCTGGAGATGCTAGGGTAGGGATGGAACTTGGAACCTTCTGTGTGCAAAGTATATGCGCATTGCATACTGCCCTGCAACCCCTCCCCTAAATGCAGCTATCTAAGGCATCTGAAATGCCAGCTTTTCATCCAAGGAAAACATCAAGCACCATATAGCGTGAATTTTGCTATCCCTGGTAACACAATTGAATTGATGTGGAAATTATGACCCATGCTAAATCACAAACTTAGTGGGATTGCTTTTGCGCCTGTGAAATCTTGGGGTCCCATAAATGCCAGAGCCTTCTTGCGTCCTCTAAGCTCTGCAGCCTCCAGTGTACAATTGAAGCTAGAACTTGCCCTTCTGCAAAGTGTGTTTTTTTTTGGCATTGCTGTGGACAATGCAATTCTCAAGCTTTGTCCTGTGATTTTTCAACCTTTGGGGGGCCGCAGAAGTCTTCGCAGTGTAGGCATTACCTAGCACAGCAGTGGGAGGAGAGCAAATCCAAAGTCCTCTAGGCTGCTAGAGGACAGCCAGCACTTGGCAGCTAGGGCAGTAGTTCCCAAACTGGGAGGCGCGGCTCCCAAACCAGCCAGGGGAGCTGCGGAGTACCACAGAATCCTCTCGGAAAACAGTGCAATGCCAATTGGCAGGCATCAACATAATGTAATGGGGAGCCATGGCCAATGGTCACCAGTGGTCAAGGGAGCCGTGGATTGAAAAGGTTTGGGAAACACTGAACTAGGGGCTCAGATTTTGCACACACCCCTGGTGTGCCACTTTTCATTCCACGTTCCTCTTCCTTCATCTCAGAAACATACTTCAGATCCCTAGGACGGGTGAGAAATAAGAAGGAACACTTGCTGTGATATTTGTTACGGGCAGATGTGAGTATGATGAGGCTTAGCTATTTAGAGAAAAGAGGGGTCTCGGACCTCTATTTATCCCTTGTGCTCCTTTGGATTCCCCCCTGCAAATCTAGTTGCCATCAAAAGCCACAGGCATGCCCCAAGAAATGAGCACTTGGTAATAATGATGGGTCAACACCAACACCAGATTTGTCTGCCTCCTTCCAGTTAGTTAGTTAGTTAGTTTCTTTCGTTCTTTCTTTCTTTATCCTCTTCCTAGGGAAGAATGCCTGTATACCTCTGATTGACCCATTTGGCACTGAGAGCAGGCAAGTTCCAGCATCACTCCATCATCTTATCTGTGAGTAGAGAACCTAATAGGGGGGGGGGGGCTTTGATCCCTGCAGCTGGAAGTCTTGAAGTGTGTGTGTGTGTGTGTGTGTGTGTGTGTGTGTGTGTGTGTAACTTTCTGGGGGGCATTGTGGAGGTTTGTGAATGACATATGAATGCTTTTAAAGCTGCCACTTACTGAGTTGGATCATTAGGTCCACCTATCCTAGGATTGTCTACTACGCTGACTGGCAGCAGCTGTCCAAGGCTTCAGACAGAGGTTTTTCCTAGCCCTATCTGGATATTTTATTTAAAAGATTTTTAGGCTGCTTTTCTATCACCTGAAGATGCCAGGGATTGAATCTGTCACAAGCTGCATGCAAACTGGGTGCTCTGCCTCTGAGGAACCACTGATCCATCTATCTACCATGTTTCCTCAAAAATAAGACAGTGTCTTATATTAATTTTGGCTCCAAAAAAGCAGTAGGTCTTATTTTTAGGGAGGTATTATTTTCCCAACCTGTGGTACAACCCCCGGCATCCCCCGCGACCCCCCCAGCACTTACTGTGACCGATTAAAGCTTCATTCTTTCCCAAGGGTGCAAGGCTCTGCAAGGCCTGTACTCGAGTCCTCCACCATGGAGAGGACATGCTAGAGAGACTCTGCAAGGTTGCAGCCTCCTTGCAGGTGTTGCTGGCCTCTCTAGCATGTCATCTCTATGGTGGAGGACTCAAGTGCAGGCCATGTAGGCCTTGCTGAGCCTTGCACCCTCGGGAAAGAATGAAGCTTAAATCGGTCAAAGTGCCGGGGGGTTGCGGGGGGGTGGGGGTCCGCATCTGGCTGATGATCCTAGCTAGGTCTTACTTTTGGGGAGGACTTATATTGACGAGTGCCAGCAAAAAGCATGCAAAAATGATGGTAGGTCTTATTTTCGGGGAAACCGGGTAGTACCCTCCATAGCTAGGGTGCCACGGTGGCTCAATGGTTAAGATGCTGAACTGCAGACCGGAAGATAGGCAGGACAGCAGTTTGAGACCCGAGTGCCGCGTGACGGTGTGAGCTACTGTCTTCGGCCCCAGCTCCTGCCAACCTAGCAGTTCAAAAGCAAGAAATTGCAAGTAGATTAATAGGTACTGCCTCAGCGGGAAGGTAACAGCATTCTGTGCGCCTCGGTGTTGAGTCATGCCAGCCACATGACCACAGAAGCGTCTTTGGACAGCGCTGGCTCTTCGGCTTTGAAACAGAGATGATCGCCTCCCCTAGAATTGGTATCGACTAGCTTTTGAGCAATGGGAACCGTTACGTTTTAATAACTAGGTTGTAGTTGGAGATGGGTGTGATTTCTGTATTTGGGGAGTTGAAATTGTTGAGTTGAAAGCACTTTCATTAAGATACATTGTTTGTATCTTAAGAGAAAGGTCACAGGGCCTTCTAAAATGGGAAGACTGAAATTTTTCTCCTGCTTCCAGCAGGGGTTTGGACTAGATGTCCTTGAAGGTCCCTTCCAACTCTGATTCTTCCCTGAAGACCATCTTGTCTAACTTCCAGGACACAGCCAGGATTCTGCTTCCTCTAGTTGTTATCCCACCACTCTTCTGTTTCTCATCCAGGCATGCAGCGAGCCTTTGTGGTGCTGCTGCCACTCAGCCTTGTCTTGGTTGTCTTTGGCTGGATCTGTGGAATCCTCGCATCTTTGGTCCAGAGCTTCCGACTTCTGCTGTTCACAGGCTTCTATTTTCTGCTGGATGGTAAGTGGCACTATGGCCAGAGGGGTCTGGGGACCTGGATTATCCTTCTTGAGTTTGCCCCACGTGGCAAAATGCCACTGAACTCTTGCCCATATTCTGCTCTTGAAGAGTAATTGACAGAACATATGTTAGTGCTGGGCTGTGGCTGCAGCTGGCCAGAGCAAAACAAATGTGGCTAATTGTGCCCATTAGTGGCTATGGCCAGGTCCTTGTTGCCATGGGAATGACATTTTCTCTCATTCCTAACTCCTGACCTGTCCCCCCCCCTTGCCCCATTTTTGTTTCCCAGACAGCAAGAGCAGGTCTCTTTGCGCCTCAGACTCATGAAGAAGTGTGACTGGAAGCTTTTATAGGGATCGGGGTGTACCACTTGGGTGTAAGGAGGCTTCCTTGGCTTGTGTGTTCCCTCTGTGGGCCAGAATCAGGGGATGGTAACATAACAATCTCTGCCTGCTGTGCCTCAGGTCACCAGTTCAAGACTGCAGGCCCAACTTCTGACAATGTTTTATCTTTAATACTGGTGCACTAACACATGAATGTATGGTTCATGTTTCACAGGAGACTTTCTATAATTGCCTCCACCTCTGTGTTTGGTGGCAGTGAAACTAGATAGCAGGCCAGTTTGGAGGTGGGGGCATGGGACTTAGATGCTCCACACACCTCACCCCCTTGACTAAAGTGGTCCTTCAGCAAAACTAGTGACTGATCATGACCCTCAGTGACTTTGGGGAAGGGTTGCAGCTCAGTGGTAGTGCTGTGCCTTGCAGGCAGGCGGTCCCAGGTTCAGTCCTTGACACACACACCCCCCGCTAGGGCTGAGAAGGACCCGTCTTAAATCCTTAAGGCAGTGGTTCTCTAACTCCTGGGAAGGCCCTTTGCTGCCCTAAGTGGCAGCGGAGCCTTCCCAAGGGTCGCGACAGTGTGTCCAGGATCGCACCGCCGCAGACGAAAAGGTCCGTTTTACCTTCATTGGTGGCATGGGGAGCCTGCGAACGCCTCCAAAGGCCTCCCAAAGTGTCGGAGCGGCCCTCCGATGTGATCGCAACCCACTTCCGGTTTTGCCGTAAAACCGGAAGTGGGTTGCGATCGCATTGGAGGGCCACTCTGACGCTTGGGGAGACCTGTGGAGGGGTCCGCAGGCTCCCAACACCCCCCGGAGGATCTCCACTGCTGCCAATGAAGGTAAAATGAACCTTTTCATCCGTGGTGGCGGCAGGATCCTGGACGCACCGTCGACATTACTGCGGGTTGTCACGCCCCTTAAGGGTGTAGCAACCCTTTGTTCCTGGCTGGGGCATCGTGATGCCCCAGTTTGGGATCCTCTGCCTTAAGGGATGCTGCCAGTCACTGTGGACAATGCTGAGCTTAAATGGATGAAGGGTTTTCTACTTTCCTAAAATGTGACCTTTAATTGACAGAGTAACGTATTGTGATTATCAAAGCAACAGGCTGCAGAATGCTTAGGATGTGAGACGTATAAAATTATGCATGGGATCGAGAGAGTGGATAGAGGGAAATTCTTCTCCCTCTCGCACGACACCAGAACCAGGGGACATGCACTAAAACTGAGTGGAGGGAGAGTTAGAATGGACAAAAGAAAATATTTCTTTACCCAGCGTGTAATTCATCGTGGAACTCCTTGCCACAGGATGTGGTGATGGCACCTGGCCTAGATGCCTTTAAAAGGGTTTGGACAGATTCATGGAGGAAAAGACCATCACAGGTTACAAGCCATAAGCAACCTCTTGGTTTTAGAAGTAGGTTTTCTCCAGTTCGCCAGGTGCAAGGGAGTGACAATGGGAAACAGGTTATCTTGTTGGCTGTGTGCTCCCTGAGGCATCTGGTGGGGCCACTGTGTGATACAGGAAGCTGGACTAGATGGGCTTTTGGCCTGATCCAGCAGGGCTCTTCTTATGTTCTTATGAGTATTTTTATTGCGAACTGGTTGTCCCAGTTTTCACAGCATCCCACATTAAGACAAGCAAGTCTGTCACTTTTTGCTGGCCTTGCATTTTCAGATGTCCATATTGTGCTTTGTTTACTGGCATAACTTGGAGTCAAGCAATGATCCTGTTGGCATCAATTTAATTCAGGCTCACAAGAGACCTGGCTCAAGTTATCCATCTAGGACTACATTGAACTGAGAGAGCTGTTTTCAGTATGTTCTCGTGGCGATTATAGGAAAGTAGAGAACTGATGGATTGCTCTCAGAGGTCTCTCTTATAGCAGGCTGAAAAATGGAATGGCCTATGATGAAACTAGTTCTTTAAGAGAACAGTGATAAGAATTGCCTTGCTGGATCAGAACATCTAGTTCTGTTTCTGACCACTGATCAGTCAAAAGCCTTTGGAAACTCACAAGCAGGGCATGATAGCCTACCCTGTTGTTGGTTCCCATTATCTGGTAATTGGAGATACCAGGCTTCTGAACAGGGAGATTCCATTCAACTACGATTGTTATAAGCGGAATGGAACCTCCCCACCACTCAGAGGCGGTTTCTGCCACCCAACCAGCTGCTCTGATAACCCCTGCCTTTTCCTTCCCACCTAGCACTCCTGACGCTATCGGGGATCAGCATCTACATCTGCTATTCCAAGGCAGCATATACTGAGACAGTGCGTATGTTTGACCAACAGCGCTTCAAGCATGTCCACATTACTTTTGGCTGGTCCCTGGCCCTTGCCTGGCTCTCATTTGGCATGGAGATGTTGTCTGGCATCCTGCATCTCCTGGCTGCTTGGGGTCTCAATCTGAAGCGAGATGAATGTTCCGTGGTCATCTGATACTGGGATAGCAAGGGGAGGGGCTGCAGTAGGCCAGATCCCATGGGGTACCCTCAACTCTTTTGGTGGGAAGTTCTGACACAGTTGCAGCCACAAAACACACATGGATTGTAGGATACAGAACCAGAATTGTGGCCCAAAAGTGGAATGTGCTTGGCTGAGAGAGGAGCCAGGGACACCTCATTGACTAGGCTTGCTAGCTGCCACTTTTGCTTCTTGTTGCCATGGAGAACAACTAGGAAGGGTAGTGCCTGTGTTATTTACTCAGCTGCTAGTATGTGGACAGAGCAGAGGGAGAAGTTAGCAAATGCCCTTTATCTACCCCAAGAACTGTGGCAGCCAAGGTTGCTTGATCCTGTTTCTTGATCTGTGCAGTTAACACTCCTTCTCAAATCATGGCTTTCTGTCTGTTTTTGATGCATCTGGTAACTCTCTAAATAAAGGGCACTAGTAAGATGTGCTGTTTCTTATGCCAGTTTTCCCCAGTCAGGAAGGAGTGGGGGTCTTTAACATATTGGCAAATGGAGAACACAAAGCTGCTGTCAAGGCAGGAGTGTCTCCATGACTGACATACGGTGCAATCCTATCGTTCTGGAGTGTTGGTGCTGGGTGTTGCAAACGTGCTGTAAAGCAACTTGGGAGTAGGTGGTGCTGAGGTCTGTGCCGCCCGCTGAGCAGCAGAGGACCCAGCACCATGGAGCGGGTATGTCCCGCTCTGAGCAGCGCATGGCCTGGGGGAGGGCAGGGAGGGGTGTAATGGGGCAGGGGTGGGCGGATCAGGCTGGGAGTGGGGTGGGACCAGTGTCCTCCCAGGCCCTTGCAGCCAACAAAGGGCTGCTTGGTTCTCTGCCAGTTAAAGAGCTGGTAGAGACTGGGTAGCCCCATTGCAGCTGTTGGGGGTTTGCCTGGGGTAAGCAGACAAATACCTGCTTACCCCGAGTAGACTTCCAGCAGGGCCCTTCTCCGGATAGGATGCAAGGTGGGCGCTGCAGAACCCAAACCGGGGGAGGATAGGATTTGGCTGTTAGCCCAATTATTCTTCCAGAATTTCCACAGGTGCTGAAGCAGCAGTCTGCTTTGGGCCACTTTGGAAGTTCTCCCATAGTAAGAGGCACAGAGAGCCCAGGTCCCATCTGTGCTGTAGAAATTGGATTCCTCCAGCATAATACAACTGTGACATTGGTTCACAAAAGGCCTTACGACATGATACTCCTTCCATAGAAAAGGTTTTTGAGTTAAGCAGGGAGGAGATGAGCTGGGGCATGCAAGAACAGCCTGTAGGCTTTTAGGGCTGCTTCTGTAAACCAGCTTGTCTTTCACGACCCTTATTTCAGGGTTTTGGCCAGCTGGGTCCAGTTGTTGTTTACATGCGGGTGTGCTCTCTCTCTCTCTCTCTCTCTCTCTCTCTCTCTCCCTCTCTCTCTCTCTGCTGCATTAAGACTTGGAGGGTGGAGACATGACCAAGTAGGTAACATCTGTAAAGGACAACAGATTGTGACACAGCACTGTGAAGGATACAAATTGGGCAGATTTCTACCTTAGCCCTTGAAGACTTCAGCCAGAGGACTGAAGTTTGATCTTAAGTTTGTGGGGAGATTCAGCTGAGTGACTGCCAGGAGGTGAACAACAGTTTTAAAAGAGGAGGGAAGAATTGCGGAGCCTGGAGTCCTAGTCTGTTAAAGACTAGCTGGTATTTTAAATGGCTAATCCCACCTCCCTAAGAGCTGCATTTTTTGGCTTTAGCCGGGTGCTTTGGAGCATGTTTTGGTTTATTCTACATCAGTGTGCCAAACACCAACTTACTTCTGGCCGGTGTTCTGGCTTCAGAGCATGCCAGCATGTTCCTGCTCACACTTGTCCAGTACAAAACGTAACTTATTCTCAGCCATCTGTGTTTCATGAGCGGAGACACCGCAGTGCCAGACAGCACGCAGGCAACGCTCGTCCCATGGGAAGAGCCGCACGCTAATGGCTTGGCCTGTGGCAGCAACCTCCTCTGTGCTCACTGTCTCCATGAGCTCACACAACTTGGCAGGGGACAGCCAGGGTGCTGACACTGTCATCATGACGATATTGGTTTCCACCAGGGCTGGATTTATGAAGCAGAGAGGAGAACCAAAGTCACAGACACCTGTAAGGGAAAGGTAGTTGATTGATGTTAGAAAGCTGGCCAGGTGTCAGCATGAGCCCCCTCACAGTAATGCTTGACCACAGAAAAAAGTGGGGTGGGGAAAATGGAGAAGGATTCTTACCAGTGAGCAGGGTGGACCTAGTCCTGCACAGAAATGGGATCCCAACCCAGCATTGGAGCGAGAAATCTCCCCCCCCCCCAGCCTTGGCCCAAGGGAGTAATGGGCCCATGTTATTCCCCCGACAGCACAGGCACCTTGGGCAAAGTGTCTGGCATTGTTGTGATCTCTTTGTAGCGTTTCCTCCACATGGCTCAGTCCAACAAGAGCAGCTGCTGCCAGAACGCCTGCTTGACGCATCCCACCTCCAAGGAGCTTCCGTGCACGCCAGGCCTCTGCTATGAGTTCTCTGGATCCAGCCAGCAGCGCCCCAACTGGTGCACCTACACCCTGCAAAAAAGAGAAAAGAAATGGGAGCCATGCTTATGTGGTCAAGCCACTGGTTCTTCTCAGGGACCTTGCCTATAGTCTAACAAAGCACTTTAGTTTTGCATCCATTTTGCTTCCCTCCAGCTACACTATGTACAGAAATGCCACAGTGTTCTGAGACGCAGCTTATGGATAAGCAGGCTACCTGAACAAGTGTAATGGCACCTATGTTTGTAGTCTTCCTCTAACCCCACCATTTTCAGAGTCCTAGCAGCAACTCCTCACCTTAGAGAGACAAAGGGTGATAGAATCGCAGTGCTGAGAGATATGAGTCGGCAGCACCCCCAGTGCCACAGCAGCATTGAGCAGCCGGGCACCATCCATATGTATCTGCAACCCATATCGCTGGGCTAGTTGATGCACCTGGGTAGAGAATGGAGCTCAGTTAGCACCTTCAAGACTTGTAGTAAACAGATCATTTTCGGGAACTATTTTATGTGGTCCATTGCCCTGGGAGGCCTCCCCTTGTTTGATTAGCGAAAGATGGCTCAGGCTCTGGGAAAAAAGTGAATAGATTTCAGCTAGGTAGCTGGCTCCAATGACCAGAGGAGCCCAACAATTTCCAAACAGGAGACTGCTTGCTAACACCGAGCCCAACCAAGGGAGCCTGAGTTCTTCATTTTCATATGCGCAACAGGAGCCAATAAGAAAAGGTATTCTTCCAGGTAGGAAATGTACGGTCAAATGGGGCTGAGGGTGGATGGCTTATGATGACACTTGCCTCCTGCAGGTACTTAAGGGGCAGCACTCGTCCCCCAGCTGAGCAATGTGTGTTTTCCAGGCAGATGAGCTGGGGTTGGGGGTGGTACTGACTTCTGTGGCTCTGTTGGATCTTATGCTCTAGTTCATCAAGTCTCATAGTCCCATCTGGCAGGTCCTGAAACGTCTCTGAATGGATTCCAGCCACCTGTTCCAGAAACAAATGGGGGGGGGGGGAGAGGCAGTGTCAGTAAGGATGGGGTCTGTATGAGGTTAGTTCTTTGCTCTAATGGAAAATCAAAATGACACTATTCATATCAAAGGCATGATGTGTTGCACATACTTGCTGCCCATCTGCAGAAAATGAGGACATGTGCATACAGAGTCATGGGCAGCTATGTTGACCACTCTGACAGCAATGCCAATGAATACGTTTATTCATAGAGTAGAACCTTTGAGGTAACAAATGGATAGGTCAAGAAATATGATGCAGGTGTTACCTCTAGGGCAGCCAGTGAACAAGTGGGACTAGGACGTATGGCGTTATTTTACATCTTTGGACTGTGAACAGGGTGAGTGATTTATGGTGAGAACTTAAATGCTAGCAAGAAATCTTTTGGGCTGTTGGAGCTCAGGAATCTATTTAGGTGGAATATTCTGCAGAGAAACACTTTATAGGTCATGCAACCTCAGTTCCAAAACCCATTTGCCATTTCAGGGGTATGCTATACTGTTGTTAGGTGTGCTCTGAAACACGTGTTACATATGCACGCGGGATTTATAGGCATTTGCAAGGACCTACGTGCGGTGGCTCATGACACGCTTCAATGGATTGGAATTTAATAAGAATGAGAGAGACAGAGATTCTCTGTCTCTCATTCTTATTAATGGAGGTATAATACAACACAGTTTATTGGGGGTGGTACTAATATACAATAAGGGGAAGGGTGGAGCGGAAAAGATGCAGTTCCCATTCCTAAATGGTAGTGGCTGCAATGCAGTACAAGAAAAGGGGGGCCATTCTTGGAAGGAGGAGGCATGCAAAATAGGTGGGCGGGGGAATGAGGGAGAGTACCCAGAGGGATCAGGAGATAGGGAATCAGGGTTTGAAGCAGTCACTACCCCCTTAAGGGGCGTGGTGACAGCACTTTCAGGGTCCCGCCATTGCCATGGAAAAAGGGGTGTATTCACTTACCGTGGGTTGCACTGGCCCTCCGGAGCCCTCTACAGGGCCTCCTGCACCTCATAAGAGCTTCCAAGCACAATTGGAAGCTCTTCTGAGCCATGGGGGCCCCATAGAAGGCTCTGGAGGGCCGGTGCAACCCCCAGTAAGTGGGAAAAAGTTTCCACAGTGGCAGTGGGACCCTGGAACTGCCGTCACCGACAATTTACAGGTTCTCTTACTCCCCTGTAAAAGTTTGAGAACCAGTGGTCTAGACAAATCCCTCTGAAATGCGGATTGGAGGGTGTGGGGAAAGCTGGTTCAAATTCCGGCAAGAGCCATCAAGTGGTCTGCTAATCAGAGGTCTTACTGGATTGGTTAAAGGAAACCATACTTTTAGAAGGCCTGGGGGTAATCTCCAGCTGTTCCCCCTTACGAAGATATTCCTAAAGAGTGCATGTTCTCCCTCCCTCTATACACCCACACACACAAGCAAAGGATGAGGGGGCCGAAACACTAAAGCCTATGACTAAAGGTTGAAGACTAGGAAACAGAGAGTGGGTGTCAATTCCATGCTTTGGATAATTAAAAAAGGGATTGAGAATAAAGCGGCCATTATTATTATGCCATTGTACAAATCGATGGTAAGGCCGCATCTGGAGTATTGCATCCAGTTCTGGTCACCACATCTCAAAAAGGATATAGTGGAACTGGAAAAGGTGCAGAAGAGAGCGACCAAAATGATTCATGGGCTGGGGCATCTCCCTTATGAGGAAAGGCTACAGCGTTTGGGCTCTTCAGTCTAGAAAAAAGGCGCCTGAGGGGGGACATGATTGAGACGTATAAAATTATGCACGAGATGGAGAGAGTGGATAGAGAGGTTATTTTCCCTCTCACACAACACTAGGGGACATCCACTAGAATTGAGTGGATGGAGTATTAAAACAGACAAAATAAAATATTTCTTTACCCAGCGTGTAAGTAGTTTGTGGAACTCCTTGCCACAGGATGTGGTGATGGTACCTGGCCTAGATGCCTTTAAAAGGGGATTGGACAGATTTATGGAAAAGTCCATCACAGGTTACAAGCCATGATAGGGATAAGTAACCTCCTAGTCTTAGTAATAGGCTCTCTCTTATAATGCCAGATGCAAGAGAGTGGCAACATGATACAGGTATCTTGTTGTCCTGTGCTCCCTGAGGCATCTGGTGGGGCCACTGTGTGATACAGGAAGCTGGACTAGATGGGCCTTTGGCCTGATCCAGCAGAGCTCTTCTTATGTTCTCATGACACACCGCACGTGGTGCAGTGTGTCGGGAAGTGTGTGGAAGCGGCACGGAGACTGCAGTGTGTCCTGCACCTTCCTCCGCACAGCAACGCAGGAAAGCTATGTTGCCATGCGAGAAAAGTTGGAAACATTGAACTTTGGCCAATGAGAGGCTGCATTCGGTGCAGTGGGGGCGGGACATGAAGTGAAGCCCTGGCCAATCAGAAATGAGTCTGAAAAGACTCTATTCTGATTGGCTGAAAGGCCAAGAGGAGAAACGACATTGAGAGCCATTCCAAGGTCAGTAGACCTTGTAGGCAAGCAGCAGCGCGGGGCGAAGCAAAGGCCGGGTTCGCTTCATGCCGCACCGTGCTGTGGGCGGTGTGTCACAGCCTTAAGTGTGTTGCCAATATGACTGCACGTGAGACACAGAACACAGTTATCATTTGGGCCAATGTTTAGGTGTGCCAATAGCCAAGGTTACCAATTTGTATCTGCTGGATTGAAGCTGAGATTGATGTAGAAGTTGTGGGTCTAGGTAGCCAAGCTACAGCAACCTTCTGGATTAGAGAAAGTTTCAGAAGTGCAGAGGTGATAGAGGGTTTGATGAGTGAGCTCAGAGGGGGCTGGGCAGTAGCTAGTTTCAGGGGTGTAAGCAAGGCAAGGGAGCTGAGTGCTTTCCCAGGAAAAAAATTCTTGAAAGGCAACTCAGTAGGAGTTAAACTGCGAGTTGGGCTCAGGGGGAAAAGGCACAGAGAAGAGGAGAAAGACAGGAAGCCTTCCAAAGCCAAAAAGGAAAGCTAGGGACCCCATACCTGTCCTGGGTGCGGGCTGGCACAGCGGTTATTTGAAGGGAATAGGGGTATTGTTGATATAGCACCAATGGGCAATTCTAAGGAGGAGGAGAGCAAATACACTGGGGGTCTGACTCTGAGACCAAGCCTAGTACAGTATAGGGAATTTTGCCATAGAATAGACCAGCGTTTCTCAAAGTTCTCCCCGTGAGGTGGGGAGAACCTTGAGTGTGTGCGGGGGCAGAGCCAGCAGCAGCAGCGATCCACAGGATCGCCGCCGCCAAAGTGTCCAAAACGCCCCCCGCACTTACCAGGGCTTGGGGGGAGCATTGGGGACGCCTGCGCGACCCTCTGCAGGCCCCCCGATCTTCGGATCGCTGTTTTGCAGCAATCTTCGGGCACAGATCGCTGCAAAACAGCGATCTGAAGATCGGGGGGCCTGCAGAGGGTCACGCAGGCCTCCCCAATGCACCCCCAAGCCCCGGTAAATGCAGGAGGCCCCCATTTCAGACACTTTGGCGGCGGCGATCCCCTGGATCGCCACCGCCATGCTGTCCCCGCCCCTTAAGGGGGCAGGGGACAGCAAAAGTTCTCAGTGGTGGGTCGCGACCCACAGTTTGAGAACCAGTGGAGTAGACCAACGAAGACTACAATTGTGGGATTCTTTTGCTCTGAGATGGTCCTTGATGGATTTCCTATCACCCATTTCCAGTGGAGATGGGTTGTCACCTATTGTATAGCACTCTGGAAAGGGTGTGGCTGGGGACCTCAATAGCTCAGGAGGCTTGTGAAGTGATCAGCATAAGGCTCTTGACTGAATTTTCATTGCAGTTAGTGAGGGAAGTCAGGCACATCTTTAGTGACCTGTTTATTTCTGAGGTCCAATATGTGGCATTGTTGTAGGTCTGAATAGGATGGTTGAGCAAGGTGCAGCTGGCTGGTTATGGAATTTTCGAGGGAGGTGAGTGAGAGAGAGAGAGAGAGAGACTCCAATGAACCAAAGTTGGCCTTTTTACTTAAAGGCCTGGCATCAGCCCAAGCAAAAGGAAATCAAGACTGGCCTGGGTTGCAACCAGCGCTATGCACACACAAGCACATCTGTCTTAGGCAACAATGACTAACTCAGGTGGTAGGCACAGAATGTCTCCTGTTGTTGTTCAGTCGTTAAGTCGTGTCCGACCCTTCGTGATCCCATGAACCATATCCCGCCAGGCCTTCCTGTCCTCCACTATCTTCCTGAGTTCGCTCATTTTCATGTTCGTTGCATCGGTGATGCTGTCTAACCATCTCATCCTTTGCCTTCCCCTTCTGCCTTCAATCTTTCCCAGCATCAGAGTCTTCTCCAGAGAGTCCTCTCTTCGCATTAGGTGGCCAAAATATTTGAGTTTCAGCCTCAGTACCTGTCCTTCCAGGGAACAGTCAGGGTTGATTTCATTTAGGATTGACTGATTTGATCTCCTAGCAGTCCAAGGGACTCTCAGGAGTCTTCTCCAGCACCACAGTTCGAAAGCATCTATTCTTCGGCGCTCAGCCTTCCTTATGGTCCAACTCTTGCAACCATACATTGCTACTGGGAACACCATCGCCCTGACTATACGAACTTTTGTTGGCATGGTGATATCTCTGCTTTTTATTATGCTATCTAAGTTTGCCATAGCTTTCCTTCCAAGGAGTAAGCATCTTTTAATTTCATGGCTGCAGTCTCCGTCTGCAGTGATCTTGGAACCCAAAAAAGTAAAATCTGTTACTGCTTCCATTTCTGCCCCTTCTATTTGACAGGAATTGATGGGACCAGATGCCATGATCTTAGTTTTATTAATGTTGAGTTTAATTTTGAGTTTAGTTTTATTAGTTTTATTAATTAGTTTTTAATTAGATTTATTAATGTCTCCTACCCAGATTCTAATCACATTATTCAGAAGCAAGTCCAGGAGGACAGACAGCAAAGTAATCAATTTAACATCAGGATATCAGATATACATAGATATACAGTACATAGCAATCAGCGCTAAGATCAGGGAAGAACAAAAGAGGGCAACTTGTGGATAAGCCACAAGGGAGCTTTCTGTAAATTGTCAAATTCATGCAAAGACTTCAAATAGTGTTCTAACAGTACTTGCAATGTTTTCGGGCAGAAGGAAATCCTTTGATTGGATCAACTGAGTTCAAATGAATGTTGGTATCCTGGTGATGCAACTGTTACAAAATATAGCAAAGGTACCAATCACCAAGACCTTTGCCAGAGATCAACAGGAGATAAGTATCCTATATCAGCATCACATAGTTAGGGCATTAATTCCCTGAATCTAAGTATCTGGCTCTATTTAAAAACACAAGCAGAACAAACCCAGGATTCTAAAAATGAGACAGCAGATGACGACAGCTTCTTCCAGTTATTGAAAGACATAAAAGGTTCACGTAAGAGATAAGGAGAAATTTCTGGAAGAACACTTGAGGAACTCACGGTTTCATTTCCACTTATGGCTAGGCTAAACCTATTGGCTTGGAAAGCTACTAGAGAAATTATATTTACATGAAATGTGGAAATTGGTAAGATTGTTCTAGGCAATTGCAAGCTCCCTAGTTCCTGTCAAGGGATCCCACGTCAGTGATACAAGATCTCTGAAAGGCATTTATTATTGTTGTTTTTATTATTATGCCATCACTGTAAGTAGCAGTTTGTTTGCCAACAAAAGTACGTATAGTCAGGGCGATGGTGTTCCCAGTAGCAATGTATGGTTGCGAGAGTTGAGAAGACCAGTGCTGGAGGGCATTTTGGAGAAGACTCTGATGCTGGGAAAGATTGAAGGCAACGAACATGAAAATGAGTGAACTCAGGAAGATAGTGGAGGACAGGAAGGCCTGGCGGGATATGGTTCATGGGATCACGAAGGGTCAGACACGACTTAACGACTGAACAACAACAAATTATTCTGGAAAGTGGTATCCAAGGAGAAAAAAAATCATTTTATAGTAATGGCCACTAGGAGGAAGTGCATCACCAGGCTTTCTTCTCTCTCTCTCCCCCCCACACTATTACTCTAAAAAACTAGGCATGAGGGAGTTTTGTTACTAAAAACACGTTTTGTTTAAAAAATGTTAAAAACTGCTTAAAAACAACAAATAAAATACACAACATCCGTGGACGATGTGAGGAGGTCCACGGATGTGGAAGAAATGTGTACTTTATTTGTTGTTTTTAAGCAGTTTTTAACATGTTTTTTAAACATAAAATGTTTTTTTCTACATGGCTTTTAATCCTGTAAATTTTAAGAACATAAGAAGAGCCCTGGTGGGTCAGGTCAAAGGCCCATCCAGCTTCCTATATCACACAGTGGCCCCACCAGATGCCTCAGGGAACACACAAGACAACAAGATAACTGTAATTTTAAATTTATGTGCATGCTTCTTAGTGTTTTGTATGAAAATGCCCTCCAGCACTGGTCTCGGACCTGACTAGACCCCAGATATAATCCACTGAAGTTGCCACAAGAGCGCCACTAAGAGAAGACAGAAGACAAGTAACGGAGACGGCTAGCACTGCAGGGTCTCATTTGGTGCCACTTACCTGTGCAACCCCGCCATGTTCAAAAACATGGATGTGAGCCTTCCTCCCAAGCAAGAGCTGCACCCCTCGTCTGCGACAATGGCACATGACTGTAGTAAGAGAAGTCAATTGCAAGAATGGGAAATCGAAATCTTATGGTGGGAGTGGGGAGGCACAGGGGTAAGAGAGCAGGAGGAATGGATATGAACCTGTCATAGGGATTTTAACAAATGAATGGCTGTTGAAGATAAAATGACAGGTTTAAAAGCCATGACCAAGTTAAAATCTTTAAGTTAAAAAGTTAAAAACCCATCATTTTAACTTGGTCATGGCTTTGAAACCTGTCATTTTATCTTCAACAATTATCGCTGGCCATGAAAATCTTAACTCATAAATGAATGGCTGTTGCTGCTGCTTTCAAGACATCTTGGCTACAGCAGTCAGAAATGTTTATTCCATTCCCATTCTCTCCGGTCTCATCTAGAGGCAGTAGATGGGGCTCTTATCCTAGAGTTTGGCCTGGTGATTCAAGAGTTGAGAGTAAGCTCCTTGGGGCAGGGACTGAACTTTGCTTGTTACTCGAACAAGGCAACAAGCATGTGCCTATTGAGGGTGCTACATAAGTAGTGAATAATAATAAACCCAGACATCGCATGATGATGCCCATTCCCCAACACCTTAATCTCTCTCTGCTACAGCACAACTGCTCTGACTGTTTCCTAGAAGACTCACCAGCAATGAGGTTAGCCATGGTGGCAGTGGGAACAAACAAAGCCCCTTCCATTCCAAGGAGGTCAGCCACTACGCTCTGCAGTTCTGCAAGGGACAAGAAGTATAAGTGGAGGAAGTCTAGGACTTCAGACATGCACAGGGATGGTAAGATCACAGATAAGGAGGGTCCACAGAATCAACAGACGAGTTATATAGCCTACTACTCCAGCTTTTAGAGGATTCTGACTAAAATCATTACCTGACTTTTTTTTTTAAACAATTAGTTTCTTTTACCCTTTTCTATATTTAAAACAATAGTATAAACAAAATGCCTTGGCTTTTGTTCCTAGGACAGATCTTTGTCACTGCAGCGTATCTGAAGACATCTAGTGTTAAGGTCACCACTGGACAGCTTGGAGGAACTCTCCATAAGACTGGTCAGCAGGGGTCCTTTATAATTAAAAGGAATTACAGAACTGACTCCTCCTTCTTCCTCCCTCTCCTTTGAAATGTGCCCTCAGTGCATTGTGTTCTGTGCACAGGTACCAGCATACCAACGTTCTCAGTTGCTCAGCTTGCCACTGTATTTGACATGTTGCTTTTGCATGTGCCTCCAAGTAAATGTCAGGTATTTATTTATTTATTAAAATAATTTTTACCCCGCCTTTCTCCCGATAAGGGCAATCAAGGCGATAAGGGCAATCAAGGTAAACATAGCATCACAGTCTGAGTCATCAGACTGAGCATCCTTGCTCCCATGGTATTAGGCAGAGCACTGTTGGAGCCTGCAGAATACTTGCTACTATACACTCCTGGGGATGCCCCTTCCCTCAGACTCACCATTAACTGTGGGGTCCTCTCCGTAGTCATCATCACCCACTTCTGCCTGAGCCATAGCTTGCCTCATTGCAAGGCTGGGCTGAGTCACTGTGTCACTGCGCAGATCCAAGACGTGATGCTCAATCCCTGCAGGGACACTAGTTTGGTAAGTGCAAGTGCCAACCCTGGTAGCTGGGGCTGCAAGGGAAGCGGGTTGCTTGGACTCCCAGATTCGAAAGACACAGTGTTGGCCAGCAATAGATTGGCTGTAACTCCTTGACTGGATTCTCAGCAACCAAAGCTGCCTGGGGCTGGCATGAAGACTGAGCCACTTGCACTGTGGGTGTGCTAAGCTACTGCTTAAGGCCTGGCACCATTTCTTATGCCTGGCACAGCTCAAAAGGGTGCCAACGCCCTGGTGCCAGTACTGCGGCTGGGTTAGGTGAGGACAAAGTCTCTGGCACGGATACCAAGGCATGAGCTGGATGCAGCCAGTTTTACACTCCTCCTGGCAGTAGTAATTACATCCAGAGGGTTCCAAGGTGTTGCCAACGCGCTGGCACCAGCGTGCAGACTGAAGAGACAGAATAGTCCCATGGCGTTTGCACCAGTGCGTGGACTGGGTGGAGACGTTGCTAAATCCACGACAAGCAGCCTTACGGCTAGTCTCAGTAAATGTAAATTGCCTTTGGCTGGCAGCAGACGTAGCACTGTGAGGCCAACAACAGGAGTAGATTAGGGCAGCAGCATGGAGGTCCTTACAGGCAGCACGGGCCACGCGCTCAATCCCCCTGCCCCTCCTCTGGAGTGCTGGCACCAACAACATCGCTGCCCTGCCCTCCGAGCTCCACTACAGCGCCCTTGCCCCGAACGGCCAGAGTCAAAGGGATCGTGCTTTTCCCACAGGACGCCAAATTACCGCTCCCAGCATGCTTCGAGGTACTGCGAGCTTTCAGTCTTGTTACACACACGGCATTTTGGGGATTGTAGGCTTCGCGGGCGATTCTTTTCCGTACTAGGAAAAACGCGAACTTGCGATCACGAGGACGAGGACGGTACTAGGATGGGATAGGGGGCGGAGAGGCGAATTTCTCAGTGCTTCATCTCAAAAGCACCACTTCATTGGCGGGTAGCTTTACGACGGTTCGTCTGGTTGGGATCACGACGTCCCGTATTTTGGGAGGGATAACAATCGATCCACAGCAACTTCTCTGCATCGTTTTGTCACCTTATTTCTTCGTTCACTCATTCATTCATTCATTCCTGCCCCTGCCCGGCTTCCCCAGAGGCAGGCAGGATGATCAGCTGTCTTTTTTCGTTTATCTTATTAGCGTTGTTGATAGCAAGACTTCAGACTCAGAGTGGTGATGATAACATCTCTCGCAAGTTTTCCACGTGCCACTTAAAGCGTCGTTGATGATCCTCCCTCTGTGTGAAAGACAGAAAGGCAGCTTTAAACGTGACGTTTTTAAACCGGTTCATGGTCAGTCAGGACTCAGGAAACGTTTATTTCCAACCTTTCTGTCCGCTTGTGGTCAAGTAATATGGTACAGCAGCCCAATTGCTAGAAGAGTTTTGAGGGGCAACGGGAGACGCAGAGACGGGCCTGATTGCAGGCCTGATATAAATACAGGTAGCCTAATATGTGTATTCCCTTTTTATTGTACAATTATACATTCATAAAATAAAGTGTAATGTTTTAACATGTGAAAATATGGGACTATTGTTTATTATCTGTGATGTCTTTGCACTCATTAAACCAGAACGTTGGAAGGCAGGACCAGATTTCCTACTTAGTGAGCATTATTTTAGTGATAAAATACTTAGTGAGCATTTATTTTTTGCAAATAAAGAAATAAGATATTACTTGTAAATAAATAAATTATTTCTTTCTAGATCACTTTTTAAAAAAAGACACATAAAGCTAGGTGGGTCCCAATAGAGCAGTGGTTCCCAACCTTTTTAGCACCAGGACCCCCTTTTGTAGAATAACAATCTGTCAGGACCCCCCTAAGACCTAGGGCCAGAAGTGATGTCAGTAAGCAGGAAGTGAGTGATGTCATTGTTTTTAATAAATTACACTGTTTAATAAATCACACTTTTTAAAATTGTTAAGGTAGTACTCATAAGCAGCCCCATTTGAGAGGAGGTGAGCTAATATTAACAGAGATGCTAAAAGGGCAAGCAAAAAATAACACAAGGTGAGCACACAAGCTCCAGAGAGCGTCCGGCACTTCTTTCTCTGCAGTGGGGGGGGGGGGGAGAACTGAGCTGCCATCTTGGATGTGGCCATCCAGCCAACATCCCGCAACCCCCCAGAAACTGCTTTGTGACCCCTTTGGGGGTCCCGCCCCCCAGGTTGGAAACCACTGCAATAGAGTGTCATTTAAAAAAGTGGGTCCCAGTATTAAAACGTTTGGGAACCACTGCTCTAGAGGCTTTTTAAAATGAATGTTGAAAATTCAGGGAGGGGGCTTGGAAAATCCTAACTGGATAAATTCCTTCCCTCAACTCTTCTGTGGCTATGAAACTGGTTCTTGGAGATCACGTAACTTGACAGAGTGGAGTGGGAGTTCTAGAAGGGGATATGGGAGGCATCTGCAGACCTCCCATTTGTTGGAACACACTGAGGGTGGAGGAACAGAGCAACGGGATTTTGTTGAGCCATAGGGGGATCCACTGGCGTCGCTGCAGGGGGTGCCGGAGCTCTAAGTTTCGCTGCAGTCTGACCCTCCGTTACACTGGTGCACGAAGCGGCCCTGCCCCCTCGCCTTCGGAACCATTCAAGGCGGTGAAAGCAACGCGCAGGAGACTCCTCGCGCGTTGCTTTCACCGCCTTGAATGGCTCCGAAGGCGAGGGGGCGGGGCCGCTTTGTGCACCGGTGTAACAGAGGGTCAGACCGCGGCGGAACTTAGAGCTCTGCCCCCCTGCAGCGACGCCAGTGGGGGGGATCCCTCCTCAGGGGACCTGTGCAAGGAAAGATTGTTCACCTTCGGTTTAGTATTATTTTTTTCTTTTATAAAATAAAATATTTCTCCAAATACAAAATAGCAATACTGGAAATCATTATACGATAGACAAAACTACATTATTTATTTGCCATATTGATACTGACACCAAAGTACTGCAGTGTAATCCATAAATTCATTATATTGGTTAGCTATTATCAGTATTTCAAACACTACACACCAACATTTAAATAAATAAATATTAACCATACAGTTCTCACTAGGTGGGAAAAACCCAGAAAGACTTGGTCTGAATAAAATGTGTTTATTCTGAGATCATTAGAAAGGTAAAGAGTTTGATATTTTCAGGATAAAGCTTTGAATATGTGGTTTTATAGTTGGAGGGTTTTGTGTGTTCTTGGAATTGGCATCAACAAAATGTAATCATATTTCTAAAATGGTTAATGTTCTTACCGTATTGTCCCGAGTATAAGATGCACCTGATTATAAGACGCACCCTTAAAGTTTGGTGCTATTAAATTTTTTTAATTAAATCACTGGCATTAAATTGCAACAGCCTGATTATAAGACGCACCCCTAGTTTAAAAACTTAAATTAGGAGAAAAAAGTGAGTCTTATACTCAGACCAATACGGTATTTCTTCTTTGTGCCACATTTATTGGATCCTGATTTTTTTAGACAATGAACACATGTATGATTACACTGCAGAACATACAATTAGCTCTGAAATGAAAATACTGCCGTTCACCTTTACTAATTTTGATGTGCTGAAAATGAAAATACAATAAAATCTGTCGATTGGCTCTAGTTTAGGAGACGCAGTCTGCATTGCATACAAAAGAAAATATTTCTTTACCCAACGTTTAATTCATCTGTGGAACTCCTTGCCGCAGGATGTGGTGATGGCACCTGGCCTGGATGCCTTTAAAAGGGGATTGGACAGATTTATGGAGGAAAAGTCCATCACAGTTTACAAGCCATGATGGGGAAAAGCAACCTCCTGGTTGTAGGAGTAGGTTTTCTCTGTGCCAGGTGCAAGGGAGTGGTGACTGGACACAGGTATCTTGTTGTCTTGTGTGCTCCCTGAGGTCCCATTCACACTTGACGGCGGATGTCCCTGCCCCAGCGTAGGCGCTGGAGTACCTAGCGTACGCGCTTGGAGCAGGGGAGTGTTGTTCTGCTTGTCGTCCCTCCTGCGATTGGAGCTACTTCTGATTGGCATGCAACCACTCTCCTCCCCCTCTCATGCGATTGGTGGCTGCAGTAGCTCTGCGAACCCGCCCACAAGCTCCATGAACAAGCTCCGCAAAAGTTGGCCCCAAACCAACTGGGACGACGGAAGCGTAGCTGCTCCGGAATGGTGTCCTATTTCAATATTTGCATATATGAATATGCAAAATAGCTCAGCGCGGGTCTGTGAAGCGCACAGCAGGGACATCCGCAGTCAAGTGTGAATGGGCCCTGAGGCATCTGGTGGGGCCACTGTGTGATACAGGAAGCTGGACTAGATGGGCCTTCTTATGTTCTTATGTTCTTATAGGTGTTGTAAGTGCTATCTGGCATTTACCAGTACATTTCTATGGAACTATCTATTGTAGATCTCTCACAAACCATAGCCAATATTGCATTTTCATTGTCATATTCATGTTCAGCACCTCAAAATATATCAGAAATGACTAATTTAGTCTTGGGGGCATGACCTTTGTTAACATTTGTTGTCCGGTGTTGTCTCCCAGAGTAGGCCTATCTTCCCTGCAAGATTATCCTCCTCCCCTCCACATTCATGTCATTGAAATGAGATATTTTGCTATCTCTGCTGAACTTGGGATAGTGTGAGTGTAGGGCCAAAGCAGTAGTGTAGCCAGAGGGGGTGGGGGCAGCACGGTGCTGCACGGCGTTACACAGAGGTGCAAAATGACCCCTCCCGCTCATCTTCAGAGCCTTTCCGGCAGCGAAGCCAACACTGCCTTACTGGCCTGCCTCCCTCTTGCTACACTACTGGGCCAAAGTTAAAGGTGTTTTATTTAACTGGGAAAGCCATAAAATGCAGAGGTTTTTTAATTTTCTGGGAAAGCCATAAAATGCTAGAGTTTGGAGTACTGTATAGAGTTGAGTTAGCGAAGCATTTTGACCTGCTTTTCTCCGGAACGTAAATGACCAAACACCAGCATCCAGCTCTGCATTGCTAAAGCTTCCAGGAACCTACCCAACTTGAAAACAATAAAATTAAATATGCAAATGACATTCATAATGCAAATTAGTTCATTAAACAATTTTCATGGTATGTCTCCCGTGCGAGAAACTCTACTGAAAATGGCCCTTTCGAAGGAGATGCATGTCATACATCTCATGCAAACTTCTCAGATTTTTGTAGGACATACTACCAGTAGCATCCTTGCAAACTCCAAAAGGAAGTTTTGCCCCATAGTATTTTTTTCCAACTTAGCAGTTCGAAAGCAAGAAATTGCAAGTAGATTAATAGGTACTGCCGCAGAAGGGAAGGTAACACAGCGTTCCGTGCGCCTTGGCGTTGAATCATGCCGGCCACCAGAGGCGTAGTTAGGCGGTCCCCTACTGGGCGCTGCTCTGGTGAAAATTATGGCCCCCTGGGGACACGCTCCCCAGACATGCCCGCGCCACATGACATCACCCGGAAGCCACGCTCCCGGGATGATGTCACACGGCCAAAAACTGGGAGAAAATGGACCCAGGAGGCGGGCGGGAGGACGGGGAACGCCTTCCCCGCTCTCCGGAGCCCTTTATAAAGGCCCGGAAGGCCGGAAACGGCCGAAGAATGCGGCAAAAAGACGTGAAAATTTTAAAAAACCCGGAAACGGGGTGGTGGCTGCTGGCATGGCCCCCGCCCAGGATTTTGATGCCCCCAGGCAGCAGGCCCTGGGGCGGTCCTCCATTCCTATGCCTCTGCCGGCCACATGACCACAGAAGTGTCTTTGGACATTGCTGGTTCTTTGGCTTTGAAACGGAGATGAGCACTGCCCCTAGAGTTGGTAATGACTGGCTTTCAAGCAAGGGGAACCTTTACCTTTTTATTGATGAAGCCATCTTTATCTTCACTTGGAAGCAATGTTGACTCTGCTTCTCCCCCCACACACACACTTTTGGGAAATAGGTCCTTGCTCTGAAAGACAATCTATAACTAGTAGTATGATGGTGATGTTTCCCTAGCTAGCCACTACCAGGAAGGAAGTCAGAGATGTGAACTCTGCTGCTGGGAAAATTGGCCCCAGCTCACTCACAGCGACATGCCTTCATGGCGGAGCTGACCCCAGCTCCCGGCACAGCTGCATAAACGTGTTTTATGAGCTTTCCATAAACCTCCTCCTCTTTGTGGCTGATGCAAGATGCCTTGTCCCGGAGATGTATAGGGCATTTGGAACTGCGACAAGATCAACACAATGCAAAGAGAGAGATACCAATTTGCTCTTTGTGCTGCTGGGAAGTGTCCAACCTGCCCTGTTACTTGTCCTGCCTGGACTTGCCTGTATGTACACAAGAGCTCACAAAGCTCGGGACAATTATTCACACACAATCATATATGTGTATCCAGGCCCTAGTGCATATGCCTTCACCCTTTAAACGCACACTTTGGCACAGGGAAGCTTCCTTTGCTGTTCCTGCCCTCTTGCTCCCTGTACCATGAAGCCCTATAAAATGAGTGAATAAACCATAAACCCCCATCCTCCAGTCACTTCTCACCCCATGGCAAGGACCAGATGTTAACAGTCATGCTTTATTTATTGCTTTTATTTCCTCCCAGTTCCAGTAACTTGTCCTCCTGCCCAAGCGGCTCATGATTAGGCAGTGAGAGGCCTCTAATCTTGCCGATCTGATTTACTGTCATTGAGAATAGCCACTTCCCGTTACTGGGCCCAGGCTTGGGAGTACAGTCAGCGCAGCTCCACAGACCTATCCTATCCCATCATCACACATACCTCCTTTCCCAGTCACTTCACCAGCCAGTAAACCTTGGTCAGGAAGGACCAAAGGAGGGGCTGGGATTGGGAAAAAGGAATGCCAGTTGGCTGAGTGGCACCACTGGCCCTGAAAGAGGAGTGGGAGTGAGGGGGCATTGGAAAAGGTGAAGCGGCAGAACGAAGTAGGGAGTGGTGGAGGGGTGGTGGAGAGAGAAGCCACACAGGATGGCCATGAAGAATGTTGGGGTCCAACATGCTCTGCTTGGGCATGCCGCATGCAGGACAGGGGATGGAGCAAAGGTTTGTGCAGGTCGAAAGCAACTCTTCTCTCTTTCTCCTCCCTCCCAACTCACCAAATGCACTCCATGCAAATTACAGCCCAAAGGCTTCTTTGATAGGCAAGGATCAGGGAGGGGACCGGACGGACGCTCCCATTTTGCCCAGAAGCTTGTGTGCCAGGAACCCAGCAGTTATCCCTCCCTCAGTATGCTAAGTGAGAGCCCCTCCCCTCCCCAGTGTAAAGTCCAGAGACCGACTCTCTGGGACACGTGAGAGCTGTCAGGCTGAAAGCAGGGTGTGAGACTCAGGCACAACACTTTCATCCTGGAAGGTGTCTTGCAATCACTCCTCACTCAGACTGAGATCTTGCCTTTCTTTTGAAGTCCCTTCATAATCATAGCCCTAGTAGCTGCTCTGAGGCGGGGTATGTGTGTATGTGTGTGTGTGTGCTGTTTATGTGCGCTGCCCAATGGCCGGCCTAAGGCCTCCTTGAGCCTGAGGCGATGTGCCAAATGCTGTCCCCCTTACCTGGTTATGCGCCAGCCTCTGCTTCTCCACCACTCTCTTTTCCTCCACACTTCCGTTTGTCCCCCCCTTTCCTTTTCTAATCCAGGGAGCGGGAGAAGGATCAGCAGGGGGACGGAAGGAAGTGAGTGCCCCTTGCCAGTCTGCTGTCTGAAGTGGTTGGCCTTGTGGATGGGCTGGCCCTGATTGTACCACTCCAGACTGCTGATGAGGGACCACATTTTTGCATGCTCCCCTACATTAAAAAAACTTTCCCAGCAAACAGAAAGCCAGCACCTCAGGCAAAGGACTGGAAGACCACTTTTCTCCCTCATGCTAGTGTTCTATATTCAGAGAAGCTTATTAAAAAAAAATTGATGGGAAGCATTCAAAAATGAATTGTGCCCCCCCCCCATCTGTAGCGTCAAGTGATACCGTCCATTTTCTGAGCAAAGTGCAATATATATATTTTTATGCTGGGAAACATGCAATCCATTTCCCACATATCTACTGTAGATAGGGTGTGAATTGGCATTGCTCCTGTGTAATAGTACCTGTTGTGTACTGGCAACATAATTGCTTACTGAGAACACAGCTTCTCTCCTCTACTCATTAACATTCCATTTGTTGCTCAAGCATGCCACACTTTTTGGAGGATGGGAGGAAGCACTTTCTTGCTTAGGTTTTCAAAAGCAATCTTATTGTTAGGCAATCTGATATTACACACTCTGATATTATTACAATCTGATATTGTATCTGTTAGCTATTATTAGCCCCGATGATATCTAAAATGGAACTTCTACTGTATATACCAGAATACCAGTTGCTGGGGGTGGGACAAACAATGGGGGCGGGCTGTTGGCTTTCATGTGTGCTTCCCAGAAGCACCTGGCTGATCACTGTCGGAAACAGGAAACTGGACTAGATGCAACAATCACATATTCTTCCCCCACTTACCTCTGTCTTCACTTCCCTCTTCTCCCTCTTCTTCCCCTGTAGGTTTCTTGTTGTCTCTCGAGACCAGAAACCCCTCAGGGCAGGAACCTCTCCTCTCATTCTGAGTAAAGCACCATGTACATTGATGGCCCTATACTGTATAAATGCCACTCCATAGCATGCAGCCATGCCAACAGAACGCACAATGTTACCGGGGGGGGGGGGGGGGCAGAAGGCCAATGAGAGGTAAGTAAAAAACTTTTTTACTTACTTCTCAGTAGGCCACCAGGGCAGAAATGGACCTCCTTGGACCCACACCAGCTATTTTACTGGTGCAAGACCGGGGAGAGGTAGGTGTGTGTGTCAGGTAGTGAAAGAGGGGGTAGCAGTGCACACCACTGCCATTGGGATCCACCCCCTCCAGCCCCTGAACCACCCCTCCCCTTTCCCACCTTAAACCTCCCCCGGATTGCCCACAACCTGCCCCCTCCACCACTTTTCCTGGTCTGGTGTGGCCAGGATCTGTTGGTGGCGGGCATGCGGAGCTGCTCACCATTGGTGTCAGTGACTCTGATGTGTCAGGCAGCAGTGCACCATTTCTGCCGCTGCCGCAGCCTTTACAATAGTGAGTAGTGAGATCCACTGTTGTAAAGGCCTGATAGGATTGGGCCGTAAATAATAATAATTTTTCAGAATGGCTGAAAAGGTGTTGAAGCACACTTCGAGTGGTTGTGCAGAAAGATCCCCAGCAAAATGTTCTCATGCAAGTGTGCATGGCTAGAAAAGAATTTCCAAAGACCCAGGGTGCTAGAATCAAAATATCATGAGCCAACATCATATTTTAGGCACCAGCCAGCCCTGTTCAGAGATGGCAGCATGGATCTTGGCCCTTGGGGAAGTGCATTACTGGATAAAATAGTGCTGTGTGGAACCCTGGTTTTAATTCCATTTCCAGCTGATACAGATCCAGTCTCAAAATTGCTAATGGACTCTAGCAGGGAAACAACCAATGTCAGTATTCTAGGCATAAACATCAAATGTCTAGGTAGGCCCCTGACATTTCCCAGTTCAAGGACTTAAGTGGACACAAATAAAGCATGATGTTGCTTGGTTTGCAATTGCTTCTCTGTATTGTAGGGTGCATCACGTTTATTTGGAGCTATTTTGGGAACACCTAATTGGGGAAATACCCAATGTGTGTGTGTAAGTTGTGACTGTCCTGTTTTCCTGGCTTGCAGTGTTGTGGCTTGCAATGTCACAGACTTTGTCAGTCATCATGATGCTTGTGAACAAACCCTGAAACAGCACCCCAGGGATAGCCTTAGGGCAATGGAACAAGAAATCTCCCAAAGGGCTCAGCTCAGCATCCTGTCATTTTTGCTGCCAGCGTTCCAGACCATAGGAGCGCATAATTTAGTCTCTGGAGTGGGTATCTTCAAGATTAAGATGGGCAGTAGCTCTCTCTCTCTCTCTCTCTCTCTCTCTCTCTCTCTCTCTCTCTCTCTCTCTCTCTCTCTCTGTGTGTGTGTGTGTGTGTGTGTGTGAAATCTTTACTGGAGCATGAGCTTCCCTCCCAGTTATGAACAGCGCAATCCTGTGTAATCTTGCACCAGTGTAACAGTAGATGCACTTATACCAGTACGTTTACACAGGATTGCGCTGTGTTGGACAATAAGATTTACAGGAGAAACCATGGAGGGAAAACAACTTTCCTCCTCTGCCTAGTTACAATCAAATCCAGCGTTACATCACACTCTGCATATGACACAGATGCAGTTCCTGGAACTGAGGCCTGGAAACTCCAATGTGAATCTTGTGTCTCGCTTGAATTATTGATTAAGAGGAAGGCCGCCCTTACACCCTCTCATGCAATGGGGGCACAGCAGGCTCATGGCTTCTCCGGGATGTGTTTATCACACAGAAAGAAGAATGCTAAATCAACAAAGCAAAGCTCCAACAACAGTTGAGGCTCTACTGCCTTGCTGAAGGTGGCTGGAGCCTGGTGGGAAATCTCTTTCTTGTAGCATGGGAGTCTGAGGGAAGCAGGGAATCTACAGGAGAACAACGTCTGGCTTCTACACTTCTCTTGGCCTTCCCAATCCCTACAGTACTCTAAAGGCTGAAGCACACTGGCTGCGTGCGGCGTGTGCTGCGCGGGAAACGCAGCCAAAGTTGAGAATTCTCCAGGGGAAACATCAAACGCAAACGGACCTCCCGGCGGCTCTCGGCGTTCAGTGGGACTTGCCTCTGGCCGGAAAGAACACAGACACAGCCGGCTGCAACGGGCTGTATGCACGCAGAACGCGGCTGGTGTGCTTCAGCCTTTAGTCCTCAACATACATACTGGTTTCATTCTGAAGGGCTGTCCAGAAGTCAGAACAAATGTAGGTTGAAAGAGCTGGCTCTTGTTGGCCCAGCGCTGTTGTTGCGTCTGTGCAAAAGCACCACAACAGAACACAGATGGACTGTGTGAAAACATTGATGCAGCCATCCGTTCCTTTGATGTCCATAACTTGGAGACCCAGTATATTCACAGAACAGGTCCCCAGAGTAGGGGAAATGCCAAACAAACATCCATCATCAACCATCATGATTTGTAAAGGATAATTCAAATTAAAACTACATCAGACGCTTTGATGAAGCCTCCAACTATTTGGGTCTGCTACTCACAAACCGGGTACTACGTTGCCAATGCTCCAGGATTGGCCTGGAGTCTCTAGGAATCAGCATCAATCTCCAGGTGATTCCTGAAAGCAAGCTTTTTCACAGAGTCTCCAGGAACTTCCAACGTGACATGAGGCTGGAAAATAAATTTCCAGGAATAGCTTCAGTCAGAGTTGGCAACTCTAGCAGGTATGCAGGCCCTGAGGCTAGGCTACACTGAGCCCCGCCATTGGTACTTTGAGTGCAATGATAATACACCACACATCATGTGTTTTGAGTGCAATGATAATACACCAAGGGCCTAAGCTTGGGATTAAATACAAATGTGTAAGAAACGCTGCCCTTTCCCCCCACAATCCCTTGTCTGTTTTGAAAAATCAGAGGATTGATAACGTAAGAGTTCTTTTGTGTCTTTGTTTACACTGCTTCTGTTTCTGGGTGCTCAGTTTGTACTTGTTTGTATAGTATTTATTGCCAAACCTGGCAGTGTAACATATCTACCGGTAAATTAAAATTGCACACCAATCTTTCTGCATTTTGTTTGTCTCCTTAGAACCGAGGCATTCTATCTGAAGCCAATTTGTATTCTTCATTTGTTTCCCTATAAAGTTGTAAATGTTTTAAGAACGGCTCCCCCCCCCCTACACACACACACTTCAACATCTCTTCCTGTATGGAAGTGTGTGTGGAGGAGGAAGTGGGGGTGGTGGACTTTGTGTCAGTTTCTTTGATCTTCTTCCACTTCTGCTCTTCCATGAAACTACTAACAAGGTCAAGATAAAATTTTGTCCCTGTCACTGATGCTGGGAAAACTTTTTCTTTCCTCTGCCTCCGCCTTCGTCTGTGGGTGGGGGGATATCATTGTTAGTTAATACTCTTCCTCATATGAAACTGTCCTTGCAAATAGAAAACCACCTCTTGTTCTACAATTCCAGTGACTGACTCACTTGAACGACTATGATCAGCAAGAAAGTTCCTCCCTATTTTCTCTCTCTTCCTGCAGTGCTAGTTTTATTCTATTGTGACACACCCATGCGCACTTACAGTCTGAAGCAGTAAAGTCCATTCTGCCACTTTGGGAATCTCCCATTTCCTTCCCACCTCATACTGCAACATCAGTAGATCCAGCCTCAGAATCCAACAGAACCTGCCTTCATTCATGTTTATTCTCTTTTACTCTTGTCTCTTGATAAGATTCATAGAGTTTAATTTCTGCACAGCCCACCACCACAATGGAGGTAAAGCACCCTCAGCTCATCCCTGCCTCACATCCCTCACAGAGCTTTTTGTTTACAAGGTTTAAGCTCTACCCAGGTTTACCTCCGGCCCTGTCATCTAACCACCTCTTGTTCTACGATTCCAGTGACTGACTCACTTGAATGACTACTCTCCTTTCGTGTTAGCCTTTTCTGGGTCATGTGTCAAGGGCCAGGTTACTACTAGTGCAGCAATAGGTAGTTGCCATGCTGGTAGGAGTGCACCCTGACAAGTGTAAGATTCGTGTGGCAAGAAAGGTCAGAAAGACAAAAATAGATGTTCTACATACTGCTTTTCTCAGTAAGAGCACTGCTGTGGGGCAGGATATACAGAAGTCAGAACGCTTTCTTTCCCTGGTCTGTGAGTAGCATATTTGGGGACTCAAGTCCAAGACCCAAATAGTTGGAGGCTTCATCAAAGCATCTAATGTAGTTTTAATTTGACGCTTTACGAATCATGATGGATGTCTGTTTGACCTCTCCCCCAATCTGGGGACCTGTTCTGTGAATATACTGGGGCTCCAAGTTATGGACATCCAAGGAACAGATGGTTACATCAGTGTACCTAAGAGCCCAGATTAGACTGTGGATTCCTGAAGTGTGTACACAAGTATTTACCATTTATATTTTGCATTTGCTGCAGAAAACGCTAGTGTATCTGCAGCATAATTGCTAAAGTGGGACAGCTCTGACGCATCCACCAGCAAGAGAAAAGAGAGAGGAAAACCTCATGTCACCACACAGATTTGCTTGAAAAGCAGCTGGTGCGGACCACCCTGGGCTCCACTTTGCAAGGGGCAGCAGTGGCCGCAATTCGGCTGTCCTTACCAAGTCTCTGCCTTCCAGAGTTTGAAATCGAATTGATGAAGCTCATCTCTTCCCAGATCTGGTCCAAGATGGGAGTAAGAGCTGAGCTCTTCCCCATGGCTGAGCCAAGGAGCTGTACAACAAATGCCAGGCATTTCAGAGGTTCCAGAAATAGAATTACAGTAAAACCTTGGATTGCGAGCATAATTCGTTCCGGAAACGTGCTTGTAATCCAAAGCACTCATATATCAAAGCGAATTTCCCCATAAGAAATAATGGAAACTCAGATGATTCGTTCCACAACCATTTAATCATATAAAAATGATTACAGTAACACAAAATACAGTATAAAGTCAAAATAAAACAAATTATCCTGCACTTTACCTTTGAAAAGAATCGTGGCTGGTGTGAGGGAGACGAGAGAGAGGAGAGAAGGAGGAGTGTAGGACGTCTATCACGAACGTTATTGTGTAGGTGTAGGACGTTATTGTGTAGGAAGTCTATCACTAACAGGATCACTGCTATCTGTTGGCTCACTGGACTGAGACTGGGAGACGATTACCCACAATCCCGCAGCAAGAGAGACTACTCGCAGAGGCATAACAGGCCTCACGGGCGCCTTTCCTCACAGGGCTGCCTCCACGTGCCTTTCCTTCTATGCACGATCATGAGGGCGGCGTGAGAAGGCAGCCGTTCAGTGGTGGAGCCTGAGCGTAGCGCCCCACACCCGGAGCAGCTGCTCCTCGGGCTCCAAAACCTACTTGTAATGCAAGACATCGCTTGTTAATCAAGTTAAAATTTATTATTTTTTTTTGCTTGTTATGCAAAACACTCTCAAACCTAGTTACTCTCAATCCAAGGTTTTACTGTACAATAGAAAATAAGCCTGTGTCAAATTGCTACTGCTGGACAAGAAAGGCTGCCCAGCTAGTTTTTTTTAATAGAAGAAAGCATCCTCAGATACTCTCTGGGGTCATCCCTGAGAGACTTCATTGGCCAGACTTAAATTCCAGCGCTGTGAAAATACAGATAAGGGGGGGGGGGGAATGACTTCTATTTTGGTATGTGAAATGGCAGGGACAGGGTGATGTACCTCGGATAAATGAGACAGTATGATTCCCTGCATTTCACGATACCTATTCCTGCTGGGGTTGCCTAATGCTTCCAAGCACTGATTTTGCTTCTGCCTTTTGCCTGCCATCCAGGGCTTCATTTGCAAAAGTACTTTCAAAAAAGCAGCTCATCTCTAGAAGCGGGGACATGCTGGTGGTACTCATGAAGAGAGTGCCTCTGGGCATACAGGCTGTTCCCTTCACTCCTCACTGAGTAACTGCAGCCAGCCCTGAAACATCATGAATTAAGGAAGGGGCTTCAGGTAAGAGACTACAACTTCTAAGTAGGCTTGAGCTACAGCAGCACCTCTCAATTTAACATTGCTATTTAATTGAACTCAGCTGCCTTCTTCCAGGGCGCCCAGTAGCCCGTCTGTTTTTATCCTCATGTTTTTGATGAAACTGATCCTTGATAGTGTGCCACTCGCTAACCTGTTCATGCCATTGGTGTTGCCATGGTGACCCCCTCCCACCTGCCACAACAACTTTTCCAGTAAAACCCCTGCAGAAATCTGGACTTCCCGACAGCCCCGCCCCCTGGCTGCACAGTGGATGGTAGTGATGGGGGGAGGGAGATTTGTTGGTTGCTTAACCCTTGGCAGGCTGGGAGAGAGCAAGGAGATTTTTGATCACCTTGTGGGTGTTTCAACCATGAAACAGGAGCATCGCTGATTTGTACCTGAGCATGCTTATGGTTTTGTTTTATGGGAAAACAGCCATTTCCTTAGCTGTTTCTGACTCCAATTTTGGGTTAGCCTCCAAGTCTCTCAGATCAGTTTTCATCGCTAGCGCATTTTTCCGAACTCACCAGTTGTGGCCTTCTGGTTTGCAATCATCAGGGATGCCACAGCTAAGCATACACATTGAAATATGAAAGCTTCGATAAATTGAATTACGAAGCACGTAAGTAGGCCTTATACTTGCCACCACAGCGTGGCTCTGCCTTTCACCAGTCCAGGAAAGAGAGAATTTCACCTGGTCTTGCTTCTTCCTTTACAGTGCTGTGGCAGTAGGAAATGTGACCCCAGCTCTCAGACGTCCCCTTCTGTACAACTTTTAAGACAGAACAAGTCAGCCCTAAGCTGTCTCCTCCATTGTGGTGCTACAACAGAGATATCTTTGTGTATTAGTATCTTTCCTTCATTAAACTCAAACAGCTGACTTTTCACGGCCATCACTAACCCCTTTGTTGCCAGGAATCCTTCTGTAAAGAAGGATTTTAAAATTATATATAATTTTCCGTGCTTCATCTTAAAGTACAGTATATAAATCTCAAATTCCCTCCCTCCCCCTTGAAAAACTTGTTTCAATCACTATGGCAGTAACCATGTCAGGACATGGGGGAACTGTGCTCATACAGCAGATCATAAAATGACACAAGCTTTCTCACCCCAGGATAGCTGGGACTATCATTCTACATTTCTACCAAGTGATATGGAGAATTTTTTCCCACACGTCAGGTGCAGATGTGTGGTGAATGGTTGTCTGCGTGGATTCAGTGTTTGCCAAGATGCCATCAATGCAATATGCTGGGGACTGAAGAATGGCTTTGGCAGGTTGCATTATGGGAAGGTAGGGGACCTGTTGTGGGGCAAAGCTCTTAGTTTGATTGCATACACTGCTGAGTGGTGGAGGGCTCTGCTGCTGAAGCGCCTCTCTTATGTGTCTTTTTGTCTGACTACACAGAGGCAGGAGGAACTGCAGTAGATGTTCACAGGCAAGAAGTGCAAGAAGCTGCGTTCAAGCTCAGGTAGTATCTCTGGGCCTGCATAATACTTTTCAACATTGATGGGCTCCTATGCAGGCTGACGGTCTGCAACACTGCAGGGACTATTGGGGCATAACAGGCTCATTTGCTATTGTACAGATACAGCCTATTGGCCTATGCAAAACTGTACGCTGAACAAGTGTGGATTTACATAGTGCGGGAACATGAGGTCAAAGGCTATACTCGCAGCCCAATCCTATCCTTCCCCCCCCCCACTGGTGCAGCCGTGTCAAAAACAGGCAAACTGTATCCAGCCGGGGGGAGGGGAGCAGATCCAGAGGCTTCAGAGGTGAAAGGGGATTTAAATTCCCTTACACCTCCATATAAGCCTCTCTGTGATAGGTCTTCTCAGACCTGTGCTAGCGATTTCGCTAGCACAAGTCCAAATAGAGAAAGGGGGTGGGGAGGCTGCAGAAAAGGGGGACAGAATCCGGCGTGCGCCATCGCCGCCGGATCCACATCCTCCCACAGCCTCCCCGTCCCCCTTTATGCCCCTCCCTGCCGTTTCACCCCCTCCCTGCCCCCATTCCGTTCTCCTTCGCCCCCTCCTGCCTTCCCCGCCATGTTACCTTGATCGGCAGATGGTTAGGGATCCACTGGCGCGGACGAGAAGGCTCCAGCCTTCCCACCAGTGCTCCAGCAGCACACTACTCAGCGTGCTGCCAGAGTGCACTTTATGGGCGCTTCGCAACAATCTCCAGTAGCACATTCCACTGCAGGAATGTGCTCCACTCCAGAACGCACATTCCACTGCAGGCTGGCCCCCATAAGATCAGGCAGTAAGTAAATTATTGCCACTGTAGGGTATGTGAATGAAGCTAGGATGAATGAAACAGGCCAGGCTGCTCAGCTAAGCCCAAAGAGAATGGTGACAGCCCAGCTCTGTTTAGGAGAAAGGAGACTTCTTCAGAATATGAGGTTTTGGTGGTGGAACCAAGAGAAGAAATAGGCCCTGGGACTCCTTACGGTTATGACTACAGTTTTAATGTATTTGCTATGAAGAGACTATACAAAAAAGCAACCAGTGAAGTTCTTCAGACTGGATCTCTTCCATTCCCTGGGTTACCATCTTGTTTATGTCGAAGGTCTGCTGTGCAAAGTCCCTCCCTTCCCCTTCCACCTATAGCCAGAGATGGCCCAGAGATGTAAAGTGCTTTAATTGTTTTCTCTGCGGCCCTGGATGAATAATTGAGAGGCCTTTGAGGAGAATTAATTAAAGCTGTTATTGACAGTAAATGGCTTTTCCTGAGATGATGGAATAAATTACGGAGATGTGTGTGTTTGTGTGTGTGTGTGTGTGTGTGTGTGTGTGTGTGTAGACCTCTGTCATGTACACTGCTCAGGGCCGTACAAGTGGAATGGGAGTTGGATAGTGCAATGCATCGGAGGCAGGACAATAGCTTGTTCCTCTATTGGCCCCAGAACTGAAAATATATAATATTATGTGAATGAACAGCAAAAACAATCTGAGACACTTCAGTGCTTCACTATGAACTATTAATGATGGACTCACACTAACAGCGCAATCCTGCGTAGAGATCCTGCCGGCAGACCAGGGCCGCCCGCTGGATCCTATCCCCGTTCTGGGCTGCACTGGTGCAGCCCGGAGGTCTACTCGGGGAAAGGGGACGTTCGTTCCTTTCCCCCGCTGTAAACCGGGGAAGGCCCAATGGGCCTCCTTGGATTTCTGCCAGCGAAGTAGGAGGAGACTGTGTAACAGCCCAGCCGGCCGGAATGGGGATGGGGATATGGCAGACACCATTGCCTCCCCCTCCCAGGCCAGCTCGGCCAATGGCTCCCTCACCGCCCATGCGACTGCCGGGGGATCCCTTACCTTCCTCCAAATGGACGTCCCGGCCTTGTGCCAGCCTCCCTTCCTCACAAGTCATCGTGAATGTGCTTTACGGTACGCGATGGCTTCCGGTGGCGGAACACTTGTTCCGTCGCCGTTTATTTGCGCTGGATTGTGCTCTATGTTTCCAGTCTATGTACTGGTTCCATTCTGGAGGTCTGTCTGGAAGTTGGAATGTATATAGGTTGAAAAAGCCAGCTCTTGGCGGCACAGCACTATTGCGGCTGCACAAAAACACCACAATGGAAGACTGTGCCTGCGCAAAAATGCCATATCTTAAAATGTCCATAAGTTGGGGGACCAGCATATTTATTTGTTGCAAAGGTTTCTGAAAAATCCAGGTCAAAAAATTAGACCAGTGTAATCAATAATAATCTATCCACTTGGATGGTGCTTTGGACCTACGTAGCTCATTCTTGAGTCCTTTTCAGTTGATGAGGCAGCAGCAATGTTTCTCTGAAATCAGTGTATATTAACTGAATCCAAGTGCTGCAAAGGCAAGCTGCTGTAAAACAGCTTGACTTCAGTGGTGCTAAGCATTCTACCATAAAGCAGAACTGCTGAAAAATATAGTAATGCGCAACAGAAGTAACACACAACAGGATGCAAAACAATGCTTTGGCCTAATTATTTTGCCTATTCAAGTGTCTAATTTGCCATTTTGGGTATGATTTGGCTACCTCCTATCAGTTTTATGTTTGTGTAAATTGTGGTCTGTATTGGCTAATCTATAAGGAGTGTCTCTGAGACACTTGGTGTAGTGGTTTGGGAGTCGGACTTAGACCTGGAAGATCCAGGTTCAAATCTCCGCTCAGCCACGAAGCTTCCTGGGTGACCTTGGGCCAGTCACTATCTCTCAGCCCCACCTACCTCACAGGGTTGTTGTGAGGACAAAAAGGAGGGGAGGAAATATGTACACCACTCTGAGCTCCTTGGAGGAAGGGTGGTATAAAAATGTGAATAAATAAATAAATAATATAATCTTCATGACCTCTGGATTTTTTTTACGTTTCTGTAAGTCAGGTGGCATAAACTTCTTGACATAAATAAATCCAGGATCAATAAACCCCATTACTACAGAACAGATGCACCTGGAGGGCAACATGTTGTCTCTTTAACTCAGTATTTTTAAAACTTCTAATCACTTGAGAGATACACTTATTTTCTGGAGGTGCACTTCACTCTTATCCACTCTAAAAGTAAGCCTATCTTTCTGGGTGAGTCCCAGTTCTGAATGTGTCTGTCTCCTAACTGAAAGGAAGCAAGCCCAACTGCAGTGACTTTTCCTGGGATGCAACAGACGACATCCTCTGAGCATGGATAATTCTACTGTGTCAGTGATTAAATACATTGATCATGTGCAGTGTATAGAAGGGGACTGAATTACTCACTTCCAAGCGAAGTTGATAGAAAGGGAGCAAAATAAGAGCAGTGAATTGTGCAGATACATAACAGGTAACCTCCTTTGTGGGTGACTACTTTGAGCTCGCAGGAGCATTTAATTAATTAATGTATTTTTTCATGTCATACTAGCAGTTATCTCACAGCACACTGATATGCCATTGCACTCCCTTTGGGAATTACCGCTCTAGCTCCCGCATAGCAACCAAGGAGAAAAACTGGATATTCCTGTATTCAGTGGGAATTCTAAGACACTGGGAAACTTTGAGAAGGCATTAAGCTTGGCTTTCTGATGCCGCAAGGAAGAGTTTAATTTTTTTTATGATGTATTATAAACAAAGAATATTACAAATAGAGTGGCTGTCAATATCAGTTAGCTGGGATAATGAAGGAATACAAGCTCTTGTTAAGCTGAGTCTTACAGCTCAACCTTATCTAACTTTGTGCCCTGCCTGCGATACAGCGAGGCTGGTGCAGCCTGTACTTTATCCAGGGCACAAAAAGGCTGCCTGGGAGGTCACCTCGAGGGAAGGGAATGTTTGTTCCATTCCCCTGGGTAAAGCCCCAGCTGCTCCGATGGTGCTACTCGGATGTGCACCAACTATTTTGCTGGCACAAGTTTGAGTGTCCCATGTAGTGGCGACCAGGCCTGGGAAGGGGGATAGGATTCAGTGGAGGAGGCCACTGTCAATCCCTCCCTCTTCCCAGAACACCCTGTTCCGCCCTCCCCCCGTCCCTCTGCCACCTGACGGGGAACTTACCTTCCCCGGCAGGTGGTTCTCCAGATCTGGGATGGGGAGAGCGGTGCCAGCCTCTGCGCTGGCACCTCCTCCTTACGGGGTGACACAAACACCCGAGACCGATGGAGCAGCACTCTACCGGTCTAAAGTCTAGAGAGGATTGGGCTGCCCAAGGCTGGTGGGAACTATTTTCTGAGGATTAGGGTTCCCCCATAATTGCCCTGTAACATTTCCTAATACCTGGTGGTATAGCTACTATCATGAAAAGTCTAGTTTTGGGCTTGACAGATTAATCATTTTTCTAATCATGATGTCAGTAATTCTTTCTGTGTGGCTTTCATGTTCATTTCTTTCCCTCATATTCACAGAAAATTGCATTTTTCTCATGGTCAGTAGCTTTGCCGGGAAAGCTCTGTACTTCCCCATGCAGTGCAACAATGAGCTTCATCTGGTGGAGCCTTGGGCCTGGTGAATCTTAGTTACCAGTGGTTGGTCCTGCCGTTTCTCAGAGGAAGCGTTTGATTGATGAGGGCTGCTATTCTGGGAAACAAATATGAGAGTTTCTCAAGGGGCATTACAGCATGTACACAGGGTTTTTCTCAGGGCCTTGATCTTGCGGGATAATAACGAAGACCTTGAGTTGCTATGTGCTACAGTGGCACAACAACCTCCAGATAGTTTAATTGGGCACAGTATTGTTGAAGAAATACTGTATACTATATGTGTTGCTCCAGTTTCAGTTTGGAGTGTTGGGGGAAAACGAGCCAGAATTCAAAACTGTGGCTCTTTTTTCTATTTCTGGTGGATTATCGACACACGTTTTTCAAATGCAGTTGGACCTCACTATCCGCGGGGATCCGTTCCAGACACACATACCCATGGATAGCAAAGATCCACGGATACCGGGTCTGCATTAAAAACCCTGTTTAAAGAAAAAAAAAAGCCCCCAAAGCACCATTTTACCTTTTAAAAGCCAAACCACTGTGTTTTCAAGCCTCCACGAGGCTTCTTGAAGCTTCACGACCCACTTTCGGGTCACACGAAGGCTCTTCCCCCCTCCTAGCTTTGTCCCAGAATGTACTGAAATCGCCTTCAGTCCTTCCGATATTCCTAACTCATTTGTTCTTGGTAGCCAGTAGAAGGAAACCAAGGACCTCAACATCTACATCTCCTCTTCTAGAAAAATAGCCTTCTATGAGAACGCTCCAGGCTTGTCTGCTCTTCCACAATTACCAACCCTGTTGAAAGACACAAGAAACTCAAATTGTTCTCATCTTCCTGTCCCACTTGAATGCCTCATCTCCTAAACAGCTGCCCCTCTGTCCCAGGGCCTAGTGCAGTGCTAAACCCCCAGGCTGGAATGCAAGCAGAAGGGCCGTACATCTCTACCGAAGCCCAGACAAGGATTTCCTTTCTTGCAGGTCAGGCTGTTTGTCTTGCTCTTTTGCCAGCCATTAATGAGCTCTGACAGGCCCAGCCATCGGTTTCCTATAAATCAACCTGGTGTTAATGGGTAGGGAGCACAGCCTACAAAGCCCCTTGCTGGTAATTGCTTTGAAAATGGAGCTGCTGAGTTAGTAGGTTGAACCCCTGAGAGAAAACACGCAAGGAAGGCTGCCTTCTGTTCGTTGGGCCCAGGGCCACGAGTATGGTCCTAAGGATCTTCAACTATCCCTTTGTTTTAACTTTCATTTAGTGCCAGTAGTGTGCTGGTCCAGCGATACTAAAGAGGGAGGGAGTTGGCGGAGAGGAACAAAGAAATCCCCTCTCATACAAAGTAATCCTACAGTAGACTTGGTCTAGGCCAGACATTAAGGCTCTAAAAGCAAAAAGTGACAGGAGAGCTGCTGGCAGCCCCGCTGCATTAAATCCACATCATCCCCAAGGCAAGTCACCATGAGTTGATCCCGGGAGGCCAATCCTAGCAGCCAGCATCTAGTAAAGAGGAGGGGGAGCTGGCGTTTCCTGGAAATGGGTCTACAGGGATCATGCCAAGCTCCTGGATTCCAGGAATGGCAAATAAGTGAAGGGGATTTAAAAAAAAAAAAGGAAAATGCCCACAATCCAACTCAGTTGCGTTTGTTGAGACCTATTTTGACCACATCCCCTCCCCCCATCATTCATTTTGCCCCCACCTTTTTGCAGTGCCTTTCTGTTAGGTCCAGGAAAAGGTGAGCAGTGAGTCAGTCAGGATATCCTGGAGCTTGAATCAGGAATCTTTGTGCTGGTGTCCCTGGAGATCAGCCACTCCAGACTGCAGTGAAGAAAACCATATAGGGGAGAGAACTGACCAAGGCCCTAGAAAAATGCCCCTCCCCCCCCCAGGTAGCCTTCATTGGTCCTTCTGGACTTGGCCTGGTCATGTATACCTTGACTGAGGCACAGCCTATTTAGCCTTGTGCTCAAGCTGGACTTTTGTGTGTTCTTCCCAGCTTCTCTGTTCCTTGGATGAACTCTCTGGCCTTTGACCTTGGCTGTGGTTCTTCACAGTGTATGTCAGTCACCCCGATTAGACAGCTTACCCAGTCCCAGTCCCTTGCTTTCAGCTACATGTACTTCTGCCCCTTTGTGCCTCAGCACCCCACTGGGCTATGGTTCCTCCTCTATTGGTAGAGGTGTTTGAAAACGGTGTTATTTATTTTACTCAGAAGTAAGCCCATTGTGTTCAGTAAGTCTTAGGCTGCAATCTTTTTGTATTCATCAAAAACAAAAACCTCTGTTGGGAATCATAACTCAGTTCGTATGACTTGGCAGCTCAACAGCGACATAAGCCGAAGTGTTGTGGTTCTGAGCTGTGCGTCCTGCTGCCACATATCAAGTGGCCCTAAGCATCCCTGGGGGCTATATGGTTGGTGGTAATTTATGGGCTGTTGCTTGGAATATGCAAAAGCAACAAAATTAGCTCAACAGCAAAACCTCTTGTCTCCCAGGCACAGGTGTACCATCATTCACAAGCCATTCAGACATTTTCCACTTAGAAAAATACCCTGACTAAACCATGGCATGGTGGTCAGATGTTCTTGGTAGATGGTGATATCCAGGAAGTCAGAAGCCTCTTGTCTGACTCCTTCAGGGCCCAGTTGCAGAAGCAGAACTGAGATCTCTCACACCTCAGCCAGCAGAGGAAACCCTCAGGGCGTGGGTTTAGGCTTACCACAATGACTGTATTTAGCAACCATAGAACCCTCGAACCCACAGGTTTCTGTCACATGTGACCTCATGCACATACACCCCCCTCACTTGTTGAGGAGGTACAATCAGAGTGTGATATTACGTAGTTTCCAGCTTAGTTACATGCTTCCATTCAGTTTCTGTGCTGGGGGGGGGGGGGGAGAGAAGCTCATTCCCTCTATGTTCATCTTCATGGATGGGTCAGCCCTAGAAGGAAAGGGGAGTGGTTTTTATTGCTGACTCCCCACCACCAACACACACATACCAGCACTACATTCACAACTGCACCCAATGAAATGAGTGGGTGTAAATTTGGCAGTCTAGAATTCGGTATTTCAAAGTCACAAAGTTAAAAGTGCAATTGCTGTTCCTTCCTGGAAGCACCCATCAAATCTCCCAATCAGCAGAGGCCAACCTAGTTGACAAGCATGTGACAAATAATAAAGTCCACTCCACAGTATGTGGTGGTGCCAGTCTTGTACAAATTGCATTACATGCAGTGCAATTTGGCTACAAGTCTAGTGAGCTGGGGAACAGGCAGCTGCATAAGCTGGGGGGGGGGGGAGGGAGGAAGTAGGACTGCAAGCCAAAACCGCTCACAGGCCCTCCCATTCCTTTTCAGGCAAGTACAATTCCCCTAACCACTGTCTCTGCCATTCCTTCACCATTGCTGTGGTCAAGAGGGCTCTAATTTTGTTCCACAGCAGGCAGGGGAGGAGGATGGCCAAGAGAACCAATAGGAACAGGGCAGGAGGTGGATCATCATCATCATGCTTTCAAGCATGTATAGGAACAGACTAGATATAATCTCTAGGCAGCAATTAGGTAATGCGAGTGTAATCCCATACAATTGAACAGGATGCCCCAAGACCTCCCACGCCAAATGCCAATGATGTGCCAGGCTCTGCTCCTCCCACTCTCCAATTTTCTAGCTCACCACTCCCCTCCACATTTCCTCTTCCTCTCTGTCCCCTCTTACTTTTCCAATCCAGGGAGTGGAAAGAGGAGGAGGAGCAGTGGTGGTGAGTAGGGGGACGGAGATGGGTGCGTGCCCCCCCCCCCACCAATCTGAAGCAACCACTTCAGTTGGCATCCTGGATGAGCCAGCCCTGAACCTGCATCAATTATAAAGTAAGGGAATGTCTCATCTTGGCTTGAGCCAGGGGGACACTCAGAGAAGATGGCCTGAAGTAAAGTTGTAGTCAGGGCTGGGCTGAGGTCGAATTCCCAGCAGCCAGCTAGAAAGACTGAGGACCAGATGCAAAAGGTGCTGTCAGGTTCAGGCTGGGGTTCAACATCCAGAGAATCAGTCCAACAGCAAGCTGAGTGGTCCAACAGTGAGGCAAGGCAGAATGAGGAAGTCTGTTTCACTACAGAAACAGTCGAAAACTTTCATGGCCTGCTACAATGTTCAAAGAGGTAGGGTTTAAAGGATTAAAAGCCATGTAAAAATACCAGCACGTATCACCAGCACGTCCCAAAAAGGGAGAGAACCATTTGTCTCTTGTTTGATGGTGAACTGTATCGCTGGGCAGAAGCGATGGGCAATGGGGCAATGGGCGCTGGGCAATGGGGAACCTGCTGAGCCCAGTGGTCACTAATTTATACATGGAACATTTTGAGAAACAGGCTCTACAAACAGCCAGGCAACATCCAGAAGTGTGGTTATTTAAGGTATGAGGACAATATTTTTTGTATCTGGGAATATGGTGATACTGCACTGATGTCCTTTTTGGAACACTTAAACAGCTTCTGCCCAGCGATCCAGTTCACCATCGAACAAGAGACGAATGGTTCTCTCCCTTTTTTGGACGTACTGGTGATCAGAAAAGAAGATCTGACCTGTGCACACACCGTTTACAGGAAACCCACCCACACTGGGTGATATCTGCACCAAACTTCGAATCACCACCCAGCGCAGAAAAAATCCTTAATTAATGCATTAGTGCTATCAATGTGTGTGATGCCTCGTCAATTACATAAGAGAAATGCATGATTTCTGAATCCCTGAGAGCCAATGGGTATAGAGCGCAACACAGATCAACAAAAGCTGGGCCAACCAATATAAAAAACTCAAGGAAAAGAAGGACACAGAAAGAACAAAAGAAGAGGACAAGAGCTGGTTGATGCTTCCGTTTATTAAAGAGACCACAGATAAGATTACACAGGGTTTTAGACATTTTAACATAAAAATGATTTTTAAACCTACGAGCAAGTTGGCACAGTTATTGAGAAATCTGAAAGATCCAAGACCTCCATTGTCCAACCCCAGTGTATATAGTGTGCGCTGCGAGTGCGGGGTCATATATAGGAACAACAAAATGCTCCAACAGTATTAGAGTTAAAGAACATATGAGAGCTGTCAAACTCAATCATCTGGCACTCCACACTGGCAGAACATTTGTTGAACACAGGTTACACAATCAGGTTTGAAGACACATTTGTCATGAAACAAATTCAAGACAGAGGTTACATTTTGAAGCAATAGAAATAAGCAAGCGGAAACAACAAGGACTACTGAACAAACAACAGAAGTTGTCATTTATAGACAAAATCTGGCTTCCGATACTCAGTAAAACAACCGGTAAAGCGAACAAGAAAATGTGTGGCTGACAGCTTCATGCGGAGAGCTTACAAGAGGTTACTAGCTGTCACGACTGCACGGCCATGACTTCCGGCGCTAATTACCAATTCTTCTTCAAACAGCAGGCTTTGCCGCCTGTGCCTTAACAGCTTGGCAGCCCCCTGCTATTACACCTGAGGAGGTCCACAGTTTGTGGTCGAAACGTTGTGTTTTTAATGTTTTTATCATTTTAAACTTGTTTTTACGTGTTTTTACTAGTTTTTAAACATAAAGGAGTACATTATATATTTTTACATGGCTTTTAATCCTGTAAATCCTACCTCTCTGTTTCACTACTTTGATGATGAGTCAAGGGCTTTAAGGCCTGGGGGGGGGGAGGGAATGTCAGCTGGCCACATCCAGCCTTGGTCAGCTGACTTGATTCAGCCCAGCATTGTCCCTTGGAAGATGTCTCGCTGAAGGAGCTGAGCTTCGGTAGTGCTGTATGTAAAATGTAAGGCACTGGAGACGTGTGCACCCTGGCACCTTACAGGGGAAATGCTAGTATCATTTTTTGTATTTAATGTTTTTTGTATCCCAGTTTCTGCCTGACAGCAAACACCCAAGTTTTGCACGTCTACCAACTCCAGGAGTTTAGTCAACATAGTACATCTTTTATTTCTCACTGTGTACTGCACTAGTTCCTCATTTGAAGGAGTTAGTGTGGTATAGTGGTCAGAGCATTGGGCTGGGGAGAAGTGAGTTCTAATCCCTGCTTGGCCTTAGAGCTCACTGGATGATTTGGCCCAGCCGCCTAGTCGTTTTCTCCTAGTCTCACCTACACCCCAGAGTTGTCATTAAGGCAAATGGGGGAGGGAATATGCTGCCCTGAGCTCACAAGAAGATTGGGATAAATGTGTCATATAGAAATACATTGTACCAAATATCCAGCTTGCCCCTAAGCTCTTTAATATCTGTTGGAAGCCGCTGAGTGATGTTGTCCAGAAGTTTAGACTAAAAGGTCACCAGAATGCTGGTGATGATATCCAGCTTGAACTCTTGATCTCAACAGCTCCTACAGAGGCAGGGGACACTCTGTTGGCCATGTTGTTTGGCAGCTGTAAAGGACTGGATGGGTGAAATGAATTGAAACTTAATGCAGAAAAGATGAAGGTGTAGTTGGTTGGGGGTTTGGCTGAATTGGGAATAGCGGTTTACAGCAACTTGTCCTGAAATGTCAGTGTCACTATGCTGCCTTATTCAGTCATGCCACTAGACTGACCTATTCTCTCCGGTGTTTTTTCTGGCCCAATGCTGGTGCATATGTGGTGCTGGGCTAGCCTGCTTGCATGTTACCTTCCAAACTGTGGGTTCAGGTTATCATTGCATTTTTATTTTCTTGCTCAGAAACAGACACATGTCTTTTTGTAATGTTTGTATAGTTTGTTCGTGATTCAGAAATGGCCAACTTCTGTAACTATGTTCTTTAGAAAGTAGAGCACGGGCTGGAGGTGAATTTTGCCACTCAAATTGACCCCCTCATGAGTGTCCAGGCTCTGTAACAACGATGCAGCAATCTAACAGTGATTTTTGCATGTCAGGCTGCTGCTTTCAACAATGAAGGAGCAGGGCCAGTAAAAAAAAGGTGGCAGTCTTCAAATCTAGATAGTTCCCTGCCTCCCTCCCTTTTACCGCATTTTGTTCCAGGGGCTCAGAACAAAAGTGAATGCTGTCACCTGTCATTGATTATTTTCAAAATTATATTTGTGAAGACTCACAATGTTAGTTTCATGACCAGGAAGGGCTGTCCTGGCAAAGCTTGATGAAACCTGTATGAGTACATTGAATTGGCCACTAGGGGGAGATGAGAGTTTAATTTAAACAAGATTTATTTAATATGGGGTTCTCTGCTGGTACAGAATCTAACTGTGTAGGACTGGTTAGGGAGGTCCTGACATAAAAGGTTTGCTGTTATTTCTAGATAGAACAAATAGCTTATATTAAATGGTTTACAGATTCAGTGCGGACTGTGGATAACATGTCAGACTTGAGTCAGGCATCATATCTGGATGGTCGTGGATATCATTGTCTCTGCACTAGAACATAAGAACATAAGAAGAGCACTGCTAGATCAGGCCAGAGGTCCATCTAGTCCAGCTTCCTGTATCAAACAGTGCCCCCCCCCCAGATGCCTCAGGGAGCACACAAGACAACAAGATACCCGTATCCTGTCGCCACTCCCTTGCATCTGGCATTGAGAGATAGTCTACTACTAAAACTACTAAAACTAACAGGTTGCAGATACACATCATGGCTTGTAACCTGTGATGGACTTTTCCTCCATAAATCTGTCCAATCCCCTTTTATAGGCATCCAGGTCAGGTGCCATCACCACATCCTGTGGCAAGGAGTTCCACAGATTAATTACATGCTGGGTAAAGAAATATTTTCTTTTGTTTGTTCTAATTCTCCCACCACTTGGTTTTAGTGGATGTCCCCTAGTTCTGGTGTTGTGCGAGAGGGTAAAGAACTTCGCTCTACCCACACTTTCCATCCCATGCATAATTTTATACATCTCAATCATGTCCCCCCTCAGACGCTTTTTTTCTAGACTGAAGAGCCCCAAACCCTGGGGTTTGCTAGCCTTTCCTCATAAGGGAGGTGCCCCAGCCCACTAATCATTTTGGTTGCTCTCTTCTGCACCTTTTCCAGTTCCACTATATCCTTTTTGAGATGTGGCGACCAGAACTGGACGCAATACTCCAGATGTGGCCTTACCATCGATTTGTATAATGGCATAATAATATTGGCCGTTTTATTCTCAATTCCTTTTTTTAATGATCCTGAGCATGGAATTGGCCTTCTTCACAGCTGCCACACAGTGGGTTGACACTTTCATCGAGCTGTCTGCCAGCACCCCAAGATCTTTCTCCTGGTCTGTCACTAGATGGTTTGCAGCTGTGAATGTACCTTTCAGAATTGTTACACAGAAATGGACAAATGTAGCTTGCTCTGATTGGCATAAATTTAAATAAATTGACAGTTTCTTTTCAGGTGCAAAACTGTTCTATTTTGTTCCCTGCCCACTCCATCCCACAAGTAGCACCTCTTTTTCCATTCCAGCTCTCAACCCACCCCTAGTTTCATTCAATTCAAGGACATTGTATTAAATTCAAATACCGTTTATTGAAATGATAAGGTAAGCACAGGTTGCCAGAGTTTGGCAGATTGGAAGGATGAATTCCTTAAAGTTTTTGCCTGGGAGGTTGTAGTTTTCTCCACTTCATAGAAATGCCTCGAGATGTTTGAATGCTTGCGTCCGGTGTCTGTTACTAAACTGGTGGCATGTGACTACCACCCAGCACAAGGCGAACTCTGTCTTCTTTCTGTTCTCTCCTTGGATCAGACAGTTTCTCCTTGTCACTTTTTGATAAGAAATACAATACGTCATGATAACTTGAAAGAAAAGTACCTTCTTTACACTTCCTTCCCTATTTGGGGGGCACTGGAGCAGAATGTTTTACTCAGTCTTAACCATGTGTGCATCATAGGGGTGACACAATCATTCCTTTTGGGTTTGGATGGAAAAGACCTTAGGACGGTCCTCCCCATTTCAACCTCCCCTTTATAGTCACAAAATTGGTATCTGGTGAAAGTCTTGTCTCAATTCTGAACTGTTGTTGGGTCGACCACCACCACCACTACCATCCTGGCAGTTACAGAAAGTCACTGGGAAGGGAGGGGCGGAGCTAGAATGTATGTGCAGTGTGAGTGCACACTACCCATAATCCCATGGGGCTGGTCAGGTTGTAAATGTGTAGTCTGAACTGGCCCAAAGTCTCTGCTCCAAAGGAGGTTACACCCCCTTCTATTGCATATCTTTGAACAGCTGCGATATTTATGGGGGTTCTGGTGCATGCACTTCCACCTCTTGTCCTAAACCAGCTTCCTAGTTTCTTAGGATCCAGTGAATAATTTTCTCCCAAGTTTCTTATCCCAACAATACATGTCCTCCTCTGGGAGCCAAACAAGATGTGATACTGGGGAATTTGTGATTGGATCTCCTGCATATTTTTTCCTAAAAGTAAAAGCAGCTGCAGAAGGAGAGGGAGTGGATCAGACTGAAGCACTGGGGGATAGGAGGATTTTTCCAGTCTGAGGTCCATCAGACTTCACCCAAAGCTGCTAGTTGCCTCAGAGAAGAAAACATATGGAAGTCCAGTTCCCTGCAGGGAAATCATACAGGCAACACACACACCCCCTTTCTTAATTTAGTGCCTCTGCTCTGCTCCTTCCAAGCACCAGTGCTGACCCCAGAAAATCTGATGCTGTCCTGGCTGCTTGGATGCTATTTTTTTCCTCAGATGTGAAGTATTGGAACTGTTTAGGTCTTGGCTGGAAATGAAATATATACCCCCATCCCCATTAGGAAGTCTCACTAAAGAGGTCCTGGCATAATAAAAGGGTTTTTTGTTATTGTTTTTCCGCAGGAAGATCCCATTAGGGAGGTCCTGCACACCAGGACTATAGAGAAACTACACTTCTGCACACTGTAGAGAAACTACAGGTAGACACAGACTGAGTTAGCACTTTTGTAGGCACAAACCCTACACATTTCCATGCCTTTTAGGTGAAGTCCTGGTTTCCATTGCTTTTTGGCAAGTGCTTTCCACGTTCAGTCATGTGATAGACTTCCCATGGAAGTGACAGCCAAGATGCCCATCAGGGTTCAGTTCAGAATAATGAGTTCAGTGGAGCAGAGGTGTGGCACAGACCCTCTTAAATCAGAGGCAGGAATGTTGATATGAATTACCTCCTCATAGAAAAGCAACATACATTACTGCCGTAGGGTTCAGACCTTGGAGCCAAGCTGCTCTCTCTTGACTAGAACCAGAGAAACTACAGGTAGACACAGCCTCCTGTCTTAGGCTGCTCTTCTTCTAGCTGCCCCATCTCCCTGGCAATGTTGCCAGATTATCAATTGGGGTGGGGGTATTTGTCTGGCACTAGACTGCTAATAGCCTCACTGACTGGGAGGAAAAAGAGGCACAGACAGTCCAATACTTGACGTTTCCCCTAATGGGGCTATTCACAGCTTTGGCCTTTGGCCATGCCACCATGCTAGTTCTCATGAAACTGTGGAGAATATTTTTTTTCAGTGAGTGTGCAAATTTGTGCCGATCATCCATTTGCTACCTTTTGGCCTCATCCGTGAGAAATGTGGCTGTGTTCATAAGAAACAAAACTGATACTGGAAGGGAAGCTCTTGTTTCAGGCTTGTCAGATCTGCATTCTTGTTACTATACTCCTCCACACACCATGTTCCTTCTCCCCCTCCCCTGCCCCTCAACCCTTCATAGATGGGAGAAAGGCATTTATCACATTGATGATGTTTCTCAACCACAGAAACTTCTACTCCACAACTTTATGTCATGTGTCCTCACAGCTCTCCTTCTTTTCTACTTGTATCCTCTTTTTCATTGAAAGGGAAAAGACGGGCTGTCAAGTGCTTTCTGATTATAGTTTCTGACGTAGTCAGATTTGTTTTCCCCACCATCTCTCTCTCTCTCTCTCTCTCTCTCTCTCTCTCTCTCTCTCTGTGGGGAATGAGCTCATTCCCTTCTTGGAAGCAGAATGGCAAAGGCCTGGGAGGGGAATAGGTGTGTGTGTGGGGGGTTCGTTCGTATTGTTGCCTACTGAAGCATATTTCTGTAGAAAAGGACCCAAATGGATATGTGAATGCAGAATGCTTGATTTCACTGTTATACTATTGCTGCATTCACAAGCTTCCTTAGTAACAGGAATGGCATTAGAGACGAGTTGAAGGGCATTTTCACATGTGATGCCAAGAATAGTATCTGAACTCCCCACATTTGTAAACTGAATGAAAGGGCCACATTGATCGGAATGTACAGTAAAATTAAAAATGTCTCTCTTCTGCTTTCTGCATCACTAACAATGTTGTTACAGAATTGGTAATGGCTACCAGGGGACCAGGTTTTTGTCAGATTTCTGGCCAAGAGTTCAGGAAACCTGTGATGGCTCTGAATGAGGCTTAATGACTCTGAAGTACCCAGTATGGATGAAACCATTAAAGTCTGTAAAACATATCCTGGACCCGATGGGAGGGGCTGAGGTGACCTATTCCCCTGTTCAAATGGTCAGTGTAAAGCAGGAACAAAGGAAGCATTTCTAGCAGCTTCTAGCTGAAGCAGACAGAGAACTGATTTGATCTGAGCGAGGCAGGTAGAAATCCTGTGACGGAAGCTAAGAGGAGCTGGAAGCTAGCAGCACCTTCATTCATTCATTACCAATGGCACCATCAATGTACATAACACTTTACATAGTGTTGGGGGGAGGGGGAGGTGATCCACCACCGATGCCACCCCTGCCACACACACACACACCCCGGTGTGGAAGGCAGTAAGCTGGCCTCCTGCCTCCTCATGTTGCTCCTTCCTTTAAACAAAACAGGAAGTGCAGAACTCACTGGGAGTGCTCTCAGTATGTCCCTCACTTCCTGCTTTGTTTAAAGGGACTGCATGAAGAAGAATGAGGTGAGTGGGTAGGAGGCCAGCTTGCTGCCTTCTGAGTTACAAGTGGATTTATTTATTTGGAGCCACAATGTCTGTGGCAGGCAGGCTGGAGGGGGGCAGCAGCAGGAGATTCTTTTTGCCTCTCCCCACATCCTGTCACTTGATGTGAGCTGCAACAGTTGCCTCACCCATGTGCAGCCCCTGCATAGAGTGAAAAGACAGGCCCCCTGCCTCAAAGGGCTCACAATCTTGATATTGACTCAAGGGGAACAATGGGGGGGTGGAGGCAGGGGTCAACAGAGGAAGCATATGTGATTGTTTCAGTTACACGTACTTGAAGTTTAGTTAGCCATCAATGTGGACTAAAGCATGGTTGCCAAAGACGTCATGGAAAAGGTGGGTTTTCGGAAGGGGCTTGAAGGAAACGAGTGAGGAAGCCTCTCCTGTGTATTCTGGGAGGCACTTCCAAGCATACAGGCCAGCAAGGAGGAGAGGGAAGGCAGAGTCATCTGAGGGAGCAGCAGACTTCTGAGGGTGGTGGAGCCGGAAGGGCGAAGGTGACAGGCAGGAGTGTAGCAGGGGATGAGAGGTAGCGAGGGACAAGGCCGTGGAGGGCTTTGAAGGGGAGGACAGGGAACTTGTGCTGAGTCCAGGAGCAGAAAGAAAGCCAGTGAAGAGATGTAAGGAGGGGGCGTGACGTGGTTGGTGTGATGGGCAAGATGGTCATTATCTTAATGGCAGAGTGCTGGGTGGAGGTGGGGGGACAAAATGAGCCAATGGAAAACTGGCATAGAGGAAGTTGCAGTTGTCAAGATGAGAGACTACCAGGGCAGGAGCTAGAGATTTTGCTAAGAGGGCAAAGAGGAAAGACCAGATTTTTGCAATATTGTGTAGTGCAAAATGGCAATTTGGTGACAGACTGACAGCCCAATCCTAACTCCCGTGCAATGATGAAGTGGTGCCAGTGCGGCTACTGCTGTATCCCGCAGGGGAGTTTTGGCCTTTGGAGGCCTCCTCTGGGTAAGGGAACAATTGTCTCCTTGACCTTAGGTAAGCCCCAGCAGCTGCCATGGGTCAACTCAGACCTGCGCCAGCTATTGAGCTGGCGCAAGTCCGCATTGAGCTGTGCAGGCGGATCAGGCCTGGGAAGGGAGTTAGAATTTGGCAGGCGCTGCTGCTGGCAAACCCGTCCCCTTCCTGGGCCTGATCTGCCTTCCTCCCTGCCCCCATCACCTCCCTGTTCCACCCACCTCCCACCCCATTCCACCCCTCCCCACCTCCATCCCGACCCCTGCACAGGCTTACCTGCTCCAGGGGATGGCCAGCATCCTGGTGATGTGCAGGGGAGCCCTTCCCGCCAGTGCTCTGGCAGCACGCTACTCTGTGCGCTGCTGGAGCGCACTTTACAGCTACTTTGCAGCAGCCAGCACTGACAGAACCACCAGTGGGGCAGCCTAATAGGATTGGGCTGTGAATGTGGGGAATGAAGGGGAGAGAGGAGTCACCAGCAAAGCCCGGATTCCATACCTGTTCTACAGGGTGGATAGTGACATTAGCAATTGATATGGACAGTATATAAGGTGAGGAATGCTTGGCAGGATAGGAAGAAGACAAGTAGTTCAGTCTTGGATATATGTGATAGTGAAGCATACAGGCAGAAATGTCTGACAACTGGAGATGCAGGACTGGATGGGAGGAGAACGTTCTGGTGCAGAATCCTCTCTGGGAACTGCAGTCACCTGTTGTTGCTTGTAAGGAGTGCTTGGCTATCTGCATCCATCCGTTGCTCAATCTATAGATTTGTAAATAAAGCAAATATTACAAAGGCATCATAAGCTTCTAGCGCTCTTCCCACCAATGGAAGGCAGAATACAGTCAGTGCTACCCCTGGAACTTCTATTTGCTCAGGGAAGTGGGGCACAAGTACATCACACTATTCAGAAATGGCTCTTGGAGACTTTGGTTGTATCCAGATGGCAGTTTAGCGTCCATTCATTACATCAAAAGTGGGGGGGGGAGAGATAATGGAAGATAACAGAAGATGAGGTACCGACTATTCATTTATCTGAATATTTTTACCCTGTCTTTCCCAACTCAAATAGGCACAAGGTGACTTAGAAAAAAAATCAACAATAAAAAACAAAAACAAAAACAAAAAACCAACCCCCCACTATAAACATCAATATAAAAGCATCAGTCTAAAATAACAAGTTTCACTGATATGGTAAAATTATTCAAAAGGTTTATGAAACAAAAGTTTTCAATTGCTATTTAAGCTCAGGAAAAGAAGGAGCCTGACATCTCTCTTTCTGGGGAGAGAATTCTGCAAATTTAGGGCTACCACAAAAATCGTTGTCCTTGATACCCGCCTCCAAACATATCTCAATGAAAGGTGGTTAGGGAGCAAGGCTTCTGACGCCCATCTAAGGGCTTGGGGCAGGCTCATACAGGAGCAGGTGGTCTTTAAGACAATCTGGTCCTAAATTCTTTAGGGCTTTAGAGGCTATAGCCAGCACTTTGAGTTGAGCCCAAAGGTGGATGAACAGTGTGGTTTGTGTAGTGTAGCTGTAATATGGGCCATTCATCTGGTTCCACCAACTTTCTGGGAACTAACTGCATTCTGCACTAATTGCAGCCTCTGAGCTGTCTTTGCAAGCGGCCCAATGCAAAGAACATTGCAGCAGTCTAGCCTGGGCTGGGCATAACAAGAAGAATGAGAATCACTGAAGCCAGGTCTAACTAGAAACAAATGTAAGTTGGTGCAATCGTCACGGATATGAATGGTGCCATCCATGCTAATCCTGCCAGTCTTTTTGGATAAGTATCAACCCATATGGGGATTGGCACAATCTCTCTGTTCCTTGAAGCATCAGGCATGCTGATGCTTGCGACACCCTTCAACTAAAGGCATTCTTAGGGCATTTTCAAAATGTTTTTTTGGCCTTGGATATATTCTGGGAAAAACTGGTGCAGTTTGTACTGCAGCTTGGGCGAAGCCTCTGATTACTTACTGTTCAGTGTCTAGATGATGTTGTGGGACAGTTCATTCCTTGTTCAAGAGGAGCTCATTTTCTTGCAGCATACTGAATCTGCTCATGAGTGCTGTGCTGCTTGAAGCGCCAGACTGGGGTGTTTACTCATGAGTAGATTTACTGCCACTAGAAATGGAGCCATTCCAAATCACTACATCTGTTCCTGTTGACGGGCTGGGAAATTTCTATACTCACATGTAATTTTGATGCTGTGCTGCTGCGTATTCCTATATACCTAGCAGTGGTTCCCAAACTGGGAGGCGCAGCTCCCAGGGGAGCATGGAAACCAGCCAGGGGAGCCACGGAGTGCCACGGAATCCTCTAGCACATTGATTCTCAAAGTTCTTCCCGCAAGGCAGGGAGAACTCTGAGTGTTTGCGGGGGCGGGGCCAGCGGCAGCGATCCCAGGGATCGCCACTGCCGCCGGGAAAAACACCCATGAAAATGGTTTTTTGGCACTTTTCACGAAAACCGGAAGTGTTCTAAATTTTTCATTTCGCCATTTTTCAGCGATATGAAGATCTGGGAGGCCTGTGTGTGTGTGTGTGGGGGGGGGTGCGCAGGCCTCGCATTCCCCCCCCCAAGTCCCGGTAAGTGCCGAAAACCTTTTTCGGGCACTTTTTCGGCAGCAGCAATCCCCGGGATCGCCGCTGCCACCATGCTGTCCCCGCCCCTTAAGGGGACAGGGGGCAGTTTGTGAACTCAATGGTGGGTCGCGACCCATCACTTTGAGTACCACTACTCTAGGAACACAGTGCAATGCCAATTAGCATGCATCAACATAATGTAAAGGGGAGCCGTGGCCAATGATCGCCAATGGTCAAGGGAGCCGCAGGTTGAAAAAGTTTGGGAAACACTGCTATATAGCAAGGGTTCTTAACCTGGGGACCATGGATGGGTGCAAATATTTTTGTGTGTGTATTTGTTTACATGCATTTTTCCGGGGAGGAGGTCCATAGCTTACATCAGATTCTTGATGGGATCCCTCACCCCCAAAAAGGTTTAAGAACCACTGCTATATAGCCTGTGTCAGTGTGGTGTAGTGGTTAGTGTGTTGGACTAGGATTAGGGAGATGACAGTTCACATCTACACTCAGCCATGAACCTCACTGGGCTAGTCACCATCTCTTAACCTAGCCTATCTCACAACTAGGTTGGTATGAGAATAAAATGGAGAGAGGGAAAACCATCCACGCTGTCCTGAATTCCTTGAAAGGAGAGTGAAAATAACTGAAAAAGGCAATAGGCCTGTACTGACCAAATTCAGACAGATTTTGGCATACTTCCTTATGTGTGGGTAACTGAAGCAGAAATTTTTTCCCTCTCACTTTCGTTTTGTCATAGGAATAGCCCTTTGAAGAGTCCGAGCAAAATAGCAACCAAGGGCAGACTGGATGGAAGGCAGCAGGAGATCAGACCGTAAAAATGATGAACTGTTGTGGAAGATAGAATACAAAGCCAAGCATGAAACAAGTAAAATAATTTGCCTCCTGGGTGACCATTATAAATGTCCTGTGGGGAGGGATTATGCTGTAGTGAGCCAAACATCAGTGACTTGGCTCAGTAAGAGAAAGGGCTATGTGGCATCCGGGGCAAGTGCACCCCTTCCAAAGAGAGGGGTGATGGAGAGAGACAGTGCCAGTCCACCTCTATAGGTACATCTTCCTCGTACCTAATTCTAGAGCTGAGAGTAACCCAGTTGGATAACCCACATCCAAGCACATGTGAGACAGTGCGGAGATACTAGAAATTAGAGCTTGAGCTCTAGCAGAAGTCTGCATTGGAAAGAGAAAGGTCTGTCATGATCAGGGTAGCTGGAATGGCTTGTTGTGCTCAAGGAGGTGGGACAATTGACCAGAATGGATTGGCATTTCTCCCAGCAAACAGTCTGCTGTTAATTTGCATGTCGTAATTTATTTAAATATATCCAAAATAGATTTGCCTATTAACTAATGCTATTCTTACTAGGAAAAAAAAAACCAAACCAAAAAAACCATGTGACCAAAATCCTGGTGAAGCCCATTTAGAATAAAAAACAACACATTGCCAGTTACTGCTTTTGGGTTTGTGTGTTGTTGGGTTTTTTTTTGGTACTTTTTACATGTTAGGATGGGAAGTTCAGTGGGGTAGGTATCCTGGGGGCTTGCCAGAGCCAGTGGTCATTGTAATCTTATGGTCAGTGAGAAAGAAACCTCCATGCACTTGACTTGGGCTGTTCTCTGTTTCCATCCCCAACAGAAAGGAAGAGCAGGGGGATTTCTCGCAAAGGAGGAAGCCTTTGCAAAACAAGAACTGAAAGTGATACCCATTGTTGTTGTTTTTTTCTCAGCCAAAACTAATGCACAGATGCAGCCAGCCTTACAGGTGTGCATCTCACAGGAAAGACCCATCTGAGATGCATGAGCACCAATGCACACAGTGGTGCAATAAGGACAACAACAATAATAATAACCGACAAGTTGTAGACCCTGAGTACTTCTGAATGTCATCTTTCTGCCATCTCTGCAGCTCCACCTCTGTACCTGCACACACTCCCACATGTCTGAGCTCCATACAGGAAAAAGTGAGCTTCCTCTTCCAGCTCCCCTTTTCCTTTCCCTTACATGTCCCCCACAGCATCTAGAATGATGCTCCTATTCATCACCCCAAGTCTGCCGCTGACAAATGGACGTGAGCCCATGGGACGCTGCTCCTTACATACTGACTGAACAGGGACAGTAGTAAAGAAAAGCATTCCAACTATACGAAAAGTGCCTTCCCAGTCCCTTCAAGTAACTGTGCGCTGGGATCCAGCAAAGGGAAGGGGGGTGATGAGCTACTTGTCTAGGAGGAATGTTTGCTCCCCTTTGGTGCCACCTTTCTTTGGGTGTCGTCACATGTTCCATTGTCTGCTGCAGCTTTTGGAGGGGTTGGGGTTAGGCTTCCCCCTCTCTCTGAGCTGTCCCGCTGTACGTTTTGCTGAAGTAATCAGTGTTTCCTTTGGAATCAAGACTGACTCCTGCTGCGATGGTTCCAGGAGGCTGAGTCAGGGCAGCCAAAGCAAGCAGAAAGGGTCTCCTTGTTTATGTCATTTTCCTGAGATCCTGCAGAGCAACAGGATGCCAATGCTGTCTGATTCAGGGTCATTTTTTGCATGGCTGTGTTAGTGCCAGCATGTGGTGGAGGGAAGGAGGTGGATGGGTGCATGGCATTTAAGTCAGGAGTATCCACTTGATATGAAGATAGTTATGATAGAGGGAAGAAATAGGGGAAAGCACAGCTATGAAATGATGGTGTGAGAAAGGAATCATAAACAGGGAACTGCAAGAGTGGAGGGACAGCAGGGGTGACTCAGCAGGTGGGCCTGTTGGAGCATGTGCTGGAGCCCCCTGACCATGCAAGGACCCACACCCATGCCTGGCCTGAGACAGTGAGAGTCCTTTGCTGCTGCTGCTCCCCACCACAAACCAGGGCCAATGGGGCTGCTTACCAGACAATTATATTATAGGGAAGCAGCGGCAACAGTGGACCATTTTCTTTCCCCCGTGCCATGTCACAGTACCCAGATTGTCCCCCAATGTATTGGACACATCCAAGATGAGTTAAATAGCACCAGGGAAAAGAGAGAGAGAGAGAGAGAGAGAGAGAGAGAGAGAGAGAGAGAGAGAGAGAGAGAGAGGACTGTCTACAGCTGCTGTCTGCTTCCAACTCTCTCCTGGTTGCACTAGTAGCCACGGGCACCGGCAGCAGCAGCTTGTCCTCTTCTTTCCCTGGTGCCATTTACAAATCCCTGGTGCCACCACTCATGCTGCCACCACTCCTGTGCAACTCCTTCCCATTGCCCAGTCACTGCAGAATGTTTGCCCCAGCCCCCCCCCCCCAAGCTGGAGCTACCACACACTGAGGGACTGTGTAAGGTCTCTTGCCAGGAAAGAGTGGAAAAGGGACTGGGGTAAGGAGAAGTGTAGAAAGGATTGCTTTTCTCTGCCAGAAGCTCTCTACTTCTGCTATCTCCTGTATGATAGACACACATTCAACTGGTGCAGCTTTTGCCTGAATGGAGGAGGCTTTCTGCCTGTCATACATCTGTTAAGTACAGTATATAGAGCCTCCATCAGGAAAGCCTCAGACACAAGCAGGAGATACAGATAAAGGTGCAAAGTTTTGTGCAGCAGAAAACAAGCAGCTCCGGTAAACCGCATGAGAAATATGTAAATTTGCAGAAGGAAATGGGCACATTGTGCTTTATTGCTTACTGCCGGGTTTATGGTAAGTACTTTAATTATGACTCCTAGTCTCACATATGGAACACACAGTTCCCCAACAGTTCCTGAGAACCCCCAGAGTCTCAGCCAGGTTTCTTTCTCTAACAAGAAATCTCTAACAAGCCATCCAGGCTAGTGGAGAGAAAAAAGCTAGGCTACTATGACACCATCATAAAGAAGACAGTGCCCAGCTAGCAGCCGGTGGGGAGGGTTTGTAGACATTACCAGGTGGTGATATGTATCTAACATCAGGGCTGGCATCATTGAGCAGCCTCAGGAGGAGCACTACTCTTGATCCCTGAGGCGGCTTCTGTGCCCATGTGGACCACCATGTGGTGGTGGCGGGGTGAGTCTCTTGGGTCCCACCCAAGCAGGAGGGGGCCCACTGAGAGCAGTTTGCAAACGACACCCTGAAACCTGGAAACCTGTCCCTGTTTATCTTCACATACCATGAACAGTTTTACCTGTTGTTGATTTCTACAAATAAAGTGCAAGAGCTGTCCTGGTGGGGGATTTTCCTAAACATTTGGCAACAAATAGTTAGAGGTGAGGAAAAGGCTCTTTTCACATGCTCATAGTTTAACATGGTGCTATTCAGACAATATATCCACAGTGAACATGGGATTGCACTTGCTGGCCTCACTCCAACCTACTGTACACACATTCAGTCAACTGGGTGAACTGATCCTGTTTGCGTAGAAATAGTATGTGTAAGTTTATCCATGTAATTGGGGACGCTGCTTTTGCCCAATCCCATGTCAGTCATGCATCGAGACTACACATATAAAATAGAGTTGCCAACTCTGTGACTGAAGCCATTTCTGGAGATCCCCCCCCCCCAAGTGACTGACAGCCCAATCCTATGCTTGTCTACTCAGAAGTAAGTCTTATTCTAGTCAGTGGGGCTTACTCCCATGTAAGTGTGCATAGGATTGTAGCCAAAATGTCATTAAGCCAAGAAGGCCCAGTTAAAATCTTCAGGATTCCTTTCAGTGGTCACCTGGAGATCAATCCTGAAGACTCCAGGTGAATTGGATGGTTGATAACCCTATTTTATCATACGTATAGGGTCTGTTCACACAGTCTACTGAATTGTGCATAGTGGCCACAATACCAGTCACCATCCTTGTGTTCACTCATGCTGGGTATATGTCTTCAGGGCTTTGTGCATGTTCCAGAACTGTGCCTTTACATTAATAGGTTATGTTCCCATTGCCTTTGCCCTGCCCTGCCTTTATGAGGGAGACAGGAGAAGGATCATGTATGTCTTGTACGTGTTGCGCTAGGCTCTCTGTTGGGCCCTCTGTGCCCTCTGCCGCTGCACTTTGTGTCCTTCCCCGCTTATCTGTGTCTCTATTTGTTGTCTGTCCTTTGCTTGAGTGCTCTGCTGTGATCTCACTCGCTTGCTGGGGCAAGTCATCTTTTAGTTTCAGTATTCCTCATCTGTAAAATGGGTAAATGTTTTCTAGGTATTTAATTCCTTGATTCTCACTCTAATGCATATATAATACCGTATTGTCCCGAGTATAAGACGCACCTGATTATAAGACGCACCCTTAAAGTTTGGTGCTATTAAATAAATTTAATTAAATCACTGGCATTAAATCGCAACAGCCTGATTATAAGACACACCCCTAGTTTAAAAACTTAAATTAGGAGAAAAAAGTGAGTCTTATACTCAGACCAATACGGTATATGCCCTGATTGTACTAAATAATGTGGCTCACTTCCCTGAGTTATCAACTGTGCTCTGTGTATATTTGAGTTCCCTGCCATGGATTCACTGAAGGATTACTTTCAGCCTCAGTGGTCCCCACTTGCAAAGTGAGAAAATGTTTTCTAGAATGTCTTATACATTTTAAACCCCATAATAATATAGTGCATATATATATGTGCGTGTGTGTTATACAGCAACCTTTGTAATCCTCTGCTCCTCTTACATGTAGTCAGAAGCTGGACTTTCTTGAGTTATATGCTCTGTACCACGTGACATATATGGCATTTGTTGTTCCTGCTTTGTGCTTCAGATGTCAATTGGGTTGTTTTGGGTTGATCTGTAGTCAGCTGATTTCAGGGGTGAATGGTCTCACTTCATGACAAAGAACTTGTGAATACATTCAATAGCTGCACACCTAGATGAACAAAGCATTTTCTGACCTGCCAGTCTCTGACCAGGTGCAAGAATCTTTAATTTCAAGAGCTGCCAACTCAGTTTCAAGAGTTGGGCCATTTCATAATTATTTTCATTTAATATTTGTATGCCACTTGTCCTCAAGCAAGTTGAACGCAAAGCAGCTCAGAGCAATAACAGAGCATCAGAACAGGATAACAGAAAAATAGCCTTACGATCAGTATAACAATCATATATCCAAATCCATACAAAAACATCAAAGCATAACAACGTATCTATCAGCAATTCAAATGCAATAAACAATCCAATCAATTCTTCAGCGCTTCTCTTCCAGAAAAGCTTTGTGAACAGGATTCCTGCAAGACGATGATTCACACACCCACATCCAAAGCTGGAAGCTATGACTTTACCACCTCCAGGAAAAACACACAAGCTGGGAGGATGGGGCTGTGGCTAGTGATCATCATTCATTATCCTCTCAGGCATGCAGGAACCAGATGGCAGAAGATGGCTAATGGCTATGTCTTTGGGGCCCAGCCAGGGGTGTGGTTCCTGGAGCTGGAAGAAATTCACCCCCAGGGAGAGGGGAACTTGACCTCTCCTATGAATGCTGTGTGCTCTGAGCAGTCTGGACCCGCTCAGGCACATAGACCATAACAGGGAACATTAGCTTTGCGTGTGTCATCATGAGCATTATTTGCAATTATCACTGTGAGAGAGGCAGCTGGTTGGGGAGGGGCAGGGCCAAGGCTAGGGATGGCGCAAGAAGATCTCCTGACACCTGAGGTCACATGCCAAATGCTGCCTCTCCATGTGATGATATACCAACCTCTGCTCTTCTTACTGTCCAATGCTCTAACTCAGCACTGTCCTGCTCTCCAAATTTCCTCTTTCTCTTTGTCTCCCCCTTCCTTTTCCAATCCAGGGAGTGGAAGGAGAAGGAGGAGCAGTGGAGGCAAGTAGGCTGGATAGAGATGCCCCCTCCACCAATCTGCTGCCTTAGGCGACCACTACATTTGGCCTCATGGATGAACCAACCCCAGGGAGGGCTTTCTTAGAACTATGCTATCAAATTCAAATATATGGAATGTGAACTTCAAAATATGCAGCTTCCTGGAATATATACATTGAGATGGTCCAAGATGTTTTGGTGCCTGAGGCAAAAAATCCAAATCCTACACACCTCGACACCTTGTGATGGTCAAATATGATAATAAACTGGATAATTAGTAATTTGCTTCCCTGTTGTTGCTATTTTTATTTGTTTATATACCACTTTTCCACAAAAAAAAACATTTTCAGAATTGTTTACTTAACATAGCAAAGGAAATAAGAGGATGGTTCTCTGTGACACTCTCTCCAGATGTGGCCTTACCATTGATTTGTACAAGGGCATAATGATATTGGCCGTTTTATTCTCAATCCCTTTTTTAATGATCCCGAGCATGGAATTGGCCTTCTTCACAGCCGCCGCACACTGGGTCGACACTTTCATCGACCTGTCCACCAGTACCCCAAGATCTCTCTCTTGATCCATCACAGACAACTCAGAACCCATTAGCGTATATGTGAAATTTTGGTTTCTTGCCCCAATGTGCATCACTTTGCACTTACTTACATTGAAGCGCATCTGCCATTTTGCTGCCCATTCTCCCAGTTTGGAGAGATCCTTCTGGAGCTCTTCACAATCCCTGCTGGTCTTCACCACCCAGAAAAGTTTAGTGTCATCCTAATGAGCCTTGTATTGTCTAGTAAGGACCTATGATACTTACACAACCATTATTCCACACAATCAAAATGGCCCCATTTGCTGAGTAGAAGAATGAATTTTTCAGTAACAAAATACTGTGACATGAATACCAAGTTTAAAAAAGAAAATAGCAGAGATCCACAAAAGGGCAGCAGTATTCATTTAAAACAATGTGATAAAAATTATCGGAAAGTGACGATGTTACAAGCATCAAGAGTTCCTTGTCAGAGGAAAGAATCTAATTTGCTCACTAGTAAACCACAGTGCAAAAAGCACTTGTTAACAACTCAAGGATCACTTGTGAGCTCAGAAAATGCAGGACCTTTGCAACACAAGTATTACCCCGAGGGAGGAAAGACGTCTGAGCAACCTCCTCCCCAACAACTAAAGAGGAGCAGATTTGAATTATGCAAACGTACACACACACACACACACACACACACACACACACACACACACACACACACACACACACACACCAAAATGCTTGTAATCTGGAAAAGCCCTTTGTATCTTTACACACACACACCCTTTCCAGTACAGTGAACACATCAGGGAACCCATGGCCAAGAAACAGGGATGTCTTGTTCTGGCTGGGATCAGGCCCCCATTGATTTGCTGTTATTGAAACAAGAGTGGATGTTGCTGTCGGGAACTCAGAAGCCTGCTTTCCCTCAGGCATTTCCTGGAATAGGCCTTGCACATGTGGCCTTGGGTCTTGGAGGCTATACACAGAAATACTTATGTCTTAGACCTGGATGAATTCACTTGCCTTCACACAAACGCACATACCTAGAGAGAGAGAGAGAAAATGCCTTCATGCTGTTATCTTTGGAAGGGTGTGTTTCTGTTTGTCAAACCACTGTATCAGCATCGGAATTTTGCTAGAAAAACTAGCAGCCATCTCAAAGCACCAGTTTCTTAAGTTGTAACATCTCTCTGGACCATCACAACATGACATTGTGATCTCTGATTTCTGGCATGTTTATTCTGATCTCTTCATATAGACACACTCTAGCTGCTGCATCTGTTTTCTCACCTTACATATTGCCACATGATGCTATATTTGTGTACCTAATATTAGAGCAGTGTTTGTTCTCAGAAATGTTCACTGTCACAAGTTCAAGCAAGCTGGCCACTATTACAGTTTTCAGTCATGCCCACATCCTTACATGCATGCAGTAGTGAGAATTACCATGTAGTGCCAGCTCTTGGGAACCCTCAGGTCAAGCCCTACCCAGCACCATTGGGGGGGGGGTTGGGGGAGGAAGGAACATCCTCTTGCTCTACTTTCCTTCCCCAACCCATCTAACAGCCAGCAGCCTCTTCTCCTGCCTTCCGTGAGCCCCCCCCCCATACCCCTGCATCATCACAGGGGCCTCTAAGGAAGCTCAATTGCAGAAGGGGGAAGGTGGGAGAAGACAGCAACTGCACAAGTTGCTCTGTTGAGTGACTCACACTGCTGTCTGCTGCATTGGTTGGACCCCCAGAAACACTTGGCTAGTACCCAATCTGGTCAGTCTCTGATGCTGGCTCTGTTATCTGGACTTCATTCATTCCCATATGGGTCAAGAATTGATCTTTCATTAAGGCCTTGTGGAGAGCGGAATCCTGGTAAGCTAAGGTCTGGTGGCAATGGAGGAACGACCAGACAGATTGGCATCTTGGGGTTGGATCAGGAACCATGAAAGGACCACACCACTCTAGAAACAGTGTCAGCTGGGGAGTTCAACTCTGGTGGTACACCCATCAAACTGTAATGGAAGAGTCCTAAGGTGAGCTCAGGGAAGGCAGAAATGTCTTGTGGAGCAAAAGGACAAAGGCTTGCTCAATGTACATTTTCATTACGTTAAAAGAGGGGTTTTTTTGTCAATTGTTCTGGAATGTATATAAAGTCGAACCTTTTTATCCATGGTTTTTCCATCCATGGATTTGATTCAACACTGGTGGCAAAACAATCGAAGAGGGAGTCTGACTAGAAAAGAGGTAATGTGGCACCGCTCCCCACCCCCACCCCGGTTTTCATATAACACTTTTTTTAATACACTGGGGTTCCAGGAACAGAACCTCAGTGGATAAACAGGTCCGACTGTATTGGTTTTCATAAAACATAAACATTGCAAATACTAAGGGCCCAATTCTTTCTTATTCTTCCCCTCCTTGCTGGTTGTTGTTGTTCAGTCGTTAAGTCGTGTCCGACCCTTCGTGATCCCATGAACCATATCCCGCCAGGCCTTCCTGTCCTCCACTATCTTCCTGAGTTCGCTCATTTTCATGTTCGTTGCATCGGTGATGCTGTCTAACCATCTCATCCTTTGCCTTCCCCTTCTCCTTTTGCCTTCAATTTTTCCCAGCATCAGAGTCTTCTCCAGAGAGTCCTCTCTTCGCATTAGGTGGCCAAAATATTTGAGCTTCAGCCTCAGTACCTGTCCTTCCAGGGAACAGTCAGGGTTGATTTCATTTAGGATTGACTGATTTGATCTCCTAGCAGTCCAAGGGACTCTCAGGAGTCTTCTCCAGCACCACAGTTCAAAAGCATCTATTCTTCGGCGCTCAGCCTTCCTTATGGTCCAACTCTTGCAACCATACATTGCTACTGGGAACACCATCGCCCTGACTATACGAACATTTGTTGGCATGGTGATATCTCTGCTTTTTACTATGCTGTTTAAGTTTGCCATAGCTTTCCTTCCAAGGAGTAAGCGTCTTTTAATTTCATGGCTGCTGTCTCCGTCTGCAGTGATCTTGGAACCCAAAAAAGTAAAATCTGTTACTGCTTCCATTTCTGCCCCTTCTATTTGCCAGGAATTGATGGGACCAGATGCCATGATCTTAGTTTTATTAATGTTGAGTTTCAAGCCAACTTTTGCACTCTCCTCTTTCACTCTCATCAAGAGGCTCAGTTCTTCTTCACTTTAGTTCTTCTTCACTTTCTGCCATTAGGGTGGTATCGTCTGCATATCTGAGGTTGTTGATATTTCTCCCGGCAATCTTGATTCTGGCTTGCGATTCACTCAGCCCTGCATTTGTCATAATGTGCAGCCGCACAAAAAACAGGCACACTGTATCCAGCGGTGGGTGGGGATCAGGAGGCTTCAGCAGGTAAAGGGGATGTTAATCCCTTTACCCCCACATAAACCTCCCAACCTGCAATGGGTCTCTGAGTCCTCAGACTTGCGCTAGCGATTTAATTTGCTCCAAGTCTGAGGAGAGAAAGGGAGCACGTATGGAGCAAAAATGGAGGGTAGGATGCATGCCATCACTGCCAGATCCACCCCCTCCCGCAGCCTCCCCGCCCCATTATGCCCCCTCCCTGCCCATTTTTGCCCCTCCCCGTTCTGCCCTCCCCTCACCCCCTCTTGCTTCCTGTGGTGACTTACTTGCTCCTGTGGGTGGCTGGAGCTCCAGCAATTCAGGCGGGTAGGCTACGGCCTTCCTGCTGCTGGTGTCTGGGCAGCGTGCTACTGAGCGCTCTGCCAGAAAGTGCTTTCCGGCACTTTTTCAGCAGTGGCTGGCAGTGGAACGTTTGTTCCGCTGCCAACCAAAGCCCATAGGATTGGGCTGTAACAGAAATCAGCTCATTCAATAGGGCTCACTCAATACCTCATTCATTCAATGGTGAGATGCACTTACATAACTCCATGGGAAGTCCATTCCACAGACATGGGCCATTGCTGTACAGGGGCTATTGCTCCATCCTGCAGCTCTTCTTATTTTCTTTGATGGGAAGCCTTAAAATTCAACTTCCTACCATGTTGCTGGGAGTGGGTTGTTGTCATTCTTATTGGAGCAGACTGGCTCAATAGCAGAGGGCCAGGGACATGTGGTGCGGGGGCGAGAGATGAGGCAACCTCACCCACTCCTACTCTACCGAAAATCACCGCAGTGCGCTCACCGCTGCACTTGAGTACAGGGCGGTGCGTGAACGTACTTCAAAGGTTGGTTGCTGCGATTTTCAGTAGAGTAGGAAGGGGTGGGTTTGCCTCCCCTGTGACGGAGGCACAGAATGTCCCTGGTGTGGGGCACAGTGTGGCATGTCTCAGTCCTACTTTGGGACACACTGTTCCTTTGTGAGGAGCTCACGTTTCCTGAATTACAGTATTTGGACCACAACAGCTACGTAGTAGATATGAATTCTTGACTTGCAAGACTTAACATGGGTTGTCTACATGGCCATCTATAGGCTTTTGGGTCTGATGTAAACTTCATTCAACAGTAATATGAGCTCCGCTCCTTGCTGTTCTTTGCTCAGGTGTTGCCCTCCACCACCTATTGTTGGCTGTGACCATGCATGGGACAACTAATTACAAGAGTCCACAGTGATAGTCCATGTGGGACATGGAAGCTTCCCTGGTTCTTGTCAATACCAGTGAGCTGTGAGGGAAAACTCAGGCTGGGCCTTGTCTGCTGAACAGTCTTTCCCATGACGCATCCAGCACTCACCACAGGCTGCAGTGCAATGTGCCACAATCATGCCCCTGGCAGGCGCCTGTTGTCTTTTTCTTTCTCTGTCCAACATCATTTGCTGGTCTATGCCTATGATTCAGTACCCCCCCCCCCCCAGCTTACCCCACCAATCTCTCCTGGAGAGGTTTACACAAAACTTGTTTGAAGAACAAATTAGTCACAATTCTCAGCTGGGCTTCCAGTATTCAACAACAAAGGCAGGGTGTGTTAGCATGTATGTTTGTGTGTGAGAGACTCAGCATGTCTAACGTGCCTGTTACCTTACTGCCACCTGTTCTATTTATTTATTTGTTTGTTTGTTTGTTTGTTTGTTTTTATCCCATTTCCCCTCTATAATCAGGAGGTGCCCAAGACGGCATATATTCAATCCAAATAATAAAAAAGACATTGGACAAGGATACAAAAACAAGACAGCACCCCCCCCCCCAATTTTACACAGATTTGGTTGCATTATATATTACATGCAAACTGAACTAGCTGTCACTAGAGGATTATCACTAATGCTTAATTTCTAAGAAAAGAGATACTAGTGTTCAAGTCTTTCTACAAACTCCCCCTCTGATCTGGAAGCCTTCCCTAAATCTCTGATATATGAAGACTCTGTAGGTACTCAGTGGTGAGGGAACTGCACTCAGCACTTGCTCAAGGGGGCTTCCATTTGTTTTGACGTCATGTGTTCTTGACTTGAGCCCTGGCTTTGAAAACTGGCATCAGAGCTGAGTTCTGGTGAGCCTTGTCCCTATCACAAATTAAGTCCTGGACGTAACTCCTAAGCAAAGAATTAATGGGGTTGAAATCCCACAACATTTCAAGGAGGCTGAGTTGGGGAGCTTAGGGAACAAAATAGGAAGTGAACTGATATCTGCCTGGATTCACTCAGACACCAGATAGACAGTAGACAGCCAGCCCATAATGATCCTCTCTTCTACTATCCAGAATTAGAAGGGAGGTATGGTGTGGTGGCTGACCAGAACTTCAGGGCACATTACAAAATATCTAAATATTTTTGAAGCTGTAAAGTTAGAAGGAACTCAAATGGACCATTCCAGTTGAACCAACCACCTCATATAAAAGACAAAGTCAAAGTTGTGGGTGCAGCAACCCTCAAATTGAAGTACAGTATTGCGTGAAATAATGCATCTGTTTAATTCACTGGGGAAGTGAAGTGAAAGGCAGCTGGATCTGGTGTTGTTGTCTGTATTGTTCCTGTGTATTCTGTAGATAGACTGTTTAAAGGGGGGGGGGGTTCCTTCTTAAACAGTGAATGGTGTAAAACTGTGAACTAACCCTCAGCTTTGTTCTCCCTGGCTCTAGCATGCTATTTAAATTTCTCATTGTTTGCATCTGAATTAAGCTGCTGTGTGTGTCAGGAGGACCAATTCAGACTTCATAGCAGCAAACCAGCTGCCGTGTGCCTGGTGGATAAGCCCAAATTTCACTACTACTGTATAGACGTCACGCATAAAACGGGAATCACAGAGTTATATATGCAAAGAAAGTTAGTCATGACTCAGGATGCAATCCTGCTATGCACACTTACCTGGGAATGAATCGCAAGCCGGAATCAAGATTGCCGGGAGAAATATCAACAACCTCAGATATGCAGGCGATACCACCCTAATGGCAGAAAGTGAAGAAGAACTAAAGAGCCTCTTGATGAGAGTGAAAGAGGAGAGTGCAAAAGTTGGCTTGAAACTCAACATTAATAAAACTAAGATCATGGCATCTGGTCCCATCAATTCCTGGCAAATAGAAGGGGCAGAGTCGTGTCCGACCCTTCGTGATCCCATGAACCATATCCCACCAGGCCTTCCTGTCCTCCACTATCTTCCTGAGATCGCTCATTTTCATGTTCGTTGCATCGGTGATGCTGTCTAACCATCTCATCCTTTGCCTTCCCCTTCTCCTTTTGCCTTCAATCTTTCCCAGCATCAGCGTCTTCTCCAGAGTGTCCTCTGTTCGCATTAGGTGGCCAAAATATTTGAGCTTCAGCCTCAGTACCTGTCCTTCCAGGGAACAGTCAGGGTTGATTTCATTTAGGATTGACTGATTTGATCTCCTAGCAGTCCAAGGGACTCTCAGGAGTCTTCTCCAGCACCACAGTTCGAAAACATCTATTCTTCGGCGCTCAGCCTTCCTTATGGTCTAACTCGCAACCATACATTGCTACTGGGAACACCATCGCCCTGACTATACGAACTTTTGTTGGCATGGTGATATCTCTGCTTTTTATTATGCTATCTAAATTTGCCATAGCTTTCCTTCCAAGGAGTAAGCGTCTTTTAATTTCATGGCTGCTGTCTCCGTCTGCAGTGATCTTGGAACCCCAAAAAGTAAAATCTGTTACTGCTTCCATTTCTGCCCCTTCTATTTGCCAGGAATTGATGGGACCAGATGCCATGATCTTAGTTTTATTAATGTTGAACAAAGGGCCCCCTAAAAAATACAGGTGGAATCAAGTTCTTTCATTTCAAGGTAGTAATTTGAGGACTGTGCAAGTTGAATCACTGTAATGTACTGGATTTATGGGTGTGTATATTTATGATGGGTATGCACATGCAGGTTATAAAACTGGGGTGTGTTATGGATGTGTACAGACTGACGGGAAGCAGGCCACACAAAAAGATGGTGTAAGTGCTGCCACAGCTTCTACTCCACCCCTGTTGCTGGCTCCATGCTGCCCTATAGGCAGATGAGAGGGAGGGAGGCACTGCTTCTTGCTCAACCTGAATGGAATCAGAGCAAACTTGTCCTGGAACCTGGCCAAGTTGGAGAATCCAAGAGCCCCAAAGGAGTGGAGGAAGGGATACCACATTCCTGAGAGTGCAGAACTGGTTTGTGGAGCCTGATGGGAAACACTACCAGGCTGTAGTTGGTAAGGGGATGTTCTTAGAATGCTGAGCTGTCTGTTGGGAGGCAGTTTCTAGCAGAGGGCTTGAAGATGTGGAGGCTGTTCATTCTTTTGTGTTACCCTCTTCCTTTGCTTTCTGATGTCTCTTTACATGGAGTCGGGCTAATTTTGGCCTGATATTCACCACCATCTTGCTGAGATGTCGGTTCCCCTTCCCCACAAACTGAACATGCATGTGGTATACCAGTTGTGTGCATGCATCATCGATCTGCTATGAATTCAAATTACTAGTGTAGGCACTATGGACATAATAATAGTGCATGTAGGAAAATCTACACATCACATGGCCCTGCTGGCAACTTTTGCTCAAGCCAAGGAAGACTTATTATACACAATCCATTTGCCAGGTGCATATTCAATCCAAACAGGGAGAAGAAGTGTGTGGAGACTGAAAAATAAGTCTTCAAAAGAGTTGTCCAAGTCTGTCTTTGTAATAGCTATTCTGTGAGAGTTTTTCATGGACACTGGGTATCAGGCTGTAGTGAAACAGCAAACATCTTAATAGTTCTCTCAGAGGAACAAGGTGGGTTTGTAAGAACTCAGCTTTGTTGCAGCCTCTTGGTGCCATGAATAAAGCTTAATCAAAACCCAATTTTCTGTCCTGACAAGAAGCTTTGTTTTTAACCCAAGTCACCCTGATGCCTGCCTCATAGGAATGCAAGAGACTATGCTGTCTGGGTCAAAAGGGGTGGGTGGGAGATACAGTGGCATCTGTGAAGGTGGTAACTCATATACTATGAATATCCTATACTACTACTATGATTCTATGCCATATTTTAATTTTTGAAAACCATACCCTCACGATGCACCCCAAATGGCTTACAACAAAGTTTTAAAACCCCAGTCTTAACATAATAAAGGCTGCAATCCTATACGCACTTCCCTGGGAGCAGTCCGTCTCACTGTATTCAATGGGAGTTACTTCTGAATAGACATGAGGATTGCATTGAAAAATACATTAAAACAACAGGCAGCAAAAAACATAACCCAACAGATAATTCATTTAATATAATCAGAGGAAGCCTGCCAAAACTAGAACGTTTTCAAATGTCACCAAAAACCTGGCAGGGAACAGGCCAATCTCACCTTTCATGGAAGGAGGTTCTGCAAGGTGGGTGCCACAGAACAAAAAGTCCCCTTTCAGGCAGTGTGCTCCTTCCCCAGGCAGCTTTTCAGACCTATATGAGGATTCTTCAGGAGCCAGTATTCTGCCTGGAGTGTGGCTAGTTAAAGGCGCTTGTTCCTACAGTGTTTTCCCCCCTCTACTTTTCAGAGAGTCCAGTCTTGTCACAATAAAGGCACATTCCAAGATAGTCAGTAAAATCTGCCAACGGATGTGTTGTGTGATCACAACTGTCATGAAGCCAGGGGCATGTAGTCTTGGTGTCCGGCAGGCAGGCAGGTTGCTAGAGGCAGGGGGGCTCCACAGGTGGGATCTGATGGGGCATGTGCCAGGCTCATCCTTACACAAGGGCTCCACACAACTCTGCCTGGCAAACCCCAGAGGCAACAAGAGTCTGCTGTTTCCCACTATTGCCTGGTAAGTCAGATCCTATGGGAATGCTGCCTGACGGGGTGACTGTGGGGGAGCAGCAGCGGCAGCAGCAGTGGACCATCTTCCCCCAATGCCATTTTACAAATCTTGCTGCCACTGCTCCCTGCCATCGTCCAGTAAGCCAGCCAAGGACCCAGGGACCAATGGGAAGGTTTATCAGGAGGCAGCGGGAGAGTTGGTGACAACACAGCAGATGTGAGTCCTCTTTCACGCTGCTACTACCATAACTATAACAGCAGTGAAGGAGGACTGTGTCACTGTCCACTGCCTAGTTCTTAGACACCGCGCACCTACCACGGAAATGAAGGGTGGTGGTGGTATTAGGGAAGCAGATGCAGAGTATGACTTTTTTTTGCATCCACCTGCATGTGAGGACAAAAAGGAGGGAGGGAACCATGTACACCGCCCTGAGCTCATTGGAGGAAGGGTGAATCTGGAAAATAAATAAATATTTTGTGGATTTGCATAAGAGCCAAGATTCATCCTGTTAGAAATGCAGGAAATGCATACACCACAACTTTTAGAAAAGGCATTCTCAAACGGCAAAACAGGGGCAATGTTGTAGGGCCAGGATGGTGTAGTGGTTTGGGAGTCGGACTTAGACCTGGAAGATCCAGGTTCAAATCCCTGCTCAGCCACGAAGCTTCTTGGGTGACCTTGGGCCAGTCACTATCTCTCAGCCCCACCTACCTCACAGGGTTGTTGTGAAGACAAAAAGGAGGGGAGGAAATATGTACACCACTCTGAGCTCCTTGGAGGAAGGGCGGTATAAAAAAATGTGAAAAAAAATGTTTTACATGAGATAGGTACCAGAAAATATGGTCTGTCTCTGGTAAATAAAGACAGCTGGACTGAATGCCTTTGGCTTTGGCCATCTTTCCTTGAAAGGTCGGAGGATTCTTTCTACAGGGTGGCCTGGCCTGTGACAACATTGTTTCTACTGGTACTTAAGTCTCTGCTTTTCAACCTAGTGTCCGCTGGCATCCCCTCAGGTTTACTAGGCCCAAGATTCTCGGCCAAGCATAGATGTTTTGGCACTGCAGTCTGTGTGAGTGGCTGTGGCTGCATTCCCTGCCAGGGAGCTGAGCAGTTGTTATTACTTCCTCTCCTTCCTTGGCGGTGTCCCCAATTTGGAGAGGAAGCGGGGGGGGGGACCGATTCACATGCCTGTAGCTCCTGTTGCCATAGGAACAAACCTTTGTTTAATTTAAAATGCTCATCCAAAATGTCAAGACGTTTTGTATCTGTATGTGTGTGAGGTTCCCCCCCCCCCCCTTTCCACTCAGCTTCCCAGAGGCTGCTACTCAGGATGAAAATTTACTTGGTTGCCATGGAAACCAGAGAGCTGGTTCGCGCCCTCCCCATTGTAAACATCTGTTTCAGTCAGTTGAGAAAGCAGTAGTTCTGCATTAAGAAGACAGAATGAGTGACAAGGTCAGAGCAGGTTGGTGGATCCCACCCCCTTCAATGGCTGGCTGGGGGTTGTCTGAATGCTTTAGCCACTGTTCTTGTAGTGTCCAGGACTAAGTCGCTGAGGTGGGCTATTAAGAGTGGCAGGAATATCATTCCAATCTATTGTTTACTCAGCTGCCTGCATGTTCAGTGGCCACAAAACCAGATGTCCTTCTTCCAGGCAGCCAAAGGTTCTGGAAACTTCTGCAGGAGTTTCTTAAGGCCTTCCAGTAGAATAGCATTCCTTCTTTTGCTTGCAAAATTGTCTGGGCCATGTCATGTGGTGCCTCTAACTGGGTGTTGTGTAGGGCAGCTTCAAAGGGCACATGAGGTCGTCAGGCATAAGAGCAGGAGGAGTCCAAATGTCTGCCCCTGTGCAAACTCTGTTCCCAGCTGTAGCCATGGACTTGGAAAGGTACCCTGTGGTTCCTGTGATGAGTCAAAGGAGAATCAGAAAATACCAGTGAGTGATGCCATCTCCCTTTCCATTCTAGCTACATCCCAAACCACCCTCAATTAGCTCTTTCTGTTATGATGAGGTGGAAGATGTATGGACTGGAGAAAACTGTGAACAAAACCTAAAGGCTTTAGGTTTGTTCACAGTTTTCTCCATACATCTTCCACCTCATCATAACAGAAAGAGCTAATTGAGGGTGGTAAAGCAAAAGGCAGCAGTCCTCCAGGGAAGGCTGAGGTTCAGAAACTCTCACTTTATTCTGAACCGGCGGCCCACAACGTGCACTTCCCTGTAGCCCTCTTCAAACCTGATTTAAAACATGGATGCTATATCTGGGAAGCCCCACCCCTGCTCACCATGCTTATTATAGCTGTACTTTGAGAGAGATCCTTCCCTTCCTATCGTTAGGGATGCTGGACACCCTAAGTGTGCTGGGGGGCTCAGGAGTGAATCAGCATAGGAACAGGACTTTCTGGAGTGCCACTGTGAATGCTGTCTGTGGAGACAGCATCCATGTTTTTTGTAACATCTAAGGCTAAGGTGTTATCCTTTTGTGAAAGGTAGGGATGCTTGGAGGTAAGGATGCCACCTGGTAAGGGTTGAAAAAAGTTTGTATTTTGTCTAAGCTTTTATTTTGGATTATTGGTTCTATGTGTGTTTTGGAATCAGCCTCTATGTTATTCATGTAACTTTTAATTATACAGTAATATTTAATTTACTCGAATAAAAAACATGCCAATGAGCAGAGGCCCTTTTTCACGTTGAACAATAAGAAAACAACTCAAGAGCACATTAGTGAGAGCTAATGCAATATAGCGACTAGCAGACTGAGTTATAAATCATGAAGTCCTTGGTTCAAATTATACTTCTGCCATAAACTCACTGGTGGCCTTAGGCAAACCACTCTTGGCCAAACTAGACATGATGGAGGAAGCCATGTTTGTTTATTCATGTGTCTACTGTATTCACATATTAGGTGGGATGTGTATCTAATATTATTATCAAAAGTGGCAGGAGAAGGGAATGGAAACTTTCCTCCACTTAGCGTCCTATGCTGTGTTGTTTCAGGTGCTTTTCTTCCCCTGCTCCCCATTCTAGTACCTGATGTCAGGTGGCCTGGGGAAAAAAGAGCCAGAAGTAGGGGGATGTGAGGAGTGAAGATGGGGAAAGTTCAACTCCCTTCATTTGTGTACCCCTTTTGATGTTAAATAGACACCCCACACCTGCTTTCTACATGCGCAGTTGAAATATGGTCATGCTTAATTTTATTTGACCCTCTTTCTCAGCAGCAGCATCCACCCCCCCCCTCTCAGTTTGCAATAATAATAATGTGCTGTCCAACAGATCGTTGCAGGGATTATTCAAATAATGGGTGTGATGTGCTTTGAACACTTGAGCCCCTGAAACTCAAGCCCATAACTCAGAAAACTCCCTCTAGAATCTAGAGGCTCAATATTATTGTGGGTTTTTTTTAATTTTATTAATTCAAATTGATACCTGAACCTGACCTCCTTGTCTCCCTGACTCTCCCAGCATAAGGAGTTGCTTGCTTTCTACTGTGAGTGGACTATGAGAGACAGATGCAGGGGCATTTTCAGGAACTGGAACTTCTGGGGAATCTCTGGTGGGTTTTTTCTTCTTCGTTTTTCTGTTTTAATTGTATGAGATGCTTCTCGTTCCTTTCCATGAACCAGTTTCTGTGTGTGGGTGCCTGGGGAATCCTAACTGGAACATTACCCTGAAATACCAAGCCTATCAGGAAAAAGTCCATGAAGCTAGAAGAAGAGTGAGAGAATTGGCTGTAATTTCCTCTGTGACATGGTCACATAATGCTCGCTGTCCTGTTGAAGCTGCTTGGAGTCTGTCTGCTCAAACAGGGAAGCAGATGCTTTGCTCTACTGCTGTCCCTGCATCACATTTCCCAGATGCTAGTTCCTTTTTCTGTTTGCAAATTATGCAAATACAACGACATTTCCTCCCTCTCTTGCCATCGGGAGAAATGTAGCACCCAGATAAGATGTTTGATGGGAATTTCCTCTAATAGGAGTTTGCCTCGTTGCTGACAGAAAATGCAGAAGAGAGCCCTGATCTTTCCAGGCAACAGCCAAGATCCACGCGACTGTGAAATTAGTTCTGTGAACCCAAGAGAGCTTTAGACTTGTTTTCCTCAAACATCAGTGCCCACATTGCAGAGCAAAGTGCTCTTGGAACTGAGGGTAATTTCAAAAGCAGTTTGTAATATGACATGTATATCAGCTGTAAAAAAGAAAACATGTAACAAATTCCACCAGACTAACAAAAGGCCCTTTTTGTATGAGCCTTGCAGCCCAATCCTAAAGGTGCCTAGTGCTGCTGGAACAAGTGTTCCAGTGGTGCTAGGCGCTTTCTAGTTGTCGCAAAAGGAGACACGCCAGAGTGTGCCGCCTGTCTGCGGCTGCAAGCAGCAAGTGGCTGCCTCTATGTGCCTGTGGCACTAGACACCTACTGGCACAGGTGAGTGTGCGCAGGGGGCTGGAGGGAGGTGGGAGTGGGCGGAATGGGGTGGTGAAAGGGTGGGAAGGATGGCAGGTGGCAAAACGATGGGGAGGATGATGGCATATCAGGACTTAGAAGGGAGTAGATTTGGTGGCATGGGTGTCCACCGAATCCTATCCCCCTTCCCGGCCTCAATCTTCGACCCAGGTCCACGTGGACTTGTGCCAGCTATGGAGCTGGCACAGGCCTGAGTAGACCTGGTGACCCAGCATGGGCTTACTCAGGGGCAAGGGAACAAATGTTCCCTTACCCCGAGGAGGCCTCTGGGATACAGTCGGGATATAAACTCCTCCATGGGATACAGCTGGCACAGTGTTGATGCCGCTGCATCGCCACTTGGGGAGTTAGAATTGGGCTGTAACAGTGCAATTCTATGCATATTTACTCAGAACTAAGTCCCATTGTGCTCAACGCGGCTTGATCCAGGAAATTCTACATAGGATTGCAGCCTAAGAGCTCTGTGGGTCCTGACCACCATTTTAGAGGAGTGGGGTAGGGGTTGCCTGTATTCAGGCCAGGACACTCGGTAGGATTCAGGTCTCTGATCCCAGCCCATTTTTAATGTGCGTAGCTGAAGCAAGCATCACCCCTTCAGGCTGTGTTCCATCTCATTTTTAATCTTGACAAGCTTTGGAGGGTGTGTGATAATATTCATCAGTAGCAGAAAAATGTACACTAAGATAAAATTCCTTCCATCAACTCTTGTAGGAAAAGCAAACAAATTCATAGAGGACAGGTCTATTGATGGCAATTAGCCATGCTAGGTAATGGAATCTCTACATTCTTAGTTAGTATACAGGCAGTCTCTGACTTACAGCCCAATCCTAACCAACTTTCCATCCCCGATGCAGCTGTGCCAATGGGATGCGCACTGCACACTGTGGTGGTGGGACAGTCATGGAGGCCTCCTCAAAGTAAGGGAACATTTGTTCCCTTACCTCGGGGCTGCATTGGTGCTGGAAAATTCGTTAGGATTGGGCTGTTAAGGACATCCAGCTTACAAACAGTGTCTCCTCTAAGCTGTATGGCTGTGTGGCCATGCTGTTGGAATTGGAGCCCTGTGCACCTTCCATCAGGGTGCTCTGTAGGTCGGTGATGATGATGGTAACATAATCGCCAAGTGCTCTGGTGCTGTCCTGTGCAGCTCCTTTAGGGCTCCGTGCAGTCCCTGTGAAAATTATAGGGAACACTGCTGACATAAGTTCCAACTTAAGGACAGCCGTGTTGTGCTTTCATGCAGGTGCAGTCTGTGTGCTCTGACATTTTCATGCAAGTGCGATAGGTGCTGGATTTGGAGATGGAGAGAGATGCTGTGCTTTTGAGAGGGAGAAAGCCACAGCATTTTGGAGATGTGGAAGTGGTGGGTGAAGGAGAGCCAGTACAGTATTTACTGTACTGAATTATTATCTATAGAAATAAATATTCTTATACTGTTTTTCAGCCATTACAGAAAGTTGTTCATAATTTTGTTTATGTCCCATAAATAATTAAAGTTTCAACTTAAATGTGTTTCCACTTAAATTCTGACCACTGGAACTGAACCATTTGAAAAGAGCTGCTGCTCCACTCCTCCCCTGTCTCTCTCTGTTGCTCTTTCCAAATGGCAAGAGCAAGGGAAACCAACTGGAGTAGAGGAGGAAGTCTGAAGTGCTCACATTCAAGGCCCATGACTGGGGCCGGGGTAAATTGTATCCGGGCCCAGGGTCAAAAAGGGGGCCCAGGATCCAAAGGAGGGTCCCCAGAAATTTCCTGGGATCTCAGCTGGCCTCATGGAGAGTGAAAGACGGTGGCCGGGCCAACCGGAAGGCCAGGTCTATCAGGTGGGTAGATCTGGGCACCACATCGGGAAGCCTGGTAGACCTGAGCTCCAGAGACTTTTCTGGCCATTGCTGCCCTCCGCTGCCCCATTTTGCCCCTCCCCCTTTGGGAAGAGGCCCAAGAGAAACTTTGTGCCCCCTGATAAAATTCCTCTCAGAGGCCCTGCTCACAGGACTTCAGTAGATGAAGCAATTGAGGGGGCTGAGGCTCCACTGGCTAGGGCACATTCTGCCACTCACTCCCCCAAGTGACACCAGGTCTCCAAGGCCCACCAGGACCAGTTGGAGGGCCAGGCCTGGCAAATACCTCCACTTAAGCAAGTTTAGGGTTGCCAATCTGGAAACATCCCCAGCCAAATGTGAGATTCAAGAGACAGCGTCTGTGATATCACAAGCTGGAACCTGGTGATGTCACATGTTTGCCAACTATTGATCAACTAAAAAAAATATCTGCTTCCTCATCTTCATTGAGGCCAATTGGAGGAGAGGGAATAGAATTCAAAACTCAATTTTCAATGGACGAGGAGAGGGGAGAGATGGCAGAGGTAGTGAATAACGGGTGATTGGGCTGCTCATCTGGAAAGTCAAACACTGCTCTCCATAACGTGAGTCTCAGACTGAAAAGCTGAGATCTGGCAACCGTAGACAGCCTATACTGCAGGGTTTTTTGAGAAAAGTGCGCTCACATATATGTCACATAGTAAAATACTCCCCAGAGTATTTTAAACTGTTAGAAACAATCTCTGCAATAATTTAAATTGCCCTGGGAAGTTCTTTAGTGAGGGACTTGTGTGAATGAAACCTCACAAAGGGAATTTTCTGCCACAAATCCTGCACTGAATACCAATATGAATGCAGTCTTCATCAGAGATTCCTAGTCCTTTGACAGAACCACAGTCCCAGGCTCCTTGGATGTGAGCCATGACAATGAAACTTTGAATTGATTTAAATCTGTAATATAGTCATGCCCTTGATTCCTCACTCTGAACTCCTGGAATTAATTCCATCATTCTTTATAGCATTGATCATATGGGAATAATTTCCCAACTATCAAGTCCACAGGATTGCATTCAAACAGTGCCAAACTTAATAATTGTCCAGCACAGCACTGCATTAGGATGTTGATCTGACACTACTTTTTATATTAATTACTATGATTGCCGTGATTCATTCTAGTACTTTCAGTTTTCCTTAATACTGACAATATTTCAGCCTCATCACTGCTCAGGTATGTTGGTATTATATTACACCCTTTTTTTCAGATGGTGAACTGTGGCTGCAAAGGAGGCTGTGACTTGCTCCAGGTCACAAAATGAATATGAAAGCGCAGGAAGAAACTTCAAGCCTTTGCTCCACATTGGGATAATAGAGCCTCTATTACAGCAGTGATTTCCAAACCACGTACCAGGGACATGGCACACGTGGCACAAGAGGGACTGACATATTCCTTAAACATTTAACTACTATGTTGAATGCATCTACCATTCTTTGCCTCTTGGAACAGGAGTCCCTAAGCCACATCGATTTCCCCCCAAAGGATGATTTGGAGATTATACAGGTCAACTGGGCAAAGGAGAGTAGGAAAACTCACAGGAATTATTATTAGATGGACTGTAATGCAGTTGCAAGAAAGAGGCTTGCCCATTGTTCTGGGAGCTGATCAAGAATCTGTATCTGTTTAAGGACGAGAGCCAGCCCAAAGTTCCGGCATCGGAGGAAGCGCTCCAGCACCGGAAAGTGTTGCAAACGTGCCGTAAGGCACATTTGCGGCTCCTTTAGAGTAAGGGAGGCCGGCGCAAGGCCGGCCTCCCTTACTCCAGCACCAGACCGAGCATGCGGCCGGCGGCGGAAAGTAAGTCTCCATCGCTGGCTGCATGGGCGGTCTGGCCAGCGAGGGAGGGGGGCCATTAGCCTAACCGGCCCGGAAGGGGGCGAGGAATGGCGTCGGCCATATCCCTGTCTCCGCCAGGCCAGCTTGACCGTTACACAGCCTCCTCCGACTTCCGCCAGCTAAATAGCTGGCGGAAATCAGAGGAAGCCGATAGGGCCGGACCCGATTTACACCCAGAAAAGGGGACGAATGCCACCTTCCCCAAGTAGACCTTCAGACCATTGCATGGTGGTCCAGACGTCCAAATCCTGTGTAAGGACCACCCACTAGATCCTTACACAGGATTTGGCTGTAAATCTTTTTGAGTATAAAATGAAGTTTTCCTTTAACCTTAATTCAGAGAAGATAGTACCCCAGGGCCAGGTATAAGAAAAATTGGGAAACACTGCTCTGTCATTATTATAACCTCTGTTATCCCATGTTATCTGAACTGACTTTGTCTTCCCCACATCAGTGTTTTCCAAGTTTCCCATCATCAAATATTTGTGAATGTCTTCTGTGCCATTTGGATAAATGAGATTAGAAACTATAGCAGTTTCTTCAGTCAGAGTCATACATCTTGCCTTATTCTAGACCTGTAAACAAAGAATTCAGTGAGTGAGGATTGTCTGAGGTCTGGCAGCTCAGCTTGATTTCATTCACAGCCTCTGGGAAGCAGCGGGGAGGGGGGAAGCGAAGAATCTGATGACCTCATGGGTCTTGGTTGCTTTGGCTCGAAGGAAAGGTCTGGGCTTAGAGAGGAGTTTCGCTAATGGAACAAGTGAGGAATGCACAGCTGCCCGGCTCCTTTTACGAGTTTACCGTAGGCCTTTCTGGAGATGGAGCAACAGAAAACATGTTTCTATGGATACGTACACAACACTTGAAGCCAGCCAACTCTGCCTCCCAAAATACGCACCACCAAGAATCCCTTTCCCCTCCCTGCTACTCCCACTGCAGCGGTATGTAGTCACACTTCTCTTAAGAGCGTCCACTTCCCTGAAAGGCTGGTCATATGAATCAATACACTACACATGATTTAACCCAGTTTCAAACCTGTATTTTTACAGTCACAGCTCCCAAACAAAGAACTCTGAGAAGAACTGCAATGCTTTGAAAAGACTGCAATCAGGCGCCCCAACTCTCAGCAAAGGTGCAGGGCTTTCTCCTTTCCCAGCGTTTTTCAACACACATGATTATTCCTCTGGAGCAATTTTTATTATCTCTGGCCAGCTCATTGTTTCTATACAGTGAGTGACTATGGCATTAGGAACAATGAAATGGCGTCCTAGGTATGTATGCCACAGTGCGAATCCCTGTGGTTCACAAAAGGGGTGCCTGTTTGTCCTGTATTGATAATACTGCTGTAGATTATTCTGAGCCATTAAAACATAATTACAATACATTCTCTTCAAATAGATATTTATTTTATTTTGCTATTAAATTTACTGACAGCCCAATCCAAACCACCTTTCCAGCGCTGATGCAGCTGTGCCAACAGGGCATGTGCTGCATTCTGTGGTGGTGGGGCAGTCATGGAGGCCTCCTCCACGGCGGTTCCCTTACCTCGGGGCTACACTGTGGCTGCATCGGCACTGGAATGTTGGATAGGATTGGGTTGTGAGTGTATTTAAGACTGTTTGGGGGTGTTTTTTTCTAATGCTTTGTTCTACAGTATCTCAGTGTTTCTCAAACTGTCGTGACTCAATTTCTGGTGGGTCCCACAGAGCCTCCAAAACACCAGTGATGGAAAGAGCAGATAACTAATTACCTTAAGCCCTGAGGCTATTCAAAAATCAGATAGCTGCTAATTGCCCTGCAAAGAGCTGAGCTCCTGCAGTTTGCAAGCTTGTGTAAATATATGGAGATAAATGTATTTTTTCTGGTATGTTTTTTCCCCAAGTCTATCAATGACAGGTAGTGGGGACAGGTGAAGGCTGGGTCACATAACTAAGCCCTCAAGCCTTGAGGCTATTCATTAGGGCCGCCTCATTACAAGAAATGAATTGAGGTTTTTCTGCAAACAAACAAATAAATAAAATATTACTTGTAAATAAATAAATAAAAATATCATTTATTTCTAAATCACCTTTTAAAAAAAAGTCTTGTAAAGCTGAAAGAGTCCCGAAAGAGTGTAATTTTGAAAAGTGGGTCCTGGTGCTAAAACGTTTGGAAATCACTGCTCTATCTCACCCCCCCCCCTTTGTTCCCTCAATGGAAAACTGAAATGATACCCTAAAACAACAACAACACCTCATCACTCTCAAAATGATGAGAGGAGGGGCTATAGCTCAGTGGAAGAGCATTTGTTTTGCACGACGATCTTGGATCTGGACAGAGAAAGGTTCCATCCTTTCTGAAACTGAGGAAAGCTGTTGCCAGTCTGGGATAGATGGACCAAGAAGACATCTTCCCGTGGTGTATGTTCAAAATATTGCAATGCACAGGATTCTTAGAGGAAAGATGTGACTGTTAAACTGGTTTCAACACAGATTCACAGCGCAATCCACTGTAAAGCCCTAGGGCCACCCGCTGGATCCTATCCCCGTTCCAGCCCGATCATGATTAGTCTCAAGGTCTCCTCGGGGGAAGGGGACGTTCGTAGTAGTGTGGGGAGGCCCCAACGGGCCTCCTCAGATTTCCACCAGCTCTTGAGCTGGTGTAAGTCCGAGGAGGCCATGTAATGGCTGCACCGGCCCAGGAACGGGACGGGGATGCGGCGGCTGCCATTCCCGCCCCCTCTCGAGCTGGCTCAACCAACCGCCATCCTCCCTCACCGCCTGGCCTGCCCAGGAGCCTTACCATCTGGCGGCGGCAGGGTTGATCCGGCGCCAGAGTGAGCATTACTCTAAAGTTGATCCGGTGCCTCACTCTAAAGTAGTCGCAAAAGTATGACACGTTTGCGATACATTTGAACGGCGGTGCGCGCACTCCACCATTCGAAAGTTACTGTGGATTGCGCTGTCAATTTTGTAATATAGATGTTACATTGGATTGGAACCATAATACAAAAGATGCCCACAGTGGTGAAAATAAAATTCCTGCTGCCCCAATGCTCATTTTTGATGCCAGGTAATTAATTGCATTTTTCCATACCTTTCCTCCAAGGAGTTCAAGGTGCCAGTGGTGAATATGTTTTTCCCTTATTGTCCTCTCGATCCTGTGAAGTAGGTTAAGCTGAAAGACATCCTCTGGCTCTGACCCCTTCTTGAACTTCATGGAATCCTGGAGGTCAGAGGGCCTTCTTTCTACTTCAGTTTAATTCTTGCTAGCTATTGTAGGATGACAAAATTATAAAATGCTTCATATGCAACATATACAACTGCCTCATACAAAACCATTTTACTGGTAAGCAGTAGTGGTAACAACAGCAGCAGCAGCAGCAGTTGATGGTTGATGCAGCACATGCACTGAATGAGCAGCAAAATTTATTACATTTTTATACCGCCCTTCCTCCAAGGAGATCAGGGTGGTGTACATAAGTTTCTTCCCTCCTTCTGTCCTTACAACCACCATGTGAGGTAGGTTAGGCTGAGAGATGACTGGTGACTGGCCCAAGGTCACCCAGGAAGCTTCGTGGCTGAGTAGGGATTTGAATTTGGACCTTCCAGGTCTAAGTCCAACTCCAGAACCACTACACCATCGTGGTTCTCAACTTGATGTCATTTCGGGCGCAATCCACCAGAGCATTGGAACGGCGGAGCGAGCGCTCTGCCGTTCCAAGACGTCTCAAATGTGCCGTAAAACATGTTCGCGATGATGCCTCAGGAGTAAGGGAGGCCGGCGCAAGGCCAGCCTCCCTCCCTCAGACACTGGACTGGGCAAGCGGCCGCTGGTGGAAGCTAAGCGCTCCCCTGGTGTCCGCATGGGCGGTCCGACGGGCAAGGGAGGGGGGCCATTGGTCTAGGGTCCGGGAGGGGGTGGGGGATGGCACCTGCCATATCCCTGTCCCCGCCGGGCGGCTAGGCCGTTACACGGCCTCCTCAGACTTCTGCCAGCTGTTTAGCTGGCGGAAATCCAAGGAGGCCTATTGCGCTGGCCCCGGTTTACACCCGGGGAAGGGGATAAGCGTCTCCTTCCCCGAGTAGACCTCTGGCCTGCCATTCAATGGGCAGCCTCTGCTCGGGCCGCCCACCGGATTCTTAGTCAGGATTGCGCTGCCAATGACATTGACTGACAAAATGAAATATTTCTTCACACAATGTGGGATAAGTTAACAGGATTTGTTGCTACCAGCTGTGTTAATGGGCACTTATTTGGATACCTTTAAAAGGGGATAAGACACATTCATGGAGGAGAGGTCTATGTCTACCAATCACCATATGATGGGATCTCCAGGTTCAAAGACAGTATGCCACTAAATACCATTTGCTGGAATGAAACAGCAGAGGAGAATTCTTGGAGAAGGTGCCCAGGTCATGTGCTTCCTGGTAACATCTGGCTGAATACTGTGGGAATGACTGAGAATGCTGAATTAGATGGACCTTTGGCCCGACCAAGTAGAGCAGGGTCAGGGTGGTTGCTAGCTGCTCCTTGGTTCAGCACATCATGTCTCTAGTTTGGCCAACTGTATGAGCACGTCTTGCGGATAGCTGTTTCAAATTGTCCTGAAGGGTTGCTACATGGACAAAGAGAACGTGATGGAGAGGAAAGGGAAGGAGCAGGGAGATTTACTGTAAATGCCCAGCTGTGGTTCAGTCCCTTCCTGAGCTTCGCTGGGAAGTGATGAGTGAACAAAGAAAGTCAGGCGCAAGGCTGAGCAGTCACTGAATAATGGGAAGCCTTATGCTCCTCCTTTCCATACTATTCTGTGGGTAATTCCTGACTCAGCCCAGTCTAAGCAGGACGGAGTATGCAGCCAAGGGCAGGAATGTTGTGTGCAGCTGGGAAGTATCTAGTGCCTTGACTGGGAAACAATAAACCTGTGTAATGATGTCACAATAACAAAGGTTTCTGTCAGCGGAATAATGCTGTGCGTTACAGTTCTTCTCATTCAGCATGAAGTCCAAATACGGATTGTAGTCTTGGTTTGTGATTGTGATGGCAGCAATTGCTCAAGGTGAATTAACAGAGAGGTGAATTTAACATTCAAAAAAAGCTCATCGGGACTCAATCCCACTAAAATTAATAGGATTTGAATTAGTCATTCTTAACTTGCCTCATTGATTTCAATGGTGCTTAGTCATGATGACTGACAACCCAATCCTATCTCCTACCATGTTATAGCAGGCAGCAGCTGCACCAACAGAGCACAGGATGCATGCTATGGTGGGGGGTGATTGGCCAGTCTGCAGGAGGTAGGTAAAAATATTTCCTATTTACCTCCTGGTAGTCTGGCTGATCGCCTGGCTGACGCAGGCACAAGGAGAGCCAGGGGGCGTGTCTGGTTGGAAAAAAAATGGGGGATAGGATCTGATGAAAGTTGCTGTAGCCAGATTCACCCCATCCTATCTTCAACACTCCCCCCTGGTTCCCTCCCTGCCCAATTACTCCCCCCCTGCCCTCCACCTCTCCATCCATGAACTCCCCCCCCCCCCAGCCAGCCTACCTGCCTTGGCGCTGTGTCTGGGGTCTGCAGCAGTGGGGATCCGCCATTGCTGCTGCCTTGTTGTGGCAGCGGCCTCAAATGACCCAGCGGTGGTGCAAACTTTGTCCTGTCGCAGGGACTTTTACACAGGAACTTTCACTAGCGTAAAAAAGGTCTATAGGATTGGGCCGTAACTTTGTTTGAATACATGCAACTCATGCCACATACAACCCTTGTGTATGTGGCACTGCCACTAGTTGGAATGGGGGGTACACTGAATTCTCTGCAGTTGTTGCCATTGGAACAGTGGGATTCTTTGTAACAGGAGGTATCCACAGTCAGCAGAAGCACAAAGCCCTGTTTCTAATCATCACTAGTGGCAGCAGGGAACATATAGGTTGGCACTTTGTTCTGTGGTTGTACCAAATGTAAACTCTGCCCATACTATTGCACCACTTTTGTCAACCTTAATAGTTTCTTTGTGTATTGTTCCCGTGTTGTTGTTCCTGAGTAGCTTGCTTCCGGGCAAGTTATACCTTGTTTACCATACATATGTACTTCCTCCTGTAATAACTTGAATGTGTTTCTTTGTTTTCACTTGTGGGTGGATTTAGTGGTGTGTGTGGTGTATGCGTGCGTGTGTGTGCGTGTGTAATTGTGCAAGATGTGTGTGCTGCTGCTTTGTTTCCTTGCTTCATTTATATATGGCTAAACATTTTTCTCTTCACTAATAAAGGATGAAAATAAATAAATAAATAATATGCAGAGATTACAAAATAAAAAAAGGTTAAAAGGAAGGAGGTCTTTCTTAGTGGTGACTGCTAAATTTGCAATCATGTGCAAATCAGGAGTAAAGGGTAAACGGTGAAAAAAGATTTGTCATGGAAATGGCTAAATAAGTGGGCACGTGAAAAAACATGGTAATTAAAATATTGACACTTTATTTAAAATAAAAACATTGGACATAATGTAGCAATGGTTGGGCTGAGTTCTGAAATGATATGCCACCTCTACAAAACATCCATAGTAGTAATAGCAAAATGTTGTTCCAAACAATAACCTTTTGCTGACCATTCTTACATGATGTGTGGCTAGTACTACCTACCGTGGGAACTATCTGCTTTCCTGTTTAAAAATATCAGAAGTAGAGACCATATAAAGTGGGATGTGGGAACATCCTGGTATCAAATGTAGACTATTCAAGCTACTACAGTAGTATAAAAGGCAGATATGCGTATGTGGAAATATGTGAAAACTGGCCACTGTGAACATAGCTTAAGTAAGTCTAAAAAAGATCTAAAACTCTCATGGCCAGCAGTACTGTTCAAAGTTTTGTATACGGAATTAAAAGCCATGTATCTTTAAGAAAATTATTTATGTTTTTAAAACAAGTAAAAGGTTAAATTGTTTTAACTTTTTAACCTTTTACTTGTTTAAAAACATAATTAAGTAAGTCTCTTTGCCAAGTCAAGTGACCATCGCTGCAGAGACCAGGATAGGTGGCTGTAAGGATTAAGGGCAAACGTGAGTACAGGTTGATTACCCCTTATCTGGACATCCGAAATCCAGACTATTCCGACATCCAGACATTTTTTGGTGCTATGACTTTTTTTTAAACCTTTCCCAGCACCTGGCTGGCATAGTGCAAAGCATGCTGGGGCACAAAATTATTTAAAAATATTGTATAAAATTAACTTCTGGCTTTGTGTATTATGTGTATAAGGTGTATATGAGACATAAATGAATTTCATATTTAGACTTGCGTCTCACTCTGATCCCCAAGATATCTCATTATATTTAAGCAAATATTCCGAAATCCAGACAAATTCGAAATCAAGACAACTTTCCGTCCCAAGCAGTCTGGATAAGGGATACTCAACCTGTGTAAGTGTATTGAACTGTCAAATCACATTACAAATGCTTCAAGAAAATCACAACCCTTTGATATGTAGTATATGGTCAGTTTATACATCTTTATTATGAAGCAAAGGCTACAGTGCCCACCATACCTATCACATAAATTCACTTTGCAGAAGGTAGCACTAGCATTCAGGCTAGTCAGCTAATCTGCTAATGCATTTTTACTCAGATAGATGAATTTGCTAGACCAGGTCAGTGTCTCAGGGCATCGGGCAGTTTGCCCCATTCTCTTCCCCCATCAATCTAAGATAAAACCAACTCAAGTGGATTTATCTCTGGATGTCTCTACTCTTCTTCCCCTCAAGCTTCTCCACCAAACACAATCATCACGATTATAATACAGTACAGTACACTTCTGCATAGTGTTCTTCTGAGCACTATGCATGGTTACTGTCACATGGTAGATGGACACAAATTAATGCACTCATTCCTTGCAATCCTTTCATTTCTGGAAGGCCATGGCATTTTGCTCTTTCAGCAACAAGAGAAAGACACATTTCCAGTAACAAGTGGGTGGTCAGCCCAAGTGTCAGCTGCTGCTCACCAGTGGCGTAACAAGGGTGGAGCGAAGGCAAGTAGTTCTGCAAGACTCCGTTACACTGGAGTCAGCGGCCCCTCCCCCTTGCTGTTGGAGCCATTCTGGCGGCAATGGCAACACGCAGGACACTCCCCTGTTGCTGCTGGAATGGCTCCAACAGCAAGGGGGAGGGGCCGCTGACTCCAGTGTAACGGAGTCTTGCAGAACTACTTGCCTTCGCTCCACCCTTGTTTCACCTCTGCTGCTCACACATGGATTTCAGTTGCCTTCTCCATGAATGCAAGCTCTTGCTACGGTGTTTCACCCACCCATTCTCAAGAAAGATTGCTTCTTTTGGATTTGATTTCACCACTTCCTAATCAAGACGTTGAATATTTCTAGGTTTCATGCCTGCAGATTTCCAGAGTGGTTTGTGATGGACAGGCATTGCAATAAGAATGTCCCAGGGAGGGGTTGATTGTTAGCAGCAGGAATTGTTGGCTCCAGAAAACCAGGGCCTATTATGCAAAGCATGGGAGTAGTATAGTTAAGGTGGGCAGTATAGTTAAGGTGGGCAGATCAACAGCATTCCACCATTATAAGCCCCGAACATTCTAAATGCTAACCAAATGCAAACTATTTGTCAAAACTTTCTGAACTTTGGTGTGTTCAGAAAGCACCTATGTGTTGACTGCCACAATATGGCTAAATTTCAGACAGATGCATTGAGAAATGACTGAGATGCAGTAGTTTAAAGATTTTCATCTGGGGGTAAAAGGTTTCTTCTGTTTCAAATCTCTTTTGTCCATTTCATACATTTTTTCCCTTGCCTCTTTAATTGCATCCTAGCATTTGAGAGAAAAGCAGATTCACATACGGTAACTTTTCACATGGTCAGATCAGGTGGGTGAAGGGAATCCTTATTCAAGCTGTTCCTATGGTGAAGCAGTCCCTTGGATCATTTATGATTAGTGCAGTTCATGAAATCTTAGTAGATTAATCACATCTGTTTTACAGTATGTTCCTGTCCTTGTATAAGTAGAGGCCATTCCCCCTAAGTTCAAAGGAGCTTACTTCCAAGTAAATGAATGTGCATAGGATCAGTGGTGTTCCTACAACCCCCGTGGGGGAGCCGCCGCGACACCCCCTATGGATGCCATATGCCCCGCCCCTGGGGGGGCGTGATGTCATTTTCGCGCACCGCTGCCAAAATTTGGCGGCGACGTGGCGAGGAAACACACACACACACACATGCTGTTTGGCCCCTTTTTGGAGACAAATGGTCCCCGGATAGGCAGGAGGGCCAATCTTGCAACCGAACCGAGGACGGCTGCACGAAGAGGAAAAAGCGGCAGAGGGGGTGATGGATCCGGCGGCAAGTACATCCCCCGCCGCTTCGCGCCCTGCCACTTGGGGCCCACTGCCCCCCAGCCCTCTCCTAACGACACCTCTACATAGGATTATATCCTTAACTGTGAATAATAGAGATGTTTTTAATTTGATAGGTGGTATTGAAATCCCCTAAAGAAATGAATAATAAATTTGGAAATGAATTAAAACTGCATTGCTCTGTGCAGAACTCACTGTGTCGGCACACGCTGCACATCCTCGGCGCATGTGTGCTGGTGCAGGCCCTCCCACCGGTGCCGGCAACTGCTATGCCATTGCAAAGTGCTTTCCGGCACTTTTGTGATGGCTAGCACCAGTGCAGCGCGCGCTATTCCGGCATGGAGGCCAGTTTGGACTGTGCCTCATTGTCTTAACATTGTAGTCGAAAATGACTGGTGAGCCAAAAAGTGCACAAATCTCATGATGGACATGGCCAGTCCAAGACCTCTTTGTGCCTGAAGTGGCATGCCAAACGCTGCCCCCCTTACCCAATGAAGTGCCAGCCTCTGTTCCTCGCATTCTTCAGTGCTCTGACTCAGCACTTTCCTCCCATCCCCATTTCCTTTTCCTCTCTGTCCCCTCTTCCTTTTCCAATCCAGAGAGAGAAAGGAAGAGTAGTGGAGGCAAGTAGGTGGGCAGAGATGGGCCACCCCACCAACCTGCTGCCTGAGGCAACCACTTCAGTTGGCCTCATGGATGGGCTGGCCCTGGTGATGGAGGAACTGAATGAGAGATTGATCTGCCATCTGTGATTCCCTAGTCAGTCAGAGGAGGCAGTTAGAATAAATTTCGTATTAAGTCTAATTTTGACACTGATTTTCTCTAATCTTCCAGCACTCTGTGTTTTACATTGTTTTTCTCTTTGCTCTCTGATTTTAGTGGTAAGCTCAGGGCAATGTTTTCAGGGTTAGTAGCCTTTGAAGAAGAGTGCACAGGATATTTTTAAAAATATGTTTATTGCAAGTGTACAGGTTGAGAATGATGAGACTGCAACAGCCCACGATTATCTCCAGCATAACACCTGTACAGGCCCATAAGGCTAAATCAACTCAGTCAAAGAAAGGACAACTACAGGTGGGCCCCCATATCCGCTGGGGATATGTTCCAGGCCCCTCCGTGGATACTTGAAACCGTTGATAAGAGCGAACACCCCCTCCATGGTTTCCTGAGGGCCCCCCACCCTGCCTCCCCTGCAGGCAGGCATGCTTGCCCCCCCCAGCTCTTATTTTTCTTTCAGCAAGCTTTGTTTCTTCCTTAAAACAAACAGAGAAGCAGCCTCCATTGCAGGCAAGTAGAACGAGAATAAGTCCTAGAGAGGCTCTGCAAGGTTTCTGTTAACTTTGCAGAGCCTCTCTAGGACTTAGTCTCATTCTACTTGCCTTCAATAAGCAGCCAGAGGCTGCTTCTCCTGTTTCTTTAAGGAAGAAACGAAGCTTACTGGAAAAAAAGTGAAAGCCTGGGGGGGGGGGTCCCCATGATCCGTGGATAACTGAAACTGTGGATAGCGAATCAGTGGGTATGGGGGCCCACCTGTATTCCTTAAGCCTCTCTTTTATACATCATTTGTCCATCTAGCTGGTTGTAAACCCAACTGAGATGGGTTGCACCAGTATTATTACTACTGTAAAACCTTGGATTGAGAGTAACTTGGTTTGAGAGTGTTTTGCATAACAAGCAAAAAAAATTTAATAACTTTTAACTTGATTAAAAGCGATGTCTTGCATTACAAGTAGGTTTTGGAGCCCGAGGAGCAGCTGTTCCGGGTGTGGGGTGCTACGCTCAGGCTCCACCACTGAACAGCTGCCTTCTCACGCCGCCCTCACAATCGTGCATAGAAGGAAAGGCGCATGGAGGCAGCCCTGTGAGGAAAGGCGCCCGTGAGGCCCGTTACGCCTCTGCGAGTAGTCTCTCTTGCTGCGGGATTGTGGGTAATCGTCTCCCAGTCTCAGTCCAGTGAGCCAACAGATAGCAGTGATCCTGTTAGTGATAGACTTCCTACACAATAACGTCCTACACCTACACAATAACGTTCGTGATAGACGTCCTACACTCCTCCTTCTCTCCTCTCTCTCGTCTCCCTCACACCAGCCACGATTCTTTTCAAAGGTAAAGTGCAGGTTAATTTGTTTTATTTTGACTTTATACTGTATTTTGTATTACTGTAATCATTTTTATATGATTAAATGGTTGTGGAACGAATCATCTGAGTTTCCATTATTTCTTATGGGGAAATTCGCTTTGATATATAAGTGCTTTGGATTACAAGCACGTTTCCGGAACGAATTATGCTCGCAATCCAAGGTTTTACTGTATTTTCTTTTAAAAAGTGTGAGCTGCACCACAGACCTAGATGTACATACCAGTACCTCTTGCAATGTCACAGATGACGTTTAGGTGTAATTGGGGGGGGTGATCGAGGGGGAGAAGTAAAAAGGAAGGAGATTAACGGCCCAATCCTGTGCAAGTCCTGTCCCGGGGCAGCGTGTGCCAGCAAGGCTTTCAAGGAGGCTTCAACCTTGCCGAGTTGCAGCCAAATGCAGCCTCCTTGCAGGCCTTGCTGGCTTCTCTAGCACATCGTCTCTATGGTGGAGGACTGAAGTGCAGGCCTTCCAGGCCTTGCAGAGCCTTGCACCCTCGGGAAAGAATGAAGCTTAAATTGGTCAAGGTAATTGCCGGGGGGTGCCGGGGGGGGGGTCGCGTCCGTCTGGCTGATGATCCTAGCTAGGTCTTACTTTCGGGGAGGACTTATTTTCGGGGAAACAGGGTATATTCTGTACATTAAGGACTCCTTTAGTTAATGGATATTAAGACTGCAATCTATACACTTATTACTAAGGCTATACACACTTACCTGGGAGTAAGTCCTATTAAACACAATGAGGCTTACTTCTGAGCAGACACACGTAGGTTTGCACTGTAAATCAACTTGAGTTGTTGCCATTTGTTGTAGGCTGACACACTAATCAAAGCTCTAGGGAGAAAGCTACAAGCTTTTACTTGGCCATCACACTATCAAATGTATATAATTATGCCAGAAAAAACCGTTTTTCATCCTTGTCATATACTTCTGCGTTTAGAAGAAGTTTTATATGACTTGTACACAGTTAATGGATGTTGTCATAAAAAGAAAAGCCTCCGATGTCAGCCAGAACAGCTTTTTCCTTGCTATTGAATCTGGGGCTATTGCCACAACTGACCCCAAACTGATGAAGAAGAAAAACACATGGAATATTTTCATGTAAAACATCATGGCCAATGCCCCCTTTTCTATTAAAGTACACTGATAGATTCACAGTCTGATCCTCTCTACCTTTAGAGCAGTAGAGCGCGTACTCCTCGTCTCTAAAGTGTCACAAACTGCAAAGCGCGTTTGTGATGACTCGGGAGTAAGAACCGCCGGCGTGGAGGCCGGCAGCCCTCACTCCCCCGGTGGACCGTCCCTGTGCCTGCCTGCCGGTACAGGTAGGTCCTACACTGACTGGTGCAGGGGCGGGGGGAGGGCGGGCAGGGGAGTGGAGGGAGGGGGGCCATTGGCTGAACCATGCCGGGACAGGGTGGGGATTTCGATGGCATGCTCCGCCAATATCCTCGGCTCTTTCCCGGCCCGATTTGGCCTTACCCCGCCGCCTCGGATGTATGTCAGCTCCAGAGCTGGCGTACATCTGAGGAGGCCCATAGACTTCGGGCAGCCCTACACTGGGGGAAGGGGACGAATGTCCCCTTCTCCTGAGGTGTTCCCGGGGCTGTGCCAGTGCGGCCTGGGATCGGGCTCAGGATTCTGCAGCCGGCCCCTTAGGCCAGCTGCGTAAAGTTGCGCAGGATTGCGCTGTCAGTAATGGTCCTTTCTAGTACCTCTGCAGACAGCATAGTCATATATAAACGGTTATAATAATGCCAATTCTTTCTGTGCACATACTTGTTAATTTTTTTGTCTACATCAGCTGTATATGCTAGAGCAGGGGTGGCCAAACTTGCTTAATGTAAGAGCCACATATGACAAACTTCAGGTGTTTGAGAGCCGCAATATTTAGAAGCATTTAAATTCTTAAATATATTTACTCACCATGAACATTAAACTTATGTTTTAATCCAGTGAACTCTCAGTTATACCTGGTAAATAATTATAAAGCTTGAAAAATTCTTATTTACCTTTTATATTAATTGTGATGCAAAAGGAGCTCAGCCAACATTTTTCTGAGAGCTGCACATTAGACATCAAAAAGCCGCATATAGCTCAGGAGCCACAGTTTGGCCACCCCTGTGCTAGAGCAAGGATTATCTGATTCGTTATTTTCAGATGTTATAGTGTTAGGCACAACATGGGAGATACCAATAGCCAATTTTGTGAACATTCAGTATGGGGTAAAAAAAAAAAATAGAGAATGGGCAGGAGATGTGTGGTTATAGTTGCTCTGAATTTTCACCAACTTTCTCCATGTTTATTGCATTTGCAACATCAGGTACGCTTGTGGTGAGCCATTCTGGTCTGGACCACTTTGATGGTGTTTCTGGCAAGTTTCTCTTTTGTTTTCTCTGTTCTCAGAACATTGGGTGACAGGAACTGGTTAAATTTGTAAAGCACTAGATAAGGGATGTGCATCCTGCATTTGGCGGAGATACTTTCCTGTTGGGACAGGGTATTTCCTGCTTGTTGAACTATGGTCACACAGCTTAATTACAGTACTCTGTTCCGCCAAACAGGTCTGCTGCACCATCCAGTAAATTGTCACAATTCTACCAGTCCCAGGCAAAGAAAGGAACTGTGACTTTCTGATACATTCACTTAGTTCCCTGAGTAATGTGTAATGCAGAACTGGAGACGTTTCTGGGGAAAGCGTGAGGCTTGTGAAACTTCTGCTTAAGCTTTGTTGCTGGTCCTGCACGTCACTGCTGACTGAGGGATGTTCCAAGAAACGACAGGCATTCACAGACCTTCCCGGACTTTTCAAATCAGCGACCGATTGCAGCAGTGTTGTGTCCTCCTGAAGCAAACAGGAGGGGAAACAGCTGGGGGCTGATCATTTGAATAATCAGGGGGCCCAGACAATTATTAACTACATGTAACATGTTTATCCTGTCTTGCCTCCAAGGGGCTCAAGGAGGCATATGTGGTTCTTTCTTCCACCCACCCCACCCCCATTTTATTCCCACAACAACCCTGTGAGGTAGGTTAGGTTAAGAGGACAATTAGCCCAAGGTCACAGAGTGAGTTTTGTGGCCCAGTGGAATGGACCCCAAGTCTCCCTGGCGCTCCTTTGGGGAAGTATCTCTAACCACTACATGTTGGCTCTCAGCTGCAGCTGGTATGAGATAGGAGGGGTGTGTGGGGAGGGGGCCCAGAGGACAGAGTTTTCTTTATACAAATCAAGGATTCTGGAACACTAGAGTGGGTATGGTATGACTCTGCCCCGTTCAATTACAGTACTCTTTATGGTTTCTGTGAATATCCTTTGGGGAACCCTGTAGGTTCAGAGGGTATGGCAGGCACCTAAGGTTTGTTTTGTTTGGCAGGTGAACAGTATAAGCAGTGTGCCCAGTTCTTTGGGAGAATTCAGTTATAAGTGACTGGCTCTCTCATGTGCCATGCTGTCCAGGTTGTGTGCCCTCAGTGGGGCCTGCAAGTCAAGGACACCCCCAGTTCTCTCCCCAGATTGGTTGCTTTATTTGCTCTCTCCAATCCATCAATTCATTTCCATGGAACAGGCAGGCCCCCTACCCAAAGTTTCCATGAATATTACCCCCTGGATGACGGAGTAAGGGAGAGAGAAGGCCTCTCATTTCCTGGCACAGGCCAAAGAATAAACAGTGATATTCCAGCCTTTAATCCCGTTGCCATGGAAACCCAGATCCCAGCAAGGGAGGAGAGGGGGTGTGCCAGCCTGGATCATATGGCACGGACGCTGGGGATGTGCCTCGGCAGGGCCTGGCACAGCGCCACCAGCTTTACTCTGCCTGGACATTCTTGACATAGCTCTGACTCGGGAATCAGTGCTTCCTGGCAGGCTGGGACAATAGGCCAGAGGGGCTGGACAGGGGCAGGGCTAGGAGCTTGCGCAGGCAGCTTTCCTTTTCTTTCCACTTCAGATTCTTGGGTGAAGCACAGGCACACATTAGAACTACTAGAACGTAGACATTCCACATGCAGGGAAAGAAGATTGTATGAATGTCCTTGCAACAGCACGTTGCTTCTCTGGCACAGGGCCTCTTAGGGCTACCTTTTTTTCTGGCAGGTCTCCTCTACTTTTAACATCTGCTGCTTAAAACACAAAACTCAAGTGGTACAGCCATCACTGGCACAGAGAAGCTGTGTTGGGAAAAGCTTTATTAGGTGAATTTCTGCCTGTCATCCAATTTTTAAAGGCACACAGGAGGCATTCCAGAAACTAAGGGGACGACTCTATTCCTTTTACCAGGGCCAAGTGTTACAGAATTCACTTCAGGCTGAATTACAGTGGAGATAGAGACATACAGTATGTATTTTGAGAAGTTGGTGTAATTTCTTCCCCTGCCGGATTTCATTTTGTTGTTGTTGTTCAGTCGTGTCCGACCCTTCGTGATCCCATGAACCATATCCCGCCAGGCCTTCCTGTCCTCCACTATCTTCCTGAGTTCACTCATTTTCATGTTCGTTGCATCGGTGATGCTGTCTAACCATCTCATCCTTTGCCTTCCCCTTCTCCTTTTGCCTTCAATTTTTCCCAGCATCAGAGTCTTCTCCAGAGAGTCCTCTCTTCGCATTAGGTGGCCAAAATATTTGAGTTTCAGCCTTAGTACCTGTCCTTCCAGATTTCATAGTCTGTGCTAAACATGTAGTTGCCCCTCCCCCCCGTGTAGTCCATTCCATCTGTTTCTTTCATCCATACCAGTGGGTCAAATGCTGGAGCACTGTGCTTCTCCCCCACCAAAAGAAGTATGTTTTACATGCTCAGAGGCCTATTTTATTAGGCAACTGGTTAATAATGAGTTTCTAAATGCTTGGACAGCTGTTCTTATCCCACCTCCCAGTGTTCTAGTGGACAGTTCTTTCTTTTGAATTCTAACAGGATGTATATTTATCCATACATTCATCCATAATATGTATGCTTACCCATATACCGGTATATCAATTTATTCCTAGCATTTTGCTTTTTTTAAACCAACAATACATCAAAATATCAATAAACCTAAAAGATGGTGGATGCCCTGAGCAGGGACATAGGCCATATACATTATTTTCTATAGGGTTTAGAGGGGATTATGCATGGATCACACTTAAGGTGATATGGGTAGAAAGTTTTCTGCATTGGCAAATGGTGAATTGCTCTCTTGCCCTGTGTTTGAGACACACAATATATACCGTAGTCAATAAGGTGCATGAAGGAGCCATATAATCATTTGATTTTGTCTGTAAACCGCTTTGAACTTTTTGTTGAAAAGCGATATATAAATACTGTTAATAATAATAATCATGATCTCTATGCTTTCATGTACTCTGCACACCAGTGGCCATAATGATTCAGATAAATGAAGGGGGCACCAGCAGAAAAGAAATGCTGTGTACATACAGTATGTTGAATGTACAACCACACAATTTAAAAAGAAAAAAAAATGCAATGGGATTGCAGGCTACCAAAACCCTGTCAAAAAGACTGAGAATAAGATTGGAAAATGGTATCTACAAAATAAAAAAGTGAAGGAAAGATAAATGAACTGCAGAAGAGGTGGCAGAGTTAGGGGATAACATGGAGATTGCAAACTGGAGGTTGCCCCTGAAACCATGGCTGACTCAATTCCAGGTAAAATAAGCAAAAAGAGTTTCTATGGAAGATTGTACCACGACAGAAAGGTCTGCAATGAAAAGGGTGGCTGTGCATTCACATAATGCCCATAGCATCGCACATCCGTATGCATCTGAAGACATAATGGGGGAATGACCAGGACCCTTCTAAAGTGGCCCTTCAAAGGACACCTCCTCCAATCCCATCTCTTTTACAAATGCCAAAGTGATGAGGCAGCACCTTTCTACAAACGCAGTGAGGAAGATGATATGCAGCCAGCATGTTCTTCACTAGACTTTCCATTGCCCTTGAACAGTGCCCTAAGCTAAACAAGCTCTCTTTATCTTACCTCCAATGCCATAAGCTACTGCAAATTGGGGCAAGACCTATTTCACCCACAGTGTGAAGCTCCACTGCATCTGCACCCAGAAGAGTGTACTTTTCTTAGGTGCATACTTCTGAAGGAGTGGGTTTATTTAAGATGCTAGTCTTTAGGATTTTTAAGCATCAGGCAAGAGGGGAGGGAATGCTGAGCTCTTCTTCTCACAGCTTTGCCCCCTGCAACAGCTTTCCCCATATTGTTTCCCCAGCTGGATACATTTTCTAGCTGGACCTCATCTGGGAGAAAAGTGGCTGTGCAGGGGGAGGGGGTTTCTGCTGGTGGGGGGGGGGGATGAAGCATCATGTGAAGGCTAGCTTCAGCACTTCCAGTGCGCCTGCTGCTTCTCTACTAGAAACAATCACCATACCCCACCTCTTTACTACAACATATTGTATTTGAAGACAAGGGTCTGCTGCTATCAGATGTAGTTCCAGCATTTGTGCACCCCATTGGGCACTCTAAAACTACACCAGAAGCACCGAGGACTTCTCCTACTCAGCAGAAGCAAAAAAGTGAACAAACCATTTCCAAGTTGCATATTATGTTTTTTTGTGGCACAGATATGAATCACAGTATCAAGAATGCCAATGCTGTGCTGATGAGCTGCTATCTTGTTGGAAAGCACCTGGGATGCTGCTGGCATCACCAACATGTAGAGCCCTACACTATCAAGACATGTGGCTGCTTAAATCACATTGAACTCAGTGTAAGCTAAGCAGCCTGTGTGCAGAATTGCAGCCCAGGTATTTTCTCTGCGTTTTTTGCCCTGCAATTAATATAATGTCAGAAGAGTCAAGGGAGAGAAGAGAAGAGTCAAGCATTTCATTTAAAAAATAGTGCCCTTTATTATAAATTAACAACTTTTTTCAAAATCCTTTGAATATAAATATAAATAGATGTGCAAAGTTTTCTTCCATGTTTTGATTTTTTTTTTTGGTTGAATCTTCAAGCATGTCTAGCAGCCTGCAAGGCTGAAGGGTGGAATCTTTATAAAAGACAGAATGATTTTAGGCAGGTCTGTAAACATTTCTTCCTGTAAAAACAAAAACCTCATCTGCCCTTCTAAAACCCTGATATGGAAAAATAAAATGAACACACAAAATTTTGGTTACAGTTTTACAAAAAAAAAAAAAAAAGACAAAGAGTTCTAGGTAATTCTGTTGTTGCTACATTCCTGTATGTTTGTTATTCAGTGCGATTAGGGCCCAAATAAATCCACACCTCTGCTGTAGATGGGAAACCGTTCTTTGAGGAGCTGGAAACTCAAGAATGAAGGCAAGAGATTATCAGTCCGGGGAGAGAATCCAAGGTGGAACACCAGCTAGACCTTTTGTCATCCATTGTGGTGTTCCTAAAAGCAGTGATGCGACTTCTCAAGCGACCGTCTTCCTTTGCTTGCATTATGTCCCAGATAGTGAATAGCAATCCCCCCAGCCGATGTGCAGTAACCCAGTCCATGGGATATGAGGATGTGGATTTTTGTTCTTTATTTTAAAGGCTTCGTCTCATGAAGAGAAGTGTGGCAGCATCCACGGAGGAAGAGGCTTGGGATGAAAATAAGATTATGCCCCTCCGGGACGTTGAGAGAGGTAAAGGTTAATAATAAAATAATAATAATAATAAAAAAAGATTTCCCCTTAAAACTGAGGAAAATCAATCTTCAGGCACTAGCTGGATTCCAGTGCATTTATTCCATTGTCTGCAGAATGGTTTTGGTCAGAGGTTATTTGAGGTGGTCTGGGCCAGTGCAGAGCAAAGAGCTCTTTGTAAATGGTCCATAGGTTAGAGAGAGGTTTGCAAACCATTCTATCACACCCAGCAAAAACCCAAATAGACACAGTCCTTACTGGGCTGGAGCAAGGAAGGACATTGTATCAGGAAGGAGCAGCAGCCTATTCCATTGTCCAGCAGCATCAGTCTCTTGCACGAAACACCCCTGGTCAAGCACAAACAGCAGCGAGACGTTCTCTGTGCTGGTCTTCCATGTTCCAGACCCATCCCCTCTCTTATTCCACAAGCCAGGTAAAGGTTTGGTGTTGGCCTGTAAGCTCCTTCGTTGTTTGTCCCTTCACCTGCTTTTGTGCTTGTATTGTGCGCTGTGCCCCTCAAATTAGAAGGGTGCATCATACTGGTCCAGGAACTCCTTGATGGGACCTGGTAGGTGGGTCATTTTTTCATAGGAATCCAAGTGTCCATTGACTGTCTTACGGCACAAATGCTGCAGGCTGGACACATTGGAGGAGAGAGGGCGGCTCAGGACCAAGGGGATCTTCTCTCCACCTGAGTAGATGTAGTAGGCACGTTTGGGGTGCGATGCCTCCCCTGGGTGTTGCTCAGGGAGAGGCATGTAGTGATGGACCAGCTTCAGGACACAGTCAAAGCGAGGCACTGGCTGGCTGCTGTGGGGGTCACTCTGGAGCGAGAAGTTGCCACCTTCACACCGGATGCGCAGGTTTTTGGTGCCAGACTCCGTCTTGACACTTAGAGTGAAGAAGTGGCGCTGGTCTGAGCTGTCTCGAATGAGGAAGGTGCCAGTGGGCTCAGTGCTCAGCAGCAGGTTGGCTTGCCCACCCGTTACAGTGCTCCAGTAGAAACCGCTCTCCTGCAGCTTGCGCACAGCATTTACCACCAGCTGGTATTCGCTCTTGGAGCTGAAAGTCTTGAGGCGCAGGCTGGTGTCCAGCGGGTGGCTCATCCCGGCACTGGGAAACTTGCTGTGGGTGACCATGGCGCAGGGAGCCAGCTTTCCAAGCAATCTGGGCTGCTGCTGAGTGCAGCGGCTGCTAGAACTGGACCTAGAAAACCAAGAGGAGGAGAAGGTGTTAGACAACAAAGGGCATCTCTCTTCCAGCAGCTTCAGCTCCGCAGGGCCCATCCCACGGCATCCTCCCCAAGGACACAGGGAACCACCTCTTCGGAAGCCTCCTCTGGCGCCAAGGTATTCCCCAATTTGTCACCAGGCACAAAGCCAGCGGGCACCCCCTCCCGCTATGCCCCTACTACAGGGGCTATACGCGGTGCCCTTGGCTTCGCAGGCTTGCTTCGGCTTTTCCCCCGCGCTGCACAGGCACTCCATGCGCTCCGGGAGGGCACGGTAACCTATCCCGTCAAGGGCTTTCAGAAGCCGGCCAGCGAGCACTGCCACCGAGGTAAGACCAGAGCTGGCGGTGGTTACCTGGGAAGCGAAAGCAGGCGAGGAGAATCGAGGCTGCTGCGGGCACCGCGCGGCTCGTTGGGAGGGTGAGCAAAAAAGACTCTCCGTTTTTGCGCGCCTGACTTGTCCTAATTGCAAAGCGCCAGAGCCTCTGCTGGAGGTTTTTATAGAGCATCCATCAGCCCCGCCTCCGGGTTCCTGGAACTCGGCTTCTTCTTGTAACGCTCCCGGCCCCGCCCCGGCCGGGAGGGCGAGCGCGCCCCAGGCAGGCAGCCAGGCAGCGGCCAGCCCATTCCGGGCAACGAGGCCTCCCCTCCCCCGTCCTGGCCGCTTTTCAGGCCACCGCTTGCTTTAAGGAACTAGGAGGAGGGGTTGGAGTCACGTCTCCCCTGGCGAGAAAGGCCTGCGGCTCGTGGGCAAGGCAGGCCACTTGAGCAACAAGGGGAGTCTGCGGGCAGTTGGGAAAGAGGCGTGGACGCTCGGGGCACAAGGCCTGGGGGGCGCACAGCACATCTCTGCGCGAAGGGAGGACAGGGAAAAGCCCCCTGCTGCCCTGAAGGCAAAAGCTTCTCTCCGCTTCATGAAAAGACCATTCCCAGTGAGTAACAGATGAGGAGGAGCGCCAGAGAGACGTGGCACCCCAGTATGGGATGGTGGCACCCATCCCATGCGTCACCTGAAGAGTCTGGCTTAGGGAGAGGCGCCCCAGGCTGAAGAATTACTCAGTCTCCGTTCAGAACAGGAGGGTTTAGTCTCTGAAGAGACATTGAATCAATTTCGGAGTATTTATTTATTTATTTATTTATTTATTTATTTATATATATATATATATATATATATATATATATATATCCTGCCTTTCCCATGCCGAAGCGTATGCCCAAGGCGGCTTAGTTCAAGATTCACTGCACTCCCTCCCTCTCCCCACGGCCCAGAAAAAAATCCTGGCTCTTAATCACTCCTGACTTTGCTTATACCACAGCTGGTTTTGCAGATCTTCCAGTCACTACTTCGAATTTCTTAGAAAACATCCGTCATTTTCATTGACATATCGTCGTGCCCAGTTTTCCAAACTGTTTCAGCGGCCTTCCCCTCCCCAGTTCATCTTTTATATGTACAGTATATTCCGCTAAAAACCCAGGTAAAACAGAGAATCAGAGTGGACTGACAGGCGCTAGAGGGCGCTCTTCCTTCCATGGATGGGATATAGCAGTGACGTTCACGGGCCTGTGTTATGCAAAGTAAGGGCTTGTCAGGTCACACAGTGACTGACACAATTTTCAGCAGCGACCAAACCTGGGTGCTTTCTGGCATTGACGTAATGGTCCAGTCATATATCCTTTGAAACATTTCTGTTCTGCAAACCAGCTGCTCCTGGGAATGGGACACAAAAAGAGCTTAATTGGCTTCATTTGGCCCTTGGGCTGTAGTTCCAGGTTTCTTTGGTGAAGATCTGCAAATATGTTCCCGTCTCTGTGCACCTTAATTAAATGTAAATTGTCCATATTTGCATGGCTAAAAGTAGCAATACCAGTAGTATGTTCCAAGTTATGCATGGCACTGTCAGTAGGCCTGGGGCGCAGCTCATTAAGAGAGCGTCTGCTTGCGTGTGGAAGGTCCCAGCTTCATTTTGTAGGTATGGCTGGGAAAAACCTTTGGCTAATCCTGGAGAGCTGTTGGTAGTTGGTGTAGAAGACAATGCTGAGCCTCACACAAGTTCAGTAGCAAATGGGAGTATCAGATTTTTATTAACCACTTTTGCGTGTCTCTAGGTAGAAATGGCAGGAGATGAATTTCAAGGTGGCTGAAACAGCAATATGATCAGTTCTTTTATTGCAACAAGCAGCTGCGATTGTATCCACTGACGTTTTTCATGTACCCCTAACATCTTCAATAGTGCAACTGGAACAAACTTTCCCTCCTACTAACTCACTCATCTATTTGCAAAGCAACCTCAGATATGTACATAGATATGTATTTGGACAAGGAGCTAAAGCATACAGGGGAATCCTCTCAGGTAGTTCTTGTGTGGCTGTCACTCAGAAGGCATTTCCCAGACTCCAGATCAACTGGAAATGCAAGCCTAAGCATTTACACTGGAGAAGCTTGCCCTCCCTCTGTCCCACCCACCTCCCACACGTAGCATGTTGTAGTGTTTGGCAGGGTGGCCCTGGACTATGGAAAGATTTGAGGTTTAATTGTCCACAGAGCTCAGCCTCTGAGATTTTTTTTCCCAAGGGCTGCATTCCATCCTATCCTCACTTGCCCTTCCCAGAAGAGCTGTAGGGAAGAGAGACAAACCCAGGCTGAAACATTTGGGAACAAGAAGGGCAAGAACTTCTCCCCCTTCCTAGGCTTGATTCAGTGCCTGAGGGCTCAGGGTAGAAACAGGTCAGGTTACTGTATTAACCAATGACTGGACATGCAGCAGCAGCATCTCTTCAAGGAAGGTGGAGTTGGTGTAGCAAGACAAACAGGAGTTTGAGGAAGCCTTCTTAGTAAAATTACTGACTTCGTTTGCTGGAATTTCTTCGTGGCGTGTGGGCTGGAGCAGCAGACTGGGGGGAGTAAAAATCTTGTGTACAGTGGTTCTTGAATAACTTTTTTTAACACTTCATGCAGCAATTCTGTTTGCTGCAGCTATGCTAGTGTTTCCTACAAGAAACACTAAATATGAATGGCAGGTATGTACCCCTAATACTTGGAAACATGCCCCAGGAAACCTTGATTGCACCTGCTTAGCATTTGTCTAGTGTTTTCAAAGCCTTTCACATGTATTATCTTGTTATAATCCTTGCAAAAATCCTGTAAGTCAAGGTAAGTATTATTATCCCCATATTACAGATGGGGTGTGTGCGTGACTGAGGCTGAGAGGAAGTGGCTTGCCTAAGGCCACCTAGAAAGTTAATGGCAAAGCAACATTCAAACTAGGGATTATCTGATTTGTACTGAAGTTTCTTAGCAGCTATGCTGCACCAGCACTGCACAGGTGTTTATATATATTTATATACAGTATTTACTGCAGGAAATGCTGGTGGAACAGTGGTGTAGCTGAAGTAAACATGATTGCCATGTAAGGGTGAAGCAACCCTTGGAGCCTTTTCAAAGGATCAGCTTAATAAATAGACCCTATCAAAAAGTGTAGTTGTACCTTATTTGCTGTATGAGATGCGATGTCATCTCTCAAGGTAGCCCTTCTTTATATTTTTGTAGCATTCAAACTGCTGTAAAAATGTGATTCTTATGCGAATTCTCTTGCTTATTGCTACTGCAAGTGCTTTTGTGGAATGCAGTTGTATCATGGTCACCTATCGGATAGTTTCAGTGGCATCCCTAGTGAAGAACGGCACAGCTCCCCTCCCAAAATCTTTGATTTTCTGTATGTCCTCATTTCTTAGAGACTGTGTGCTCTCTCAGCGTGCCACTGCAGCTCTGGAGCATTCATCTCTTGCACACTGAAAAATAAGCCATGAGACTACCCCCTCTCCCACTGGAGGGCATAATTACAAGCCTCTTCCTCAGAGGGTGCTGCTACACATTTATTCATGAGATTAAGATTTACCTGAAACGAGTTGTCACCCTTTCAGTACTTGATGATATGCAAAATTGATTTGATGACTGCGTATTTCTCTATTGTGCAGAAGCAATGTTGAAATGTTCTTTTCTTTTCTTTTAAGTTCTGAACAACAGTATGACTGTCACTTTTGCAGTAGGGCTACCGTGTCATGTCATCCTTTCTGTAGGGATGGGATATTATGCTACTAGTGATGGTTCAAGTATAGTCAAAGTATAGTGAGGTATAATATACACCTGTGTGTGTGTGTGTGTGTGTGTGTGTGTGTGTGTGTGTGTGTGTGTGTGTGTGTGTGTGTGTGTGTGTGTGTGTGTGTGTGTGTGTGTGTGTGTGTGTGTGTGTGTGTGTGTGTGTGTGTGTGTGTGTGTGTGTGTTGTGCAGGTATTGTGTTCAGGAAATGTCCATAATGGTCACCTCTGTTTCTTCTTATGCAAGGCTGTTTTGAAGAAGGAATAAGACACATGTGCTCTCTCTCTCTCGCTCTCTCTCTCTCTCTCCATCCATGTGTTGGCTGGCATGTGAGACCTGGATTGACCTGTAAGTCCTGGTCAGGTCTTTCTGCCAGGTCTGGAATTTTGTAGTCTAAGTCCTTACTGTCACTTTCTCACCTGGTGTCCTCTTGCTCTTGGAGAGGTGGTGGCAGATTTATAGGATTTGAGCTTGAGAACAAACCATGCCTGTACTTGTGACTCTGACATGGAGAGAATGAGAGAGGAAGGAGAGGGAGAAGGAGAGAGTTTCTCTTGCCCCAGAGCAGCTGCCATAGCCAGCCAGGAATAAACACAAGCAAGCAGTTCTGGGAAGTGAAGCTGCAGCAGCTGCTGCTCTGAAATGCAAACAATAAGATGCTGCCCAGAGCCCTTCCCTGGAGTAGCAGCAGAGTGCAGGAACATGTGAGTGTTAAGCCAGGTGTTGCCGAGCAAGCAACAGGAAGAAAGGCCCTGCTCTGTCTGAACTCTGGCTGTGGGTTTCTTTCAAAAAATGAAGCCAGCAGGGCTCAAGCCTGACAGAAAGGTTCGCTTCTTAATCCTAGATGAGTGGACCATAGCTACTCGCTAGTGGTAGGACAGAACTCGCATATGTCCAGTGGCACTTTTGGACTCTGGCAAAGACTATCAGTTCTGGGCCTGAGCCCTGGCTGACTTCTCTTTTTCTTGGGAGTGTGTGCAGCACAATCCTGTCCATGTTCACTGAGAAGTAAGTCCTGCGGTGTTCAATGGGACTTGCTGCCAGGTAAGCTTGTTGCCTGACATGTTCTCTGACATGACACATTGGTTCGCGTGTGTACGCTGTAGCGGAATTTTAAGCAGACTGATAATTAATAGGACCAGGAAGACTGGTGAACAAGGGAAAAGTATGGGTTTATTTGGTTACGCAGCGCAGTGGACAGCACCCCCAGGAAGGGGCACTGACCCTTTGCTCCATGTGAGCACAGTTTTTATACATTTCCAAGCAGAACATCACATGGTTGCCGAGAATGTGCATAGTCACAGAGTCCTACAGGAAAAACAAGAGACTTGTGGATTTACATTTTACAGAAGACAATGGGAACAATAGTGGGCTGAGCTAGTCAGAGGACTCTTGATGGTCCGATCCTTGAATCCAGGGGGACTTGATTGAGTTAGCCCTGGGAGTCTCCCTGCACCCAGAGTCAGCCTAATGTGTATGCTCTCCTTGAGAGGAGGAAAGATTAAGTTGCCAAATGTGAAGTTTTTCCTGTGACCTGGGGAGGCAGATATGAACAGAAACCAGGAAAATATTTTTCTGCATCAACGCGGTGCTGGGTGCATGCCAGGAGAGCATGACCTAGGCCAGTCTTGTGACATTTTGAATTGGGCAGATGGCAGGAGGCCTTACAAAAGAGGCCAAACTTTGTTTTTTCAGGGCAGCCCCCCCCCCCCAACTCTGGCTGGCTTAATAAGCCTTGCCTTTTATTTCATTTGTAAAATTCCATGACTGGCTGCACCTTGATTGAGCAGCAAATTTTGAACCTGCAAAGCAGGGTTATAGACCCCTTGTGCCTGTCTTTCATTTATCTGCCTTCCCCTGGCTTTGTTGTCATTGCTGTCATTCATGGACCCACAAGTGCTATGTCGAGCACTTCCATTCTCCCTGCTATCCAAGAACCGCTGTGCCAACTGGCACTCAGGACAGGTATCAGGCCACTCTCTTCGGTAGCATAGCTAGGTTGAAGCCAGGGGGGTGCTGTGCCCCGGGTGACAGCCATGGTCTCCTTTCAAGGAGGACCTGTGGTGGCAACGTTTTGCTCCGCGGTGGCAGCTTTCTGTTCCGTGGCTGTTTTTTTTGCAGCCGGAGTGGCTGCAATTGCAGCCCTGGAGGGTTTTCGCACCGTTTTCAGTGCTTTGGATGGCCCTACTTGCTCGCCCTCGCTCCTAGAAGGCTTCAAATAAAGTCTTCTGGGAGTGCAGGGAGCGGGGCGATGATACAAAATGCACCATAACCCCACCCCCTGGGCACACTAGCAACGCCACTGGTTCTCTTCCTTTCTAGTCTTTCCCTCTTCTTCCCTTGTTCTGTTCTCTTGAGTGCTACTGCAAGCCATAGCTCCAGCACATGCTGAGCCTCCTTCCTTTTGCAAGCTGCTGCTCCAGCACTTGTTGAATCGCCTTTTGAGAACCCCCTTCCATTGGGAAAGCAATCTCAGTTCCCTTGCCCCCCCTGAACCCCCTGAGGCTAACTGCCTAGCTCACCTGGATTTGGTTTTAAGACTCATAGTTGCCTTCCTCCCTGCCTTGCAGCAGGAGATTGCTGTGCCTTGGCACCCTAGCCCTATTGTCTCTGTAACAGTTCAGACCAAGGGTTACCTATCCATATCTGCAACACTTAGCAGATACGGATAGATAGGTAACCCTTGGCAACTTTGACTATTGGCTCACAAATCCCACTCTATCTTCTATGTCATGTGTGCAGTCAAACTGACGACATGCTTAGTGCTTCTATTTTTTCTTATTTTGTGTGTTATTGTTGTGCATTTTAGTTTTGATTCTCCTTCCCTATTATTATATCATTATCCCTACAATAAAAGTAGAGGTATGCCACTTTTGGTGGTGTATGTCCACAGAGAGAAAAGGGGTGGGGAGCTCCACAATGGAAGAGATAGGATCCGGCATGTGCCATTACCACCTGATCCATCCCCTCCTGTTGCCTCCCTGCCCCCTCCCCAACCAGTTTCACCCTCAGTTCATACCCATTGCTGCCTTACCTGTTCTGGTGGGTCCGGTGGGGTCCGGCTGCAGCACTGGCAGTGGTTGTAGAATGGCTGCTGATGAAGCGCTGTGTGCTCCATTGGCAGCCATTTTACGACAGTGGAAGTCCGTTGTTGTAATAGGCTTTGCACAGTGTCCCTGGGCTTTCTCTGAGCCTAATCTACCCTACAGGGTTGTTGTGAGGATGAAGTGGGATAACCCACATCCATGTATAGCACCCTGAACTCAATGGAAGAAGGATGGGATGCAAATAAGTGCCAAGCCATGTGTGATGTGAGAGTTCTGTGATCAGATATCCTGAATTTCCTTTTTTACCTTTAAAGTAGTGGCATAGAACTGCAGTGTTAGTCACAGCAGCAATATTGATTTAGGGACATTCAGCCTCCTGCCATTTTCCTGATCTAATCTCACCCCAAAGCTACTGTTTGTCCCACTAGGGAAATACCAGAAGAGTGATACAAGAAGTAGTATTTTCCCCAGCAGGACTAACAGCAGTTTTGCTATGGTTAAATGGTAACCTGAAGCAGGCAATATAGTTGGTCACTCATGTCATATTCCACTATATAGTATTGTCAACATCCATCTACTTTCTACAGCTCCTAGGAACAGTCCTCCCATAGCTCAATTCAGGATGAGATCCTATTCCCCAATGTGGCGGTCTGGGTAACATAGGATTTGGCAGAAGATCCCTTACACTGGCACAAATTTCCCAGCTATGCTCCTGCTTGTACTGCTGCATCTGTTTTGCCGGCACAACTACACTGACTAGTAGATCATTCTGCCCATTAATTTTTTACTTCTATTTGAAGCTTGTTTACTTGCAAGTTCCACTGATTTAATTGTATCTTGGGGTGTTTTCATAGCTTAATGCTGGATCAAGCAACCAGAGCTAGGCTAGTACCGGTATATATCTACTCTGCTCATCACACCACTAACTAATACTTAATTTCTCTTTTTTTCCTACTAACAAGTTTCTTTCAAAACCAGCTAGCACTGGAATTCCCCTTTTCTTCCTAACCCTGATGAACCTTGGAAAGCTGTTTCATACTACCCAGAAAAGCTGGGGGGAAACTGGATACCAGTGACAAAACAAAGAGGAAAAATTCCTATTTTCACTTATATGAACTTATTGATCCCTATTGCAGAACTGTTCATAGCCAGCTTTCTGATTTTGAAACAGTTTGTGGAAGACTAACCAATGCTAGGCTTACAAGAAGAGTTAGATGTTTTCAGCGCTCATTGTTGGCCAACAATTACATATGTGGGTCCATATACATCCAAATAAAATTTTGTTTTAAACTGGCATGTCACATGGTATCACACCAAGAACCTTAGAAATGGACGTTTTTGACGGTGCCTGTCATGAGCAGAGAGGTTAAAAATATTCCCTGTTCTGTTTGTGTGAAGTCAGTTAGAATTCAAACTACAGGTTTCCCTCCAAAATCATTTAAGTTAAAAAAAAAAGAGTGCAGGAAGGGCAGTTTGGTTTGAAATTCCCTCCCAAATGGCCAACTGAAGTGGGAGGGGAGGATCCATGCAGCCCCAAAAGTGTACTTACTTAAGGACAAGCTCCCAGCCATTCAAGGTGGGAAGTTGGAGCTGAATGGCTAGGAGCTGAGCTTGTCCCTTCAGACACCTACCTTAGAGAGCTCTCTTGGGGCTACTGCTATGCTCTCCACCATGGAGATGTTCCTCCATTCCTGCTCTCTAGGGAGAGCAGAACAAAGCAACAGCTCTGAGGGAAGCTTTCCGAAGCGTGGTAGGTGTCTAATGGACTAATAGGGAGAAGGTATGCCTGAATTTAACTGGCCAGCGGGTGGCGCAGTGGGTTAAACCGCTGAACCATGAGCTGTTGATCAAAAGGTCGGCAGTTCGAATCCGCAACGGGGTGAGCCAACCTAGCGGTTCCAAAGCATGTTAATGTGAGTAGATAAATAGGTACCGCTTGCGGGAAGGTAAACAGCGCTCTGTGTTCCAGCTGCATGCTGCGCGCTGCGGCAAGGAGAGTCATGCCGGCCACATGACACACGGAGGCGTCTTCGGACAACACTGGCTCTTCGGTTTTGAAATGGGGATGAGCACCACACCCTAGAGTTGGACACGACTGGACTTAATTGTCAGGGGTCACCTTTACCTTTTTAATGCCTGAATTTAACAGGCTTTTGTCATTGACAGACACCCCTTCTCCCCCCCCCCCCCCGGGCAGCCCAATCCTGTGTAAGTATACCCGGCCGGCCTAAAGGGCCGGCCACCGCATCCTCTGGCCATCCCGGGCTGTCCCAGGGCAGCTCGGGAGCACCTCAGGGGAAGGGGACACTTGTCTCCTTCCCTGGGTGCAAGCCGGCCGAGGCCCTATGTGGGCCTACTTGAATATATAGTACTTCAGCTATTCTGAAGCTGCCCTGACAGGATATGTGTGTCTTTGAACTGGATGTCATTGACACAATGAAAGGAGGAACTGAACTGGGCTTGCAAGTTGAGACTGTTTACATGGTAAGTCATGCAGTTGGACCCATTGCTCAGAAACTGGTTAGGCATGAGGACTACTGCAGTGTTTGCTCTGTGTAAATGATCTAACCCAGCGAATTCTGTAAGGTTATGAACCTTGGTTTCCTTTCCCAGTGTCTGCTGGCAAAGAGTAGCAAATGAAGAAAAAACTTGAAAGCAGCTACTGGCAACCAGCCCTGCCACCATCTCCTGAGATGCCCTCTCTTTGGGTACCCAAGAGTCACACATCCACTCTCGTTTCCAAGTCAAAAGTAAGAGGCAAAAGCAAACAAAGCTGCTAGCTTGCCTTTATGGTAAGACTAAGATCCTGTTCTAGAAACTCAGCCAGGCTTGTGGGGGATTGGAAACCAATTTGTTTATTAAAAAAAATGCACAGTCAGCCCCTCGCTATCCACAGTTGAGTCAGCCCCTGTTGGGTAGTATCCACATCACACAGAAGGAGTTTAGACAATTCCCAATTTACTATTAAAATGGAAACTCCACAAGCGCTGGTACTACATTCAGCCCAGCAAAAGACTCTGTTTCTTCTCTTTCCCTAAAATCATTAGCTAGGCTGAGAGACTCTGCTGCTGAGTTAGAAGTGTGCTGACATTTTTCGCTTTTAGATCAAAAAGGCCAGTTCCTCATTTGCAAAATGGAGTATACAGTTTGAAGCTCTGGATGTTCCTTGTTTAGATCCTTTTGTTCCAGGAAATGTCACATGGGGGTGGTGATATGGTAAAAACCTGTTCAAAGAGAACAGAGAGTTCCAATGAAGAGAAGACTTACAAAAACAGATGCAATTACCAGTGCAGGTCACCTTCCCTGCTAGGGTGGGATGGATTGTTTGTGGGTACAAAACTCAAAGTGTGATCCTCCGTAAGTAAGGAACAGTGGAGTGAGTGCTCTGCCATTTGAAGCTGTTGCAAACGTGCCGTAAAGCATGTTTGAGACGACTTTAGAGTGAGGACGGCCGGCGCAGAGGCGGGCTGCGCTGCCCTCACTCCACCGCAGGATTGTCACTATGGCCACCGGAGAAGGTAAGGGATCTCTGGTGGGTGTGGTCTGGGAGGCGAGGGAGGGGGGCTATTGACCGAGCCGCCCGGGGGGGCGGGGATGGCGGGCACCAGACCATTACACGGCCTCCTTGGACTTTCGCCAGCTAAATAGATGGCAGAAATCCGAGGAGGCCCAATGGGGCCTCCCCGCATTACACCAGGGGAAGGGGACAAACATCTCCTTCCCCCAAGTAGACCTCGCGGGGATAGCTGCCTGCCAGATACTTAGTAAGGATTGCGCTGTCATTCTCACATTGTTGGCTGCACTCTTTGCCAAGGTATTGGAGACCCCTTACATCTCTGTGAGAGGCTGTGAACTTGCAGGCAGCAACTTGCATCCTTTTCCCTCAGGAACGGTCTGCGCATGCGCAAAAAACGTTATAAATAACGTTCAGCGCAGCAGGCCTTCCTCAGAAGGCCCAGGACAGCCGGCCGGGAAGACGTCCCCGAGCCGGCTGCAACAATTAAGGGGGCGCCCGGGGCAGCGGCCCGTCGGGTGCCCGGAGCGGCGGCCCGCCGGGCACCCCCCAAATCGCGGATTTATGAAAGGGGTGTATCTGGGGGAGATACCACTTGGGTGATGCGTGCGCCCCGCCCTGGGGCAGCGCGCACCCTAGTGACGCCACTGGGCCTGTGTGACGTCACGTTGACGCCCCCCACTGGTTTGGGTCTCATTTCGGAGCCAAACGGGCTCCAGGGAGGGAGGGAGGGCTGAAGTGGAGGGTAAGTACGCCCCCCCGCTGAATGCGCGCGCCCGGAGCAGCTCCACGTGCTCTGCGCAAGTTCTGCCTCTGCCTGCTAGTGGTATACGGCTCCCTGGCCGCCAGGGAGACTGCACTGCCCCACGCCGAAGCCCTGGAACTAGCACCTCAAGCTCTGCAGAGCTTGAGCACGTGGGTTTCCAGGCTCGGGAAAGGCCCTCCTGCCTGCCCCTGCCCCTTAGCTTATCTTTACAGGGCTCTGGCACGATGAAAACCTGGAAGTTCCGATGATGTCATTGGCACTTCCGGTGATACACTGCAGGAGATCAGTGCTGGAGGTGGTACGCGGAAGGTAAGAGGTTGAGAACTCCTGGATTAGATGCATGTAAAGGATTTGGCTATAGGGGACAAGTCAGGGGGTTCTACTGAACTGATATAGTTGCTTGGTGTTTTAACTCTCAGACCTTGCAGTGACTTTTACTTTTTTCCCAGTCTTACAGCCCGGTCACAATTTTTAAAACCAGAAGATCTGTTTTAATGAGATGCAGTGACTTTCCCTGAAACAGAAACACTGAACCTCACATTCTCATTTCTACTCCAGAGTTCCATATCTGGACTATGCAGAGAAAGAAAGAGCCTGACATGACTTCATTATCGACAGGTTCTATAAGGAAGAGGCCTGTAGCATACGTTGTGGGGGAATAGGCTATTAACCTTTGCTTTCCCTTCAATTAACCTCTAGCCTCATCTGAAAATAAGAGAGATCCACTTATTTACCATCTTTTTATCTGAAGAAACTTTTTGGTCAAGTTACTTATTAAGCTAAATGACTGATCATGTCCCTTTGCAGTCCTATATGGAGATGAGATTCCTTCTTGAAAAGTTAACCTGGAGTAGTTTTATTAGTTTAATAAATAGTTTGAGAATCACAGCCTTGATCACTTGCAGGATGATCCTAAGCACGTTCACTCAGAAGTACATTCCACCAACTTCAGTGGGCTTTAAGCCTGTGACACACCGGCTGCGTTTCAGTGCGGTGCATCCGGCTGCGGCGCAAGAGTAGCCGACGTGTCACACCACACCAAGACGCAGCCTGTTTACACTGAAGGTCGCGGAGAGGAGAGCCCCTCCCCCTGCTCTCTGTTGCAGAACTCTCTGTCAGCCAATCACAATCAAGTCTTTTCAGCCTCGATTGATTGGCCAACGCATTGCCAACGCATTGCTCCGCATCCCACCCCCACAGAACCAAACGCTGCTTCCTACCGTATTGGCTGAATGCGGCCAAAGTTTAATTTGTTGAACTTGCTCACACCGGAATGCAGCTCTACTGCGTTGCGTTGCGTTGCAAGCTTGTAAAAATGAAGACACACCAGGATTTTTCAGCTGCACACACGCTGCTCTCCGCAACACCCTGCAACACATCCGGTGTATCTCCGGCTTTACTGTCAAGTAAGCATGCATAAGATTGCAGTCTGTAGTGCTGCTGATTTCATGAGACTATCCTGGAAACAGAATTTTAATGACTGAAAACACTGGAAGCTCTTTGCACAGTTTCTAGTGGTTCATTTTCTTGCCTACAAACCTTCATGAGGCCTTTATGGAAAGCACCCCACTCACTATATTTTAGTGTCCCGCTGCCACTAAATGCGAAAGCCACAATAGTAACCTCGAAGGTTACTGATTATGTTAGATGCGAAAGCCACAATAGTAACCTCGAAGGAGAAGTCCAATTGTGCTGTGATCTTTAAAAGAAATGCCATTGGTTTTGGTCACATGCCCGTGGGCATACAGCAGACAGATTTCAGATCTTCGGAGAAGTCAAGAACATCTGGGGATGGCATATCTTTTGGACAATTATTTTGATGGTTTTTGCCTTAGGGGTGAATCACAGACATTTTGGTTATTACAACTCTTAAGTCAGGATTTCCTGCCTTTCTTGGACCAGAAGGTAGGTACAGACATTATAGCAACAAGTTCAGAACCTCAGTGTGAGGAGAGAAGCAAGACCTGCTTTCTGTGGGGAAAAATGTACTCTGACTTGTGCTCTAAGAAAACTCCACACTCTTCTTATTTGTTTGAGAACCGATTTAGGAGATTAGTGGATTGCAAGGGGCCTGCTATTTGCCAAGCACTGTGGGTGAAACTCTCTCCTACCGAAAGTAAAAGGTTTTCTATTTCTTTGTGCTGGGAAGGCAGCTGGGGTTCCTTAAATAACTTCTGAACTCTTAAGATAAATGGAAATTCAAGCTGTCATGCAGTACAGAAATATTTCAATGTGTTTTTATTTGGGGTTTAGTGCAGTCATTTCTCCATCTTGCATACATGAGCCTTTACAAAGCCTGCGATCCTGAGCTCATTTACTTAGAAGTAAGCTCCACTGAACAACAGGGGAACTTATTTAGAATGAAATGCATAAGATTTCATGCATAGGATTTCAAATGGGTACTGTAAAACAGGCTATTGATAACAGGTTTGTTCATTAGTACCGCTAATTCCTAGTTCTGCAGCAATAACATGTATGGTTCCATTGTGATTTACCCAACCTAATGCCTACCTCCCCTGCTTAGGTTTGCCGCCTCCCCTCCATTGAATACATTGTGCTGGGAAAAATGTTGTGGCTTAAGCTTAGTTTCCTTGCATTGTTTCTACAAGGTGCACTGGCACTGCTGTTTTCTAGAATCTGCCACAGCTAGTATCTTATTACACTGACCTTCTAGTATGTGAACTCTAAGTCTATAGCTTGCATTTTCTAGCATTGAAAAGCTACAAGATCCATGCTTCCCTACTGTGAAACCTACACGAGACTCCACATATCTAAGGCTGTAATCCTGCACTCAATTACTTGGGACCAAACCTCACTGAACTACATGAAATTTACTTTTGTGTAAACTGTAAATATGCACAGAATTGGGCTGTAAAAATTCAGAGAATCTTCAGAGGAGTGCATATATAGTGTGATTATATAGATTGTACGTATAGATTATATATTTATAGATTATAAATAAGTATAGATTATAAATGCTAGAATAGGTGAAGGGGTGTCACCATCTTAGCAAGATTTGATAGAGGCCCAACCCCAACTACATGAACAGCTTCCATGTTCCACATGCTGAATTCCAGCTGCAATACAGTTGTCAGAAGAGGTGGTAACAGCACTGAGAGAAGTCGTGTCTCAAGCAGCCAGAGTTCCGGAGTACTTTGAGCCCAAATGCAGAGATCTCCAGCTCTACTCTCTATCAATGAGTTTTAATATCCTAGAAGGTACAGTAGCGTATCTGCCTGCCCATATGCATAGGCTTTTCCTAGTGTTACTTGTAGTAAGCAGACTCCTCATATTCAAAAGAAAGTGCCATCAAATCAAATGCGACTTACTCCCAAAGAAGTATACATAGGATCCAACTGTTGTGCTGTGAAATGGAAGTTGTGGTGTTCCATCGATAGATAAAAAAATAATTACAAACATACACGGGGCCAGTTTCTAAAGATGTTTTCTCCCATGGAGCTGCCCATACAAAGGAGAAATCAGCCTGTTGTGAAATAGTTAAACTAAATATAATCTGAAAGTAGCATCTTAAAAATGATTTCTGTATTTATTTGCATTCATTGAGAACACTTTCATTACTTTTCTTCTACAGGCACCACCTGCAATGCAGAATATAATGTATGCTTTTAGTATGATGTGGTGATATGATCTGTATTCATTAATGTGCATGGTCCGTTTTCCATCACGTCCTCTCCCTTTCTTAAACAAGATCTCATGTTATTTTTATTATGTTTTACACCATTACAACAAGCTTGTCTGGTAAAACAGATTATGTAATTAAACAAGAAATTAAAAGCACAATGCTCCTTTTATAAAAAAAGTTATTCAGGATAATCATTTTGTGAAACTTAAGCAGACAAGAAGACACAAAAATAATGTAGAATTTCCGCATGAAATTCTCTCTCTCTCTCGCTCCCTCTCCCCCTCTCAGGTCTCATTTCATGTCTAAATGTAATTATTTTGAATTTTTCAGCATTTAAAAGTGCAGCATATCTGCATGAAAGTCAGTGTAGCATAAGAACATAAAGAGCCCTGCTGGATCAGGCCAGAGGCCCATTTAGTCCAGCTTCCTGTATCTCACAGTGGCCCACCAGATGCCTCAGGGAGCACACAAGACAACAAGATACCTGTATCCTGTGCCACTCCCTTGTATCTGGCACTAAGAGATAAGTCTATTACTAAAACCAGGAGGTTGCTTATCCTCATCATGGCTTGTAACCTGTGATGGACTTTTTCCCTCCATAAATCTGTCCAATCTGTCTTAAAGGCATCCAGGCCAGGTGCCATCACCACATCCTATGGCAAGGAGTTCCACAGATTAATTACATGCTGGGTAAAGAAATATTTCCTTTTGTCCATTCTAATTCTTCCGCCACTCAATTTTAGTGGATGTCCCCTAGTTCTAGTGTTGTGCGAGAGGGAAAATTACTTCTCTCTCTTTCCACTCTCTCCATCCCAGGCAAAATTTTATAAGTCTCAATCATGTCCCCCCTCCCTCAGGTGCCTTTTTTCTAAACTGAAAGAGCCCCAAATGCTGTAGCCTTTCTTTCCTCATAAGGGAGATGCCCAAGCCCACTAATAATTTTGGTCACTCTCTTCTGCACCTTTTCCAGTTCCAGTAGCACAACATAGCTGTATGCAACTGAGCACAGGATTACAGGTATACTGTGCAGGGCACAACGCGGGCAAATCAATTGCTCTTTTTATATGGGGAGTTGGGGCTGTAAATCTAAATCAGCCTCGCTTAGTCCCACATCTAACCCGCAATATTAACAGTACATCACATACTGGTGATGTGATACGGCAGGGCTATGGTGTAAACTATTTTCTCAGTCCAATTTTCAAGTGCAAAAAAAAAAGTACGTTAATATACTGAAGTTCACGGTAGAATGGTAGTATGAGTTCAGTCCGATTCCCAACCTGCAACGATAACCATGGACTACGTTATTATGGGGTTGTCATCATAACTAAGCCACTCTATCCCAGCCACGTTCACTCCTGTGATAACAGCCCGCATTTGCACTGCATTTGCAAATTAAATATGCATTGGCAGGGTCACCCATTTTTAAAAAGCGTTAATTTTTAACACGAAGCAAGACCCGAGTTAGAATAGAAACTCCTCTCTTTATTGATACCATATCAACCAGCTGAGACCAACACTACTGCTCGATCACCCCCATGCTAAACTCCCGCCGTTCCCCACATTAAAAAATTGTTTCTCCGAGGAGAACCCGGAAGTGCCTTAGCCTATGAAAGAAAGGAAGTGAGTCTTTCTGGTTTTTGTGTATCTCGGTGGTTGCGGGCAAGAAGCGGAAGAGCATGTATGGTAGTGCCACCCGGAAGCGGAAGCAGCAAGGTTTCTATGGCGGTGGCTGCTGAAGCTCCGGTGCTATGGCGGAGGCTGCTAGATTATTTGCCCCGAGGGAGGCCCGCCTTGGCTGCGCTCTTTGGCCGACTCTCGGACCGTCTGTCGCGAGGTCGCGAACGTCGTGCACGCCGGTGAGTGGGCAGGAAGGAAGGAGCGCACTACGTCACAATGGCTGGGCGGCCGTGAAGCGGTGGGGGCTCGCGCTTGGCAATGCACGGCGTAGAGTCCGGGCCAGCTCCCGTGAAAGGCGGGCCCTAGTGTGCCTTTGGTTGGCTCGCCGCCTGTTCCCGGCAGTGCTGCAGGCTGCCCGAGCGCAATGCGATAGCTTCCCCACCGCTGGATGACCCGATGGAGAGGAGGGAGGGGCCCTGTTGCGCTGCTCAAAGAGGGAGCGAGCAGCTGGTGGCGCAGCAGGGAAGGCATAGGCAGTGCAAGGAGGTAGAAGCAGCTGCTTATGCAAAGAACACCAGCCCTTTCCCTTCACTCCCCTGTGCTCTGGGTTCAGCAATGGGATTGGGTCCAGGGAGTCCGGTCCAGTCTCCTGTACTATTGATGGAAGGCAGGGTGAGCAGCCATGGTTTCTTTTTCTTCTCACTTGGGTGTTTCCTCGGGTTAGCCCTGCTGGGCCCAACCCCTCTCCCCCGCTGCACTGCCCACTGAGAGCCCTGGTGAGCAAATGAGAAGAGGACACAGCGGCCGTCTGCGTAAGCAGCTGACTATGCCTGATTGCATACCTGACTATCACTGAGGGCTGGTGGTGGGCCTAGTCTTCTTTGCTGTGCTGCACTGCCTACAGAGACGTTGAGCAGTGGGTAGAGGAGATGGCTCTCTCTAAGCACTGCCCTGTGGCTCAGTCCTCGCCTCCGTGTTTTCCGGCAAGTAGATAAGTGAGAGGAAACAGCATTTCCTCCTCACTCTACCTGGGTTCTGTTGAAATGGCCCAGAACAGTAGAGCTTGCTTGGAGCCCAGCATAAACAGGACCCTGGTGGAGTGAAGAGGCTGTTGCAGCCAGGAGATGAAGAGGTGGACGTAGATGGTAGAAGAAAGGAGCTGGTGCTGCCTGGATCCTCTGTGAGTGATTGGGAAGGGGATCAGAGTGTGGACCGGAGCACCTCCATTGGCACTGGGCTGGACAGGGTGGTGGGAAGATGCGGGGTATAGATTTTAGTGGATGTCCCCTAGTTCTGGTGTTGGGCGATAGGGAAAAGAACTTCTCTCTATCCACTCGCTCCATCCCAGGCAAAATTTTATACGTCTCACAGCACAATCCTGCGTAAGGATCCGGTTGGCGGCCCAGGGCCGCCTGCCAGATCCTGAGTACCAGTGGCCAGGCTGCCGCCGGGCCTGAAATCTACTCGGGGGAACGGGACGCTTCCCTGAGTGTAAATGCTGGCCAACCCGACCAGCCTCCTCGGCCCAGCCGCCCGGTGGGGGCCAGGATATGGCTGAAGCCATCCCCCACCCCTCCCAGACCGGCTGGGCCAATGCCCCCCCCGGCCTGGCGAAATGCCCTCGCACCCACCGGATCCTTACCTGGGTTTGGTGGCAGCCGCAAGGACGCTCTGTCGCCGGAGCAAGGGAGGCCGGCCTCCCTTGCTCATGAGTCATCGCTACCGTGCTCGTTCCGTCGCCAGCACTTTGAAGAGGATTGCGCTGTAAATCATGTCCCCCCTCAGGCGCTTTTTTCTAGACCAGTGGTTCTCAAAGTTGTGGGTCACGACCCACTATTGGAGCCAAAAGCTGTTCCCTGCCTCTTAAGGGGCGGGGACAGCATGGCAGTGGCAATCCCGAGAAAAAAAGTTTTAAAAGGTGATTTGTGCACTTACTGGGGGTCCTGGAGCCCTCTGGAGGGTCCGGGGAAGCCTGCGCTACCCTCCGCAGGCCCCCTTGAGCTTCAGATCGCCGCTCCATGGCGATTTACGACCACCTGGTTTTTGCAAAAACCAGAAGTGTTTGTATCGCCGTAGTAGATACTGAGGGATGCTGGGCTTGATTTTTGGTTAGTGGCAAAGGGCTGGGAAAAAAGGAGTAGCAGATAGGATGTATCTAACCTAGGATAGACTGGAAGGAGAAATGGTTGTGAGGTTTGTGTGTGACTATATTGGGGGAGGAAGAACAAGGCTTTGTCTTTAAGGAGAGCATTGAACTGGTGATCAAGTCAATTTGAGGTTCTGCTGCTTCAGATAGGGAGCTTTGTCTTTGCCAAGCTGAGATACTTCTCTTAAACATCTGGTTTACTACTACAACTACAAATATTTATATACTGTTTTTCAACAGAAAAAGAAAGCGGTTCACAGAGTGTAAATAAATGGTCCCCCGTCCTGAAAGCACTCACGATCTAAATGCTGCACATTGTGCAGCAGATACGATTGCACCACCAGACTGGTGTTTCTTATAATGAATGTATAAAACCTGAATAACATAGTTGCATTTTCAAAGACCAATACCTAGGAACCTTTAAAGACCTATTCCTAGGTGTGGGCATTGTGATGCATGTACATGGGCATTTGAAGATGCTAGTGTGTCATCCGCACTTTTGTGAATTTACTGTAGGAAACATTGATGTGCCTGCAGGAATTGTTTGCCATGTAAAGTGTGGAGCTGCTGTGTGGAGCCCTTTTGAGACAGGGAGCCATTTAATCATTTGATTTTGTTTGTAAACCGCTTTGTGAACTTTTTGTTGAAAAGTAGTATATAAATACTATTAATAATAATAGTAATAATAAATTACTTCTAACACAGAGGTCTAGAACAGAGGTTGTCAAAGTTCTCCCCATGAATAAGGGAAGCTGTAAGTCCTTGTGGAGGCGGGCTGGCTGGGGTGCTCCCGGGAACATGCTGCTGCCGGGGGAAAAAGTTTTTTTTAACTTGCCGGGGTGGGTGGGGGGGGGTGCCAGCACTCCAAGGGATGTGGGGGCGCCTACGGCCCCCTCTGTGGGCCTCCCCACGCTTCAGAGCAGCTCCCTGAAGCGATTGAGACCCATTTCCGATTTTTGTTTCTGGTGTTCTGAAAACACTCAACATGTATACTTGAAGAATCCTGGACATGTTTGCTTTTATCTTACTGCTTTGTTTAATGCATTGTGTTCTCCTGGTCTAATTAATCTTAGTGGGCATGCTGTTAAAATTGTGAATATGTAGCAAAGACAAAAGTGATACAACACAATCTGCTCATAAGATCCCATTGACCTCACTAAACACTCTTACTTCCTGTCTGCTGACAATGAACTGCCATACTCAGGACTCTGTAGAAAGGAAGAAATGAGATTATCATGAAAGCAGAGGTTTGTTCTTCTGGTAATTCTCAGAGTTGGTTTGTTTGAATTTTTAATGGTTCTTGGTTTTTATCCTTTGGCTAATCTAGGATGCCTAGAATCTCTGTTTACAATTGGCAAAATTAAGCTTTCTGTAATAATTTGTATGCCTTTTGAGCTGTCTCCAGGTGCTTCTTGATTCAGAGTTTGAATCCCCCTCCTTTTTTAAATGAGGCCAGTACAGTACTGCCTCATGTGCCCTCACGAGATTTGGGTGCTGCCATCTTGGATCTCGTGAGATCTCGCAAGATCCAAGATGGCCGACAGGAAAAAGGTTCCGTATTTTTCGTTCCATAAGACGCACTCCCCCCCAAAAAAGGGGGAAAAGCCTGCGTCTTATGGAGCGAATAGAAACAAAAAAGTAAAAAAAATACTTACCGGGGCTTCAGGGGGCTTCTGCAGGCTTCGGGGAGGCCTGTGTGACCCTCTGCAGGCCTCCCCGATCTTCATTTCGGCGCTAAATGGCCATTTTCGGCCATTTTCAGTTTTCAAAAACTGGAAATGGCCGAAAATGGCCGGTTTTTGCCGAAATGAAGATCGGGAAGGCTTGCGCGACCCTCTGCAGGCCTCCCCGATCTTCATTTTGGCGCTAAATGGCTATTTTCGGCCATTTCTGGTTTTCTGGAAATGGCCGAAAATGGCCATTTAGCGCTGAAATGAAGATCGGGGCGGCATGCAAAGGGTCGCGCAGGCCTCCCTGAAGCCTGCAGAAGCCCCCTGAAGCCCAGGTAAGTTAAAACGTTTTTAAAGTTTTAAAACCCTATTTTTAGCTCCATAGGATGCATGCGTGCGATGCGTCCTATGGAGCGAAAAATACGGTAAGTTTAAAAAAAAATTTAGAACGGCGGTGGAGGCTTCACCGGGCCTGAAAAGCCCGGGACTGGAGCCCGGATACTGGGATGGTCCCGGGTTTACCGGGACGGATGGTAAGCCTAACTGTGCTGGGGTGAAAGTGGAGCAGTTACTCTCACCCTGCTAAATATAAATATGATCCCCTGCTCTGCTCTCCAGCTCCAAGTTTGGAGCTGGCCAGGTGGGTGAGGGATTGTATGCAATGGAAAAATCAAGCCCGCTTCCCCTCCAGACTGGAGCTTGAGTGGAAGGGAAGAGATTTGCTTTGGCTCTGTGCTTGTAGGGCGCTGCAGACTTATCTTTGCATTTGGAGGGTTCTGTGGCCCATCTGCTTATGCTTCCCTTCTGCAGCTTGGAGCTAGGGATGGAAGGTGGAGGCGTGTTGACAGGTGAAGGCAAGCCCATGCATCTCCACTTCAGCTTGCAGTCAGAGGCTTGTTTTGGCTTTGCGCCTGCATCTGGGGAGTACTGAGCCAAAACAAATGCCAGGTTTCCATCCAGTTTTGGGCTCGGGAGTTGATCATCCTTTGTCTTGCAGCTTCATGTTTGGGAGGAAGCCTCAAACCTGTCATACTCACCAACGGCTGGATTCCTACTTGCCATGGTGAATGAAATTGTGAAATTATGGAGTTCTGGTAACTGAATTATTTGCTTAGTTGGTGGTTCTACTGTAGAAAGAGAAGCTGTGAGTCGTGACGTTTTCTGGATGAATTGGTGAATGCTGTATGGTTGCCAGTATTAGGCCAAATATTGTATGCGTGTGTGAGATTTTGTCCTCCGGAGGCTATGCATTCACTGTTTTGTATGCAGCCTTTCCACAAAATTATGCCTATGGTGGTTTACGGAAAATGGAAACAGATCAATAATGCACAGCAAAACAATGATACACAGCAAAAAATACTGGCATCAATAGATCAACCAGTTCATTACTAATTCAGTACACAAGGAGAAATATAGCAATGTTTTGAAACGATCTATTAAACTCAGAAGTAGAAAACATTTTCATGATAGTAATAGTTTATCTTAGAATGATCAATAATACATAACAAGAATAATAGCAAAATACAAGATAGAAAGCAAAACAAAAAAACCTGCAGCCAGAAGCACCAAAGCACAGTAAAATATTGCAACAGCTCATATTAAAAAAAAATCTATGTTCTAGTTAGTGGATCATACAGTCAAGATGGTGGACAAATCCATTTCATCAGCTTTGATGCAGCTCCTAATGCCCATATCGGAGTCCACGAGAGTCGAGGACTCTCCTACAACCCTCCCTCTCTAGTCCAAGGCAGGCAGGACTTCTGAGATGCTTCTGGAAAATGGTGAGGCTGGAACAGCTGAAGCCCTCTCAGGCCAAATAGAATAGCAGCCTCTTCCTCTGCTGTCCAAGGCTTTTATGGCCCCTTTAGGAAGAGGGTAGCTCTGAAGCCCTACAGACTGGATGTATAGCAGCCCCTTGTGTTGCTGCTGACATGCCTTCTGTTAACCCTCTGGTTGTATTTGTTGCGATGATGAGGGTGTCCTGATTTGGGCATTGTAGATGTATTGGCGACTGCCACTTGCACATCTCTCCCATGCCATGTCTTCTCTGTGCACTTTGATCCTGTAAGGACTCGCATCATGCAGTTTTGCCTCTGGAAGCTCTCATGTTGCAACTATGCTGCCAAAGCCCCTTGTGCGCATGCCATGTCAGAGCTGTATAGCTATACCCTGTGGAAGGCTGTGACTGACCACTTTGCATCAGTACAGTGACAGTGAGGCTGCTGTTCTATAATACTTACCTGAGAGTAAGTTCCATAGAATGAAGTTGAGCTTACTTCTGAGTAGACATGTCTAGGATTGTGCTGTTAGGCATGTTTCTATGCAACTTCATATTCCTTGACTGAGAATAGGAACAGACTGTAGTGTCACATTTGACCTCCAATAGAGTCTTTGGCTCCAATAGAAAGATTATTTCATTCAAACTGAGAATTATTCTATTGTCTGTCTTAGAATCGGATTCTTATTACCCATAGGTTTCTCCAATAACAGTTTTGATGAGAAATAGGATATCCTATTAGTTTTTACTGATATAAATCTCATTTCCTTCTTTTGGGGTCACAGGTCTCCAAAGTGGTTAACAACATAAAAACACAACAAATAAATAAAACCATTAGCAGAGCACACATAAAATCAGAGCAGTGAATATGCTGAGATCGAAACTCAGTTAAAAGGCTTGGGAGAGCAAAAGTTCATCAAGAATTTTAGGGCTCTCCATTCTTTTGGGAAGGAGGTTTTCCCAAGGCAGCCTCTTACTGTCTAGTTTTCTTCGGACATGGGTGGTGTCAGCAAGAAATGCTGTTCAAGGTTAAACTTAGTTTCAGGACAAGATAGGTTGGAAGTACAGTAGGTGCTGATGGTCAAGACTGTGCCTGGCTATCTAACTGCACAAATGGTCAGGCTGTCTGTCCAGGAGAGGGCACAGGGGCTCTACGCCATGGGCTACTTGGGCCCTCACTAACAAAGCTGGATCTATAAGTACCCCCAGACTGCTCACCTAGATGGGGTCAGTGCAGCCCTAGCCAGAACAGGCTGAATATCACCTATCCGCTAAAAACCCCACTGTGTCTCCATCTTGTCAACACTAAACCTCATTTTATTGGTGATCATGCAGAGACTATTACTGATCCCAGACATTGATTCAGCATGTCCGCTGCCTCACCTCTTGTAAGTCTGATAAACTGACTTAAGGGCAAACAAATGTGTATCTCTTAAACAACTGCTGCTGGCCCCTCCAGGCAGGCATTCTAAGACACTTCAGTGACACCATCGTTTCATTGTTTTTGCAGTGAGAGGAAGAGGTTTTTTGCAATTCACCTGCATTATACTTGGTGCCCCATGTTGTATGCATTCCCCACAGATCCTCTTGATGTGGTTGTGCATTTATTTGATGTTGCTCCAGTCATCTTTCCCCATGGATTCTGTTCCCTCTTTTTTTCTGTGGATCATTATTTGTTTTGGTCTGTATGTACTTTCCATCTGTAAGAACCTGTTGACATCCTTTGAGGCTGTTTATTTCTGCAGTGTTGTCTGAGGCTTGGTCAACGCAATGACGTGTCCTTTGCTACAGCAATCTTGCACCTGCCTGCCATATTGTTTTCTGATAGTTTTGCAGACAAACTGTTTGGATGTTTATGTTGTGTATTTTAACTTTTAGTAAAAAATATCATTTTAAAGCCTTAATGTGTCCTTGTTTCTACAGGAACTGATCATATTTTCTGCCAAAAGAACCAAAAATACACACACACATGTTCTAGCGCATAATGATCACAGGGGAAAACATCAGATGAGCAACATCTAGCCTAAACCCTGAGAATTGTATGTGAAGATCGAGGTGAAACTGTCTTTTCCTTTACCTCTGCAACCTGTTTTCACCGGCTTCACTGTCTGTGTGTCTATGTGACATCCCTTTGTCAATTTTAATGCCTTGCTATGTGGCTGGGGTTGATTGCAGAGCTATATCAAGTTACAACCACCCCACCCCAAGCTCTTTGCAGCTTCATTCTCGGAGTTTAAGCAAGATAGTCTGTAGTCTACAGTTGTATAGGCAACAATACATAACAAGTGGCAATCTCACAGCAGTAGAGAGAATTGGTGAACTTCTTGTCATTTTTAGTTTGTAAGACTAGCATTGCACAAGGTAACAAATACAGTACCATGCATATCACAGATAACATCAGATGGCGATATCCTAGACGGCCAGGTAGAGATCTGTGACTGTGACTGTAGCAAAAATCACTTATGGAAAAGCACTTGCATATATGCCAGGGGTGGCCAAACTTGATTAATGTAAGAGCCATATAATGTAAGATGTTTGAGAGCTGCAATATTAAGCAGCATTTGAATTCTTAACTTTATTTACTCACCATGAACATTAAACTTATGTTTTAATCCAGTAGACTCTCAGTTTATACCTGGTCAATAATTATAAAGTTTGAACATTTCTTATTTACCTTTTATACTGTATATTAATTGTGATGCAAAAAAGGAGCTCAGCCAACATATTTCCGAGAGCTGCACATTATACAGCAAAGAGCCACATGTGGCTCAGGAGCCACAGTTTGGCTATCTCTGATATATGCAATGGTTCTCAAACTGGTGAGTCGCGACCTCCCAAGAGAACCGGAAACGGCCGCTACCTCCTTAAGGGGTGTGGCGACCTTGGAGGCGGCGCTCCCGTGATCGTGCCACCACTGGACAAAAAGGTATTTGTTTTAACTCATGGGGGTTGCTCCGGCCCTCTGGAGAGTGCGGGAAGGCCCACAGCCCCCTCTGAGGGCCTCCCCACACTTCAGATCATCACTCCGATGCGATTGAGACCCACTTCTGGTTTTCACCCAAAATCGGAAGTAGGTCTCGATCGCATTGGAGCGATTATCTGAAGTGTGGGGGCCCCCGCGGAGGGGGCTGTGGGCCCTCCCCACACCCTCTGGAGCAACCCACGTGAGTTAAAAGAGAGAACTTTTTCCCCGGTGATGGTGGTGCAATCCTGTGAGCGCTGCCATTGCTGCCACCCTGCCCCTGCCAACACTTACAACTTCCCCACCTTGTGGGGAGAACCTTGAGAAACACTGTTGTATAGCATTACTATGTGAAAATGAAGAGATTTTCATAAGGCTTATAATATGGAAAACGTTGATAACTGCTGTAAAGTACTTGAACCTCAGTACCTATGTTATACTTGTGTGTTGTCATTCCTATAATACAACCATGGCATGCTATTATATATTTGAAGTCTGATAATTTGTTTGTAATTTATCGAAAGATGTTAAAAACAACAAAATTGAGAGCCCAAGTGTCTGCTTTGATCTTACTGATCATAAATCAGCAAAGTTGTGTAGCTGGCTTCCCTGAATCTAGATAGTTTGTTTGAAGCTATTCGAATCAGTTTGCACCCCAGACAAACAGTTATTTGTAACAACCTAAGTAAAGCCCTGCTGGAGCAGTCCAAAGGTCTGCCTAATCCAGCATCCTGTTTCCCACAGTGGCCCACCAGCAGCTGCCTCTGGGAAACCCAAAAGCAGGAGAGAGAACCACTTCTTGCAAATGCTGATTTTTTTTTTTTAATCCAGTGAATCAAGTTAGAGCATTTGTTAGTCTTTCATGTGCCAAGCAATGTGTGTGGGCATTTGTTCACTGTGGAAGTAAATTGTCAAAAGGTGTGTTTTCTTCAGCTACATACAGATATTAAATCCACTAGTGCAGTGGTTCCCAAACTGGGAGGTGCAGCTCCCAAATCAGCCAGGGGAGCGCGGAGTGCCACAGAATCCTCTTGGAAAACAGTGCAATGCCAATTGGCAGGCATCAACATCATGTAATGGGGAGCTGCAGCCAATAGTCGAGCAACAGGTCAAAAAAATTTGGGAAACACTGCACTAGTGCTTCCTCAAATCTGAATGCGTAGTAGTTAACTAGGTTTTGAACCTGTATGATGATTAACTTATCTAATCTTGAGTCAGTTAAACTTTTTTTAGTCACCATTGTGGTCTAGAGGCTTGATGGTTAGATTTTGGAGTTTGGGAAAATTTGATTCCAGTGCCAATTCAACTGTGAACTTGCTGGATGGTCTTAGACAAGCTGCTGTGTCTCAATCTCCATTTCAGTTTCAAAATTGGAATAGTAACTTGACTGGCTGAGTTGTTTTTAGATGATAAAAGATAATGTATGCAAAACGTTTTGTACTGCATACAGTACACTCAAGGGACAAGTTTTTTTCTTGCATGTTGCAAAATAGGGAGGAAAGCTTCTGAATTATATTTGGTGATGGTGAATGTTGCATTATCTGGGGAAAAACGATTTGCTGCTGGTATTACAGGAAGTATGTTGCGTTTGCATCATTTCTTTGTTTTCTCAGCAGATGTTCTGACTTTTCCCTTCATGCCAGCTCATCTGTGTACAGTCAAACTTACTTGTATTCAAAACAAATCTTTCTTTAGAATACATCTTTTAAAGAGATGATCAACAATGAATTCTGTGTTCAAAAACTTCCTCTCTTGGCACGTCTCCCAAACTATTGGATGACTCCCAAGTCATAATTTTGTTGCCAATTTCCATAAAGAATCAATTGCTGGAAAAGTGGTTGGATGGATTAAATGTGGTCTGAAGAACAACGAGGCCCAGGAGGCCCAGAAATCTGTATGACACTGCTGCAGAATCTGTATTTCTAATAATGCTTCTGGTGGCTTTCATGGGAGCCAGAGGAATATTTTTTTCTTTTGCAGATGGTTTGTCTTTCCCTTATGGTTGCATGTGGAAAACATGAAATGGTTTAGGGTGTGTGTGTTCATGTGTGGGGAATACTTAACCCCATATAGCTCCCTTTATGCCACCCTTCAATTTTATAGCATGCAAACAAATGTGCAGTATGATACTTGCCTTCTACCATGATATCTAACACACAGCTCACTTTGCAGTAGCTAAAAATTCAAATTAAGCAGTTTATGCAAATCTGCACATTTGGTTCCAAACAGAGGTTTGTACTTCATCACAGAATTTTGGGTCATCCCCTGGGCACAAGGATATGGATCTGTCTTGGCATTAAATTGGTTTACCTTTGAGTACTACTTATTGTTTAGTATGAAAAAGGTTATCGTAAACTTGAATCGCACAGCAACGTCTAATTTAGCCTTTTCAGGAGTGAATAGAGAAAAATCTGGACAGGTACCCCTATGAGGTCATATTTGGGTTTAATGGGGACTGCCTTGGTGCTTTTGCGCCAGGTTTTTGTGCATTGTAGCATTTTGCTGTTCGAATTTTGCAAGTTTTTTTTTTTGCAACAGCAACTTTTTTTAGTGGGTGTGGGTGATGGCATATTTGCCTTGGTAGCAGATTACTTTTTGATCTGATCTGACCTCCACATTCCTATAAGAGAAGGATAGCAGTCAGAAAGGTGACTGCTCAGAGTTTGTAGCATCCCGTAAGCATGAGTCAGTTAAAAGAAGGGAAAGCAAGAGTCTTGAGGCCACATGTTCACGCCCAGCCCTTTTAAGTGTCTTAGTAGTTTAAGGAAGTTGCCTCAAATCTTTATTACTTGTTGCATCAGTGTGTTATCAATAAAACGAGTTTCCCAGATTCAGTCACAACCTATGCAGAAATACAGTAACGCACACTCAGGCGTTCCAGTGAATCAAGAGTCGTTGGCAGAAGTCACTGTGCTGTGGCTTTTGTGTGGGTGATGAGTGCCATGAGAGAGATCCTGTAGTCCCCCTTCACCTCTGAGGTTTAATAAGAATTGTGGTGCTTGTGCTCACTTGGTCATGAGATTAGTCAAAACTCCGCTTCCTAAAATAGAACTTCCAAAACCCCCAGATCTTTAAATAGAAGAAACTTCAAATTTGGAAAAGCAAGTGAGACCCTGTTCAGTTCATTTTCCTTTCTTTATAAGTTGACAACGCATTCATTTATTGCTGAGGAGTCCTTCCTTGCCTGGTTTAAGCCACCAGTTAGATAATATGGGATATATTATCTTTTTCTTTTTGGGTGCAATGTACCTTCAGGATTGGTTCTGACAGGCATGATGGATAAATATTTTGGTGGCAACTATTTTTTTTAGGTCACTCGCAGCTATTTTCAGCTTATCTCTTTTGGTATAGAAAACTGCTCTGTGTTTTTATTGAAATGAGGGATTCACAATATGTCGGTGTCTAAAACTTGTACATCTTTTTGACTAGCCTAAAAAGCTGTCATTTTGCTTAGAGAAGCAAGAGTACAGCATGTTGACAATGATCCAGACAAGTGTGGGGAACCACTTCAGGGTTCCTGTTTGCCTTTTCTGAATAGGACTCGTACATTCCCATTCCACACCGCAAGTGGCTCTTGAAAGTTGGGAAAACTTTAAAAACCTGATTGTGAGGTGGCAATCTGCTCTGAGGAAAGAAAACTGATGCTCTGTTATGGACGTGATCCCTTACCTATGTGAAAAGGAGCTGGCTGGACTGTGGCTTTAAGCTTTAGATCTGTATAGAGGCATCTGTGTCAATTTCTTACATTGGACAATAGTATCTGTTGGCAAAAGGAAACATTAAGGCAGCTCTAATTTTGCAGTCCCTGATATATTAAGCATTTAAAGATCCCTAGGCTACTGTGTATTTGTCCTACAGTGCATGTCACAGAATTAACAAAGTGTGTGGTTGAGAAGATTTGTTTTGCGCATCCAGATGACCTGATTCTTAATTCTTCCAAAGCACTCTAGAACAATTCCTCCCACTTTCTCGAAGGAAATTGGAAGTCCTTTTTCTGAGACACTGAGAGAAAACATATACTGATCATGTTATATAAATTTATTTGTATTTTTATTTCACAAAAATCACTTCAATCTTCTTATGGTATGGTGCTGGTGATCTAGCCCCTGAGGCTTGTAGCTAAACAACGTACAAGGGGAGCGTGAAGGGAAAAGGTATAAATGCATATTTGCAGAAACAAGATCCTGTGAGTAGATACAGACTATGATTTTGGTGAAATAAAGAAAATGTGGAAGTGAGGTTTTCACAGTGCACCAAATGTATGTTAGGAAGTATGTACTGATATCCTTCAGGGAATACTTGAAAAACTGTTGGGATGTTTTTAGCACTTAATACAGGCTCTATTGATAACAAAACAATTTTGGCCCAACCTCTTGCCATTCTGCTGCTTTTAGTTGCCTGTTGAAAGATAGCACCAGCAAAGTACTTCTGCAAGTTCTCCTTTTGGTTTAAAGAGAATGGAAACTTTATCTCCAAATTACTGTAAGTCTCTATTGCCACAGCAGTGCCCAGTCCCCATGAACCGTTGAAAAACAAAATTGCTAGGAATTCTTGCGCATGTTGAGTCAGATCTCCATTGTGATGAATAGGTGGTGACAAACCGGTGGGCTTTCTGGGAAATGCAGTGGCACACTGTCTGGGTTTTTTTTTTTGTGCAAGGATGCATGCAAACCTTGTGAAGACTCAACATTTTATCATGAGGCAAATAAGTGAAATCATCTTCCTGGAATCTGTGGTCATTTGAGCTTTGGACCAAGAGTTCCTCATAACCAAGAGTTCCTCATAAATTCTGGTAAAGGTCATGCCTGAGACGGCTTTGTAGTGGTGCGTGTCAGGACGGATCACAACCATAGAGCAGTTTGGGGTCAGCTAGCTGACAAGCAGCAAATCCATCTATTGACAGGATGGCACCTCTGTGAGGAAATGCCTCGCATATGTACAAGTACGCCAGTATAACAATGACTTTGGCTGAAATTATTTCCTTTCAGTTCATTTGACTTTGTTTGTTTTTTCCCGATTCCTTCCCAAAATGTCAGCATGAGCTCAGGTTGCAAAAATGCCAGGATCCTTGAAATTCTTTTCAGAATTCTTATCAGAAACAAAATTAAAAGCATTGTTGATTGTTCAGGTAATCCAACAATTACCTCGTACACCTCAATTACCTCAGTCCAGCAATATCGTACTCTGATATTTTGGGAAGCCATAGAAATTCAGAAACAGTAATCTAATCTGAATAGAAAAGAGGAAACCCTCGGTATTAGTAATGCATGGCTCCCGGTTCTGAACCGTACAGAAATTTGACATTTTAACAATTGTGAGGGTGATTTTCAAGGGAAGAATAGCAATAGTAATACAGAAAGGTACTGTGCAGCTTTAACATCTAGGTGCAAGTAAGGTAATTGAAGCTAAGCAGGTGAAAATGAGGCCCACCTGTCAAGCAGCTGCTTCTGCTTCAAGTGCTACTTCAGAGTGCTCATTCACTGTGGAGACCAGGACGAAGGTTTGGATCTCCGTACCTTTTGATAATGCTTCCCACAAGTGGCAGCGAACTGTGAGGGATAACTCTCTAGGAGACAACTTTTTTTCCTGATTATATTTTTATTTTATTAATATACCAATACTAAAAATTCTACAACTCTTTTGGACCGTGGTTTCATTACGCAAACAATGCTTTTATTTATTTTATTTTATTTTATTTTATTTACAATATTTATATCCCGCCTTTCTCCCTGAAGGGACCCAAGGCGGCTTACAACAAAAAAGAAAATACAATACAAAAATCACATTTTAAAACAGTAAAAAACAGTTGATGAAAACTAATAAAAACATCTAAAAATTGATTTAAAAATCTATTACAATTAAAACAGATCATAAAAACAGCAGCACCCCACCTGTACCAGCAGAATGTTAAAAAAAGGCATAATTTTAATTTTGTTTCAGAATCTTCCAACCACAAACGCCTAAGTATGTTTGTAATTCTTTTCAGATTTGCTCTTAGTTGTGGTGTAGTGTGTGGTGTGGTGGTGTTGTTATAGTGGACCTATTTCAACCAAATGTTATGAGATGGTTCATGTGGCTGTTTTGGAATAAGTACTGGAGAAGGAACCTGCTTTCTAGGTCAGTATGAAACGACATCTTTGTTGTAAAGAAATTGGAGTACAATAGATGTAACCCAGTGGTTCCCAAACTTTTTTGACTCAAGGCTCCCTTGACCTCCCTCGCCGTTAGCCGTGACTCCCCATTACAGTGCACTGAAGAGACAGGCACTCTTTACATGCTCAGAGGCACCCTTTCTTATACAGTATGTATGTGTATATTCCCTAAACGAGCCCTAAAGTGGATTTTCCATGCTTATGCTGAGCAGGAGTGCACAGGGTGGGGTTGGGATGCTGCCCTCCCTCCATTGGCAGGCCTGGGTAGAGCGCACTGATGTCGTCTGTGTTAGTCCTATTCATGGCAAGAGAAACATCAAAGCATGGGAGGGAGGTCTTTTTTTTTTTCCATTGGTCATGCCCCACCCCAGTTGCATATGAGAGAGAGCTCCTTTAGGTAGCATCTTTGCAAGATGAAAAACAGATTCTTATACTGCCTGACAGTCTCCAAGGGGGGCGGGGGTTGTCCCAGCAAATAGAGTGGGGAACTAACTTAGAGGTGGGGCAAAAGGAAGAAGGAGAGAAATCCTAATAATTAATCAACCAAACAAACAAACATAGTGGCTGCCTCCTCTTCCTCTGGCTTAAACAAGGGAGACATCTCTACAGGCTCAGCAAGCAACTTTTTCCACCTCAGTCAAAGAGTGAGAAATCAAAGACTGTAAAGCAGAACCACCATTTTCAATTGCAGGTCTTGCATTTGTTTTGTGTTTGCTTTCTTAAAAACATTCAAGAAAGAAAATACTTTATTTGCAAACCTGCAATGTCTCAGCTGTCTCCAGCTCCATGCAAAGTACTTCGCTTATCCATTGAGTTGTTTTGTTCTTTGACATAAGATAAGCAGGGCTTTGCTCACACTGTGGTTAAAAAGATGTGGAAAAGCTGCCTACAAACCTCAAGTCTTTTGAAGTGAACTTTGAGTGACCCAATGTGAAGAGGTAGCTTTTCCAGGTCTTTGTTTTTTGCTCTCTCTCTTGCAAGCAAGAATATGTGGTAATTAAAAGACTAGGCCACTGGATGTAACCCATTGAAAGGGAAGCTCACCAAAGTGATTGTTCAACAGCTGAAGTCTGCAATGATACTGAAAACTGTCACCTGAGATGATGATATAGCCTCTGTTTCCTTACAGCTGTCTATTCCTGTTCCACTCTGTGGATCAGCTTTCTTACTTGTCATGGAGCCTCTCCACCTTAGCTCTTTAGGAAAGCTACTAACATGTATGTCAGGCCTTCCTTCCTTGTCTGCAGTATGGCTGTTTCCTCTCTGGCAGAAGTGACCCAATATAACTAATGAAGGTGAAAGGCAGATGTGTAATACAGCATCCTTGATGGTATCTTATTGCTTAGCCTGAGGCGGTTTGAAAGAGCAGATATCAATGCATGCAACTTACCCACTCTTTCTCCTCCTAGGTCATCATGGCTGCTGCTGGCTCCACTGCTTTCTCCTACTGTCCCTCAGCTAACAGCATTACCTTGTTGCCTCTGTCCTGAGGGATCCCATCGATTTCAGTGGATTAGGAACTTGGTCCCAGAGTTTGGAATTGCCAGCTCTCACGTCAAAGTGCTTTCGTCCCCGACTGAATTCTACGAACTTATGAAGGTGATAGCTTGAGCATGTGTGACTTCAGGGGTGACAATTGTGAATAGATCTCAATGTTGTATTTTCTTTGTGTCTGTCACCCATTTTATCTCATGACATTGAAAACGTCAGCACTGAATTTCAGAAATGTGCATTTGTGTAGTGTTGCGAAACAGTGTTCTCAAGCTTAAGAAACAAAATGATCTTGCCTTGCCATTCCTTAACATTAATTAATCAGTATTGTTTCCCTCTATTGAGCACATATCGCTATGAACATATGAAACGGCTGGTCCATAGGTCAGTGCTCTCCAGAATTTCAGATGGGGATCTTTCCAAGCCCTACCAGAGATGCTGGAGATTTGAGCCTGAGACCTTCTGCATCCAAAGCAGGTGCTCTGTCACTGACCACAGCCCCTCCTTGGATTCTTAGGATCCAAAGTCAGAAACCGAGTGAGGGAAGGGAAAATGTCTTTTTGGCACCCCGTGGCACCTGCGCTGGCACCCCGTGATGTCACAAGTCCCACCGCCGCACATGACATCACAAGCCCTGCCCCTCTGGCGGTTTTTCCAACGAAAAAAATGCCCCTGACATTTTTTCGCTGGGAAAAGGGTACTAGGGGCCTGGGCCAGCAGGGGGGGGGGCGACTCCTTTCCCCCCACTGTGCTGAAAAAGCCCCTTTTTTCACTGCCGCCAATGCGGCGGCTTGTGCACCTCCCGTGTGCCGCCCGGGGCAGACTGCCCCCTCCCCTCATTCCTATGCCACTGCTCTGAGGTACACCAAGATATGTCCAAGGGATTTGGCCTGAGGCACCTCAGCAGTTGGATACCTCACCTTCACCATCCCTCAGCATCAGCACCATGACTTTCTTTCCAAGGTGCTGATTTTGAGATGTTTATAAAAATCATACTCGGAAGCAGAAATCATAGCTAAAATTACTTAATTGAAACTCTGTGTCCTTGTTTTGCTGAGAGAGGTTCAGTCTTGTTAGAATCATTTCAGCTGTCCCGGCCAAGAAATTTGGCCTGAGGCACCTGTGTAGCTCAGTATCTTATCTCTTCATCAGATGTGAATAGAGCTTGTAAAGCACCTAATGACTGAAGCGAATGCCTGAAACTTTACCCGTGTTTCACTGAGTCTTCCATGATCAGCACACAGTTATTCACATCTAACTACCAGCAGAAACCAAAAGAACAAGAGGAGATGAGGCAAAGCCTGCAGAAACATTACTGAATAGGCATGAATCTTGTAAGTTCCAAAGTTGCATAAAAGCAACATTATGGTCCATGGCTAGCTGAAAGGTTGCAATCAAAGTGAATTACAAAGTCTAGTCCCTGACCCTTCAAAACATACCAAACTTGGCTTCTTAATTTCCAGGGGGGACAGGACGGGACTGAATGGTCAAAACGGCAGTGGTGCTGTGGCACGCAATCAGTCAACTTTGCCCCCCTGGGGTGAGCAATTTTCAGGGAGCAAGTTTTTGCCTCCAATTCAGGGAGCAAGTTTCATTCCTCTGTTGTCTACAGTAAAAAAAAAAAATCAGATCAAAGTAATAAGTCTACTTTTTGTTTTACACTCGTATATTAATGTTGCTTTTATGCAACTTGGGCCTATATGGTTTAAAGGTGACAGTCAGCATCCTAAATTGGACCCAGAAACAGAGGGGAAGCCAGTGTTGTTCTTGAAGAATGAAAGTAATCTGCTCTGCACACACAGCTTCCGTCAGCATTCTGCACAAGTTGCAGTTTGTGCAGACTTTTCAAAGGCAGTCTCACACAGAGTGCATGGCAATAGTACAGTCAAGATGTGACCAAATCATGGGTGACTGGCCAGTTCTGTGCGTTTGAGGAAGGTCTGTGCATGGAGCTCCAGTTGAAACTGGGCAAAAGTGTTCCTGGCCATGGCTGCTGCCTGCTTAAGAGCTGGACTGGATCCAGGAGGATCCCCAACCTGCACACCTGCTTTTTCGGAGGGAGTGCTACCCCATCAAGAACAGACTGAACTCCCATTCATTTAAACTCCCATCTCATTAACTGGGCATGTTTTTCTCTGCACCTCCTAGTTGACTGAAGAGATGGTTTTGAAACATGTACAAGATAACTGTCTCTCACAGCTGAGTTAACCCTATTTATCCTAAACCCAATTGTGGGCAGGGTGTTTTACGGTAGTTGTAGTTTGCCTTCCAGGTAGGGTTGATTTCCATCGCTTCTCATTTTATTTATTACACAGTTGATTGGGTTCCTTTGGGAGGATTGTGTGTCCGTCATGAGTATTAAAACATTTCTCTTTCTCCTAGGGACAGATAAAGATGGCTAAGCAGCGAATAGTTTTGGCTTCACTCTACCTTGGAACAGGACCCCTGGAACAAGAGCTAGTAAGTGTTGAAACTGGGAGAGAGGGACTGCAAGTATTTGAGAAATACACTAACCTATCTTGTGTATCTTGGCGGCCAAGTATCGTGCCTGTGCAAAAGCACCAACACGGCCATCCGTAAGTTGGACGTCTGTAATTTAGGGAGCCAGTGTAACTGGTTAAGGAGCTGCCATAGGCATACTTCTTCTTGATGACCAGTCTGTTTTAAACCCTCTGTTCATGGGGTCAGCCTCTCTATTTTTCTGTTCTTCTGCTGGTGGCTTTGGCAACCCAGAAAAATGAAGGCAAGGCAGACTATAAAGCATAGAAGCACAAAACTAACATTCTGTTAGGAGTTAAATCAGCAGAGTTCTTGACTTGGTTCTCGTTGACTTCTCATGGTCAACTCAAGCATTTTCCTTGGGAGATAGCCAGAATGCCTATATGCTCTACAACAGCGGTCCCCAAACTTACCGCTGCCGCAACCAACCTCATCCTCTCGCTTCTGGCTCACGACCCACCTTCGGAAGCTGCTCCCATGTCGCACTGGGCCCAGGACGGCCTCCAGAGGCCTCCCTGTCCTCAGAACGCCTTCAGGTGCAACTGGAAGTCACTTTCGGAGGCATTCTGAGGCCTGCAGAAGCCTCTGGAGGCTGTCCTGGGCCTGGAGCAATGTGGGAGCAGCTTCCAAAGGTGCGTTGCAAGCCGGAAGTGGCCTCAACTTGCTTCCGAAGGGCTCCAATTTGCAACCAACCAAACGCAAGGGTGGCAGGGGTACCAACTGCCAGGGAGACACCGTGTGTGTGCCCCTGCTGGTTTATAAGGATTGCATCAACCATTACAAACATTTAAAAAAAAATTAGGAGCTTCTGTACTGCTTTTCTAATAAAACATTTCTCTGCAGTATTACAATTTTTTAAAAACCACCAATTTATTAATAAAAATAGCAATTTAAAAAAAAATTCAGCTAAAAAATAAATCCGAAGGAGGCCTGGTAGAAAACGGGTAGCAGCATGGGTGCAGACGAGATAGCAGCATGGGTGCCTGGGGAGCCTTTCGGGGTGAGTGTGTGTGTGTGTGAGAGAGAGAGAGAGAGAGAGAGAGAGAGAGAGAGAGAGAGAGAGAGAGAGAGAGAGAGAGAGAGAGAGAGAGAGAGAGTTCCACAAAAGGGGGCGTGACAATAAAGAAGATCCTCTCTTTGGCCACCACTTACCTCACTTTTGATAGCGGGGGCACCTAGAGAAGAGCCTCCTAAGGACTTTCTCAGTGCACAAGCAAGTTGATGTGAGAGCAGACCTTCCTTCGGAAACCCTGGTCCCAAACCACGCAAGATTCTAGACGTCACTATCCACACTTTGAATTGTGCTTGAAAAGGGACCAGGAGCCAGTGAAGGTGTCCTACAGAACTGGCAAAATATGTTCTCAAAATCTGGTCCTCAGTTTGACTTTTCTGTATTGGACAGGAAGAAGGTGGTATGTGGATGGAGAAGTTTGAAATGGTTCCCTTGATGTGGACAGATCACCATCTGATTAGGTTTAGATCAGTGGTAGCCTTTAGCCTCTGTAGAGTGGAGCATCTATTAGAACCAGTCCTCAGAGGCAGGTCAACATGCTTGCTTGATTTATCTAGGCATTTGTATGCTGCCTTTCCACTTCCTAAGAGGCCCTCAAGGTGCCTCATATTTGGTTAAAAACACAATTCATATAGTTAAGCTTTAAAAGTGCAGCAGGTGTAGGAGGTAGTGGTGGATCCTGCCTTGCTGTCTTCTCTTCCTCCTCAGAGGCAGTTGGTGTTTTTCAAATGGGAGCACAGATCCCCTTACAAGCACAGCACCACAGGCTTTCTGATGTCTTTGGGGGATTTTCCTGCTGATAATTGTCAGTGGTTCTGTTGTTGACCTTTGGAACACACGCACATGCCAAAAGAAGCCTGTGCACATTTTCTTTTCAGTTTGCAGCTAATGAGTTCCTACATGAGAAAAAGGTGCTTATTTCTGGCCATCATCTGCTTAATGACATCGCTTCCTGCATAATGATGTCACTTCTGGTCCTCAGCAGGCGCCATGAATGCTATTCGGCCTGCTGTATGAAACGAGTTTGACACCCCTGTTTCATACCACTTCTTCCATATGAAGAGTGGGCCACAGAATGAACTGGAGGCATTCCTTCCAGCCTAAAGGATGTACCAAGGAGGTTGCCAACTACAAAAATTGAAATCTCTTCTGAAATATAGGTTCTTCCAGCCTTAGTGTCTATTCAGAAAGTTCCTTGCAAGCTAAGGCTGCAATCCTGTACACACTTATTTGCGAGTAAGAACTCCTGAAGTTCGTGAAACCTGCTTCTGACTTGATCTGTACAGGGTTGTACGGCAAGTTAATTTGTGCCCACTACAAACATTCTAAAGGGTGAAGTATAAATGCCGAAATTAAATTAAAATGTTTGCAGTTAACTTTGACAGAGGAATACAACTGCATCCTACATTACATGGGAATCATTCATTCCCTCTTGCACTTGGATGTCTGGCATTGACAATTGTACTGATGGGATATGAAGACTTACAGTAGATTGTATGTTCAGAAAATCAGGGTTCCCTGTAGATCTGGTACTCTTGCAGAAAATCAGGGTTCCCTGTAGATCTGGTACTCTTGCATAAACTATACACATTTGACTTCCAAGTGCATGTCAGGCTCTGGAGGAATTTTGCTTTGTGCTTTCATGTCTGTTGTCATCTTCAGGTGGATTGCATTGAAACAACTTTGGAGGGCTCTTTGCAAGGATGTGAATCTTCCAGCCTTAGAGTGTCTATTCTCTTAGACTTCACAAGAGGATCTCGAGGTAAGCATGTATAGTATTTGGTCATAACCTCTCATGTAGTTGTTCTGGGTCAATTTGGCAGGTTGGATATCTTTGCTCAGATGCACTGTTCCAAATTAAGAAGATTTGAACCTTCGTTTTGAATTCATAGTCAAATTGTGCACATTACAGATAGACGTATGCGTATGGAGGTTTGCAAATCTTCCAGGAGATACTCTTGCACACACCAGATTTGAGTAAACTTGCATAGTTTAATTTCCATGGCGATAGGCCATCAGATTTGGGATTTTCATCAAAGTTTAAGGGTCAGGGGCATAGCTCGGATGTAGAGCATATGTTTTACATGCAGACCCCCCCTCCCCTGGTTCAATCTTTGGTATGTTAAGCTAGGGCTAGGAAAGAGCCCTGCCTGAGAGCAGCTGCAAATCAGGCTCGACATTACTGAACTAGATGGACCAGTGGTCTGACTCAGTATCATCTTTGCTGCATGAGCTAGACGTGCCATGCCTTCACTGATTATTTTATTTTCCACAAGCATCATGTATAGTATTGTGGTCATACCTTTCAAATGTAAACATCTTGGCCAACTTTATCCTCATGAATACCTGGGATGAATGTTAGAATTTGTTCTTCCAGACTGGTTCTGTTTTATGTCTTGAAGTCTGTCTTCTGTGAAGAGGGAAGCTCTAAGGATAAACGTGTGTGTTGCTTGTTATTGGTCAGAATGCACGTGCAGTGGCATTTACAAATGAGAAACTTCATACTCCGTAGTGGTGTATGTCTCTTGTGCCCTTGAAAGCAAAATATGTGAAATGCTGTTGTGGAATTCTCCACAAAAATACGTGCAATCATTGCAAAATCAAATAGGGGAAACAGTTCTTCTCAAACTGTGTGGATCAGTTCTTAGCAAACTGGTTGCCTACATGCAGGACAGGTATGAATGCAGCCCCACAGCTTTTGATTTCAGTTTATCACACCTTGTGAAACTTTTTCATGAATGTGTCCAAGAGCTTGGGTATGGAGACATCAGTATCTCTGAAAGAACACATCCTCTCATTCATTCCAGGCCTACATGAGGCCAAAACGTTGACTGGCAGGTGGTGTTACATTTGAAGACGTGATGCAATCCATTTAGCCTGTGTAGCAAAGATTGCACTGTCCCCTACATTGGTATTGGTTCAGTTCCGGAGGTCTGCACAGAGGTTGAAACTTACAAAGCTCGAAATATATGCCAGTGCTGACATCCACTCAGACGTTTAACTCGGGAGCCAGTGTATTGATCTTTTTTCTCTTGCTGGGTAAGCCACTTTGAACTTTTTTTGTGTTGAAGAGCAGTATATACATATTTTTAGTAATTATTATGAAAGGTATGCTTGATAAATATCTCAAGTTTGAACCTTTTAACCTTGGCAGTATCTATGCAAACGTGCTTGCAAATAATCCCATTGACTTCAGTAGAACTTGCCATTCCTATCTGGGCTGTGTGTTGGGAGGTCATGTTCCAGGTCATTTGCAAATTTTCATAGGCCCTCCTGCACTATGAGCTACTAGCGTCTTATTTAAATACAGTATTTTGACTACACCTGTTGCTAAACCTTGCAAGAAAAAGGCAAAATGCAGCAGCTTGACTTTCTTCCACAGATGTTTACATCTAGCCATGCCATGTACACAGCCAGGACTTTCATCTATTAAATGTAGGCAAAATACCCTGATATTAACTTCTGTGCTAGAAGTAAAGAGTACATCTTGGGATCTCTGGCTTCTGTTTCCTTCTTGAGTTTCACTTTGCCGCAATTGGCAGGAGTGATCGAAGTTCAGGTTTTCATGCTGCTGTAAACTGATTTTACTGCAGCTGGAGGAGGGCTGCTACATGTCAGTCCTGATGGGCAATCGATCGCCCATTTTGAGGTGCTAAAAATTAAGTGCTATAAAACATGGCTTGAAAAAGCAGCCCACTGAAACTCAAAGTGACAAATTGGAGCAAAGTATAGCTGAGCATTCGTTTTCTTCTGTGTCCCAGGCCAGAAGAACTCTAGGACCATGCTTCTTCCACTCCTGAGGAGGTTTTCAGAGCAGGTCCGTGTCTCTCTCTTCCATACTCCTAACCTACGTGGTCTCCTCAGACTTCTAATTCCTGAGCGTTTCAATGAGACCATTGGGCTGCAGCATATGAAGGTCTATCTCTTTGATGATAATGTGATCTTGAGCGGGTGAGTCCCTTGTTGCAAGGAAACAATGGGGGTATCTGGGAGAATTGTCTGATCTCGAGGAAAGCAGAGGGAAAGCCAGAGCATACTACAAACCTTGCTGCTTGCTCTGGACATGGTGCATAATTTTGGTATAGCCTTGTTTTCTACATTATTGTTACTGGAACATTTCCACTGTTTCTGAGGAACATTTCCACCGTGTTTTGTAAGTTTTGATTGTCTTGCCAAGCAGGATTGTGAGTGGATGGGAGAGGCAGTCTCTACGTACAGGTGTTGATGAATTTCCTCTGAGTGTGAGTGTGAGTGTGAGTGTGAGTGTGAGTGTGAGTGTGAGTGTGAGTGTGAGTGTGAGTGTGAGTGTGAGTGTGAGTGTGAGTGTGAGTGTGAGTGTGAGTGTGAGTGTGAGTGTGAGTGTGAGTGTGAGTGTGAGTGTGAGTGTGAGTGTGAGTGTGGACTTTTGACTTATATTTGCTTTACTCTGTTGGCATTCTTATTGCCCTTTCCCTCTTCAGGGCCAACCTGAGTGACTCCTATTTCACCAATCGTCAGGACCGCTATGTATTCCTGCAAGACTCGCCTGAGATTGCAGACTTCTTCACTGAGCTAGTAGATGCCGTTGGGGATGTGTCCCTGCAGTTACAACCAGATGATACAGTCAAGGTGATGGATGGGATGGTGCATCCTTACCAAGGTAGGAGGGCCATCAACCATCCAATTTGATACAGGTATAAGTTGGTATGACCTGCCCGCTCAGCACCCCGAGTCCAGATGAGCACACCTGTTCCCAGCCTAGATTTCCACTCCTGCATCAACAACTGAGAAAAAAGCAAGATCAAGCATTTCCAAAGGGAAAAATGAATGCTGTCTCTGTAGAGAGTGAGGGATGGAGTTGGGACTGTAGCCCAATGTAACTTGCAAAAAGTTTGCTTCATTCTCCAGTTAAAAAAGAGAGAGAGAAGAGGATCTCTCGTAGCAGAACTGAGAGACTTTTTGGAAGAGCTGCTGCCTATCAAATAGACAGTGCTGAGACTCTTGAACTTGAGATGGTGCAGGTTCGAACATGTAGTGCAATGGCTCTCAAACGTTTTAGCACCGGAACCCACTTTTTAAAATGACACTCTATTGGACCCACCTAGCTTTATGAGACTTTAAAAAAGGTGATCTAGAAATAAATAAATTTATTTACAAGTAAAGAGCTCAGCTGTTTGCAGGGTAATTAGCAGCTATCTTGCAAACTGCAAGAGCTCAGCTCTTTGAAGGGCAATTAGCAGCTGTCTGATTTTTGAATAGCCTTGGGGCTTGTGGCAATTATCTGATCATTCCATCACCTGGGACCCACCAGAAATCAGGTTGTGACCCACCAAGTGGGTCCCGACCCACAGTTTGAGAAACACTGCTGTAGTGGTTTGTGTGCAAAATATGTGCCAGTCAGCTATGGCTCCTTTCTGGTGGGTTGCTGAGCCTGGTCCCTAGATGTGCATGTTTTTTGTTGGTGCGTTCAGGAGGGAGTTTAACTTGTTTAAGTAACTAATTTAACTCAGCCACTGGGAGTTGGAATTATCTTCTTGGCTATTAGAGTGGTTGTTGGAAGTCTTGACACATCCTCATAGCTGTGACACTTGATGGTAGCATAAATCGTAAGGGGAGGAACGTGGCATTGATCTGGGAAGTCTTTGCAATCCTAGTGCTTTCTCCGTGGTGTTGGGTGTATTCTCTGGATTGCAAAGTTAGAAGTAAACATTTTGGCTGCTGGATGAATTCCATGTTTTGCAAATCTGTATTCCTGGAAAACCAGGAAGCAGGGGTGTGAGAAGAGAATTTTTCAAGAAGCAAATCACTCTCACTATTATACCGTTTACTGGAGAGTTTGTGCATGAATGCACGTGTGCTGGATATTGTGTACTCTTGGTGAGAATGTGTGTTGTACTGGCACACTTGTCAGGGGAATACTCTCCCTCTGTTACAGCCTGAAGAAAGCTAATCTCATTTAATATACCTGTGAAATGTTGGGCTGTCACCTTCCCCTGGGGGCTGTTTTCCAGGTACTGCCAGCAACTGAGGCATCTTACTGGAAACAGGGTTGCTGAGATGTCTGGTGCCAGGTGAGAGTTTCACAAGAGCCAGTGCATTGGGAATAGGTGAGAGGAGACTTCCCTCCTCTGCCTGTGTTTGCTAATCCTGAGAGCAAGTTTGGTATCTTGCATTTAGTAAGTGGTAATTCTTTAGCACTTGTTCTAGTTTTGAACCAGATTTTTTTCCAGCTGGAAGTGTTTGTGGTCCGTTTCTCCCCCCCCCCCCCCATTCTGCCTATCCTTATGCTTCATATCATGCCTCCTGTTACAAAATTTGCCCTGACTCTTGCACACAAGGGATGTGTTCTTACTAGGATATTTGGTGTTTGGGGAAGTCTCAGTGTTACTTGGCTGCTTAGGTTCTTCTGACTCTACAGGGCTGGAAGGTGCCCAAATGCTCAAATGAGGTTCAGAAGAACTGGCCCTCTGTGGAAAAAGGTATTCATCATTTTGCCAGTTGACTGTCCTTTTTATAACATCCTAGTAAGATTGTTGGCAAAAGCTTAAATGTTACTTTTCCTAAAATGGGTTGCAGAATCACTGTTGAAGTGAATTGAAGATGACTCTCCCTGTTCTTTCCCATTTGTTAAAGCACTATAGTTATACACTTAATATTTCAGTTATTTTCAGTTATTTCAGTTATTATACACTTAACTTGCAATACAGCCCAGTACAGATCTAGTCAGAAATAGGTCTCACGGTCTTCAGGAGTTCTAACTCGCAAATAAAATCTGTACAGTATTGCAACCTTAGCTTTCAAAGAACGTTCTGAACCACCATCTATATTTCAGAAGAGATTTCAATTTCTGCCGTTGGCAAGCTCCTTGGTACATCCTTTAGGCTGGAAGGAATGCCTCCAGTCCTTTTTGTGGCCCACTCTTCATATGGAAGAAATGGTAGAATGTTCAGAGTTGCCAGTGTGGCTGAATACAGGCTTCTTTTTTTTGGGGGGGGGGGGGTTTATTCCTTGGCATGATCTAACTTTTGTGGTCCCTGGATTTCAAGAGTCCTATTGGTATTCAATTTGATCTCTATGTGGTTCCCTCAGTTATATAGAGGTTGCACTGTATAATGTTCATTCAGTTTCATTCATACCCTCAGGAGACAAGGTGGCCTATTGTGAAGCAGCAAATAAAAGAGTCATGGAAGTGATCAACTCAGCAAGGAGCCGTCAAGAGCTGCTCCACACTCGGACTGTTCACAGTAACCAGACGGAAGGAGAAACCCCATTGTCCAAAGATACAAAGGCGGTTGGTGACCAGCGACCTGAACCAGATACGTGGATTTATCCCTTGATACAGATGAAACCTTTTGGGATTCAGATAGATGAGATTGTCACAGAGACCATCCTGATGGAAGCGGAGCGAGGTGCCAGCGTTTATCTCACCACAGGCTACTTCAACCTCACGCAAGCCTATATGGACCTGATTCTCGGCACCAGGGCAAAGTACCAGATCCTTCTTGCCTCTCCGGAGGTGAATGGGTTCTTTGGGGCCAAAGGGGTGGCCGGTGCTATCCCTGCTGCCTATGTTTATATTGAGCAGCAATTCTTCAGCGAGGTGCGCTGTCTGGGACAGCAGGAGAGAATCAGGCTGCAGGAATACTTTAGAAGTGGATGGACATTCCATGCCAAAGGTGAGACGTCATGGGGGATGGCACTGAATGCAAGCAAGATACCAAAGAACTGTAGTTTTGCCCTATTCACTGAGGTGGCAGAATGCTTTACTTGAAGCCTGGACTGATGCTCTGTATTCTGTTCATATTTGTGTTTTTAATCTGCGTAGTGTGAAGAATCTGTACTTGGTGCATGTTCATGCCAGGCCCCTAACCGAGAAACAAGATCTGTTACCCCAACCCTTTCATCTTGGGTGATTTGATTATGGGAAACATCAAAAAGGCTAGAAATAGGCAGTGGTCCTCATATGATAGATGTTTTCAAGACTCCCTGTTGTGGCAGAGATTGATGGAGGTCCCCCATCTGTGAGAGTCAATCCACAGAGATGTTGTGATAGTTGTGATTGGGGAACTGACTGTTCCTGAACTGATCTGTGGCAGCAAAACTATTGTAGCATATTACGAGTAGAGTTTGTCTGGGTAGCTTTGAATCAGTCTTCAGTCTAGCCATAAAAATACCTGCCAGTAGGCTTCATAACTGACAGCCCAGTCCTATTCAAAGTGGTCTGCCAGTGGAATGCGCAGCAAGGCTACCAGCGCAGTCCCTGGCAGCAAAGATGCTGCACAGCAGCACCAGGTAAGGCAACGGTGGGTACGGGCTGTGGGAAGGATGGGGAAGTTTCTGGGTGGGGAGGGAGGCAGAATGGGGGAGGGAGGGGACGTGAGTGACACATGAGTGACGCTCTGGGTGGGGAGGGAGGCAGGAGAAGGAGGGGATGTGAGTGACACCTGAGTGACACAGAAGGTGTTGTGTGCGGTTCCGCAAGCGTTTCTTATGTAGTGGAGACAGACATTGAGAGTCAAGGAGCAATCAATTAACACTGGCAGCTGGTGAGTACCAATTACTCACAAGTAATTTTGAAGCTTGCATCTTCTTGAGATTACTCATGAGTAATTGGCACACACCAGCTACTTGATTGCTCCTTGACTCTCAACGTCTGTCTCCACTACATAAGAAACGCTTGCAGAACCGCACACAACACCTTCTGTGTCACTCACGTGTCACTCACATCCCCTCCCTCTCCTTCGGCATAGGATAAGGCGGGGTATAATTTTTTCTAAATAAACAAACAAATATAAGAAATGCTTGCAGAACCTTGCACAACACCTTCTGCAGCCGGGGTGGTTCAATCTCTTGATCATCTGATGAGGTCCATGGTCTTGGACGAAACATAATGAAGTAATCCACATTTCTATAGGTTTTTTATTGTTTTATGTTTTTAAGGTGTTTTTAAACGTGCTTTTAAAGCGATAAATACTTTATCTTACACATGGCTCTTAACCCGTTTCTATGATTTGTTCTGTATACAATTAGAAGACTCTATGCTGTTGTGAATGTTGTAGCCCTTACTAAGGAGCTGGTGCACTTCCTTCAGACTTGGAGATACCAGCATCAAATTTCTAGGTGCTTCAGCAACAAAATTTTCATCCAGCCCTATCTGGACTTAACATGCAGACTAACTCTTAGGGAACACATGGTATCCTATAGGAAGGTGTTTTGAATTTCTACCCTTGTGTCATGGCAGACCACTGAGGCTAAACCACAAACTCGTCAAGCATGTATGGAACCTGTGATTCCGATTCCACCTTAGGCTCCCTCTTGCTGCTCCTGTCTCAACCTCCTATGGCTCTAACTTCTTATTCAGTGATTGAAACCTTGTAAGATAGTGTGATTACTTGGACTTCCAGCCTGCACGTAAACAAATTCTGCTCTGGAGGACGTTTTGAAATTCCCACAGTCAGCTTTCCATTGCACGGAGGAGCCTGTCTCTGACTTGCAGTATAAATTGGATTAGAGCAAACCAAGCAGCCCTCTGTTCCCTTGAGCATGCCCCAAAGGTCACATCCTAATAGGCTTCACTTCTCCAGGGATCTCTGCTTTTGTTTGTCTAAGGTTGTCGCTGTTAATGATTATGGGAATGCTATCTTCCCTGCCTCCTTCCTGCAGAGCTGCTGGGAAAAGGCTTGGAGGGGTGGGAGACTGTTGCTGACTAAGCCCTTCTTTCTTAAGAAAACATGCTCCTGTCTTTACACACTGGTGCTCAACCACAGCCATGAGAAACAGCCGGTGATGGGGCCACACAGAGAACAAAAGAGCATGACTTATGATTGCACTCATCTAAGAACTTCCCTGTCAGCAGCCGTTTCAGATGGGGATGGGCACAGGGTGCCAGACTGGAATCTTAGTCCTAGATGCAGCAGGAATGAAAGACGAGTGTCTCCCTAGTGCTGGGGCCTATCTAGGCTATTTCAACTTCTGCCCACCTAATGAAGGTCGGCCACAACCCAGCATTTGAGAACCAACCTTTCTGATATTGTAGCAGCTCCAGAACTGTGTTTAAGAGGCTGTGCCTGAACCCCACTAAATGAGAGCAAATGTCAGTTTCAAAGCACTTTGTAAAGTGACAGGTGCTGTTGCAATGGTGGTATCAGGAACGGGCAGATTTCAGTCCCCTTTCTTTCAGTACCTTCCATGTCTATCCCCTGCTAACTGGGTAATAGGCACTTTTTCAATTGGTGCTCCTATTATATTTAGCAGGGGGAGAGTAACTGCCCCCCTTTCACCCCAGCACAGTGTCTTTTCTGGTGGCTGTTGCTGGTGGTGTTCTGCATTTTTTTTTTTTAGATTGTGAGCCCCTTGTGGGACAGGGCGCCATTTAATCATTTGATTTTGTCTGTAAAACCGCTTAACTTTTTGTTGAAAAGCGGTATATAAATACTGTTGATGATGGCTTCTTCACTCTGGATATGCATTGGTGCTGGGCACTGAGATAGAAGATTCCTCGGTGCTGGTGCTAGTAGTGACCTGGGCTCTTGCAAATGGAACAGCTTCCTTTCCATATGTGCCAGCATTGTGGCATTCTTAATGTTGGTGCTGTTGAGAATTCTCAAGTTTTCCAAACAAAGTGGTGTTGCTAGTTTAGTAGCATTGCTTCCTCTACCTCATGGGTGAGAAGGGATGCCTGAGAATTTCTGTCTAGAAATTCGTGGAGGGGTTGGGAATGGATACAAAGTTGTGAGCAGGCATGAAGTGGCTTGATCCTGGAGGTTATAAGCACCCTTGCAAGAAGGGCGAGTATGTTCTTAGAGGGGGGAAAAGCAGTTATGCAGCTGAGTGTGAGGCTGGTATTGCTTGGGGCCCATATAAAGCTGCTTTCTTGCAGCTGAATAAGAATTGAGAAGTTGTTTAGATTTCCCCTTCTGGAAAGGTGAGTCATGGTGTGAGCAAATTGGTATAGTCACAGAGACATGGCCATAAGTCTATCCCCTCCCCTTCCCCAAGCGGCACAGTAGGAGAAAAGGAGATGTGGTTGCCCCCTGAGTCAGGTACCTGCAGGCATTTCTCCACCTCGGTTCTGCCTTCATGGCAAATTGACTTGCTGTCTGAATAGGCATCACTTGAGCAACTGGACACTTTGGCTGTTGCCTTTAAAAAAAAGGGGGGGATGTTTACAGCTACAAGAATAATGTGTGGGTTTGAATGCAAGTCCCTATACTGAGTGTGTCAAGGAAATCTCCATATTAAAAACAAGTAAAACCAGTGATTTGTATGAAGCTACTGATCATGAATAAAGGGCTTGTTTTGCCCTGGCAGAGCGATGCAAAATAGGCACCGTTGTACAAGTTCAAACATGGGCACAGTAAATTGAGAAATCAAGGCCATCATTCACAGTGATGTGTTCATATGCACCGATTGCCAAAGAACAGGGGCAATTATCTGGCTGAAATTATCTGGCAATTACCTAGTTTCAGGCCAGATATGTAACAAGTTTCATATGTAAACAAGTTTCAGCCACATATGTAAGTCTAGTAGTAGCAAATTGGGCAGAAACTATAGAGATCTAATAGCATAAGTGATATTCATTAGGTGCCCTGGCAGTGGCTCCCTGGGCACATTTGGCTGCGGGGCGCTTTGATCCCACCTGCTGTCAGTTGCTTGCATGTTACAGTTGATTGATCCTGAGCTTCTATTTTATGTCCTCACTTGGTAGGAAATTTTGTGGCAGGTCCTAACTCAGTTCTTGCACCTGGACTAACTTTAGACTTTACCCCACCAATTAGTACTAAAACAGTAAGACCCAGTCATTGAGGAAGGTCTGTGGTTCTTGATGAGTATTGGAGAACCATATCAGTAGTTCTGGAATACCCCTTTTTGCTCTTTTGTGGGGATGGAAGAGGAGGAGAAAGGTGGCAAACAAGTGTGCTCCATTCTTGAGTGGAGAGAGATATAACCAAGGACCACAGAGGTGACTGCCAGGGCAAAGGCCAGCATTCTAGGAACAGGCAAAGAATCTACCACTCTGTCTTGGTTCATTTGAGGAAGTGCTCTCTGTTTTAATTGAAAAGCTTTCGGTCTTGGGGGATGAGCTGGTTTCTGTGCTATAACACTGCTGCTGTGGCATGATGTGCATGGTAATTATTGCTGGGGGACAAGGCCTTTCCTTTAGTGAACAATTGCCTTGTGAAGCAGAGGGAAGCCTTTTCTCTGAAGAAGCCAGGCATGCATTCCTCAGCCGTGGTCTGGTGTATCTGCATACCCTGCTAAATGGGAGGTGGCGGGGAGTGTCCCTCACTATTGCAGCCGATGGATTCATTCCCATGTGGCTCACAGATATCCAAAATTGGATACCCGTTGGACCAGGAATGGACAACCCAAAACTTTGCCTGAGACTACTGGCCTTTGTTTTTTTGTTAATCCTCAGGGTTACTGATAATTATGTAATTGTTAATCCTCAGGGTTACTGCGCAAATATAGGCCGGCGGAGCAAGTGCTCCTCCGGTCTAGGGTGTTCAGAGGCGGATCTAGGGCGGAGCCAGCGGAGCACCCGCTCCGGGCGCCATCGCCCAAAGGGCGCCCTGCCCGGCGCCCCGCCCGCGAGTCCGACCGGCCCCAGAGAGCCGGCTGGGGACGTCTTCCCCGGCCGGCTGCCTGGGGCCTTCTGGAAGGCCCGCGTGCGAGAACGGTATTTATACCGTTCTTTATGCGCATGCTCAGACTGTTACTGAGGGAAAAACGCTGCCCTTTCCCCCTCAGTAATAGTCTGAGCATGCGCAAAAAGAACGGTATAAATACCGTTCTCGCGCGCGGGCCTTCCAGAAGGCCCCGGGCAGCCAGCCGGGGAAGACGTCCCCAGCCGCCTCCCCCGACTGAGGGAGCGCGCCGCCGCCGCCTCCCCCGACTGAGGGAGCGCGCCGCCGCTGCCTCCCGGAGCGCACCGCCGCCTCCCGGAGCGCGCCGCCCCCCGGAGTGCGCCGTGGCAGAGCCGCGGCGATATTTCCCTAATAGGGGCGCCGCCCCCCCGTTGCTCTGGGCGCCAATGGGGGTAGTGACGTCTCTGAGGGTGTTGCAAAAGTGCCGTAAAGCACTCTTGTGGCACCCAGAGAATAAGTGGTGCCAAGGCCAGCACCACTCACTCAGCCACCGACCCGGCTGCTGGGCAGTAGGAGTTTGTGGGGAGGGTGGCGGGGGAGAGGATGTTTGACCGGTCAGGCCAGGGAGGGGGCATGGATATCGGAAGTGCGCTCTGCCGATATCCTAACCCTTTTCCCAGGTCTGGCCAGCTTTACCTTGCTTCCCCAGGTGTGTGCCAGTAAAATAGCTGGTGCGCATTCGAGGAGGCCCATTGGGGCCGTTGAGGCTTATACTGAGGGAAAGGGACGAACATCCCTTTCCCCCAGAGGTAAGCTCTGGCTCTGCCGGCGCAGGCTGCATCCTGTATGTATAAAATGCAGCGACTGGCCATTTAGGCCAGCTGGTGCATCTTGCAATTCAATTCAATAAGCTTTTAACGGCATAGATGTACTAAAATATACATTCCTAAAATATTAAAAGAACGTACAGAACTAAATCAACATCACCTCGTAAGAAATTTTTGCTCCACCAAACAAAGGAATTTTGCAACTTGTCCAACTACATCTGGGGACCATCACTTAAAAGAAAAAACAGTAGGTGCATCTTACACAGGATTGGTGTGTGTGTGTGTACACACTGTGAAGATGGGCTACAGGTGAAGATGGGCTACAGGTGAAGATGTGCTACATCTTTTGTGAAGATGGCTACAGGTGGTTGCTATACTGATCATTTTACTAGACTGTCGGTTCAATCCTATCCAACTTACACCACCGGTGTAACCAGTGGTGCAGCAAGACCGGGAGGCCCTAGAATGGAAAGGGGATTCAAATCTCCTTCAAAGGGGATTTAAATCTCCCCTCCAAAGCCTCCCGCCCTGCCCTCCCCTGCTAGTTACACTGGTGGTGTAAGTTGGCTAGGATTGCGCTGTGAGTAAAAGAGGGCAATTTTGTATCACTTTCCGGGGGCGGCAGGAGTCCTGGAAGAATCAAGAGTACATTCTTGCTCATAGACTTGGCAACAAGTTTGAAACATGAAGCCACATTTGTTTCAAACACTTCAATGAGAGTTCATCCCATTGAAATAGCTGTGGCAGTGAATGCGCCATTTGGTAGCAATACAGAGTTTCTGTGGAGCTAGTGGTGCTTTGTTTGTTTTTCCTCATAGGGAGTAATCAACAGGTGTGTGTGTGCTTCCACTTGCCTAATTCAGTGTTGCCAGGGTCTGAGGTCATATTCACTGGAGTAGCTTCTACTCCAGATGCTAGGCTGAGGCTGACTTGGCAGGCAGGTACCTCTAGTACAGTGGTTCTCAACCTTTTTAGCAACGGGACCCCCTTTTGAAGAATGACAGTCTGTTGGGACCTCCCTAAGACCTAGAGCTGGAAGTGATGTCATTAAGCAGGAATAAATCACATGGTTAAGGATGTACTCATAAGCAGCCCCATGGGGGGGGGGTTGAGCTAATATTATCGAAGATGCTAAAGGCAAGCAGAAAGTAACACAAGGTGAACAAACAAGCCCCAATAGAGCATCAGACACTTCTTTCTCTGCAGTGGGGGTGGCCATCCAGCCGACATCCTGCGACACCCTCCCATAAACATTCGCGACCCCCTTGGGGGTCAAGACCCCCAGGTTGGGAACCACTGCTCTAGTAGTTAGGGCAGTTTTGTTTTATTCTAAGTGAGTATATGTGTGCTCACAGATTTGAGAGGAAGAGAGAGCTGCTCTTCCTTCTGTACATTAGACATACAAATATAGGTTCTGAGAATCAGTTGCTCTGATCGGATTTAGCAGCACCTTGTCTTACAGTAACATTTACTTTGAGGTCCACGCTAATGCAAAAATAATGCAGAGGAAAGTGGGGTAAATGGCTCTCTAGAGTGACATGTTCTGTGGATAAATATTGGTCTCAAGAGGGTGTCCTCTGCTTAGAATGAACTTGGGAACACTAGTTTACTGTTAAGTATACATTCAGTGTAACTTTGGGGGCCATACCATTAGGGCAGGTATATGAAATACAGTAGAGCTCAAAGAGCATGAAATGAATTATCCCGTAGTGCAGGGATATTATATTGCATATTCTGAGAGAGGGCAGCCAGGTATCCTGTTGAGTTGTGTGTTGACCCTGTGTCGTAGCCGATGAGTTGGGTACTTCCCTTGCAGTATCATACATATTTCCTGGCTCCTTGTGTAGTGACTTGACCCATTTACACTGCCAGTAAATCTAACAAGATGTTTAGTGTGTGTGTGTGTGTGTGTGTGTGTGTGTGTGTGTGTGTGTGTGTGTGTGTGTGTGTGTGTGTGTTTTCCTTTTCAAAGACAAACCATTGTTTGAGACTCTCAGTGGCTACCATGGTCACTTCCTTAGTCTGCCACGTTTCCTCTCTCCATGTTTTCCTGCAGGCCTCTGGTTGTACCTGGCAGGAAGCAGTCGACCCTGCTTAACTCTGATTGGCTCTCCTAATTTTGGATACAGGTCGGTTCATCGAGACCTGGAAGCACAGGTTGCAATAGTGACAGAAAACAAAGCCTTGCAGCAGCAGTTCCATCAGGTGCGTGGCTAATAAATGGAGATCTTGTGGGCACTGTGATTTATAATGGAGTTGAGGGACTGGGCAAGGGGAGACATTTGCTTTAAAAGTGCAGTAATTCAAAATTGACCAAAAGAAGCTTGCATGAGCTGCCACATGATGATGAGTTACCTCTGGCAGCTGTTGTGAACTAGAATAGATCTGGAGTAACAAGACTGGTCCTGGAGGAGGAAGAGAACATGGGAAAGACTGATAGTAAAGCTGCTCTGGCTCGGAGGCATTCATATTCTTTCTTGCTTGGGCTTGGTGGTGGTTGTCCCCATCTGAGGAATGACACATGAAGTTTAGTGATCCTTTGACTTCCCAAGAGTAATCTCTGTAACTGTTTCCAGTAGCTCTCAGTGTTTAGATAACCTGCATGCCTGAAACGTTTTGTAACAAGATGTAGAATTCCTGGCTTCCTTCTGACCTTTTCCCCCTGCAAATCTTTGGGGAGGACTGTAGTCTGTAATCTTTTCCAATATGCAAATGCATGTTTTCCCTTTTCGTGTATTCCCCTTGTGGGTTTTAATTTAGACTTCGGATACTTAAGGTTCATAAAATTATTATTGCTCTGGGATTGTAGCATTTCTGTGTAAATCTTCCTGTAGACTGCAAATAGTATCGGGCCACATGAAGTGTCGGTGTGTTTGCTTGCATGGCCTTGATTCCCCTTTCCAGTCATTTGTTCAGCCTAGTTTTTGAATTGCCCTTTCCGGGTCTAGATAAGTGTGGCAGTAAAACAATTGGATTTGTGTAGGTATTTTTTCTTCTTCATGATTTTGTGATTCGGATTTAGTTGGGATTGCTTGCACTAGATTTGGATTTGGTCTGGAGTGTTGAGGAAGAGTCGCATGAATGACTTTCCTTGTTTCTAACTGGCTGTTACAATTGGTTTAAAGTTTACATTCACATCTGAGGTACTGGAAATGGGAACCAAAAGTTCACTTAAGAGTGATGAGTAAACTTTGGAGGGAACTTTGTTTGAGTCTTTGCAAGCGTGCAAGGGCCCTGAATGAATTCAGGCTGAGACGTGGGGAAGAATCCAAAATTTTGTCTTAACAAGACAACCAGTATATGGGGATCACCGCTGGCCTGCCTGCCTTCTTCCATGCCCTCTACACGAGCCAAAGGACCCAAGGGAGAGGTTGGTCTTGCGTTGTGTTGATTTTGCAGAAGGCAGAAGCAGTGCAAGCGCCTTTCCTGCAAAACCCTCCTGCAAATGGAAAGAGACCTGCTCCTTCACCTGAGTCCTCCTGCATGTGCAGAGGAGTCTGCAGAGGGGCAGGGTTTTGTTTCCCATCATGCAAGGCTTCTGAGTGTTTCTACGGGCAGGGGGGGGGAGGGTAAAGGGTGCAAGTGGCTTGTGTCACTGCTTTCCTCCTCCAAAGCCTTGCATGAGGTAAAAGGAGACCCTGCCTCCCATAAATCTCTGTATGCCAGAGGACTTGGGTGGAGAAATTGGTTTGGCTTGTTTAGTTTCACTTGGTCTATTGATTTGTATATTGTGATTTATCACCTATCTAGTGCACATATAGACATACTTTCTGAACACTTTAAAAGCAAATAAAATTAATAAAAATTGATTAAAATTTAAAAGTAATAAAATAATTGGAATAAAAACACCACTATTTGCGTTTTTAATCAAGAAATGTTGGAAGAAAAAAACACACCCCAAAATCCCCACCCCTACTCATGACCAACTAATCTAGTTCAGTTTCCATTGCTATTGCTCCTTGTGAAATTAAAATACTTTTCCTGTTCTGGTGGATGGAGTTGGAAGTGTTTGGGATGCAGATGTTCTCCGACGACACCTCTGCAATGGGGGGATGGAGGCAGGGGTCAACAGGGGAAGCATATGTGATTGTTTCAGTTACACGTACTTGAAATTTAGTTAGTCATGAATGTGGACTAAAGCATGGTTGCCAAAGACGTCATGGAAAAGGTGGGTTTTCAGAAGGGGCTTGAAGGAAACGAGTGAGGAAGCCTCTCCTGTGTATTCTGGGAGGCACTTCCAAGCATACAGGCCAGCAAGGAGGAGAGGGACGGCAGAGTCATCTGAGGGAGCAGCAGACTTCTGAGGGTGGTGGAGCCGGAAGGGCGAAGGTGACAGGCAGGAGTGTAGCAGGGGATGAGAGGTAGCGAGGGACAAGGCCATGGAGGGCTTTGAAGGGGAGGACAGGGAACTTGTGCTGAGCCCAGAAGGGTCCTTGTTCATAAGGGCAGTGGGTTTGAAGTTGACAGTAAATAAAACATGTTATAGGATGGAAGTTCCAAGTTGAATGGAGCTTGCATAGTGAAACCTATGGGCTGGATTCACTCGACTGAACTTGGTGAAGTTATAACAGGGGAGGCTCCTGCCACGCGGGGGAGGGGGGAGGATCGAACCGTTCCAGACTTGGGTTGCAGTTGGGCAGAGGCCCTGTAATTTTGTCAGGGCTGTGCATCTGCAGTTACACATCTTGCTAGTTCAGATGAAAAAGTGTCCTCTGATGTCAACGTTGCTTTCCAATGCTTTGTGGTGCAGCCAGTGCAAGAGAAGCGCTCACTTTCCTCTCTGGCTGTATTGTTTGTACTTTGAAAGGAACTTAGCATTTCTGGGAAATGCGCTGAAACCTTGATGGCACATTCATTTTAAAATGCGGCCTAGAAGCTTTTCCTAAAGAGAAGGGAGCAGTCTAATCTCTAGAGATTAAAGCCAGGCTTCCTTTTGGGACAATTATAGCTCAGGACTTGGCTGTGTTACGGGAAAAAGAAATAACTGCAGGGCCGTATCTTTCAGTGCTTCCCTCCTTGGTCTGCTTGTATACATATGTGGGTTGGGCTCTGGGTGTGCAATTACTTGGGTTTGGCTCAATTGGCAGTTGAGATGCCAAACGTCAGAAAGCTCTGGTAGGCTGACCTGAAGGTCATATCTGTGCTCCCTCTTAAGGGGGATATGTAATGGGTTGGAATATCTAGATCCTGACCAGATCCTGTGCTTTGAGGGAGATGGAGATGGTGGAAACAATATAAACGATATATAATTGAGTTCTGATGATAGAAACAATATAAAGGGCATGCTTTGTTGGCCATGATGAGAGCAAACACTCAAATTTCTGTAGCAGATTTTACTTTTCTTTATAGGAACAGGAGCAGCTTTATCGGTGTTCTGATACAGTGTCTGCCTCGACCTTTGAGCAGCCCAGTCGATATGTCAAGCTGTGGGTGAAGATGGTGACACCTCTGATTAAGAACTTCTTCTGAGAAAGGAGAGGCTGGTCCTTCAAGTGAGTGTGTGTATGTTGCTTTTTTACATCCTGCTCCCCTTGGCAAGTACTTAAATCAGCAGGAAATAAGCATTAATTACTTTATTGTTTTCTTTCTCAAACAATGTATTTCATATATAGAATAAAGCCCTGCGCTAAAGGGCTTATATTAGGTTATGCTGCTATGAAATTGGATTTGTTTCATGCCAGTCTCAGTCGGAGTTCTTTTGGGAAAAGGTGAAAGCTTGCCTTTTGAAATAACTGGGTCTCCCTAGCGACTTGGGCGCAGCTGACCTTGGGAGGTATTTCTGTGCATTCAAGACATTTGTAGCGCTTTCTATATTTTCTACGTAGAAAATACATATGCATCACATCAGTTGTCAGTATGCATTTAAGTGTAGATGGGGGGAGGAAGCATCAGTTGGGGAAAGATCCATCACCCACTTCTGTGCATTTTGGGGTAACTTAAATACACATTACCATTCTGAACTGATATGAGATGCCTGTGTCGTGTACTGTTTATACCCAAGTATCTGAAGAAGTGGCCCTAGCGGGAAACAGGTGGAGATAGTTTCTTTTACTTTCAAGAATTCGGAACCAAGAGTCTATGAAAGGCATTTTACTTCACTGAATTATTATAGCGAGACTCTTATTTCTTGCTTGATTTTAGAAAATGGGTATCTGTGCTGGGGGCCATGAATTCTTTGAATTTCTGCTGTGCAAAAAGCAGACTAAGCCTGTGTTTTCCATTCTCTTCTGTATTTAGAAGAGCATTTGTAAAATTTTCCGCGTGCATTTTAAACTCTTGGAGCACAGACATACCAGCCACCAGCAGCATCTGAATAACTGTCCGTGCTCCCCTCCTCTCTTCCCTACCTGTGTTAGTAGGAACTCTGGGCTTTAGCAGCCGTTTGCGATCACAGTCTCTTTTTCTTAATTGAAAAAGAGTGTGCAGTTGCTGGTAGCACACTAAGCCCAACAAAAACAGAGAGAGCAAAAAACTGTCGTGAGGAGAAACACTGGGAGGTTTTGATGGTTCGAAATAAACAGGAGTGTCTCGTCCCCCCCTCCCACACACTGAAACCATGCCCACAGGATTTAAAATTTGGGAGAGGAAAAACATTGTCTAATTCACACTACTTCCTGAAAAGGTTCCCTCTGTGGTGATGATGAACCAGGGGTTGCCACTCACGTGAGAGAGTGATGGAGGAGTTGCTTGAAAACAGCATCAGTTGGTCTAGTGAGTGAGTAGGTTTCCTGCCCAGTTCCATCATGGCTGCAGATTGGTCAGCCAAAAGAGTACTGTACCTGGGCAGTCACTGTGATGAAGTGGGTAATCTCTCCATAGTTTCGTCCGGGGAGAGGAGTCTTGTCCTCTATGTGGCTTCAAGGAAGGTTGAGTGCTAAAAGAAAAGTTAAGTTTTACAGTCTCTCTAAATTATGCAAACTGACTCTGGTGTTGCTAGTCATGGGGAACGGAAAGGAAGCTCCACCACATCTGAAATGTTACTCAGCAACTCCTTTGGCTTCTGAGACTTCAGTAGGCATTGCCCACGTGCTTTCAGATGTGTCTTGGCAATTATGTGTACTTTAATGCAAGCTGCATTCTGCACTGTTTGTCTGGATTCCCGTAGAATTGTGGTGTAGATAACCGCTCTAGTCATAAGGCCTCTCTTGTGCCTTTGGCTATATTCCGAGGAATGAATTAACTTTCTGATCTTTTTCTCATGGCAGTCAGTGGAAACAGGGCTTGTGGCTCCACTGTGCAATTATGCATATTTGAATACACGTTACTTTGCAGGGTTTCCTTTTAGTGCAGCTAGTTTTTCTGCAGAACTTGAAATAATTCAGGAGGGATAAAGGCACCAGAAAGGCTACAACAGGAGAGATGGGTGGGCTGGAGGGAAAGGAGGGGTAGAAGCTAGGAGTTATGGGGGGGGGGGGGAAGACGGGGCATTGTGACTAGTGCGTTCCTTGGTTTCTGGTCCTTCAGGCACTGTTTGATTTTTTTCCCCCCCCACAAAAATGAAGACTAGAAAGTTGCTCCTGACAGTCATTGTGGATGACTGTGTTTAAACTCCAGGTACTCTCTTGCCTCTTCTCCCCAAGAGACCACCTGGCTGAGATGCAACAGAAGAGAAGTCCTCTCTGGCTTGCATACATACCGTGATCCATCAACTCACTTCTAATAATGCAGAGGAGACTTCAGGAATGCTGGACTGGGGTGCACCCCCCAGGATTGCACCTTGGCACCAATGCTGAATGCTACTGTAGCACAAACAGACCAGCTGAACACTGTTATGAGTTTTGAAGTGGGAAAGGAATCCAGATAGCCTTTGCAAGTGACTGTACACAGACTTCTTTGTTCTTCCCTGTGGGCTGGTGCTGAGCCAGTGCAGACTGGATATGTTTCCTGTCACTGGCAGCTGGCTTCCATAAATTATGGTAACAGTACTGCTTATACCCACCTGAGTAGCAGCTTATCACATCAGGCATGCTTTCAAGGAATTACTTTTATTGGCAATTTGCAAAAAACGTTCGTGGCCTGGATTTCTGGACTAGGGGATGCATGATGGGAGTGGGTCGGGCTCTGCTCTCAGCTGGGGCATTAAACTTGTAAGAGCAAAGCAACTCCAGCAAGAATCCACTTAGCTGGCTTCTCTTTTGTCTTTAGGTTGAAGGTCCAGACGTAGGTGGGGCCTCGCATGCGTGTCTTGTACACAGGACACTCGTACATGTTCTTGGTATCCATGCGGTCCACAGGAATGGCTTTGATGAAGATGACTGGCATCGAGGGTGTCAGCTCCTTCAGGCGTGCGTCACTGATGACACCGGTCTGGATATCCCAGCGTGCACCTACAGCAGAACAGAGCTGTCAAGACAGTGGCCAGTTGCTTCATCCTAGACGGAGGGTGCTTTGTTTGCCGCAAGTGCGAAGGAAGGAAGGCAGTTCTGCACCAACAACCTTCTATCTCTAGCAGCATGGCTAAAGGCTACACGCCTTGACTTGGATGTGCCTTTGCTGCTGTCTCAAGTTTTGTAATGCATCTGCATTGTTATTATGAATGAGCTCTAAAAAGCTGGATTCAAACTCTGCCCTTGTTTTCACCCTTCAGCAAGGTTGTGTTTAGTGTCTCTTTACTATAGAAAGCAGCATATTCCTCAAGTTTCCTGATTTAGCCTTGTAGACAACATGAACATAAGCCCATCTACACTTGGTTGAGAGAAGTAAAGGTCAGAATTCTTCCGCCCCCTCTAAAAGTAGCTGCTAGAAACACAAACATTCTCTTGTATTCTACATTCCCAGCCTTAGATACACTTAAATGAGAATTACTTAATTGACTGTTGAAGTTAGTTCTGTTGCTGTTAATTCCCATCCATGCTAAGGAAAATGGGCATGTGCTGCCCCCTGCTGACATGCTAACGATGATATGAAATAAAAAGGCAGCTACCTAATGTGTTTCTATCTGTTTCTTTCCAGTCAAATCACTGTGTTTTGAAAATACAGATATAGAATTAATTGAGCCTGAACACTTTGTTCAGTAAATCATGCCCAATTTGTGTTCAGGTGCGAATGCCTCCAGCAGCACTAACCAAGATGGTGAACTGTAACAATACAAAGGTTTGCTCAAAAGCCAGTCGTATCCAGTGGTGATACTGCTCGTCTCCGTTTCAAAGCCAAAGAGCCAGCACTGTCCGAAGACACTTCCATGATCATGTGGCCCGCATGACTCGAGGTGCATGGAACGCTGTTACCTTCCCACTGAGGCGGCACCTATTAATCTACTTGCAATTTCTTGCTTTCAAACTGTTAGGATGGTAGGAGCTGGACCCGAAGACGGCAGCTCACATCGTCAGGTGGCACTCGGGTCTTGAACTCCTGTCCTGTCTACCTCCCTGTCCTGCAGTTCAGCGTCTTAACCACTAAGCCACTGTGGCTCCTTATAGGAGAACCTTATTATTAAAAATGGAAAACCATATATTTTTAACAAGTCTTAGGGAAAACATTCTGAAGGGCCTAGGGAAATTGTATTCTTGTACTTTCCACTTTGCTGATGTACTTTACAGTTCAAGTGTCAACCGACTAGCCTGTGCATAAAGAAACCTCTTTTTACTATCTTGGTGGGTGGGATGCAGCTGAGAAGTTTGGGGAACAAGTAGATTACAGAGTGGTGCCACAATGCAGTTGTGTTGCTAGCTGGGTCACATGGGGATGATGTGTTTTGCGTCATCACTCCACCTCCTGCACTCCCGGAAGGCTTCATTTGAAGCCTTCCAAGACTCAGGGAGGGTGGGGAGGGCAAAAAAGCAGTTGCGGAACTCAAACATTCTGTCGTGGCTCCTCATTCCTCACCTTCCATGAAGAGCCCATGCACATACGAGCCCTCTCGAGGTGGAGCAGTCATATCCTCGCGGTTCTTTTTGGTAACTTCCACTGAAAGGCACATTCTGTCAAGAGGCCACTCATTTTTTCTAGCCATGGACTGCATAATAGCTGTGAGAAAAGACTGAGGGTTGAAGAAACCTGCTAGCCACACTGTTGTCGGTAGGGCAAAATCCGTTGTCCAGGCTTCCAACTCCTGAAAAGAAAAATGGCGATAGATTACACCTAAGCATGCTAAGCGATTCCCCGCTTTACATTGCAGTTTGAACAGTCCCTGTATGTGCTGAAGAAGACCTGTGTTTCATACTGGCAAGCTGTATCCAGGCTGGCCCATGTTAATTTTCTACCCCCTCTTTTTAATTCTCTCCCCCCCCCCAACCCTGTTTCTGCCACTTCCCCTTTGCTTGCCCAACTCAGCCTGTTTTAAAGGAGCAGTTAGGTGGGCAAGGAAGGAACAGGGCAGTGCACTGCCCTGGAATGCCCGCCCCACCACGTCTTTGAAGAAACAGGCTAGGTGAAGCATGCTAGGAGCTCCCACCAGGCTCTACCCACTGTTGCTTTGAAGAAGTAGTGGGCAGGAACAAGCAGGCACCAGTGGTAAAAGTGAAGGGCAGGGTCACTCCACCTCCTTGCCCGCCCTCTCGCCCAGTTGTAGCTGGGCCTGGCAGAGGGGAAGGAGCAATTCTGTTTTGAGAAGGGGTAGGGGTTGGATTAGAACAGGATCGCTGTGGCCCCCTGCTGCTGCCTCCAGCATTGCCACCAGTGGTGCTGGAGGAGGAGGCAGGTTGCTGTTGCCGATTGCTGTCTTGCTCACATGAAGCAAGAGGAGGATCAGAGCACAAGGTGAAGGAGTTGGTAGGCATTGGGTGCAGGGGACCACCTGTCAAGTGCCTCCTGCAGCTCAGAGCGGCTGCTTCACTTTGCCTAATGGCTGGTCTGGCTCTGGATCTATCCCAGTTCACCACCTTAAGTGAAACTAGCATTGTTGGCTGGAATAGGAATTCCTGTACACCAGTGTGCTGGAATTAGTATCTCTGGAAGTTTGAACAGTTTTGGGCATCCGTGCTTTGATATTGAAGGATACCAGCGTACACAGAAGAGAGGAATTGCTGTGGCTCTTCCCTGCCTTTTAGTCTCTTCCCTGCGAAGCACAAAAGGGAGGACTGAACCCTTCTTTTAATAGCAGCAGCAACTAAGTACACAGCAAGCCCCAAGTATAAGTAGCACCTTGTGGCTTGGATCTAAAAGCTCTTGTCTGAGTGAGACTGTTGTTCAATGGGGGGTTGCCAGCCTCCCTTCCCCCACAAAGGTACTCTAGAGCTTCACCTGTCTATTGAGCTGTTTTGGGGGGGGGGGAAAGCTGCAGGCAGAAGAATCACTGACTCCCTCTGCATGAGCTGAAGCACTTTTTGTTCACACACCAGGATCTTTGGGTTCAATCCTGTATTTCTGGAGATATGCCTGTTCTGTTTTTATCACTGCCATATGCTAGGTCTACAACTCTGCAAACCTCATTCTGCTGTTGAAACAGCATTTGCATATTGATGTGTATTTGCTTCCTTCAGTTTGCTCATTTTGGGCAGTTTGACAGATGTCGATTTTTTTATAAACAAGTTACTACAGTGGTAAAGGACAAGGAAAGATGAGTTAAATTGGGACACTGAGGCATGGAGTGATGTAGCAGAGACCTGGAGAAAAAGGAGGAGCTGTATAAATTGAACAAGGCATCCTCCTTGAACACTGGAACCCCTATTCAGCCAACTCTTATTGTTGATCCTGTAACAGAAACTGCCCCATATTATGAAGTTTTCTTTATACAGTATAAAAATTGGAATTATGGTAGTATGTGTTAAGATACTGTTAAAAAAAAAATCTGCCAGCTTCATGTGACAGTCAGGTCACATATAGCTTTCTCAACCCTTGCTTTGTAGTATACATGAATAGTTTGTAAAGTAGTAATGTTAATGTTTCACGAAACGTATCTAGGGAGCCAAAATCGAGAAAAGCCCATACAAAAAGAACTAGCCATGAGAGGGTTAGAATAAGACTGAGATGAGATTAGGATGGGATTTTCCTTAAAGTCCAGTAGCCAATGGCCAAGAAGGCAGAGAACTTGCCCTTCTCAGAACACTTTCACTAAGGCAACATCTCCCTCACCCTGATCCGAAGTAGTAGGTCAGCATACCACGCTGCTAAGCCGAACAAAGATGGATAGGCACGGTTTGTCCAGGAGTCAGGCACGTTGTCGTAGAAAAGGGCATTTGATAGGTCTTCCATGTCTGTTGTGATTGTCAGCTCTCCCTTGGGAAAACATTCAAAGTTTTAATTGGACTCTACCATTATCATAACCTCTTGAGGCTAAACTGCCCATTTGGATAATTGTCAGTGTAATCTTATGAAAATGTCATCCCTGTTGATCTAAGGTTTTGACTGTCTGAATGTGTTCCAGACCCTTTCCAGTTTATATGTTGTGTAGTAAATCCACTGTTGGTCCTCACTTCTTGCAGAGGTTCCAGGCATTTTCCTCTCAAGGTACTGCTGTTGTTGTGGCAGTCTTCATTTCCCAGCACCACATTGCTGAGAAAACACATTCATTCCTGCAGCTCATGCTGTAATTGCTAATGGCAGGTGATTGGTAATTATATTGCAATCAGTATCACACAAACAGGCATTCTGTTTTTAACCTTTAAAACTGCTTAGTTCTTTGCTGGATAAATGGCCTCCTGCTTTATTGGCCCAGGATGAGAGCCCATGCAATTTTTGTGAGCTATTATATGTGACTTTCTTGTCTTCCAGCTGCCCCGATTCATTAAGTGGAGCTTTAGGAACTAGTATGTTTCTCCAAGCAGCTACCTTCCCCATCAACTTTCTCTGGCGGCTGTGCACTTACTTCCCTTCTGCTGGGCAAGACCACATAGCCTTGCAGTTTGCTTAAAGGAAGGATATGGCAACATAGCAAAGCTACCTCCTGGAGCAAAGCTATTTCTCCCCACCTCCCAACCCTTGTGCAGGCTGGCCATAGCACTGTGGAGGAGTGCTGTGCTAATGGTAAACATGGTTGAGGCATGCACTGATTGGCTGACTATCGGGAAAAGCTCTTGGGCAATAAGCATTTTTTGCTCTGAAGTCAACTACCTGCCAGTGAGAAAAGGTACCTGAGCCACAAACCTGGAATTCCCCTCTAGATGTTCATGTGCTTGTGTATATGAACACTGTGGAATGGGCAGTATTCTGCCTGGAAAAAAAGAGATCCATTGTGTACCAGACAGAGTAACTGTTGGAAAAGGCAGGGGAGGGGATGAAACCCAAAGAGATGATGATCTGGCATTTCCTGTTTCAGAAACGGTACGTTCCACATATTGTTCTTATGCCAGATCATAATATCAGTATGCTAAGTGAAATAGATAAAAATCTGTTCTGGTATAGTACTAGCCATGGGGGGGGGGAAGCGGGGTATAAATTTAATAAACAATAAATAAATAATACTAGCAACAGCATAAAAAATGCACCTACCTTCAACCCCAAGTTTAATTCTTTCAGAGAACGCCTCATTTCACTGGTAAGGATGTTCATGCGTTCACATTCCTGGAAGGCAACCACCACATACGGGGTCTTCTCAGCTGCCTTGGCCATGATTTCTATCATGTTGAAGGGCTCTGGAAGCCGGTCCATTATTTCATCTAGCACAGCTTTCACCTATTATGCCAAAGACCACAGGGACATCTCACTAAGCATATCAAGACCACAGGGACATCTCACTAAGCATATCAAGACCACAGGGACATCTGTGGTCAGGTGGCCACAGACTCAGGTGGGAGGTTCTCATCAATATATGAGACTCAGGTGGGAAGTTCTCATCAATATATGCATGACAAGCATATCAATACTTCAAAATGTTCCACAAATCACTAGATGATATATGCTCCAATGGGTGGGCAGACTTCAGAATAGTTCATTCCAGATTTCTTTGGGCCTAAATATTATATTTACTTAACAGATTTGTACCCCGCCTTTCCACCACTTAGGTCTTCAAGCCTGCAGTGACTTAAACCTAGTTGAATAAAGTTGTTTTGCATTTCTGCAAGGGCAGGCTTCCATGAGTATGTCTCCTACCCTAAAACAAACCAACAGATTCCCTCCTTTCACATGATGGTCTACTTTTGAGGGCCAAGCTGGCTTGATGACAGTTAGACTCCTCATGGGGAGGGAGTTTGATAGACTTGCCTTCCTCCCTTGCCAATGTCCATAACAGTTCTGGCTGTTGCAACCTCTGCAGTGGGCCAAGAGCCCCCCCCTGAAAACAGTTGCCCCTTACTCCAGCTGGGAGCACAGCAGGTCATGCCAGGTCAGGAGGCAAGGGCTGTCACTGCCACAAGGGTCTTCCCCTAAACAGCTGGCTTGACAGCATTTTGAATCTCACCAAAGAAAATCCAGTACAACTAAAGAGGGCCTGGCAATGGGAGGGGTAGAACTTTAGCTCCTCCAACCCCAAACCTACTGTTAACTAAAGAGTTTTTTAAAGCATCATATTAAGACTGTGAACATAGGTGCTAGAAATCCATTGCTGAAATGAAATGAATAGGTCGGAATATTTTCCTACCTTTTCTTCTCGAGACACACCGGTCCCTCCTCCAGCATCTGACTCTTTGGGCTGCATTTCCAACACAGTACGGAAAAGTTTCTCTGAGGTGACAGTGAGGAAACCAATCTCTGCATTAGGATGGAGTCCATACAGGTAAGGAGACTCAGGTGGGAGGTTCTCATCAATATATTCATGATAGCCCTATAAGACATGCATTATGAATCGTAAAATGTTAGGAGCTTAGCAGCTCCACCAGCCATGTAATCCAGTCCATGTAACCTTCATACTAGCTTCTGGTTAACTATGCAGTCATAACAAGCATTGTCCTCTTTGTGTGATTGTTCTAACTCATAGGTCCTCAACCTTTGGGAGCTTGCATACCACCTACGCGGGCCCCCAAAGTCCAAGTACCCCTGGACCCCCAAAACGTGCACCCCCCAAAAAGTGGGTGTTTTCTCCCGTTTTTCCCGGGCTGCAGCGCATTTCCGATTCAGCAGGGCTGTAGCTTCACCCTCCGGGTTGCACAGAGACCAGAAGAAGCTGCCCGGATGCGCTGCAGCCTGGGAAAAACGGGGAAATTGCCCGATAGCTTCCCTTACTTTCTCTCCTGGCCGCCTCCATTTTGAATCTCACAAAAATCTCACGAGATTCAAGATGGCAGCTGCCAAATCTCGAAAGGGCATATGAGGCACGAGAGACTGCCTCATGTGCCCTTACGAGATTTGGCAGCCGCCATCTTGAATCTCGCGAGATTCAAGATGGAGGCGGCTGGGAGAGAAGACAAGGGAAGGGAAGCTACTGGGGGCAATTTCGTCGTTTTTTCCGCTCCCCCTTATCAGCTGCTGATTGCAGCAGCTGATAAGGGGACCATCTCGCATACCCCCAACCTGCGCCCCGCATACCCCTGGGGGTACGCATACCACAGGTTGAGAACCTCTGTTCTATCTAACCCACAAATGCAACATATTTGTTCATGGACACCTGAAATAACGTTTTTGTTTGTTCTGAATTATCTTTTCTTCATACTGAGACTCAGACCAAGTGTGTAGCTATTCCATGGGGCAACACGTCTGAGTTTCAGCCCATGTAGGATTTGAGACCATGCCTTCACTACAATCCAGGGCTTTCTACTTGCCAAAAGTCACACTAGTCCCTGCTCTGGCGTTGCCAGTTATCCTTTGGCAGACTTTCTGTATCTGCATATATCCCAGCAGCACTTGCCAGCCAAAAGGGAGGGAGTTCCCCCCCCCCCGAGGTAAACATCCTGCTCTTGCCAGGTTTGGTTTTTGTGCTTACTTCTGAGTAGGCATGCATAGGCTTGTGTCAGAAAACTCCTTCCCCTTCCTTTGGAGAACAAAGTGCTGTACCTCTCTAGCTCTGTGAATCGGTTGGAATCTTGGGCAGGGAAGCCTCCATTCATTCCCTTCAGAACAGAGGGAGCGAGGTGAGGTTGTGGCAGACATGCACAGACCCGGGGAGGGAGACAGCTAAGAGCGAAGGGAGAAGGGGCAGGGACAGCCCAGCCTTGAGGTGAGGTGTTGCAGGTTGCATGTGGGGCGCCCTTCACCCTGAGTCTGTTGCTGCCGCCAATTCACTCCAGCCTGCCATGGATACAATCCGCAGTGATCCACTTTCTGACTGCTAAAAGCGAGTGGAAAGTGGATCATCTGCCTCCTTACCTTGCTCCTGGTGCAGTTTCTTCAACACAGAAGTGTGGGACTTCTGGTTTGATTTACAAGAACAGTGTGAATGAAGGAACTCCTTCATTTGCATGGCCCCTTTAAATCACACTGGAAGTCCCGCACTTCCACAATTGAAGAAACTGCACAAGGAGCATGGTAAGCAGCTGCTTCTTTTTTAATTGTGCAGAGGCAGCGGACCTGAGACAGCATCAGGCAGCATTCCAGGTTGCGCCTTCCCTGAGCAGGGGTGGCAGGAAGCCCGATTGAACACGAGACTTACTTCTGAGTAGACATGACTAGGACTGTGTCAGAGGTGCCTTTCTCTGCCTCTGCAGCTGCCCCCTCACCTCTCTCTGTCTGCCTCCCCCTTCCTTTGATGGTGGGGAAGGAGCTGGAAGTCCCCTTTTCTCGGGCTGGGGGTCAGCATGAGCCATTTTGTTCTATGATGCTTTTAATGTTCTGTGCACACCCAGCAAAGGAGCCCAGCACCTCTGACAATCCCTGCCTCAACCACAGGCTGCTGTTCTGATTGAACCCCCAAGAGCAGGAGCAACACACACCCTCGCCCACACCTGTCTTGAGCCATGTTTTTGAAGATGGTCTCTCTGTGAAGGAAACTGAGTGAGGAGGAAGGGAGAAACTTGCTCGATGGAAGGAGGCCACGTGTTTAATGCAGGCACTTTCAGCAAGGAGACTGATGCAAGTGGAGAAGCGGTCATATCCAAGACAAATTGCGAGCTTCGTTCCCAATGACCTGGTTTGCAATCTTATACTGTGTACACTTTCCTGGGAGCAAGCCCTAATGAACACTATGGAACTTACTTCTGTGTAGGCAGACGTAGGGTACTATGAATGGATGGCGCCTCCGCCGTCCAGTGGGAAGAGGATCTAAGTGTTGTCGGCTTTCCCCTCCTTCTCTTCCCTGCCCCAATCCCAAGCAGAGGAAAAAATCAAACAAAAGCCACTTTTGCTGCTGTCTCCTACTTGCCACAAGCAAGGGTGAGAGACAGCTGCCCTTTCAAGCTGAAAACAAGGAGAGGGTGAGCTATGGCAGAGGGCTCTGCTGACAGTCAGTGTAGGGTGTCGTCACCTCCTCGGAGGACTCAAAACTCACGGATATCAAAAACCTCATGAGTTTAGTGACTATATGTTCAAAACCTACGTGGAAGGCTCCAAACTCAAAGATTAAGGCTGTGACACCACAAGCACATCCACGTTCGTCTCGCATGCGAAAGCCGCACGAAGAAGGGAAGACGTTCTGCTCCTCCCCCTCTCTTTTAGCCAATCAGAATCGAGACTAGTCAGACATGATTCTGATTGGCTACTGTGTTTGCTCTGCGTCCTGCCCCGAGTTCCAAATACGGGCTTTGATTGGCTGAACACAGCACAAGTCAGCAAAAGAAGAGCATGGGTCTACGGTAGAGTGTACCAGAACGTGCCTTCAGGCACCTCCCAGCACTCCTGTGCGTTCCAGCCGGAGGTCAGACACACCAGACAAACGCGGGTGCTGCTGGGCGCAACGCATGCGGACGTGCTTGGTATGTCACAGCCTTTAAGAGGTGAAAACATGAGTAAGAGGTGCTTGGATATTGTCCTGCAAAAACCTCACAGATGTCTCATGGGTAAGGATACCACGTAGGTGTGGCATCCAAACTTGTGCTTATTCCGTGGGAAATGCTAGTTCTCCACACCTTACCTCAATCTCTAATGCAGCAAGGCTATGGTCCTTCACTCCCCAGGTGGAATGATGGTTGTCTCAGCACATTGTTGGATTTACTCTTCCTCCTTGCTCACCTTATAATCGGCGTTTGGTGGAATTAGGAATCCTGGTGCCAGGAACATTTCTCCCTCCAGCATCTCCATACGGATGTATTCGCCCAGGTAAGTCCGGCACAGTCTGCGGTCCCAGTCATCAGTGATGTGTCCCCCGTACATAATCTCGCCAAAGAGGTAGCGCAGGTCATCCCAGGGAACCTAGGAAGGGATGCCAGCTCAATATGGAGAAACAAACACAATTCCGGTACTTGATGCTAGCAGCTGGTTGAGTGAGCACCATCACTCTGGCTGTGTTATAAATAAAGGAAACTAGATAATTCAGAAAACAGAGGAATTTCAGCACTGCTTTTTATTGAAATTTATTCATGAGTGCAGAGACAAATTTTGAAAATATTACTGTTTCAAGTAAACGTGGCCACTCAGTCTGAAGGGTGGCCACTAGGGGGAGAGGTTGTGGAAACACTGCTACCTATGAAGGCTGAGAAAAACAAACAGGGGAAGACTTATTGAATCTTAGCATCCTGTAAGAGGTTTAGAGTGGGCTAATCTAATCAGATGTTCACTCTGTTGACTTGGAACAATGCACGCTCCACAAATACAACTACTTATAACCTTATAGTAGGGGAAAGGTCTTGAGTGTCCAAATGCAGGGGTCTTGAACTCCTCGTACAATGACAAGAGAAAAAGTGCAGTTCTGTTGTAGCCCCTGCTGTATCGAAAATGGGAATGCCTTCTCCTTCCTGGAACAAAAGCTACTGTGTTCAGTGTTTGTCTGTCCCGTCCCTGCAAAGCTTGTGCCGAAGTCAATTTTCCCACTCTTTGACTACAAGGTGAGAAGAGTTGGGTGTTTGGATAGCAAGCCAAAGCCTTTTGGTTACTGCTTATTACTTTACTAAGGAAGTCATTGAGTCAGCAAATCTTTACCTTCACGTTGGCTTCCAGGTAATTATAAAGTACGTTGATAGAAATGGTAAGATCTGCATTGTTAAATGGGTAAGACCTGTTCCAGCCTTGCGCTCCAAATTGTACCAAAAATGGGAATGCCCTCTCCTTCCTGGAACAAAAGCTACTGTGTTCAGTGTTTGTCTGTCCCGTCCCTGCAAAGCTTGTGCAGAAGTCAATTTTCCCACTCTTTGGCTACAAGGTGAGAAGAGTTGGGTGTTTGGATAGCAAGCCAAAGCCTTTTGGTTACTGCTTATTACTTTACTAAGGAAGTCATTGAGTCAGCAAATCTTTACCTTCACGTTGGCTTCCAGGTAATTATAAAGTACATTGATAGAAATGGTAAGATCTCCATTGTTAAATGGGTAAGACCTGTTCCAGCCTTGTGCTCCAAATTTCCGCCGTTCTGCCACCACAGCATGAAAATAGCAGAGGGCAAAGAGAATGCACTTGAATTCGATTTCTTTGGTGCACATTTCCAGAGTATCCTAAAGAGAACAAAACCAGGCTGCATTCTTACTCTAGACAGAAATATCCATTAAGTGGTGGAAAAATAGTGACTCAGAATAGCGATCCAGAAGCACCTTGGAGGCTAGCATAAAACAAATGGTAACTAAATATTTACCACACAGTAAAATGCTGTTCTAAACAGCTAGCATTTTCACTGAAATGCTCATGGCCATGTAGACACTACAGATCTAAATATTTTCACAGAATTAGGCAGCTGTAATAAACCAACTTTGTAGACAATATCTGTGGCTGCTGCAGGAACCAGCAGCTGCCCCAAACCAGAAAGAGGTAGGTCCTGGAAGGTCCAGCAAGCTCATGGCAGCACCATCGTACGCCCCTGGTCCCTGCCACAGAGGCCTTTTCCTAGTGTCTCCAATTCCTCTACTGTTTTTATACAGTACCACCTTCAGATTGATCACCCTATCACACACCTTGCTCAAAAAGGCAAGCAAGATCAGAATAGAATGTTCTGAAAATGTACAAACCCACTTTTCTTCCATTTGTTCAATATATTTTGTTTGAAGAAACAAAGAGCCAGGCCCTTTGTGCAAGGTCCCACCAGTACCTAATCAGACAATGGAAGGTCAAATATTACGTAGGTCTTTAGTTGGCCACAAACGTTTTTTAGGCAACAGTCACATTCTTCTAAGTCTAAACATCTGCTTGTTATACCTTCCCATGCCACCACTGGAAAATGTGTGTGCGCCTAAATACACACATAGAGAGAAGAGTGGACAAACATTTTGGCCTGAGGCCATAATGTATACTACTTATTAGAATTACCATCATAACTTTGATTCCAGCTCTGTAAAAAAAATATTTTGCATTCCACTCATTTTTTAATGTCCAGTTTTTGTTTTTGTTTTGGCAGCGTTTGTTTTTTTAATCTGAAGAGTTATAGGAAACAAATTAATAATTTTTCCTTTCTTGGGCAGTCTCTCTCGTTTATGGCCAATTCTTTAAGACGGGATGGCCAACCTTTCAGCATGAATGCTCCTGGCCCTTTAATGGTTGTATAGGTGAGGGCATTTCAGCAGGTGCAGCTGCTTTAGCAGCACCATCAGCACTTGCAGCTGCCAAGATTCTGTCTTCTCCACACCTCTTAAGAATGCAGAGGCCCTAATGGGGGAAGGTTGGCCGTCCCTGCTTTAAGACTTGCCCAGAAAGGACCCATGCTTGTGCTCACACTCAGTCCTGGCATGGTCAGTGTGCACCTGCATGTGCACACACTGATGCTGTGCCTGGGAGTGAAGCTGCTACATCTGAGCAGTGGCAGAGTTTGGGTGTGTGCATGGGAGAAAGGTCTGGATTGCTTTCCATGGATGGGGAGCAGCAAGGAAGCTGGAAGGCTCTTGTGGGCCGGGTCTAGCCACCGGACCTCACTCACTTTGTTTATCCAATCTCAAGGTAGATAAATAGCATATAACGTGGGCAAAAACACAAGCTAGAACATTCAGAACAGAGGCAAAGGCTTAACCATTTTTAGCCAAGGCATTGTTAGCATCTCCAAGGAGACAGGGGAGAACCTGTTACACTTGTGACAGAACATGGAGTTCTAAAAGACTGACTAGCAGAGCCTGCTTACCTGTGTGAAGAGATCCAGAGCTTTGTGTAAGTTGGCGTACATGCCCGTTGGAGGCTCGTTGGTGATTTTAATAGCGTTTTCTAGGAGTCCCTGAGGGATAATGTGAGAATCTGGGGAGGGAGCAGGCTCAGCACTCATAAATACTCGGTAATCATCATGGCTGCCAATGCTGTACCGTTCAACTTTCTTATCCAGTGTGCCGAGCCACTTGGCTACTAGATGTATGTTCTGCAGGGTACATACAGAGAGTTCACACGTGCCCAGTAATTACTGAAACTACTAGCATGCTAAACAATTATTTAAATCCTGAATGCAAGGGAACCATGGAGCCAGGGTAGCACACTACACAAGGGCTTTTTCCCTCTCTCATGTATATCGCTTTCCACTTATACTATCTTCAGGGACAGATGTTGTGTGCAGGAATGGGTGACTTGGCACACAGTTGTTCCTGCAGTGAGGGAGAGGCTCTTGGTCCTTCCTCCACTCTGAGCCTTCTGTCCTCCTTTGACCCATCTGAACCTCTTGGGGGGGTGTCCCAGGTTGCCATACAACTGCACCTTACTACCACTCCAGCCATTTCCACTTCTGGAGGCATCAGAGCAGTGCCATGTGGTCCCAGCTAAAAACCTGACAATATTTTCATACCTGGAGAATGACCCAATGTCCTTCTTCTGCAGCCACATCTAGAGCATGTTCAGCCACAACCTCTTGTCCTTGTCCTAGCGACACATTGTGAATTTTCCCATTGTCTATAGTGAAGCCAAGCTTTTGACCTAAGAAAGTTATTTGAATTAAAATGCGGTGTTCTCTTTCATTGTTCACTATATGGATTTTCACTTATATGTACCGCAAATATTAAGACCATATTTCTTTATCCATACCAAAATGTTCGGTTATACAATCTGGGAAATGGCTGTGTGAAACACACTGCCTGATGGGTACTGCGTCCCCACACTTGGTTTCATACTGGCTTTCAAGGCACATGCATTACATGATCCCTTTTATCTGTTTTTGTGCTGTGTCATTAGTGTTCAACAGTCTCCCTCACCACCACCACGGTCTCCCACTTCTCACTCTTCCTCCGCCTATCATTGCTTTATTGATACAGTTGTAATGTTTAGCATTTTATTGATCCTGTATAATGTCATTAATTGTTGTTCATTCCATTTTATCATACCACACAGTTTTTTCCGTATGGTGTTAGGCATTTAGGGTGATTTTTGGGTAAACTTGGAATGATTTTGGAATGAGTTAGGATTTTTTTCCATTTAAATTTATGTAATAATTGTACTCATTATCCAGATTTTCACCATAAGGGCCGTTTTCTGGAACAAATCAGGTACGGATAACAAGGGAAGAGTGCATAAATGATCCTCAAAAAAGATTCCAAATAAAGGCAGCTTGCAGCAATTTTTAAAAATCAACTAATTTATGAAAAAAATAAAGCATGAATAAAAACACACATTAAAACTGCAGAGTAAAAGCAGCAGTAGAAGATGTGGAACACTCATCTGATGTTACAGGCCCAGCACCAGGCAAACTTCACAGGGGAAAGTGTTTGTCCCCTGTGGGTGCCACAATTTTTCCAGCAGCCACCCAAATAGCAGGGGCACCCAGAGAAGGACCTTTGATGATGAACGCTGTGAAAGGACAGGTTGGTATGATGAGGACAGGTTTGACTTCAGGTGCCCAGCTCCAAAGCCATTTCGGGCTTTAACAGTAAGCACTAGCAGTTGAATTGTGCTCAATTCAAGAGCCAGTGGAGCTTTTCAAGCACAGGCCAGATGTTCCCATTGCCAGGTCCCAGTTAGCTGCAGGTTCATTTTGAACTAACTGCACTTTCTGAACAGTCTTAGGAAGCAGCATGTACAGCTTTAAACATTAGTTTCACCTAGAGATGACGAGAGCATGGACAGCTGTGACCAAGCTGTAGGGTACAGTTATCGAAGAGGGTCTGCCACTGCCTTACCCAGTGCTTCAACATCTTTCAGAGGATCAACTCCAGGAGAGAGGATAAAGAATATTGGTGTAGATTGACTGCTTTCCTCATAGGACTTGGAGAATTCAACACTTCGGCCTTCAACAAATTTACTCCCCATCTTCTCTTCCACAAAGTTTCTGAGAAAAACATATCGGGCACTGAAATGGATCTGGTGAGCATTTTAACCCAAAGACCTGTGATGTTGCCATTAATTCTCAGTAGGATGTATATTCAATTTTATCAGCTAGTATACAAATATACAATTTTATCAGTTAGTATGCTTGGCTTTGAGTGTACAGTATAGACTAGAGACATTGCTACAATAGGTGCTATCCAAGGTGTGAAGAAGGAGCTCTCAGACAAATTGAGCAAGGGTTTTATTTTGTGTTTTGATGGCCTAGTAGTTTGAGGCTCTTATTTTCAGTTAGTGGGCAAATAGGTTACCGTAGTTCTTCCAGGGATTCCCTTTGTGAACACGAAACTCTTGTAATTCACCATGTACTCTCAAAGAGATGGAATTGTCGGGGACTGGCTCTTGCTGTACTGTGAGCGGATAATGACAAATGCATTCCACCGTTAGTTCACTGGAGACAGTAAAGGCTTGATGGAATCCACTGGTAGCAATAAAGTGCACACACCGCTAGTTTTCTGGAAGCATTTAGTCTTACATGATCCTCTAAGGGAAATGTGTTATTTGCTAATGTTCTCTTGCTAATGCAGCAGCAGATTTGAGGTTCCCTGGGACCCAGGAAACAGCCTAAGCTTTCATTTGTGCTATTAATTTGCAGCAGAAAACAATGATTAGCTATGATTACCCAGGTTTTTGTTGAGTGGTGTGATGCTGATGGAGATCAGAATACCCACAAAAAGGCCTCCTTAAGGCAGTGATGGCGAACCATTTCGGCGTGGTGTGTCAAAATTTTGAAAATGCCTAACTTGACTCTGCTGGTATGTCGTCGTTCCCCCCCCCCCCCCGAACTTTTAATAGTACTTTGACTGTTGCTACTTTTAATAGTAATTTTGAATTGAACTGAACTGAAAACAACTATAGAACACATTGCATTGTATTTAACATCAATTAGTGACTTTTTGTTGCAGAGTTTTACTAGATAATAATTTGAAAGAGGTCTGCCAAAATCCCTGCCCTAAATGTTCAAGACAAGCCTGTAAAACTTTTGCGAAAATGTAAGGTGTGTCAGGGTCCTGGGGGAAACACTGGCGTGTCACCCAAAACGACCTCATGTGTCACCAGTGACATGCGTGTCATAGGTTCGCCATCACAGTCCTAAGGTGTTCATTATCTTTGTTGGCGTTATCAAATAACAACCAAATTTTAAGTTTGGCAGCTCTGCAGAATTAAGATGGAAGAATTGTGAATAAACTAGTGAAACACTAGTAAGTGTAATAATAACTGGGTCAAAGAGTTGATCTCTGTCCCCCTCTGCCAACAACTTAATGTCACATAACAGTCCTAGCTTTCTGGAGATGTTAGGTCCACAACTGGGATGTAGTTCTTCCCTGAAAACAGAAGCCCTCCAAGACCAGGTGTTTAGTACGTAAAAGGGACAAGCCTGTTCATTTGTCTTTTAGATGGTTTTGGGGAGGTGCAAGTCTGCATTTTGTAGGATGATATTTAACAACTAAGTGGGGAGGTTTAGCAAAAAGATAAGTTATCAAGGTCATTAGCATGATCTCCTTTCAGTGAAGTATCCCACAGTACATTTCTTCTGTGTCAAGATGTACCAGCTGCAATCAGGTGAAATTATCTCTGTCCCTCAGTGTAGGCGCCCTAGTCTTTCCTTCTCTCTGAGCTATGGAAAGAGAACACCACATACTTGACTGCATAGGTCATGCGATCCGGCCTCATGCATCGCATCATACACAGCTTCTGCAAGGCTGTCTTGTTCTTCCACTCCTTGGGAAATACTTCCTTCTCAGGGGTCTCAGACTCTACAAATTTTTTCCACCGCTTAGCAGAACCTTCAATATCACTGTCCAAGTTTTTGAACTCATCCATGTCAGACAAGACCTGAAAAAGTATAGTAACAGAGGATATACTGTTCCAACCTGGCCATGGTGGTCTATGCCTTGGTGAGATTGCAATTACTAATGTCCTGGGAGAGTCCCACTCTTGCACTAATATTAAAGGAATGTACCAAAATAAATGGATGGATTACAAATATATGATAAGAGAAGAAGAGTCTGGTCTGAAGAGCGCTGTGTCATAGTCTGTGGTGAAAACTGACCACTTTGGAGGGGAGGCGTTATAAATATTTGCATCGTGTGGCCTGCCACAGCACATCTGCTGCTAGTTGTTTCTTCCATAGGAAAGGAGATTTGTGGCTGCCGAGCAATTGCAGAAAGAATACAACAATTTCCAAGGCGACCCAGGGAATGGATAAACTTTATAGGGCTAATTTGGGATAAAAAGGCAGATGTAATGGCTCCGCCTCAACTTTACCTCGCTTCCCTATAGGAGACGAAACGCAACTTGCCTGCAGATTGTCATGGACAATGATCTCTCTCTCTCTCTCAATCTCTCTCTCTCTCTCTCTCTCTCTCTCCCCCCCCCCCCCCATGTACACATGAAACCAAGAAGCCATAGTGAGTCACAGGCTGAAAAAAAGGAGCAGGGCCTGTTCCACAGTAAGGTTCTCTCTTGTTATACCTGGCTATATGCAGACTTAGATGCATATCACTCCAAAAATGGAAATAAAGTTTCCTGGTAGTACTTCCACAATTTCAAATTACTGATATGGCTCTTCTTTAAATGGTGTGAGTATAGCTAAACTTGCCTAATCAGGTTCCCATGCTGCTGGAACCTCCAGCTTTCTAGTGGAAAGATTATTAGGATAGAAACAGACTTTTCAAACAAACCTTAATTCCGCCCCATCCCTGACTTAATAAGAAATCTACTGGAGATGTTAAGCCAGCTTTAAAGGGAAAGCGCAGGAGAAAGTCCAGTTCCACTGGATTCACTTCTTTCTTCACCAACAAGACCTAGAGTAAAAGCAGAGGGCATGAAATGAGGGCTGTGCACTTCACTGGCTTTGGAAACAGGGGAACAAGTGCTGCGATACCAATCCTGAGCATATTTATCACAGTAAGTTCTCTTCCTGGTTTACTGATGACAGAAAGGGGGGGGATGACGACACAAAGGCAAGGGGCATGGATCCCAAACATAGGAAGTCTGGGTTTGGAGTCTTATGGAGCCAAATATAGCACCGTCTGTCTGTCTGTCTAGTGGAACCAAAACCCTGGTGACTCCTAGCCACTGAACGGCACAGCAGGTGAAAGCCTAGAAAAGACAGCTTAGTGGAGGTGCTTAGTGCCAGGGCCGTCAGCAAGAGGCAGGACCTTGATCATGCTAATTGTCCTTTTGTAGGTTGACCTTACCTGACTGGATTACATAGTTTAAGCCATCTTCTAGCCTGTTGGTTTTATTATTGTACCACTCCACCTTCAGCTTTGACCTTTCTTGGCTGTACACCAGTTGCTTCTTCATTTATAAGGAGTTATCTCTCACAAATCCTTCCTACTTCCTTTCATATTTTTCTTCCCTGGAATCTTGCCCACAATTTGTTTTGCAATATCCCTTTCCAGCTTCTGCTGCCTCTTACTGACTGATCCTTGCCCTCCTATTGAGTGTTACCATCCTTGGCAAGGTACTGAAATGGGAGTCAGTAAACCAGTTATGCTTGTGCTATAAATAACCCATTGTCCACATAATGATATGCTGATTGCTATGCAGGAGGAAAGATGCTGATCAATTCTAACAGCCCGATCCTACTGGGCTGCCCCGCTGGCGGAACAAGCGTTCTTCCAGTGTAAACTGCCTTACAGCAGTCGCAAAACACATTCCGGCAGCAAGCAGAGTTGAGCACTGCTGGAGCACGGTGGGGAGGCCAGAGCCTCCTCATGTGTGCTGGTGGACCAGAGAAGGCTCGCTGACACAGGTAGGATGGCGGGGGAGGCAAGGCAGGGCTGGGGGAGGGTGGAATGAGGTGGGGGTGGGCGGAATGGGGAGGTGATGGGGGCAGGTATGGGTGGATCGGGTCTGTGATGGGGTCGGGGTCTGTGGCAGCGGTTGCCACTGAATCCTAACCCCCTTCCTGGGCACAATCTACCTTCATGGGTCAACATGGACTTGCGCCAGTGATATTGCTGCACAAGGGGTTAGGTAGGATTGGGGCGGCATGAAAACAAAAGTACTGTACTCAGTCACTTTCTCAGTCATTGTCCGCGTGAAATCGCCTTACCTGAAAGGCAACTTGGGCTAGAAAAATGAGCTTGTCTCTCTCAAAAAGTCCCCTAGCTGTATACATATAGACTGAATATGTGATTTCCTCTGTTAGGTTGATCACCCTGTGTTTTACATCATCTGCTGCAGGAGTCCGCTGGATGGCTTTCTCAAAGACAACATTGAATGCCTGGTCAGAAAAGAAGCCAAAGCACAGATCAAAGGGGTTCAAGGCTGTTGTACTACTTAATGATTCATTAAATGTCACAGAGAAATAGAGCAGATGCCTTCATGGAAAAGAAAAAATGGGTCAGCATTTGGGCTCTGCTGTGGCATGAACACCAAGAAACTAGTTCCTTTGGCAAGAGCTTCCAGTGTGAACTTGGCATATGTTGTTTCTGCCAGACCCTTAGCTATTCTCCACTATAAGGAGGGGCAGGTGGTCATCCCTGCCATGCAAACAGACGGCAAGATTAACTACATAAAAGGCAGTGAGTGACTTAGACTCTGTGGTAACAGACGTGCTTTCACTCTCCTCCACAAATTCAGACAATGATCCATCTAACTGGTCTGTTCCATCGTTAGTTACCTTTAGGGAGAACTGATAGATGGGGTTGATTTTGTTGAGGTCATTCAGTATAAAATACAACAAGGATGCTCTTTCTGCAGCTGGCCTGTAATTTTCTCTAGCTTCATTAATTTGAACTTCAGTAATTTTAGCCTCTTTCACCTAAAAAAGAAGAAGGCAATCCTCAACAAATCATCTCTTAGCACTCTAGGAGACCACAAGGTACTGTACTTGCTCTATTGGTAGATCACATGCACTCTTACCAAAGGCCTCAGCAAGACCTCTCCGTACTGCACTTGCAGCCACAGTGAAGATGCCGGACAGATCACGTACCTTTACTTCTATCTCATTAGCTGTGCGCTTGGTTGTCTCTAGGTTTTCCACCAGGGCAGTGTCCCCCAGGAAGTTCCCTGATGCAGCAGAGAGCCTAGCAAGTAAGGAGTCCTCCAGCTCCTTCAGGATTATCTTAAATTCATTCTGTTGCTTTGTAAGAGTGGCCTAGAGAAGCGACAAAAGAAAGGAAGATTTGGTACTTCTGGGTGAATCTCGTTTTTCCTTCCTCCAAAAGGTGTGCAATCTTCATAAGGGGGCTGTAAGTTCCTGCCTCCAAAATGAAGCACGTTCACAAAATGGGAACCCTCTGAACTCACTGGTTGTCCTGCATCTCCAAATATTCCTGAGAACATAGTTTCCAAAGAAGTGAAAATGCAGCAAGGAGCTCACAGAGCTGAATGGGAGCTTCAGATACTGTATCTACATTTGATTTTGGTTGGAGTCACTGAAAAAGTGTGGCTACCCCAAATTCTTGCAACCCTTAGTAAAAAAAAGCCGCCCATGCTGGTGCCACCAGTTCACAATCTATCTAGCAACAATACCTTCAGTTCCTCTAGGTCGGGTCTCTCCTTAGCCACCACAGCAGCTAAAAGCTGGTCCTCCAGCCCATCCCTGGTGACCAGGAAGTTGATCAGTGTGCACTGGGCCTGCATCTCTGGTTTATAATGAGGGTTGAAGTACTTGGTGTGGAGAATGAGGCGGAAATTGGGATGGTATTCCACCTCCTTGTCTCCTATCCTAATGTACCTGAGGATCAGAGATTTGAGAAATGATGATATACTGAACAAGCCGTCACAAGAATTCATCTGTCTACCCATGCCTGAGGACATGGTTATTAATAGCCACTATGGTTGTGATCAGAACATTATTTTCAGTGTTAAGCAGTTGAAAATCCTGCTACTTTGCTTCTAGAAGAGATGCTCCAACAAATATAACAGAGGAATCAAGCCATACATGATATCCTCTTGCAATGGACTGGTAAGTGGGGCCAAACTATACCTCATAAAAATGTAAGTGTAGCTCTGTCATTTGGTTTTTAAAAAATACAACTAGTTGTGGGATGGTGGCAATGCCACCGTGGCATTGGAGGGGGGGGATTAATTGAGACATGGTCTCAATTCAAATTCCCCTCCTGCAGCAGCTATTTGCCCCAAAAGGAAAGGAACCACTGGTACCAAGTATGTAGAAACCATGACTTTATTTTGGAGTGGCCCCAGTTTGCTTTCAGACTGAGAGGCATTTGATCACTTATTATGACTATGAATGAAGATGATGAACAACCTGCAGAACATATGATGAAAAGCAACCTTTCCATACATTGAAGTATTTAGGGTGAAATAATTTGACATTTCCTTCATGGCATGAAGAGCAAAGCAAAATAGGGCAAACAAAACACAGAGATGGTGTTCTTGCTCAGCAAGAACTTGGTGAAAAACCAATGGGTAGTTGCAGTGATAAAAAAAACCCACTGCCCTGCTTATATTGAACAGAAAGGCAACTGGGGTACTCAGAGGTGTGACCCCCCTGGGTGGGTTAAGGGTAGTGAAGTAAGGATACCACTGCTAATAGAGCTGTGTATAGTCTGACTTGCATAGCCACCTAATGATAGCAAAGACACCCAGTTACTATTGGAACTTGAATGCAACATCACATGCAGGACTCTGGAGGGCAGTGTACTGTCCAGACACCTGAGACCTCTTTACCTGCCCCCCTCTATAGTCCTTCCAGGAGGTATGGTTCTTAGTTTCTATTTCCTTCCTCCACACTCTCTCTTCCTCTCAGATCATCGAAGGAGAAGGATGTGTAAGATGTGTACTCTGTCTCCACAATGGCTTCCACACAAAGGGAATAGCTTTAGGGCTCTCTGTTCCAAAGTAGCAGGAGCCTCTGACCAATCAGAAGATGGATGTAAGCAACTATGAACTGTAAGTATTTCGTATGAAAACTTAGCCAGCCTCCACTCCTGTGTATGTTTTATTGATAGCAACTAGCCAGGCGGTATAATTTACCATAGGGAAGGGGGTGCTTTCGCTGACTGCTCTGCTCCCCCCCTTTCCCAACAGTTACAAGGCTGTTTCTGGTCTGAATTTACTCTGAAAGTACTATGTGAGTGACTTCATGGTGTGCAATGATGTGGATTCCTGAGATTCGTTTGTGACTCTTTACTCCGCTCTTTGTGTAGCACTCAGGAGCCCCTTGGTAAAAGGGATTAGACAGCAACAGCAACAAAGAGTCTTGTGGAACCTTAAAGAGTAACACATTTATTTCAGCATTAGCTTTTGTGGTTCACAGTCCACTTCCTCAGATGCATACACAAACAATTGTGTTGAAATCAATGTGTTAGACTTCAAGGTGCTACATGTCTCTTTGTGGTTCTTGCTACTGCAGTACAGACTCATATGCCTGCCTGTCTCAGGCAAATGGTGATCTAGCTGCTGCAGCATTACCTACATGTTACATATTTTAAATAAATAGCATCTTGGATGGTGGATTTTGTCCAGATGGTAATCCACCAACTGAACAATACAAACTCTTACTAGCAGGGGTATATGAGACTTTTGTTTTAAAGCTCTAACCAAGGTAATGAGTTACAATACTGCTAGTGGTTCACAAAATCCTTTGAGATGATTTGCTAGTATCAATCTGGGAAATGACAGCAAACGGCTATTTAGTGATGAGGTATTTTGGCCAAAATATGCTCAGATTTAGCAGAGGATTATATTTAACTCAGCTCATTTTGTACTGTATATGCCTAACGTTATGTGACATGCAGCAAAAAATAAACTACAGATGGCAAAGATTGCTATCAGCATTGGAAGTTTTTCTCAGGAAGGAAAAACTTAACAAGAGCCTCTGTCTGCTGGATTGAAAGGCTAATAGCTCTCCAGCCTGTCTTATTTTAAAAAGCAGGGACTGTTCTCATTTAAACCTCAATGAAACAGCAATAAGAGCAAACTTACTTCCCTTTCTTGATGGTGTTTCGACCTAGCAGAGGGTCCAGCACAGGCTCCACTGTCTCCCCAATGTTTTCAATGAGCAGTGTGTCACCATCAGAGACGGCACGTTCAATAATGTCTAGATAGCTGAGGCCCAGAAGGAAAAAAGAAACCCTTAAGCATGTTATGCAGTGTTCTAGAACAGGGGTTCTCTACCAGTGGTACTTCGGCCGACTGTTGGTGGTACTTGGACTGCTGGAACTCTGCTCCAACGGGGCACATTCGGGGCACACCGCGTTTTCACTCCCGAGAGGCTCCTGCCTTTGGCCAAGCCTCTCGGGAACACTGAGAAGGGCCCTCGCACCCGCCCAGAGCCTCCTCCCTGTGTTTTCTGGCCTCCGAAAAACCGGAAGTAACTGGCGATTATGTCATCATCAGTCACTTCTGGTGGTACGCAGCAGGAGAGTGGCACCAGAGGTGGTACTCGGTTGAGAGCCCCTGTTCTAGAACACAAAATATTTCCTACAGCATACTAAGGGGGCATGGAACACATAATGCACACACATTCAAAGTGCTGGTGCACATGGAGAATGTGGGCCTTACGAGAGTCAGTTCAGGGCTGAGCCTCTCGCTGTTTATTAATGCTGGAGAGACCTGGAATGGGAGCTAAGGCAGCAGAGCTTAATTTCACTGGTCCTAATATACAAACAAGGGTTATGAAGGTGCCCCAGTACACGTATGGCTTGTTATGGAGCTGAATGCCTATGATGCCCTGTGACCCTCACTCTGGTATCTGAAGGCAAAGCTTTTTCTGGATTTTAATCAATTTTATGCAAGTCACTCTGGGAGCCTTGTCAGCTGAGGACCAGGGTAACAGTACTTGAAATAAAATAAGACTCTGAATAGAAGAGCGATGGCTCAACCTTTTCTGCCCTAGCCGGATAGCTTTCAGGTCGGCTCCATGTTTGTTCTTTATCCACTTGATTCCTTGAAGCTGGGCATCAACGATCAGTGGCCAACGCTCTGTATTGCACAGTATAGTGGCATTTTCTGTGGACATGCGGTCGCTGGGGAGCCCTTGGTTGTTCCAAGTTGCTATATCTGCATCATCTGTTAGGAGACTCAAGGGATCCAGTCCAGGAGTGATGGGAATTGGTACCTGCAACAAAAAACGGGTCTCTCACCAGTCTATGCATCTGTTGTTCCAGAGAGAGCCTCACGTTTGGCTACAAAGAGTATATGCAAATAACGGAACAAAAGTTTTAAAGGATGGTTAAGAACCATCAGTAGTTATTAGCCAGGAAGGGGCAATGTCTTGCACCCATAATGCCCTGTGGCTACTGGACTCAAGAGATTGGTTGAAGATGCACTACTCGGCTTGGAAGTACAGAGGTACTGTCTTCAATATTTAGGTGTCTTCCCAATAGCTCTGTATATTGACAGCATGATTATGAAAACTGAGCTGTCTAGCTGGAGAGGGGATGGCACAGCTAGATGCTTGTTGGGTGGGGTGCGGAAAACCGGGACTAGAATTTTCCAGAAATCTTAATAAGGAACAAATACAACCAGTGGAATTCATGGGGTGGTGGTGTTGGTCAGCAGCAGATTAATCAATAAAAGTATCCTTACGATAGGAGGTTATGGTCTGTTAAAAAGGAGGCCTGCAAACAGCAATAGAGGTCTATGTGGCATTGATAATTGGACTCAAAAGGTGCTCAGATACTGCCTGTATGCTGCTGAGATGGAACAATGTAGGTTAGAAGCTGCCTTAAGCGCAGTGTGGTTTAAGGGGATTTGAAATGAGTTCAGCTAGCCAACTCTGTGTGCTTTGAATCAATGGATCATAAATATTTCTGGTAAATGCCAAGGGTTAAGGGCTCATTGTATGCTTGGTATTTGATGCAAGGCTGGCAATATTCCAGAAAGAGTCCACTTATAGCCTGGAGCCTCTGGGATCAGAATCGCAATTCTAAGTAAATGTAAGTAGGGCTTGCCAGAATAAATATGAGTACCCAAGTAGCAGAGCTATTATTATTTATTGCATTTATATACTGCCCTTCCTCCAAAGAGCTCAGGGTGGTATATACGGCTCCTCCCCCCCACTCTTATCTTCACAACCACCCTGTGAGGTAGGTTAGAGTGAGACACAGTGACTGGTCCAACATCACCAAGGAAGCTTCATGGCTGAGCAAGGAACTGGGTCTTCCCAGTTCTAGCCCAAAACATTACAGTGCAAGCCTAGGCATGTCTACTCAGAAGTAAGTCACACTGTGTTCACTGGGGTTACTCCCCTGAAAGTGTGTATCGGATCAGTGGTGTAGCGAGCCACTAGGGGGGTGGGGGCGGCAGCTGCCTGCTGCGGGGGCAGGAGCCTGTGACACAACCCCGGTGATGTCACTAGCTCTGCCCTGCCAGCATCATGTTCGCGGCCTTTTCCGGCTGAAAAACACATACACATGCCGTTTTTTCGGTAAGAAAAGGCCACTAACAAGCTGGGCGGGCGGGCAACACTTTCGCAGCTGTGGTGGTGACAAAAATGCTGCCACTGCCGCCGTTTTCGTCTCGCACCCCTGTTTGCTGCGGGGGCCTCCGCCCTGCCGCCCGGGGGCGTACCGCCCTCCCTTGCAGCCTTAATCACTTTATCGCAATAGTTTATGTCAGAAGAGTTTCACGCAGCAGCATTTTAGTACAATTTGGTGTTGAATGGATTTACCTTTAGAGCATTTAAGTAAGGCGTCCACAATTTGTCCAGGAGCTCAGTCCTGTATTTTTTGGTGAAGTAGCCAACGTAAGAAACAAACGCAGTAATCAGCAGCACATCTCCGCACAAAGTCTTTTCCTGTTCACGGAAACTTTCCACAGACTCTGCCCAACGCACATTTTCTGACGCTAATCCACCGACCAGCCTTCAGAGACATTTCAAAGGAGATATGCCTTTGGTTAGCACAGCCTGGGACTCTGGCCAGCTTTCTCTTGGTGCAAGGCTTGTACATTCCCAGAAGTGGATGAACTCTCTGCCCTGGAATGCATACTGCTCAAGATAAGGGTGGCCAGCTTCTGTATGTTGAGGGCAAGTTTTAAAATGTATGATGGGCTGTGGGGGGGGGGGGGCTGCAGCAAAGACACAACCGACACGACATTCACATTCCTGGCATGCCTTTTGGATAGATACCTGGCTATTACTGTACTAAGAAGTGTGTTGCATGTTTTCTGTAAAACTATTTGTGCAATTTCTAGTGCCAGATTGGAAGTGGCAGTTTTTAGGATATTTTGAAGAGGATAATCAATTAAGATCCTGAACTCCAGAGGATAAAAAAAGATGAAGATAGCAAAAGCAAATAGCACTGCTTGCCTTTGAACTAATAGCCCTCCTCCAAATTCTAACTACAGTTGCTCTACATACATAAGCTATTCATCTTTGACTCACTCACTCTTATGTAGCGCTTCATTTTCAGGAAATGGTTCACAGCATGTTGGGAAACACAACAATTTTCCTCTTACCAACTGGTTTTCCAGCCAGCTGGGATTACCAAAAGCCCTTGTACTGTTGACTCAAAATGTCTAGAATTCTGAGTGATCCCCTCAGAATTACAAGAGTTAAAACCAACATAATATGAAACATTTCAGTATGTCTGGGGTTCTTTTAAGTGCTTATCTTGTAAAAGGTATAATACTACTATCATCAATTTCTTTTTGACTCTATTTCTAGACAAGCAAGTTATAAAAATAATAAATGGTTAGATACTTAAGATTCTGACAAGCAACATTATCTTTCCCTCCCTTGGCTTAAATTCAGAAAATCACACAGCACAATCCTACCAGGCAGCCCAATCCTGCCTGACATGCAGCGGCCGGCCTAAAGGGCTGGTTGCTGCATCCTAGGCCCATTGCGGCAGGCGCCACTGCCACTGAATCTGCCCCCTTCCTGGGCCCAATCCACCCTCCTCCCTGCCTCATCTCCTCCCCCTTCTGCCCACCCCCACCCCGTTCCATCCTCTCCCCACCTCCTTCCCACCTCCTGGTGTGGTCTTATCTTGGGCGGCGGGCATCCAGTGTCCACTGCCATGTGGACCCAACTGCTTGCCGCTTGCAGTGGCAGCCAGGCCACAATCTCTGGCATGTTGCATTTGCCTTGTGGCAGCCAGAAAGTACATTATGCCACCAGAATGCGCGTACCAGTGGTGTAACTCTCCATTAGGATTGAGATGACAATGAGATTCTCAAAATATTTGGTGGAGCAATTTAAAGACCATACCAATCGCTTGCTATTGCTATTGGGAACAATGACGAAGGCTGGACATTTTGACATGTGCCGGTTCTGGTCTTTGCAGCAGCTCAGGATCTTAGGCATAGTCCTGCCTCTTAGAAGGTTTGGGAGACATGGAAGTGTGAAATATTGGTGCTCATCATAGGGCCAAACTCTATTATGAAAGAGGTCTGTGACTGGTCTCCCAAATACGTTGTTTGGTTACTGGAATGCATTGGGGAGGGGCTGCAGTGCCGGAAAAGAGATGATTAACACACACACCCCCAGTCATAATGAAACACAGAAGCTACTATTTGCTCTGTGGGGGGGGGGAAATATACACTACAGGTGTCTATTTTGTTTTCCTGTATGAGGGAACCAGCAATTTTAACATGCTGAGGATGATTTTGATTTGGAAAATGGTGTGCGCATACATGCCATCACTTCCCTCCACTTCCAGTGGTCCCAGCAAATGGACTGCCCCTTACAGCTGCATTTCAGTTAACAGAGAATCAACCCTGGATCTCCTGCATAACACGTTTTCTGGCCCACAGTGTAACAGCCACTTAGGCAATCAGCTCGAGAAAGTATTCAATGACATGGTACCTGTTGGCCAATGAAATGACTCTATTAGTTGCATCAGCCTCTTGCTGGCACTTGATTTTCTCAGCTGTGGCCTTTTCAAATTCAGCAGTCAAATTAGCTAAGTTGGCATTGAGATCCTTTAAAACAACAGGTTTTCAATTACTTTTATGAATACTTTGAAGAGGCCTGCTACAGAGGTTCAAAGGATGTATCACCCCACTTATTTCAGTGGGGCAGTACTTAATTGCACCCAAAAACTATGCATATACTGAACCAGCAACAATCTATGACTCAGGTGCTCTTATTTATTAAGAAATGTTTATCCCACCTTTCCAATTCCAATGAAACATTCAAGGCAGCCAATATCAATAACACAAGACTGCAAATTTAAGGGTGAAAAAAACTTTTCGAAATTTATGGTGGTTTTATATGACTTTGGGGTGCTGATTCCAAAAATGGCATTGGTTTTGCCCTATCACGTCTAGTTTTGGGGGTATGGCATCATCACCACCTCATAATGAGAGTCAAGCAGCTTCCTATGGCATTGGATTCCTCACGAGTAAGCTGCTTGACTCGCACTATGAGGTGGCGATGCCATACTCCCAAAACTAGACGTGATAGGGCAAAACCAATGCCATTTTTGGTGTCAGCGCTCCAAAAATACCCAAGAATAAGTCTCACTTTTAAGAAAGCAAAATGTGCGCAGGCCTGTGTAATTAAAAACTGCCACACTGTAAAACAAATTAAAAAAAACTAAGGCCACCTGGTGATTTCATAACTGAGGTGAGATTTGAACTGGGGACTTACTGGCTCACAGCTTACAGACTTAACTTATGCTAGCTCTTAATTAGCACAGACATCTGGGAATGTTGTTTGTGCACCACTATCATTCCCATAGTCCCATCTAAATACATTAGTCCTCACATAGTGCCAGTGATATTTGCTGTAGGGATGCAGTGCCTGTGGCTCTGCCATTTTCCTAAAGCATGTTTGTGATGTACTTACAGCAATTTTGTTTTTGATCAATGTGAGTTTCGCCTGCGCCTCTGCCAGTTCATTATTAGCCTCTTCCAAGGCTTGCCGCTTGGGTGCCACATTACAGTAGACTTCATAGAAACGAACAATATTGAGGCACCAAGAACATAGACCAGCTGCAGCTGAGGACTTAGAAATGATAAACTCTGGATCAAATGTCGGATCCATCTGAAAAGGTCTGTAGAGAAAAGGTACAAAATGATGCAGTAAGAGAAGCAAAAGCACCATTCTGATCTTTCAGACCAACAACGGCGTCAATACGACTTACCACCTCTATACCCTGCTAACTGGGCAAAGGGGCACTTTTTCCAGTGGTGCTCCTCTTAAATTTAGCAGGGGGAGAGTAACTGTCCCTCTTTTCTAGTGGCCGTTTGCTGGTGGTGTTCTGCATTTATTTAGATTGTGAGCCCTTTTGGGACAGGAAGGGAGCCATTTAGTTATTTGATTTTTTTTTCTGTAAACCACTTTGTGAACGTTTTTTGTTGAAAAGCGGTATATAAATATTCTTACCAATAATTATAAATATATAAGTATAAAAGGGATAATTAAGGATAAAACAAAGCCACAGTATTGGTATTTACAAGAAAGAGATGGGAGGGGCCAAACAGTTCCCTTTCTACTGCTTGCATGGTGCTTGGTTTTGTGAATGATCATGAAGTGCATTGAGATAACTGTTCACAGGATCTTGATATTTGTCAGGCCATTCACAAGACTGGCACCATTAAAAAAAAAAGATAATGCATAGAGTGGCATTCAACATGTCAAAATAGATTTATGAATCAGCTCTCAGTTGCCCTCATGGGAATGATTCCTTAAACCACAACTAAAGGAAATAGCTAATGGCATCTAAGTGAAAAAAAATTGGCTGAAACTGCATTTTTATTAGAAAATGATTTGCTAACGATAGATTTCAGAAACGGGGTTTGGAATATGAATTCCCTCTGCTTGAAAATCTATATCCCATTGAGCCAAGCTCAAATCCTCTCTGAATTTGGGCCTGGCTTGTAATGGATGCTTTACCACTGCTACCAGTCAGCACTTCCAGACTCCCCCCACCCCCCACCGGTAGGTGGATCGGGCCTGGGAAGGGGATGGATCGGCATCCTTGTCAGACGCTGTATCCTATCCCCCCTCCCAGGCCCTTGCAGTCGACACAGGGCTGTTTCATTCTCTGCCAGCTACAGAGGTGGCGGAGAACCAAGTAGCTCCCTTGCAGCAGCTGGGGGTTTACCTGGGGTAACTTGGGCATTTGTCCGCTTACCCCGAGTAGACCTCCAGCCAGTCTCTTCCCTGGATAGGATTCAGTGTGGGCTGCGTGGCCCACGCTGAAGAGCCTACGCTGGGAGAGGATAGGATTGGGCTGTTGTTCTAGTAATTCAATTCTTTATTGCTTTTCCACTAAGTAAAAAAAAAACATTTTTTCAAAAATATAGAGCGCAAAACAACAAGTACAATTTATCTGAGAACTGTCTCTGGCTACTTGTCCATCTGGGTCTACTAGAACTGTTCAGGCCTCAATGGAGCTCATATAGGCACAACTACTCACACAGACGTCTGCTACAGAAGTTAAACAGTTTCCTGAGTGATTTCCAATGGACAGTCTCATCCTGAAGCCTTTTGGACTTGCCTCTTAAAGAGGCAGTAAACATAAGAAACATCAAGTCCCATCCCATGCACAACAGATTTAAAAGGTTATCTTGTTGGCTTGTGCTCCCTGAGGCATCTGGTGGGGCCACTGTGTGATACAGGAAGCTGGACTAGATGGGCCTTTGGCCTGATCCAGCAGGGCTCTTCTTATGTTCTTATGTTAGAAGTGTCCAGGAGTGAAGGAGGAGTACAAGGTCTCTCCTGTCTCCACCAGTGAGCCCTCTCCCTTGCCAGTCCTCCCCCTTTCCCAGGTTTACCCAGCAAAGGAAATAATAGTGGGCGGGTTCCCTTCAACAAGTGGAGACAGTAATTCCTTTGGGTGGCAAGGGCATATCTTTGGATTCCCCGCCTTACTTGAAAGCTTTCAGGCAGGGTTCTGGAATGTGCTCTTTGTCATATTTCTTCAGGGAATCCAGGAAACTGTCCACTTTGCCCATCATGCCTTTCGCTGCCTTCCAGCTTCTGTCCTTTGGTATCTTGCCACCTGGAGCTGTCAGGATCATTACAGCTGCTGTCACATTAACCACAGCTTCCGGAGGAGAGCCAAAAGACTTCAGTTCTGTCAGGTTGTTCTGGAAAGGCGGCCGAAAAGAATACAGTGATGCCTCACAAGACAAATGCCTCGCACAACAAAAAACTCGCAAGACAAAAGCATTTTGCAAGTTTTTTGGTGACTCGCAAGACAAATTTTCTTGCAAAAACAATTTCGTCTTGTGGAACACTCAGCTCCTAAAGCCACAATCTATTCAAATGTTAAAGTATTCAAGAGGGTTAGCAGACTGCAAACAGTACAGCCCGAGGCCACACCGATTATCACCCGACAAATAGCTAACACCAGCAGAGATAAAGGCAAAGCAGAGATAAAACTACCATCCTGAAAAACTTCCCATCCTAGTAGGTGTACTGATTAAGACCCTACCCATTCTTCGTTTTGGCCCGGAAGCGGCAGCAGCAACTCGGCACAGGCTGTCTGCCTGCCTGCTTCGAGTCTCTTACTGACTCACACAGGAGCCGCCCTCACGCCGAGGAAAGCCTCTTCAGCTGTTGCACGGCCGAGAGGTAATAGTGCATTTAGTGGTGCCTGCTCCGCCCCTTAGCCTGGCTGGCACCGCGGCAGGAGGATACTGTAGGCGACAGCTACACTTGCCATTTGAATAAAGTATTCAAGAGGGTTAGCAGACTGCAAACAGTACAGCCCGAGGCCACACCGATTATCACCCGACAAATAGCTAACACCAGCAGAGATAAAGGCAAAGCAGAGATAAAACTTCCCTTCCCTTCCAGAAACGGTGTGCATTACTAGAGCGGAGCTCTGGGAACTGTGAGTACTGTAAATACTTAAAAGTAAATAGCACGGCAGGGGAGGTGACTCGCAAGACAAAATTATTCGCAAGACAACATGACTCACGGAACGAATTAATTTTGTCTTGCGAGGCACCACTGTACATCACTTTGATACATCACTTTTTCCACAGTGATGGCCAAGGCACCTCACCAATGCATTGTATACCAACTAAGCTCAGTATACAAAGCTGCTTAATTCTGGCTGTTGATGTTGCAGTACCCAGCCCTAGAACGTTGAGTTTTTGGCAGAATATGCAACTGTCAGGGCCATGGAAATACCAACCCAGGAGAGCCTCTAGAGCAGAGGTTCCCAAACTGTGGTACACGTACCACTGGTGGTACTTCGTGCGACCACCAGTGGTACGCGGCAGGCTGGTCCTTATCGGGTTTTCCGATCTCCCCTCTGTCTTGCAATTCAGTGTTGCTAATTGTTGCTCCAGTCTCGCCTGTGGAACACGAGGTCTCTTATCTGCAACAGCAGTAATTAGCTGCTAGGAACAGTAATCAGCTGCTAGGGGGTCTCTTATCTGCGGTTCCAATTTCTCTCTTAGTTGCAGAGCCTCTCCATCAAAGGCCATCCTGTTGCTTCCAGTTGCTTTGCTTCTGCTCCTTATCTCTAATCTGTACTGTTCTGTATTGCTTTCAGTATATATAGTATTGAACCACTAGGTGGCGCAGGCAAGAAGGAGCAGGCAAGAACAAGCAGGCAAGCCTTTTCTTTCCTGTTTCCTTTCTTTCGATTTTATGGCTATATTTGAGCAAGCTGCTCAAATTGCTGTATTGTGAGAATGCGTGCAATTTCAACATATGGAGATGGTTACTGGAAGTAGAATCAAGCATCTCAAGAACTGCATTTGTGTCCGCTCTGAGTGCTTGGGGGCCCCCTTGGACTCTAGTCTGGAGAACTAGCATCAGGTTGCCACTGTTTCTTGTTGCTTGGGAGTGCTGGGTTGAGCCAGGAGTGGGCTTGGGGAATCGCCCGGGTAGGATCAGTCAAAGAGGAGGCGGAGAGGCCTCAGATGTGCACCAGGGCCAGGGGAGGGGATTGCTGCACTTTGGGTCCTCTTCCTGGGCTTATTTCCCAGCTTTTGGACTGGAGGAACAGCAGCGTCAGCAGCGTCACCTGCAGCCACCTCACAGCCCACAGGGAGATCTGTTCTCATCAGCCCCATAGCTCCACCTATATCTTCTGAGGCCAGCAGGCAGGTGGTAGGCATTGTCAGGGGCTGGGCATTTCCTGTTCCAGGCCTGGCTGCCTCTAGTCTGTGAGGGTGGGGGCTAACCTCTCAATGGCGCCAGTCAGTGTTCAAGTCCGTTGGCAGCTTCTGCTGCTGACGCTCAGCCAAATAGCACCCCAGCATGATCCAGAGGGGAAGCCAGACTTTTTTCAGTGCCCCCCTTCCTGCCCCACCCCCCATCCCCAATATTTTTCTGCACCCCCCTATTGTCCCCAAAACATACTTTTTTGGGGGGTGCAAAAATGTTCTGCGGTTTTTACCTTTTTTGGGTTTTTTTCCAATTTTACGCTAGGGCGGCAGCTGATTCGGGGCATTCTTGGCGGGGCGTGGGGCGCGAGTACTTAACTGGCCGGCTTTTTCGGCCTTCCTTCGGGGCACAGGCAGCATTTTTCGATCCGGGCGGCATCCATTTTGAATGGGCGGGACTCTCTAGGACTCTCTCTCCGAATCTCACTGATCCGTCGGTCCTCCAGGCCTCTCTAGGGATCTGGAGGACCGACCAACGAGATGTGCGCCCTAGAGAGGATGTGTGACCAGCGAGACCAGGAGAGAGAGTCTTAGAGAGCCCCGCCCATTCAAAATAGATGCCGCCCGGATCGAAAAACGCTGCCTGCCAGTTAAGCACCCTCACCCCAGCCCCACCCAGCTTCAGCGCCCTGCGCCCCCCCGCCCCCTTAAGACGCCTCTGGCATGATCTGTGACATAGCATCAGGTGCTGGGCCACCTTACGCCTGCCCTGGTGTGGCAACGCCTCCCGCAGACGGTGGGGCCTCACCTGTCTCTCTCCAGTTGCTTTGCTGGCCGGGTGAGTACGTGCCCAGACACCGTTATTCCCACTTGACACCAGCCAATCTTGCTTAAAACCAAAATAAGTCATGTGTCCATTTGAGAGGTCCAAGAATTTTACCTTATTGAGAGTATCCAGTGCTTCCTGAGCAGCGGCCAGGGCTGGTTCAGCTTTGGCCAGGTCAGTTTCACAGGCCCTTTGCTTTTCTGTGACATTCTGGTGCACAGGAAATCCAAGAAATTAGAAACATTGAACAAACTGTCATGTTTCACTTCAACTTTTAAAAGTTATGATCCACATCACCTCTCAATTTCTTTTCCACTCATCACTGAGACTGTTTTCAAAAGTGACACTGAGAATGACTACAAAAACCAATTGAAGTGTCACTTATGAAAATGCCCTAAGTGAACAATTTTAGAAGACTGGCTATAGAAAGCGCTCAGCAGAATAGAGAGATTGTACCGTTGGAAAGCCTGATGAATTAAAGTGGAGGGAACGTGCCAAAAAGGAAAAGGCAGCTCCTGCATAAGCACCAAATAATGGTTCCGAAGAGATCATGGCCATCTCTCTCTACTGTTGTCTTCCCATGTTTGTGTGTGTCATGGGTATGCTCGTTGTAGCATTCACTGCTTTGATACATATCAGAATGAAATGGCACTGCATCGGGAAAGGCGCTGATCTGCAGGAAACGTTTAGCACAATTGTGGCCCAGGGGAACGCTACAATATTTTCAGTGAGATGGGATGCACGGTGGCCATTTTGCCAATGGTGCCAGGCAGTTTTTCAAGCTTCTTGCAAAGCACCTCTATTCTCTTTTTCATGGCATGCAACATCTTATAACGGTAAGCATTCTTCTCGGACTGAAATGGCTTGTAATAAGCAGTGCTGGCTAGAGGAATTGGCTAAGGAATCAGCCTGTGATATATACAGCATAGATTAAGATTGGATACTTGGATGTGGCTTTAACCCTACAGTTTTATGAAATGGCTTTCTAGCCTGGTTGACTCCACCAAAAACTACTGAAAGTGCAACACATGTATTAATAAATGACTGGAAAGAAAAATCCTTCTCTATGTGGTTGTTAAAGAAAAGCTTCCAGAAAAAAAATGCTATGCAGTCCCTTGGTGTGTTACATATGCATAATGTTTCTCAGAAATAAACCTGGCTCTTTCACAGGGATCTTTGTCCTTGGCCAAATTAGTTATTTATCCTTTCCTCATCTCCTACATCACATGCAGTCAGCAGCTGATCATCATAAACAAAATACTACCTACCGTGTTAATGACCTGCACTTTCAACTCCTCTTCATCAGCAATTGCTTTCTCCCTGCTCACTTTCTCTGTTTCAACCCCTACCACTTGGATCAGTTTATCAGCATCTTCATTTTTAATTTTGAGCTCCAGCTCTTGAACAGCAAGTTTGGCTTTCAGGTCATCAACCTATGAAGTCCAGCAAGAAAACCAAACCCTTAAGACTGCGCTAAAACAGAGGGGGTATGTTTTTGAAAAATGTTTCCCCCCTGCAAAACACATCCCCTTGTTTGATTTTTTTTCAAGGCATCTACAAAGTGGAGTGAAAATGGTTGTCTGACTCAGAATGACGACAGGACACATTGCCCTCTTTTTGATTTGGCTTAGCAACAGAATGAAATAGCCAAATCTGATGGTGTGGCATCATTTGGAAAGCCTATTCAGAGAGAGGGCAATGCTTTCTGCTCTCACTGATTTGGTATCGTCATATAGCCAAAGGTGACTGGCTCTGGCTGTATAATAAGATGTCAACATCTACAGTACTGACAATCCCCAATTGGCTGGAATCACTTCAGAGAAATAGTATGTGTTTCAATGTCCACAAAGTAGCAGACAGGGGGAAGAAGCAGTTGCAAAAAGGTGGCAAACTGTGTATGAAAATTATAAGCAATGGTGGGACAGTTTTGTGAAACATTTTACCCTCAACATCCTTCCCTTTTGCCTCAAATTTTGTGGGTATTTGATGTACCCCTAGTAAATCCAGAATTTAGTTCTGCCAAATTAAGAGCAGTCCTAGGAGGAGGCACCCAGGAAGGGATAAAAAGAAACCGGAAAGCCGACAGGAGCCGAGGGGCATCCGGTTCGGGACTCCTCATCCCTCGGGAATGAGGGTGCAGAGGATGGGGAACAGTCAAGTAATAACAGAGTAAGAATTGGGAGTGGTAGCGTGATGGGACATGACAGCCAGTCTAGCAAGACAGAAGGCTGCAGGAATAAAGGGGCAAACATGCAGCCCTTCTTGGGGGACCAGGTATATAAGTGCTTTTATGCAAATGCCCGAAGTCTTCGGGCAAAGATGGGAGAACTGGAATGTTTGGTGGCTAGGGAAAACATTGACATAGTAGGTATAACAGAAACCTGGTGGAATGCGGACAACCAGTGGGATACTGCAATTCCAGGATATAAACTCTATAGGAGGGACAGAGAGGGGCGTGTTGGAGGTGGGGTGGCCATCTATGTCAAAGAGGGGGTAGAATCCACCAGAGTAGAGCTGGAGGGGGGCTCTGACTCCTCCGTAGAATCACTGTGGGTTAGATTACCAGGCTCAAAGAGTGATGTAATAGTAGGGGCATGCTACCGTCCTCCAGATCAAAAACCTGAAAGGGATCTTGAAATAAGGAAGCAAATCAGGGAGGTGTCAACGAGAGACAGGGTTGTAGTCATGGGGGACTTCAATTATCCTCACATCGACTGGGTCAATTCATGCTCAGGTCATGAAAGAGAGACTGGATTTCTGGATATGTTAAATGACTGTGCCTTAGAGCAGCTTGTCACGGAACCGACCAGAGGACAGGTGACTCTGGACTTGATATTGTGTGGCACTCAAGATCTGGTCAGGGAGGTAAATGTTACCGAACCGTTGGGGAACAGTGACCATGCTGCGATCTGTTTCACCATGCATGTCGGAGGGAGAGTGCCGAGCAAATCTGACACGAAAACCCTTGACTTCCGAAGGGCAGACTTCCCCAAAATGAGAAGACTAGTTAAGAAAAAGCTGAAAGGGAAGGTAAAAAGAGTCCAATCGCTCCAGAGTGCATGGAGGCTGTTTAAAACAACAGTCATAGAGGCCCAGCGGGAGTGTATCCCACAAAGGAGGAAGGGCTCGACCAAGTCCAGGAGGATGCCGGCATGGCTAACAAGCACAGTTAAGGAGGCTATAAAAGGCAAGGAAGCTTCCTTCCGTAAATGGAAGTCTTGCCCTAATGAGGAAAATAAACAGGAGCATAAACTGTGGCAAAAGAAATGTAAAAAGATGATACGGGAGGCCAAGAAAGACTTTGAGGAACGTATGGCAGGCAACATAAAAGGGAATAATAAAAGCTTCTTCAAATATGTTAGAAGCAGGAAACCTGCCAGGGAAACGGTGGGTCCGCTGGATGGTGAGGGAGAGAAAGGGGTGATAAAAGGGGACTTGGAGACTGCAGAGAAATTAAATGAGTTCTTTGCATCTGTCTTCACGGCAGAAGACCTCGGGCAAATACCGCTGCCAGAACGGTCTCCCCTGACTAAAGAATTAAGTCAAATAGAGGTTAAAAGAGAAGATGTCTCAGACTTAATTGACAAAATAAAGATCAATAAATCACCAGGCCCGGATGGCATCCACCCAAGAGTTCTGAAGGAACTCAAGAATGAAGTTGCTGACCTCTTGACTCAAATATGCAACTTGTCCCTTAAAACAGCCACTGTGCCAGAGGATTGGAGGATAGCTAATGTCACGCCAATCTTTAAAAAAGGAAGGAGGGGGGACCCGGGAAACTACAGGCCGGTCAGCCTAACATCTGTTCCAGGGAAGATGGTGGAAAGTCTCATTAAGGATAAAATCTTAAAATACATAGAAGAACAAGCTCTGCTGAGGGAGAGTCAGCATGGCTTCTGCAAGGGGAAGTCTTGCCTCACAAACCTGTTAGAATTTTTTGAAAAGGTCAACAGGCATGTGGATGCGAGCGAACCCGTGGATATTATATATCTGGATTTTCAGAAGGCGTTTGACACGGTCCCTCATGAAAGGCTCCTGCGAAAACTCCACAGTCAGGGAATAAGAGGGCAGGTCCTCTTGTGGATTAGGAACTGGTTGAAGACCAGGAAACAGCGAGTGGGAGTCAATGGGCAATTTTCACAATGGCGAGAGGTGAAAAGCGGTGTGCCCCAAGGATCGGTCTTGGGACCGGTGCTTTTCAACTTATTCATAAATGACCTGGAGTTGGGGATAGGCAGTGAGGTGGCCAAGTTTGCGGATGACACTAAACTTTTCCGGGTGGTAAAGACCAGCAGGGATTGTGAAGAGCTCCAGAAGGATCTCTCCAAACTGGGAGAATGGGCAGCAAAATGGCAGATGCGCTTCAATGTAAGTAAGTGCAAAGTGATGCACATTGGGGCAAGAAACCAAAATTTCACATATACGCTAATGGGTTCTGAGTTGTCTGTGACGGATCAAGAGAGAGATCTTGGGGTGCTGGTGGACAGGTCGATGAAAGTGTCGACCCAGTGTGCGGCGGCTGTGAAGAAGGCCAATTCCATGCTCGGGATCATTAAAAAGGGGATTGAGAATAAAACGGCCAATATCATTCTGCCTTTGTACAAATCAATGGTAAGGCCACATCTGGAGTATTGTGTCCAGTTCTGGTCACCATACCTCAAAAAGGATATAGTTGAATTGGAAAAGGTGCAGAAAAGAGCGACCAGAATGATTTGTGGGCTGGAGCACCTCCCTTACGAGGAAAGGCTACAGCGTCTGGGGCTTTTCAGCCTAGAAAAAAGGCGCCTGAGGGGGGACATGATTGAGACTTATAAAATTATGCATGGGATGGAGAGAGTGGATAGAGGGAAATTCTTCTCCCTCTCGCACAACACCAGAACCAGGGGACACGCACTAAAATTGAGTGGAGGGAGAGTTAGAACAGACAAAAGAAAATATTTCTTTACCCAGCGTGTGATTCATCTGTGGAACTCCTTGCCACAGGATGTGGTGATGGCACCTGGCCTAGATGCCTTTAAAAGGGGTTTGGACAAATTCATGGAGGAAAAGACCATCACAGGTTACAAGCCATAAGCAACCTCCTGGTTTTTTTTTTTTTTAAGAAGTGGGTTTTCTCTGTGCCAGGTGCAAGGGAGTGGCGACTGGACACAGGTATCTTGTTGTCTTGTGTGCTCCCTGAGGCATCTGGTGGGGCCACTGTGTGACACAGGAAGCTGGACTAGATGGGCTTTTGGCCTGATCCAGCAGGGCTCTTCTTATGTTCTTATGTTCTTAAACACAAAAAACTACAGAGAAAAAGGAAGGCAGGAGCAGGATGTCTCCTGAAACAAGTCCGAGGACTCCTGTTACAGAAAGTCTTCTAAACACCTTCCACCTTTGCCAAGGCAGGCAAATGAATTGAAATACTGCTGTGCATGGTGGGCATCCATCAGACTAGGGCTGCTTTCATTCATTTGGGGGGGGGGGAAGGTGGTTTAAATTAAGTTGGAAAAATATTGCAGGGGGTGTGTGTTACCCCTCCCCCCCAGTACCACTGCCTCACTATAAATTTGGCCCCATCATGGCTGCTTTTCCTGAAAGAACAAGACGCTGGAAGTTCTAACCACAGATCTATCACATGTAGTTTAGTCCTCAAAGACCAGTGGTCATGTGTGATTAAATGAACTCCTTGAGGCAGGGGGTATCTTTAGTAAATGCTTGCAACATTAGCCTCACAAAAAGAGGCCTTCATATCAGGCTAAAAAATACAGAACATTTGCATCATTCACAGTGATCACAATATAGCATTATTGTGATCGGGCATCGGGGGTGGGGGGTGGAAAGACACCCTGATGCCAGTTCTTCGTTTCTTTCCCCAGAACATCTGCCCCACGGTCTAGGAGGAATAGGGTAAGGCCCTAAATTCAAACAATCACAGGCAGGCAACAACTTGAAACATAAAATGAGTTCATTAAATATGGGGGGTGGGGATTGGATAGCACAAGGAAGAAAGAGTAAAACTAACAGGCTTGGGTGCCCAGGTATGGATCTTAGCCACAAAAAACAAACAAACAAACAAAAAAACAAACAACCCCCCCCCAAAAAAAACAAATGGGCAACTATAGGCAAACTTAGAAGCAAAAATAATTCCCTAATGTGTCAACATTTTACAGGTCCCTATCTGCTACTTACTCCAAAGTCAGCTTGAAGAGTCCATCACACACCTCTGGTCTCCAGGAGGAGGCGGGTGCGAACTTGGCCACACACAGATGTGATCTCTGAGGGAGCCAAGCCAGAACACATCCAAGCATTTCTGTGTCTGACTTTAAGAAACCTAGGGTTGACAATGTCTCTGATTTGTCAAAGTTTACAACCATCTGGGCATCTTTACATGCCCTTTGACTTGGTCAAACCTATTGGGATTGGATGCCCAACTGCCTGGTGCAATGCCAATCCCAGCAGGGTGGATTGGCTATGCGCTACTGTTCTTGCTGGATCTAGACAAAGAAGACCAGGAATTCACACAGTGATCTGTCTGCTTTGCCAAGCAATCTTTCTACAGTGGCACTGATGTCAAAGTAGGGAAACCTCTTTCTAAGGGAACATTATGCTGAGGCTTTCCTTAGGGGAGATAAATGAGGACAAAGAAGGGAGCAAGGGGAGCCCATTCATCACAGTCGGACAATACACTTGATTTGTTTAAAAAAAGCAGTCACTAAAGATGTGTAACAAGGCAGCAGATGGCAATTATGGGTGGGCCACCAATTACAGACCACAAGCCATGACCTTGAACCGAGCACGCCAGTACGACACAAAGAACGTTCATACCTGGGAAGCTGTACTCTGAAGTTTCATTAAACCATTCTCCAATCTCTCAATTTTGGCAATGAGCTCCATTCTTTTCTTAGTAAGCAAGTTTTGGTAAAGTTTGATCTGTTCAAGAAAGGTCTTTGGGGTGGTATAATTATAACGTCTCTCAGTGGCCAGGTAAACCTTGGACATTTCATTGGCAGTTTTGTGGACAAAGGACATAAACAGACTGATGGAGGTCTTAACTTCAGGCTGCAAGAGGGACCAAGAAGTCTCAATTAGGCTCGCAGAAAACATCACTTTTATTCTTTTTATGTTCAGGTTTTGTGTGTGTGTGTGTGTGTGTGTGTGTGTGTGTGTGTGTGTGTGTGTGTGTGTATTCTACCCACCCCCCCATTTAAACTTCATTCATTTCCTCAGTACTTTATTTTAGGTGATTTGTGTGTGTGTGTGTGTCCGTCCACCCTGAGGGAGGTTCCCTTCCTTTGCAGCTATTAGAAGGACCGTGAAGACAATTGTTTTTTAATGCTGGCTATCTTCTCATTTTGTTTTATTTAGTGACTTCATGTTGTATTTATTGACATCTTAACTTTGTTAGCTGAGCTACTTATCCTCAGAAATTAGAGTAGGGTACAAATGGTTGTTTCTAAATACTGTAAACGTGTTTTTAAAACAAAACACCTAAAAGCAGTTCACAAAACTAAAGCATTTCCTGATTCAATTTTTTTTAAATTCACTGACTATGATCCTAAGCGCAGAAGCACATGGGTTTCACACAACATCTATGGAAAGAGGGTGCTTTATAACTTCAGCATAAACAGTCCTGAAAATCAAAGCCATTATTTGCAACTTGAGAGTTGGTTATCGGATGCAGCTGCGGAGTGCACAAACAGCAGTGTGTGTGTGTGTGTGGGGGGGAAGAGTCTCGTTTGAATCAATTTATTTTACTGACAGCACAGTCTTATGCATGCTTACTAAGAAAAGTCCCACTGGGTTCAGTGGGGATTAGTCCCAGGTAAGTGTACATAGGATTGCAGTCAATTGCTTTTCCAACCATTTGTGAAATTTGTGCCTGTTACTGTATTTCATCATATCTAAAACACCATTGATTGTAGGACGCACCATTATTTTATGTGACCATGTGGTCACTGGAGGTAGGCGGTTCGACTCTGTCGGACCGCTCCTCCGACAGCTGCACTGGCTGCCGATTCGTTTCCGGGCCCAATTCAAAATGCTGGTCTTGACCTTTAAACCCCTATACGGCTTGGGGCCAGGATATTTGAGAGACCGCCTACTTCTATATAGTCCGGCCTGTCTCCTTAGCCTTAGGTCATCAGAGAAGGCCCTTTTGCGGATACCGTCGCCCAGGGAGGTGCGAGGGGCGGCGGCCAGAAATAGGGCCTTCTCAGTAGTGGCACCAACCTTATGGAATTCCCTCCCTTTTGACTTACGAACTGCTCCCTCCTTGTACACTTTCCGGTGAGGCATAAAAACCTCCCTGTTCAAAGAAGCCTTCTGAGTCCCTGCCTTTTTTAACATCCTGCTGGTACAGGTGGGACGCTGCTGTTTTTTATGCTCTGGTTTTAATTGTAATAATGACCTTTTAAATCAATTTTTAGATGTTGTTTTATTAGTTTTTATCAACTGTTTGTTATTGTTTTAAAATGTGAGTTTTGTATTGTATCTTTTTGTATGTATTTTCTTTTGTTGTAAGCCGCCTTGGGTCCCTTCGGGGAGAAAGGCGGGATAAAAATACTGTAAATAAATAAATAAAGAAAAAACGCTGCCAATTAAACTATGGCACAATGCTTTCTTATTACTTAGAATTTTTATTTTATACTTATTGAAAGAGCTCTTAGACTTATTTAGACATAGATTTTTATTATATATCACTCTTGCGCATACATTAAAAGGAAAATATAAGCGAAATACAGTAAATTGGTTAAGGTATTCCTAAAACGTCTTTGCATTCAGAGTCTGGTTCTTCTGAATGTGTAGTGACGACAATATGACTACCTTTGGCCAAGTTCACATGTGCACAGGCAATGACAACTACGTTGCGACTTCCACGTGGCCGCCATCGATTGTCAGGTGCACCCCCATTTCGGAGATGTTAAAATGTGAAAAAAAAATGTGCATCTTAGAATCAATGAAATATGGTAATTTGAATTGCCTTAACTTAATTCATTTTTTGTCACTTCACTGCTGCAGAAAAAGACTTCATTGTGTGGATGAATTATTCAACTCGTTTGAATGAGTGGAGAGTTTGTAGAACAAGCAAACCAAATATTTAAGTAAAAGTCTACGTTTGTGTAAATCTGAGTGCTGTGAACATTGAAGCCTTGTTTGCTTCCATTCCCATGCAGCACACTAGCTTTACTGCTGCAGTGACTGGGACACGCAAGGTCAAAAATCAGGGAACCCCAGTTGCTGTTTCCTCAGAGTGCGTATTTAACAGCCAATTCAATTGTGGAAATGTTGGCGTGTGGTAGGAAAATGAATGCTACTCTAAGGATCTGAGGTTTCTCCATGCCCCCATTTCCTTTGTTTAAATATGCAGCCCGAGTGCTGCTGTACAATACAGAGTCGATTAATGTTTAATGTGATCGGCAGGGGAGAGCACGTGCGCTTGGCTCTCTAGAGTCCAGAGGAGGAAGCAAAGAGATAAAGGCTCTGCTGGTGAAGATGCACATTAACTTGTCCCAAGGGGGCACTGATGTTAATCTATCTTAACAAGCAAAATGGGACTCAGGGGTGTCAGCCTGGCACAGCTGCTTTTCATTTGCTGCACGTCAAACCGCCATCACCGAGAGGCAGTGATTTCTGTCCAGTGGCGGAGTGCTGACCACCACCACCCCCACGCCAGAAGTGACGTCACCGCTGCAGCCATTTTCGAGTACACTGAGGCGCAGAGCTGGTGGGAGAGCCAAACCTGCTGCGACTGCTGCCTGCTCGTGCCAACGAAACGGCACAATTTGCCCTGCTACTGCCCACTGTGACATCCCCTGCCAGCCTGCCGCCCAGGGCCCGACACTGCCGCTGTGAGACCACAGCCCCCCCCCCCCCCGACGATGCCCGTTTCTGTCTGTGAAGTCAAAGCTCTCCAGGTAAAGATCTTCAAAGCTGGGCTTCTTACAGACTCCCTTTACCTTTCCAAACAGACATTGTGCAAAACACCTGGACTGTAACATGAAAGGGATATACAGTGGCAATAGTATTCAACAGATGTACAATTACTTCTATCAAACACCATCTTGCTGTTAACCAAAATCCTGCAACAGCCAGCAAGAGACTATCATGAATTAGCTGTTTTTCTATACGTTACATTTTCATCCTGCCCTCCCTCCAAGCAGCTCACTGGCATACATGATTGTTTCCCTCCCCTATTTTGTCCTCATAACAGCCCTATGAGGTAGCAGGCTGAGAGATGGTGACCAGCCTAAGGCCACCCAACAAGCATCAAGGCTGAGTGGGGATTTGAACCCAATTTCCACAGCCCTAGTCCAAGATGCTAACCACTCTGTACATTTTAAAGGCAGGAGACTGGAAATCTCACCAATCTGCCTTGAGCATCATATTTATTGTGGGAAAGTGGGGTATAAATATCTAATACATTTAAAAATATTTTCCCTTCCACTCAAGGCATCTCCTATTTCTTGATTAGATCTACTTCAAAGGCTTCCTATCCTCTTGGCAGAAGAAGAGTCACCAAGTTGGAGTCACTATTTCCTGTGCTGTATTTCAGAAACAGATCTTCATCCAATAAGAATACACATGCATGCATCCCCCCACAGCTCCCCCTCTGTGACTGCCCCTCAAAAAAACTGTTCTTTGCATGGGATAGGGAGCATTCACCTGTATCCTCCAACTTCTGTTGAGAAAAGGTGCAGAAAAGAGCGACCAGTATGATTCGTGGGCTGGAGCACCTCCCTTATGAGGAAAGGCTACAGCGTTTGGGGCTTTTCAGTCTAGAAAAAAGGCGCCTGAGGGAGGACATGATTGAGACGTATAAAATTATGCATGGGATGGAGAGAGTGGATAGAGGGAAATTCATCTCCCTCCCGCACAACACCAGAACCAGGGGACATGCACTAAAATTGAGTGGAGGGAGAGTTAGAACGGACAAAAGAAAATATTTCTTTACCCAGTGTGTAATTCATCTGTGGAACTCCTTGCCACAGGATGTGGTGATGGAACCTGGCCTAGATGCCTTTAAAAGGGGTTTGGACAGAGGAAAAGACCATCACAGGTTACAAGCCATAAGCAACCTCCTGGTTTTAGAAGTGGTTTTTCTCTGTGCCAGGTGCAAGGGAGTGACAACAGGAAACAGGTTATCTTGTTGGCTGTGTGCTCCTTGAGGCATCTGGTGGGGCCACTGTGTGATACAGGAAGCTGGACTAGATGGGCCTTTGGCCTGATCCAGCAGGGCTCTTCTTATGTTCTTATGAGAAGGATTGTCAAAGAGCAACGAACTAAAAGCAAACCAATGGCATTGAAGGACTTTGATGTGAACAGTCCTGGCAAGGGGGAGGCAGACTTGCCTAGGTTGACAAGCAGCAGGTTGAGGACCACTTCTTCCCCCATGTCCCTCAGTGCAGCAGTGCAGCTCCTCCTGAGTCGCTGAGGCAGGAAATGACCACACCACAGTCAGTGCAGAGGAACTGATCCAGGTCGTTGAACAATGGTAACATTGTCCTGGAGCAGCCAGAACGACTCTTGCCCTCCCTGACCAGCTTGTAGTTCCTTGGCTTTGCTCCTGCATGCCTACAGGTTCTGGTGGAGCTTCTCTGACATGTATTGGAACTGCTGCACATTTTGGTAACTTTTGACGAGAGGTGCTTGAACCATGTCCTCCTGCCAAATGTCGATAGACACCCTGAGCTCCTCCTCCATCCATGAAAGGCTCCTCAGATGGCCAGGAAGTGCCCCACTGCTGAGAGGAGTAGCTTCAGTGATGAAAATGTTGCTTCCCTCCATCCAAACCAAAAAGGTGAAGATCAACAGCAAAGGTCAAAGTTCTCAGATCCACAATTTAAACTAGATCCATTTACATGCCTTCCTCTCCTACTTTTAAAGCTGGGACCAGCGAGAGTAGGAACTGTGGCAAAGAAGGGCTCTCCAGAAGGACAGTCTAGCATGCCGTCTCACCAACCAAACTCACAGATGTCAAGATCCAAATGGGTTTTGCAACCTCACATTCAAAAACCCACATAAGAAAATCCAACCTCATGGATTAGGAAGACAATGAGTGGGAAAGAGGTATTTGGATATTCCATGGCACAAAACTCATGGGATAAGAAAACTCACATGAGTATGCTTCCTAACATGTGCTTATTCCGTGGAACATGCCTGACCACATGGATTTCTGTACGTGTGGTTGGGGTTGAGTTGGGGTGGGATGAGGAGATAAACATTACTACACAAGCCCTGGAGCACTTCCCAGGGTAACAGAACCTGGGCAAAGTTGCTGTATACAGTACCAAGTGATTCTGGCTGATATCCTTCGTTTACTGACTTAATTCAGCCCATTGCATTGGCATTGCTAGAAACGATACTGCTGTAGGTTCTGACTCACCTCTATTCCCTCAGTCTCCTCTAGGAACCTTGCACTTACAGACACCAAGGCATCTTCAGGCCATTCATGAAACCAGTCTATAGCGGTGCAGTTCACGACAGCAGGAAACTTTCTTGCCCGCACACGCAAGGTAGAGCCCACAGGAGAGAAGCACAGGATCACCTGGAGGCAGAAAAGCATCACTCACTGCCCATACCAAATTCTTTGGTGGGAGTGTTACTAAGAAGAGGGTCAAGAAACAAGGCAAACTGTCGTCCATATTCAAATACAGTACTGCTTGGTCTGAAAATGATCAGAATTCCTTCTTTAAGGTCTGTGGAAGTCAGAACGCTACCCTATTCCACCCTCTTTGTGCCACAGGTTTTAAGGGATGCAATCCTGTTTGTGGGTCAACTTCTGCTGTTGGTGTATTGTGGTCTCCTAGTGGTGTTGAGGTTTCAGTGGGTCTGAAGATGGCACTGCCCCTTTCTATGTCATCTTCCCCAATATCACCTTTTACAAGACAGTTTCTGCCTGTCACGAGTCCCTTAAGTCACAAAGAGCAGAAGGAATAGATGAAGATGCTTATACTGAGACAGGCGCCAGGCCATTGATCCATCTGTCTCAATCTTGTCCACATAGACACTGCAGCTCTGCCAGCAGACCCTGCTGTAAGTCAGAAGTGGGGGCAGGAGGTGGGCGGGAAGGGGGAGGATGGGGGTGAAACTGGGTGGCGAGGGCGGAGGAACTGGGGTGGGGAGGAGGCGGGAAGGGATGGATCCGGCGGCAATGGCACATGCTGGATCCTATCCCCTCCTTTTGGAAGCTTCCCGCTCCTTTGTTCTCCTTGAACATACGCCACCAAAAGTGGTGGCGTATGTCCAAGGAGACCCATAGACAGCCCCAGGGCTTACCGAGAGGTTATAAATGTTTTATACTTACCTCTCATTTCCCCTTGATGAGCCGCCCGCCCCTCCCCCCTGCTAGATGCAGCACGTGCCTTTTTGGTGTGGCTGCATTGGTGTGGCAGGTGGGTGATAGGAATAGGGCCTTTGCCTGGTGTTGAAAGGACAACAGCATAAATGCCATGTAAGTAAGGTGACAATTCCACAACTGAGGCACCACAACTAACTCCCACCTTACTTCAGGTGGTAGGGGCACCTGGAGGAGGGCCTCTAAAGATGACCATGCATAGGTGGGTTGATATGGAAGCAAGGCTCCTTGAGGTGCCCCAGTCCCCAAACTACTTAGGCCTCAAAGGTCATTACCAGAACTTTGAACTGTGCCCAGGAAAGGACCAGGAGCCACTGCAGCTTTTCATGCACCAGTGAAATGTGTTCCCCATGCCTGCTTCCAGCTGTCTTCTGAACTAATCACAGTTTCCAGACAGTTGTCAAAGGAAGTCTTCCTCATGAGCCTTTTCACTACAGCCAGTACAGTCACAAGGTATACAGCCAGTATGTAACATGTTCCATTCGCAAAGATATTTGGAGAACCGTCCACACCCCGCCAGCCCCAGACATGCAGCAGAAATGAGATAGAAAACCCAACACCTTACCTTCAGTTGCTTTCGGACTTTGTCAATGAAGAACTTCCAGCAGTTTTCCCGGGTATCTTGAATGCCAAGGGATTTCACCTGAGGTCTCATAGAGCCAATAATATTTTCCACTTCATCATCCTGGAACAGCCCTGGGATCTCGCCAGAGGCCAAAAGGTCATTGATCAATACCAAAAACTGCTCTTCAGCAACTTGGGAGTCGGTCATGAGAAACACAGTGGGGGTGTTCTTCACAGCTGATTTGATATACTGGGAAGCCAGGTCAGCCTGAACCACAGAACAGACATCTGTCAGTTTCTCAGATCATATGCTTTTCTTTGGAGCACTGCAGATGCCAATTCATTAAACGTATCTTGAACGTAATAGAGGAAAGAGGCAAACTTAGCCGCCTTGGTTGCCCTTGTGGGAGAACGGCGGGGTATAAATTCTATAAATAAATAAATAAATAAATAAATAAATAAATAAATAAACAAAATAAACTTCATATTGTGAAAGATGAAAGAAGGGCCCAAGAGGATGGAAATGGCCTTTCAAATGAGACATTCAGAACTACACACCATTTTCAAAGTTGCAGTTGTGTCTTTAAACTGAAGAGAGCAACTATTGTACAAACTATTTACCCAAATGATGTCTGCCAACAAAACTGTAGGAGACACACAAATCAGTGTGTCCCCCTAGTGACCAGTAGGGGCCACTCTTGCACTTCCCAAGCAGACTGGCACAACCTCAGGAGGCTCCCTCTGCTCCTTGCTCAGGGTCAGAACATCATTCTCAATATTGTACCACTGAAAGAGCTTTGGGGAAACATTACTGCTGCCAAACGCCAGAACTTAGAACTAGGAATTTGTAAATAAGTAAATTAATTTGTTTTGGATTTTGTTTTGTTGCTTTGTTTGGTAGCCTGATTAGTTTCATTGGCTTGTTTCAACAATTTGCTTCAGTTCATGTCCAATCTGGATGGTTGGTTGGTTTCAATTTTGATTTGGGTTTTAATAATTTCCTATTGATTTCAGTGGGAAAAATTCAATTCACTGAAACTTTTAAATTACTTTTCAGAATTGGATAAGAATTACAGGGATGGAATTGAGAAGGTTGTGTTTTGGTGTAATGCAAGACATGTGATGCAAGGTATCAGGTATTTAGCATCGGTTATTGCTTTCTTTCTGTGTTCCAGCTGGGATATTCCTAAAGACACCTTCGCACCTTGAGATCTGGAATTCCATAGCCTTTCTTCAAGGTGATCTGAAACACATCCAAGGAGCTGATATAGGCTGCCAGTCGAGACAGACTCTGTTTGCCGCTACCTCCTACCCCAACGAGTAAAGCGTTCCCCCTGGGAGACTCTAAGATCCGATTGATCCTGCAGACATGAGCCACAGCATCCTCAAACAGCACCTGCAACAGGTAAGGAAGGCTTGTTAATAGCATAAACCACAATACATCTTAGAATAACTTATGGTTAAAAGTTATGTCTATGACTGCAAGTTCTTATAAGATTTATAGCCCAATTCTATCCTTTCCCCCTCCCTGCTGGTGCAGCCACGCTGAAAAGGCGCACACTGTATCCAGCAACGGAGGGGGGGGGAAATCGGGAGGCTTCGGAAAGGAAAGGGGATTTAAACCCCTTACCCTTCTGTAAGCCTCCTACTCCACAACGGGTCTCCTCAGACCTGCACCAGCAATTTTGCTGGTGCAAGTCTGAGGAAAGAAAGGGGGTGGAGAGGCTGCTGCCAGAGAGGATAGGATCCAGTGTGTGTCATTGCCACCAGATCCACCTCCTCCCAGTTTCCCCGCTCCATGTTCCTTCCCCCCCCCCCCCGCTCCTGCCTCCCCCACTGATTTACCTGCTCTGGTGGGTGGCTAGTGATCCAGAGACGCGCACCGGAAGCCTCCAGCCTTCCCACTGGCCCCAGGCTTGCTTCTGAGTAGACATGCCTAGCATTGCGCTCTAAGGGTTTAACAAGCTACACCTGCCCACATTCCTTCTCCTAAAGGTCTAGCACTCTGTCCCGGTATGGATCTGGTAAGCCTACATACGATATTTGGCAGTATTTAACTCACAAAAAAGTCTGCTTCAAAATTCAGAAAACAAAGTCTACTAATGGTGAGATAAAGGTACTGCATGGGAAGGACAAGAGACAAAGAATGTGTAGACAGCAAGGCATTAAGATGTATCTTAAAAAGGAAGGCACAATTATAGTCACATTCTCAGTAAAGAAGTTAGAAGAACCGAGACCACACTCAGAAGAACCAGGAGCATCCTCACTCTGGCTATCAGTTCCCGTGTCACTTACCAAATTCATCACTGCGTTGACCTCATTGTAGCTGTCCAGGGCTTCCGCAAGTAACTTATTTAGAACCTGCCAGTTAGGAACGGCCAGATATTTTGGGTCTCCAATGCCCTGAGCAAAGTGGCAATGAATATTGGGCTTTGCAAAGACAATATTGTCACCAAATTCCTGCAGAAGATAAAAACATATGCCCATAAACTACTTTTCACCTTCATTTTAACTATGGCACATTTGGGGTTTAGGTGTGTAGATTTGAGGGGTAGGAGTTGAGCAAATGAGAGCTAGGTTCTTTGAGCTACCCAACCATAAGGATTTAAAAATAATGGTAACTTATTCCATTTTAGGGATTGCCTAGTTTAATGAGATGCCTGTGAATTTCTATAAGTTTCCTCCTGTACATAGCTAATTAGCTTTCTTCTACTACTAATCTAGAAAAGCCCAGATATATCCCAGCAGAATGCAAGTCTACCCTTGAATGAAAAAAGAGACGAGCACCCCAATCCTAACTAAATTTCCCCATGCCAATGCAGCAGTGCCAGTGTGGGCTACGCTACATCTCGTGGGGGAATTTAGCAGGCTGAAGGTCTCCTTGGGGTAAAGCAGCGGTTCTCAAATAGTGGGGCGCGCCCCCCAGGGGGGGCGCGAGGCCCCACAAAGGGGGGCTCGACCACCACAGTCGCCCTCCGCACGCTCCGAGGCCGGCCCAGGAGCCGGCCTCGGAGCGTCCGGAACGGCCGGTGCTCCAGGGCCTTCTGAAGGCCCAAGCGTCAATCCGGGTATTTTTGATGTTTTCGCTCATGCGCAGAGACGAAAACGGGTCTGCGCATGAGCGAAAACATCAAAAATACCCGGATTGACGCTTGTGTCTTCAGAAGGCCCTGGAGCGCCGGCCGTTCCGGACGCTCCGAGGCCGGCTCCCGGGCCGGCCTCGGAGTGTGCGGAGGGCGACGCGAAGGGGGGGGCGCCACCCCCCAAAATCGGGTGACGGGGGGGCGCGGGGAAATTTTTTTGAGAACCACTGGGGTAAAGGAACATTTGTCCCCTTGCCCTGGGGAAAGTCCCAGCTGCAGCTATGGGTGAACTTGGCCCTGTGCCAGCGATATCTCTGGCACAAGTCTGCATTGATCCATGCAAGCGGATCAGGCCTGGGAAGGGGTATAGGATATAGCGCGTGCCAGCACTGCTGATCCCACCCTCGCCCCATTCCGAACCCTCCCCCCACCCCCCTTCCCTGTGCTGCACAGCTCCTGCTGGTGTCCTCTGCTGTGCCGGTGCACGCAGGAAGGCTTCAGCCTTCCCGCCAGTGCTCCTGGAAGGCATGCTGTTACAAAGTGATTTACAGCACTTTTGCGACAGCTAGTGCCGGTGGAGCATGCGCTCCGCCAGCGTAAGGTAAGGATAGGATTGGGCTGAAACTCACCTCAAAGAACTTTTTGCAAGAAGCCATCATGACTCGGCCAAAGCTTTCTTGATCTTTTTCCTCCACAAGTTTGTCACAATAAACCCTCTCAGCTTCATGCAGCCATAGTCGAACCAGGTCTACTGGCACTTTGAGGCACTCGTGTGTAGAGAACAGCAGCCCCTGTCAAAGACAGGAGCTTCAGCACTGGCTGCCTGGACTTGTAGACAGCCATGCTTTCTGATGGCATTGAAAAGTGGAGCCCATCTATTATGTTGCAAAATAAGCAAATATGGTACCATCTTGCTTATTTGCACTGTCCTTGCTATGTCTTCTACTAAGCATGTCCAACACTATTATCCATGATCCATGTCAAAATTTTATCCACAGGTGTTTATCCATTCATAAACTCAGAAAAATATGGAGAAGTGTTGGGGGTTGAAATCTGCCTCACAATTGCTTAATAATCAACTCAAGACCTATATGGGCTACGTCAGGATAAAACAGATATACGGGAATCAAAAGCTTATCAAGGGAAGTGAGAAGGCATCTTGCAGCCTGCTGGCTTGTGGCAACTGCTACTGCTGACATCTCTCCTGAATGAGGTAAAATTCCTCCCCCCCCCCCCATTCAAGAATTGCATGGGATCATAACTGGCCCATAACAATTTGCTCCTCTATTTTTCTGGTTCCTAAGCGTCAGTTCAAATGTTACAGCTTCCATATGAGTGCCATTGAAAATAGCTCCTATGTGGCAGTGCTTCACGCAGAAACCTTAACATTTACCTTGCCACATGATTGGGGGTGATTATGTGATATATCTCCATGCTAGTCCTACACGTTCATCCTTAGAATGCCAGCATTTTAGGTCAGCCCATCCAGTTCCTTATGCCAATTTTGCTATCCACCAAAGACACACTGAAACGAGAAACGCCACTTCCTACATTCTAGATGAGTGGTTCACTAATGTTTTATCAGGGGGAGCCACCAATATGCCTCTCTTATCAGTAGTACCAGAAGCTGAATCAGAAGCTGACCTTCCCTTTGGAATTTTGTGCTGCAATATCCCCAACACTGATTGCCGACAACTTGGTCCCCTCATAATGAGTTGACAACCCAACTGAGGTATTCAAACTCACTGTTGTAGATTGAAGGCACCCTGGAAAAAGCATTTCATTTGCCCGCCATAAAATCATTTTGTTAATGAGCAACGATCAAAAAGGAAATAAAAGGAGGAAAAACATGGTTGTGTTGTGTATATGGAATATACATGTGTATAAGAAAGCCAGTTGTTCCCCAAGGCCCTTGTGCATATTGCGGCTGCATGAATGTTAACAGCTTGCATCTTCTTCTGCTAGAACAGAATGCCTCAGGAGATGTCATTATGAATTTATAAAGTATGACAATAGAAAGCATAGTCATGCTGAATCATGGGAGGATGAGGCTGTTGTAATGCAGGAAGTGCTTTTGAAACACAACAGGATGTTGCTGAGGCAGTATACAGTATATGAGCCAAGTGTGTGGCACTCATTCTTATGTAGGAGCAGTTTCAATTTCTCTCAAACCTTTCTGCATTGCCTCAACTTCAGTTTGAAAAAAACGGAATTTCTTACCGGATAATTCCTGTTCTGGGAAGAGGAAGGTGGCATTCTCTACACGTGGGTATGCCCCTCCTACCAAAGGCAGGGTCGAACTCTGAAGAAGTCTCCTCCCTGTAGGAGGGCCGCCCTTCCCCAGTTGTCAGACGATGACGAGCAGAAAAGAGAGGTCCCCCCGGTCCCGCACTGGACGCTGCGGCCCCAGATCACCTGCAGCAGAGCGAACGTAGCGGGACCCACACAGGAAAAACAGAAACAAGAAACCAAGAAAAAACAAGGGAACAGTCCGGGCAAACAGCCCAAAACCAAGGTAAGTGGAAAAAGAGCAGACCACCCACCGGATGGCCAGAAAACACAAGGCGGAAGAAAACCAGCCCCGCCCCTTTCAGCCTCATGGCCACGCAGAACCAGAAAGCGTGGAGAGCCCTGTCCTCCAACCACCCAAAACCAGCTATCGCTGCCTCGAGTGGCGGGCCGAATGCCACCTTCCTCTTCCCAGAACAGGAATTATCCGGTAAGAAATTCCGTTTTTCTCTGGAAGGAGGAAGGTGGCATTCTCTACACGTGGGATATGACAGAGCAGCATCACTTCCGGGCGGGCAAGGCAGCGGTCGCTCATGGGTTCACCACCCGTTGGAGGACCCGGCGGCCTAACGAGGCTTCCGCCGACGAGGCCCCGTCTACTCGATAGTGGCGAGTGAAAGTGTGCACGGAAGACCAAGTGGCCGCTCTGCATATCTCAGCCAACGAGCTGTATCCATCAAAGGCGGCGGACGTAGCCGCCCCTCTGACGGAGTGAGCAGTAATGCCTGAGGGTGGCATCTTGCCCTGAGCACTGTATGGCATCCCAATTGCTACGCGAAGCCACCTAGCAAGGGTGGACACAGATGGTTTGTATCCCAATTTGGGCCCCTTAAAATTAACGAACAAAGAGTCTGTCTGGCGGAACTCCTTTGTCCTATCAGTGTAGAATCTGAGCGCCCTCCGCACGTCCAGCATGTGCCACAACCTTTCTTTAGGGTGCACTGGATTTGGACAGAAAGAAGGGAGAATGAGCTCCTGGCTCCGGTGAAAAACCGAATTGATCTTAGGCATAAAGCCCGGGTCGGGCCGCAAGACTACCTTGTCCTTATGGAACGTACACAACCCCGGGTTTATAGAAAGAGCCCCTAGCTCTGACACTCGCCTAGCCGATGTAACAGCAACCAGAAATAATGTTTTAAGGGTCAGCTCCTGCAGCGGTATTTTGGCCATCGGCTCGAAGGGAGGAGCGATGAGCGCCGAAAGTACCCTATTTAAATCCCAGCTAGGGAACCGATGCACAGGAGGTGGATTTAATAGAGCCACCCCTTTCAAGAATCGTTTTACATGGGGATGGGTTGATACTTTAAGACCCAAGTCCGCCCCCAAAACACTATTTAACGCTGCCACCTGTCGTTTAAGGGTACTGGTACTAAGGCCCTTGTCTAGCCCAGTCTGTAAGAAATCCAGCACCTGTTTGACCTTGGGCTTCGTGGGGGGAATCCCACGTGTCCCACACCACTGTACAAATACCTTCCAGGTTGTACCATACACCTTTTTTGTAGAGGGCCGCCTAGATGCCAACAGGGTACGTATTACCTGATCCGAATAACCCTGGCGGCCGAGCGCTTGCCGCTCAATCGCCACGCTGTCAAGCAAAAGGTCTCCGGCCTGGGATGACACACCGGTCCCTGACGTAGAAGGTCCGGCCTGACCGGGAGTCTCCAGGGATCCTGAATGGACAGATTTACCAGCTCCGGAAACCAGGGGCGTCTGGGCCACCTGGGCGCCACCAACACCACCTCTGCGCCTAGCCGTCTTATTCTTTGTAGCACCAGGTGCAGGATCTGGAAAGGGGGAAAAGCATACAGAAGGCCGTCCGGCCAGGGGTTGTTTAACGCATCTACCGCTTCCGCTCCCCTCCCCGGGTTCCGAGAAAAAAATCTGTTGAGTTGGGCGTTGTCCTTTGAGGCAAACAGGTCCACCCGTAGGAACCCGAACCTTTCCACTAACTGAGTGAACACCTCCGGGTGGAGCTGCCATTCCGCCTCCTGTACTTCCCTCCTGCTGAGCCAATCTGCCGACAGGTTTGCTGCGCCTGCCAAGTGCTCTGCTCGAACGGATTCGAGATTGGTTTCGGCCCATTCCATGAGGAGGGACAACTCCTGAAGCAGACGTCTTGATTTGGTTCCGCCCTGTCTGTTCACGTACGCCTTGGCCGTCATGTTGTCCGTTCGGACCATGACATGACGGCCTCTTAGGCTGTCCGCGAACCGTGCCAAGGCTAACCGGATAGCCCTTAGTTCCAGATGATTTATGCTGAGGGACGATTCCTCCCTGGACCACGTCCCTTGAGCGTAAAGATCCCCCGTGTGTGCTCCCCACCCGATTAGGCTGGCATCCGTGGTTACCACGGCTCTGCTCGGCTTGTATAAGCTCGTCCCTTGCGACAGTCTGTCTGGCGCCAGCCACCATAAGAGGCTGCGTTGCACCCGTCTTGTCAGGGGAACGGAGAGATGACGCTTCCGCTCTATCGCGGTCTGGTAGGGGCGTAGAAGAGACTGAAGTGGCCGTGCATGAAACCTGGACCATTTGACAATGTCCTGGCAGGACACCATCTGACCTTGTAAGGCAGCCAGCGCCATCAGGTCCAGGCTGCTCGCAGCAGCCGCCCTCTGAAGGGCTCCTAGTAGACTCCGCTGCCTGTCCATCGACAGGGAGATCCTGTAGGACCCGGTGTCTATTTGCAATCCCAGATGTTCCATCCGGGTGGACGGAGTGAGAGCACTCTTGTCCCAGTTGATAACGAACCCTAAACCCTGAAGGCACTGTAGGGTGGCCTGCAAGTCGGTCTGGGCCCGGGTCCTGGACGACGATCTCACCAGGATGTCGTCCAGATATGGGTATAAGGTGATGCCCCGCGTCCGGAGGGACGCCACCGGTATCACCATCAGTTTTGTAAACACCCTCGGTGCCGTGGTAAGGCCAAAAGGCATTGCACGGTATTGGAAATGGCGGTTCCCGTAGCAGAACCTCAGAAAGCGACGATGTTGTGGCAAGACGGGGACATGGAGATACGCCTCGGAGAGATCTATCGAAGTCAACAGGTCCCCTTGTTCCAGGGCCGCTGTAATCGTTCTCCATGTCTCCATCCTGAACTTGCGCCGCCTGAGGAATCTGTTCAGCCATTTTAGGTCCAAAATGGCACGCCACTTCCCGTTCTTCTTGGGTACAAGGAACAGGGTGGAGTATACTCCCCGTCCTTTCTGATGTAATGGCACTGGTTCGATCGCCCGAATCCCCAGCAAATGGTCGATAGCCTGCGTCTTTAAAAGGTGTTTTACTGGGTCCCTGGACAATGGGACCTTCCAAAAACGGTCTCGGGGCTTTTTTACAAATTCCAAGGAGTAACCCCTGGTCACCGTTTGAATCACCCAGGCGTCGCTGGTAATTTGTGCCCAAGCTGCAGCGAAGCCTAAGAGACGCCCTCCTATACTTCCTGATGCGGCTTCTGGCCTGGCGTCATGTGGCCCTCTGTTCTTTGTCCTGTTTGGCACCACCAGACTGTGCCCCCCCCTGGGGCCTACTTTTGGGGAAGACTCGGGAACGATTCCACCTGCTCTTAGGTTTAGATCCCTCCCTTGGTCTGGTGTCCGGTCTATTGGGACGAAAGGAATGGCTCTTGGGCTTGGGCCCCTCTTTCTTACCTTGGGGAAGCACCTTACGCTTATCCCTGTTTTCGACTAACAGGGGTTCAAGTGCCTGGCCAAACAATTTTTCCCCCTGAAAGGGGAGCCCCACCAACCTGGTCTGGGAACCCGAATCTACCGCCCACTGGCGAAGCCAGATGTTACGTCTAGCAACCACGTTCGCCGCAATGGCCTTGGCGTTAAACTGAAGCGCATCCAAAGATGCGTCCGCAGAGAACGCCGCGGCAAGGGCGATTTTCTTAAGACAGGATCTGGCCCGCCTGGACAGCCCCTGTTCAGACGCCACCAAGTCCTCTGCCCACAGTACAGCGGCCCGCGACATAACCGAATTGGTGGCAGCCGCCCTCAGGGCGTGCAAGGAAAGCTCAAAGTTGCGCTTCAGAGAGGTCTCCACCCTCTTGTCGCACGGGTCGCGCGGACCCCCCTCTCCCTCCGAAAGTATGACCGCGGAGGAGGAAAGGGCCGCGACCGGCGCGTCCACTACTGGGACCTTAAGGGAAGACAGTACCGTGTCAGGAAGAGTATAAATTTTGTTAACCAATTTGCCTGCGGGCTTTGCCTGAATAGGGTGCGCCCATTCCTGGTCGAGCACCTTCTGGAAAGGTTCCGGAAAGGGAACCGCGATTGGCTTTGCCGGGCCCTGGGGGAACATTTTGGAAGAACTGGGCTTGTCAGGAGTTTGTTCCTGGGCCTGGGCCGTGGGGTCCAGGTCTAGGGCTTGAACGGCCTTCCCCAACATGCGAGGGAATAAATCTAGTGGGAAAAGCCTATCCATTTTTCCGGCTTGCATTTCTTCCTCTCCTGAGAGTTCCCCTTCCTCCCTGCTGTCCTCAGTGGAAGAAGGGGTAGAGGAAAAGGACGACGGGCTGGGCGAACGCCCCCGCTTCTTACTCCTCTTGTGGGAGCGTTTTCTGGACCTGCGGGGTCTGGGGCCATGGTCCTTAGACCTCTTCCCGCGTTTGGAATGGCTCACATAATCCTCGGACAGGGAGTCTGCTGAGGAAAGTCTATCAGAACTGGTGGCTCTACGCTTGCGAGATTTGCCTTTATGCTTTGACCCAGAGCTAGAACGGTGTTTGCGCGCCTTAGCGGCGCCTCCCACCTCAGCTTTGATAAGGTCCTTAATCTGTGCAATAGTGGCCGCATCCAATGAACCCCCCCTTGGCTCATCCCCCTTCCAAGCCCCCTGGGCTGAGGTCCCACTGGCGCCTGCCGCGTCAGCCATACCTTATAGGTGGAAAACGGAGGCAGGAAAAACTGCTGGCAATCACCGCAGCGAGGGGAAAGCCGCCTGCGATCAGGGGAGACTGAGATCAAAGAGCCGCACCGCCGCCGCGGGACGCGGTCCGGTTGCGGCCTGCAGACCCTGGAGAGACGCTAGTCCGGGTCTGCGTTGCAGGGAGGAGGGACAAGAGTGGCAACCCAGGAGCGGGCGCTCGTCTCCGTCCGCTCCCCGACGTTCCTCCCTGCTCCTAGTAGCTGTTGCAGCCGTCGGCCCAAGCTGGCGAGGGCGCGCGCATGCGCGGCCTCCCGCTGTGGCTCCGGAGGTTCTCCCGGCCTCCCACGCTCTGGCTCCGGCGAGGTCAGAAAGGGAAAGGAGAGAGCAGGGCAAAGGCAGCAACAGCAGGAAAGAAAGAGAAAGAAAAATACTAGAAAAAGAGGAGAAAAAACGCTGAGCCAGAAGAGCTCAGCAGCAGTCCGACCTAGCTCTTCAAAGGCAGAGTCGAAAACTGGGGAAGGGCGGCCCTCCTACAGGGAGGAGACTTCTTCAGAGTTCGACCCTGCCTTTGGTAGGAGGGGCATACCCACGTGTAGAGAATGCCACCTTCCTCCTTCCAGAGAACAGCCTGGCTAACCTAGACTGTCGGTTCTCAGACCAATCTTCAAAAAGGAAGCTGTGTGGATTTTGTTGGAATGGATGTTGTCTCTTGGCTTCTGTTTCCTAGGCTGGCTGTGCTCTGCAGGTTTACTCTAAATAACAGCCCAAATAGAATAGTCCAGCCAGTAGCTGGTCTACATATTGCCTGGACATTAGTCTCATTTCAAAAGCATAGGGAAAGAGAAACTCACACAGAAGTAAAGTTAAAATAAATACAGCGGGTCCCCGACTTAAGTCTTGACTTACATAATTGCAACTTTATGTAAGCTTGGCATAGGCCTCGAATGGCAATTTAACTTCTTCCTCCAGACCTTGCCCCTTCCTCTGCGCAGGCTCTTTAAAGGAAATGCAGAGCACTCCCACAGCGCAATCCTAACCAACGTTCCAGCGCTGGTGCAGCCGCAATGCAGCCCCGAGGTAAGGGAACAAATGTTACCTTACCTTGAAGAGGCCTCCATGACTGCCCTCGCACTGCAAAATGCAGTGTCCGCTCTGTTGGCACTGGAAAGTTGGTTAGGATTGTGCTGCCAGTGTGCTCCACACTTTCACCTTCGTTTAAAGAGTCTGCGTGGAGGATGGGGTGGTAGGAGGCCGGCTCCATTCACAGTGGACTGTAGGGCGGTGGCAGGCGCCATCCCATCCCCCCATCTGCCACCAATGCTTGTGCTGGCTGTACTTACATAAGTCTGGGACTTGCTGTAGTAGCACCACCACCAGCAGCAGCAGCAATGTGTGTCTCACAGCAGCTCTGTGTCTCTCACTCCCCTCTTTGCTATGTGACTGTGTGAACTAGAACAGGGACTCTTTCTTATGTAAAAATCAACTTATGTAAGGTTGCCTGGAATGGAACTCTTACGTAAATCGGGAAGTGCCTGTATAGAGAAAACAATGTTGTACCTGGAAAATGTTGGAGAGGTCCCGGAGATTGAAAATATAGTGAAATTTTATGGCCGTTGGAAGAAAGTTTGATGTAATTTTCTGATGCAAGGCTGTAGAGTGGAGAAATAAAAGATTTATAAATCAAAAGTAAAGTGCTTGGGGAAAAATGGGTTTTTTAATCCTGCATTAGCAAGTAGCAAGAAATCACAAATTAATTTTTATCTATATCTATGTAAAATTATTAATCACAAATGTATTTATTTAATGAATGTGGCTACAAACTCTCAAACTATCCTGTATTTTCCATTTAGAGGCAAGATTTCACAAAGCAAACTGTGGGGCTTCTGTTGCTGCTTATACCATTTATGATTTTGAGAAGTGTGTATTTTATGTTCCTCTTCTCCAAACACGACTGTGACAACTGCATCATTGCATTTCAGAGAGTGCTGAAATGCAGAGAGTGCTATGTAGTATATACTGCTTTTTTATTTAGCCAAATTTTTGTCATGCTTACCCAGAGCTGCAGAAACTAGCTGTGAATGGATCTTCTGGATCACCATTGGGACATTTCGGAGGGCCAAGTGCTGACCTAGGATGGTGCTGTAGATGGACATAAGGGCATCTTGTCCTGGGAAACTCACAGCGAACACACAGAAGTGTCGCTACAAGAGAAGCCATTTACAAGGATCATTTTGTGGTGACACAACCATCTTCTTAACACAAGGAAACAGTTTTAAATCTCAAAACAAACCAAATAAGGCCAGATACACTGATGTTTTCTGCTTCCAACCAGGGGAAGAGGCATCCAAATTCAAAGTAGCAAATACTGCAGGGATGACGGTGATGTTTTGTACTGAAATGAGACATGACAGATCCCCCTCCTCTAATAACACAATACACTATTCATCTTGTTATGGAATCTTTGTAAGCTGCCTTGGGCATATGCTTCGGTATAGGAAAAGTGGGATATACCAGTAAATTCTTTAAACAAACAAACAAACAAAACAAAAAATAACACTGCTCCTATCCAATGCATACCTGGAGTCTGGAGTCAATGGTGAAGGATCCAGAAGTTGGGTTCATACAGGCAACATACTGGCAGTTGTGAATATCCTTTAACGTCAGCTTCATTCTGTCATACCTAGTGGAAAGGAAGAAGCAAAAAGAGAGAATGATTCGGATTTTGTATTGTTTCGAGAATTCCAGAGCCCATATTGCAAAGGCAAATTTCTAGCAGGAATCAGGAGAGAGTCTACTTGGAGTGTATAAAGACAGACACTATGCAGTAGAGTCTCTACGGCCCATCCAACATCAACAATATCCAGCTGTGCCATTCAAACATGTATGCGAACTAGTAGTCGCAGATCAGTTGTATACATACCAATGTCCATGGTCCATGTGTTGTCGGATCAAGGTATGAGGAGCCACCGTGCCATACTTATCTACCTCTGGCATGTTCATATCGTCTATGAAGTAAATTAGCTTCTTGGTACCAGGGGGACCAAAATTCCTTCCAGATTTCTTCTCCAGGGGCTTCTCCAGAATAGCTGCACAAGTACAACAGCACTGAGAAACAGACATTCTTGGGGCAAAATGTTTGCTGTTCATTTCACAGATAGCTCTACAAGCACCGATTCAAAAGCAACAACAAGATGTCTAGTCTACATGGGATGGTCCACTATGACTTAAACGGGCCTTATTCAGGACAGCAGACATGATGGTGACTCCACTGATTTTTTTCTAAGACTGAAACAACGTATGCACCAGCACATAGGCAAGACTGCATGAATTGGAATGCACTAGACTTAAGGCAAAGTGTGGAGAAGCCTATTGTCAGTTTCATTTCCACAGCCAAATTCATTAAAAGCCCATTAAAAGACAACACATTGGAGGTGAGTGAATGTGGGGGGTGGGGGGAGAGCGTAATCATTGTGACAGGGCTGGCCTTCAACACATATGCTTTCAGTAGACTTTGCATATTGCATGCACATAGGCTTGTCTGAACGATCAGGACATGCCACCACAGACCTGCCAAATCCATGAGCATTTACTTTGCCTTAAGACAACAGTCCTTTCTACACAATGCATCTAGGGTAAGTGAGGGCAGGAAGTGAAGGCATTCGGGTCACATCATGATGTGTCAAATTGACAACATCAAGAGTCAAGTTGTGTTGTTCATTAACATCAATAATGTTATGGGTACTAGCTAATAGGTACTTGTGATAAGCACATGGTTATATTCCAGACAGCCCTCTAAATCACAGTGGCCCAGCTAGCTGAAGAGATAATTGCATTTTCTCAGTAAAAAACACATAACATGTTGAGCGTAGGGAATATGAAATCATCTCAAAACTTTCTTCTGGAAAGTCAGGTGGGATCCCATGATGCAATAAGCATGGAGCATGGGCACATCTGCTTTACTATGAACAGATTGTGTATAAAAGCCCTGGGCCTCCAAGATGCAGAAAGAACAGCTTCCTCCATGCAGTTCCCTTACCCTGTAGCATTGCTGAAGTTGTGTAGAAATTAAAGGGAACAGCTTGCACCATGAAATCATCCTTGTTTAGGGTATCCAGCTTATCCACCATCAACACAGACTTCCCAGTGCCTGCATTCCCAACTAGCATCACAGGCCATTTCTTTTCCATAAGCAGATCCATGAAATAGCGAATCCGGATGGTTTCCGTTGTGTGGACCATTGAGGCCTGCAAAATAAAACTCTCACATGAAACAAGCTGGTTTAAAAATCTGGACAACATAAACCTCAGGTAATAGATTCTAAGAAAAAGAGAGGTTAAAGGTCTTCTCCAGGAAAATACTTCTTCTTGGAAGAATACTCCTTTGAAGAGCACCTCTGTGCAGCTGACGCAGCAGGACTGTTGTGAAGATCATACAAGTCAAGCATTCCCAAATCTGCTCTTCAACATCAAAAATACAATACATGTAAATTCAAATTGCAGCAGTTCATATTAGACATAAGAAATATGTTTTTAACAAGGAAGATTCACAGCCCATTTTGTGCACATTTTGTGCAGCGATGCAGTGAGGCCAGTGCAGGCAACGCTGCATCCTATGCAGAAAGTGGGAAGCTGGAGGTCTCCTCGAGGTAAGGGATCTTTTGTTCCCTTACCCTGGGTAAAGACCCAGCCCCTGCAACGCATCTCCTTGGATCTGTGCCAGCTATTTTGCTGGCGCAAGTCTGGGAGGCCTGTGTAAGAGAAAATGGCCCGGGAAGCGGGATAGGATTCTCTCAAACACACAGACACATAAGTGGCTTATATACTAAGCAACAGGGACCTTGTGAAGAACATTTTACAGTTTTTTGTTACATGAACAATAGTAAATACCTTTAGATATAACAGGGGTTCTCAACCACAGTGGCACAGTGTACCACCTCCCGGGTGGCCGAGGCGCTGAATACCACGGGAAGTAAGAGCCGTTGACTTCATTGGCACTTACTTCTGGGTTTTCGCCGCTCTGGTAAGGTAAGCTACAGGGGCAAGGGTGGACAGGAAGGCCTTTTCTGGCCCTGGAAACCCACACACTCGAGCTCTGCAGGCTATGCAGAGCTCGAGCTGCCAGTTCCAGGGTTCCTGCGCGGGGCAGGCGTCATCTGGATAACCAGGAACCCGCGTACCACCAAACAGCGGTCCGTGTGCCACTAGTGGTATGTGTACTACCAGTAGAGAACCCCTGAGATATAAGCAATGATGACAAAGGGGTCTATGTTTTGGGTTGAATCCAGTACTGTGGAGAAAGCAATGATAAACAAGCACACAGGAAAAATGGCTTCTGGCAATTACCTGCAATGGGATATCTGGGTCCAACTCAAATACTGGCACCTTATCAGTCCAAGGCATGAATTTCTTGGTCTCTGGGTCAATATAATAATCAAAAATAGTCCCCTGAGAAGGAAACTTGATGGTTTTAAATTCATTCACCCACCATTTGCTAAACTCCACACGATAATCTACAAGCTGAGAGAGGAAAAAAAAGGCATATTCAATATCATATTGACTTAGAGAAACCAGATCTTTAAAGTATTAACTGGTCACAGGGGATATTAGAAGACATTCAAACAAATACAAAAACTACACAGACATAGTTCCTCCTCTGGGGGTGAAGCTACACATGACACATTATTTGCCTTTGTGTGCTTGTTTCCTCCCCCTAAACATTTAATACCCTCTCCCCATATACTCCACTCTCAGTTCCGATATCTCTCTCCCCCCCCCCCCCATGGCTCTTACTTAGGAAAAAAAAAAAACAAGTCTGCAAGGGCCAATATATGCTAGCTTGGCCTCGAAATAGAATGTTGTGGAAGTGATCTTTTGTGTTGGGCATGTGATGGAAATTTGAACTGGCCCAGAGAAATATTTTCTGAGTACAGTCTTGCTTAATGTACAAGTGGGAGGTGCCCTGATATTATGCATGACATCTCAAAACGTAACAGCCCAATGTAACTTCCCCAGCAATGATACAGCCATGGCAATGGGGCTCTTGCTTCATCCCAGAGGGGAGTTTTGAGTCCCAGAGGCTTCCTCAAGGTAAGGGAACATTTGTCCTCTTGCCCTGGGACAAGCCTCTGCTGCCCCGATGGGTCTACTTGGACCTGCACCAGCGATTTTGTTGGCGCAGGTCTGAGTGGACACAGGTAGGTGGATCGAGGCTGGGAAGGATAGGATAGGATACTGGCAGAGTTGCTGCCACTGATAACTACCCCCTTCCCACCCCCAACACACTCCCGTCCCATCCCTGCTCTGGTCCCTACCCTGTTCCTCCCCAATCTGTTCCACCCACTCACTGCCCACCCCCATGCCAACTTAGTGGCGCTGGGGCTCCTGCAGTGACCAGTGTCACCTGGCTGTCACTGCTCACTGCTTGCGGTAGTGGCCAGGCTACACTCTATGGCGCACTGTGTTTTGTGATGGCCGTAAGATATGCTGCGTCCCCGGAACAAGTGTTCCGACGACGCACTGACAAGAGAAGATTGCGGCCTAGGTGTATGAAAACAAAATGATAATTTAAAATTTCTGAATGTACCTGGTCTTGGAACATTGCCCCTCCGAATGCCCAAAAGCAAGCAAATACAAAATAGAGCTCATATAGCTCTTTGGAAGAGTCGGGAGGTGTGTTGGTTGGGGTCAGGAGGCATTCCAGTAGATACAGGATAGTTTGCACTACTGTCACTTCTGGTACTGGAGTTATCTTCTTGAAACCAAACTTCAGCTTGTCCAGACATGTAGGCAAGTACTTGTCAAACAGGATCATCAAATTGGCTTTTTCAGATTGCACTTCCCGACGTTCAATCCAGCTGCTCACCACTCTGGATAATAATAGAATGTTACTTATTTAGTACACATTTCACAAAACATGTGCAGTACAGTACTCTGTCAAGGGATAGTCAGTCATCTATTAAGTGAGCTTCCTTATCTCTGCCTGCTGCGTTCCCTACAACATTTTTAGAGACCTTCCATAGTCTTAGCGCACCTATATAGGAGAGCCATTTTTAAATTTAGCTGTTAGGGAAGAGTACCTCCTATTGCCTATTACCTGTGGTGATTTTTCCTGTATTATTTTACTGTACTTTTTTTTTGTTGCCACTATGTCCACATGTGCAATCATGGACAGTACATGTCTTGATGCCAGGCAGCACCACTCAAGCCAACCCTGCCAGTTCAGGCCAACCAGTGACAATCCTCAGTCGCGTCATTAGGCACGTGCCGCCCCAAAGCGGGGCGCGCGCGCCACCCTAGTGACCCCCCGTTCCCCCCCTCAAAATTTTTCACACCGCCTTCAGTGGCGCGAAGGACCTACCCCCCCCCCCGGCCGGCCAGCTCCACACATCCGCGCTGGTCAGCTGTCCGAGGCCTAATGACGAGGCCCAATGCAGCGATACGTAATTTATAACGTTTTTCGCACATGCACAAACGAGAAACGTTCTGCGCATGCGCGAAAAACATTATAAATTATGTATCGCCGCACTGGGCCTTCGTCAGAAGGCCCTGGAGCGTCGGCCGGGGAGTTCGCTCCGAGGCCTTCTCCCGGCCTCGGAGCCTCTGGAGGGCGATGTGCGCAGCGGAGGTGACACGCGCATGGGTGTGCGTGTCACCCTCTGCGCGCATCACCCTCCGGCGGTCCGCCCCCTCCCGTATCCATTCTTCCACCAGGTCACACATTTACACACTAATACAGAACATTCCAGTCTCCAGAGCCCTTTTCTGACCCCAATAACAAGAAGTTTAAATTCCTCACCCACAGAGCTGCATGTAGCAGGAAGTCCAAAACTCCTTAAACATTGGAAAAATTTGACCAGCAAGAGGTAACGCTACCTGGTGCTGGCACAGCTGATTGGGTAAATCTTCCATCATCATTTCCCTACTTATAAAATGGGCTCATGGGATAACTAATATGATAATGATTGTAAAAAGCTTTACATAGGGAAATATTTTATAACTGGTTAATCATAATAGTTGCTGAAATAAGATTCACATTTCTGTCTTCCTGTCCTGTCTTCAGTATACATTTATCAAGATGTCATTGTTTTTCCATGGGAACTGAGATTGTCTGTCTCAGCCTTGTAGAACAGAAGCAGTGTCTGTGTTTGCCAAAAGATAGGTTTGCACCTGCCCTCTCTATTCATAGCAGAGGGAACAGCAACAGTCTTTCCCCTGGACTGCTCATCCAGGCAGTGCAAGACATATACTGTACTTTAAAAAGGGATGGATTCCAGCCAAGGGGTCAAATTTTAGAACTCACGGATTCCAGCCAAGGTCAGCGGGGTTAATGTACAGGATTCCTGCTCTGGATACTGTGGCAGGCGTTGCTGTTCTTAAGTGGCTGATCTCAAACACAAGCCTCATGGTAGGATTTAGTGGGATTCGCTCATTGCTCGCTAAGGTGAGGACCTAAAAGGGAGACAAACACAAGCATGATGCAATTTCCTCCTCTAGCAGGAGAAGCCGATGGCAACTGTAGCGAAACAGATTCTCTGGCTTGCTGCACTGACCTTGTTGTCATCCATCACTGTATTCAAAGACTCAATCCACATTGGGTCTATATCTCCATCCAGAATAATCCATTTGGGCCCACGATGACTTATATTTGCCAGATCACGCATGATTGTGGAAAACAAGCCTACCCAGAACACAGAGTTACATCAGATTTCATTGTCTGCACATAAGTGCTTCAGTTATACTAAAGTGTTGGTATATGAAGCTTTTGTAAGCCATGGGCCCATCTAGCCCAATATTCCAACTGGCAACGGCTCCTCATAGTCAACGGTGGACGTCTGCCCCACTCTCTGCTACCTGACCCTTTTAACTAGATATGCCAGGGACTGAACATGGGGCTTTTTGGAAGGCAAAAGTTGATCTTTTTATTTCAAATGTATTTCAAATCTGTTCCTAGTGAAGCTAACTGCATTGTTCCCTACCGTCTTTCCATTCCCTTGTAGCTGGATTAATGATTCCAAATAATTCATCGCAGGTTACAGCTTTAGGGTCAAGATCGATGGCTACAGGCTTTCTTTTCATGTTTTTGTAAGTTTTATTCAAAGATTTCAGTACCTGCCAGGAAAAAGACAATGGCTGGAATGGAATTTTTTTTCCAATTGTTTTGCAGACAACGTCCTTCTAGAGCCCAATACCTTGTATCTTGCAAAGCTATTGTTAGACACTTAAGAGGTATGGAAACTCTCACCTCACACATTTTGGTTGTCAAGAAGAGCTAAGAGAGGCTTCGCCTGTTGCTAACAATTATTATTAACTGTTTTATAGAGGGGGTGATGCCTCTTGCCTTCAAACAGACATATTCATCTGGTTTTCAAAGAAACATGGGCCAATGTGAATGGCTATAAGTTAGCTAGGTGTTCCTTTCTGGGGCAGTGATTGAGTGGGCAGTAGCAGAGCAGTTTTAGGTGGTCTTGGATAAGATCGTTCTACACTGTTCGAGGTGGGCAACCCAATTCTACCCAAATCCCTCCCCCAGCCAATGCAGCTGCACCAATGGAGCATGTGCTGTATCTGTGGGAGGGGGGCAGTTAGAAGGGTCTCCTCAGAGTAAGTGACTGTTCTGTTGTAGTAAACCTCTGCATGCACCGGCCCAAACCTCTGCATGCACCGGCCCAATCCTGGATAGGATTGGGCCATTAGACTGGGTTTGAGCATGGATACCACTTTAGTAGCCCCAGATGACAACGTGTATCTAGAGATGAACAAGGGGAGTATAACTCTATTGATTCTTATGCAGTGTCAGCAACTGGAACAGTTGGTAGTTGAGGTTGGGGGGAAGAGCATCGCTTTCCAGGGGGGTTCTTCTCCCACTAACTAACCTAGTGATACATCTGCCCTGCAATGTGAAAAATGCCCGTGAAGTACTGCAAGATTATATCTTGTCTCAATCAATGCTGTCATGGAGGTGGGTTATTCCCCCCCCCCATTACATCTTCTCTGAGGGGCAACAACATGACATAGTGGCAGCTTGTGGGATCCTGAGGAGCACTTTTTCTCTGGTCAGAATACACTGAGTGAAGCATAACTTTGTGTGAAGCTGGTTGTTATTTTAAGAGTGAGTTACGCATGCAGAAAGAAGAGGAGCAAGAGGCGATAGCAGGAGAAAGTGTCACAAAAGTCATCCCTGACTCTGTGCAATTGAAAGAGATCCTCCAGATGTTTTCCACTCCATAAACAGAGCTGCTGCAATTTAGATTGCTCCAGCAACAGTTTGGAAGAGCGACCGTGAGTGTCTTGGTCAGCAAGATGGAGCAATGGGAGGTGGCAGCGGAAGGGGATAGCGAGTGGTCACATCGCGAAGCCAAAGTGTTTCGATTGATTGTTGCAAACGATTGAAGCACTTTGGCTTTGTGATATGGTCGCTCACCGCCCCCTTGCTCCTCAGCTGGAGGGGTGACCGGGAGGCTGGGGGGAGGGTTGACCAGGTAGAAGGCAACGGTGGAGGAAGGAGGCGGGGGGCGGCCACATCGTGAAGCCGAAGTGCTTCTGGGGGGTGATCAGTAAGCGCAACCTCCTGGTCTCTCTCTCTCTCTCTCTCTCTCTCTCTCTCTCTCTCACACACACACACACACACACACACACACCCGAAGAGCAAGGGGCGGCAAGCGGACACAAGGTGCTTACCTTTTTCACCGCCACTGCCTTCTCCTCCAATCTGGTTGCGAGCTGTTCTGAACGACAGGCTGTTTTCTTCAAAGAAAAAAAAAAGCAAAAAGGCGGCCAGCCGTTTGGGGCAGCTTGCAACCAGCCTCAACCTGCCTTGTAACCTGGAAGTAATTGGTGGTGACGTCATCACATCACCACCAATTACTTCTGCTTCCGTGCACTTGGGGGTGATGAATGTATGTAATCTCACTCACCTCCTTTGAGAGCTCCATATGTGGGGTAGAGGGATTTCCTCTTACTTACTTAGCCTTAAGAAACCTTTTAAGTAAACTGCTGAAGTACATGTGTACTGGTTGACAAGAGGAATTTGGATTCCCAGGGAACCATTGGAAGATAAAATATCTGACAACCCAGTGGCCCCCTTTCTTCTGCCTGCAGCCGGAGCCTTGGAGGTGGAGAGGTGCAACAGCAAGGAGGCGGGGGGACACACATGCTTGGTGGTTTGCCATAGCAGACGATGTCGCAAGGAGGTGGGGTTTGGGCTGCTAAGTTGGGAGTTGTGGGAATTGCAGTCCCCATTGCCTGAAGACTCTGGATACCCCTTGGCCCCTCAGGGCAACAACGTGACAATTGCTCTTTAACATCTATATGCAGCCACTGAGGGACACCGTCTAACAATCTGGAATGTAGTGTCATTAATATGGTGATGACACCCAACTCTTTTTCAATGTGTCATTTCATCCAAGTCTAGCTCCTTGTGTCAGTGGCTGGGCTCAGTTATGAATTAAATGAGGGAAAACAAACTGGCACTGAGTCGATAAAAGTACTGATGGACTTGGGTCATGTAAACTGAGGGGGAGAGGGCAGTGAGTTTGCCTGTTACATATGGGATCACTTCCCCCAAAAACCAGGTTAACAGCCAGTGGTTCTGGACTCTTTGATTTGTCTGCTGCAGTAACCTTCCATTTAAATTACTGCAGTGTGCTCTATGCAGGGCTGCCCGTGATGCAGGGCTGCCCATGAAGGTGGTTAAGAAGCTTCAGAATTCTGCAGCTCACTTTCTACCAAGTGCATATTACACCTCTTCTTGTCAATGGCATTGCTGGGGGGGGGGGGGGTGCGACCCACACCAGGTGACACACATGTGAGATGTGACAAAAGGCCTGAGCCAGCAGCAACCACAATGCCCAAGGTGGGCAGGAGCATCGTTCTCTGGAGTGCGTTGATCTCTTGGCGGGCAGCTCTGGGGGTCTTCGCGAGAACACGAAGCGCCAACGAAGGCCTCGGGGAGCTGCCCAAAGAGTGCTGAGAGATCAACATGCTCCAAAGAGTGACACTGTTGCCCAGCTCGGGAGTTTGGGCTGCTGCCAGCTCAAGCTTTTTGTCACCACTCAAATGTGTGTCACCCAATGTGGGTCACACACCCCTAGCAATGCCATTGACAAGAAGAGATGTAATATGCACTAGGTAGAAATGGCCAGTGTGATCAGCTGGGCCTCTGGAACACATGAAATCGCACAAGAGCCAGGCGGCCCCAGAAGCAACCTGGAAGGGGCAGTCGCCAGTTCCAGTTGGCTGGCAGTCCAGTCCGGAGCGCACGCGTCAGAGCAATGGCTGCCATGGAGCTGCTGTGATGGCCAGTGCGACCAGCTGGGCCTCCGGAGCACCCGAAATGCGCCCAAGCCAGACTGCCCCGGAAGCAACCCAGAAGGGGTGGGGCCAGCTGCTGGTTTCAAATCCAGCTGAGAGAGCCCTCGAATGCACAGCTCCAACGCATCCCAGTTTGCAGCACTGTGACTGACTAAAGTGTTGATGGATTAATGGAAATAACACTGGAACCACCTCAGAAGAAGTATTGCTTCCAATCTGCTTAGCTAAAGAGACTATCATTTTAGAGCCACCCACTTGTTCTAACCCTAGTTCAGCTCCTCTGGCTAATACTGCATAATGTTTTGCAGCCAAATATACTTCCGGAAACATCCTGTATAGGCTGCCTAATCTGGGAAAAACATCTGTAAGCAAAACGATTTCATGACGAAAATGTTAGCATTAGTAATGGTCCAACAACCTGGGACTTGCCACTGCCTGCATTTCCAATCACGAACACGGAGTGCCGGACTTGGAGTAACTCCTCCAGCTGTACCACCTTCAGCACAAAACTCTCTTCAGGCTGTAGTTTGAGATCAATAATGGATTGTTTGATAATCTGAGAAGACAAGAAATATGTTAAACCCAACCAGGCTGTAGTTTGAGATCAATAATGGATTGTTTGATAATCTGAGAAGACAAGAAATTTGTTAAACCCAACCGGCACATCTGCTATCGTGTGAAAGGGGGTGCAGTTCTGGTTAGGAAACAAGCATGTTAGTGAATCTCATAGCCATCAAGGTACAGTACTGGAGCCATGTTCTGCAATAGGTGAAGAGACTACTGCTTGGACCTATCCAAGTGTCGAAAAGGCCAAAAGTTTTCTCATTAGAGCTCTTTATCCAGAGTGTCCCCACGATACCAGGGTTTTCCCCACTGAAGACAGGGAAAATGGAGGCCAGGCATTCAAAGTTCTAATCACTCTGCTAAAGTACAATATATTTTCCCCTCTAGTTCATTGCTTTAACCAACAGGAGTAGATTCACCTTTTCAAAGTTCATGTCACGCTTCCTAGGTACATCCAGTGCTGGGAAAAGGTCTCCAATCAGTCCCATGAACACAGGTAAGTCATCTGTCACAATCTTGGGGATGTTAAAGTCTCGCAGAGCCCTCATCAGGACCTGATCTTCAGCCCGGCCAGGGTCTCCTCTCTTCAGGGAACCAGCCACCACCAGCACAGACTTGATAGCCCTCAACCCCCAATCGTAGTGATCCTGTCAGACAGGTGGTATTATTTTAGCATTGCAGGTGAATACAAAGACATGATTTTAAGCAAGAAATAAGAGGCGTGCCAAGAAATCTCCAAACCAAGAAGAATGTTTATATTCCTTAGACGTGGAAACATTAGCACAGACATACTCTGTTATCAATGGCATTAATGACACTCTAGTAGCCTTCCATAAGCCACAAGGCTTTGTACTGCCTTTCAGCGAGAAATTGGATTGAATGGTGCAAGGCAGCAGCAATCATTATGGGCTTTTTATTCCATGCCGAGTTTCTATGCTAGTAAGGAGGTTGGCATGAGAACACAGCATGGCAACGTGGGGTGGAATTGAGCCAATTACACTAAATGGCTTTCAAAAACCTCTGCCAATACATTCTGACAAACTCGTCATTGCTCTAAAATATTCTATGTCAAACTGGTCCGGGGAACAATATTTAATTACCTGCTTTGACAGCAGCTCTTTACACAGTGTATAGAGTGTAATAAACTTCCTAGCTAGAAGCCTGGCCTCAATGAAACCTTCAGCAACCAGCATTATTTCACAGATAAGCTCAAAGTCAGGAACCACCATTGCACAAGGCCTAAAAGAGAACAAGTTAGACAATTAATAGCTGGAGTGATTACACTGCAGCAAAAACAGTAAACTTTTGTGTTAGTATGCAATAAATATCCATTGCAAACGTCACATGCAATTAGTTTCAAATGCTTACATTCAAACAGTCAAAATGAATTCACTTCCCATGGATACTTGGTCATGTCTTGTTTTCACTGATTTGCATGACGTATGATCTGTTCTGAGAGCTGCCAGGCCAAATCCAGTTTTGCAAACTATGAATGTAGCCAGTACTCATATATATTATGCAAAAGACAATGGCTGGGAGTAAGCCCCACTGAACACAATGGGACTTAGCTGTTGTGAGTAGACGTGCATAGGATTGTGTTGTAAGTCGCACTTCCCACCCTCTTCACTCCTTCCAGATCAATTCATGATTTCTATACTTGCCCTTTTCATCCTACAGCTGTCTTCCTTCTGAATCAAACCTATATTTTCATTCTTTCCCCATATAAAAGCTCAGACATTATCCTAATCATCTGTTATTAGCCCATTTCCCCTGAATAGTGCCTGTATATTAGTACCTGAATAAAGCTTTCAAATTTTCAGGCAGCTCAGTACGACCTGCATACCCAGGATTCATAGTAATAAACATCCCAACAGTTGGTATAAGAGATATTATCTCTCCGAGGAAGTTGAATGTCTTCTTTTTGGCTCGAATTGCATCTTGAACACATTTAACCTAAGCAATGAGCAGAAAGTCCTAAGGCTTATTCATATGAGATCTGCAGTAAGATATGAAGTACAGTGCTTAAAAGGATGTTAACATAGGATGTTATAGAAGGCAGCATGAACCTTACCTTCTTGCATGACCACAGCACTTTTATTTTGCAGCAGAGGCAAGAAGCAAACATCAGAGCTGGGAACAGAAGAGATCCTGGCCCAGAGGCGTAGCTAGCCTCTGCGGGAGGGGGGATGACACCCATGTGACACTCCCCTATGACGTCACAAGCCCCGCTCTCTGCACGTGATGTCACCCCGCACCGAAAAAAACTCGAAACACACACCCAGCATTTTTTTGATTGGAAAAGCATGCTAGGGGCCTGGGCGGGCAACTCCTTTTGCTGCCATGAAACACCCTTTTTGCCACTGCTGCCGCATTGCCACCAAAGTAGCGGCTTGTGCACCCCCCGCATGTCGCCTGGGACCCCCCTAGCTACGCCTCTGCCTGGCACCATTGTGAGGGCTCCAGTTGGGCCCCTGCTCTAGAGCTAGGACCATTATTCCCAAAGGACTGTATTAATCCCAGAGACAAGTGACAGGCATTGAATTAATAGAGTGGGAAGCATTATGAAACCCCTGTTTACACATAAGAGCTGAGCATGTATGGATAATTTTTACCTGTACAGCTATTACTGACAAGACTTCCACTGAAATTCGGTTGAACTCATCAAAACACCCCCATGCACCTGTCTGGGCCAGCCCTTTGTAGATACTTCCACAGGACTAGAGAGAAAAAGCAGAAGTGTATGCTTAGAGGCATCTTATTTCATCAATTAATTTCATCAATTAATAATAATTAAGTGATGGCTTTTTGTCACTTAAAACATGAGTCACAGAAAGACATCTCATAACACGAGAGCTGATGGGAAAAAGAGAACTGTTGGAAGGAATGAGCCACTTATTTGCTAGGATTTTGTTTGTCTTATAATGTTTAGGGTGGTCAAGTGAAAAAAGAGCTGTGAGCTGGGCATTTACGAGTTCTGCTGCAGTACCTAGAATGAGGCTGTACGGTAATGTTCTAGAATTGTACTGTACAATGTTTGAACATTACAAACATCCATTATAGATAGCACACAAACCACCAGGAAACCAGAGTATAATGAATATGAGGCTAATTACCTCATGCTCCCACTTTCACTTCCAAACAATTTACAAATGAATCAGGAAAGGCAGAGAAGTGCAGTGGCCTGTTCTCAAGGACAGAACTACCGTACACGTCCTAACATCAGTCCAGGGTTCCCAAACCTCTGTTTACCTTGTAATACTAATGAGGGGGTAAAGGGCATTTTTCAGGGGAGAGCAAGAGGGGGTGCTTTCCCTGACCACCTTTGTTCCCCCCCCCACAATCTCTTTTCCCAGTGCTGATGCCAGCCTGTTGTGGGCTCTGGGACAAAGGGGGCACATGGCACCCCCATTTGCCCCTGAAGGAGTACAAGTTCAGGGGTTGGCTTGACTAGGTGGATTCTTCTCCAGTGGGTGTGGGTCTTTGGCCAGTGCCTGACTTGGCTTAACCCTGACACAACCCATGCCTCCTCTAGGCTATTTATTCACCAATTTTTCCCTAGCTAAGGCTAATCTCTCTCTATCTTTATCTCTTTCTCCCCCTCTACGTGTGTGCGCATTTGAAAAACAAGAATTAAATTCCCCTTCCCATTGGTCAGACCTCTCTTGTAAATACTCCCCTCGCCTTCCACTCACATTACTGCTGTAACAATAGATTTGTGAACCCCATGTCATTCTACCCTGAATTCCTAACACACGTTCCCAAGGGCAGAACCTATATGAAGTGGGCTAAAATGAGGCATGTTTTTATATGGGCAAATTCCCAGGGAAGATGCAAGACATGCCCAGACTTCAAAGGCAACAAGATAGGACAGGAGTATATCAATACAATTTTGTACAAGATATGCTAAGCCAGGGGTGCACAACATGCGGCCCGGGGGCCGCATGCGGCCCCCCAAAGGTTTTCTGGCGGCCCCCAAAGGTTTTCTGGCTAGAGCGGCAACATCGCTTCTTTGTTGGGCCGCTCTAGCCAAGCACTACTCATAATTCCGGCGCTTCTGTAATGCGGCTGGAAGCTTCGGAATCGTCTGAGGAGCGGACAATTCCGAAGCTTCTAGCCACGTTACAGAAGCGACAGAGGTATGGGAAGTGCTTGGCTAGAGCGGCAACATCGCTTCTTTGTCGGGCTGCTCTAGCCAAGCACCTCTCATAATTCTGTCGCTTCTGTAACACGGCTGGAAGCTTCGGAATCATCCAAGGAGCGGATGATTCTGAAGCTTCCAGCTGCATTACAGAAGTGCCGGAGTTGGTGTTGGCACAGTGGTTATGACGTAGATCCCCGGGGAAGTTGGGCTGCTATGATGATGGTGACTTCCTTAGGAAGCAACGTGACTGTGAATTGCTGAAGAAGAAATCCCGGGATTTTGAGGTAAGCATGGGCTCTGGCTGAAAGCCCTGCAGAGGCTCTGGGAGGAGTGAATGAACATCTAAGCTCGCCGAGGTGACCGGCGGCCGATTCTGTGATGCTTCAGCTCTTCTTCAGGCCGTTGGACCCTCACTTCGGAGTGGCCACGTTTTTCCTCTGCTGGTCGGTTATGCATTTGAGAGCTGCAGAACGTGCAAGACAGAGTTTGTTAGGAAATACTTTTCCCAACACGGAAAAGTCCCTCCGCGCCATGTAAGGTTTCAGAAGGGAAGGCCCTGATGATGATGATTGATGGGTATATATACGGTATATACAAGGGGTGGCCAAACTTGCTTCATGTAAGAGCCACATACGATAAACTTCAGATGTTTGAGAGCCACAATATTTAAGAAGCATTAAGAAGCCAACATATTTCCGAGAGCTGCACTTTATATGATAAAGAGCCACAGGTGGCTCATTATTTATTTATTAATATGTTGCATTTCTGGAGATTTTCTGGCTCATGGACACGCCCCCTGTGATGTCACTTCCTGAGGAAGTGACATCATGGTTCCTTGCCACGCCCCCCGCGACACCTATCTGCGGCCCCGAAGAAGTTTAGTCTATTCATTTCGGCCCCTACCCACTGCCAAGTTGTGCACCCCTGTGCTAAGCATTCATGCTAAATGGAGCTGCTTTTCTAGCAGACAGAACAAAAGATGAAGGGTTTTCTCCTCTAAAACTGAAAGAAAGAAAATAACAGGGGACAGCTTAATTGCCAGTGCTGTCTGTGCAACGGTTCCCATAGATGGTTGTGACAGCATCACTATGTGAACAAATGTTGTTATAGCAAACAGAAAAAAACATTTAAGAGCAATGAAAATTAGAATGGTGACTGGATGATTAGATTCTGTATTTGCAGCCTCAGCAGAAACAGCGTAGCACATTGTCTGGGTAGCTGGGAAAGGCAAAAATACTGTACATTACCAGCTGGGAGACTGGGGTGCCCTTCACTGGGGTCTGCCATGTACTTGCTCAACGTGCTGCCACCAGCTATCGATATGTGTTGGAACGCTGGCCAAGACCTGCCTCCTTCACTATACTGTACAGTATTTGTATGGGTTCCATGATGAAAGCTCCTCTGAAATGTCTCATATGATTGTTGCTTTCTGCTAAAATCCCCCAGAAAAAAAATACTGAGATGGCATCTACCTAGTCAAAGCTGCTCTTGTCAAGCAAGCCAGTTACTTGGGAGAGGAGCTTTTCCAAGGCAACCACTTTCTGTCTGGGCCCCCTAGCTTTGGATACTGGCATTGAATAAACTACCAGTTTTCCCCACTACTTCCAGTAAACTCCAGTGCAGCAGAGAGAAAGGGTTGCATGGTATCTGCTAACTGCTAGGTACCGTACCCAGTCAGCCCTCTGGCTTTCTTCATACCCTCGAAACCTGACCCTGCCCTAGTCATAACCAGGCAAGGTCAAGGGTAGCCGGGCAAAGTGGGCAACATCTGCTGAGTGGGAGTGTCAGTGTTTTCACACATTTTTTAGAGACAATTGAGGTTTCATTCTCCAACTGCTTGCCCAGCATGCTCCTGGCACTGGCTGAAAGTGTTCTGTTGGCAGAATCACAGGCAGTTGTGTTGCTAGCATCAACTAGAGAGGGGGGTGATGACGCATTTTGTGTCATCGCCCCACCCCCTGCACTCTGGGAAGGCTTCATTTCCAGCCTTCCAGGACACAGGGCGGGCGGGACAGTAAAAAAAAGTGCTAATTTCGGCGCATTTGTGCTCCACGGCTACAAACGCAGCCGCAGAACACAAAAATCCCGCCGTGGCTCCTCCTCGCAAGGAGACCATGGTTGTTACCAGGGGGCATTGCATCTCCCATTCCCCCCCCCCCCCTTAGCGACGCCACTGATCACAGGCTCAAGTCTGATCCATCATCACTTTTGCTGGCTGGCTACCTTATAGTCCATTTGCTCAGAGCAGTTGAAGACATACACCATGATCCCTACTGCCCTGCCCAGGTCTTTGGTAGTTTCAGTCTTCCCTGTGCCAGCAGGGCCTGCAGGGGCTCCTCCCATGATCAGGTGGAGGGACTGGGTCAGGGTGATATAGCATCTGCAAAACAGAATTTGGCACATTGTCATTAGCTGCCCTAAGATCCGCCCTTTCCCTTCATGGACCAGGCTGAACCAGGCTCAAGACTGTGTAGCTCATACCGGTCGGTGAGTGGTGTGATCACCAGCCGTGGCGTGTTGCCGAGATACTCATAGGAATATTGGAGCTGAGCATCACAGATATTGGCATAGCAATGTCTCTTTTCATCATCCCAGCGATGCCTAAGCTGAGACTGCCACGTAAAGGCCTGGGAGCTTTCCACCTGCCATCCAAATGCAAAACAGTTTATGCCACATTGCAGAATAAATCAACTGTACTTCTGTTTCAGAATCTACAGAATAATCTGTTTACTCCACAAACAATGCATGGTGTATCAACCGCTTTATTTTCTTGAGGTCATCATAGTTTTTTTCTCTCTCTCTCTCTCTCTCTGAAAACAATACAGGCTAGCCCAGTGTCTCTCAACCTTTTTGCTCCCGCGTACACCCTGTCCTAGCCCCCCAAGCACCCCCGATTCCCCCCAAGTCCCACGTACCCCGCGTGCTCCCTCCCCAAAAGTGCACCCCCCCAAAAAGAGAAAAAAGCGTTTTTTAACATCCATGTGGTGCTTCCGAGCCCGCTCGGAAGCGCCACATGGACGGAATCGTCCCCCGTTGCTGTCCCTTACCTTTTTCCAGCCACGCGGCGCTTCTGAGCGGGTCCTCCGGAAGCGCTGCATAGCCGGAATTGTCCCCGGTAGCTCTCCCATACCTTAGCTTGCAGCAGCCGCCATGTTGGATCTCCTGAAGTCTCGAGTGATCCAAGATCGCGGCTCCCAAATCTCACGCTGCGATTTGGGATCTTGTGAGACTCCGGGAGATCTAACATGGCAGCGGCTGCAAGCTAAGGTAAGAGAGAGCTACCAGGGACGATTTCGGGTTGCAGCGTGGCCGAGCTGGTCCTCCGGCTCACGCCGCAAGCTGGAGGGAGAGGCTACAGCCTGGCAGGGCTGTAGCCTCTCTCCCCAGCTTGCGGCACAAGCTGGAGGACCAGCTCGGCCGCACTGCAGCCTGAAAAAAGGGCTTTTTGCGGCTTCCGGCGGGGGAATTTGAGGAGGGGGTACGCGGGGGTACGTGAAATAGCATCTCACATACCCCCAACCTGTGGCCCGCGTACCCCCAGGGATACGCGTACCACAGGTTGAGAACCTCTGGGCTAGCCCTTAGTTTTCCTTTCCCAGGTCCTTATCTTTACAGGGGTATGTATTCTATAAAAAATGTAAATGAATGCAATGAACTTGCCAGAGTGCCAGGAATGGCTGACTTATTGGCAAGCACAACCATGTCCTTTGTTAATGTGTGCAATAAGACCATCAAGTTGGTTGCCTCTAGTCTAGAGCATCCACACGGCTGTAACTCAGAGGATGGTTAGAAATGTCTGCCACCTTTTCTACAGTCTCACCATGGCTTTACATTGTGATATTTGTCCCTGAAAAGATCTGTGAGTCTTTGCCATGCTTCCTTCTGCCCTGAGTAAAAGGATGCTTGAAGCACGAACAAATGAATGAAGGGTATTACTTTGCTGTTTGAAACCATCTTGAGATTATTCTATGACAACGTTTGCTTAAAAGTGTCAATAAGCAAAAACAATCACAAAGGCATTTTACAGTACCTTTGCTGTAATCATTTTGGCGACAACATCTCTGGCATGCACATCAATGGTACAGATTGTCATGATTTTCATTCTGTCGCCTGGGGTTAAGCTCCCAATGAGTAATGTAATTAATGTGTTCAGTTGGTTAATCTAGGAAAAGAGACAGAAATGTTTTCTGATCGCTCCAACCCGGAGAGGCACAGACCTACTTTTTACAAAGATGAAGAGAGATGAAGTCACAGTGCAGAGCCAATGTAGGCTTATCCATGGCCTGCTCTCAAGAGCAGATAGGACTGGAACTGGGAGAGGGTCTCTTCTCAATGGACCTCTCAAGTCTGCTCAGTTGCATATGTACCTCTCTGGATGCCCTCCGCCACCAAGAGAGAAACAAAGATTCTGTACGGCTCAGATGAAGACTTTGGCACTGCACAGAACAGAGGTCAGCTGCATAGAGAATGCTTTGCAGATGGATAAGCAAAACTAGAGGAGGTTATTGTGTACCTGTTTTTTATTGTAATCTTTAATTGCGTTTTCATAGCCTTCCTCCAGTCGCGAAAAGGCAATGCCAACCTCTGTTGTCCACCAGATCTGGGTACATGTCAAAGCAATCTGCAACAACAGCCAGATTAGGAAACACTGAAGCCTTTTTGAGATGACAGAACTACTCTTCAACTTCACCTTAAATGGGCAGTTACATAGTGGTGCAAGAAGCCTTGACTTAGCCATTCTACACTGAATGGCTGTTTTTCCTCTTTATTGGATCTGACATCTGTGTCTGTTCTTCCCTCTTTTCTTTGTGCCTCATTGACATTACTGCACTGACAGCACATAATGATGTCCCCCAGGAATCTGTTGGTCCTGTTTTGGATTCTTTTCAGCTTGTACAACCTGAGGATGTGGACAGGATCCTCTGGCGTGTGAGGCTGTCTGCTTGCTTACTGACCCTTGCCCAATGTGGCTTGTAAGATCTGCCTGGGGGGTGGGAGAGTGGTTAATACATCACTCAGGGAGGGGGTGTTGCCTGTGGCCTTAAAAATTGCAGTGGTGCGCATCCTCCTGAAGAAGCCCTCTCTAGATCTCACTGTTTTGGATAATTTCCAGCCTGTTTCAAATCTCCCTTACCTGGGCGAGTGAGTGGGTGGTGGAGTCTCAGCTCCAGAAACGCATTATCTGGAGGAAACGCATTATCTGGATACCTTTCAGGCTTGGTTCTGGGGTGGAAACAGCCTTGGTTACCCTGGTGGATGACCTGCGCTAGCGACTGGACAGAGAGAGCCTGTCCCTATTAGTCCTACTGGACCAGTCAATGGCTTTCAATGCCATTGACCATGGTGTCCTTCTGGGGCAGTTAGCTGAGTTGGGGCTTGGAGACACTGTTTTGTAGTGGTTCTGCTCCTTCTTGGCTGACATGTCCCAGAAGTTGGTGCTGGGAGGATGCCTAATTGGCACCTTGCACACCACCAGCCAACATGCCTATCTTATCCCCCATGCTTTTTAATATCTATATGAAACCACTGGGAGAGATTGTCTGGGGATTTGGAGTGGGGTGTCACCAACATGCTGTTGACACCCAGCTCTATCTCTCCTTTCCACCTAATACTGTGATGGCTGTTGAGGTCTTGGAGTGTTGCCTGGATGCAGCTGAGCACTGGATGGGGGTTAACAAGTTGGAATTATATCTGGACAAAGCAGAGGTCCTCTTGGTTTCGAAACCCACAATGCAGGTGCTAGACTACCAACCTGTCCGCATGGGGTTGCACTCCCTCTGCAGGAATAGGTGTGCAGCTTGGGAGTCCTCCTGGATTCATAGCTGCTCCTGGATCACCGGGTTGTGGCTGTCTGTGGGGGTTTTGCCAAACTTGAGTTGGCAGGACCTAACTAGTGGTCCACACCTTGGGGTGGTATTTTGTTTAGATTACTGTAACATGCTCTATGTGGGGCTGTCTGGAAAATGCAATTAGTGCAGAATGCGGGGGGCCATGTGGTTACTGGGGCTCAGTGGTTCAACTCCATCAGACCACTGCTTCAAGCAGCTGTACTGGCTGCTGTTTTGTTTCTGAACTGAATTCAAGGTGCTAGTTTTGGCCTTTCAAGTCACTGACGGCTTAGAATCAAAGTACCTGAAGGATTGCCTTCTCCCATATAGTCCATCCCATCCCAGAGATCCTCTGAGGGGACCCTTTTGCGTGTGCCACCCCCAGTGGAGATCGGGGGCAGCAGCAAGAAGTAGGGCCTTCTTTGCAGCGGCATCACAGTTATGGAACTCTCTCCTGTACAATCAAAGAATGGTCCCACTCTTGAAGTATTCCAGTGGGGAGTGAAAATGTTTTTGTTTTGTTTGGTGTTTTCATTATGATTTGAGTGGGGTCTGGGAGCCTGGCCTTGTTGCTGTCCGAATGTTTTGAAGTTTTACTGTTTGTTGTTCTTACTGCAGCCTTTATTGTCATTTTATTACTACTTGTTTATTATTTGGTTTTATTATGCATTGCTGCTCAGCTTTTATGTGTCCACTTCAGTTTTGATGATGATTTTTATTGCTGCTCTTACTTTGCTGCTTTTTCTTGCTCTCCCATTATGGTTTTATGTGCACTGATAGCTTTGCTGTATGTATTGATTTTTAAATTTTGTTTTAATGAAGTTTTATTATATGTCTTTTGTTAGCTGTCTTGGGTGCCCGCGCCAGTAGGGGAAAAGTGAGATAAGAATGCATTAAATAAATAAATAAATAAGTTTTGTCTCTAGAGATTTTTGCTTACCTGTGCTGGGTAATCAAATAGCCACTGTTCTCTTGGCTTTTCCTCATAGGTCACAACAGCTTCTGAAATTTCTTTGCGCAAGGTGCTCTGCATTCTCTCCATCACACGGTTTAACCAAACCTCCACCTAGGCACAAAACTTTCCAAGTTAATGTTACAGGTTGTGGCGTCTTTTGTGCTATTAATGCCTCCTAACACCTAGGTTGCTTCCACACTTGCCCTTTTTATGTGGCATCGAATGTTGCTGCTAGCCCATTTCATGTGGGCAGTCTCCTGTGCTTTTTAAAGACGTGATTTGTGATGATTGCTCTGATTTGCAACACAAATTGGAGCTTCTGACTGGCAAAGCACACTTGATGCACCTGGTGGGAGGTGTGGTCCGTGAGGTTAGGGAGATATACTTGGTGATGTCCCACCTGATTCACTGTCAATGGGTTACCTCCCTCCAGTAGTTGGAGCTTGTGCCCACCCAGGCTGCAGCTGCTGTAACAAAAACTAATGGAAGGAAGCAGAAATTCCTTTTCCACCACAGCCCTTGATCCCCAGCTTGTCAGGAGAGCTGCACTGAATCCTGCTGTCTGGAGTTGGTGGAGGCAGTGAGAAGCACCCCCCCCCCGTCCCAAGAACTCTTCCCCCCCCTCCCTGCCAAGTTCTATGCCAGCTGTCTGCATATCTTTCTGCTGCCTAATTCAAACACCTGCAGGTAGTGATTCTGTGTGGGGATAGTGTTGTCTGTCCTCCTTGAGGAGGGCAAACACAGCAGAGAAGATTGCCATCAACTCTATGCCATTTAGACTGTTCATACAATCTCACTGGTTTGCCCTCTCTTTCTGGGGCTGTGCCATGGGCATGGAAGCACAATCCAATACAAAGGTTATGACTCCAGGTCACTGATATTTCTGCTGGGCAGTTCAGCCACTACATATACTCATAGGATTTGGGCACATTGCACACAGACACACCCTTAAACTTAGCTCAAGGCTGTAAGCAATTTAAAAAAACCCAGTTTTCATTTATACTGCTTGAGGCAAATGAAAGAAAAAACTGCAATGTTGAAAAAGCAGCAATTCTAGCACAGTTTCCAGTGTAAGTCCTATTGCACTAGGATTGTCATATTCCAGTTCATCCGATCCAGATACAGGTAGTTCATTTTGCATATTATGCAACTGATTTGCTAATTATGCAAGAGTGGTAGATGGGGGGGGGTTGAGTATCACTACTGCATTTCCATTCCAAATTGCCCCCTCCCAATACGGCTCTGCAGCAGGACAATGGTCCATTAGGCATTTCTTGCACACTGTTGCATGTAGCTTGTAAGCATTCATTTTACCATTTCTCTCCTGCCTTTTGCCGCTAAATGGATGTGAGATAGGTTACAATAAGGTGTAGCGGAATCTTCAAAGGTAAAGTACCAGTAAGTTAAAGAAAGTACAGGCACTCCCAGGGTTAATGAAGCAGAGGCGTCGTTAGGGGACAGGGGGCAGTTGTCCCCCGGGTGGCAGGGGTGTCAAGCGGCGACGGGGGGGGGGTGCACGTTTGCCACGCTGCTGCTGAAATTCAGCGGTGTCACGGCGCGAAAGCACCCCCTGCTGTTTTTGCGCCCACTTGCAGCAGGAGAATTGGCCCTCCTGGGCTCCGTACAGCCTAAAAACGGCTGGAAAACACCAGGGGGTGCTTTCGCGCTGCCACCGAATTTCGGTGGCAGCACGGCAAAAGTGACATCACCCGGGGGGGCAGGGCTTGTGGCATCACATGGGGGTGTCGCGTCGACGGCCCCCCCATGGGGGGGTGTAGCGACGCCTCTGTAAGGAGGGGGGATAAGTTCCTGAAAGGCCCTAGTAAAGTGAGTCCATCCCTAAGTGAGTCTTCTGCACCATCTAGTGGTCGATTTCGGTACTGCACAGTTGTAATAGGGAATGAATGGCAAGTACTCCAGACTCTTCTTTTTAAATTCCCCAGTCCATCAGCTGTTTGGTGCAAGATTAGTGCTTTGATGTTTAGTGCCTAACAGCTGATGGGCTGGGGATTTAAAAAGACAGCTTCAAAAGGATTTTAAAAGGGTTGTGCGTGCTTCCTGTCTCCATTTTGTTATCAGCAGCAGGCTCAGGGGCAAGCAGCAGCGACTTTTTGTAAGGTTCTGTACTGGGTAGGCTTACCAGATCTCCAACCGGGACAGAGTGCTAGACCTTTAGGAGAAGGAATGTGGGCAGGTGTAGCTTGTTAAACCCTTAGAGTACAATCCTAGGCATGTCTACTCAGAAGCAAGCCCCATTGTGTTCAGTGGGGCTTGCTTCTGTGTAGACATGCCTAGGATTGTGCTCTAAGGTTTAACAAGCTACACCTGCCCACATTCCTTCTCCTAAAGGTCTAGCACTCTGTCCCGGTTGGAGATCTGGTAAGCCTAGTACTGGGGGACCTCGGTTGTATATGCAAATCGTTGGTAAACAAACCATCGTTAACTGGGGGACACCTGTACTTCAGTGGGACCTACTCCCTGGTAGATATGGATAGGGTTGCAATAGCCCAGTGGTACCCTAACTGGGGCGTCGCGACGCCCCAGCCAGAAAGAAAGGGTTGCTATGCCCTTAAGGGGCATGGCAACCCGCGGTGACGACAACGGCGCGCCTGGGATCGCGCCGCCGCCGCTGCGCCCGGGATCGCCGTTGTTACCGTCATTGGTGGGCAGTGGGTGTCCCTCAGGGGTTGCGGGGAGCCTGCGGACCCCTCTGCAGGCCTCCCCAAGCGTCGGAGCGCTGCTCCGACGCGATCGCAACTGACTTCCGGTTTTACGCGAAACCGGAAGTCAGTTGCGATCGCGTTGGAGCGCTGCTCCGACGCTTGGGGAGGCCTGCAGAGGGGTCCGCAGGCTCCCCGCAACCCCCGAGGGACACCCACTGCCCACCAATGACGGTAACAACGGCGATCCCGGGCGCAGCGGTGGCGGCGGTGGCGCGATCCCAGGCGTGTCATCGCCACTCCTGGGAAGGCCCCGCTGCTACTTAGAGCAGCGTAAGGCCTTCCCAGGAGTTAGGGAACCTCTGCAATAGCCCAATCCTATGCATGTTTACTCAGAAGTAGGACTTCCAAGAAAGTATGCACAAGAGCACAATCCTGCGTAGGATGCACTGGCTGGCCTAAACAGCTGGCTGCTGCATCCTAAGCAGGATGTGGCCCATGCCGGTGGAGCTGGGGCACACCTTGGGGGCGGTGTAAGCCCCAGCAGCCTCAATGGGCCTCCTCAGACATGCAGCTAATTTGCTGGCGCACATCCAGGGAGGCTGTGTAAGGCCGGCCAGGCCCGGTAAGGGGGTTAGGATATTGACAGCGATATCCCCGCCCCCTCCCTGGCCTGGCTTGCCAATTGCCCCCTCCCCTGCCACCCCAGCCCACACCTTCCTGCCACCCGGAGCAGGTCTGACCTGTGTCCGGCAGCGCAGGCATCGTCCAGCAGCGGAGTGAGCAACACCGGCCTTGGTGCCAGTGCCACTTACTCCGCAGGTGTCGAAAACATGCCTTATGGCATGTTTACAACACCCAACACCGGTGGATCAGGCTGCCCATCTAGAATGGCTGCAACGGTTACAATTCTATACCCTCTTCCCTGGCCTTAAGTCACATTGAATTTAATGGGGCTTACTTCTGAGTATAGGAATGTGCTGTAATTTAACCTTTAACACACTGTATAGGCTGCAGTATCCTTTGTAACCTGTTCTTCCTTTTCTTACGCATGGCAAATTCTTACTATATTCCTTGTGGTATGCAGTTTGGTGTGAAAATGTGGCACTTTTATCTCTGACCCCTTCACCATTACACAAATGAAAATAGGGACATACCTCAAACACACCTGTTCTTAAACCAAAGACAACTTTGCGAGCTCCACTACCCCTATATACTGTACTGTTGAAGGCCTTCCTGGCTGTTCATTTACGCTGCAATAGTCTGTTCTCTACCGATTTAAATCTCAAGGGAAATTACAGGTGGGCCCCCATATCCGCTGGGGATATGTTCCAGGCCCCTCCGTGGATACTTGAAACCGTGGATAAGAGCGAACACCCCCTCCATGGTTTCCTGAGCCCCCCCCCACCCTGCCTCCCCTGCAGGCAGGCATGCTTGCCCCCCCAGCTCTTATTTTTCTTTCAGCAAGCTTTGTTTCTTCCTTAAAACAAACAGAGAAGCAGCCTCCATTGCAGGCAAGTAGAACGAGACTAAGTCCTAGAGAGGCTCTGCAAGGTTTCTGTTAACCTTGCAGAGGCTCTCTAGTACTTAGTCTCGTTCTACTTGCCTGTAATAAGCAGCCAGAGGCTGCTTCTCCTGTTTCTTTAAGGAAGAAACGAAGCTTACTGGGGAAAAAAGTACAAGCCTGGGGGGTCCCCACGATCCATGGATAACTGAAACCGTGGATAGCGAATCAGTGGATATGGGGGCCCACCTGTATTCTTTTACTTAGAGAAATATTAGAAAAACAACACTACCCTAGAAACAATACATATCAATAGTTCAAACTATACTGCAGTAGCGTGTGAAGTGGCAAGATATGTACTGCATGGTACCTTGCTGCATGGATCTGCATTTGCAGTAGACAGGATGCATTCATTCCCCACTTAGGCTGACATCCTGTGCACACTTACATGGGAGTAAAACCCACTGTCACCAACTTGTGAGTAAACATGCATAGGATTGTATTGTCAGAGATGTAACTTCCAGAGACCTGGAGTTAGGAAGTGATTCCTACAGAACAAGGGATCCTCAAATGACCAGAAATAGGGACAATGATTTTCCAGGGAGAGGAGCTGAGGGAGAGAAAGCTCCTGGTGGGTCAATGGGTTCTTAATGATCATACCAAACATTTGTAATCACTATATTAATCACCCATATGCCATATTACAAGGTTGGGGAAGCCTGTAGTTAAGAGACAGTGGGTTACAATAACCCCTGCAAGGTGGCACATTGGTAATATGACAGGTTAGAGGTAAAACTGGTTTAAATTTCCAGTTAAAAATCATCCCTACAGACTCAAAACAGGGCCAATATTTCATTTCTATTGCAAGGGGCATGCAAACAGAGTGGCATTTTTAGAGGCTACATGCTACACGCACAGGAATACAAGCCACCATTTCCTGGAATTCAGGCAAATCAATTGACATGCTTTCTGCTTAATTTAAAATTAGATCCACCAACCTGTCCAGACAAGTCACACTCCTTGTCAAAATCGACATACTCATCTTCTTTGCTGTACATGCCCAAGCCAACCTTCAGAGGCTTCTGATTTGCATCTAATTTGAATTTCAACTTGGCCATACTATCAAACAGCTTGGACAAATGACGGGACACCTTCAAGAAGTAAAAACATGAGACTATGATTATATTTATTTATTTAATGAATTTCTAACTTGTTTTTAATAATAAATCAAATGTTGCAGGTAACAACAAAAAAACTAGGAAAAATACAACTGCGCGCCTCAGGAAAAAAAAATATAGCATGTGAACACTAAAAGCAACACAGAAGACCAAATTAAAAACTAGCAGTAAAACCTACTTATCTAAAGCAGAGTTTAAGAAGGAAAAGCCTTGCAGAATAAAAAAATAATTTTACTTCTTAAAAAACTAGATGTGAGAGGGCCATTTGAATCTCTTGAGGGAGTTCCACAGCCCCAGGGCCACGACTCAGCAGCCCTCTGTCTCTGCTAGTGCTACTGTCAAATGTATCACTGTCAAATGTGGGCTAGCGAGCAGAGCCTCAATAGCTGATTTCAAAGGCCAAGTAGGTTGGTATAAAAGTAGACAGTCCTTAAGCTAACTTGACCCCAGATTGTAAAGTGATTTAGGGTCCAATCCAATCCAACTTTCCAGCACTGATGCAGCTGTGCCAATGGGACGTGTCCTGCATCCAGCGGAGGGAGGGCAGTCACGGAGGGCTCCTTAAGATAAGAGAATATTTGTTCCCTTATCCAGTGGCATCATAACATACGGGGCCCTGGGGCCCAGCACCCCGGGCGTGGCTCTCGGGTGCCAGTTATTTGGGGGCGCCAGGCCAGCGACTCGGAGTTGGGCCGGGGCTCGGAGCCTCGCGCGCGGGGGTTACCGGCCGGACGCAGGGCAAACTTTGCTTCACTCCGTCTCTGGCCGGGGCTCGGAGCTTTGGACGACTCCGATGGAAGAGGAGGAAGAGGAAGTGACGTGTGCCTCTCTAGGAGGCGCCTCCCAGACAGTCTCGCTGGTGACTCACCAGTGAGACTGTCAGTCGTCCGAGGCTCCGAGCCCCAGCCGGAGACGGAGTGAAGCAAAGTTCGCTCCGCGCCCAGCTGGTAACCTCCCCCGCGCGCCAAAAACAAAGTAAGTGCTGGAAAAGCGGCGCCCGGGAGGGGGGGAAATTCTGCTGCGGCGGGGGGGAATAAATAAAACGCGGATTTGGCCCCCCAAAAATCGCTTCCCATACTCCCCCAGCTCCCACGCCGGTCAGAGCGGAACGTACCTGCTCTGGCATGTGGTCTGCGGGATCTAGCGCTGGTGGGATGGCACAGGCCTTCCTGCCGGCATGCCTTGCTCACGGGGTGTCACCAACGTGCTTTATGGCACATTTGCAACACCGGTGCAGCGTTAGCAAACAATAGGATTGCGCCGTAAATAATTCTACAATTCTGCAAACATTTGAAACTGCCTTATACCTTATCATTGGTCCTTCCATCCCAGTATTGTCTCCTCTTGCTCTCTGATCTCAGGCAGGGGGGTCTTTGCCAACTCTGCTACCTTCCCTGAACTATCGATTCTAGGGGTTAAGCCTGAGGTCTGCCACATACAAATCACGTGCAATGTCACTGAGCTACAGCCCTCCCCACATTGCTGAGTATCAGGCCACAAGGATCATGTACAGTCTCAATTAATATGTGACTAGGTAATCTCAGTACTCCAGTATACAATAGTTTTTTTGAAAAATATAAAACTTTTAGTAAAACTATGGTAATTCCAAAAAACAAAACAAAATACCAAGGTACTCCCATTCATGCATTTCCTACCTCAACAGGATCATTGCCATTGGACAAAATATCCAGCAGATCAGCAGAGGATACAAAGTAAAATCTGGGGAAAGCCAGTCTCTTTGTTTCCAGATATTCAGCCAGAGCCTTTTCACACATTGCAAGGCTAATAGGCAAGAGCGAGAACAAAAAGTGGAATAATGCTACATTTGCTTTTTAAGGGAAGTATTTATTGTGTGCAATAATATAGTAAACCTATAAAGCAATTTGTCAGTAGTTATTTATTCAGTGCCACAGATGTACATGATGCTTTAAGGAGTCATATAAGCAAAAAAGACAGCCCCCTGCCCCGAAGAGCTTACAATACATTATGACCATTAGGGGAGAGAGAGAAGGGCAACAAATGATGAAAAAGAAAAGAATTCAGTATGCATCATTACACAACTGCTATGTAACAGCGCAATCCTGTGTACGATACTGCAGAAGGCCTAAAGGGCTGGCCGCCGTATCCTATCCAGGTCCCGGACTGCCCCGGGGCAGCCTGGGTACACCTCGAGGGAAGGGGACAATTGTCCCCTTCCCCTGGTGCAAGGCAGTCCAGGCCCAGTGGGTCTACTCGGATGTACGCTAGCTCTGGAGTTGGCAAAGTTGGCAAAGACTCTGGAGCTGGCGTACATCCGAAGCCTCCGTGTAAGGTCGTGCAAGGTCTGGAGAAGGCTTTGGATATCAGTGGATCTCGCTGCCAATATCCCCGCCCGCTGCTGGCACCCAGTCCACCCTTCCACCCACCCAGTCCAATATCCCCCCCTCAGCACCCAGTCCACCCTTCCACCCACCCTCCCCCCCTGCACGGACTTACCTTGCCTGGCAAGCGCAGGGATGGGTCGCTGGGAGACAGCGGGCCTCAAGCCTCTACGCCAGTGGTCCTTACTCTCCGGGTGCCGTAAACGCGCTTTACAGTTCATTTACGACACCCGGTGCCAGGGAAGCGCATGCTCCCCCGGCGCTTCATTACACTGGATTGCACTGTAAGAAGTGTTTATTTATTAGCTGTTACTAATGAAAGAAGATTTTTTGCTATGGCTTTTTGAGGCCTAAATTTCGAGTTGAAAGACCTCTCACTTCAATAAACTGAAACCAGAATATTTTCCTATTTCACTGAACGTTTGGACCCTCTGATTACTTCTGCCAGTAAAATATCTGCCCAACTATATTTTATACTGGTATTTTGGCAACATTGGGCTAAAAATGACAGCCTCCTGACCTTTTCTGCAAGGCCTCTAGCTTGTCATAGAGACCTGGTTTATTTGTTGCTTCAACCACATTAGGGGTTTTCACAGCATCCGCCATCAACTCCTGCAAGAGAAGAAGACAGATTTGTCAGCCACTTAATTATAATCATTTTTGCAGGCATAAAATACAGATGGGAAAGGCTTGCTTACCTTAAAATCTTTATCAATGGAATCAAAGCGCTTAGAATCCTCAGGAAGCTGATTGCGGATGTCTTCTGAACCAATGAAAATGCTCTCCAGGTGGCTCCAGGTTCTCTGGACTTCAAACCAGATGGATATCACGGAGTCAGCAGTAGATAATTTCCGCTGCCAGCTAGTAACTTCCTGAAGGAAGTGTGATAAATACTTCGAAGTCATCAGAGTCTGGAGCTGCACTTGGTTTTCCTCCAAGGTCTCTACTAGTGCTTCATCAGACTTAAGCATCATGGTTCCAGTCCTATGGTGGGGTTCATGTTCAAACTGCATAGTTGACCAGGTACTATCAAGAGCCTTCAACACCTTCAAATAAAATAGTCAGAAAAGCTTTCAATACTAAAACTTCAACTCATACCAAGCAAATGCAGGTGAATCTCCAAGGTTGGGCAACATTAGAAATGTTGGTGCTGGTGCTGATTGTTTGCCATCCTCTTCAAAATGACTTCAAGTCATCTTGGTGCTCCATTAGGATTAGTATGTATAGAGGGAGCAGAGTCCATTTCTAATCATGCATGGGTTATAGTGCAAGGACAGTGATGCTAGTTCATCACTGCACAGGTTGCTGCAGTTTTACTGCAGACTGCTATTTATGTGACAGTGCTGCAGATGAACAACCAGTCAGAGGTTTGCATTCCTTTTCCTTGCATAGAAAGCTCTAATACAGGGGTTCTCAACCCCCTCCCGGCTGCGTACTACTTCCAGCATCACTCTCCTGCTGTGTATCACTGGAAGTGACTGGTGATGATATCATTGCATTACTCCTGGGTTTTCGGAGGCCAGAAAATGCAGGTAGGAGGCTCTGAGAGGATGGGACTTGAACTTCTTATAGAAAGGGAGGGGGGCAAAATGTGGCAGTGGAGCTGGAGGAGAAGGTAGGACAGCTGAGGTGCTATGATCCTGTCCCCAATTGCCAAGGAAGATCACTGCCTCCCTCCACCTCCTCCATGTCTTCACTAGCTGGGTGGGGAGGACCTTGGGAGTAGAACTCCCAAGGTCTTCCCCACCTGGCCAGTTTTAGAGACTGGGAAAGTGGCGTAGGAGGAGGTAGAGGCAGAAGCAATGAGGGGAGGAGAGCCAAAAAAGGGGGGGTGGAATTTGGGTGCTGCTTGGGCCAGCCCTGCCTCCACTCCAGGGGAGGGAACTTATTTCACTGATGAAAACTGTCCACGAAGGGAGGAGCGAGAAACTAAATTTTCATCATGGTCAGAATTGTCTCCATACGCAATATTTCAGGAAGTGGAAAAAAAATATTTATTTGAAAAGTTACTGGCAACAAAAGGTATCAGCAAAAAGTTACTGTTTCCAAAGACAGGAAATAGTACAGTTGGCCCACATCTTACGTGCACTCTCCTTGCACAAATTCAACCGCACGTGGTCGGCAAACAAACAAACAAAAAGCCAGAGAAAAACAGTTTAAATAGTGCAGGTGATTCCAACCACCATTCTATTTACTAAATACATGCCCCAAAGTGAGCCTGAGATTGGAGAATGAAGCTGCTGTTCCCTCAATCAATCCCAGTTTCCTGCCTCTCATAATTTTTAAAGAGACAGTACATACTTTTCAGCTGTAAGGGATTTTCAAAGTAATTTTGAGTATAAGTGATTTTGGATTTATGCGCTGACTCATAAGATGTGAGCCAACTGTGCTACATTCCCACATTTTTAGAGAAGTGAGAACCGCCAAAAATTGGAAGTTGTTATTTCACAGTGCTCTATACCCAAGAGCAAGATACTGGAATTGATGGGCATGATATAGCACAAACTGTACCTTCTCCATCCCTGACTCTTTTACAGCCTTGTCTACAATACTGCGAACCTCATCTTCAAATTTGTGAAGATTTAGCTGAAGAAGATCTGCAAGCGTTGTTTCATCCGACATGGAAAATTTCACCTGATACAGAAGTAAATATTGAGGAGAGTCAGATTGGAACACTTTTCCACTGTAGCCAGCATGTGAGAAAGGCTGAGAAAGGCTCAGAAATTATTTCCAAGAAATGAAGTCAATAAGATTTCTACTATTCTCTCTCTAGCATTATTTTCTAGCAAAGTGTTGAGATAGTAACAATCTAGAAATGCCCATTCATCCTGTAGGGCAGTGGTTCTCAGAAAAATTTCCCCGCGCCCCCCCGTCACCCGATTTTGGGGGGTGGCGCCCCCCCTTCGCGTCGCCCTCCGCACGCTCCGAGGCCGGCCCGGGAGCCGGCCTCGGAGCGTCCGGAACGGCCGGCGCTCCAGGGCCTTCTGAAGGCCCAAGCGTCAATCCGGGTATTTTTGATGTTTTCGCTCATGCGCAGACCCGTTTTCGTCTCTGCGCATGAGCGAAAACATCAAAAATACCCGGATTGACGCTTGGGCCTTCAGAAGGCCCTGGAGCGCCGGCCGTTCCGGACGCTCCGAGGCCGGCTCCTGGGCCGGCCTCGGAGCGTGCGGAGGGCGACTGTGGTGGTCGGGCCCCCCTTTGTGGGGCCTCGCGCCCCCCCTGGGGGGCGCGCCCCACTATTTGAGAACCGCTGCTGTAGGGTGAGGATTTTGGAGAAATGAAAATGCTTTTTATAGGAAACTATATTGAAATAGGACGGACTACCTATGTGAATGCAAATTGCAACCTATCCTATGAAACAATAGACCCGACTTGTCCTTGGGGTGTGTTTTTACTAGGATTTAATAGGATTTTCCATAGAGAATGGGGGGCACCCCAAATTCTACCTACCCAGGCTATATTTTCAGTGGAACTTTAAAAATAATAATTTCCACTCAAAGTTACTCTCAGTGGATGTTAACTATCCTGCCAGCAAATGATTAACTATAAGAGAGAATGTGCATTTTTAAACCTCAAGGGCTTTTTGCAGATTAGTGTATAGATTGGGTATTAAGGGTTTGGCTTAAGGGCTTAACCCTGAGAAGACCTTTTGATGGGAAACAAGTATAGAATAAAATGTCTGGCACAAATTTGCCAACCACCCACAAACAAAGGAGATAACAAAACACAGCATTTTTTAAGCTACTAAGTAGTATTTGCACTCAGCAAACAAGGCTGTTTATGTTTTATGCAGAAATAGCTTGTTAATTCTGAGGCAGACAACAAATTTCCTTTCCAGCCATTTTCTAGTGAAAGCTTTCACTGCTGTGGAACTGACCAGAACTTCATCCCATAGGAATACACAGAAAATGCATGCTATGCTCAGGGTTTTGTTTTCTCTCTTTGGGGAGACAAACTGCCTCCTTGTTTTACTCAAAATTTAAATGTTATGTTTTTTAAAGGCTGGCTACTAGCTTCCTGACATTTTAAAAAATGTGGACTTGAAGCATCAAAGTTCTAAAAGCACTGATTACATATCTGCAAAGAGCTCTTGAGATTAATCATTTGCTGGCAGGATGGTTGACACCTCTGAGTGCAGTTTTTTTTTTTTAAAAGCTCTATTGAAAATAAAGTCCAGGTAAAATTTTCACCCTATGAGAAATTGACACTTACTCTGGGTGAAAGTTCTACCCCAGGTTTATTTTATTCACAGGAAACAAACAGTACTGGTATCTGGCTAAATTGTATACTGTAGAGATGTTATAGATCAAAGTGTTGGTGACAATGTCTTAAAAGTACAAAGGGCAGCTTGCTAATTTTGCACATTTTCCATGGTGCGTGCTTCTGGGGTAGTAAAAACATCCCAAGAGTCAGCTGAATAAGAAATCTGGAAAACTAATACAGTATTTGAATAAAACTGCTTGATATGTATTTTCTAGTGTTTTATAATTGCAGCTTTAACTTGTTTTATTGTTTTACATTAAAAAGTATTGTTTTAATTGTATTTATTCAGAAGCTGCTGCAAGAAACATTTGGGTTACCTGATGTTACAATAAAATTCAATAATGGAAATTGTAGACACTCACTGTAGCCTGTATAGATTACCTGGGTGGCCTCCATGAGCTCTTTCCAATGTCTGTCTCGGATAGCTGGGTTCTGGAGCTCACTCACAGCTCGGAGGGAAGTGATCATATTTTTAACAGTGTTATCCAGTCCTATAAAAGCATCCCACGGTCTCATTTCCTTATCCAAAGTTCTCACATCCTTAGCAAACTTCTTGCAATCAAGGTCCATCTGCTCAACATTAATCTCCTTCCACTTGGTAGTCTTCCAGTCATTAATACTTTCTTCTACCTGAATGAGAAAGACATATTTTTCATCTTCTGTTCTGTGAGCAAAAGTGAGAAGTTATTCTATTGTGAAACTACCCTGAAGTATTCAAAACAGACTTGCAATTCAAAGGGGAACAGCCGCTTCAGTGCTTAAAACAGATAATTAAATGGGATGCATGCTCTTGTGCTTTGTTTTTATTTGTTTCTTAATACTGTATGTCCTGCCTACCTAGGATCCTCAAGGCAGCTAACAACCATAAAAATTTAAAAAAATTAAAAATTAGGTGAAGATGGAAAGCACACAAACCTGAAAGAACACAGCAGTTTGTGGGCGCTCCTAGATATTCAGGTGACAGCCATGGACAGAACAGAAGTGTTTTTTGTCCAGCTTAGATTGGTGCAGTGATGACTGCATTCATGCAAATCTCAGCAGTGCTTTGCAGGTCCACACTGGACAGGCTGGTGCTGTAATTACATTTTATTGCAACACGCAACATGCAACACACACACACACACACACACACACACAAACAAAACAGCTCTTGAAAAAACCACAGGACGACAAGGCTAAAAAAACTGGATTGTAACTAACTGACAATTACATTGACTGGCTACTCCATAAAACGTGAGCAAACAAAGAATGGCAATTTCAGAGAAGCAACTAAACTTTCCTACTTGCAGGTGATTTGCCCATTCAACTAGAATGATATTCATTTGCACAGCACATCCTATTTGGCGGTCTGGCCTTACCATTCTCGTTTTCATGTGGTAGAAATTATATTTTTGGAGCAAAGTTCTTGTATCCTATTTTTCCTAATAATGCCTGATCATCACTCAACTTGCCCTAAAAATTAGAAGTTCAAAATCTTACCAAGATTTTCATATCCCAGAGCTCTTTGAGCAAGCGCACTTCCTTATGGCATGCCTTTAGTTGTTTGTAATCTGGGACAGATACCTCAAACAAGCCTGCAGATTTAGACAGGGCTTCCATTTCTTTTCCCATTGTTGTGATCATTTTTTGGTGCTGAAACGGAAAGATATTAGTCAATCATTTTGGGGGGGGGTATCTGAATGCAGATGTTACACTGGTGGTGGTGGTGGGGATGGAGAAAGAAGACTAGCTGCCTTTCTACATTCTCTGCACATCTTCGTATTTAATAACTTGTAGAGATAACACAACATACAAAGCACAGATAACTGGGATAGTGCTGAAATGAGGAGTGCTGTAATGTGCTTTCTTTCAGGCATCTAACCTCCAAGCAGTCCTCCAGTTTAGACTAACTTCTCCTGCTCCACTGAAGCGTCCTTCATGCATGGCTAGTGGTGTATGCCCTCCTATCAAGTCATGATAACATGCATGTGCAACTCCATATAGGGAAACCACTGGGCCATAACATCTCAGCAGGTTTAAAAAAAACAGAATTATGCTTTGAGTACATGTTGTTGTTGTTCAGTCGTTAAGTCGTGTCCGACCCTTCGTGATCCCATGAACCATATCCCACCAGGCCTTCCTGTCCTCCACTATCTTCCTGAGTTCGCTCATTTTCATGTTCGTTGCATCGGTGATGCTGTCTAACCATCTCATCCTTGGCCTTCCCCTTCTCCTTTTGCCTTCAATTTTTCCCAGCATCAGAGTCTTCTCCAGAGAGTCCTCTCTTCGCATTAGGTGGCCAAAATATTTGAGCTTCAGCCTTAGTACCTGTCCTTCCGGGGAACAGTCAGGGTTGATTTCATTTAGGATTGACTGATTTGATCTCCTAGCAGTCCAAGGGACTCTCAGGAGTCTTCTCCAGCACCACAGTTCAAAAGCATCTATTCTTCGGCGCTCTGCCTTCCTTATGGTCCAGCTCTCGCAACCATACATTGCTACTGGGAACACCATCGCCCTGACTATACGAACTTTTGTTGGTATGGTGATATCTCTGCTTTTTACTATGCTGTCTAAATTTGCCATAGCTTTCCTTCCAAGGAGTAAGCGTCTTTTAATTTCATGGCTGCTGTCTCCGTCTGCAGTGATCTTGGAACCCAAAAAAGTAAAATCTGTTACTGCTTCCATTTCTGCCCCTTCTATTTGCCAGGAATTGATGGGCCCAGATGCCATGATCTTAGTTTTATTAATGTTGAGTTTCAAGCCAACTTTTGCACTCTCCTCTTTCACTCTCATCAAGAGGCTCTTTAGTTCTTCTTCACTTTCTGCCATTAGGGTGGTATCGTCTGCATATCTGAGGTTGTTGATGTTTCTCCCAGCAATCTTGATTCCGGCTTGCGATTCATTCAGCCCTGCATTTCTCATAATGTACTCTGCATATAAGTTAAATAAGCAGGGTGACAATATACAGCCTTGCCGTACTCCCTTCCCAATTTTGAACCAATCAGTTGTTCCATGGCCGGTTCGAACTGTTGCTTCTTGACCCGCATACAGGTTTCTCAGGAGACAGGTAAGGTGGTCTGGTATCCCCATCTCTTTAAGAATTTGCCACAGTTTGTTGTGATCCACACAACCAAAGGCTTTTGCGTAGTCAATGAAGCAGAAGTAGGTGTTTTTTTGGAACTCTCGTGCTTTCTCCATGATCCAGCGCATGTTGGCAATTTGATCTCTAGTTCCTCTGCCTCTTTGAAACCCAGCTTGTACTTCCGGTAGTTCTCGGTCCACATACTGCTGAAGCCTAGCTTGTAGAATTTTGAGCATAACCTTGCTAGCATGTGAAATGAGTGCAATTGTGCGGTAGTTTGAACACTCTTTGGCACTGCCCTTCTTTGGAATTGGAACGTAAACTGACCTTTTCCAATCCTTTGGCCACTGCTGAGTTTTCCAAATTTGTTGGCATATTGAGTGCAGCACTTTCACAGCATCATCATTTAGGATTTTAAGTAGCTCAGCTGGGATATTATAATCTCCAATAGCTTTGTTGTTAGTAATGCTACCTAAGGCCCACTTGACTTCACTCTCTAGGATGTCCGGCTCTGGGTCAGTGACCACACCAGCATGGTCATCAGGAACATTAAGATCTTTCTTGTATAGTTCTTCTGTGTATTCTTGCCATCTCTTCTTAATCTCCTCTGCTTCTGTTAGGTCTCTGCCTTTTTTGTCCTTTATCATGCCCATCTTTGCACAAAACGTTCCCTTGATATCTCCAATTTTCTTGAAGAGATCTCTAGTCCTCCCCATTCTGTTGTTTTCCTCGATTTCCTTGCATTGTTCATTTAAGAAGGCCTTCTTATCTCTCCTTGCTATTCTCTGGAAATCTGCATTCAGTTGTTTATATCTTTCCCTTTCACCCTTGCTTTTCGCATTCCTTCTTTCCACAGCTATTTGTAAAGCCTCATCTGACAGCCACTTTGCTTTCTTGCATTTCTTTTTCTTTGGGATGGTTTTCGTTGCTGCCTCCTGTACAATGTTACGAACTTCCGTCCATAGTTCTTCAGGCACTCTGTCTACCAGGTCTAATGCCCTAAATCTATTCTTCACCTCCACTGTATACTCATAAGGGATATGGTTTAGGTCATATCTGACTGGTCTAGTGGTGTTCCCTACATTCTTCAGTTTAAGCCTGAATTTTGCAATAAGAAGCTCATGATCTGAGCCACAGTCAGCTCCAGGTCTTGTTTTTACTGATTGTATAGAGCTTCTCCATCTTTGGCTGCAAAGCACATAATCTATCTGGTTTTGGTATTGACCATCTGGTGATGTCCATGTGTAGAGTCGCCTCTTGTGTTGTTGGAAAAGAGTGTTTGCTATGACCAGTGTGTTCTCTTGACAGAACTCCGTTAGTCTTTGCCCTGCTTCATTTTGCGCTCCAAGGCCAAACTTGCCTGTTGTTCCGTTTATTTCTTGATTTCCTACTTTAGCATTCCAGTCTCCTATGATGTAAAGGACATCTTTTTGGGGTGCTAGTTCTAGAAGGTGTTGCAGGTCTTCATAGAACCGGTCAACTTCATCTTCTTCGGCATCAGTGGTTGGGGCATACACTTGGATTACTGTAATGTTGAATGGTTTGCCTTGGATTCGAACTGAAATCATTCTGTCGTTTTTGAGGTTGCACCCCAGTACTGCCTTTCCCACTCTTTTATTGACTATGAGGGCTACTCCATTTCTTCTAAGGGATTCATGCCCACAGTAGTAGATATGATGGTCACCTGACGTAAATTCGCCCATGCCCGTCCATTTTAGTTCGCTGATTCCCAAGATGTCAATGTTCAATCTTATCTCATTTTTGACCTGACGTAAATACGCCCATGCCCGTCCATTTTAGTTCGCTGATTCCCAAGATGTCAATGTTCAATCTTATCATCTCATTTTTGACCACATCCAGCTTGCCTTGATTCATAGACCTCACATTCCATGTTCCTAAGCAGTATTGCTCCTTGCAGCATTGGATTTTCCTTTCAACCTCAGACACATCCACAGCTGGACGTCCTATTGGCTTTGGCCCAACCGCTTCATTCTTTCTGGGTCTACTTGGAATAGTCCTCTGCTCTTCCTCAGTCGGAAGGTGCCCCTCAGGTCGGAAGGAGCCCCTCAGGTCGGAAGGTGTCCAATATGCTACTGAGGAAGAGCGGAGGACTATTCCAAGTAGACCCAGAAAGAGTGAAGCGGCTGGGCCAAAGCCAATAGGACGTCCAGCTGTGGATGTGTCTGAGGTTGAAAGGAAAATCCAATGCTGCAAGGAGCAATACTGCTTAGGAACATGGAATGTGAGGTCTATGAATCAAGGCAAGCTGGATGTGGTCAAAAATGAGATGATAAGATTGAACATTGACATCTTGGGAATCAGCGAACTAAAATGGACGGGCATGGGCGAATTTAAGTCAGGTGACCATCATATCTACTACTGTGGGCATGAATCCCTTAGAAGAAATGGAGTAGCTCTCATAGTCAATAAAAGAGTGGGAAAGGCAGTACTGGGGTGCAACCTCAAAAACGACAGAATGATTTCAGTTCGAATCCAAGGCAAACCATTCAACATTACAGTAATCCAAGTGTATGCCCCAACCACTGATGCCGAAGAAGATGAAGTTGACCGGTTCTATGAAGACCTACAACACCTTCTAGAACTAGCACCCAAAAAAGATGTCCTTTACATCATAGGAGACTGGAATGCTAAAGTAGGAAATCAAGAAATAAACGGAACAACAGGCAAGTTTGGCCTTGGAGTGCAAAATGAAGCAGGGCAAAGGCTAACGGAGTTCTGTCAAGAGAACACGCTGGTCATAGCAAACACTCTTTTCCAACAACACAAGAGGCGACTCTACACATGGACATCACCAGATGGTCAATACCGAAACCAGATAGATTATGTGCTTTGCAGCCAAAGATGGAGAAGCTCTATACAATCAGTAAAAACAAGACCTGGAGCTGACTGTGGCTCAGATCATGAGCTTCTTATTGCAAAATTCAGACTAAAACTGAAGAATGTAGGGAACACCACTAGACCAGTCAGATATGACCTAAACCATATCCCTTATGAGTATACAGTGGAGGTGAAGAATAGATTTAGGGCATTAGACCTGGTAGACAGAGTGCCTGAAGAACTATGGACGGAAGTTCGTAACATTGTACAGGAGGCAGCAACTAAAACCATCCCAAAGAAAAAGAAATGCAAGAAAGCAAAGTGGCTGTCAGATGAGGCTTTACAAATAGCTGTGGAAAGAAGGAATGCAAAAAGCAAGGGTGAAAGGGAAAGATATAAACAACTGAATGCAGAGTTCCAGAGAATAGCAAGGAGAGATAAGAAGGCCTTCTTAAATGAACAATGCAAGGAAATCGAGGAAAACAACAGAATGGGGAGGACTAGAGATCTCTTCAAGAAAATTGGAGATATCAAGGGAACGTTTTGTGCAAAGATGGGCATGATAAAGGACAAAAAAGGCAAGGACCTAACAGAAGCAGAAGAGATTAAGAAGAGATGGCAAGAATACACAGAAGAACTATACAAGAAAGATCTGAATGTTCCTGATGACCACGCTGGTGTGGTCACTGACCCAGAGCCGGACATCCTAGAGAGTGAAGTCAAGTGGGCCTTAGGTAGCATTACTAACAACAAAGCTAGTGGAGATGATAATATCCCAGCTGAGCTACTTAAAATCCTAAATGATGATGCTGTGAAAGTGCTGCACTCAATATGCCAACAAATTTGGAAAACTCAGCAGTGGCCAAAGGATTGGAAAAGGTCAGTTTACGTTCCAATTCCAAAGAAGGGCAGTGCCAAAGAGTGCTCAAACTACCGCACAATTGCACTCATTTCACATGCTAGCAAGGTTATGCTCAAAATCCTACAAGCTAGGCTTCAGCAGTACGTGGACCGAGAACTACCGGACGTACAAGCTGGGTTTCGAAGAGGCAGAGGAACTAGAGATCAAATTGCCAACATGCGGTGGATCATGGAGAAAGCACGAGAGTTCCAAGAAAACACCTACTTCTGCTTCATTGACTACTCAAAAGCCTTTGATTGTGTGGATCACAACAAACTGTGGCAAATTCTTAAAGAGATGGGGGTACCAGACCACCTTACCTGTCTCCTGAGAAACCTGTATGCGGGTCAAGAAGCAACAGTTCGAACCGGCCATGGAACAACTGATTGGTTCAAAATTGGGAAGGGAGTACGGCAAGGCTGTATATTGTCACCCTGCTTATTTAACTTATATGCAGAGTACATTATGAGAAATGCAGGGCTGAATGAATCACAAGCCGGAATCAAGATTGCCGGGAGAAATATCAACAACCTCAGATATGCAGACGATACCACCCTAATGGCAGAAAGTGAAGAAGAACTAAAGAGCCTCTTGATGAGAGTGAAAGAGGAGAGTGCAAAAGTTGGCTTGAAACTCAACATTAATAAAACTAAGATCATGGCATCTGGGCCCATCAATTCCTGGCAAATAGAAGGGGCAGAAATGGAAGCAGTAACAGATTTTACTTTTCTGGGCTCCAAGATCACTGCAGACGGAGACAGCAGTCATGAAATTAAAAGACGCTTACTCCTTGGAAGGAAAGCTATGGCAAACTTAGACAGCATAATAAAAAGCAGAGATATCACCATGCCAACAAAAGTTCGTATAGTCAGGGCGATGGTGTTCCCAGTAGCAATGTATGGGTGCGAGAGTTGGACCATAAGGAAGGCAGAGCGCCGAAGAATAGATGCTTTTGAACTGTGGTGCTGGAGAAGACTCCTGAGAGTCCCTTGGACTGCTAGGAGATCAAATCAGTCAATTCTAAATGAAATCAAGCCTGACTGTTCCCTGGAAGGACAGGTACTAAGGCTGAAACTCAAATATTTTGGCCACCTAATGCGAAGAGAGGACTCTCTGGAGAAGACGCTGATGCTGGGAAAGATTGAAGGCAAAAGGAGAAGGGGAAGGCCAAGGATGAGATGGTTAGACAGCATCACCGATGCAACAAACATGAAAATGAGCGAACTCAGGAAGATAGTGGAGGACAGGAAGGCCTGGCGGGATATGGTTCATGGGATCACGAAGGGTCGGACACGACTTAACGACTGAACAACAACAACTTCCTCAGTAGCATATTGGACACCTTCCGACCTGAGGGTCTCATCTTTCGGCGTCATATCTTTTAGCCTTTTGGTACTGTTCATGGGATTTTCTTGGCAAGGTTACTGGAGTGTGATGCAGAAAAATATTTTCCTGGTTTCTGTTCATATCTGCCTCCCCAGGTCACAGGAAAAACCTCACATTTGGCAACTTAATCTTTCCTCCTTTCAAGGAGAGCATACACATTAGGCTGACTCTGGGTGCAGGGAGACTCCCAGAGCTAACTCAATTAAGTCTCCCAGAACTCAAGGATCGGACCATCAAGGACCATCAAGTGTCCTCTGACTAGCTCAGCCCACTATTGTTCCCATTGTTTTCTGTAAAATGTAAATCAAAAGTCTCTTGTTTTTCCTGTATGACTCTGTGACTATGCACATTCTCAGCAACCATGTGATGTTCTGCTTGGAAATGTATAAAAACTGTTCTCACATGGAGCAAAGGGTCAGTGCCCCTCTTGGGGTGCTGTCCACTGCGCTGCGTAACAATAAACCCATACTTTTTCCTTGTTCACCAGTCTTCCTGGTCCTATTAATTATCAGTCTGCTTAAAATTCCGCTACAGTTTGGTGTCAGAAGTGGGATCTACTAAGCTACACTCCCAGTGTGGCTCCTGGGCTGGGGGGCTCCTCTCTCCCTCACTGGAGAACCCTAGGTAAGACTTTTTGTCTGAAGGTGGGGTGGAGGTGTGCTTCTTGGACCAGAGAGCTATGCCTGGGCGGACCAGCTGGAAGATCCCTCAGGAAGGAACAGTGGACCCTGCAAGACTGGTGAGAAAAGGGAATTTTATCGGTGGGGGGGGGGGAGTGCATGAAATTGTGTGCAAGTCTATACCTCAGCTGCCCTGTGCTAGGCAATAGCAAGGGGCTCTTTTCTTTCCTCTTTGTTTTTCTCCCTCACTGTTTGCCTGAAAATTACTGGGAAATATGTATGAGTGAAGCCCGGCCGGCTTATTAAGGGAAACCCCTAGGGACCATGAAGGGACCTAGGTCAATACTCGCCTTGAAAGGGTAAAAGGCAGGAAATGGACATAACAACCTAGGTTTAGCTCGCCTTGCAAGGAAAGGAAGGCAGGAAAAGGACAACAAAAGTTAGACTTGCCAGGAGAAATACCTGTAGAGAGTCACCCCCTGACACTCGCAGCTGAATAAGCTAAACCAGGGAGTAATCTTTTTGCCAGGTTCTGGTAGGGACGGGAAAACGGAAACAGGACACCCGACTATGGAACCGGAATGGCAATCCCAGGAGAGGCATGGGGACAAACCAAAGTAAATTCAAATTGTCACAAGGAAGCCCCCTTTCACTTCTTCTCTCTCCTGGGGAAACTTCCAAAAGGGACTCACAGTCAGGAGGGAAACTCTGCTTCACAGAGCTCCTGAACTTATTTAAATTTGGCAAACTATGGCACCAGCCTGGCCAAAAGAGGGCTCTTTTGAAAAACGCCCAGGCCAAATGGCATATACTGGACATTATATTAAAAGGAACGTGCCAAAAAATGAAAATTTTACAAGCCCAGGTTAAAATCCTGGCACAGGAGGCAGAACCTGTCCAGAGTCCCAGCCAAAAAAGGTAAAATCTGCTAAATCAGGCTAACAAATTATGCCCTCAGCGCTGCCCCTTCATGCGCTTTTCTACAAAAAAAATAGTCCTGGACAAAAAGGAAGATTTTCCTGTTAAAGAACATAGAAAGGGGGACAAAGGAAAGGCCAAGTGCCTGTCTGATAAGTGTCTAAATTTATTTATTTGTTTGTACCCTTGTTTATATGCTTGTGTGTCATTTTCATGTTTTGTGTTATTATGTGTCTGTCTTATAAAATTGCATAGGTCTTAGGAGGAAAAGTATTTTTGTTTTTACCTACTTTGTTTTGGCCAAAGAAGGGAATTAAGGATCAGCCTGATCACCTGACCCTTTTCTCCTGAGATTACTGAAAATTTAGCTTCCAAAAATGTCTCTTCTCCTACCAGACCATGCTAATAATTGGAAAAAAAATCATACAAAATTAACCACTACTGTATGGGTACCCCTGGAAAATGAAGGGGAAGTATTTTGTTGTCTCCACCAGTAATTGATTATGCCTTGAAACTCAGTGCTTGAGTGTGTACACTCCTGACATCAACAAAATGAAAGAAATATTTAAAAATTGCAATAATGCTTATAAATTGGAGTCTAACTGGTAAATGTTAGTAAATTGTTAAATGTTAATCATGTTTGCTTTCTTCCCATGGGCACAACTGCCCTCACAAACAAAAAGGTAATTTAAGAGATTGCATGAATTAAACAAAAATTCTGAGTTTGAAGTTGCCTAATTCTATTTTTTCCAAGGTTTAACTCTGTTTTAGGAACTCTGTTCATGTTCAAAAAATTATGTTATGTCCCTAACCAACTTAGAAGGTTTTTACAAGATATTCAATGGAGCCTCCCTGAGCAGTAGCAGTCTATCCTGCAACATGAATAGGGAATCTTTTCTCCATTTTGCTTCCTATCTAGCAGGCAGAAGGATGAAGCAGGAAGCATCCAGTCCTGCAGCCCTTGCATATGACTGCAATAGTGCTCATTCATCATGATACTAAAACCCTGACATTTTGTTTTTCTTTAAAATATTTAACTGCTTGGACTTGCTATGTATTCATTCTGCATTTGATAATACCTTGCATTCGGTTAAATCATGATTTTTGTCTGCCTAAGGCCGAACTGTGAGAATCCATAATTAGTAATCTATTTTTGATAAAAGGTCTCCATATCCATTACAAATTTCTTTGGTTAAACAAAGCTTTCAGTACCACAGGTGCCTCTGCTGCTTTGAATTGTGTGGCCTCCAAGAAGATGGCATCACTGGAAGTAACTTTTGTATACGTGCCCCTGAGCACGTGCAGAGTGCAGTTCAGTTGGTCTCCACACTATTGTTATTAAAAAGCCTGTTTCTACCACTGCAATTATCTTACATGTGTGTGAGCCCCTGCACTGGAAAAACCCTTATTTGGCTCACGATAAGGTTTCAATAAGGCTTGCCGTCTATCTTTTCCCCAAAAATTATTTTGTGTTCTATGTTGCCTTTATAGTGCTAAGATACCTGGCCTAGGTTTTTATTCATTTCTTCCTTTATGGTGTCAACACTGTTTGTTTCAGCACAGGAAGGAAAAACAACTGATGTGCGCAGTGAGATCTGCAAACGCTGCCCCTGCAAAGTGGGACACCAACTGCTCCCACCTAACATTCTGCTTTAATGCGTACCTTATCCACCTCAAAACAAATACATTGTTCTTAATTTTACTGTTGTATTTCCCACTTGGAACTCCTTGCTCTCTGTGTCCTGTGTTCATCTTTCTTTATCTCTGCCACTTTGCCTTTTGTAAAAAGAAAGGTCTGTCATTTGGGTTTTTTCCTCTCTTCTCTCCTGGTGGCCTGAGAAATAAGTACCCAGCAACCTTTGATTTGTACCTCACCTCTTGCCTAATTTGTTTTAGTGAAGAAGGCATCAGAAGATCCTGAGCATACATGGAGTTCTTTTCAAAATGCCAACCCTGCCAGGCAGACCACCTAAGTCATCTTTACCCTGTTCCTGGATCTGATGAGGGGACTCCTGCTGTGCCCAGACACGGAAGCATGTTTTTCTTCCGGTTCCCCTGTTTTAAAATACCCTCACTATCACTTTAGTTAGATAGTCCTAGCATTAGTCGCTCCCCCATGGAGCTGGGAGCAGCTTGAGGTTTAGGGGTTGGGGGACACAATCGCGCAAGACCATTGTACCTTCGAGGAGGCATAGCTAGCGTAAGGACACCCCAAAACCCCAAGGTTTTTATGCTATTGTTTGTTAAGTGTTGTATATATTTTTTCTTTTTTATTTTCTTGAATGTCAAGTTGGCCCTCTCTCTCTGAGATTTTGCTCCTGCTGAGCACTTCTTAGGCTCCTGGCCACTGGTTGAACCTGGCCTGTTTGTCTGCTCTTCATATTTTGTTTTCTTTATAGCCGCAGGAGCCAACAAAAGGTACTGCAACTTAACCCTCAGAACTGGATCAGAGGTGGAACAGTACAACCTGACACCATTTTATAAAGAGTGGCCAACTCTCTCTCATATACATACTTATAAAGTTTGTGATCCATTTATCTACAACCAGGTTCACAGACTGCACTCAGGACCCTGTGAGATGTTCTTTGTGATTTCTTTGTTTTTATCTCATTATATTCACAGGTTACCCTAGGACCCCAACAACCATATAGTGTGTCCTAGATTTATTTTAGCTGTAACTTTTTGTTCTGCATGGCCACTTCATAGACCATTTTGAACAAAGGGGGGAAGGTAGTAAAATTTGATTTGGTAAATTTGATTTGGTAAATTTGGTAATTTAATTTTAACAGCTGAAGTTCACTATCCCAGTGGCCCTTTCCACCCGCCAACCAAAAAGGAAAAGAAAGTGTAATTTGAAAAATAATTGTGTATAACCAGTTGTGTTTTACATTTCGGAGAAAACCTATCTTACTGCAGGAAGGAAAACCACCATATTTCTGCATCAGACCTGTGCCTCACATCAGGCCAGGAGAAGCACCACAACAACAGCCCTGCGAGGAGGGAAAAGGAACTTGGTCCCAGGATGCAGCTGGACTTCAAAGGACATCAGCCATCTGTAAGGTCAAGGACAGCCTCCACGCCAGTGCAACCAGGCCCAAGACTTCAGCCACACTGGGCCCTACCTACCAACCTGGAGCACCACTGGTACCTGTGTCGAGCAGCAGCAGCAGCAGCAGCAGCAACACAGCCTAACTAGGCTCCCTTGCATCAGTTTTCACGATACAAGGCCATTATGCCCTAGCCCTGGCTCCTGCACAACTTGTTCCTGCATACCTGCTGCCCAGACTTACCTTCCAGAGATGCTTCCACCTGTCTCCCTGTTCACCAACGAAGAACTAAAGATGAGGGAAGCTTTACCGTCCTTGCCTGAACATTTATTGACAATTATTCACTCTATGAGCTATCTTTGTTTATGCTTGGAAGAGTGCCACTAGTTATCGTTAAAGACATTTGCTGCTTTGCTATCTTCACGCGCTCTGGAACACTCTCACTCTGCATAGACTCTGGACAATGAAGCATTTTCAGCACTCTTTGAAATGGCAATCTCTCTTGGAGCAACTAAGAGCTTGCATTCAGTTTGCTTATACATTCTGGCCAGTTGGACTGGAAAGAAAACTTTGTGGACAATGTCATGCCTGCAATCTCAGTCTAACACAAGAAGAACATGCCCCTTGTGTTAACTTGCATGTTTGTCTTCTATTCCACAGTTGCAGAACAACTATCTTCCTGGCTAAGGAACCAGAGCCACCTGTCACCTAAGGACTTTGGGAAGGGGTTTGTTGCGACACAACTGAGTAGAAATGCTTGTGATGTTGCTGTTTTCTCTTTGTAGCAATGATGTTTTGCTTTCACTATGCTTTGAGGTTTTACCCTGGCAGGCTAAGTGCTTTTTCCAACAGGGTTGCCACACAGCATTTCACGATCCTGCAATAAGTCCCACAAAAATCTATGGCTAATATGTCTGGATGTTAGAACTGGCAAGAATTAATATTACCTAATTGGTGTTACTGAGAAATTTAGATAGTAACAAAGAAGGGACTGATGCAGAAAAATATTTTCCTGGTTTCTGTTCATATCTGCCTCCCCAGGTCACAGGAAAAACCTCACATTTGGCAACTTAATCTTTCCTCCTTTCAAGGAGAGCATACACATTAGGCTGACTCTGGGTGCAGGGAGACTCCCAGAGCTAACTCAATTAAGTCTCCCAGAACTCAAGGATCGGACCATCAAGGACCATCAAGGGTCCTCTGACTAGCTCAGCCCACTATTGTTCCCATTGTTTTCTGTAAAATGTAAATCAAAAGTCTCTTGTTTTTCCTGTATGACTCTGTGACTATGCACATTCTCAGCAACCATGTGATGTTCTGCTTGGAAATGTATAAAAACTGTTCTCACATGGAGCAAAGGGTCAGTGCCCCTCTTGGGGTGCTGTCCACTGCACTGCGTAACAATAAACCCATACTTTTTCCTTGTTCACCAGTCTTCCTGGTCCTATTAATTATCAGTCTGCTTAAAATTCCGCTACAAGTGGGTTGCCATTTCCTTCTCCAGTGGATCACTTTTAGTCAGAACTCTCTGCTATGACCTGTCCATCTTGGGTGTCCCTGCATGGCATAGCTCATGGCTTCATTGGGTTACGCAAGCCCCTTCGCCATGACAAGGCAATGATCCATGAAGGGGTATATTTTTGAGTACATAAAGCTGCCTTATACCAAGTCAGACTATTGATTCATATCACTCCCGAGCTGGTTCAAGACATCCTGGAAACTGACATGCCAAATGCTCCCCCCCCCCTTACCTGGTGATGTGCCAGTTTCTGCTTCTCCGACACTCTAGCCTACCACTCTCCTCCACACTTCTGCTTTGTCCCCCTCTTCCTTTTTTAATCCAGGGAGTGGGAAGAGGAGGATCAGTGGAGGCAAATGGGTAGTAGTAGTGAATGTTCTTGCTGCCTGAGGCAACTGCTTCAGTTGGCTTCATCATGGATGGGCCGGCTCTATCTCATTCAGTACTGTCTATACCAGCGTTTCTCAAAGTTCTCCCCGTGAGTAGGGAAGAACTTTGAGTACTTGCAGAGGCGGGGCAATAGCGATCCCAGGATCCCACCGCCACCAGGGACAAAAGGGATATTTTTAGATTTACCGGGGGTTGTGCCACCCTCCGAAGGATCCAGGGGGCATGCCCTTCCAACGGGCCTCCCCAAGTCTCCAAACGGATCCTGGAGGTGATTAAAGCCCACTTCCGGTTTACTTCCTGATTTCCACGAAAACCAGAAGTGGGCTATAATAGCCTCCAGAAGCCATTCAGAGGCTTGGAGAGGCCTGCTGGGAGGGGGGGGGGGTCACACACCCTGCACCCTCCGGAGGGCGGCACGACCCCTGGTAAGTCTAAAAACACCCCTATTGTCTCCTCCGGCGGCACGATCCCAGGATCGCTGCCATCACCATCAGGGATCACAACGCCCCTTAAAGGAGCAACGCCAGCTCCCGCCTGGCATGGTGTGTCACAACCCACCACTTTGAGAAACCCTGGTCTATACTAACTAGTGGTTCTCTAGCATTTCAGACAAGGGTCTTTTCCAGCCCTACCTGGAGAAGGCAGGGATTGAAGGCGTGTACTCTACCTCTGAGCTTTGGCCCATTTCCATTTATGGCACTAAACTATGCTAGTTGTACTACTGCAGATGGTCATTCAGACAGACATAGATATTGCTCATATAGATTTTTCTGTCTCTTAACAGATTACCTTATTTAGGGATTTATATGGGTCTGGATCAACAAAAGTGAAAGGTGCATTTTCTCGGAACTTCTCCCTGAACTCAAACTGTTTAATCTAAAAGAGAGAAAAGAAGAGTGACACGGTTAAGCAGAATATGCAGCATCTGGAGGCCAGGCCATAGCGTTGATGCAATAAGAATGAAGATACGTTTCCATGATGCCACAACACTCAATGGTAGCTGAGTGTCTTTGTGGGTCCCCACTTTTTAGAACATTCACCATGTAGCACAGATCGTAGGTTACGTTGGTAAATACTGTGAATAATTTACTTGACATGAGCTGCCTGCCACCCTTTCTCTTTTTGCATTCCCACTGGCCAGTACATGCCATAGCATCCCAGCATGTTATACATGCATATTACTGAGGCCTGCTGCCATATTCAGACTGGGGATGATCAAAAGTCCATCTTTGAATGACTCCAGCGTAAGGGTCACACTCAGCACTTGGCCTGTGTCATATCTCAGCTTCATTTTGGGTAGCTTAGCACATCAGTTGAGTGAAGAATATTCTTAACCACAAAAGGTACCTCAAACTGCTGGCATTTCCTTCGGAGGATTGTAACTTCATTTGCCTGGAGAGGAGCCACGTTCTGTTTCACCTGGAATGATAACTTTTTGGTGTTGTTCCATTGCTCTGGCAGTTCCTAGAAACAAGCACAGGATAACTCAGAATATTCTGCTCCTGAAAATGTGAGAGATGGTTGTTTGGTAAAATGAATACAAGCAGCTTCAGAACAATAAAGAAAAAAGAAAGACATCAAGGAGGCAAGTATTTATTTTCTTGACAAGCTTTTACCTTAAAAGGACCCTCAGAGTGGCTAACAGAACATGTATATGTTCCCATCTGTATATTTCTGAACTTCACTCATGGCCCAATCCTATCCTTTCTCCCCCGCTGGTGCAGTTGCACCGAAAAGCCACATGCTGTATCCAGCAGGGGGGATGGAGCAGGAGGCTTTTGGAGATACGCTCGTAAGCGTATCTCCCCGTAATGAGTCTTCTCGGGCCTGTGTCAGAGATTTCACTGGCACAAGTCTAAGGAGAGAAAGGGGGTGGGGAGGCTGCTGCCAGAGGGTATAGGATCCAGCATGCGCCATCGCTACTGGATCCACAGCCTCCCTGTCCCCTGGCCAGTTTTGCTCCCTCCCTACCCCGTTCCACCCTCTCCTGCTGGCTTACCTGCTCCAGGTGGCTAGCACTCTGATGACACGTGCAGGCAAGAGTCCTCCCTCCAGCGCTCTGGCAGTGTGCGATGCTAGAGCGCGCTTTACGGCAGCCAGTGCTAGCGGAATGCGTGTTCCACCAGAAGGACAACCCAATAGATTGGCCTGTCACTCTCTTATTAATAATATGGAGAAATGCAGGAGCAACAGTGAGGCTACCACAGAAATTGTGTGGACCAGATGCACACCCAGGTGTTGGTCTTTACTAAATTGCTGCTTCTTGCTCAGTTTCCCCTGTTCCTACACTAATGTGAATGTATTCTAAAAACTATGAAAGCTTGGGATTTTTTTTCTTCTACAAAAGAAGATGTCATTGAGTTCCATTGTTTAAAAAAAGTCAAAATTTAAACCCCCCAAATCCAAGTACTGTATCTCCTGTGAAAAGCATTCAATAACTTACATGCAGCTGCATATGGATCTCTTCAGGCATTTCTTCTCCATACAGTTTTAGCAACTCAATCGTTTGCTTTAGTGGCTCAAACATATGGTCAGTAGTTACTTGTCTCTCTTTGACCCTCATCAAGTGTCCCATTACTTCCACAAGCCCATCATAGTCACCTTCTTTCACCGGTTTAGTCAAGCCTGCATTGACTTCTTTCATGAAAGTGCTAAGATCCTTAAGGCTGCAAAGGAAAGCATGAGTTTCAGTACCAGGTCACTTGGTCTAAGAGACTTACCAGTGAGGGTTCTTTTTGGACATGGAAGAGGATGATATGCTGTAGAACCGATGGCCTTTTCATCCCACCCACTTTCAGGAAGCAGAACTTCTAGAATCTCCGTGTGTGTGTGTGTGAAGCACCCTCTCAGATTTGGAGAAACCAAATCAAACAAAAAGGTTTATGAACTTACAGTGCAATCCTATGCATGTCTACTCAGAAGTAAGTCCCATTATTTTCAATGCAGCTTACTCCCAGGAAAGTGTGTATAGGATTGCAGCTTTAATCAATGAAATGTATAACACCCTTACACAGAAGAAAATAAGAGAACAGGAGAAACAGTCACTCCCAGATTCTAATTATTCTGAGAGGGAAATTCTGTTGTGCCAAGAAGCACAGGGCAAGTTGGTCAGTCCAATGTTTCTTTCTCGGTCATGAGACGATGACATTATGGGGGCTGGAATGTATATCAACAGTGCTCATCTTTTTGGAGGGAAACTGCTGCACTTTGTATACTATACTACTTGCAGCAAGATGCTTTGCTCCAAAGATGCTTCAGCTGAAGTGTGGTGGTAGGGTGCGTCATAAAGCTGCTTTATAAATATTAGCTAGAGACCATTGCTACAAAATGCTGTTGAGGTGGCCACTCCCCTCATCGTGTGCTAAAACTTCCACAGGTGGATGAGAAACCTGAGCTGTACAACCTGATCTACCCACTCAAGGTTCATTGGGAAGACAGAGTACTGGGAAACCCACTTAACAACAAAGTTTTACTGAATAATATAAACAGGAAATCAGAATGCCCTGTCTTTTGTTCTGAAAAGATTCACTTGTAATGCTCCATACATATTTAAGGTTTGCCATTCTTTTTTCTTTTGTGTGAGAAGGTTTTGGGGAAAAAAATAAGTGAATGAATTTCTGGGACAGTAGCGTAGCCAAAGGGGGCAGCACGGTAAGTGCTGCATGGCGTTACACGGAGGTGCAAAGTGGCCCCTCTCACTCGCCATCAGAGCCAGTCCGGCAGCAAAGGCCTACTCATTTGTCTGCTTGCCTCCCACCCACTTGCTCTTCCTTCCTCCCTGACAACCTGGGGGAGGCATACGCATGCAAGAAGCGCACATGGGGGGGGGGGAGTCAGGTAGCACAGGGACATGCACCACCACTGGACAGGTTCATGCCTCTCCCGGTAGAAATTACAAAAATCTTTAGAAGTCCTGTTTGATGAATCCCTGTGTTTCTCTTCTGTTTGAGTCAGGAATGAGCCAGTTGATTGGCTCATGTTCCTGCTAGTTCTCTTCCTGGGAGGGGGGAGGCAGATACCCAGCTGGCCTCCCTCCTCCAATCAGGTAGACCAATGATGTCATTACAGTCAAGTGATAAAATTTCCAAGCTGGAAGGAGAGGGGTGGTTCTTTGTTCTAGCTGCCCAAACTTTATGCAGTGAGCTCCAGGTAGAAGAGAATCATTCATGGGGAAGCAAGTGAAAGGGGGCTGGAGGTCCTATCTTTCAGATAATCAAGACAAGGACTAAGTCTAGCTAGCAATTGTAAGGGCTTATATTATTTTTGCCTGTTTGCAGTCCTTCCAGCATGCATACAAAGTCTCTTGGAGCCCAAGCCTATATTGGCCTTTGCTGGTGGGATGGGGATCCACTCTGTTGCAAATGTGCTGTAAAGCACATTGTGATAGTGCAGAGGCCTGTCTTGCTTGTGTGGAGGCCAGTGCTGGAAGGCTTCCACCGGGGATGGAGCTTTGCCCGCTAGAGGCAGGTAAACTCTCCACTGGCTGGTAGGGAGGTGGGGGGAAGGCAGAGAGGAGGAGGTGTTTTTGGGTGGTGAGGAGGGTGGATCTTGCCCGGGAGGGGGGCGGGCTCAGCAGAGGAGACCTCTGCCAAATCCCAGACCCCATCCTGGGCTTGAAAGTCCGACACGGGGCTTCTCAGAGTTGTGCCAGCCATTTTGCTAGCATGCCTCTGAGTAGCCCTATAGGGGCTGCTGAGACTCGACATGGGGGAAGGGGATGATTGTCCCCTTCCCTTGAAGAGACCTCCAGCTCCGTGCTGGATGCAGCGGAGCCTGCCCTGATACCACTGTATCTGAGCGTGGGGTTTTTAATAGGATTGGGCTGTGAGTTAACTTTCAACTGTTCTGGTTTAACACGCTTGACGCATGAGATCCAGCACTATCTGCTGCCGTCAATTATTATTGCATCTTTTTGAAACCCTCTTTCTGTTTTTCTGCCAAGCTTACTTCTTTATTCACCTTCCTTGCCCATTTTATTTATATTGGGGATGAACCAATTATTTGGTTAAACTTTTAATAAACTGCTTATATTGTAACCCTGGGTCTGCCTGGTCCCTGGTATGGGAAGTACAGCGGATTGTTACATCTCCTCGCTCTGCAGATGCTACTGTGAGAGTGATTTTGATAGGAACCGCTGAGTTTCAGTATTTTCCTGGGAGGGTTTTTTTTTTTTTTTTTTGCCAAGTCATCCCCCTCTGTCTGGGCTGATCACCTGGGTGAGTGGCAGTGGATACATTCTACTAAGGCTTTTTCCCATTCAGCTGTGTGTCCAAACAGGGGAGAGAGGGGAGCAGGAAGGGATTGAGTGTGCTAACCACTAGGCTCTACTGCCCTGGATCAGTCTGCAGATGCTGAGAGCCCCTCCCTTTACGGTGACAGCCTGTTTCCTCAACTCCTGTGGGAGGACTCATCCATCTCACAAGATATCATCTACATATGACTAAGAAAGGCCCGGATATGTGGCTCTCCACCAACTGATGCTTTCAAATAATCCAATATGTATCCAATACCAATTTGCGATGATTTATCCAGTCCAGGGTGCAAAATCTTCGTATTGGCTCTACAGACCTGATCACAACAATTATTACTATGGCTGCAAACCCATGTACACCTACTTAGGAGTAAGTGCCACTGAGCCTACATTCCAATCCTACTGAAGCCTCTGTGCTGCCAGAATACATGTTCAAGTCAGCAGTGTCACTTTCACCCAGTGCGGGTACCAGGAAGAAATTGCTGAACCGGAAATGATTCACAGTGACTTGGTGACGTCATCACTGCAAACTTCCGGTTTGGAAGACACGAAGTCAAGGAAGGCAACACGAAGACGGGTGAGCTTGCTTTACTGAGTCGAATGCCCTTGGCAGCTCCACCTCCGAGCTGAAGCCGAGTTGCATCTTCACGAAGACGCAACTCAGCTTTGGCTTGGAGGCAGAGCCACTGAGCCAAGGGGTGTCACCCCTCCCTGCAGCCTACAGAGAGGGGCAACACCATTTTCAGCCGCTCCAAGTTGCTTCTCCGTGTTCTCGTGAGCTTTGCGAGAAGTGACTTGGAGTGGCCAAAGAAGATCGCGGTGCTAAGCCTGGGCTGTGCGGCGGGGCTAGGCAGCCATGGTGTCACCCCCAAAATTGATGTCACCCAGTGTGGCCCACACCAGCTGTACCCTCCTTATGATGGCCTGTGGTTCCAGTGACGTAGCACGCTTTATGGCCATCACAATATCAATGCGCCATACAGTGCAGCCTGTCTGCCACCACAAGAGATGAGGGACTGTACCTGTGTGACAGTGGCCACCGCAGGAGCCCTGGTGCTGGTAAGCAGGTGAGGGGGTTGGATGGTAGGTGGGAGGAACATGGCGGGGACCAGGACGTGTTTTTTTTCAAGGCTAGGAATCCTCCTTCGTGGCCTTGATCCCTCAACCCTGGACCACTCAGACTTGCACCAGCAAAATAGCTGGTCCAGGTCCAAATAGACCCTGGGGCAAAGGAATAAATGTTATCATACCTCGATGAGGCCTTCGTGGCTCGAAACTCCCCCGTGGGATGCAGCGTACACCACATTGGTGCGGCTGGATTGTTGCCGGGAGAGTTAGGTAGGATTGGGCTAATCATGGGATTTACTTCTGAGCAAGTATGCGTAGGATCAGGCTGCATAAATTCCATGTCTGATAGTTACTTAATGTCTACTCATTCACTTGCTGAAACAGAAGTATTGTTTATATTTATTTAGATTTCTTTAGCTTTTCTTTAGATTTGAGATGATTTCTAAATCTTCTCAAGGGATTTGGGGTGACTTCTGACGAGTCTTATTGGGGAGGTAGTGAAGCAGTGACAGTGGCCTGCCTAAGGCCACTGAGTGAGTTGCATGACTGAACAGGGAGCAGAACCTGAGCTACAGCAGCACTACCAGAATACACATTGCAAGGTAAAATGATAAGCTGCAGTTTCTGACCATTTATTCCATCCTATCCTCTTATCACTTGCCTCAACTTCCTGGCTTAAGTTAGGCCTCTGACTGTGGAGAGGAGGGTCTGATTGATCCCATGACTGTGAATCAAACACAGTGATCACCTGCTCAAAATGTATTTGTTGCCTGAAAAGGTGAATTCAAGATGCTAATTGTCCAATCTGGATCCCTATGAATTGCAGGATCTGACTTGGCTTTACATGAAATAAAATAAGGTGCTCAACTTCCAATTCCCCCCCCCCTACCTGGTGGTGACATGGTCAATAAGGTGCTGTTTGAACATTAGACTCCAGCGCTTGATGGTGTTCAGGAGTGCTTGTTTAAAGGGACGACAGTCGCTTTGCAGCCAACCATTGAACACTTTGGTGTTATCAAATTTGGACACTTCTTCATAGAGTTTCTCATAAGTGTCAATCTGAAAGTCCACAAAAGGCCATAGGACAATGAGGTGTTATATCCAGCAAGATAGGATTCCAACATGCACATCATCATCATCATCATCACCATCATCATGAAGAGCCAAGAAACCAGCTTGATCCTTCTAAGAAACTGGAGAGTAGGAAGGATCTCTCCCATAGTAGCAGTCTCTAATCTGATTTGTCTTCTACACCCCTGGACCAAGAACATAGACCCATTGGTGAAGACTGTCTTCTTGAGGAAGAAAGCAGAAACCAGTAACTAATACAAATCAATGTGGGAGCAGTGTACCTGTTCAATTTGTATGGTTTTTTCATTTTGCCGTTTAAATAATTAGAGAAAAAAGGATGCCTGCCTTTTCCGGGGGCATGTCATCCACTTCTGAATATGTGCTATGTTGCCCTAGTGGAAATTCTGTATGTCTTGTTAAAGACAAACGTTAAACTCTCTTGCATGCAGATGGTTGTGACCTTCCTACATCTAAGGACTCCAGTTGAATTGGTCTGCTTTGTCTGTGGAAAGGAATTCACAACCCAGGAGTGAAGACTATAGATAGAGGAGAAAAGGGGGGGGGGCAGAATATGGAGTTGTGAAGGAGCTAAAGCTATGTTCACATGAGAACTGAAAAAACCCTTTGAGCCTCACTCTCATGCTGTCTGTGCTGTGTGTGACTATTGTTAAAGTGTGCTAGAAGGCAGAAGAGAAACCACATTGACATTCTTGTCAATGTCACAGTGCAATCCACACTAAATGGCCATAAAGTACATTTGTGATGACTTTAGAGTAAGGGCGGCCAGCGCAGAGGCCGGCAGCCGTTACTCCACTACTGAATCGACCCTGCAGCCACCGGATACAGGTAAGGGAAGCACCAGCAGGTGTGGGGACGGTCCAAGCGGTGAGCGAGGCTCCGGGGGGTGGGGGTGGCGGCCGCCATATCCCTGTCCTGTTCCCGGGCTGGTGTGGCCATTACACAGCCTCCTCGGACTTACACCAGCTAAATAGCTGGCGGAAATCCGAGGAGGCCCATTGAGGCCCCCCATGTTACACCGGGGAAAGGGGACAAACGTTCCTTTCCCCTGAGTAGACCTCTGGGTTGATCACGATCAGCCCGAAACGAGGATAGGATCCGGCAGGCAGATACTTAGTTAGGATTGCACTCACAGTTTTATAGATCAATTTAAGGAAAAGCAAATTTAACTCTCCTGTGTTAAGAAAAAGCCTTTTGGATGGAGTTAGGGGCATCAGTAATGAAAGTAAGATGGATTCAGAGAGTAGGAAAGAGAAGAGGTGATGAAAGCAGGAACGGCATGGTCATGTATTTGCAGGAAAGATGATGTAGTTCTTCTGGGGCTGAAATAGATTCAGAAGGTTGTAGTACTGCAAGGGATAGCCATGCTGAGAATGGAAAAACTAGCGTGAAACGCCTCAACATTTGGATGAATTTGAAATGTGTGTGTGTGTGTGTGTGTGTGTGTGTGCACATACTGTACCAATTCCCACCTGTAATTGAAATTGCTCCAGTGTGGGTGCTACGTGAGGCAAGTATTCTTCTGCATGAGACTCCAGCTCTTCGGTTGTTAGCGCACGTCCAAAGGTGAGGAAGCGCTGCATGAATTCATGTGGATCATCTATCCAAAGGTATGAATACTTCTCAAAGGAATCTTCATATTCCTCTCCTTGCTTCATGGCATTGATCACAATGTTTGCTACCTCCTCTCGCATCTCTATCAAGTCTCCCATATCTTCTAGGTCAGACTAAAAGCATTAGATCTTATCAGCATTGGAGGGGGGGGAACCACTTCAAGCAATGTAGCACCAGTTTATGGGCCTCCCAGGGCCATTTGATTGGCCATGTTTCCTCTCATGGCCAATCAAATGGATTAGATGGTCCCTGTTCCTTTGCCCATTTACAAGAAACACAGAACTCTACATAACCAAAATCCTACCCAGCAACATTTACCCATTGTGCTTTCTACAGAAAATCAGGTGACTTGCTTAGAACAGTAGCACTCCAAATACTGTACTTGCTTTCAAAATTATTATACTTCCAGTACACATGACTAGAACTCAACATGAAATATGTGGATGACATCTGCTAAGAAATCACAGGTTATATAATCAGATGGCACTTTAGCGTTTCTACCTGAAGCTATAGAGAAAGAAGACTTACCTGTTCTCAAATGTAACAAGTGTGGGAGATATTTGTGCATGCCATAAGGAGGCAGTAGCTTCCTATGCAGTAATGGGAATTATGTCCTTTATTATTTAGTTTACCATAGTGCCCCTATAATCCCCTTTTGTAACAAAAATCAGAGAACAAAATGAATTTCTACTCGGGCTTCCTTAGAAGTCAGACAAAAAAATTGGGTCTGTGTGTGTTTTGAGTGTGAAATTTGGAGGCACAAGTTTTCCCACATTATTTTCATCACAAGGAAGACTTGCAAGGACTCTCCTATGAACAAAAATCGTAAGCTCAGCAGAGACACTAAAGACAGTTATACAGAGGCCTAAGAGCAATGCTTTAAGTTCCTTATAAAGTACGTGTTAATGACTCTTCCTCTGCAATATCAGAAAAAATCACTGTTGAGAGGAATATACAGCAATGTGAACCAAGCCAAGAGGTTATAGGAAGTGCTCGATAGCCATCATTAAAAGAAAGTAGTGTCTGTCAAAGTAGAACTAACCTTATAGCTGAGCTTCCCTTTTGCCAGTCGTGGTATAAACTTAGCCGTATCATAAATATCATTCATCAGGTTTTCTACCACTTCCAAAAAACCTTGGTCTCCTCCCACTTCTAGAGATGGATAGTACCTTAAATCATCTTTATACAACTCCATGCGCACTTCAAACAGAGGGGCCACACTGGGCTGCAACACATGAGCATTCTTTATTAGTCGGTTTTCAACTTCATTGTGAAAGTATTTCTTCCTCCCACTCCAATAATTTTTGTTCTCCTCAGCCCTATACGTATAGCCACAGCCTTCACCTTTATCACATAAAATAAAGCATGCATTGATTAAAAGCATATCAAATATCCAAACATGTTCAGAAACCAGAATGTTTCTGGGAGGAGCTCTATGCAGCGGCAGAGTGTGTGTGTGTGTGTGTGTGTGTGTGTGTGTGTGTGTGTGTGTGTGAGAGAGACAGAGACAGAGACAGACAGACAGACAATCTTTTCTCTTCCAGTTACTCTGTTCTTTGCATGCCTCCTTACCTCCCATCACCAAATTCTCTATTTAAAAAAAACATAATGAACTGGTCTCAGTAAGAAAAAATGTCTACACTTACATGTCTGGCCTAGTTTATTCTGGATTGCAAAGTCTTAGTTTTCTGGTTACAGAATTTGAGTTTGTTTATTTTTGAGATGAAGCAATTGGGAGATAGTGACAGAACATTGGCATGTGTGCACTATACTCACTAATGCATTTGTGTTTCAGAAAAGGAAAAAACCACAGAAACCTCATCAACGTACATCAGCTGACATATTGCTGAGCAGGAATTGCAGTGATTTGCGGATAAACTTGAAGTATCCATCTAAAATCATGTCATCTATATATTCTACATAATTTGCCCACAGTCTCGATGCCTTATCAGCCTTGAACAACTCTGCATTTTCCTGCAAACAGAAAAATCATTACTGATGATAAGCAGCAGGGTTAGGCAATTTCCTTCTATCAATGATAAATGCTTTAATGGTCATAAAAGCTGAATGTCAAATCAGATTATGTTTGGGCAACTCCCAAATATACCATTAATGTCAAAACCACTGAGACTGAATTTCTGACTGGAATTCACTGAAGACGAAATATCCTTACCATTGTCAAGAAGTGAAAGATATGATCAGATACTTTTATGGTAAGACAGTGTTCTTTTTTGTTTTCTGACAGGACCATCCACAGTTTTGGATTGGTTTTATATGAAGATAGTTTTTGAATTTGAATTTATTCTGAGATTCTCAGGACAGGTTTTTAGTTTTGGTTTTTTGCTTTATTATAGTAAACACAATATTTACTAAAGAAAGAAAGTGAAAAAAAAATTCCCATTTACCTGAGTGATCTTCTCACAGGAGTACAAAGTATCATTGACACTTCAGAGATTTTAAAAGCAGCATGGGATACATATTCATGCAGCTATGCAGAGTGAAGAAAGTGCACAACAGGTTTGAGAAAGCCACCCTACATGTCTCTGCCACAGCACAATGATGGAGTAAGTAGTAATGCTTTCTGTACGAGACCCCACTGAATCGTCTTCAAGGGCCTACTCCAGAGTCCCTCACTTCAGAAATTCAGAACATCTATTACAAGGTGTAGGTGTGGCCTTCTTAGTGATTGCCCTAGTGTTATAGAATGAGTGTTATAGAATGACCCAGAAGGTGCACTTATGCTCCATTCCATAATGAGTCGACCACATCATGCATTTGAAAACCCTGTAATAAAGCATGTCTCCAGAAGGCATAACTGAACAAGGCTTCTAAATATGTACAGTATATATGACAAACAGGAATACAAAACATACCTAGTCAATGGCAATGGGAAATACAGGCAGGAATGGCTCTCCAGGTGAGGTATGATATGAGCCAGGGACCACTGCCTACTTGAGGGCCCACACTTGTGTTTGGCCAAGTCCTGAGGCAGTAAGGGCTGGCCCACTGCTATCACCACTCCCTGGCAAGCCAGGACTCATGGGAATGCTTATTGGGAATTGTGAAGGGACAATAGCAGATAGGACCATTGTCTTCTTCTCCCAGTGCCAGGTTACAATTCCCTGTTCATCCTGTTCACTGGTGTTGTGTCAGGGGCAGACACAAGTCCTACTCCCCACTGCCACTCATAACTACAGAGGCAGCAGGGAAGGAGGACTGTTGCCTGTCCACTGCCTGGTTCCTGAGCAACATGGTAGGGTAGCTGTCATGCACATGTACTTCCCAAAGCACGGGGAAGTGCAAGTGCATCATTGGAGGGCTTTTGTCCCAGGGTCCTCTTAAAGCTATAGCCAATGCAGGGCCCCATCTTTTGCTGTAACATGCAGAGCAACCCTGAGAGTCACCCAGTGGAGAGTAAAAGTATGAGAAAAAACGTTGTGCTGTATCCTTATATCTGTGTAGTCCCCTTTTCAATTTGTTTCTCATCAGTTTGTTCCTAGGGGGCTCTGTTAGAAAAGGGAGAGCAAAAGAGGAGCAGCAGGAGCAGCATGGGAAAATGGAGGGAAGAGGGAAAGGAGGCAAAACCATAACAGAGTCTGTGAATAAAGACACAACTTGTTGGTGTTCAAGTCTTGCCTGCAGCATCCCTCTTACCAAGAAAGAACAAGATACGAAATTTGTAGTGACAAAGAGTGACCAGGAACAACATACACAACTTTTACCCAAAACATTACACAGCCCAGAACTGCTAGTGGTTCAAACTATTACCAACATCTCTTCTCCTCGCTCACCTCAACCATTGCTTGTATCTTCTGGCCAGCATCTTTGATTGCTGAATAACGCTTGTGTATGCTGGTTTGTTTTCCATCCAGATCGAGGAGTGCTGTCTCCTTACTGTCTTTCCTTTCAAACATTGGACTGGCTGACCATTCCTGTAAGAAGTACCAGATTTAAGGTACCCTTTTATAACAATCTGAAAAAATAACTCACCTGAGGAGTTGGAGTTGTTTCCTTTTACCTACAAAGGTGCAAAACTGGGAATAGATTAAGGAATACAGTGGGCCCTTCGCATCTGTGGGGGTTCCACTCCTGGAACCCCCGCGGATGCGAAAATCAGCGGATGCTCAAGTCTGCGGTCGGGTGGGGGTGGAAGGGTCAAGGAGGGGGCGGGGCCGGCACCACTGTAACCTTACTGAAGAGCTGCGTAGGCCCGCCACCTGCTTCTTTCCTCTGGCGCTGCATTGTAATAGTCTAAAATGCCTGTTCAAAGGAAAAAACATGACCGGAAGCAACTTCTGGTTGTGCGCGCAACCGAAAGTCACTTCTGGTTGTGTTTTTTCCTTTTGCAACGTGGCGCCAGAGGGAAGAAGCGGGCAGAGGGCCTGCACAGCTCTTCAATAAGGTACAGTGGCACCGCCCCCACCCCCAGTGGGTTCCTTCCCTTTGCGGATGGCTAATCAGCGGATAAAGAGGGCCCACTGGAAAATCCTTCTTTATTTTTTGTTTACAGTGCCTGGTGTTCTCACATGTTACTCACCTGCATAAGCTGTGCAATGCCCTCCACATTTAATTTTGTTTTCTGAATTCTTGTCTCTAAATCATATAAGATATTTCGCATCTCTTGAATATATTCCATAACACCTGGTCGGGCAGTGGTGAGAAAACATAGTAAGCAGAAAATATCATGTTTCCCTTCCCTTTCAGCACCTAGTCTCCTTATCTTTACCTTCAAGGTTTTCCAAAAGGTACACATTATATTTACTATGTGACTATGTTGTTAAAGGCTTACTTTTACTCATGTGTAACAGCCACATGGAGCCATGGTTTGGATTGGGGACATAGCATAGGGATAGAAAATATTTAACCCTTTCTCTCTGTACCATTTTCCTGTTGAAAAGCATGCCCCAAAGCAACTATAGCAACCCCTCTGGCAGCTTTTCCGATGAAAACACACACACACACACACACACACACACACACACACACACACACACACACACACACACCTGCGTTTTTTTCACCAGAAAAGGCTTACTATGGGCCCGGGCAGGCAGGCAGGGGCAACTCCTTTTCCCTCTGCGGCGCCGAAAAAGGCCCCTTTTTTTTCAGCTGCCGCTGCCCTGCTATTGAACTGACACCGAAGTGGCGGCTTGTGCACACACACACCCGCACCCTGCTCCCCCATTCCTACGCTACTGGCCTTTAACAATGTTGTCACATAGCAACATAATACCGTATGTAGTTTGGGTTCTAGCTGGCATCAATATTCTGCCGTTCTACACACTATACAGAATGGAGTAGTAGACATAAGAACATAAGAAGAGCCCTGCTGGATCAGGCCAAAGGCCCATCTAGTCCAGCTTTCTGTATCTCACAGTGGCCCCACCAGATGCCTCAGGGAGCACACAGCCAACAAGACACCTGTATCCTGCCACCACTCCCTTGCATCTGGCATTCAGAGATAGCCTACTACTAAAACCAGGAGGTTGCATATACCCATCATGGCTTGTAGACTGAGCTTGCAAAATTCTGGATTGTACTTCTTTGAACTGGAGGCTCAAACCAACACATTAAGAATATAGAAAGCTGTAATACAGAGCCAGACCCTTGGTCCATCAGGCTCAGCATGGTCTACACTGACTGGCAGTGGCTCTGCAGAATTTTAGACAGGGGTCTTCCCTGCTCTACCTGGAGATGCCTGGGATTGAACCTGGGAGCTTCAGCATAGAAAGCAGGTGCCCTCTCCCCAGCATTATGGGGAGATGTGGTTTGACAGTGTCCACACATCAACTGCATGTTGTTGGTGAAAAGTTGAAATGCGCTGTGACTCCACAACCCTACCAGCATGGACTAATGAAGCAGAGCAGGGGATGGTTACATGCTAATGCAGTTATATCACATCACAACCCACAGAGATTGGTGGTGTGAACCTTTCTCCCCATAATGGAAAGTTTGGACTATAGACAGGGAAGGATGCACTCAGTAATTCCTCTGGTTTTTATATACTCAACCTAATGCTTCACACATACTTTAAGAGCTGCAGGTTGATGGTTCTTTTGTGTGAAGGTCAGTAGAACTCAAACCTGCAAAACCTGGTGTTGAACACTTTTTGCATTTGACTACTGTACAGCGCTACACACAGAGCCAGAGGACTAGAACTTATGACTGACAAATAACAGAATTGTTTACCTTCATTGCTCCAGTACAGGTTTGTCTCAGCTTTTTGCAAGCCAACATCAATTTCTTGCAGCTCATCCTTGACCAGTGGAAGTTCCACTGGCAAAACTGTCCGTTTGATCTAAAAATAAGTAGCTTATCTTAGCATGTATAGCTAGATTTGTGGAGTTGGGGACAAATATGTTCTTATGGACAGATGAAACTTTACTGATCGCCATTGCATTTCTAATCTCAACTCCTTCCAGACACTCAGACCCCCACAAAAGAGCTTCTGCTGGGCTCAATAGCTGTGGACTAAGGTCAGACTCATCAGATCTAGGGCTAATCGGGCAGCCCAATCCTGTCTAGCTAGGCTGCAGCGCGGGCGTAGAACCCGTGCTGCATCCTATCCAGATAGGACCCAGCACCAGCGTGACTGGAGAACTCCTCGGGGGAAAGGGACATTCATCCCCTTACCCCAAGTAGAGCCCCAGCTGCCCCGATGGATCTACTCGAATGTGCACCAGCTATTTTGCTGGCGCACATTTGAACAAGCCGTGTAACGGTGGCCAGGCCCGGGAAAGGAGATAGGATTTTGGCGGAGCTGACATCGCTGATCCTTCCCGGACCCAGCCAACCAATCCCCCCCTCCCAGAATGCCCTGTAACATACCGCCCCCGGTGCGTGTTCCATTGCATCTGAGATGGGTGGAGAGCTGATGGTGCATCTGGGGTGCAGGCGGCGCCAACTCAACAGGTGCTGCAAACGTGCTTGACGGCACGTTTGTGACACCCTAGACCAGCTTAGCATGTGCTCTGCAAGCCTATTAGGTAGCCGGGATTATGCCGTCTCTTTAAAGGGCTGTGTGTGGGTGATTTTAGGTATTTTAATAATGGCATTGTGATGTTAATAGAGAAATTGGCATATCTGTCTAGGACAGAGGACCCTAGTTTACTTCTTTGAACTTTAGTAGAATGTTTATGCTTTCTTCATTTCATGCTCAGTCATAATTACTTTTCTTTCAATTATTATTATTTCCTAACACTTACTTTGTTGTACCAGCCAACAATGAGATCTAGGTTGTCCACAAACTTCCGGAAAGTTTCATTCTGAGAGAAGAGGCCTCCAGCACTATCTGGGATTTCCTTCTGCTGCTGAAAGTTCAGGTACTTGACTTCACGGAGAACAGCCACAAGCTGCATACATCATTGAGAAAGAGAGGCCTCTCCGTAAATGAAAAAGCTTTGAGATAGTGGTGTGGTGTCTTGCTAGCTAGATCCAGGCCTGATCCAGTTGATATTAAAAGAGTCTGTGTCTCTTGGGAGTCCGTGTCACTGGTCATAATAATGATTCAAACCAGAGTCCATTTGGGATCATATTCATAGGAGATGTCAGACTAGATCAGCCTTGACTTACCTACTATTCTGTCTCTAACAGTGGCATCGCTCAGTTCAGAGGAAGTCATGAGCTCCTCACTGAGCCTGTATGGAAATATCAGAGCCAAAGTAGACGTGATGGCAGTAGTTCTGTTTGTATAAACATGGAACTGCCCCAATCCCTTAGAAAGAAGGGCTGGAGTCCTATTTTAGAAGCAAAATGAGCACACCCGCAAGGAATTATAGAAACCCACCTCCCCACACCAATGGCTTACCTCTGCACAACTTCTCTTCCCAAACTGGTACCCATTATCAGTCATTTGAACTGGCAGGCTGGAAACCTTTCCACAAGTTCTCTCTTAGGGGACTTAAGTGCCCTACCTTGGTATTTGAAGTGGTAAGAGGACAGGGGCAAAAATCCTTAAGATGTTTGACCAGTTACCATGAGAAACACTGCAGGAAAGTTGGTACCTAATGAGGTATTGACTTCTCAATTACAAAACTTAGAAATGGAACCCTAATGAGGCTCACCACACAGAACATAGATCAGGCTGCAACCACTGTTCCCAGGATATATTGTGGGAAAAGAGCTAGTGCAGACATGCTCTTATTATTGGCTTGGGAGTTTAAAGCAGTGTAGGTGGCAATGTGCACATCGCATCAAATGGCTTTTTTTAGGCATAGTGAAACAAATGCTTTGTGATGTTAAAAAGCACATGTTCTCTTTTATCAGCATAAATAGCAGCTATCTGAAACTATGAGCGAGAAAACATTACCTTCCTCTCAGACTACTTATAGCTTCAGATGGCATGTCATTTCAGAGATGCTCTCCAAAATACTCTTCTCTGCTTTTTGAATCATAACGTTCTTCCTATAAACTTTACAAGCCTCCTTGCCCAGTTCAGCTATTGCAACATGCATGAACAGTTGCATAGACATGAGCAACTGTCATTCACATACCTCTTTGCTGAAGTTCACACTAATGAGTTTAGTTTGTGGATCTCTGTGGATGAGTGGCTGTTCTAGGTTGAACTGACAGTCTGTGTCAACGTGGCTGATCCAATCTACATAGATTTGCTCACGGTAACCTTTCAGTAAACGTATCATCTCCTCATACTTTGCAAATATCAGCTTGGCTTCTGAACTGACCATAATACTGCAGAGGGGAAAGAAAAGCCTCAGTGTTGGATGGAATGTGGAATTTAATGTGATATCACCAACAACACTTTACAGTTTCATCCTTCACCAACCAAGGCCTTTAAGATTGCCCCAGGGAATGGATATTCCACAGAGCAAGATAAATGGTTACTTACGAATGATCAATGGCTTGCACATCTTTCTTTGGAATCTGTAATCTTTCCTGGAGTTCCAAAGCCCACTTCAGTTGCCCAGCAACAGGTGGCATATTTTTACTAATGGGAGGCACGCCACCTCCTGCTTTAGTGGCAGCTATTTGGGCATCATACAAAATCTTGGCATTGTCCAATTCAACATTAAACATCTCTAATAGTGCTGAGTAGTGGGGAGCCGCATCTGCCTTTATCAATGGTCGTTCCAACAGAGATGCAAACATATGTATTTGCTGGAGAAGAAAAAAAATAAAACAAAGTCACAATTTTTAAAAATTGAAACCTTCTGCAGAGGATGCCTGGCCTAGAACATTCAAAACACTTAAAAAAACTGTTAGAATTATGCTAAATGCAGTTAGATATGTATACCAGTTCCAGGAAAAGCTCCCTCATATCAAAAGAAACAAACACAGAAGAGCACTCCTATTGACATTCAAAGTCACTACTACTCCATTCTCTTCTTCCAGTGATCTATACGACAAGTTTTTTCAGGAGTGCTGGTGATTTCATTCCATATATCAAAATAGTCATCACAGTCTTAACTCCCAGCTGACCTATGCTGGGGTATGTGGTAGCTGCCAGTTGCATCTGTTGCTCTGAAGCCTAGAGGCAGCACTTGATAAACATTCTTAATAATATTAGTAACTTGTGGCTTTGATATAGTAGACTCATTTTTACCTGATTCATAGCCACAAGATAGCAGGATCACATGGTTGGGTTTCTTATGTACTTTACCATCGAATGGTTACAATATGTACAGCGCAATCCTGACTAGGATCCGGCAGACGGCCCAGCGTGGCCACAGGGTGGGAGGTCTACTTGGGGAAGGGGACACTCATCCCCTTCCCCTAGTGTAACCAGAGGCCACCCAGATGGGCCTTGTTACATGGCCTTACAGCCTCCTTGGATTTCCTCCAGCTATTTTGCTGGCGGAAGTAAGAGGAGGCCGTGTAAAGGCCCCGGCGCCCAGCAGGGGTCAGGATACAGCCAAAGGCCATCCCCCTCCCCCTCCCAGGCCACCTGGGGCAATGGCCACCCTCCCTGCACCAGCGATTCCCCCCCCCCGCCCACTGGATCCTGTCTTACCTGGGTCTGGCGGCCAACGGGAGCTCCGTCATCGGAGCAGGGAAGGCCAGCCTCTGTGCCGGCCTTCCCTGCTCACAAGTAGTTGCAAACGTGCTTTACGGCACGTTTGCGACTACTCCCGGTGCCGGAACACTTGTTCCGGCGCTGGAGTTTACATGAGGATTGGGCTGTTAGTTAGGGATTTTTATCCCACTTTTGGTCCCCAGAGAGGGCCACAAAGCTGCACAGAATCAACAAAAGAAAGCCTTCTTAACATCACAACATAGAAAAAGTAAACAGTTAATAATAAATTAAAATTAAAATATCTTAATATAATATTACCGTACTTAAGCAGGACAAAGAGCAGCAGGAAAACATAAACCAACCCAGCAGGGGGATACCGTAATCAGTGCCATTTAAGGTTTTTAAGATCAAAACTAACACCTTCAGCTGAGCCCAGAAATGAACTGATGGCCAGTGCAGGTGGCACAGAATGGGAGTCCCATGCTTCCAAGCTCTGATCCCAACCAGAATTCACATTGCCACAGTCTGGACTAGTTGAAGTTTCAAAACATTTTTAACACAGCCCTATGTAGAGCACATTACAAAAGTCTAATTTTGATGTAACTAGAACATATGTTACATTGACTAGATCTGCTTTTGCTAGCATGGATCTCATTTGAACCAGCCAAAGTTGTACTAAAGCACTCCTATCATGGCTGCTACCAGACCATCCAGCAACAAACCCAGATTCAGGGCCCAATCCTATCCAGCTTTCCAGCGCTGATGTAGTCGCAATGCAGCCCCGAGGTAAGGGAACAAATGTTTCTTTACCTTGAGGAGGCTTCCATGACTGCCCGCCCCCCCACCACAGGTGCAGTACACGCCCCATCGGCACTGTAAAGTTAGATAGGATTGGGCCCTCAGTAGCACCCCCAAACTGTGAAGCTGATCTTTCAGAGGAAGTACTACCCATCCAGTACAGGATGTACACCCACCTCCTGGTCATCTCTCCCAGTCACCAATCCTACCCTGATCTCTTCCTGTAGCCAGGAAGAGCAAGCTTGGCTCAAAAGAGCAAATGGTCAGTCACAAACCTCCAAACAACCTGTCTGCATCCTCAGGCAAAAAGATTGAAAGCAATAAAAAGAGGGGGACACACACAAGTAGGTGATGCAGGGAAGTTGTCAAGGTTTACTCTCAATGTGAAATCCAAGTAAGAAAGGATGCGTACAACTTTATCAGCAAAGTGTCTCACAAACATGCCACAGACAATTCATCTCTGCCACCTCAAGAATTCAGACATAGAAGGCCTCGACCTATGCAGAAAAGTTCTGCCGCATGATTCTACTACGCTGATGCAATGGATGGTGGAAGAGAAATATGATATCTTCGCCATCATCACCAGCCAAAGTAGGCTCTATCACTAGGCCTACCATCGTCCTGGAATCGAGTCATGCTTCGGCCTAGAAAAGACCCAAATCGCTCCCAAGAGTGCACCGCGGCAGGCCAACGTGGTCACCTCGTTTACCGGAAGCTGCGGAAGCCGCAGCTTGCATTGGCCTGCCGCGGTGCACTCTTGGGAGCAGAGCATGACTCGATTCCGGGACGATGATGAGCCTATCACAAGCTCTACTCCATGCTTGGTTGGACTCATTATGAGTCTTTCTCCACCCAGGGCCTCTGAGTTGAATTTTATCAGGGGGTAAAAAGTTTCTTTTGGGCCCCTTCCCAAAGGGGGAGGGGAGAGATGAAACGGGGAGGGTGGCATCAGAGGCAGGCAGAACGGGCCTGGAAGGGGGTGGGGTTGGTAGCCTTTAAATAAGTAAATACAATAAAAGAGGATCCAACATCTTTGTTTATGCTAAGGAGAAAGAATTCACAATACTGATAAACTTGCTATTTTCACAAAAAGCTTTTCTGGCCTTCTTTTGAACCTTCTTTTGAATAACTATCTGACAAGTAAACCTACCCAAGCCAGCCTAGCCTTTGTTAGTTTAGCCCAGCCCAGCCCAGCCCAGCCTTGCCTTGCCTATCTGCCACACAAATTGTTTTTTCAATTGTTTAGGGGAGCCCCGCCTTGCCACCAGAATGCCAGAAACCGCAGCAGGCCAGGGACAGAGCTCAGGCCCCTCCCTCGCAGTGCGCAGGCCACTGTAGTAGTGCTGCGCTGCTTTGCCTTGTGGGACTTGGAGGCCAGGACCAGGTTGTCATCTGAGACAGCGAGGGCTGCCTGCAGCAGGGATCCATTTTTTCGCTACAGAGTGAGTGCACACATGTGGCACGCACCTCCCACAGATAGGAAAATTTCTGGACCCCCACCTTTGCCTCCCAGACCCCCTTTTGGGCCCTGGGCCCAGGTACAAATTACCCCGGCTTTCTCTTGGGCCCTGCTTCCCCCATCACTCCAGCCATCATCCCAACTGTTTCATAGCTCCTCACTCAGAAAACCAAAAAGCATGGGCAGTACCTCAAGGGAGAGGGTGCTTAGGAGCAATTCTCTCAACCATCTGAGGCATTCCCCCATTTTAAAGGTCAACCAGAGCTTCAACAGGCCTGCCAGACACAGCACCTGGAAATTCCTTCAGAGCAGTCAGGATTTCATTTGTTCCATCCACTCCAGGGAGCAGGGGGGACCATTCAAATAAGAAAGCACAGTTTGAGAAATTTACCCGCAATTCATTCGGAGGGGGGAACAGGGCCAATGGAGTGGGCTGCGGGCCTCAGTGTGACCCATAATGCCCCATGGCGCTGCAGCTGGCGCAGTCCGCAGTGCTCTGCACATCAGGCTGTGACCCACCAGTGGGTCACAACCCACTGTTTAGGAAACGCTGCTTTAGGGGACACTCCCATTGATTGGTGGGAGAAGAAGTGGCTGCCCAACCCCAGTAAGGGTTTTGGCTTGGGGGACAACGACAGTACAGGGCTTTGCCCCAGAGCCTCTAGAAACCTGGTGCCAGCATTGATTGTCTGCCTCTAGTCTATGGCAATTCTCAGCAAAATTATATTTCTCTTTTAGAAATATAAGCACCCTAAGCAAAACAGGTATATTTAAAAATCTAATATCAGGTTTCTCCCATTTACTTCTCGAGCTTGGTGATGAGTGCTTTGTCCTCCCTTGGAACTCATCCCAACCACTTAAACTACTTTTGCCAGTTAAAAAAAAATCCACCCTACAAATGTTTAATTACGTAGTTCTCCTGCAACAAGCTCATTTGTTCTTCCACTGCTGGCAAAAGTTATAGAGCTAAAACGATTCTTCTCTTCATAAACACACTTGGATAGATAATACAGTCATACTAGATTTTCATTATTTCAGACTATGCACACAGGCTTAATTCCTTGGAACCATGTCCTCAATTTTTGGATCCCTCTTTATTATCTACCTTGCTCTACTTTAAATCTTCTACAATAGATCGGTATCAGATAAAGGAAGAATGTCAAAGATGCAGAAAAACAAACAACACTCTCTAGGTATTTTATTTTACAGTACTCTTGATAAGGTAGAATGGGAATAGACTGGCAAGAAAGCAGTTTTACATAAACATGACTCATGGCATATGTATTAAATTCTGGTAAATCTTTTTAAAACTGATTATGGTTATCAGGAAGTGGTGAGACTTCAACTCTCAATGTCTTTGCTTCAGGGAGTTTGATCTGAGTTGTTAATAAGATCTGTGGTGTGCTGTGATGCCTTGTGCAATGAATGAGTGCTCGATCTGGCAAAATTCCAGCCCCTTTGTGATGTCCATAAATGTTCCACTCTGCTTGTTCATTCTCTGAAACTGGAAATTCAGCTGTTCGTTTCTGGGAAGATGTTCTTGACTGGTTACTCAAATTAAAGATTATTGTATAATTAAGTAACTATCTGAATCAAATTTGTCATCAGATGGCAAGGCAAATGTATCTCCCATGAGCAAATTTACGTACTTGGAGGCTGAAAGTACTGTACATGTCATTATCAGCTGCATAATGCTTTCTCCCAATGGGTGGGTGGTTTGTAGGGTGTTTGGGATTTTTTGAAAAGCAGCACTGAGATTGCAATGAAAAGTAGGAAAAGCAGCAGGGGAGAGGCTTCCAACATTTTCCTTTCAATTGTTCAAAATCTCCCCTTTCACTTTCCTGGTTCCCCTACCCCTGGTGCTTCTCCCCCCCCCCCCCCCCCCGCTTTTCTACTTCTTCAGCTTGGAAGGTGTGAATGCAGCTAGAGAGCAAGGCAAAGTGAACACAAAACAGAAAGGAACGTGTTAGGCAGCCTTTTTCCCCTGCCCATATTCCAGTCACAGCAGCAATTTTTTACAGCTGCTTTGCCACCTGGGGCAAGAATCACGCAATGGAACACCGTGCTTCAGAGCCTTTGGGGATGAACTAGCTGCTGGAGTTCACAGAATCCAGCTTAAACATCACTAGTGTAAAGTGCACAGCTAGTGTGCAACAAACGGTCCCTGCTGGTCAGTAGAGAAGCCATAGGTGCTGGTGTACCAGCATGAGCCCATCCCCACATAGGAGCTCTTACAAGGCACTGACAAAAGGACAGAGGAAGAGGTTGCGATCCCATCTAACCTCCCTGTTTTCCATGCTAAGAGATATTTTGGTGCTGACAGAGCCTGGGATGTTAGTTCAATCCTTTGTTGGCCTCAGTTCAGAATGCTGCTCTCACCCCTTCTTGCCTGCAGGATTGTTTTTTGCCCTGCTTCTTGCATAATACAAGGCAAGGAAGCCAATCTCTGCACCCTATTGTTGGGCAATTTGTGCAAGGGGGCAGGACTTGGCTGTTGACGGCACCCTCCATCTTCTGGCTTCAGTGTACCTCGTGTTGTTGCCCCCATCCAAAAATATCTACACTCTCCCAATGTGCAGTCAGGGCAGTCATATCTGGCAGGTATGGTGTGGGCCAGAGAGTTGGTGTACAGATTTTTGGTGTGCACCCTGAGATAAGCAAGCTCAGAGAGGGGACAAGTACCAATCCCTAGATGCTGTCTGGCTCAGGGAGGCTGGCTGGTAATCCCTTGGATTTGGATTGCAAAGCCAACCTCAAATGCTTTCCGGCCTAGGGTGTGTGTGTGTGTGTGTGTGTGTGTGTGTGAGGCAGTACATCAACCCCTCGGGGTTGGCACTGATATAAGTTCAGGCTGCCAATTGGCAGCCCGCAATTTGGAGTCAGGGTGAGAAAGCCTAGAATGAAACGCTTTTTACTGCCTCGTCTAGGTTAGATTCCCGCACTAAAGGAGGAGGAATGTGAGGCAGGACCCACTGCTGATGGCTTTAATTCACGACTGGTTTTACCAATAAATGTGGCCCAATGCTATTCCACAATCACTAGTCTCGTGTGTGCTGGGGGGGAGGGGGGTAAGGGAAAAGAGATTGCTTGGCAAGGAATAGAGTTGGACAGGTCTTCCATGCTTGCTAAGAAGTGTCATTACCTGTTGGAGCACAAGCACAACTCCTTACTCCTCTGTAGTTAAATATATTTGGGTATAAAATGAGAAGCATAGAAACCCTACTTAGGTATGTGTACCTTGATAGCAGATTCCATACCGGAGCTGTCCACAAATCCTTGATAGAAAATGGTGGCCAGTCGCCTATCCAAATCCTGAATTTTGATCTGGAACTCTGCAAAATCTTCATCAAATTGCTTTTCATAACAATAATAAAAAATAAGTTAGTGCAACAATACAGGCTGATTTAAATGTTAATTAAATCACCACACCTAGATTGAAAATTAGCTAGGCCACTTTATCCTGAAGGGAATAATTTGTTGTGCTTGTGAATAGCATATACCAGGACTCCCTAGCTTATATTTAATTTAATCTACATATTAATGAAAGTCCCATAGTGAAATGACTAACCTCATCTGCTGGATCTAAAGGGTCATATTTGCATTCAGCAAAGACCTTAACGAGTTCAAGAACCTCCTCATAAATTTGAAGCACCAGGCATCCGAGAATGTTGCCTCTCACACCTCCCAACTCAATCTTCTCCAGCTTGAGAAATTCAATCGATGTTACATACAGTTCCTTTAAAACAACAACAACAACGAGCTGCTATTTAGAGCTTCTTATTTTGATCCAAGACAAGATAGGAACATAAAGAGAACTGATCAACAGAAGAACCATAGCATATTTAAAGAACTTTCAACATACTTTCAAAAATGACATTGTTCCTAAAAATTGATTCTTGGCCCAATCCTATCCAACTTTCCAGCGCTGATGCAGTCATGCCAACACTGCATCTGCGGTATGGGGGGGGGGCAGTCATGGAGGCCTCCTCAAGGTAAGGAAACATTTGTTCCCTTATCTCAGGGCTGCAATGTGGCTGCACTGGTGCTGCAATTTTGGATAGGATTGGGCCCTTTATCTACTATCAACACTTTCAAGTATTTAGCTTTCTGAATATGAAAAATGGACTACTGTACACTCTTAAACCTCGGACTTCACCATTGCTTATATCTGAAATGTAATTAAAGGTCAATATTTGGTGGGTGCTCCTTGAAAAAAAGTATGTATAATTAAGGATGGGCATTGGTGTCAAAGCAACTAACAGCCCAAACCTATGAGCCTTTATGACAGCGGATATTGTGTTCTGCCATTGTAAAGGCCGCAGTGATGCTGTAAATGGCGCGCTGCTGACATACACGCCAGAGCTGCCGGCGCAAACAGCCAGAAGCTCCATGTACCCGCCGCCGACAGACCCAGCCTGCACCAGAGCAAGTAAGGGGGGCAGGTCATGGGGAGGGATGGCAGAAGGCAGGGGTGGTTTGGGGACTGGATCTCAATGGCAACAGCATGTGCCAGGATCCTATCCCCATTTTTCCAGCCTGACCTGTACCTTCCACTCCTTGGACTTAACGGCAGCAAAATATCTGGCGTGGACCAAGGAGACCTATTGGCGACCAGGCGGCCTACCGAGAGGTAAGTAGAAGATATTTTGCAGAGTGAACGAAGCATCTTCGGGATTCAAGGTTATAAAAATGACAGATTCATAAAAATGTTAAAAATGTATTAAAAATATACCAACGACTTTATAAGTCTAATTAAAATCACAAATGTGAGTAAAAATGCTTTAAAAGTCCATAATTTAAAATACAATAAAAACATTCCAAAACCTATTTCAGCATGACGTTTCATTCATGATCTATGAACTTTATCAAATGCAAAGGAAAGTCTAAGTAGGCAGGAAGATGGTGAGGAACTCATCGCAATCCTGATACTTTTAAGAAGATTTTTGGCGCACATTTGCCAGCAGAAACAATTAAGACCGGAAGTAATCCATTTGTTACAGTAAGACTGTGTCCTCAGTCAACCCTTCTTTCCAACAGGAGAAAGTGAAGGTTACAGGGGCCTTATTGGATAATGGATACACAGAAACCCAGATTAACAAAGCCTGGGAAAAGCAAATTTGTATTAAACAAAATGGGAAGGAGGTAAAACAAATAACAGAAGAAGAAATCAGACCACCAGTATACTTACCATTTATTAATGGAGAAATATAATTTTAAAACAATTTTTAAACCTACCAATAAAATAACTCAGCTTTTAAGAAATCCAAAAGACCCTAGACCCCCTCTTAATGCACCAGGAATTTACAGGGTGCCATGCAGCTGTGGTAAGGTATATATAGGGACTACCAAACATTTTATTAATACAAGAATTGAAGAGCATGAACGCGCGTGCCAGCTCAAACAGGTGGAGAAATCTGCCTTAGCCCAGCACAAGTTGGAATCAGGTCATGACATTAAATTTGAAAATACAGAAAAATTATGCCATGAAAACAATCATAGGGCCAGAATGAGCCGGGAAGCAATAGAAATATTTAAACATGGAAATCAGGTCCTTAATCGCAAACAGGAGTTATCCTTTATTAACAAAATTTGGACTCCTGCAATAAGCAAAAATAAGAAACAAAAATTTAACATACACAGCTGCTATTTTCAGGTCAACCACTAGAGGCAGTGTAATAGGGTTCCATGTTTGATAAAGTTCATAGATCATGAATGAAACGTCATGCTGAAATAGGTTTTGGAATGTTTTTATTGTATTTTAAATTATGGACTTTTAAAGCATTTTTACTCACATTTGTGATTTTAATTAGACTTATAAAGTCATTGATATATTTTTAATCCATTTTAACATTTTTATGAATCTGTCATTTTTATAACCTTGAATCCCGAAGATGCTTCGTTCACTCTGCATTATAGTTGGTTATAACAGTCTCCGATCCTACTTAGAGGATATTTTTACTTACCTCTCACTGGCCATCTGAATACCCCACCACCACCATTGCATGCAGCACGTGCTCCATCAACATGGCAGAAGATGGTGGAGGATAGGATTGGGCGGTTATTACTTATCATTACAGCTTTTTTGTTATTTTTTTAGATTAACTGTTTAGTTCTCACCTCTATTGTCTTTAGTCTGTGAAAAAATGAATTCATTCTAGTAAAGATGAGAGTGGAAGGAAATTCCCAGTATTGGGGTTCTTTGTCCTACAAACAAAATGAAAGGAAGCTGATTGTGACCAATTCTATATAAGCAATACCAGATCTAAAGAGAATAATTTATTATAAACATCTTAGCTGTAGGTCTAGAAGAGCAGCAATAAATTCTAGCCCCTTGCAATGAAGTCCCTACCGAAATATTCTTTAGTGGTTTTAGAAAAGTTCTTGGAAGAATACCGTCTATGATCACTTAGATCTGAGTGTAGCTTAAGCAGCAAAGAAGAGAGCATTGTGCCAGGGGCCTGCAGATAAAGAACATTGTTATAATGACAAATTCACTCAGATTTAGTGAGCTATGTTATACCCAACCTCTGCACTTACCAGTACCATGTTAGAGTCCTTGCTGCACTGGATAAGCAAGCAGAGGGCCAGATCATAGAACTAGACCACTTCTGAGTCACCACCAGCCAGTCTGATGCTGAGAAAAAATTCTGTTTACCTCCCAATGTGAATTTGTCTGCAAGCACATTTCTGAAAATTGGACTATTTCTTCTTGAATTGCCATAGGCTGGGTACCTTTGTTTAAAGCAGCCTTCCACATTAAATGGGATGAATTGCACAGAATATGCAGCACTATGAAGCTCAGAAGAACACTTCTTAGATTTAAAATCTGCCAATGTCACTGACCAACCTTAAAAAAGGTAGGCATCAGATCTGTGCAGCAAGCATCATAGGTCTTGTAGAGTCTCTCTATAACAGTGATCCCTAGCTTGATACCTCCCAACACCTCTTCAATCTCGCCTTGTAAGCCTTTCAGCACCTCCTCAGGGCTCAGAAAGTTACGTGTCTAAACAGAAAAAAGATGCAATCAAAAGGCAATTCTCAGATGTACAGCGTACATTAAACCAAGCTATGGAATCATAACTATCTGACTGTGTAAGATGCTTTACTGATAGGTGAATCTTTGCTAGTGGTTATGTCATGATGACAACTCAGATGCCAAGAGAGGTCAAAGCATGTTTGTTACACTTAAAAAAAACCCTGTAGCGCTATATTCTCTCTCTCTCTCTCTCTCTCTCTCTCTCTCTCTCTCTCTCTCTCTCTCTCTCTCTCTCTCTCTCTCTCTCTCTCCCCCTCTCCCTGCCCTGCCCCCCAGTATCTTCCACCATACCCAGGAAGGGAACCTAGACATGCTGCCCCTTCATTTCTCCTCCCTCAAATGCTAAAACAGAGGTGCTGGCTGACAGTAATCCTGAGTCCACTATGGTAATTGACAATTTTTCTAGTGGCTTCAGTAGGTCTGGACCACACCACAAGAAAGGAAGAAGAAGGGTACTGTATATTATCTCAGGGATACTCTTGCTGCAAAATTTCCATGCCTCCCAGTTTGGGAACCACTGGTCTATACTATAGACTCTAGACTAGCATAATAACCCTCAGCTGGGGGTATGTCTGTCAGGTGTCACTTTCAGTTCTCTTGTTGTCTTGAAGACGCAAAGCGGAAACACAGATATTGAGTGAGCATGCCTCTCCTTAAGGATTCTGTGGTGGTCCATCTAATTCTGCAACCCATAGCTGACACTACCCATTAGCTGTACCCCACTGCTATACTTGACAATCCTGAATTAAGCCTTGCTGTTTCCTTTTCCTTCTCACCATTAACTCTTTCAGCACCTGCAAGATGCATGGAGCTGAATCTATATTTGATGGCTCTGGACACCAGGACAAAAATAAAATGGAGGGAAAAAACCAAACACCCAAGCCCACCCTCTCTGAGGTCCCTATTTTTGTAGAAGAGTACCATTTCGATGAAGAGGTTACATATCTCCTGTAGAATTACAATTATGCGAGATGGAATGTTGTAGTATTCAGAATTGGCCCAGATCAAGCACACGGTATACATAACACTGCTGATTACTGGCGGCAGCTGCGTAGACAAATAACATTCACAGAGTAAAGGTTTCAGGAAAGTCAAAGCTTATTATTACTTTTAGTAGTAGTCAGTGGTGTCACTGGAGCGAGGCAGGGAGGGCAGACCACCCTGAGGGTGACGCGCGCAAAGGGTGACGCATGGTCCCGCGCACACACTCGCGCGCGTCACCCTCCGCTCCAGGAGAAGGCCACGGAGCGACCGCCCTTGGAGGAGCTCCGAGGCTTTCTGACGAGGCCCAATGCGGCGACATCATATTTATTAGGTTTTTCGCGCCTGTGCAGAACATTTCAGGGCAAAAGGGCAGCCCTTTGCCCTCAGAAACGTACTGCGCATGTGTGAAAAACCTAATAAATATGACGTCGCCGCATTGGGCCTCGTCAGAAGGCCCAGGATAGCTGGCCGGAAAGGATGTCTCCGGAGCCGGCAGCAGCGGAGGCTCCGCTGCTGCCGGCTCCGGAGACATCCTCTCTAGCCGGCTGTCGCGGTGGCGCGGTCATTAGGGCGGTGCGCGCGCCCTAGTGACGCTGCTGGTAGTATTATTATTATTATTAGTAGTAGTAGTAGTAGTAGTAGTAGTATATACCGCTTCACAAAGCGGTTTACAAAGAAAATCAAATAACTAAATAGCTCATTAATTGAGCTAAATGGCTCTACTAAATACAATGTAAGGCAGTGGGGGTATTTTCACCATATATTTATCAAAGTACTGTATGCACACAAGGAAAATGTGTTGAGGTAATTCATGTATGCATCTATAAGGTTTATTCCCCACAAGAATTAAAGCCACATGTACATGGTGGACTTCTGTAATGAGTCAGCCTCTGACGGAGCCAAATCTCGAGTAGTCTTCATGTGAGGATGAAGGTCTCAAAGATTCTGAAACCTGATTACTAGACATCACAAAAGATCAATCATGGTGATAGTGATCCTGAATATTGCATGGAAAATGATTGAGGATATTTAACCAAGACAGCACTTGAGGACTCTAGAGCTACAGGAGCAATAGAGACCTGAGAAATATCTTCCTAAAACTGGGAGGGGAGTCAGGGGGTTGGGCTTATGGATTTCATTAAGATCCAACCTGCTTTTGCCCCATAAATGAAATACTGCCCCCAAACCAACCCTGTGCCAAAGTTGCTCCAGCTTCTAAAATTCAGTCTGAGGCAAAATCAAAGAGATGCTTGGCTTGTAAACCTTGGGCCTGTGATGCTCTGAAGCATCATGGCATCTCCAGAGACTGGGGAGCACTCCAGAGCAAATGGTTTTAATATATGTAAATGCTGGTGACCCACTGGGGTTGTTTATTTTTAATCTTAAGTGTTTTAATTAATTATTTTAATGTATTTGTTTAATTGTTTTAATGTGTTTTAATATGTTGTAAGCCGCCTTGAGTGCCCTCGGGAGAAAGGCTGGCTACAAATTCCTAAAATAAATAAATAAATAAATAAATAAATAAATAAATAAATAAATAAATAAATAAAGTGAGTGGTGGCCACTTTAGCCCAGGATGCCCAGCAATTACATCATTGCTGGAGGCCATGGGGAAAGGGGACCTGGGCAGCCTCCGTAGTCAGAGGGGGTGGGACTATGAGAGAGCAGGGGATTTAAGGGAGGTGGAAGAAACACGGGGGAAGGAGGATAAGGAGAGCACAAGGAAGCTGAAAGGGGAAGCAGTCGAGGGAGAAGGAAGAACGAGCAGGAAAGGAGCAGGAAAGAGATGAGGCAGAATGGAAAGCCCAAAGGAAGAGGAGAAGGTGGACGAGAGTACAGGTGGAGGCATAGCAAATGATGGGACAAAGTGAAGATGAGTGGCAAGGGGCCAAGGCACCTGGAGCAATGCAGGGAATAGGGCTAGAAGAGGGAGATGAAGGGCTAGAAGGACACAAGGAAGAAGACACAAAGGGAAAGGAGAAAGAATCTTCCAGGCTAGCCTGGTAAGAGACAGAGGCGGGGGCCCTTTTGCCTGGCTACAGCTGGTCACTAGGCAGAGGTTACTGGGCCACTGCCCAACCACTGGCTCACAGGGCCATGTGGGAAAGGGATTGCGGGCCCCAGAGAATGACAACCAGGCTTCGCAAGCCTCTAGGGCAAAGAAATTCGTAGTGACCGCTACGTGGAGATGGGAAGGACGAAGGAGCCTGGGGCAACCCAAAAGGGGAGGAATCCAGTGAAGCACCCAGGCTCTTCAAACCCCCCCCCCCCCATGATTGCAGAACTGTGCAAATAAAAGAACTCTAAGCAGCACTGGGAAGCCACCACCCCCACTCATACTCATTGTAAACAGAAGAGGGGCAAAGTGGGGAGGCTGCATGCAGCAGCAATCTTTGTAAATACAGGTCAGGTGGGCTCCAACCTGCCTACTTGCTGCTTCATAAGCCCCAAGTTGGCAGGGAGAAGCGGTTTGGAGCAACACTAGCTTTCCCCCCCTCTCATTTGTCCCAGCAGCACTGGTGGGGCAAGGGGGCTGCCGTTGCTGCAATCCTCTTCTGACTTGCCCTCAGCAAGTCAGAAGATAATCGAAGCGCCCGATGGAGCAGGGGCTGGAGAGGGCAATGAACAGATGGGCAGGGGGCTCATCTGTTCGCCACTTTTCTAAGTGTGCCCAAGGGTGCTGCTCCATACAAACATTTCAGCTGACCTCATGGATGGCCCAGACCTGCATGCAATCTCTGCTTCAACTTGAATCCAAATAGGACCAACTTCTGTATAAAATAACCAGAGGGCTGTGCTATACAGAGAGAGATGAGACTCTCTCAAGGGACCCTTTCTGCTCTAAATGCTGTGGCTCAAGGATAGACCAACTGTTGGGGGTAAAAATAAGTATTCCTATTATCTTAATATTTGCCCCAAACCATTTAGATAAATAAATGGCTATCATATTGTCACAAAATTGGGATTCAAAGTTGCGAATGAGCACGGCACTAAGGCTGGACTGAGGAACTGCTTAGCCAGTTTGCCTGGAATGGCCAAAGAAGACTAAAAAGTGTTAATGGCTCAAACTCCTGGAACGGGAGCCTTCATCGGGGGACACTCAGGATCCTCAAGTACATCTACCTGAGGAGAAAGGCTAAGGTGTAAGGAGATCCCTTCCCTCTTGCCTCTCTGGGTGAGTGAAACAAATGCAATATCTGGTGGTGGCAGATCCTGGAAGAGGCAGGGAGGGTTAGGACATGATCTAAGAGGGACTGAAATGGACATTAAGAAAAGACACTGGCAGCTAGCAGCTGCAGACATGTTTAGAAAACACATGTAGCTTGACTGCTTGCAGGAATGTGTTACCTAACTCCATCTCAATGCTCAAACCTGTATATTTGTAAATAAAGCAAATATTACACAGGCGCCAAAAGTGTCTCGTGTTCTCTCCTTCAAAGGAACCCAGATAGTGCTGCACCCCTGGAACTTCTCATTGCTCGCGGAAGTGGGGGGGCATGAACATATTTTAGTGTGATGTGAGCTTTACTGTATGTTCCACGAAGAGTTACAGTGTCCAGCATTTGTACTCTGTAATCCCTGTAGAGTTGGTGAGATTGTAACAGGGAAAATGGCCAGTGACTCGCTTTTTACAAAGACCTTAATGGCGACACAGTCTGTTGTATATACAGTATGCAAGGTTGCCTATAGTTCTCAAATGTTATTTCCTCCTTCGTAATATACCTGGGGGTATTCAGTTTGTTCTATTTCCTCTATGAGAACTTTCAATGGCTGCAAGTACAGGTTAATATCTTCGGCTTCTTTCAGTCCTATTGTAGAAAAAAGGAAAGCTTCAGGACAGGTGAGTTAAGGAGAGATGTGATTTGAATAATCCATAAAAGCCATTTATGTTTATGACACAAAAGAATTAGCTGGTTACTTAAGAACTGTGGCTATACCTGCAGACACATCCTTGAAAACATTCTTGAGTGCTGGCCAGTAACAGCTCTTTGCCCTCTCCAAAATATCAGCAATCTTTTTCACTTGAGGGGCATACAGCTAGAAAAGAACAAACACAAACCAACCATAGCAATTTGTTTTCATTGCCATGCAGTGATTTCCTGCTGAATCTGAAACGCTAGAGCACATCGAACCATACCTGCTCATTTATGCACTGTAGGTTAACTTGCCGACTGTACCAGAACTCAAATTCCACTTTAGGTAATGGGTGCAAACCATCCAGGAGAGGCTGTGCTGAGTCTTTGCTCAAGATATCTCGGATCTGATGAGACCAGTCAATGATGATTGTTTCAATGGAATGTAATAATGAACTGTCCACAGCTCCGGAGAGGCTGAAAGATCACAATGAAAAGCATGATGAAATGCAAATAGTTTCCGACCCAGTAGCTAAAAGGACAATAAAGGGGACCTGAAGCAGATAACGAAATGGTATCTAGGATTCCTCAGTACAACCTTTTAAGTATTTACTCCAACTTCCTCTCTACAGTGTGCAGTGATATATTGAAGAACCTTTTAGGTAGGAAGTTAAAAGTTTCTGCACTGAATCCCACAAATGCTACAATCAGAAATCACAATCACAGATTGTGTGTTCAATCTAACAGTGTAATCCTATGCCCCTTTTCTAGGGAGTAAGTCCCACTGAAATAAATAGAAAACATAGCAAGTAAACAAACATAGGATTGTGCTGCTAATGCCGTGCAGAATCTGGAAATATGCAGTTGACAATAGTCCAAGAGCCCATGCTGATATACAGTATTTGCCTCATAAGGAACAGAAAAGGTTTAATAAAGAATGGATATTATCATGGCTTGGTACGATTTTAAGTGAAATAGGATATGAGGATTCAGAAGCCATGTAAGAGATTAACAGCGCAATCTGACTTAACTTTTGTGCCAGTTTAACCAGCAGCACAGCAAGAACGGGAGGCCCCAGAACGGAAAAGGGATTCAAATCCCCTCCAAAAGAGGAATTCAAAGGGGATTTGAATCCCTTTTCCATTCTGGGGCCTCCCATTCTTGCTGCGCCGCTGGTTAAACCGGCACAAAAGTTAAGTCGGATTGCACTGTAAAAACTAAAATTGTACAGACGCTTGAAAGACCAATTAAGAGCACATACACACTGTTAAAAGTCTCAGAAGTACCAATACAAATATTTCAAGGTTAAAAAGATCTGACGTTTCGTCCTCCCCTGAGGACTTTGTCTAGGAAGCACAGTGAGCAGCTATGCAGAAAAGGTTTAACTTATTTAAACATCTTACAAACATTTTTGGCATCTCCTTAGCTGCCAATCTTACAAGTGACTCCTGGAGCATTTTAGGAGGTGTATATTAAGGTTTCTATGCCCCTCAGATTAGGGTTTGTTGGGAAGAAAATGGTGAATGGAGATGTGGGGAAGGCAATATGAGCAGATGAAGAGGGTGGAAGCCTTTTGGAAAAATACGAACGCACACCAAATAGATATGTACTGCCTGAACCTTTATAACAATTGCCCTCTAACCACAAGGGTAATCTGATCTTTTTAATAAGTGAAAAGGAATGGGTCTTGCATATCCTGCCAGGCTTTGTACAAGACACAAGGGGCGCATAGGCATTGGTAGGCATTATTTAGAGGCACCTACCTTTCAAACACATCAACTGTACTTTCCGGGGTGTCCAAGTGCTCTGGCAAAGGGAGCAGTGTTTTCCCTTTGATCTTTCCTCCCATCACAAACATCTCATTCTTTAATCTGTGTGCTTGCTGTATAACATCTTCAGCTACCACTCGAGGCCACCCAGTCAGGTTTTCACTCTTCATAAATAAGGAATAGATCACCTGGGAGGAAAGAACTAATTTAATATTGGCACAGATGCTTGTTGTTTCCATCATGACAGATCATAGTACCTCTGTCTGGTCAGGATTAATATAACCTAAACTGTTCCAGAAAGTTTCAGCCTATTTTTGGAACTTCCCAACAACTGAAACTCCATTTTCAGCAAGCTGATTCTATGGTCCCACTATGTTGGCAGCGACTACACCAGTGTGACACCAACACTCCATACTACTGGAATAATGGTAATGCTTTGCGGATGTAATTTCATTATATCAATAGAACAACTTCCATTTGTGCCGTGGAATTTACGGATTCTATCCCCATCCAGAAGACATAAGTTGAGGATAGAATTGTATTGCTAGCCCTTGTTCTTCAGTCATTGCCTTTATACTCAGAAAATATGTATAATATTTCGCAAAAAACGTTTTTCCTGCAGTTTAAACTAATTCTAGTTTTGTCAAGCAACCTGCTTTGTTATTTAACCTGGTTCTTGTTTGCCAATATAGCACACATTCCACCAAGCTCTCATGCTTGAGTTTAGACAGACACAGCTAAAAAGAACTCAGAATCTTCCACTGTTAAAGTTAGCAAAGCCCAGCTATAACTGCATCTCACCCTTGAAGCATCAGTATCATTGAGCTGATGTGGGGGGGGGGGAACAACACCCACAAATACATTCTAATCAAACTAATGTTTCAAATGAATGCAGCTTGACAGATAAATGTAATGAATGGGCAGCAAGCTCCAGACTCACATAAACTTCTTTGTGGTGTTTGTGGGAATTAACAGTTTCATAACTAACTAGAGCGAAAACTTTCATGGCCAGAGATAATTTTCCAAGATAAAGGGTTTCTGGGTCTAATAGCCATGTTTATAGTTAAAGCCAAAATTGCAATTAAAAACAAGTTAAAACACAGATTATCCAGGCTACAGGAAGATGTCAAATTAGTAACACTGGATAATTAGTTTAAAATTACAGGCAATATCATTCCAACGTTTCGTCCATGGTCTCAGGACTTTTTCTAGGAGAAAAAACAGCATAGCTGTGAAAATCCTAACAGCCAAGCTGTCACCACCCAGAAGATGTCTTAAGATTAAGACGAAACGTCGGTTTTGTGCACCATCTTCAGCCTTGAATTTTAAATTGTTTTAAATCTTATTCTGGTTTTGATATTATTTGTACATGGCATCTATACCCATATACCCTATATCCTGCAATAAACTTTGATTGCAATGAACCATTTAAATGTAGCACACCTACCCTATGTCAGGCAACACCCTGCAATTATTAAAAGTCATGGTTTTAGAAGTGGGTTTTCTCTGTGCCAGGTGCAAGGGAGTGACAACGGGAAACAGGTTATCTTGTTGTCTTGTGCTCCCTGAGGCATCTGGTGGGGCCACTGTATGATACAGGAAGCTGGACTAGATGGGCTTTTGACCGGATCCAGCAGGGCTCTTCTTATGTTCTTATGTTCTTATGTTTCCATTTAATAACATGACTGCTTCTCACATGGGCAGTTCTACGTGACCTGCTCCAGAGTGAGCTCACCCAGCAGCCTGGTGATCTTAGTACCTCAGGGGAGAACCATCAACGTGGTCTACAATGAGGTCCTTAAGTAGAGAAAAACATCCTCTATCGAATAGAGAAGAAAGGTCCTCTATCGCATTAAAAAATCCCTTTTTACTTTTACCCCCTTCTTACCCCTTTAGGGGTGAAATGAAACCATGAAAGCACTTTCTAAAGATTTTAAAAATACACCTATATGTGAAAAAAGAATATTAGAACTCCACAAACACAGGAGATATGAAGGGTTCTATATTCACCGTCGAATCTATATTTGCCCCTTCAGGGGTTGATTAGGGAAAAATCCTGAATTATGTTTGTAAGCATTTGTATGGGTAACCTTTGTAAGCAAAACCAAGTCAATATCTCATCAGGCCTAAGAGATATTGAGGAATCCGTGAAAACACATTTTACCCCTTTTGACCCCCTTAGGGGCAGTATAGTCACTAGGGGGTGCATCATCCTGGAGCGGGGGCGCGCGTGTCACCCCTGCCCTAGGGTGATGCTTATTCCCAGCTCTAACAGAAGGCCTCGGAGCGTCCACCTTGTCCGGTGGTCTGGGGCCTTCTGAGAAGGCCCAATGCGTCGACACGTAATTTATTAGCTTTTTCATGCATGCACAGACCATTTCTGAGGGCAAGGGCTGCCCTTTTGCCCTCAGAAATGGTCTGCACATGTGTGAAAAAGCTAATAAATTACGCGTCGACGCATCGGGCCTTCTCAGAAGGCCCCGGACCGCTGGACGGGGTGGACGCTCCAAGGCCTTCTTCTGGCCTTGGAGCCTCCGCGCAGACGGGGGCGATGAGCATGGGTACGCGCACATGCGCGCCGCCACCCTTTGCGCGCGCCACCCTTTGTGCGCATCACCCCCGGCGACCCGCCCCACGCGCCATGCTACAGTGACGCTGGTGCTTAGGGGTCTAATTTCAAATTTCTAAAAATCCCTTCTTACATCATGCTTACATCATGGAAGGAATATACTCCCCGATATATATATATCCTTGTTTGTCAAGCCAAACATGTCTAACACTAGCCTCTGAAAAGCAAAATATCATAGTGCCACAGTAAATGGCAAATGAAAATTGGAAGCCCACCTCTTCCACAACAGCCATCATCTGCTCTACAGGGGCAGGACTGAGATCTCCCACAAGGACTACATCGAGGAAGTTGTCTTTGGTAATGTGTTCATTTTTCTTCTTCACAAAATAAACTGCTTTATTTTTCAGTGCTGATGGGAATCCAAGACAAGGAATTAGCTGTCCTGTGGGATTGAGAGTGATCACCAGGGCCAGCACATCTGCCTTCTCATAGAACTCGTTGAGCATGGCAAGTACTTCCTCATTTGTTGCAAATTTGGACCATTTGTCAGGCTTGATATGGAGAGAGAGAGTGCAATACTTCTCTATAAAGTCCAGGCGTTTGTCGCCCAACGATGCCATCTAGCTAATTCCTCCAAAGGCAAAACTGTGCTGATAACAAGCTGGAAAATCACTTCTGATAATTTATTCTTTCCTGCCTTGGAAAGAAAACAGTCTTGTCAAGATATTTCAGAAACACCATTTCAACCAATCTGGGAACCAAGCTATGCTTCCTTCCTCCTTCCTTACATATTATATATCTATATATAATGAAGTTATTGCCACAGAATGGGGTGGAATATTTGGGTTAAATTTTAAGTGAAGATTTTTCTGTTCATATTTCTACTGTCCTGTCCTTCACAGAGATGATGTTTACAGGTTTTGTTTATGTTGGAAAAGATATTTGCGGAACCCTTTTTCCTATTGGAAATTCCACCATCCAACTAGTTTGCTGGTACCAATAAACACAACCAGGAGCAGAGGCTGTTAAGGTTTCAAAATAAATACTTTACTCACAGTTTCTCAAGAATACACATCTACTACAAGTACCAGAGGCTCCTATTACTTATTACTGTATTCTTCTCTCCACCCTAAAAACTATCTGTTACTTCTATAATCTTGCCTCCCTCCTCATTTCATGATCTTTCATTGAGCTGTGCAACAAGCCACAAGCCACTGGAGTCCTCAGTGGATGCATTGAGCAGCCATTCCATGACACTGGGAGACTTTCCACTGTCACACTGTTTTCTCTGTGTCACATCTACTTTGGCCCGAAAAAGAATCCATGATGTTCAGAACACACTGACAGCATTCAGTAGTTTACCTTGTTAGCGTAACAAGAATACAGGACCTAGAGTAGTCCCACACCTCAGGACTAAACACAATGACGGATACCACAATGTCTCCTTGCAAAACTGTCAGACAGATTTGGAGACAGCCAGCAGAAGGCTTCCTCAACTGCCAAGGAACATTGCCTTCAACCAGGTTCTTGTGGCATCAGTTATCAACTGTCACATCCTGCTAGAACCTTCCACTTACACCCTGAACAATCTGTGAAAGAGAAAGCAAAGTCGCTTCTTGTGTAGCTAGCGTGCCAGCCGTCTTCATAGGTTATGACCACAACCTTGTTGAGGCTTGAGGGTTATGGCACCCTGGGGTTCAGTTATGTGAAGAATACAGTTTTTGGATGTCACATGTATTTTGTGGCAAAGAAGCAGTGAATTACCGATTGTCTCTCACCTGCACATGGTAGCTTTAAACATCCTCTTTAAAAAAAGCAAAGTGTCCTAAAGTCTACTTTCCCTCAACTGGTAGAACAACTCTCACAATTTAAGTGTTGCCAGACTGCATGTTGATTTGGTCTGAACTCATCCTAGTTTGCATATTCCAGAAGTACACTGAGGAATGGGTGCTAAGGGAGGAAAAGTGTGTGGGTTCTGTATTATAGTCAGAGAGTCCTTTCCAGAGCACCATAAAAATCTGTGCCTCAATTTGTGTTCAAAAATCTTTTATATTATACATTTTTATATTATATTAAAAATGCAGAAAGTAGGATACAAATACAGTACTGTATAGTACAGGGATGGCCAAACTTGCTTAATGTAAGAGCCACATACGATAAATTTCAGATGTTGGAGAGCTGCAATATTTAAGAAGCATTTAGATTCTTAAATATATTTACTCATCATGAACATTAAACATGTTTTAATCCAGTGGACTCTAAGTTTATATCTGGTAAATAATTATAAAGCTTTAAAATTTCTTAGTTACCTTTTATATTAAGTTGTGATGCAAAAAGGAGCTCAGCCAACATATTTCTGAGAGCCGCACATTATACGCCAAAGAGCCGCATGTGGCTCAGGAGCCACAGTTTGGCCACCCCCGGTATAGTACAAAAAGCCATACAAAGATAGAATAGCATCGAAGCAGTGTAAAACCACTGCAGCAACCTAAAAACATATATGTGCCCAAATCAAACCATCATGAATCTAGTGACCTTTTCCAAGATTCAGCAGAACTGCTTGGACCACGCACAATATTGGAAGAATTCAGAGATACCTTTGCTGGAAGATTGGTGTTTGAAAGTTTTGGATTATGGTGAAATGGATAAACTTACAATTTTAATTAAGGAAAAATCAGTTAACCTTTTTGTGAATAATTGGAAACCATCTATTGATTTTTTAAGAGAGAGAGAGAAGAACGATGTGATGATATGCGGATTTAAGTAATAGGATGTTGGTGATATTTTGACTCAGTTGGATATTATATGTAGAAAATAGTGAATAGTATGCTAGTAGGATGTATTGCTTCGCACTTGCTATAACCTTACGAAATATGTATTGATTTTATGTTTTAATATATTAATAAAATACAAATACTGTATATACTAAAAAAAAAACTGCTTGGACCAAGCTTTGATAATGATATTGTGATCTGCAAGCAAGAAATATCATGTGTATAACAATAAATAGTAAGAGTCAAAGTGGAAGAAAACCTGTACATTCCCCAGGCTAACCTATAATAAAATGAATCATCTCATGCTATGCGAAAAAGGGACCATGAAACAAGGAAAATTCTATTGAATGGTAAGTGTGGCACCATTAGAGGAGGACCTGAGGAAATGTCATGTGATCCCCACAATTATCCACAACTCGCTACCACTAAAGTAGCAAGCAATGACAAGGGGAACAGCAAACAGTCCTTCTCCAAACACCCCACACTCTCGTGCCTCCTCAATCTAGCATTTCCTTGTCTACTGTGTGGCCCATTGCTTTGTCCTGCTGCCGGATGCAGACTGTCTAAATATGCCTCACTGCTCTTGATGAAGAAGAATGTCCTGTTTGAACGTGGCTCTTTCTTGCTGTCAGGCACCTCTGTTTTCTCTCACACTACTAGGCATATATATCAAGCTCCTAAGCAGCGAAAGGCTTCAGGCTTCACACAGGGCCTGTTGCTCATTGTGTAGCCTGGCAGTTAGAGCCCAGCTCCGGATGCACACCAAAGGCTTTAGATTAGAAGATGACAACATTTCAGCCAAATTAGCTTCTGATTTGCAAATGGAAAAGTTGTACATTTTCAAGAGCTGCCAACCCAAGCATGGGCATGCATGGCGTCTCTACAGTCTGTGCTGCCACTTGGCTTGGGGTAGTGCAATCAGAGACCGTGTTGATGGGAAGAGGGAGAAAGAACAAGCTTCCGAGAACCCAGAGGTGATTTGCTGAGCTTGTGCAGGAATTTCATTAAGAATATTTATATACTGCTTTGGCTTTGCAACAAAGAGTTGAAAGATTGCTAGGCAAAAACACCCTGTTCCGCACCACAGAGAACAATGCCAACAATGCAGGAACATTTTAGTTCTGTTTAGAAGACACATCTGCATTTAATGAATGCATGGGAGAAGAACAGGATCATACTCAAATAGGCTTTAAAAAGTTCATGGTCAGCAACAATCATAGTAGACTGAATAAAATTTACAGGATTAGAAGCCATGGCTAAAATAAACGTTTATCACTTAAAAAGCTTAAAAGTTCACACTTAAAAGTGTTAAAAACATTAAAAACAACACAACATTTCGACCGGCTTGTTCCGGCCCCCATCAGGTGACAGACTCAAAGGGCTGCTGTAGATAGTAACCTGAGCAGTGCAGCCACAATGCTTAAGAAGGAAAAGACACGCCTACCGGTCAGCTGGACCTCATGAACACTCAGGAAGACCCGAGGCAGCCTGTGGAATGCTGCCCCCCCTTCCCAGCCTCTGCTCCTCCCACTCTCTCTCCCATGTTCTGTCTCAGCACTCCCTTTCCTTCCACACATCTGCTCCCACTCCATCCCCTTCTTCCTTTTCCGATCCAGGGTGTGCAAAGAAGAGGAGGAACAATAGAGGAAGGAGGCGATCAGACATGGGCGCCCCCCACCAATCTTCTGCCTGAAGTGACTGCTTCAGCTGGTCTCATGGACCAGCCATCTCTGCTGCCATGCCAAAATGGCATTATTTGATTAGTCTGGACAAACCCATGCTGGTTCCTAGAAATCACCCCATGTTTTACAAGTGCTCACACTTGTAAATGCAGATTATTCTGCTTAATAATCAATCAATCAATAAACCTTTATTGGCATAACAGACAAAAACAGACATAAAAACTTAAAAAACAATAGTAAATATACATAACACAGTAAACAAGCAAAAAGAAACAACACCCAAAGTTATGGGGAAAAGGGGGGCATGCCGAAATAAACAGATAACATCCTTTACCCAAGTTCCCTGATGTTGGACACTATAGCCACTCTACGTTCTGTGGCTAGATGAAAAAATTTAGCTAACTGATCAATTGTCCACTTGTTAGAAGACGAAAGTAAGATCACGACGATGTCAGAATCCGACCTCCCTTGCAAATTTACTAGCATAGAGTTAAGGATATTGTGTCGGAGGTTGTTATACCAAGAACAATGTAAGAGCACATGAGCCAGGGATTCTGTGTCTGCCTGGTTACATAAACAACGGCCCTGAGCCTTGGAGGAACGATCGAATCTGTGTTCCATTAAGCTGGAGGGCAAGGCGTTGCATCTGGCTAGAGAGAATGCGCACCTTGCTTGTGGGTTATCTATCGTAAAGAGGTACCTGGGAGTTTTACTGAGAATACATGGGAGCTGCAGATATAAAGGCGAGCAGGATTTAGCCGCTGCAGCAAAAACTTCCTGTTTCTCGATGTCGATTAATCTGTTCAGGGAGATCTTAATAGCAGCAGTCGAAGTGACCGACCCTAAAAGGTCTGGCGAAAGCCCAATAGCATGAATTTTTTTTAATGAAAAGAATATATCCTGAACAATGAGAGAAATCAGTTAAGATACCTCTAAAAAGGGAACACTCTCTGCTAAAGAACACACTCGGAACCAAAATTTAAAGAACCTGATCCAAATCAAAAATTGCAAACGACATTGGCCCGCCTCAAGGCATAATGCTGCATAGGGTACACAATGAGGAAGACCAAAAATTTTGTAAAGAAAGGAAGATTGGATTCATTCAACATCAATGTTAAAGGCGGAGAGCCAAATCTGGGAACCGTATAGTACCTGGTTTACTACCTTAGCATTAAATACTCGCAGAGCAGCCAGAATATAGGCAGCACCCTGGGTATAAAAAAACCTAATAATTGCCTGGGTCGTCATTTTGGCAGTTCTTAATGCTGCTATACGGTGAGTAGACCATTGATGGTTATAATGGTAAAGGATACCCAGATACCTGAAGGACTTAACTTGTTGTATGGCTCTTCCACCAAATTGCCATGAGCAAGGCCTCCAAGACTTCCCAAAAACTATTATTTTAGATTCCTGTCAAAGTTAAGCTGAAGCTGGTTGGTATGTAAATAGCTAATGCATCCTTGAATGAGACGTTTCAGACCTATTCTGGTTCGAGAAATTAGCACCATATCATCTGCATATAAGAGAATTGGAACTGGCAAAGAACCTATCTTAGGGCAATGCGAGTCCAAATTAGCCAAGAAAGGGGCTAAATCATTAATAAATAGGTTGAAAAGAGTTGGCGCCAGGACACAGCCTTGCTTTACACCCCTGTTGGTGGGAACTTGATCGGAACGCGTACCATCCCTTTTTAGCCTAATGCGACAGGATGTATTGGAATAGAGTTTTTGAATTAATTGCAACAACCTTTGGTCTATCCCAAGTTTCACCAGCTTAATAATCTGTTCCAGATGTTTCTCGGTATTGATGTCAGGCTTGACTGATCTGTCGTTTCCTGGCTCTCCCTTTTTAAAGTGAAAGATGACATTTGCTCATCTCCAGTTCTTGGGCACCTCACCCGCTCTCTAGGAATTATCAAAGATTATAGACAACGACTTCAAGATCACATCCACTGGGCTCCTTCAGTGCATTGGGGTGTAGTTCATCTGGTCCTGGGGACTTAAATTCATTTATGAGGTACTTAAATTCATTAGGCCAGCGTACAGAGGGTTTATGACAGCTGGACACAGTTCTGTTGTCATAAAATAGCAAATCATGGCAGCACGGGAGGCCTGCTGCCGGATCCATACAGGTAATTCTAATTGTGGCGGGGATGGGCAGGTGTAACGGGGAGACGAGACAACAGAACGGGGAGGAGCAGAGAGGGGGGCAGATCATGGCTGGGAAGGGGGTGGTATCGGCAGCAGTGGTGCCATCGATATCCTAGCCCCCTTTTCAGCCTAGATCAGCCTTCCAGGTTTCACTTGGTTGCGCCAGTAAAGTAGCTGGCACAGATCCAGGTAGAGTCAGACCCATGCAGGCAGTGGTGGCTTAACCCTGGGCAAGAGAACAAATGTTCCCTTACCTGGAGAAGACCTCTGGAGCCTGAAACACTCCTGCAGGATGCAGCACAAGCCCCGTTGGCGTGGCTGCATTGGTGCAGGGGGAGTTAAATTGGATTGGGCTGCCCAAATCAGTAGGTTTCCCCTTGAGTCTTGATGACCCAGTTCTTCATTAGTTCCACTGTCAGGTTGGGCCACTTTCCCCTTGGGGGAGAAGACAATGCAAAACAGAATTGAGCAGTCTGCCTTCTCTCCGTCATCTGGTACCACTTCCCCATCTTCTCCATGCAGCAGGTGTACACCTCCTTGACCTTCCTCTTCGTCTTTCAGACATAACAACAACAAAAAGCACCCCTTTGTTTTTTAAAAGTTTTAAAAAAGAAAAAAACTTGGGTGCAACTTGCTTTGTGCACTGGGGACAGTATCTAATATAGGAACTAAAAGGGTTCGGCCTGGTCTGAGACCAGTTCTTATGTAATTGTGGGATGTAATGACAAGTCATGTACCTACCTTATGTAGCTTTTCCATTTCAAGTGCTACAGCAGTGATTGGCTAATACACCTTCTGTTTTTCTTTACAGGAGCCAAATTTAATACACTTTTCTGTCTTCTCTAAAAAAAACAAGCCTCTTATTCAAAAATAATATTGCATTTTGCTTCCAGGAATTACTGTAACATATTCAGTACTCTTCCCTAAACCCACACATAAACCCTATCACTTATGTTTGTGGGTGACCGGAATAAAGCCCACAGGAAAACTGCACACAGAAAAAAGCCCAATGTCATATATGCGCACAAGAAGACTGCCCACATGGAAATATGCCCACGTGGAAGAATGCCCACGTGGAAGAATGCCCATGTGGAAGAATAAGCACGGGAAATTGCTCACACAGAAAAATGCCCACATGGAAAAATACGCACATATGTTCTGCAAGGGGTGAGGTATGCTCGTCAGGCTGAACTCTTCGGAGAGGTCATGCAACAGGGCCATTAAGGGGAAAGGGAAGGTTGGAGTCTGCAGGACATCTGTATGCCTCCTTTCACCCAGGGTCTTGCAAATCTGGGTGCTTTTCAGATTCCTATGCAAGAAGCCTCTCCCATCAATGGTGCTTTTTTGCCGCCTACCATTTTTATCGCCGCTGCCAGGGTCTCCAGCTAACAAATGTGGCTTTTGCCGCTTTTTTTGAGCTGGAGACCCAGGTGGCAGTGGTGAAAAAGGCAGTGGGAAGAAAGGTGAGGGGGCAGGGTGACAGGTTGGGCTGGAGGCTGAGCTGGGAGCTGGGTGGGAGGGCAGGCAGCAGGCGGGGGGCAGCAGTGAGCGACCTACTGTACTTTATCCTAGCACCATGTCTGTGTGAACTGGATTATGGGCCAAGTCAGGATCACATGATGACCTTGCAAATCCTGACGAATGGGATGCATCTGAGTGGGAGGAGCATGTCGGTTCAGCTAGACCAGATAATGACTCTGTAATGAGCTGTAAAGGAACAACAATTACCCGCCAGGACCAGGACCAAAACCAGTCTATTTCGCAGCTGTCAGAGATTGTGGCAGCTGCTTGCAATTGTGAAAAACAAAAAAACAATAACCCTGGTAGCTGAAATACTTATCTATGGAAGGAAAATGTGCTTCTCTTCCAGATGCTGCTCTCTCATGAATCCTGTGCAATAAAAAATCTAACAAAAAATAAAATAAAATATACACACGTTGACTTATTATTAGCAGATAACGGACCCCCTCACAGCCCAAGGAGGAGGGACACCATGGGGGGGGAGGGCTTGTCACCAGGAGGCTTTGACCAGGTCGCCAGGTGGGGAGACAGACCTGCCACATGTCCGTCACATAACCAGGCTGAGAACAGGGCACCGCGCTCAGACGCAGCTCAGATGTTGACCTGATGCCAGATGTCAGAGTCACATTTGGAATGGAAGTTGTCATAAAATACATTTGGACGGTGAGGTGAATTAGTGCTCTAGGTGGAATGAAGTCCTAATGGGCTCCATCCAGTCTCTGCAATTAGACTGCTGACGAAAGATGCTTCTTGACTGAAAGCCTGGAAAACAACTAACCTAGATCCTCCCCCAAAGAATTGGACTCCATTTGCATAAATGCTTATGCCATGGTGTGATTTAGCACCCAACCTCCTAAGTGAGGGTTTAAAAATACTGGGAGAATGTAGTGGGACACCCATTGTGGGATCAGCTCTAGAGCATATTGCCAAGGCTCCTAGCTCTTCCTCTCCTCCCAGTGTGGTAAGATCAAGGACACCTGATGCGCCCGGACAGGCGACACTCTCAAGGCAAACGTCGTGCAGGGTCGCTGTTGCTGGAACATGTCTGTCCTCTCCCTTCTCCTCTTGGCAGCTTGCCTGCCCTCTGTGTGGCTGATTGAGCGAAAGCCCCTGGATGACTACGTGGCGCAATTTGACCCTCACTACAACTACACCATCCAGAAGAAGGAGCACAAGCGTGGCGTTACCATCTATACGCTCAACATGACCTCCCTGAAGTGGCTGGATGGTGAGCAACCCTTTGAAATGCAGAGCAAGGGAGCCTGTCTGCCCTTGGAGTGGGAGAAGCATGAGAGGGAGCGGGAAGGAGGCAGAACGTTGTGAGTGGAGGGGGTGATCCACGTGGTGGGAAGTGAGGAAATAGGGGGAGCAGTAGGTCCTGGGTTTTCTGTGTGGCTTAATTTGCAGCCCAGAAAACCAGGGTTTGATTCAACCAAACAGCAATGCGCAAGTCCAAAAAGGAAACGCAATATAGAAATAGAAAGCCACCCTAAAGAAACGACGTCATTGCAGAATTCCCTAAAACGTGAGCAGATTCCTCTCACTTTCCAGTCCCTTTTCAGCTTTGTTAAGAGAAGTGAGCAGGGGTAACAAGCAGGAGTAAGATCACCAATGTCCTCCTTACAAATATTAATTATGCCCAGGGCCAAAGAGAGTGGGGTAAAGGGATAATTTGTACCTGGGAGCGGGGTCCAAAAGGGGGCCTGGGAGGCAAAGGAGGGCCCCCAGAAATTTTCCTATCTGGGAGGAAAGAAAAAAAAAATGGATCCCTGCTGCAGGCAGCCCTCGCTGTCTCAGATGACAACCTGGTCCTGGCCTCCAAGTCCCACAAGGCAAAGCAGCGCAGCGCTACTACAGTGGCCTGTGCACTGCGAGGGAGGGGCCTGAGCTCTGACCCTGGCCTGCTGGGGTTTCTGGCATTCTGGTGGCAGGACGGGCCCTAAACAATTGAAAAAACAATTTGTGTGGCAAGTGGCAAGGCAAGGCTGGGCTAACAAAGGCTAGGCTGGCAAAGTTGTTCAAATCAAATGTGCTTTCTTATCTCTGAATCTGATCATTTTATTTTTTAATTAAAAGGCTGCTTATCTCGCCCTCTTCCAGGCCCGATCTGCCCACTCCCATCACCGCCCCGCCCCTTCCCGTTCACCCCCTCCCCCCTTGGGAAGGGCCCAAAGGAAATTTTGTTCCCTCTTAGTACAAAATAAATAACATTCCTCAGTACAGGAAATAAAATTCCTCTCAGAGGCCCTGATTATGCCTCTTTGGTGAGGAATCCATGCATTCTGTGTACTGTATTTGTTTTCAGAAACTGAAGTGGACAGGTCAATTTGGTGGCATCAGCTGTTCATTGTTGTGGCAAAAAAACTAAAACTGAACCATTCATGTTTGCTGATTATCACCACCGGAATAAACAAAAAACGGTCTCCTACATGGACGGACTATAACCTGACTGCTTTAGGTGACTATAACCTCAATGATGCCATAAAAGTAGCAAGATCTACTGGATCGTAAGTACTGTAATGGGAAGGATCATCACGCTTTGAGTAGGGCAAGCTAGGCTCTCTGAGAACTGTATCATCCAATACGGACACAACCTCCAGGATGCTTCTGTGGCAAGGATGTGTGTTTTCAGAAAGTAATTGTATACACAGGTGTGCTCCGCCCTGCCCCCTCCGCCTCCTCCCAGGGAGGAGGCCCACATCGTATGGAGTAGAGACTGACATGTTGTTGGGGCTGCATGGGGATGAATAAATCAGCGTTCCAGACACTAATTTGCTGCTTGGGTAGGGTTATTTATTGCAGGACTATTACGGCGTTGGAGGGTGTAGTAAAGTCTGTGAGTGTTCTCTCTCTTGCCCTGTCTCTGCTGCCCTTACCAGTCATTCTGTTCACACTGGATTGAGGAGCTGAAATAGAGTAGTGCTGCTCCCAGGCTCTTTTCCAGTCCTTGTCCCTTAGTCCCAGGGTCAGATCTCCCTTTGACACTGGTCGGGACAATCCCTGGGAGTGCCCTATATTTCCAGCCTTAGGGGCAGAGTGACCTGCTGGGGTTCCTTCAGGGCCAGATCCTATCCACCTTTCCAGTGCCAGTGCAGGCACAATGCAGCCCCGAGGTAAGGGAAGAACCGTTCCCTTGCCTTGAGGAGGCCTCCATGACTGCCCCTCACCACCACAGAATGCAGCCCGCGCCCCGTTGGCATGGCTGCATCATCAGCACTGGAACGTTCGGCCCTCAATCTAGTCTCCTCCTTTCTGTCCCCCCAGCTGCCTTCTGCCCATTGAATCCCCACTAGCCCTTCTGCCCCTTCCTTGCCCTTTTCACCCACCCTCTGTAGGCTTCTCCCTCACTCCCTCTTCGCCAACCCCATCGCCCCCCTCCCAGTCCAGACCCTTTCACCACCTTACTGTCAGTAGCGTCACTAGGACACGCATCACCCTGGGGCGGGGGACACGCGTCACCCTAGTGACGCTCTGTCATCGCGGGGGCAGGGGCGACCCGGCTCCCCCCCCGCGTCGCGTCGCCCTCCAGACGCTCCCAGGCCAGCCCGGGAGCCGGCCTCGGAGCGTCCGACCCCATCCGGGTATTTTCCGGATTTTCGCGCATGCGCAGACCGTTTTGAGGGCAAAAAGCCCTCAAAACGGTCTCTGCGCATGCACGAAAATCCGGGAAATACCCGGATGAATGCGCTGCTTGGGAGCGCCGACAGGGTCGGACGCTCCGAGGCCGGCTCTCGGGCCGGCCTCGGAGCGTCCGGAGGGTGTCGCGCATCACGGAGGTGATGCGCGAGGGGGTGCGCACGTCACCCCCCAGGCGGCCCGCCCCCCCGCCACGCTCCAGTGATGCCCCTGCTTACTGTTGTGCTTCAGCTCTTGTTCCTTCTCACTTTCTCCTGCTGTCTCTATCGCCTCTCTCCTCCCCCTTTCTCCTCCCCTTCATCCCTTCCCTGATCTTTCCCATTCTCTCTTTACCACCCTGCCCAGGCATCTTCTCCTGCCCCCGAGACCTTCATCAGCTGCTAGGTGGGCAACATCCTGGTCAGCTGAGTCGCTCAGTAATGTCATCATTGCCGAGCACATATACTGAAATCTATAGCTAACAGCTTCACACAGTAGGCAATCACAACAGGGCATAATGGCTTAGCAGCTGCTTATATATGTCACAGTGTCCTTTGAATCGTACTGCTGCTCCTGGCTTCTTTTATAGCAACATGGCTATCTTTTGCTGTTGTCATTTTACTTTTGCTTTCGTGTGCGTTTAATTGGTGTGTGTGTGTGTGTGTGTGTGTGTGTGTGTGTGTGAGTGAGTGAGTGAGCGAGTGAGCGAGTGAGAGAGAGAGAGAGAGAGACTGTCTGGTGCTGGTGCCAAACTATTTACTTTGTCTCTACAGGTGTGTAGCTCTTTTGAAGCAGGTCCCAAACCAACACATTACTTTCTATGTAAGTGCTGCTGGTTCTTCTCCATGCTGGACACTTCTCTCCAGGTTTCAGACTCTTGAGTATAAATTAGAATACTACAGAAGGGGGTGGGTAGGTGTACCACAGTGAGGCTATTTATGAGATCTGTCCATTGGAGCCATTCATTACACCTAAATACACACTAATGAAGAAGACCTTTACTCTAGAGCAGGGGTTCTCAACCAGTGGTACTAGTACCACCAGTGGTACTTTTGCCAACTGCTGGTGGTACTCGGCAGTGGCGTCCCTAGGGCGGTGAGGACCGCATCGGGTGACACCCTCAGGGGGGGTGGGAACCACTAGTGGCCAAAATTATGAAAAAATTGTCTTTATGAATAATATCATATTAATATTATTTGATGCGTAATTTCATGCAGAATGCAATAGAACATTTTGAATTATCTGTATTCTATCAAATGTTATGGCCAAATAACTGGAAACAGAAAACACAACTACCTTATGTAACAAAAAGTGGATTTCCTTAACTCAAGAAAGATCAACGAGACTGATTGTTCTGAGAGCTGAGTTGGTTACTGATTTGTTGGGTGACCTGTACTGTCATATATTAAAATAAATAAAGTTAATGGTTCGGGAGACACCAACCCTAGTGACACCACTGACCAGGAGTAATCTGTAGAAATACATAGTCCTGCCTGATGGGCATATTTTGTAGAACCCAGGTCAGCCCAACCTTGTTTCTCCCTATTCACCTCTGGAATCCATCATGGGGGTGACACGCTGAGCTCTTACAATGGGTGACGCAAACCCTACGGATGCCTCTGTTTAGGCTGAAAACATAAATTTAGGCTGTGCATATAATATTGTAGTTTAAAGGTGTGGTTTTGATTATGCAGGAGGCAGGGCAATGATGTGGGGGCAATGGTGTGTTGCCCCACCTACTACATGGGAGGAGGTCCATCATGGGGGTTACGCACTGACTTCCCGCACCGGGTGATTCAAACCATAGGAACACCCCGGGTACTCGGATTGCCAGACCACCGGAACCCCACACCATCGTGGTGCTTTAAGCGGCGTGTTTTCGCTCCCCAGAGGCTCCTGCCTTTGGCCGAGTTTCTTGGGAATGCTGAAAAGAGCCCTCCCACCCGCCCAGAGCCTCCTACCTGCATTTTCTGGCCTCCAAACACCTGGAAGTAACTGGTGATGATGTAATCCCCAGTCATTTCTGGTGGTACACAGCAGGAGAGTGGCGCTGGAGGTACTCAGCCGGGAAGGGGTTGAAAACCCCTGATCTAGAGTTCTGCAAGACATTTGTTCCGTTTTTTTCCATTCATTTTTGCTATTCAAGCCCCTCTATGCTCTATTATTCATTTATTAACACTGTGTTTGTTTCAGAAGAATACACATGCACACACTGGTTTCATTGCCCTATTTGTTTTCGTAGCAGGAGGGGAGTGGAGGGCTTACCACGGAACTCACCAAAGCAGCTGGTTTTAAAAACCACAGGTTTTTTTTAAACAGTGTAAAAGCAGCACCAGAGGTCCACCTACTGGCTTCTTCTACTGCTTGGACAATTCCTGTGACGCCTCTGCCTGATGGCAATTCCTATTCTACCAGGTGAACTAGGATAGGCTCATTCAGTGTTCTAGGGGTCCATACAGGAACGAAACACACTTCATTGATCTCTGTTCTTGTTCTAGAAAATCCCCATGCAACAATGCAAGAACGCTGCTGAAGATTTTATACTAGGATGTTCATTTTGGAAGTTCTTGAATAACAAAACTGCTGAACCACACACATTAGCATTGTTCCCAATGGTCAAGGTAAGTTATGGTTAGCCCCCCCTCTCTCTCTCTCACACACACACACAAACACACACACACACAGACCACCACCACCACTCCTCTGGGAAATATTCTTTCTTGTTTCCAGCAAAACATTAAGGACCAAAAAGCCACTTTGAAGTATATGAAGTATATCTACTCTAATGTAGGAACTGAAACTTTTGTGGATAGGGTTATAACATTCTTTCAGGGGGGTTGACCACGTTCAACAAGTTTGGAACTTCCTGGTGTTTCACCCTCATTAGTAGTAGGGCATTATAAAAGGACTAAAAATGAAATACCTGAAATACAGTGGGCCCTTCGCATCCATGGGGGTTTCGTTCCTGGAACCCACACGAATGTGAAAAACTGCAGATGCTCAAGTCCGCAGTCAGGTGGGGGTTTGGGGGTCGAGGGGGCAGGGACACCGCCACTGTACCTTATTGAAGAGCTGCGTGGGCTACTGCCCGCTTCTTCCCTTCGGCGCCGCATTGTAATACTGTAAAATGCCTGTTAAAAGAAAAAAAGCATGACTGGAAGCAACTTCCGGATGCACGCGCAACCAGAAGTCTCTTCCGGTTGTTTTTTCCCCCCTTCTAACAGGCATTTTACAATATTATAATGCGGCGCCGAAGGGAAGAAGCTGGTGGCGGGCCTGTGCAGCTCTTCAATAAGGTACAGTGGCCCTGGCCCTGGCCCCGGCCCCAGTGGGTTCCCTCCTTCCGCGAATGGCCAATCCGCAGATAATCCGCTTTTTTAAATCAATGTAATCGTAATGGTGACCCAATGGTGTTTGGTTTTAATTGTTTTAATTACTGTACCTTGTTTTTAATGTTTTTATTGTATTTGTATATGTTAATATATTGTAAGCCGCTTTGATTGCCCTGTCGGGAGAAAGGCTAAGTAAAAAAATATTTAAATAAACACAGGTGTCCCCCATTTAACTGCAGGAATACAAAATCCCCGTCGTAAAGTGAAGCCATCATTAAGCCGTCTTGCTGTGCTTTGAAGTTTAGCACTGTGCTTAAAGCACCAGTGTTAAACATCCAAGCTCTTATCTTGCCCATTAGCTGTTTCGCTTTAGATAAGGGCTTTGAACTTCAGCGCTGTGCTTAAAGCCCCAGCGCTGAACTTCAAAGCCCTTAGAGGCTTTAAAAAGATGCATCTATTTAAATCCTTTGCTCTTTTTTACTGGGGACCTCCGTCATATATCTGGATCGTCATTAAGTGATCCGTCATTAAGCGGGGGACACCTGTAAATAAAAAGGAGGGCCCACTGTACTAATAAAAGCTAAGGAGCAAAGTTATAAAATGCTACACTTAAAACCGAGATAAAATTACTATACTGGTAAAAGTCTTAAAAAACACACAAACGTCCCACAGCTAGGAGTCTGCTGAAACTCCAAGCCTGAGCAGTTGGATCCTAGGCAGGATCAGGTCAGTGCCGGCAGAGCTGAGGTACACCTTGGGAGAAAGGGATGTTTGTCCTCCCCCCCCCCCGGGGAGAGCCCCGGCAGCCCCTATGGGCTTTCTCAGATGTGTGCCATCAGAGGTGTGCCAGCAAAATGGCCAGTGTAAGGCCAGCCAGGCCCAGGACAGGACAGAAATTGGCAGAGCACCCGCACGCCACCGATAATCCCTCCCTTGTCCCTAACCCAGCGGTTCAATGTGGAGCCTTCCCCTTGCCCTTGCCCTGGGCCTTACCTGTTTGGGGTGCCTCTCCGCCGGTCTGCGGCTGGGGACCACCACTCCCCTGGTGTCACAAATGTGCCTTATGGTACGTTTGCAACACCATAGACCAGCAGAGTTCCATCAGAGTAGAGTGGAGATTTTCATGGCATGTTGTAATTTGCAAAGAAAGAGGATATATGGGATTTTCAGCCATGTATATTTTGTTGAAGAAATAAAGTTTTTTTAAAATTCATACAACACTTGTCTGAAGAAATCCCTATTAGTATTGATACCTATGACAAAGACAAGGTAGCAATATCTAGGACTATCCAAATCAGAACAAGAGAAAAAAAGAGAGAGAAAAGACTTTAGTCCTCTGCTTACGTTTCATCTCACACTTGGGACTTTTTCAAAGCATACAAACCGGCAGCAGCCGGCAGATGGTCCAATATCTGAGAAAAATACCTTGCAGCTTTATAAAGCAGGGCTGCTGAAAAGGGCGGGGAAGCTTAGCAAGTTAATCAGTACCAGATGTATTCACTTCCACATTAACAGAAGGTGACCTCTTCACCAGCAGCTGGGGTTGTGTTCTATTTAGAAAAGGAAACCAGATCTTGTTAACATATATCAGTTCTGTTGCCGGTTCAAGGGGTTCAACGATCTCCTTTGAGAAATAGCAATAGCTTCCAGGTTTCTCCTCTGTCTGTTTTTGGCTTCAATGTAAAGTAGGCTTACCATATCCAAAGGGGGACAGGGTGCCTACACCTTTAACCATTGTAAAAAGAGGGAATTTTGGCAGGTGCAGCTTGTTGCACCGTTCCATTATGAGCTGCACCTGCCCAAATTCCCTCTTTTTACAATGGTTAAAGGTGTAGGCACCCTGTCCCCCTTTGGATATGGTAAGCCTATTGTAAAGAGAGCGGGTTTCCTGGAAAGCAATAGCATGACCCGTCTCTGCTACATGCGCAGCAATTGCAGATTTATCCTCCTGGAGTAATTTGGTAGCTTTTACATGCATGAGTGTGCGCATTGTGCAGTGTGCGCTTCATGTCGTACTTGCACTGAAAAGATAGCTTGCAGAATCTGTGATAGTGGTCTCTGAGTTCTACGTTGCCCTACCTTCAGTTTAGGGTAATCTAAAATATTTTTAAAATGCAAAAGCTAGTAAACAGTACCATGTAAAAGACATCAGGATAATACATCCCCATTACATTCCAGAGCAGGTTTAATATTTCATGTGTGGATTTAATTCCAGCTACAGCTAGTCAGATTGGAGTGGGAAAATCAATAAGTCTCCAGGGGGAAGGGGAGCATCTTTCTCCATTGTAGGAAGTTAATACACTGATGGAATGACCCAGATGGTGTTGGGAGTTTGTGGTGGGCTATTTAGGGCACCTTGCATTGTGTCCTGAAGTGGCACAAGCTACAAGATTACAAGAAGCTATTCTTGATGTTGAATATTGTAGGTGTTGGTGTAACATATCCTTGATACGTTCTTAGACTGCGACATTTTCCCATGTCTGCAATCCTGAATTGGACAGGAGCTTGCATTCATTTTATTCATTCATGGTACGTTTGCATTTGTGAGATCCAAGATGGCGGTGCCGAATTTATTTTTAAATTGTGGAAGCTGACCCAAGTTCCGGGCCCAGCTGGCTTGGACCGGGCTCCAGAAATCAGGGCAGTCCCGGTTTTTCCAGGACGGATGGTAAGCCTACGCAGCAGTAGTAGTCAGTCCCTATGCCGGCACCACTTCCTAGTGCCTGAGGCCATCATCCTGTGTCCCCATCTACAGGCCACTGTGCGAGCCATGGACACCATAACGGAATGCCTGCGGAAAGAGTCTGGTGGAAAGACAAACATCACGAAGTTTACAGTGGCAGGAATTTCCAAGGTAGGTACGAACGTCCTATGAACCCACCACTGCAGCTGACTCCTCACCCCCCTGGATGCTTAGTAAAGCAGTTGGGTGGGGAAGGGAAGGTGGAGTGAAGCCATGTGCAGAGCCTGCCCCCTGCCCCCTTGCCTTCAGTTCTGGTGCCACCTTCCGTGCTGCCCTGTTGAAAATCATGCTGCTACACTCACCCTGTTTGTTTCAAACAGGATGGTGCAGAGGAAGACCACTAGAGCTAAAGGTTGGGCTTCACCTGACCACATCTCACCTCACCATGCCTCATTTCCATCCTTGCCCACCTGGTTGCTTTCCGAGATAGCCAGGTGGGCGAGGAGGAGGAGGTGGCAGCAGTGGTGGGACATGCATGTGTGCCAATGTGTGTGCAAGATAGTTTCTTTTTGGGAGGTGCATACCAGTGATGTATCTAAGTAACTAGGTCACGAGTGCGAGAGTGAGTACGAGTCATTTTTGCACGAGTGCGAGTCCGAGTGCGAGTCAGTGTCAAAATTTTTGGGCAAGTACAAGTCAAGTGCGAGTCATTTTTGCACGAGTGCGAGTCGAGTATGAGTAAGGCCAAAAACCATGAGTCACAAGTCAAGAGTCGAGTCACTTTGGGGAAAATGGCTTTTTTCCCTGAAAATGGGGTGGGTGGGTATCTGTTGTGGGGTGTGTGTGGGGACCTCTGAGGCTTTTAAAGCACCCACTTGGCTTCCCCTATGACTTGGAAAATGACTTGGAAATGGCAAGTCGTTACCCCCGCGAGTGCGAGTCAAGTGCGAGTCCCGTGGGTCACGAGTACGAGTGTGAGTGCGAGTCAGTGGGTCACGAGTATGAGTACGAATATGAGTCAGGGAAAAAGTGACTAAGTCGCACTTGCGAGTCGAGTCATTTGACTCGAGTCCCCATCCCTGGTGCATACTAGCAAGAGTGACAGATCTGCCCAAGTCTGGCACATCAAATCTGCTTGGACCACTTCTGGTTCCTACCCTCTGAAGGCTCATTTTGCTCCACTCTGCTCTCCTTTAGGCAGCTGATGAAGACATGGCTTTCCAACATACCTTGGTATATGTTGGGTTGCTGTGCTTTTTTTTTTTTTTTTTACTGTTCTGTTGCTGGTTGTTTTATATTGTTGGTCTGTTATAGTTTTCTTTTGTGTTTTCAGTGTTATGCTTTTGGAATGTATTGGGGGTTTTTTAGATTATAAATCACATTCAGCTCAATCCTAACTAAACAAAACCTCCGCCGATGCAGCCAGACCAACGAAGTGCATACTGCATCCTATGGTGGTGTCGTAGTCGCAGAGGTCCCTTCATGGTAAGGGAACTTTCATTTCCTTACCCTGGGGCAAGCTGCCCAAATGGGTCTCCTCAGATCTGCACCAGCCATTTTGTTGCCACAGAACCAAAGAGAGTATTGGAGAGGGCACTGTCGTCGCTTCAGGGGGGGCCGGAGCTCTAAGTTCCGCCGCAGTCCGATCCTCCGTTACATGGGAGCACAAAGCGCCCCCGCCCCCTCGCCTTTGGAGCCATTTAAGTCATTGCTTTCACCGACTTGAATGGCTCTGAAGGCGAGGGGGCGGGGGCACTGGCGTTGCTGGAGGTGGGGCGGAAAGCTAAGTTCTGCAGCTTTCCACCCCACCGTTACTCTCCGGTACGAGGCGCCCGCCCCTTCGTTATAGGAGCCCGTCAGCGGAGAGAAAGCAACGTGCAGGAACTCTCCTGCGCATTGCTTTCTCTCCGCTGACGGGCTCCTATGACGAGGGGGCGGGGCGCCTCGTACCGGAGAGTAACGGTGGGGTGGAAAGCTGCAGAATGTAGCTTTCCGCCCCACCTCCAGCAACGCCAGTGGGCAGGGGCGCTTCGTGCTCCCGTGTAATGGAGGGTTGGACCGCGGCGGAACTTAGAGCTCCGCCCCACCTTCAGCAACCCCAGTGGGAGAGGAAAGAGGAGAGGGGACAGGGATAGGATCCTGGTGCACGCTGGCGCCACTTGGATCTACCCCTGCCTCTCGCCTGCTCCCCTCCACACCCAGATACTTCCCTGTTCCTTCCCCTCGCCACCACCAATGTACTGGCGCTGCTGGCGGGAGGCCTCTCTGCTGGCGCATGTGCACAGCAGCCAGCCATGTGCACTGCCAGCCTCATTGTATACTGCCAGTGGGAGCCTTAGTTAGGATTTGGCCCTTTGTGCTGTAATGCTACCAGAAAAGCAGAATATAATTTTTTAAAAACCCAAAATAAAATAAGCAAAATGTAAAACAACTAGTTGGAATTGCACTCAAAAAGAAGTTGGAAGCTTGTGAAGCTGGTACAAGTTTCCTAAATGGGAACTGCTGCACACTCCCTCCACTGTCATCTCTTTCTCTATTTCTTGCAGCGTGGCTGGGCCGCCTGGCTCACAGCTGCTGTCGACGAAAGAGTTCGAGCATTTTTTCCACTTTTTTTCGATTGGTTGAATTTAATTCTGGTGAGTATTCAATTCCTTTTGCGCTCAAAGGGGAAAAAATCCTATACAAATAAGCACACTAACACATGCATGCAGGATTCTCTGGCCAAAGGATTTGAGAAGGCTACTGCACACTATGGCAGGGAGTCCAACAAAGGACAAAATCTGTACTCTTCAAAACTATGGCAGCAGCTGTCTTTCACTCTGGGTTCCCCGTGCTTTCCTTTATTTATTTATTTATTTATTTATTTATTTTTCACATTTTTATACCGCCTTTCCTCCAAGGAGATGAGGCATATGACAGATCAGTATCTTCCTCCCTCCTTGTGTCTTAAGTATTACGTCTTAAGCAAAACCTACCCCGACCACCTTAAAGTGCTCTCTTGGAATATTGCTGGCTGGATTAAAAAGTCACGGGATGTGGATTTTATTAAATTACTTAGAAGCTATGATGTCATCCTTCTACAAGAAACATGGGCCATACATCCACCTAAATTTGAAGGATATAATATTATCTCATTACCAGCCTGTAAGACCAACCCTAAGGGTTGTCCATCTGGGGGGTTGGCAGTATTGTTAAAATCCTATTTGCTTTATGATTTAATATTTATGGCAGACAGTTGTTGTAAAATCCAAGTTATTAGGCTCCAGCTTGCATGTCATTTTGATTGTTAATGTCTATATTCCCCCATCAAAAAACAAGCTGACTAGTGATCAGCAATGGGACTATCTGAGCTATATTATTGAAGATTTGCTTCAGAAGTTTCTTCAACCTTGGTTATTGATTGCGGGGGATTTTAATGCACAAGTGGGTCAGAATTTGGATGTTTTTTATCAAGCATGGGATACCCCAGTGGATGTCTCCCTACCCGAGCATTGTTTCCTCCCAAGACACTCCAAGGATAAGGTAATTAATGCAACTGGGTCTTTATTAGCCAAGTTCTGTATTCTTAATGGTTTTACATGGCTAAATGGCCTTGATGATTTGAAGGATGAAGGGGACTTCACATATCTCTCTGGTCAAGGTGCAAGCTTGATTGATTATATCATGGTTTCTGCTGATTTTCTTCCATTTATAGTGGACTCTAAAGTTGGCTTTCCACTCTATACTGACCATCTGCTTTTATCATGCAAATTAGCTTGCTCTTTAAATCCATCTCTTCAGCCCCCTATCCAGGAGTTAAATAGTCATAGAGTTATCCCTATTAGCAGTAGCGTAGAAACGCTTGGGGCCCTGATATACAGGGCCCCAGGCGCCTAGCTGACTGGGGGGCGCTCGAGGAGAGCGTCCTCGTCGTCTAGGCAACGCGCACAGCACGCGCCCGCAGACACAGGGTCTGAGAGCGCGCTGCGCGTTGCCTAGACGACGCTGTTGCTCACCTCGGACTCGAAAGCTCGAGTCCGAGGTGAGCAACAGCATCGTCGTCTAGGCAACGCGCAGCGCGCTCTCAGACCCTGTGTCTGCGGGCGCGCGCTGTGCGCGTTGCCTAGACGACGAGGATGCTCTCGGAGTCAAAGGCTGGAGCGCCGCCCGCCCGTTATGGCTGCGGGCGGGCGCTGCACTCCAGCTTTCGAGCGACAGCGTCCTTGGACGTCACGTGAGGGGCGCTTGGACGTCCTTGGACGTCCGGGGGGCGCTTGGCCAGCCCCCGCCCTCCTAGCCCCAGGCGGCAGGAAGGCTTAAAACGCCACTGCCTATTAGAATTAAATGGGATAACAGTACTAAAGAACTCTTTGGACTATTGACCCAGGAAAATGTAAAAGAGCTAGTCTCCTCTAAACTCTGATTGCAGTAGACCAGACAGATAGTGTGCTTTTTTTTAGGAAATAGTTAAGATCTTAACTAGTGTATTAGGGCAAACTCTTTCGCCTCAGCTGGTGTTTCAACCTAATGATGACCCCTCAAAGATTGACTCATATTGCTTGACATTAAAATCAGCCATTCGAAGGGTCTATAAGGAATATAGAAAGTCTAGTAGTCCATCAAGTTTGTCTAGTTATTCTGCTCTTTCCTGTCAATTAAAAGAAGCCATTAAACAATGTACGTGTCGTACTGCAATTAAAAGATGGACTCATTTGATTAGTGCCGTTAAGACTAAAAAGATCAAGTCCTCCTGGAATATTGCTGCTGGCTTCTTTCGTAAAAACACAATTATTAATTCTCCGATCTCTATCTCTTCATGGGAAATATATTTTAGATCATTGTTCCTAGACGAGACAAAATCATCTCCTCTAATTGACTCAACCTCCTTTGCAGAACTCCCAGACTGGCCACCTGTAACATGTGACGAAATCAAAGAGCTTATAGGCCAGTTAAAACTAGGGAAAGCTGCAGGACCGGATGGGATTCCTCCAGAGTTATTTAAAGCTGCTCCTGACTGGTGGGCGCCCCTTCTGGCCGATCTTTTTACTGCAGCAGATAAACTTGGCAAAATTCCAAAATCTTGGACCCAATCCACCTTGGTGCCCATCTACAAGAAAGGGGACAAGAAAAGCCCCCACAACTATAGACCAATTATTCTTTTATCTGTGGTGGGTAAGCTTTATGCAAATCATCTACTTCATAAACTTAATGCATAGATCCTTGAAAACAACATATTAGGCTCTGAACAAGCCGGTTTTAGGCCAGGTAAATCAACAATATACGGCAAGGCTGTATATTGTCACCCTGCCTATTTAACTTATATGCAGAGTACATTATGAGAAATGCAGGGCTGAATGAATCGCAAGCCGGAATCAAGATTGCTGGGAGAAATATCAACAACCTCAGATATGCAGACGATACCACCCTAATGGCAGAAAGTGAAGAAGAACTAAGGAGCCTCTTGATGAGGGTGAAAGAGGAGAGTGCAAAAGTTGGCTTGAAACTGAACATTAATAAAACTAAGATCATGGCATCTGGTCCCATCAATTCCTGGCAAATAGAAGGGGCAGAAATGGAAGCAGTAACAGATTTTATTTTTCTGGGCTCCAAGATCACTGCAGACGGAGACAGCAGCCATGAAATTAAAAGACGCTTACTCCTTGGAAGGAAAGCTATGGCAAACTTAGACAGCATAATAAAAAGCAGAGATATCACCATGCCAACAAAAGTTCGCATAGTCAGGGCGATGGTGTTCCCAGTAGCAATGTATGGTTGCGAGAGTTGGACCATAAGGAAGGCTGAGCGCCGAAGAATAGATGCTTTCGAACTGTGGTGCTGGAGAAGACTCCTGAGAGTCCCTTGGACTGCTAGGAGATCAAATCAGTCAATCCTAAATGAAATCAACCCTGACTGTTCCCTGGAAGGACAGGTACTGAGGCTGAAGCTCAAATATTTTGGCCACCTAATGCGAAGAGAGGACTCTCTGGAGAAGACTCTGATGCTGGGAAAGATTGAAGGCAAAAGGAGAAGGGGAAGGCAAAGGATGAGATGGTTAGACAGCATCACCGATGCAACGAACATGAAAATGAGCGAACTCAGGAAGATAGTGGAGGACAGGAAGGCCTGGCGGGATATGGTTCATGGGATCACGAAGGGTCGGACACGACTTAACGACTGAACAACAACAAATCAACAATAGACCATTGCCTGATATTATCACATCTTATTACAAAGCAATTACATCAGTTTAACACCCGTCTCTATGTGGTATTTTTAGATCTCAGGGCTGCATTTGACTCTATTGATAGGGATTTGCTATGGGATAAGTTGGGGAAATCAGGGCTTGACAAAAGGTTGCTCCTATTAATACAAACGCTTTACTGTAGCACTTCTTGCCAGATCAAGGTACCATCTCAGGGAGATCTTTCCCGAACCTGTACCAACCAATAGGGGCATTAATCAAGGTTGTGTGCTGGCTCCTACATTATTTAATCTATTCACCAATGATTTAGCCCCATTTTTAAACAACTTGGATGCCCACTATCCCAAATTAGGTTCTTTAGGAATCCCATTGCTGCTTTATGCAGACGATATGGTGCTAATATCTCGCACCAAAATTGGATTGAAGTGGTTAATTAAAGGTTGCATTGAATATTTATCCTAGAATAACCTTCATCTTAATTGCGAGAAATCTAAAATTATAGTGTTTGGGAAAACATGGAAACCCCATTCTTGGCTGTTCAATGGGAAGATAATCCAACAGGTCAAAGAATTTAAATATCTCGGTCTAATTTTAGACATTCATGGGTTTCCCATCGTAACGCAGTGATCAACTCGGTTAAACCATCTATTCAAGCCATTACCCGCTTCTTCTTTACATGGGGTAACTCATTCATTCATACCAGCTGCCTTACAGATTTTCAACACCAAAATAATTTCCCAACTCCTATATGGCGTCCCTATATGGATGACAGCCTATAACAACATGGTTGAAAAGACACAGGCAACCTTTTTGTATAAGATATTACCTGTCCCTCATTGAGTCTCTTATGCAGCCCTATGCCTAGAAGCAGGCCAACATAGACTAGAGCTACGGGCTTGGTCCAGGTTTTTAAAATACTGGACCAGAATATGTTTTGTTGCTGACTATGACCCCCTGCTTAAGGGTGTTCTCACTGATTCAATAATTACTCCTGGCCTGGCCTTGTACTATAAAAAAAAATCCAAAATCTGGGTCTGTCAGTTGATCTATTGGGGGCAGGATCACTGGCCACAGCTTGGAAGATAATAATCACTAGGTTGGTGGATATAGATAGGCAGGAGACCCTGGCAGCAGCACATAGAATCTGCTCCCCACTGAACTTTCAATTACTGATCAACTATGGCAGCAGACCTAGATATCTGCTCTTTTTATACAGCTCCCAAGAAAGGCGAGCATTTACGCTAGCACGCTGTAATGCTCTGCCCTCTAAAGTTCTACTAGGCAGATTTAGAGGCCTGCCTGCTGAGGACCACCGCTGCACTTGTAACTTAGGGGGGCTGGAATCCCTACCCCATATCTTGCTCCACTGTACCTGGTTTCATGATTTGCGCGCCCAATTTCTTAAACCATTGCTGTTGGATATAATGTGTCAGTCAGATAATGATGCTATCCAATACCTATTAGCAGGAAACGATGAGACACGTACTAGGCAGGTGGCCAAGTTTCTAAGTCTGCTCGTTCAGAAACGCCTAACCATGCCGTTTTTTAATGACTAATCTGAGGACAATATATAGTTTCGATGTATGTACAAGGGGAATTGTAGATTTTAAATGCTCTGAATGAAGTTGATTTAGTTTTAGCTTGTTTAATTTATTCTGATCTGCTTATTTAATTTTGTGTTGTTTCTGTTTGTGCTTGTGTGTGTTTTATTGTATATGCCAATAAAGGTCTTCTTCTTCTTCTTCTTCTTCTTCTTATTATTATTATTATTATTATTATTATTATTATTAATGACAGATCAGTATCTTCCTCCCTCCTTGCGTCTTAAATATTTACAGGGCTATGCACATCTACTGCAGTCTTATACAAATTCTTCCTCACCCCCCAGCCCTGAGGGGGGGGTTACATTTGGTCTTTTAGTATGATATAGGAACCCTGAAAGATGGCAGTATGTTAGGGGACTTAGAAATATGCTTTGTCTTGTGTTTGGTATTTTGGCCCTGCTAAAGTTCTGAATAAGCTCATGGACATAAATCCTTTGTCTGCAGTTCCCCTTTCCTCCATATTATAAGTTCTCAAGTTCTTAAAATGTGATACTTCTGCTGTGCGTGGCCTCATGTGTCCACAAAGCTCATGTCTTTGCCTTGGTGCAGAATCTCAAACATCAGTATCGATCCTATCGTGGCTGGTCCTTTGTACTGAGAGGCTTGATCCAATTGAATGTGACTGGCCAGTTGGACAGCCCACGCTTCAAGGAACTGGCTTCGTTGACAGATCCACTCGGTGAGTGATTCTTATATTAGATTTCCAGGATAAAAGGGTGGAGGGTAGTAGACATAGTATACTGAAGCAATGGGAAAGAGCACCCCAAGCGGATTTGGTGGAGCGATGGTGGTGGTCATACCCCCATGGAAGAGCACAGTGGAGGGGGACTTGTTCCAATCAGTCCCCTGTCCCTTTCCATTTGCTTTCAGGGAACCTTGTTGTGGCCCCTGTTGATTTGGCCCTTTCTTGTATGGGGTCATGTCAACCAGACATGGAATCTCGCTGTCTAGTAGACTATGAATTCATGAGGGATATGTAGGCCGTCTCCTCCCCCAATTCTTTGTTCCTAGTAGCATTTCCTTTCTTGGAGTTACTTTGCTTAGAAGAATCCAGTCTGCTGGTACAAATGAATAGTAGAGAAGGAGTACTACTTATGTTGGGTTGCAAGAAAGCATGTACAACCCTCAATGCCCGTGATGGCGAACCTATGACACGCGTATCACAGGTGACACACGAGGTCATTTTGGGTGACACGCCAGCATTTCCCGCAGAGCCCCGACACACCTTACATTTTTGCAGGTTTTACAGGCTTATCTTGAACAGGGATTTTGGCAGACCTCTTTTAAATTATTATCTAGTAAATTCACTGATTGATGTTAAATAAAATGCAATGTGTTCTATAGTTGTTTTCGATTCAGTTCAATTCAAAATTACTATTAAAAGTAGCAATAGTCAAAAGTACTATTAAAAGTTAGGGGGGGGGGGACGACGGAAACACACCAGCAGAGTCAAGTTAGGCATTTTCAAAATCTTTGACGCACCAATCCCAAATGGTTCGCCATCACTGCTCTATGTTGTGCCTATATGTGAGAGTAACTTTTAAAAATTCACTTTAGAAGTAATAACATCAGTACACTACCCAAGGATTATCTAGTTAAGAATTACCAATTACCATTACCAATGTAGAATTACATTAAGAATTCTCTATAAATTAAAAATTACTAACGCATTTCTGATCTCAACAAAATTAGATTTATTCAGGCCCATGTATTATTCTATCTTAGAAAAAAAATTAAGAACACAGAAAATCCTTCAATTTCTACCAATAATTCAAAATGTTTTCGATAGTCCTTTCTTAAAAGAATGTGGTGTGTAATTTCAGCATTTTCAATATCTCCCATAATCTGTAAAATGTAGTTTCAATGCAACTGAACCAATACTACGCAAATGACCCACAGCCGCTTATTGAGTCCTAAGGTAACATAATTCCTGTTGTTTCTGTGATGAACGTTCCTATTCCACTTATTTTAGGTGAAGGCACAAACAGATGCAGGAAGCCTCCCTTTCCAGTGGCACCATTTGTCCTCTGTGCCTTCATTGAGATCTGAGCAGTGCACATGGCTCTGCCCCCTGCTTTTGTCCTCACAACAGCCCTGTAAGATGCTAGGCTGAGAGATCACAACTAGCCTAAGGTCATCCAGTATTATGTTTCATGGCTGAGGAGAGATCTGAACCCGGGTTGTCCTGGTTCAACATTCTAACCACCAGTGGCGTCCTCTGACGTGGTGCCCTGGGGCGGTGGGCCCCAGGGCGCAAGGGCGGGAGGTGGTGCGGGGGGGGCGGGAGGCTCCGGAGGAGAGCGGGAAAAATCCCGCTTTTTTCGTCGATTTTTAAGGTTTTTTTTTAAAGTATGTCTGCTTTGCGGCACTTAACTGTGTTATAGGAGTCTCCAGTGAAGCGATCGGCTCTCTCCAGCGACGTTCTCTTCCAGGGGCGCAGATCGGCGATCTGAGATCGCTCCTCTGCAGCCCCTGACCAGAACTGCTCATCGTAAGCTCTTCCTTTGAGTTCGCGCATGCGCATAGCAAACAGCCATTCACGCATGCGCGAACTCAAAGGAAGAGCTTACGATGAGCAGTTCTGGTCAGGGGCTGCAGAGGAGCGATCTCAGATCGCCGATCTGCGCCCCTGGAAGAGAACGTCGCTGGAGAGAGCCGATCGCTTCGCTGGAGGCTCCTATAACACAGTTAAGTGCCGCAAAGCAGACATACTTTAAAAATACCCCTTAAAAATCGCTGGAGGCTCCTATACAAAAGTTAAGTGCCGCAAAGCATACACACTTTAAAAATACCCCTTTTGTAGGGTTAAAATGTAGGTTTGAATCGCCAGAAAAAAATTAGCATAATTTATGCTAATTAGTTTTAGGGGCGGGGCCGAGGACCGGGCCCCACACGCAAAATCGGCTGGGTACGGCACTGCTAACCACTGTGCTACACAAGGGACATGTGGTGCTGGGGCAGGAGGTGAGGCAGAACCACCCTGCCGTAGTCCACAGAAAAAAGCCACAGCCTAACCCTCTGATTGCGCTAGCGCGCTTCCCACTTCCACCCAAGTAAGCAAGTAGTGGGCGCAATCAGAGAGTTAGGCTGCGGCTTTTTTCTGTGGACTACGACGGGGCGGTTCTGCCTCACCTCCTGCCCCGCCCCGCATGTCCCTGCAATACACTGACTCTCCATTTCAACATTGTTTTAAACTGATATTAAGTTAGTTGTATGCATAGGTAGCTTTTCATTGCCTCCTGCCCCCTAAAGTATCTACCTTTTCATGGAGTGATTATCCTAAATCCTTGGAGATGGTTTAACGTTGCTTCTGTCCAGACTTGCCATCCTCTTAACGTGATCCAACAAGGTAGTGACTTCAGAACTGCACATGTCTGCCATTAATGCAACATTTAATTTTTCCATGCTTAGAATTCAAGGAGCGATATGCGAAAAAGTCCATGTTGATAACCGTTGCAACAGGGGATGAATACATGCAGCCAGATGACTCCTACTATTACTATAAAAAGCTACCCGGAGATAAATACTTCCGGTGAGTTCATCCCACAAAAGATTAGCAAGCTCTTTCACCTGGTTGGGAGAGCAGAAGTTGCACCAATGCTTAGGCTGTCCATATTGTTGGAGTTCCAGATACTGTATGTTGTTTTCAAATGAAAACAAATGTAACAATTAAGATATCTGTACAACAGATTCCTCAGGAGGAGCGTGGGCCTAGCTTCCTCCCACCTTTACAGTTTAAATGGGGAAATTTGGGCTTACCCCTGCTCAGTAGGTTCCTCCAGAGTGGCACAGTCTTGAACATCCGGGAAGCTCCTCTCCTCTTGTGCAGGCAGGTTCAGACGATTCAAGTTGTTCGGGGGGGGGGGAGGCTCTCCCAGATTCCCCAGACAGGACCAAGCATCTGGAGCCCCTCTGCATTGCAACAAGAACAGGAAACAGCTGTTGATAGGAAACTGTATAACTTATGTACAATGCAGGGAAACCCACTGGATTACTCCTTTCCACACTCCCAGCAACCTGGCTTCTCCTTCACTCCAGGTATGTGCAGTTGAGCTCAGGTAGGGTGGGTAGACTAAACCACCCTGGAACCACTGAGAAGGGAAATTCTAAGGCAAGCCCAAATGTCCCTGTTTTCCAGTAGTTCTAGGGTGGCTTAGTTTTGAGCATCCGGGACATATCCAAGTAGTGCCTCCCCTGAGGGCGGGAGTTACACCATGGTCCCCTGTGCCACCTTCTGCAGCACCTGCCTACTGAAGGTAGCATCAGCCGAAACATAGGTGTCAACCCTGTAGCACTTAGTAAAGGTGTGCACTGAACTCCAGGGTTTTGCCTGCATATGGCCTCAAGATAAGAGAAGCCTCTGTCGGCCACTGAGGAGACCGCTTCCCTCAGGGTGTAGGTCATGATGTCTGGTGGGGCAACATTACCCTGGTCCTTGTAAGTTGTCACTATGCACTCCCTGATCCACCAGGATACAGTGGAGGGAGAAACCCTGGACTGCTTGACTGACACGAATGTCCCCTTGGACTTTCTAAAGACCTTGGTTTGACAGGAACTAAATGCCTGGTGCATGTCCAGTCCTGCTCCCTGAGGTGTATGGGATTGGGGCAAAGGGAAGGGAGGACAAGATCTTCCAACCTGTGGAAGGTGGAGTTGACCCTTGGGACGAAGACATGGTCAGTTCAGAGTTCTACCCTATCTTCATGAATGATGCGGAGTTCTTTATTCACCGATAGGGCATTGATCTCTGCTACCCTCTTGGCTGATGCGATTTCCACTAGGAAGACTACTTTTTGCATCAGCTCCTTCAGTGGACAGGTCGCCATGGGCTTAAATGGGATAGATTAAGGTCTCAGGAGGGAACACAGTGGACTGAAGGGGGGGGTCAGCAGAGCTGCCCCTCACAGTACATGGGGGTCCTCCCCCAGGGGTATCCCAAGAGGCAATGACCAAGACCTTATGCCCAGTAGCGTAGTTGCCATAGGCAGGGAGGCCATGGCCCCGGGTGCCAGGCACAGTCTCCTCATGAAGAGAGGCCATGGCAGAGTTTTCCCAGTGTGAACTTTGCCCTCCGTCTGTCCTCGTTTATGTTAGGCAATTCCGGAAGCGAGGAGGGGCGACGTTGCAATGTGGGGTGGGCATCGCAAGGCATTGTGACATGCCTTGGGTGGTGGGGGCTAGCGACGCCACTGTTTATGCTTCGAGGTACTTGAGCTCAGTCCCTTCTCCAGGCCTGATTGGAGGAATTCCAGCAAGTGGTTGACTGATGGTGGATAGGTCAAAAACCACCTTCTGCCCTGGCACCATTTGAGGAAGACCTGCCTGTCACAGGAAAGCTATGCCCATATAAGGAAAGGGGTGTCACAGGAAAGCTATGCCCATATAAGGAAAGGGGCATGAGTGAGGAGGTTAACAGCAGTTAGGACCATATAAGGGAAAAGGGGCAGTTGGAAAGAAGGGGACAGTTGAGGGAAGAGATTAGGAAGATGGTTGAATCTGAATGTGTTGTTGTTTTTATCCTGTGTTCTGTATCTGTTTGTTACATATCCTAACCGTGTAACCACATTGAAGTAATAAAGTAACTGATTTTCCTTTGAGTCATCTTAATAGTGAATACTGGGGAAAAATGGATGTGACTGAATCCAGTATCGCTACTGGGCCACAGAAGGAGCTGGGTTGTAACATCTGCAATGGTTGGCAGTTGTAGCTCATAGTACCAAGGCAGAGTACTATGAGGGAACCGATCACCTGGATCTGGAGTATTAGCAGACCACAGGTGACGGTGACATGGTGAGCAGCGGTTTGGGACCGAATACATCCATTTACTCCCTGAGGTTGTTGGTTACACGGACAGAGTACTGAGTGATACAGAACTTCACAGAGGTGTTTTTTTTTTTTAAATAAGTAAGGCCTGTCTTGAGCTTTGCAGACAGGACTAGAGTAGTTTAGAGAAGGATGGCGTTTCGACTTGAGTCTGGCAGAGCGTCTGCTGAGTCACTTGCTTCAGAGGCGGCTGCTGTGCCTTTGGAAAGTTGGACCCCGGATGCTTCATTGTTGCGACCTGACCAGAGTTGGAGGATTCTGGATGATTTACAGACTGGGAAGACATCGTTGGCTTACGAGTTGCAACAACGTCTAAAGTTACAGTATGAAAGGAAATTACAGGATGTAAAAGCTGAGATGCAGCTGAGGATGCGTCAAGATCTTCAGGAGCTGTATAGGGAAGCTGAGCTGCAGAGACGCAGACAGGTACAAAGTTTGGACTTTTGGGAAGAAAGGGAGGCTGCTGTGTGCTCACAGAGTTTGGGTGATGGAGAAACCCCTGTTGGAGCCCAGTCGCCACAGGTACAAGGGACAGCTAGTCTTGGAGCTAGTATGTCTGGATTTATGGACTTCCCATTACCTCGAGTTCCAGTAACTGGGATTTCCAGGATCCCTTTTTTATCTGGAGATGAAGGAACTGCTCCAGTATCTGCCATTCCAGCTAGTGGCTGTAATGCATTGCATTATCCACATGGACCCAGTGGAGCCAATGCCACACAAGGAACTGTTGGAAGAACTCCAGGCTTAGAGCCTATGCCTACAACTGCTGAGTTAACGCGTATGATCTTTGAACATCAAAAGGCTTTACAACTACATTTGGAGAGTGATAAAGCTAAAGCCCAGAGTAAACCAACTGATGCTTATGACGGATGGTTGTTCCCAAAATGTACCCAGTTCACCGACCCTGTTGTATTTTTGAATTTGTTTGAACGTGCGTGCAAAGGTCAAGATGTGCCCCAGACTGCATATTGTCGAATTCTGAGGTCACAAGTTTTAGACACTGACTTGGCTCAGATCTTAGCAGACATGCCAAGTTCATCTGCAGATGACTACACCCTGTTTAAGAAAATGGTCAGAGAAAGATTGGCCCTTACAGCTGAGGTGGCGAGGAGGCGCTATCGTACTGTACAGCACAGAGGCAATGAATCTTTTACACAATTTCAAGCCCGCGCGGAATGATATTATTACGCCTGGGTGGAAGCTGCTGAGGTTAAAACTATAGACCAGCTTCATCAACTTATTTTGCGGGAGCATTTCTTTTCTCAGTTGCCAACAGAATTGTTAACCTGGGTGTCTGAGCGGAAAGAATCTCTTGCATTGAACTGTGTCAGAGTTGCTGATGAGATTCAAGCTGGGCAAGCTAGAGGCCAGGAGAGGAAGGTTACTTTTGGAAGATTTGGTGCTACAGCTGGGACTTTGCGGATGGGAGGCGGAGAGCAACGAAAGCCATGGAATGCGCCTCGCTCAGCTGGGCCCTCTGCCCCAACGTGGAATCCTTTTCGAGCTAAGTTACCAACAGCTACTTCCCCTCCTGGGCAGCAACCTACCTCCGCGGTAAAGTGTTACAATTGTCAAGAATATGGCCATGTCCAACGAGCCTGTCCTCTACCGATGAACCGAGATAAATGTACCCGGACCAAGAATGCTGGGGGTCGTGTTAAGTGGGTGCAAGGAGGACCCTCAGAAGTAGCAAACCCTGTAACTGTGAGAGAGAATGGGGGCCAAGTCCTTGATGTTATTCCAGTTCAGTCCACTGAGAGATCCAGGCCAGTCATGCCAGCCACAGGAGTTATACCTGATGTAGGGAGAAAGGAGCAGTCTACATCTGAAGGAGGGCGAATGTCTCAAGTCACTGCTGGATCACAAAAAAATGCTAAAGAAACTGTTCACAAGAGTTCAGAAGACTCATCATCTGTTTGTGCGGCTGAACAGCAAGGATGGGACGTAGTTCCATTGAAAGGGCGGCGTGAAGTTCCTATGGAGGAGGCAATGCCAGCAGAGCAGCAAGCTTGGGTAAGCAAATTACGGCAAGTCCCTGTAACGTTATTAGATGGGAAGCTTTCCTTGATGTCTTATTTAGATACTGGTTCAGATGTGTCTTCAATTTCCAAGCACGTGATTCCTGCTGACATTCATACTGATAAACTGTGTTTCTCTGGATAGAGGAAGAGGGCATTCCAAGACTCATGGGTAGTCCCTCCCACTATAGAGTGCAGGGCCAGCGTTAGCTGAAACATCTCCTCCCAGTGGGAGGGGCTTCCCAACTCCCCAGTTCTCCGGCCCTGCTCTCTGTAGACAGGTCGCAGTTAGTTGGCTCTAGTGTTTTTACCTCAGGTTTAGTGTTTTTTCTGGAAAAATTTCCTTTTCGTCTCCTCTCCTTTTCTTATTGAGTGTTGTGTCCTCTTTATTTGTTCCTTTCTTCGTTTTTTTTTTGTCGTCACTTGTGTCTTCCCCCCCCCTCTTCTATTCACCTCAGGAGGGGTGCGGGGTTTTTTTCTGTCAGCGTTGCTGGCAGCCTCGCCGTTCCGGGAGGCGGCAGCTCGCTTTTTCCTTGCCCCTTTTTTCTTTGTTTTTGTCTCTTCTTCCGTCTACTTTCCCCTCAGAATCTCCTCACCCACCGTCAGCCTCGCCGTGCCGGGAAGCTGCGGCCCGCTCCTTCGTTGTTTGGCGCCTTTTCTTCAACCAGCCCTTTCCGTTTCGGGCTGAGCCGAGGGTGGAGATTCTTGTTTGCTGAGGTGACTGCCCCTCAGGCGTCGCTCAGCACATCGCTCATCCGGAGGTCTGAGGCAATTCCCGTGCTGCCGCTGCTAGCCTCGCCGCATCGGGAGGCTGCGGCCCGCGTTTTGGCTGTGCCGCAAGTAGTCAGCGTTCATCCGAGCCCCAGGGCGGCCGATTCAGCGTCTTTTCAGGCTCTTCTGCGGCGGGATCGCCTGACGCTTCGGCACGCGGACCTCCAAGAGGCCGCGCCCGTCGCGCATACAGCGCAATCTCCTCAAGCTTCGCCGGCCTCTGGCCCAGAGCTCGTTCACTCAGGTGGCCGGCCAGGCCCCGAGGCGGCGCGCGCTGTAGGGAGCGGATTGATCTCCCTCCCCATCATTCTTCTGGCCCGCGTTGGAGGGTAAGCTACTCTTATTCTTTATTCCCGGCTGTGCGGTGGGACGCAAGTGTTAGAAATGGCGACCAGCCCCCAGGTCGATGGGGCCGATAACTTACTGGAGGCACCTTCGGGAGAGGGTGCCTCGGTTCAACAGGAAGCCTTGGATCCTGCCTTGCATGCCCTTATTCTCAAGGCGGTGCAGGAGGCTGTGCAGGTTTCCGTTCAGCCTGCCCAGAACCCAGTGGTCCTGCCACAGGAGAAGATCCTGTCCAAGCGCAAACGCAAAAGATCTCCCAGTCCTCTATCGCTGGCTTCTTCCTTTTCCTCGGAAGAGGAGGTAGTGGTGGCAAAGCGCTTAAAGAAAGGTCCCGGATCTCGTTCTCACCACCGAGGGGGGGGTTTCCTCTCGGAGACATAAGAGGCGGATCTTGGTAGAGCTTTCTCCCTCTCAGTCCTCCGGGGATTCAACTGAGGGGTCCAGTAAGGAGGAGGGGGAGTTATCGGGGGAGGAGGAATTCCCACCGGATGTCAAGGTGGATAGATTGTTTCCGCATGATTTATTCCACAGGATGCTTGCCAAGGTGACTCAGGCCTTAAATCTGCTACCTGAGTCGGTCCCCACTGAGGGGTCAGATCCGCCCAAGTTGGTTTCTAAGGCCATGTTTCCTCAGGGGCCGCCTAAACCAGACCCAGTACCATTTCCCGAAGCCTTTCAACGCGCTTTGGACACGGAGTGGGGCACTCCCATGGCAACCAGGCACCCCACTCATTTGGTTTCTAAATTGTACTCTTTTCCTGAGCAGGTTATGAGTTCTTTAAAGGTGCCCTCGGTGGATGCCCCAGTGGCGGCTCTGGCGACTTCTGCTGTCATCCCTTCGGAAGGGGAAGGTGGGCCGCGTGACCCGTGTGATAAGAGGATCGAGATCGCCTTGAAGAAGAATTTCGACTCATCTTCGGTGGCACTTCGGGCGTCTGCGGTAAACTCTATTTTTGCTAGAGCAGCGTATATTTGGGCGGAGGAGTTGGCTGAGACGGACCAGAGTCTTTCTAAGACGGTGAAAAGTTCACTTAAAAAGATTGCGTTGGCTGCTGCCTTTTCGGCAGACGCTTCCTACGATGCCTTCCAGATGGAGGCACGGTCTTTGGCCTCGAACGTAGTGGCTCGCCGCAGTGTTTGGCTGAGACAATGGGCAGTGGATCCTGGTTCCCAGACCAGGCTGGTAGGCGTTCCCTTTCAGGGCTCTAAGCTCTTTGGTCAGGCCCTGGAGCCTGTTTTGGTGGAGGGGAAGGACAAGAGGCAAGTGTTGCCCTCTGGTAAGAAGGATCTGCCCAGGGCTAAGACCCAGTTTTTTCGTCCCTTCCGTTCAGATAACCGACAATGGGATTATTCCCATAAGCAACGTGGCAGATGGAACAGGGCCAGGTTCTTCCCCAAAGGCAAGCCACGTGGGAACCCCTCTGGCAACAATGCCAAGGGACACAAGGAACAGCGAGGGGCCTGACTGCTCTTCCGCTGTGTCCGATGGTGTCGTGGGGGGCCGTCTCCTGCTTTTCGCGCATCGCTGGGAAGAAATTTCCAGCGATGCGTGGATTCGGGAGACGGTCTCGTACGGATACGCCCTGGAATTTTGCCGCAGGCCCAGGGAACGGTTCCGGCGGGTTCCGGCCTACAGGGACTCAGTAAAGCACTTACGCATGTTACAAGCAATTCAGCACTTGCTGGAGATCAAGGCGGTGGAACTGGTGCCCTCGGCTCACAGGGGGAAGGGCGTCTACTCAATTCTCTTCTTGGTGCCGAAGAAGAATGGGGACCTGCGCCCCTTTCTGGATCTCAAGGCTTTGAACCGGTACCTTCACAAACGTCGGTTCCGGATGGAGACGTGGAGGACTATAGTGGCGGCTCTGGATCAGGGCGACTTCTTAACGTCGATAGATCTCACAGAGGCGTACCTCCACGTCCCCATCCGCCCTCGGCACAGAGCTTTTCTGAGGTTTTGTTATGCGGGCAGACATCTCCAGTTCCGCGCTTTGCCGTTCGGTTTGACCGCGGCCCCACGCGTATTCACCAAACTGTTAGTGGCGCTGTTCGCTTTTCTGCGCCAGCAGGGAATTTACCTCTATCCCTACCTAGACAACATTCTCGTCAAGTCCAGATCGATGGACCAGGCGATCTTAGATCTGCGCCGGACCACCGATCTGCTACAGTCTCTGGGCTTCCTGGTGAATTAGAAAAAGAGTTCTCTCCGGCCGTCCCGGCAGATAGAACACCTGGGTCTTCTCCTGGACACGGAGGTCTTTGTGATCTCCCTGTCCAGGGACAGACGGGCCTCACTGTGCATTCTGGTTCAGAGAGTCCTGGGGGCGGAGTCTCTGGATGTGATGGTGCTGGCATCGCTCCTGGGCGTCTTGGTCTCCTGCCAGGATGTGATTCCTTGGGCAAGGCTACACATGCGGCCCCTTCAACAATTTCTAAGGCCTTATCTCCATCAGATAGAACACCAGATTCATTTGCAATTGACCATTCCACCGGATCTCAAGTCTTCTCTGGCTTGGTGGGTGTCAGAAGACCGACCCAGTCAGGGATCGAGCCTTTTCTGTCATCAACGGCTAATCATCACGACCGATGCGAGTCTTCTCGGCTGGGGGGCCCACCTCTCGGGGGACTTTGCGCAGGGGAAGTGGTCCCAAACGGAGTCTCGTTACAGTATCAACCGCCTCGAGCTCCGGGCGATCCGCCTAGCTCTCCTTCATTTTTGCCATCAGATACAGGGGGCCCATGTCCTCATTCGAACCGACAATACGGCAGCAAAAGCTTACGTGAATCGGCAGGGGGGAACGAGGTCATCAGGGTTACACAAGGAGGCAATGTAGCTGTTCCAGTGGGCGGAACAGAATCTAGCCTCGATCAGAGCGGAACACTTGGCAGGGGTGCAGAATGTGGCGGCGGATTGGCTCAGTCGGTGGACCATGCGATAGGAAGACTGGCAATTACACCCGCAGGTCTTCCTCTCGGTGATTCAGCATTTCGGTCTTCCGGAGGTGGACCTTTTTGCGTCCAAAGGAAACGCACAGCTGCCGCGCTACTTCACAAGGCATCCCGGGGAGGGGGGCGAAGGGGTAGATGCCCTTCAGTGCCAGTGGCCCCTGGGGCTCCTTTACGCATTTCCCCCGATTCCTCTTCTTCCCCTCGTATTGCGCAAGATCAGAAATTCGTCAGCAGAGGTGATTTTGATAGCGCCCTCCTGGCCCCGGAGGGCCTGGTTTTCGGATCTGGTAAACCTATCGGTGGCTCGGTGCCTGCCCCTTCCCCTTCGGACCGATCTTCTACATCAGGGGCCCCTTCTCCACCCTCGACCTCAACTTTTTCGGCTGTCGGCTTGGAGGTTGAGAGGGAGGTGTTGAGGGGGCAAGGTTATTCGGTTAAGGTCGTGCAGACTCTATTGGCATCTCGGAGGGCCTCCACTAAGAGGGCCTATGCCACTACCTGGTGGAAGTTTGTGCAGTGGTGTAAGTCGAAGGGGGTCTGTCCTTCCAAGCCCCGCATTTCTCAGATCCTTGAGTTTCTTCAGGATGGGTTAGAGCTAGGTTTGAGCACTAATACGTTGCGCAGGCAGGTGGCGGCGTTGAATAGTGTCCTTGGGGAAACCTTGCAGGTTCCAATTTTTGCCCATTCTCACGTCAAGCGTTTCCTCCGGGGGGTATCTCTAATAAAGCCGCCCCCCCGTTCATAGATGTCCGACGTGGGACTTAAACAGGGTCCTTACCACTCTCACGAAACCTCCCTTTGAACCTTTGGCCAAAGTGCAACTGGCAGAGCTTACCTTTAAGACCCTTTTCTTAGTAGCGATCACCAGTGCTAGGAGGGTTTCGGAATTAGGTGCTTTGTCCGTAAATCCCAAACTGTGCATTTTTCATCAAGACACCGTTATTTTGCGTACCGATCCCAAATTTATTCCTAAAGTCAATTCCCTTTTTCATCGGTCGCAAGAGTTAAACTTACCTTCCTTCTGCCCCAATCCGACGCATCCTAGTGAGAAAGTATGGCATACTCTGGACGTACGGAGGGTGTTGAAGTATTACATTACATGCACTGCGGGCATTTGAAAGTCTGAATCCCTTTTCATTTACTTTAAGGGCCCACGCTTTGGTCTGAGGGCTTCCTCTGTCTCTCTATCCCGATGGCTCAGATCTGCCATCAATTTGGCTTATACTTCCTTGGGGATGCAGGCTCCCTTGGGGGTCACGGCTCATTCAGTCAGAGGGGCTGCTACCACGGCTGCCTTTGAGGGTTACGTGTCTATGGGAGATATTTGTTGGGCGGCCACCTGGTCGTCCGTTCACACTTTCATTCGGCATTATAAGGTTGATACTCTGGCGTCCGCTGAAGCCGCCTTTGGTAGGCGAGTGCTTCAGACGGTATTGCTGCAGTAATTGGAGCACGAGTTCGCTGCCCACCCTGTTAATATGGCTCTTGTACATCCCATGAGTCTCGGAATGCCCTCTTCCTCTATCCAGAGAAACGGAATTCTTACCTTGTGAATCTCCTGTTCTGGGTAGAGGAAGAGGGCATTCCGCCCCGCCTCTTCACAGCTTCGTGCTCCACGGTGCTTGGGTCATGTACGGGGTCATGTCTGGGGGGCTTTATTGGTTTCCGTTTCCTTCTGTGAGTAGAAGAGTTTTTTCTGTGTCTTCACACACTGTTCTATTTGTCTGTTGCCTCTCTGGGCGTTTTCCCTGCCTTGTTGGCACAGTTTTCTCCTGATGATGGGTCTTTTTATCTTTGAGATTTTCTTTCGTCAGGAACAAAGTTTGGTTTGGGAGGTGTGTTTTTCAGCTCGTCAGTTCCGGATACTGGGGAGTTGGGAAGCCCCTCCCACTGGGAGGAGACGTTTCAGCTAACGCCGGCCTCTACAGTGGGAGGGACTACCCATGAGTCTCGGAATGCCCTCTTCCTCTACCCAGAACAGGAGATTCACAAGGTAAGAATTCCGTTTTCCTGTATTAAGCTATGAAGCTTCAAGACGGTTCTTCCCATGCGTATATTTACAAACTGAATTTGGCTTGTTTAAAGGAAACCATTTGTATCTGATACATCAATCAAAGTGTCCAGCTTTACTGGTGGGTGGAGACTTACTTTTTAAATCAAACCAAGCTGCCCAGAATCAAAGTGATCCATCAGAACTGACTGCGAAATTGTATGCTGTAACCCGATCTCAAGCTAAGAGTCCAGCAGTTTCTGTTTCTGAAGGAGGGGCCCAAGAATGTGAGTACAGCCCAGAAGTCCCCTCAGAAGCTTTTACGATCCTAGACTGTCTTCATGGTGACCAGGGCCGCCAAGATTTTATTGCTGAGTTGTATGCTGATGCTTCCTTGCAAAAATGTCGTGAACAAGCAGAAAATGCAGAGAAGGGAGATGTACAATTCTTTTTCCAAGATAAACTGCTATATCGTGCCTCTCGTCAACGAGGTTTTGCTCCACACTGGCAGAAAAAAATCCAGTTGGTAGTACCACAGAAGCTTCACTCTATAATTTTGAAGTATGCCCATGATTGTCCTACATCTGGACACTTAGGACAAAAGAGAACATTGGACCGTATAGCTCAATTGTTTTATTTCCCTGGCCAGAGAGCCAGAGTACAGGCCTGGGTGAATTCCTGTGAACAATGTCAAATTGTTGGGCGAAATGCTGATGAAACCAAGGCCCCTTTGGGCCAAATACCTGTCATTAAAGAGCCTTTCCAGGAGGTCTCCATGGATATTCTCGGACCTCTAGAGAAAACACGAACTGGTAAGCGTTTTATTTTAGTTGTAGTGGATAGAGCTACTCGTTATCTGCAAGCAGTAGCCCTGAGTTCTATCACTGCAACTAGTGTGGCTCAAACCTTGTTGGACATTTTTTCTCATATAGGATTCCCCGCACGGTTGTCATCTGATCAAGGGAGTCAATTTATGTCTCGCTTATTAGTCAAAATGTGTCAGCTTGCCAATATTGAAAAAATCCATTCCACGGTTTACCACCCTGAAAGTCATGGTCTTGTTGAGAGAATGAACCAGAGTCTGACACAGATGATTCGTAAATATGTTTTACAGAACTCCCAAGATTGGGATCGTGCCTTGCAGTTGTTAGTGTCTGCCATAAATGACTCTCAAAACAAAAGTATGCAGTTTTCACCTAACCAACTGCTTTTTGGGCGTAATTTACAGAGCCCCTTACACCTGCTAAGAGAGAGCTGGGAGGGACAGCTTGATACAGAGGCTTTACCTGTCCAGGAATATTTTGCTAAATTACAAGATGCCTTACAAACTGTTAGAAAGTTTGCTGCTGAGAATTTAAAAACAGCACAGATGGCCCAGAAGCAGCGATATGACCAGCACATTAGACCTGTTAAATTTTCAGTGGGAATGCCTATTTGTTTGCTTTCACCAGAGAGATCTCACAAATTGAAACCTAAATGGCAGAACAGCTATGTAGTGGTACAATGTTTACCCAACGAGAATTATTTGATTCAAGATGTGTTAAAAACTAAAAAACCTTTTGTGATTCATGCCAATTGAATCAAGAAATACTCTGAGAGGCAAGAAGCCTAAGTTCTCTGGAAGGGAGAAGTGGGGCATTCGGAAAGATGGGTAGCCCCTCCCATCCGGAAGGCAGGGTCGGACCTCGAAGCTTGCTTCCTCTCCTTGGGAGGGCGCTCTCTTCAACCCAGTCCGACTCTGCCTTTCGCAGCACTTGGTCGTATCCTCGGAGCTCTTAGATTATTTTCTACAGAAGCCTTGAATTCCTTTTATTATCCTCTCCTTTCGATACTTACTTGTCTCTCATGTGTACCTGATCCTCTTGTTTTCTAACCGTTCCCTAGCCTTTTCTTCTGCCCTCTGATTGTTATCCCTGTCGTCCTTAATCCCCTTTTATTATTCGTCTCCTTTGTCCTTTTGTGTGGCTTTGGGGCACGATTTGTCATCGCTGGAGCTGCTTTCTGTTTCCAAGGCGATCACTGCCTGAGGCCCTGGGCCCAGACGGCTGATTGCAGCGCTTTTCTAGGCTTCAAAGCCTCAGCGCAGCACGGAGGAGGAGCGTTTCTGAGACAGGCCGCTGCCGCTTGTGCTGAAGACTGCCTCGGGCACGGAGAGCTTGCCCTGTGTCTCCCAGTCCCCGCGATCGGCAGCGTTTTTTCTGCAGCAGGCAGGGGGAGAGCGAGTTGAACCTTCAGGCAGTTCGCTTCCCTAGCCGCACTGTGCCTTTTCACCTAGCATTTTCTGTCAGACGATCTTCCCGCCTTTTCTCCTCAGCGAGTGAGTACAAGGGGCGTCATGACAGAGCAGGCCACTGAGGGAAATGGCGCCAAGGCAACTAGGGAGGCAGAGGGAGCTATGGTTTCCTCAGTGACAGCCAATATTACCCCCGAATTGAGGGCAGAATTGGGGAAGATGATTGAGTTGGCAATTAAAGGTCTCCCAGCCAGTATGCCGGTTGTTCAGGGAGTTTCACGTAAAGGAACTGATAGGAAACGTGGTCCTCCCTCACCCTCCTCCTTCTCATCTTCGGATCACTATGGGGGCTCATCTGAGCGCTCCCCCTCACCCCCCCCAAAAAAGGCCAAGCGAAAGACAAAGCACATTGAGGTGCCTAACAAGATTACTTCTAAGCCTAAAGGGCACAAGCGTGTGATGCAGGAATATGATTCTCCACTATTGTCTTCCTCTGATGCCTTGAATTCGGAGAGGGAGGAGGGAGAATTATCAGCTGAAGGGGAAATCCAAGAGGAACACGGAGGGCAGGTTAATAGGCTGTTTCCAACCAAGCTTTTTCCTCGCCTCCTAGCCAAAGTCATAAATTCCCTGGGTTTGCCTAAGAAACAGCAGGTAGAGGCTCAACAGGTCAAGTCTGGGGTGCCAACGGTTTTTCCACAGGGCCCCCCAAAAGCTAATCTAATCCCTTTTCCACCAGCATTTCAAGACGTGATTGATAGGGAATGGAAAGCCCCAGCGGCTAATAGACAGCAAGGCCGTTGGTTCAATAAGCTTTATTCCTTTACTGAACCTTTTATGTCGTCTTTGAAGTCTCCCGTGGTAGACGCCCCAGTGGCGGCCCTCTCGTCTTCGGCGGTCATTCCCACCGAGGGGGAGGGGGGCCGAAAGATGCTTGTGATAAGAGGGTGGAGTCCGCCCTGTGGCGAACTTTTGATTCCTCCTCTCAGGCACTCCGAGCATCGGTGGAATCCTCGGTGATGTCTCGGGCTGCCTACCTGTGGGCGGAGGAACTGGCTGCCACGGAACCGGGGCTGTCCAAAAATTCTAAAAATTGTTTAAAGAAAATAGCTTTGGCCTCCGCCTTCGCGGCCGATGGGACTTATGACGCTATACAATTGAATTCTAGGTCTATGGCGTCAGGAGTGGTGGCCCGGAGAAACATTTGGCTTCGCTCGTGGGCAGTGGACAGTGGGTCACAGGCCCGTTTGGTGGGCGTTCCTTTTCAAGGGAACAAGTTATTTGGCCAGGCTTTAGAGCCGATCCTTGTCGAGAGTAAAGACAAGCGCAAGGTCTTGCCCTCAAACAAGACGAAGCAACCAAAATTAAAACCTACGTCCTTTCGTTCCTTTCGCGGAGATGACAAGTACCGGGACACTAGTAAATTCAAAAAGGGATGGAACAAACCTAGGGTCTTTCCAAAATCTAGGCAACAAAGCCGTAACACCTCAGGAGGCAAGGGTGGTAGAGATTCCAGGCCCCAATGACGAACACCTCAAATTGGCCGCAGTTCCCGTTGGTGGGCGGCTTTCCAAATTTTCTTCCCGTTGGTCCACAATCACGAGCGATGCTTGGGTGCTGGAGCTGGTGTCAAAGGGCTACGCACTAGAATTCGAATACAAACCTCGAAACAAAATGATCAAGGTTCCAAAATCCAAAAATCCAGTCAAACACCGCCTCAGACTTCAGGCTATCGCTCATCTCCTTCGCATAAAGGTAATAGAACCGGTGCCACGCGGCGAGCGCGGCATTGGAGTCTATTCCATTTGTTTTCTGGTTCCAAAGAAAAATGGAGACTGGAGAGCCATCCTGGACTTGAAATGGCTCAACAGATTTCTGCGCAAACGCCGATTTCGGATGGAAACCTGGAGGTCAATAACTATGGCACTGCAAAAAAGGGACTATATGACGTCAATAGACCTGACAGAAGCCTACCTCCACGTTCCCATCCGGAAGAGTCATCGCAGGTTTCTACGCTTCTCCTACGGGGGGCGCCATTTCCAGTACAGGGCTCTGCCTTTTGGCCTCACGGCAGCTCCGAGGGTCTTCACCAAGACCCTCGTAGCCCCTGTGGCGTTCCTGAGGCAACAGGGCATCCATGTCTACCCCTACCTGGACGATGTCTTGGTAAGATCATCGTCCAGGGAGCGAGCTCTTCGAGATTTGCAGACGACCACAAACCTTCTGGAATACTTGGGATTTGTGATCAACAAGTCCAAGAGTACCCTAGTTCCCTCCCTGAGAATGGAACATCTGGGCTTGATCATGGATACCGAGCGGTTCCAGATCAGCATCTCTCAGGACCGGCAGGTAGCACTGCGCGCCTTGCTGGCGCACTTACAAACACAGCAGAAAGTAACTGTAATGACCTTGGCCTCGGCCCTGGGTATGATGGTTTCATGTCAGGACCTGGTACCGTGGGTCAGGTTTCACATGCGCCCTCTACAGGGCCTTCTTCGCCCTTTCCAACAAGCAATAGAACGCAAGGAGCTGATTCGGATCTGCATCCCACAAAAAATCAAGGACAGTTTCAATTGGTGGCTGGACCCGATCAGGCTGAGTCAGGGAGTCAGCCTGGAGGTTCCCGATCCTTTGATAGTGACCACAGATGCTAGTCTTCTGGGGTGGGGAGCACATATGCAGGGACACCTGATACAGGGCTCCTGGTCCCCCGAAGAGACGAGGTTTTCTATAAACCGTCTAGAGTTAAGAGCGATCAGGCTAGCCCTCGAACGGTTGCAGGACGTGGTGCGGGGTCACCATGTGACGGTACGTACGGACAACATCACGGCAAAAGCCTACGTGAACCGTCAAGGGGGGACAAAGTCACACTCTCTGCTCAAGGAGGCTTCGCTCCTCATGATTTGGGCGGAGCGGTATGTTCTATCTCTGCAGGCGGAACACCTGGCGGGGCTGAGCAACGTCACGGCGGACTGGCTCAGCAGGAGGTCGCTGGTGGAGTCCGAGTGGCAACTCAATCCGTCTGTTTTCCGTCTGGTGACACTCAAGTTCGGGATGCCGGTGATGGATCCCTTTGCATCACGAACATCGACACAACTAGACAGGTATCTGGCCCTGCCACCAGACGACGAGGCAGAAGGATTAGACGCCTTCAGGGTAAGGTGGCCCACGGGTCTCCTTTATGCATTCCCTCCGGTACCTCTCCTGTCCAGGGTCCTTCGGAGAATAAGGCAGTTACGGGCGGAGGTGGTGCTGATAGCGCCACATTGGCCAAGGAGGTCTTGGTTTTCGACAATCCTGGAACTATCGGTTCAAGACCCTTGGCAGTTACCTCGGGTGGACGACCTGTTGATGCAGGGGCCCCTGATACATCCCCAGCCCAGTCTGTTCCGCTTAACGGCTTGGCGGTTGAGCGGGCAGACTTGAGTCAATGTGGCTATTCGGAGGACGTCTTGAACACCTTGTTGGCGTCCAGACGAGCTTCGACTAAGAAGAGCTATGAGGCCACCTGGAACTGTTTTGCACGGTGGTGTCGCAAGGAACGCATAAGTGTGTCTCGCCCCGAGGTAAAGCACGTCCTTGAATTTTTACAGGCTGGGCTCACACTGGGTCTTAGCACTAATACGATTAAGAGACAACTGGCGGCCATCAGTAGCGTGCTTGGCGCAGGAACAGGTCCTAAGGTTTCACAACATCCTCATGTTAAGCGTTTTCTAAGGGGAGTTTCCATTGTTAATCCCCCAATTGTTCACAGGTGTCCCTCGTGGGATTTGAATCTCGTTCTAACTGCCCTGACGGCTGCTCCCTTCGAGCCCCTCGCCTCAATTCCTTTACGCGAACTCACCTTGAAAGTGCTCTTCCTGGTGGCTGTTACTTCGGCACGCAGGGTGTCGGAGTTGGGGGCTCTCTCAGTAAATTCTAACCTTTGCATCTTCCACGCTGATAAGGTGGTTCTCAGAACTGATCCAGGATTCTTGCCTAAAGTAAACTCGATTTTTCACAGGTCGCAGGACCTGGTTCTACCCAATTTCTGCCCCAATCCTTCGTCTCCCAAAGAACGGATTTGGCATACCCTCGATGTTCGTAGGGCCTTAAGCTACTACACTAAGCGTACTTCTTCCCTACGTAGAACAGACGCCATGTTTATATTGTATCACGGCCCTAGGTTGGGGGAGAAGGCATCTACAGCTTCTCTGGCGAAGTGGTTGAAGGTTGCCATCACAACTGCCTACCTGGCTAACGGGAAGTCTCCACCTTCTGGGGTAACTGCACACTCAGTACGGGGAGCCTCTACCTCGGCTGCATTCGAGGGGGTGGGCTCTTTGGAAGACATTTGTAGGGCAGCTACATGGTCTTCCATACATACATTTACCAAGCATTACAGGATTGACAAGGCGGCATCAGCGGAGGCTTCGTTGGGTAGGAGAGTTCTGGGGAAGGTGCTTCCGCCCTGAGCATGAATGCCTATCTCCCGCCCTAAGTTGGTTTAACTGCTCCTTTATATCACCCATCTTTCCGAATGCCCCACTTCTCCCTTCCAGAGAAAAATGGAATTCCTACCTGGGAATCTCCTGTTCTGGGAAGGAGAAGTGGGGCATTCGGCCCCGCCACTTTTTGATGCCAGTCACGCTCAGTTCTGTATGCTGGTGTTGGCCATGGGGATTGGCTATCTGGGGACCTTACCTGCCAGTGGGGAGTAGTTACTCATGCTTGCCGGAGTGCCTGGAGTTCTTTCCCCTTTAGTCTGTCTTACGGTGGATGCCGCCTGCCTTTTCCCCAGTTTTCTGTTGATGGTTTTCTACCTATCGCTGTAGTGTTACGTGGTCTGTCTAAGTGTTTGGCCCACAGTTGTTGCATGAGTACTGTGGGAGTTCACCGTTTGGAGGCATGCTTTCATCTGCTCAGCTTTATGGACTGGGTTGAAGAGAGCGCCCTCCCAAGGAGAGGAAGCAAGCTTCGAGGTCCGACCCTGCCTTCCGGATGGGAGGGGCTACCCATCTTTCCAAATGCCCCACTTCTCCTTCCCAGAACAGGAGATTCCCAGGTAGGAATTCCGTTTTTCTTTCCTTGCGAAGTGTCCAGGAGGAAGATTTTGATCCCAAAGAGGGTCAATGACTGTTCTTGGAAATTAGTAATTTTTATTTTGACGTTTGCTAGAGTATGTACTCCTTATTATGTTCTGTTATGGTTGTAAAGTCATTATTGTTGTTAGGTGCATTTTATCTTTTGATGCATAAAAAGTTTAAGGTAGCAAGTAGTTGTCCAAAAAGAGTAGGTTTTACCACCCCATTACAGATTTGACCATGTGAGAGTGGTTGAAGGGGCACAACCCTCTAACCTCTCTCTCTCCAAAGGGGGGCGTGTCACAGGAAAGCTATGCCCATATAAGGAAAGGGGCATGAGTGAGGAGGTTAACAGCAGTTAGGACCATATAAGGGAAAAGGGGCAGTTGGAAAGAAGGGGACAGTTGAGGGAAGAGATTAGGAGGATGGTTGGATCTGAATGTGTTGTTGTTTTTATCCTGTGTTCTGTATCTGTTCGTTACATATCCTAACCGTATAACCACATTGAAGTAGAATACATGTAGATTTTCATGGCTTGTTACTATATGCAAAGAAACAATATTTATGGGATTTCCAGCCATGTATTTTCAAATGAAGAAATAAAGTTTAGTCCTTACAACTTGACTGAAGAAATTCCTCTCCTTTGTTCCTACCGCAATGAAGAAGCAGACGCTCAGGAACAGACTATCCAGGACAGCCAAGCGATGAGAAAGCCATAAAATCTTCTAGCTTTTATGTTTCTTCCCACTCTCGGGATTTTTTCAAAAAGCAGATAAGAGATTCAGCAAGCACGCTGATAGATGTCTATAACCTTGTTCGCAGGCACAGAGTAGAAATAGGCACGGAGCATTAGAAAGCGCGGGAACCGCTCAATAGGTTAATTAGATGCGGAAACCGCAGTTTCCGAGTTAACCGGCAATGACCTCTCTCTTGCGCTGTGTTCTTTGAAGGATCTCTTTAACGAGGGGAGCCAAATGCGGTTAACAAAGGTCAATTCCTGTAGGTGGTTCAAAAGGACATTGTTTTTTCTCTGAGAAATTGAAATTGCTTCTAAGTTTAAGCGCTGCCTATTTAGTTTTTCGTTGAATAAAGAACGTGTGTTGTTAAAATCAATGCTGTGTCCGGTTGCTGCTGCGTGCGCAGCAACAGCAGATTTTTCCTCCTGTAAGTTTTTGACAGCTCTCAAATGTTCTTGGATTCTAACCTTGATAGGTCGTTTCGTGTTCCCCACGTAGGTGCCTTGGCAGTCCCCACGTGGGATCTCGTAAACGCCTGGGTTTGACAGCTCTGGTCTTCTGTCTTTGGGGTTACCTAGAAGCTGTTCTATTTTAGCTGTTGGCAAAAATACTGTTTTAACATTGTATTTTCTGAAGACATAAGCAATCCTGTCGGTGATTCCTCGTAAGTAAGGTAGAGACAGCCACTTACGTTCTTTATTTTCTATTCTCTCTAACTCTGCGTCTTTATTTTTTGATTGATTTCTTCCGGTGTGGGAATATGCTTTGCTATTTTCCCAGACAGTATTAATTTGTTCAGATTTATACCCATTTGCTCTTAAGGAATTCATGATGACTGATTTTTCTTTTGGCAAGGAATCTTTATCACAGACATGAATGGCTGTGTAGACTAAAGAATTAAAGAGTTTTTTTGCGCAGGGTGATGATTAGACAACTGGTTCAGATATCTGCCTGTGAAAGTGGGTTTTCTGTAAACAGTATGACCAAATGAGAGATTTTTTTTCTTGTTACTTGTACATCTAGGAAGGATAGCGCTCCCTCTTTTTCCACTTCCATTGTAAATTGTATTTCAGGCATTAGACTGTTAAGATGTTTTAAGAATGGTTCTAAATTTTCTTCTCCATGGTCCCAAATGCAAAAAATATCATCTACATATCGTAGCCATGATGTTGGTTTGAGGTCAGCAGATGTTAAAGCCTTCTGCTCAAAAAACTCCATGAAGAGGTCTACAACAATGGGGCTCAGGGGGTTCCCCATCGCGACACCTTCTTTCTGTTCTCTAAAAGTGTTGTTCCAGACAAAATATGTGGAAGTTAAACAGTGCTGAAACAGTGGTATCAAGTCCCGTGTCAATGGTAAATCACTTATGAGGTTCATAGCCTCTATTAATGGGACTTTGGTGAAAAGTGACACCACGTCTTCAGAAAATACAATGTTAAAACAGTATTTTTGCCAACAACTAAAATAGAACAGCTTCTAGGTAACCCCAAAGACAGAAGACCAGAGCTGTCAAACCCAGGCGTTTACGAGATCCCACGTGGGGACTGCCAAGGCACCTACGTGGGGAACACGAAACGACCTATCAAGGTTAGAATCCAAGAACATTTGAGAGCTGTCAAAAACTTACAGGAGGAAAAATCTGCTGTTGCTGCGCACGCAGCAGCAACCGGACACAGCACTGATTTTAACAACACACGTTCTTTATTCAACGAAAAACTAAATAGGCAGCGCTTAAACTTAGAAGCAATTTCAATTTCTCAGAGAAAAAACAATGTCCTTTTGAACCGCCAACAGGAATTGACCTTTGTTAACCGCATTTGGCTCCCCTCGTTAAAGAGATCCTTTAAAGAACACAGCGCAAGAGAGAGGTCATTGCCGGTTAACTCGGAAACTGCGGTTTCCGCATCTAATTAACCTATTGAGCGGTTCCCGCGCTTTCTAACGCTCCGTGCCTATTTCTACTCCGTGCCTGTGGACAAGGTTATGGACATCTATCAGCGTGCTTGCTGAATCTCTTATCTGCTTTTTGAAAAAATCCCGAGAGTGGGAAGAAACGTAAAAGCTAGAAGATCTAAGGCTTTCTCATCGCTTGGCTGTCCTGGATAGTCCGATCCTGAGCACCTGCTTCTTCATTGCGGTAGGAACAAAGGAGAGGAATTTCTTCAGTCAAGTTGTAAGGACTAAACACATTGAAGTAATAAAGTAACTGATTTTCCTTTGAGTCATCTTAATAGTGAATACTGGGGAAAAGTGGATGTGACTGAATCCAGTATCGCTACTGGGCCACAGAAGGAGCTGGGTTGTAACATCTGCAATGGTTGGCAGTTGTAGCTCATAGTACCAAGGCAGAGTACTATGAGGGAACCGATCACCTGGATCTGGAGTATTAGCAGACCACAGGTGACGGTGACACTGCCATGTCAAGTTGTAGACAAACACCACCAGTTGTAGACAAACACCACCTGGCCCAGTGACAGTCCAAACAGCAGGCCTAATACTGGAAGTATTTTCTGCTTAAGTGAAGCAGAAGAACCTCCTGTGAGAAGGTCTGATCAGGATGTGCAGGTAGGTAGGCTTCCTATAGGTCTATGGACACCAGGAAGTCACCTGATCACCATCAGTATCAAGTGCAGCATCTCCATTTTGATGCATTGCTTCTTCATCCATCTGTTGCACCACTTTAGGTCCAGTATTGCCCTGATTTTCCCCATTCTTCTTGGGGATGATGAAGTGAGAGTATACTCGGAACCCAGTCTGAACTTGAGAGACAGGCTCTATGACGGGGGTGGCCAAACCTGCCTAATGTAAGAGCCACATACGATAAACTTCAGATGTTTGAGAGCCGAAATATTTAAGAAGCATTAACATTCTTAAATATATTTACTCATCATGAACATTAAACTTACGTTTTAATCCAGTGAACTCTCAGTTTATACCTGGTAAATAATTATAAAGCTTGAAAATTTCTCATTTATCTTTTATATTAATTGTGATGCAAAAGGAGCTCAGCCAACATATTTCCGAGAGCCGCACATTACATGTCAATGAGCCGCATGTGGCTCAAGAGCTACAGTTTGGCCACCCCGGCTCTATGATCTTGATCTGGATCAGGTACTCAATGGCTGCAAGAATAAGGAGGTGTTTGACCCCACCCCTCACCCTGTGTGAGTTCACAAACCTTCCCTTGGGGGCAACAATAGCTTTGTTGGTGCATCTGCGTTTGTTCTTGGAATTCCAAAAGGAGTGGTGTCCCTTTACGTGCCAGTCAGCCTCTCTCCTGGTGGGAAGTGCCTACTTATGTCTGGCAGCTGGCCACTCACCACCACCTCTGTTTGCTGGCTGGTCAGGCAGCCGCCTACTTGCCCAGCATCAGATGCTGCAGTTCCCCTTCCTCCTACACTTTTTGCTCCTTACGGCCATGCCTGGGAAGCAAAAGTGGAAGTATGTGGAGGAGAGAGGAGAGTGGTGACCCAAAGCTGCAGCTTGATCCTTAGGCCTGCATTCTTTCAATGTCGAAATCTCTCTCTATCTCTCTCTCTCTTGTGGGGAGCTCTTTTTAAAGCAGTCATCTATATTGAGAGGCCGGGATCTAAAAATGTTTCACTATTGCCTTGCAGGCTCATCCCAAATGTTGGGCATGCTCACACTCTTATTCCAGGGCAAAGACTGATTCTCCAGGGCCCCCTTACAGTCTTTTATGTTAGCACCATGAAGAATCTGCCAAGGCCCCAAGTCTCTTGGACCAGGACTGAGGTGAGGGAAGTTCATGTTGTTTTACCAATTGTCACTCACGTGCTGAATGACAGAAATAACTGGATCACGTGTCTAGTTTTGACATTTTGTTCCAGGCCATAATATAAGCTGTCCCCTCCTAATAAATGATGAAAAGGATGATGAAATTTGGTCATTTTCCAAGAGCACTTAGTTGGCCTTGAGAGCTGTGGTGGCACCAGGTTACTGGGGGCTTGGGGCAAATTCTCCCCCTTGGCACCGCCCCTGGCCCAGACGGTACAGTGAGTTTGCAACTGCCACCCTGTGGGTCCTTGACCAGTGCCCTACCTGGCCAACTTCTGATGTCAGATCTACGAGAGTACAGGTCAGCGTGAGAAATACTGATGCCAATACTGGTGTTATTGACATTTACAACCAGCTTTGCTAAATGTGCGGAATTAGCAAGTTATGGAAACTAAGAAGCAATTTATGGCACAATCCTCTCCAGCAGAGTGATGGTTCTGCCGGTGCAGGGTGTCAGAAACGTGCCATAAGGGGATCAATAGTTCAGGTCCTGCTATTTATTGTTACGACTTATTTTTCACCAGTCTTTCCTGCAAGGAGTCCGAGACAATGTATACGTGTCTCCTTTTTATACTCACAACAACTCTCTGAGGTAGGTCAGGATAAGGACCAAACTGGATGTGAGGCTGAATGAGACATGATGAGATCACTTGTGGTTTAATGAACAAAGAAAAGGCCCACATGTGCCCACAATTGGGTCAGGGCTAATAGTGCCCTGGAAGAGGGGGTTGAACTCCCCCCACCCCCGCTAACTGGGCAAAGAGGCACCTTTTAAAGCAGTGTCCTTTTATATTTAGTAGAGGGAGAAAACGGAATTTCTTACCTCTCTGTGAATTCCTCTTCTGGAAAGAGTAAGGGGGGCATTCCGGACCAATGGGATGTCCTCCTACTCAAGAGAAGGCAGGGTCACTCCAAAACTCTAGTCTCCTCCCACGTAGGAAGGCGCCCCCGCCCCCAGTTCGGACCGTACTGAAGAGCAGAACATCCTCCATTCCTCCAGGCATTGTCACCACTCCGGACACCGCAGAACACCAACACTGGAAAAGGACCAGCGCAGCGGACTACCACGGCTGCCAACACTAACAAGCTAACTCCCTAGTAGAAACAGTAGGGAGGAAGGCAGAAAACAGCAGAAACACAGGCGAAAAACAGAGCCTGAGAAGGCCGTGAACGAGAAACATGTAACAAATAACAGGAGAAGTGCAGTGGCAGTGAACCATGATACCCACAAGCCCCAGAATACATATCAAAGGTAGCGTGAGATCTTCACATAGGGTCCCCCAAGAATAACCCGCCAGAGCTGTGAAGAGGCGGGTCGTAATGCCCCCCTTACTCTTTCCAGAAGAGGAATTCACAGAAAGGTAAGAAATTCCGTTTTCTCTGAAAGGAGTAAGGGGGGCATTCCGGACCAATGGGACCTACAAGAGCCGTACCATGAGGGAGGGCAGCCTGGCGCATCCATTAACGAGGAAGGACCCTCTGAAGCACCCTCCTAGCAAAGGACGCATCAGCCGAAGCAGCCTTATCTATCTTATAATGCCTGATGAAGGTATGCAAGGACGACCAGGTAGCGGCCTTGCAGATATCCTCCAGAGACACATAGCCCTCATACACGGCCGAAGTCGCCGTGCCACGCACAGAATGTGCCGTAATACCGGGCGGGGGTTCCTTGCCAGACGAACGGTATGCAAGCTCTATGGCCTCCCTGATCCAGCGGGACAGGGAGGACACTGAGGCCTTGGTACCCGTCGCAGTACCACGGAATTTGAGAAACAAAGCGTCCGTCTTGCGAAACTCCTTGGTTCTGGACGTGTAGAACCGAAGGGCCCAGCGTACATCGAGAGTATGCCAACACCTCTCCCTAGGATGGGACGGGTTAGGGCAAAAGGAAGGGAGCACAATATCCTGACTATGGTGGAACAGCGTGTTGACCTTAGGCATGAAGGCCGGATCGGGACGCAACACGACCTTGTCCCGATGGAATATGCAAAGTTCAGGGTCCACTGAAAGAGCCCCCAACTCCGATACCCGTCGAGCGGACGTCACCGCCACCAGAAGAAGCGTTTTCAGGGTGAGGTCCCTGAGCGGGATCGTCGCCATGGGCTCAAAAGGCCGAGAGGTAAGGGCGTTGAGGACCAAGGGCAGGTCCCAGGTGGGGCAGCGATGGACCGTGGGGGGGTTAAGCAGGAAAAATCCCCTCAGAAAACGCTTAACGTGCGGATGATCCGCGAAGGACAATTGCAGGTCGGAGCCCAAGATGCTGTTCAGGGCGGACAGCTGCCTGTGCAGGGTATTGGTGCCCAGGCCCTTATCCAGGCCCTCCTGCAAAAAACCCAGGATCGTTGCAACGGAGGGTTTCAAGTATCGCGCGCCCCTGGCCTTACACCAGAGAACAAAGACATTCCAGGTCGCCCTATAAGACCGCCGGGTCGAGGGTCTCCTGGAAGCTAACAGGGTATTGATGACTCCGTCCGAGTAACCCTGACGGGCAAGCGCTCTCCGCTCAACCGCCAAGCAGTCAACCGGAACAACTGTGGGCGTGGATGACACACGGGGCCCTGAACCAGGAGGTCCCCGCGTCGCAGAAGGAGCCAAGGCTCTCGAGCCGACAACAGCAGGAGTTCGGGAAACCAAGGGCGCCTGGGCCACCTGGGGGCTATGAGAATGACGTGAGCCTCCTGAAGCCGAACCTTGTGGATAACCCGAGGAATCAGCGGAACCGGCGGGAAGGCATAAAGCAGTCCCTTTGGCCAAACCCCCCGCAGCGCGTCCACGCGCTCCGCCTCCGGTTCTGGCCGCCCGGAGTAGAACCTTCCGAGCTGCCTGTTGGCCCCTGAGGCGAAGAGGTCCACTAGTGGGGTTCCGAATCGCTCTACCACCTGCCGGAACACCTGAGGGTGCAGCTACCACTCTGACTCCCCCAGGGTCCGGCGACTGAGCCAATCCGCCTGGATGTTGCAAACACCTGCTAGGTACTCCGCTTTGAGCGAGGCCAGGTTCCCCTCTGCCCAAGTCAGGATCGACATGGCCTCCAGGTGGAGGCTGGACGAGCGAGTTCCGCCCTGGCGGTCCTGGAACTGAAGGTCCTGGAACTGAAGGAGAGCTAGCTTGATTGCCCTCAGTTCCAGGAGATTTATACTGTGGTGAACCTCCTGGCCGGACCACAAGCCCTGTGCCACCCGACTCTCGAGATGGGCCCCCCAACCAGACAGACTGGCGTCCGTCGTGACGATCACCGGATCGCACGACTCCAGCGTCCTCCCCTGGGAAAGTCTGCCCGCCTGCAGCCACCATAACAGCCCCTGCCGCACAAGTGGTGGGACCGTGAGAAAAATGCGCGCCCGGGCCTCGATCTTGGGCTGATGGGGTCTGAGGAAGCGCTGCAAGGGACGCATATGGAGACGTGCCCAGTCTACTATGTCCAAGCACGAAACCATAAGTCCCTGCAGAGAAGCTAGGGTCATTAGTTGGACCTGGGTAGATTCCCAGACTGACCGCAGGGTGGCCATGATCTTTAACTGCCTCTCCAAAGACAAGGAGACCCGGAAATTCTCCGTGTCCAGGTGTAAGCCCAAATGGTCCAGGTGTTGCTTGGGTTCCAGAGAGCTCTTTTGGAGGTTCAGCACAAACCCCAGGTACGAGAGCACTTTCATGGCCAGACTCAGATCCTTCCGCGCCGATTCCGGGGAGCGAGAACGCAGCAGAATATCGTCAAGGTAGGGGTAAATTCTGATCCCCCTCTCCCGAAGATACGCTATCGGCGCGATCAGGAGCTTGGAAAAAACTCGAGGCGCCGAGGAGAGCCCGAACGGGAGAGAACGGTACTGGTAGTGGCCCCTGCCATACGAGAACCGCAGGAACCGCCTGTGGGCCGGTAGGATGGGGACATGGAGGTAGGCCTCCACCAGGTCCAGAGACGTCAAATAGTCCCCGCGTTCGAGGGCGGCTACAATCGACCTCCATGTCTCCATCCTGAATCGCCTCTTCCGGATCCATCGGTTGAGGCGCTTGAGGTCCAGGATGGCCCTCATGGTACCATCCTTTTTGGGGATTAAGAACAGGGTAGAGTATACTCCCAGCCCTCGTTGTGGCCCCGGCACCGGCTCTATCGCCCCATCTCCAGAAGATGGGCAATCGCCCCCAGCTTCTGAAGATGCTTGCGCTGGTCTCTGGAACGGGGCACCCGCCAATATCGGGCCCGTGGCTTGGTCAGAAACTCCAGGGCGTAACCCCTCTCCACCATCTCCAGAATCCACGCATCGCTGGTTATGGAAGACCAGCGATGCACGAAGTCTAAGAGACGACCGCCCACCGCGGCAGAACCATCTGATTGAACAACGTCAGGCAGTCCTCTTGTCAGAGGAAGGCTTACCCAAGCTCGAGGTAGATCCACCTCCCTGCGATCTTCCCCGTGGGAACACTCTGGATTTGTTCCATCGACTACGCGGACGTTGTCCTTCGCAGGGTCGGCGGTCACTGCGGAAGGAACGAAAGGTATGAGATTTGGCCTTAACCGTCTTCTTCTGACTGGATGGCAAAACCTTACGCTTTTCTTTATTTTCTACAAGCAAAGGTTCAAGCGCCTCGCCAAAAAGCTTTGTCCCACGGAAAGGAACCGCTACCAAACGCGACTGGGACCCAGTATCCACCTCCCAGTGCCGCAACCAAATATTGCGACGCGCGACAACATTCGAAGCTATGGCCCTCGCGGACATCTGCATAGTGTCGAAGGACGCATCCGCGAAAAAAGCGGAAGCCAAGGCAATTTTCTTTAACGTGTTCTTTACCGCCTTAGGCAAACCTGGCTCCATCTCCGCAAGCTGCTCCAGCCACAGGTATGAGGCCCTGGCAAAAATCGAATTGGTGGCGGCCGCTCTAAAAGCGAAGGATGAAGCCTCGAAATTGCGTCTGAGCGAGGCCTCGACCCTCTTATCACATTGATCTTTCGGCCCACCCTCCCCTTCGGTCGGCAACACAGTCGAGGAGGAGAGGGCGGCTACGGGCGCATCCACTGCTGGTATTTTCAAGGTGCCCATCACTGGATCCTGAAAAGAATACAATCTGTTAAATAAACGAGAGGGATGCTTGGCAGTGGAGGGAGTAGTCCACTCAGAATCCAGTACCCTCTGAAAGGGATCCGGAAACGGTACCAAGTGGGGCTTGGGTGGACCTTGGGGAAACAGACTTTTAGCCGAGAACTTACTGCCCTGTACGCCTGCCGAGGGATCAGGCCCCTGCTCCAGGTCAAGCGCCTGAACAGCTTTGCGAAGCAAACGGGGAAAAAGCTCAACCGGAAACAGCCTGTCCAGTTTAGAATCAGGCTGCTCCTCAGAATCCCCCGACAGTTCCGCCTCCTCCTTCTCAGATTGAGACGATGAGACAGAGGAGTATTGCGACAGATCTGGAGAAGAGACAGCCCTGCGGCGGCCATGGCGATGGCGAGCCTTGGCAGCGCGAGATTTAGAGGAATGCCCCTTGCGAGGGCGCTTACGCGCTGGAGGGTCAGAGTCCACCGAGGAATAGGCTGCTTCTGAGGAAAGAAGATATTCTGGAGTAGGGGACCCGCGTCTTTTAAGCACAACACGCTTAACCACCGGCGTGTGGTGAGCCTTGGTAGTTTTTAAGGCCCCTTCCACCGCCCCCTTTACCAGATTCAATATCTGAGTCTGCATGTCAGACGATAAAGCTCCAGAACACACAGAGGGGCCCTCCCCACCTGCGCTCTCCCCCTGTGGGACTGGCTCCTTCGCGGGGCCTGGAACGGACATCCTGAGGTGCCTGAGGGAGATCGGGTCTTTTGGCGGGAAAAAAGGGAAAGCGCCGCGGTCTGCGCACCGCCCCTGGTTGCCGTTCCTTGCTAAAGGGAGGCAGGGGAGGTCAATCCGCTCCCCGTGAGGCTACCGATCGTCCGCCGTCCAGATGAGGGACGCCAGGTGTCTCGGGCATACGCCGCATGAGACGCATCCACAATCACCCCCTCACTGCACTCACACCAACCGGCGGCGGTCGCTAGGGAACCGCTCCTCCGACGACGTGGAGAAAAAAGGGCGCAGGAGATCTCCGGGCCGAAGCCGCACGGAGCCTCGCTAGCCCTGGCTGGGGAACGGCGGCGGTCCGATTAGGAGCCGCTCCTCCGGTCCGCTGTGTTCGTCGACAAACGTCGACACGCCCCCCCCCCCGCTTCCTCGCTGAGGTAAACTCGAGCGAGGCTCCGAGGCCCGTCACAGCGCACTGCGCACAAGTGGCAAAAAGCCAAAACAAAAGCACTTTCGCCACAGGAAATAGCAGGGAAGGAAGACAGGCAGGGGGACGAGGAGACAAGCAGGAAAAATCGAAGAAAGAAGCAAAATTTTGAGAAGACTAGATTCTTGAGCTGAGGAGCTCATTCGAAGCAACCTGCCTCAAGAGAAGGCAGGGCCAGAACTGGGGGCGGGGCGCCCTCCTACGTGGGAGGAGACTAGAGTTTTGGAGTGACCCTGCCTTCTCTTGAGTAGGAGGACATCCCATTGGTCCGGAATGCCCCCCTTACTCCTTTCAGAGAACAACTGCCCCTATTCACCACAGCATGGCATCTTTTCTAGTGGCCGTTTGCTGGTCTCTCGTACATCATTTGTTAGATTATGAGCCCTACGAGGACAGGAAACCATTTCGTTATTTATTTTGCTATGTAAACCTTTTGTGAACTTCCAAGTTTTTTGGTTGAAAGGGGGTATATAAATATCCTTAACCACAACAACGTTAGATGTACCCCTAAAAAATTCCAGTGAGCTGACCAGAGGCTACACCACTGAATATTAAGCGTTCTTAACTTCGTTCACAATCTCTGTAGCTGACTAAATTTCAAATTGGCCAGAGCCCAATTTGTGTTTGAAAGCGCCACTGCTGCCACACTGAACTGAGTCTCTGTTAGAAAGAGCACCCTGAGGCTCTTCTCTGTTTCTGCAACCGTCCCTTGGCTGGGGAATAGGAATGGAAAGAGGGCTTGAAGGAACCTTTGGGGGCCCATCCTCCTTTATCCCCACTCTCTCCTTACAGACAAATACCACAGGCACCATCTTTCTCTTCACGGACCAGGTGCCCTCATCAGTCAAGTGCTACCACGCTCACACTTGGATTTCGGGAAGGTAAGGTTCTCTCTCAGATACGGAGTTGTTGTTGATAATATTCAACTCAAAACAGCAGTTCTCTAAGCACGCATCATGTCCCATCTTTCCTTTCACATTCCAGACGAGACTTCAGGTTATTTGTGTACCCCTATCTACCACAACCTATACTGTGGTTTCCGTGCCGTGTTGAAAAAGTGGTAAGATGATCTGGGGGTTTCGAACACTGTGTCGTCACAAAGTGGAGGAATTCAAGGGTGTTTCCACACAAACCGCTTAGACAACAAAGGTGCCTATTTTCCCCATATTTGCATCACAGAAGCACCACACGTCTTCCCTCAAGCCTGCATCTGAGCAAGTGCAATAGGCAATTCTTTCCACAGACAGCACCTTCATCTGCTGTTGGGATTGCTTTGTAACTATGGAGATGTTTTGCACCGAGCACCCCTTCCCCACACGGGACTGTGTCCTAAAGAGGATCAAATGAAGCAGGAAGTATTCTTGTGTAGAAAGGAACAAACCGTATTGGGGATTCAAAACAAAATGAAGATGGGTTGCTGAGGGCTAAAAGGTGAACCGACTGAATTATGTACAGTAGGTATCATCCTGGAATGTCTCAATTGAATTTATGGAATGGAATGCCCCGTCCATTCTGGCTTCTGCTGATTTTATTTATAACACTGCTTACTAAATAAGCGGTGTAGAAAAATACACCCTTTGAAAATACATAGCCCAATTATAGTGAATGAAAGTTGGCAGAATAAAACAGAATAGCAGCAGCATTGACTTACAGCCACTTGGAGAAAATGGCATTGGCAAGGAACAAGGCAGGCATTTCAGACATGGAAGCTTGAAGTATCTCCCCCCCCCCAAATAAGGCAGCCCCAATGTGCATGAGGCAGAGCCCCTTTGAGGTTGCCCCAAACAAGGGGTGTAGCTTTCCTGACTGCCCTCGGAAGCTGTGCAACAGGACTTTCAATTCCCACTTCTCCAGATTCGCACGCACACACTCTAGAAATGCTCAAACTGTCCAATTCTTTATAAACTGAGGTGCTATTTGCTCACTTCTCTTTACAGGCAAAGGGTGTTTATAAGGCGGAAATGGAAAAGCCTGTATTGGGATGGAGAGGATTCCTCATTGAGGTGAATATTTGGCAACATGGAGACTATTACTTGAAGTTAGAGCAGAAGCTTTCATGGCTAGGTATGCAGGATATAGGGTATATGGGTATAGATGCCATGTACAAATAATATCAAAGCCAGAATAAGATTTAAAACAATTTAAAATTCAAGGCTGAAGATGGTGCACAAAACCGACGTTTCGTCTTAATCTTAAGACATCTACTGGGTGGTGACAGCTTGGCTGTTAGGATGGTACTGAGGCTGTTAGGATGATCCTCAGTACCATCCTAACAGCCAAGCTTCACCACCCAGAAGATGTCTTAAGATTAAGATGAAACGTCGGTTTTGTGCACCATCTTCAGCCTTGAATTTTAAATTGTTTTAAATCTTATTCTGGCTTTGATATTATTTGTACATGGCATCTATACCCATATACCCTATATCCTACTATTACTTGAACTCTGCAAAAGCAAACTCTGGGTGTGCCGAGCACCAGATGGACACCAGATGCTGGGGCTTCATCATTAATCTCTCTGAAAACAAACATACCTTCAGAGGTTCCATGTACTGGCATTAGGACAAGACGGTTAGGCAGAAGACAGCAGGCAAGAACCATAGCCCTACAAAATGTAGCACCCCCAGCTACGTGTACAAAATGCAGCACCCCCAGCTACGTGAACCCCACTACACCAGGGGTTCTCAACCCCTTCGGCGCAGCATACTACCTTCGTGGCTGCTGCCGCGCCGACTACCACTGGAAGCGGTGATGTCATTGCCACTTACTTTCAGATTTTCAGCCACGCGAGAGGCCTGAAAGGGGACAAGGGTGTGCTGGGGAGCCTTTTCCAGCCCTGGAAACCCGCGTGCTCGGGCTCAGCAGAGCTTGTGCCGCTGTTTCCAGGGCTCCGGCACCACACAGCACAGCCGCCATCTTGGCAGCCAGGGGCCCATGTACCACTTCCCCCCAGCCCACGTACCACTACTAGTATACGTACCACCAGTTGAGAACCCCTATACTATTACACCCATTCAGGCAAGATGCAAAAGGGTTCTGTGTCAAGGCCACATGTGGAAGTCAGTGACAGGGTCTGCCCCCACTATCTGATTCCCCCACCCCAACACACACACACACACACACACACACACACACACACACACACACACACACACACACACACACGTTTCCAGTTTCCAGCCCTCTTTCTCATCATCTGAACAGGGCGTAACAGGCTGTTAATGTCTCTAACCACACAGTGGTTCTGAACCCATCCTCATCTCCCCCCCCCCAAAAAAAAACCCTCCCTCAAGACCAGTATTCATAGGCTTAAGCCTCTGGGAGTAGCTGCAAGACAACACACTGAGTAGAATCAAAATCTCTTTTCCAGGTCATCTTCTCAAAACCTGGGACCAAGAGCAAGTTCATATTGACCTCCGAAGTTCAGATCATCCCAAACACGTATCCATGTCCAGAATGCCAGGGAGAGCAATGCTATGGGAAGATGGTGTGAGACCCACCAGCTTTGCCGCAGCTCAAGTTTCTGCGAAAACCATCCACAAATCAAAGACACGAAGAGCTCTCAGAAATCAGTGCGGTGGAGGGGGTGGGCAGAGCAATGCTTTGGGTGGCTTTGGGTGGAGTCTCTGACATTCTGCTTTAACTGAAATGAAACGGGGAGGGGCTGTGGTGGTGTCATCGCAGTGGGGAGAATACCACTCCCATCAGAAATTAGAGGTTGATTTCAGGTGAGCCATAAGCTCAGTGTGGTCTGGGCTAGTCACTGTCTCTCAGCATTAAGATTTCCTTCTGTGAAATGGGAAGAGCAATTACCTTATTAGTATCCTGTAACTGTGACTGAGATAAGAACTCAGTTTCGGAATCCTGTATTCAGTGACTGAGTCACTGAATACAGGATTCAGTTACAAGAATCCTGTAACTGTGACTGAGATAAGAACTCAGAGATAAGTAAAATTTCAGTTTACTTGTGTGGGAAAAATGCCACCTTAAAACCTCATACTGTGGTTTTCATGACCTGATGCCGCCCGCTGGTTTTCATTATCTTAAAAAATAAAGCTTGTTTCTCCTTGCAATTTTTATTTTATCTATTTAAAATATTTTTATACTGCTTTTCTAGTATCCAAAGCACAACAAAAATAACATACAAAGATAAAACAATTCAATAGCCATGAAAACAATTCATAATTAAAATTAAAAGTTTAAAAGTTAAAAGATGGTACAGAGCTGATTAAAAAATAAACATCTACAACATAAAGCAGCAACAAGAACTAAATGGGTCACTAGGTAGTTCCTTGCTCCTCAAATGCCAGACGAAACAGATGGGTCTTTAAGCCCCTCTGAAAACCATGGGGGCTGTTCTCAAGTCCTCAGGTAGCTGGTTCCAGAGGCGAGGTGCTCCAACAGAGAAGGCCCTACACCTTGCCGCCATCCCCCTGACTTCAGATGGCGGTGGTATCCTAATAAGGGCCCTCTCTGATTATCTTAGGGGACGTGCAGGATTGTATGGGAGAAGGCGGTCCTTGAGGTATCCTGGTCCTACGCCATATATGGCTTTAAGGGTCATCATCAACACCCTGAATTGGGCTCAGAAAGGAATAGGCAGCCAGTGTAGCCACCGGAGCAACGGCATAGCAGAATCTGTCTGCACGTCGAGCCCCAGTGACCACACGGGCTGCCGCATTCTGCACCAGCTGCAACTTCTGAACCGTTTTTAAGGGAAGCCCCACGTAGAGTGCATTACAATTGTCTAAACGAAGTGTCCCTAGGGCATGGACCACTATCGCCATATCTGACCGATCCAGTTACGGCCTCATCTGGTGCATCAGCCAAAGCCGGGCAAAGGCCCCCCTGGCCACAGATGCTACCTGAGCCTCCAGGGACAGCCAAGGATCCAGGAGGACTCCCAGGGTGCAAACCTGCTTGGTCAGAGGGAGTGCTACTCCATCCAGAGCAAGTTGTGGATCTAGTACTTGCATAGCAGCCTTCCAGATCAGGAGGACATCTGTCTTGACTGGATTTAATTCGATGTTGCATGCAGATTTTCATGGCTGTGGGTAACTGACAAGGTTCTTAACTGTATGGGTTCTGCAGCCACGTCAATGTAAAAATAGAGAAATAAAATCCTTTACCGCTTTTGTTGTTTGTTTAGATTTCTTTATATTGTGCAGGTGTAACATACACAGAAAGGTTTTCTTACAATAACAACAACACGGGATCCTACTTCCCAAGCCAACGTTTCACTCCATTCACGGAGCTGATAATTAAAAATAATGATAATTGATAATTAAAAATAGACATCTAAAGAAATTTGAGAAATTGACCAGTCATATGCCTAAAGAGGATGAAAATAAATTAAGGAAGGAGAAAGTACTAATAAACTTGTCAGATCAAACCCTAACAGCAGCACAAACGTCAGTCCTGATGAAAGGGGGGAACTTTGCGATAACACCGAAGATTATCCCAATGGTGAGAATTATTGCGAGTATGGAGACAACACTGGTGGAGTTTGACAGCAACACGGCAGAAGAAATTAGGATCGCTACGGCCAATGTGTTGCTTAAAGCAAAGGCACCCAAAAGTAATATAACAACAAGGGAAATAATGGCAATTAAGCAACTAAATAACAACCCTAATATTGTGATTTTACCGGCGGATAAAGGCAACGCCACTGTAATTTTAAATAAAGATGACTATTTTAATAAACTTTCGAACCTACTGTGTCCAGAAACCTACAAAGTTTTAAACAAGGATCCAACTAATAGAATTTTAAGGGAAACCAATAAATTAATTGCAGAATCTAACCTCAAGCCTGAAATAAAAAATAAATTAACCAGCCCTGCCACCTAGGTTATATGGGCTTCCTAAAATTCACAAAAATGATGTACCATTACAACCAATTGTCAGTAGCATAGGATCTCCGACATATGACTTGGCACAATATCTGGCGCGAATTTTGTCACCATATATAGGGAACACCTTTCATTACGTGAAGAATTCTTACCACTTTATAGAGCTTTTACAAACGGCTAAACTAACAACGAATTCGGTACTGGTCAGTTTTGACATTGTGTCACTGTTTACGAAGGTTCCGGTAACAGAGACTATGAACATTATAAGTGACCTAACTATCCCCAGGGATCTTATCCCATTATATGAACACTGCTTGAATTCCACGTACTTTTTGTGCAATGGAGTGATTAGGGAACAAAAAGAAGGTATACCAATGGGGAGTCCGTTGAGCCCAGCAGTTGCCAACCTCTTCATGGAGTTTTTCGAACAAAAGGCACTGCAGACGTCCAGGTTGAAACCATCTACCTGGCTCAGATATGTAGATGACATCTTCTGTGTGTGGGACTATGGAATGGAAGAACTGAACGGATTTCTGGGGCACCTGAACAGTCTCTGCCCGGAGATTCAGTTCACCATGGAGGTGGAAGAGAACAAAACCATTGCCTTCCTAGATGTGGTAGTGAAAAGAAATGAAGACTTAACGTTTGGGCATGCAGTATACTGCAAACCTACTCATACTGGAAGGTACTTAAATCATGCCTCGAACCACCATCCCTCACAGAAGGGTTCGTTGATTAATTCCTTAGTTCACAGAGCGATACATGTCTGTGACAACCGATTTCTTGAAGCTGAAAAACAAGTTCTAACACGGTCACTGACGGCAAATGGATACAAAAAGAAACAAGTGGACGAATGTTGGAGGAAACAGTTAGCAAGGAAAAATCACATTGTGGCACCTGGAGAAAGTGACAGTGAGAAGCAGACAGAAAACAAAGAACAGCCATGGCTTTCGTTACCCTTCATTAGGGGTACAACTGATAAAATAGCCAAGATCTTTAAGAGATATGATGTGAAAACTATTTTCAGCCCAACAACGAAAATAGAGCAACTGCTACACAATCCCAAGGACCCCAGACCAGCGTTATCTAACCCCGGAGTATATGAAATTGGCTGCGAATGTGGGAAAGTTTATCTGGGACAAACGAAAAGACCAATAGGGGTCCGGGTACGGGAACATCAAAGAGCAACAGATGCAAAGCAAGAAGAAAAATCAGCAGTATCCTCGCACGCGAAAGAATCAGGACACAGGATAATGTTTGAGCATGCACGTGCCTTGTTTCATGAACCCAGATTAAAACATAGATTAAATTTGGAGGCTCTAATGATTTCCCAGACAAAATCTTCAAAGTTACTGAACCGCCAGCAGCAAATGACATATGCTAATAGGATATGGATGCCAATTTTGAATAACCAAATTAATAAGTGTTGAATAACTCTGAGGACAAAAGTAGTGCGTCCCTTTAACTTTGAGCAACAGACTGTCACCACTCCGTAACATTCTTTTTCATCCAGCAGTTTTTTACTGCCAAATTGCCTTGAGAAAGCTCCGTGAATGGAGTGAAACGTCGGCTTGGGAAGTAGGATCCCTTGTTGTTGTTATTGTAAGAAAACCTTTCTGTGTATGTTACACCTGCACAATATAAAGAAATCTAAACAAACAACAAAAGCGGTAAAGGATTTTATTTCTCTATTTTTACATTGACATGGCTGCAGAACCCATACAGTTAAGAACCTTGTCTGGATTTAATTCGTTTATTAGCCCTCATTCAGGCCCCAACTGCTTCCAGACAGCACCCCAGAACTTCAACAGCCCCCTTTGAAACTGGTGGAAAAGAGAGATAGAGTTGGGTGTCATCCGCATCTTGGTGACACCCCTCCAAATTCCTGGCTGGGTTGGGGCTTGGAGGCACTGTTTTGCAGTGATGATCCCTCCCAGTGGTTTCATGTAGATGTTAAACAGCATGGGGGGACACGATAGATCCTGAGGCACCCCACACGTCAATAACAGGGAGTCAAACAGGTATCCCCCAGCCTCATCATCTGGGTCCGATCTGACAGGAAGGAGCAGAACCACTGCAAAACAGTGGCTCCAAGCCCCAACCCAGCCAGCAGGTCCAGAATAGTGTTGAAAGTCACTGAGAGGTCCAGCAGGATCAACAGGAACGCACTTCCCCTGTCTAGTCCCCGGCACAGGTCATCAATCAAGGTGACCAAGGCCGTCTCTATCCCATAGCCCAGTCTGAAACCCAATTGAAAGGGGTCCAGATTATCTGATTCCTCCAAAATTCCCACCTGCTTGATCACCTTGCCCAAAAAAGGGAAGTTGGACTCCGGTCAGAAATTATCCCAAACTATTGGGTCTAGGGAGGCTTTCTTCAGAAGAAAGCATACCACTGCTGCCTTTAAGTGTTTTGAGAGGTCCCTGAGAGATGAATTTACTATCCTCCCCACCCAGTCTGCCAATCCCACCCCGGGCAGAACGTAATAAGCATGCTGGGCAAGGGTCAAGAGGGCAAGCAGCAGGTCTCACACTCCAGAGAATCCTGTCCACATCCTCAGGCTGTATAAATTGAAAAGAATCCCAAATAACTGGACAGACAGTTGCCCGAGGGACATCTCTAGACTCTGACAATGTGGAATTTTGAATATTTTACTGTGTTTTGACGCTGCCAGTCATCCAAATGGAAAACTCTTGCCAAAGAGAAGCAATTAATTGTTTCCCTCTATATCAGCGTTTCTCAAACTGTAGGCTGGGACCCACTCGGTAGGTCACGACACGACCCATTTCTGGTGGGTCCCGCAGAACCTCCAATGAAAATACAGGTGATGGAAAGATCAGATAAATAATTGGCGCAAGCCCTGAGGCTATTCAAAAATCACATAGCTGCTAATTGCCCTGCAAGGAACTGAGCTCCTGCAGTTTGCACACTTTTGTAAATATAGGGAGATAAATGTTTGGGCATCTTTTTTCTGGTGTTTTTTCCCTAAGTCTGTCAATGACAGGTAGTGGGGGCAGGTGAAGGCTGGGTCACATAACTAAGCCCCTTAAGCCTTGAAGCTATTAATTAGGGCTGCCTCATTACAGAGACGAAACTAGGGCGGAGCAAGCGGAGCACCGGCTCCGGGCACCATCTCCCGAAGGGCGCCCCGCCCGGCGCCCCGCCCGCGAGTCCGAGTCTGCCCTTTTCCCCTCAGTAACAGTCTGAGCATGCGCAAAAAGAACGGTATAAATACCGTTCTCGCACGGGCCTTCCTTAGAAGGCCCCGGGCAGCCGGCTGGGGAAGATGTCCCCGAGCCGGCTCTCCCGATTGAGGGGGGGTGCCCTCCAGAGCGCGCCGCCCCCTCCAGAGCGCGCCGCCCCCGTTCCAGAGCGCGCCGCAGCCTATCGGCCGTGGCGATATTTTATTATGGGGGCGGGCGCCAACCCCCCCTTGCTCCGGGCGCCAACGGAGGCGGTTCTGCCTCTGCCTCATTATGAGAAATGGATTGAGTTTTTTGCAAATAAATACATACTTGTAAATAAATAAATAAAATATTTCCTTCTAGATCACCTTTTTCTAAGTCTCGTAAAGCTAGGTGGGTCCCGATAGAGTGTCATTTTAAACAGTGGGTCCTGGTGCTAAAACGTTTGGGAACCACTGCTCTATATGAAATGGTAGAGCTGGGATTGAAAGGTCTTGCATTTTCCAAATGTATGAGAGGCAGTTTCAAACAAAATAGATGTTATACATTCCACATGGTATATACATTGGTTCTGACTGAAGTGTTCTTTTGTGTTAATTGAAATGTCCAGGTGCTTTTTAAAGGCATCTAGCATGGAGCACGTGTTGCAATAGTGTAATCCGGATGTGAGAAAGGCATGAATGACTGGCTTCCATTGTATCTGTGGAACAGTAGCATACTAGACCTTCTCTTACCTTCCGTGCAGAAGAATGCATGGGGGTGCAGCAAGAGAGCACCAGCAAACTGCACCCCCCATGCCAACACGCTCCTGACAACACACTACTGAATGCCAATCATGGATCTCCTGTGTCATGTCTGCTTCTGCCCTCTTCCCTTCTCTGGGAAGGGGACTTTCTAGTACATTTGGAACCCTATGGGTGAGGGACGCTCTCCAAATGGCTGGCAGCCAGGCAGCTTTATCATTTTATTCCCCTGCTTCATTCAGCAGGGCAGACAAAGAATCCTCTGTAGGTTTCTTTGTTGTCCAGTGATAGTCCTCAGCCAGACGCAAGTGTCAGCTGGTCCTGCTCAAAGAGGCCTTTCTAGCTCTCTGTGACACTCCAGGTAATGGCAACTATGACATCTGGCCTGTACAAAAAGGGATGTCCCCTCCTTGCAATGGAGAAAGAAATGCTGACACTCCAAGTCATGATTGTACTCACCTTTCTGTAGTGACAGTTCTAGATCATCTTGTTCATCTAGTTCATCTTCCCGTGCTTTGCGCATTGGTATAGCCATGGATGGAACCCCCATTCCACATCTCCATTTTGTCCTTTGCATTGGCAGCTCCCGTCACCACGGCCCCAGTCACCTGTACATCATCTGCGTTCCCTTTTCCAGCGTCATGTCAACCATGCAGTTATCTTCCTCCCTTACGCAGTTTAGTTTAAAGCCCTCCATAGCAGACTTGCAAGCTTCCTCCAGAATACAGTTTTCCCAGCGGCTTATCTGTGCCTCCCTTCACTTTGCTTACCTCAAGCTGCTCTCAGGGTGCCGCTTCCATCCTCCATACCACTTCTGTTTCAAACGAACAGGAGTGGTACTGAGGAGGACAGTGGCTGTGCACCAAGAGTCGCTCTAAGAAAGCAAAGACAAGAGGGGTGGGGCACCTTCCTCACCCCTCTCATCCATCAGTGGGGGGGGGGTTGCTCACAATGGTGGCAAAATGGGGGGGCATAATTTGGGTAGCTGGGAGGTACAGGCTGCCCCTACTTATGTTATGCAGCAGTTGCTGTCTGCATGTTATTAAAAATATATACACCACCTTTCCGCTCACAAATGAGTCTGCAGAGGAAAGTAAATGGAGGGTGGTTCCCTGTTCCAGAGGGCTCAGAGTCAGTCAAATTCACTAAGGAGAAGCACAGGTGTGCATCAGCAACTGCACAATGATTCTGGAATCTGGGCACTGAACATTCATGACTCATCTTGCACCAAATCAAATCAGGTTCTCCTTCCCTCATCACATCCCCTCTCCCCGACCTACATTGACACTTAATGACACTTTGACATTTTATTGTTAGGACATAGATGATTGTAGACACTGAAAACCATTTTTCAAAAATGCTTTCTTCAAAAAAGAAACTCTGAAAATTGCAAATCTTCAACCCGATCTGCGAAGACAGACTTCCAGTATCTTTCTGCCTACTAAAGCCAAATCTTTCGTACTGCTGCCATCTGGTGGTCAACCATCAGGAAAGCACACGAATTTCAGAAAAGTAGAACCAATTCTCCAGAGCTCACTCCATAAGGAAGGCTGATCGCGGAAGAATAGATGCTTTCAAACTGTGGTGCTGGAGAATCAACCCTGACTGTTCCCTGGAAGGACAGGTACTGAGGCTGAAACTCAAATATTTTGGCCACCTAATGCGAAGAGAGGACTCTCTGGAGAAGACTCTGATGCTGGGAAAGACTGAAGGCAAAAGGAGAAGGGGAAGGCAAAGGATGAGATGGTTAGACAGCATCACCGATGCAACGAACATGAAAATGAGCGAACTCAGGAGATAGTAGAGGACAGGAAGGCCTGGCGGAATATGGTTCATGGGATCACGAAGGGTCGGACATGACTTAACGACTGAACAACACAACAACACTACAAATGATCGATCAGATCTCAGTCACCCCAGCAACAAACTCAGCCAGAGTTCAAACCTCGCCCACCACATTCCAAGAAAAACTGTAGCAAGAAAACACCACAGGATATGCCTCCGCTGTTTTGCTGGTTTGCGCTATCAAGTGCGGCAGCTCTACTTGGGTGAATGTACAGTAATTGTATAGTATTTGTATAGTAATTGTATAGGCATCCAGTGGCCTATACCAGAGGGGGTGCGGCACCGCCTTGCAAACCGGTATAACGCCCCTCCCACTCACCCACAAAGCCAAATGGGTACACAAACATGTGGTCAGGAGACTGGCTGTGTTTGTTTTTCTAATAGCAAATAGGAGGAAGTGATGTTTCTAGCGCAGCACATTTTAAATATATGGCATCTTTAGTCCAGGGTGCTTTTGAGGCGTTAAATATTTATTTACAAGAGCTGGATGGGAACCTGAAGGTGACAAAGTGTTGCTGCAAGCCACCTTAGCTGTTTTGAATGAATCCTGTAGACATAAGTCTCAGTTGAAAAGATTGCTCTTATTTCCTCATCCCTCATACCACATCATCTCCAAAACTCCTTTGCAGCCAAACAGCCTTCCTATTGGTGCATGAGGCCTCCATCTTTTCTAGCTTTGAGCTCGTACTTCAAATTGCTAGCGTGGTAAACATGCTAGAAGCTTTAAAAAAAGAGGGGGGTCTGAGCATGCTAGAATGAGAGGGGAAAAAAACAGCTGTCAAACACAGCACACCAGCAAGCCCTGCCTCTACCATGACCACCAGTATGGTGTTTGCCTGCAGTGAACACTGTAGCCGTTAAGAGTGGGCTTGCCAGTGAACTCTTCCTGCGCGCTCTCTCTCTCTCTCTCACACACACACACACCATGCATTTGAACATAAACATAGGGCTTACGTTTCTAACCCCTGAGGATTGTAGACTGTGAGGAATGCCCTGTTCATCCCCTCATTTTGGGACATTTCTAACCCCCCACCCCTGGACTTTGGAATGTTTTAGGGCAGCAAATGCCAGAGCTATTACCATGAGATGCTCCTCTGAGGTTTTTTTGTCTGATACACCATCCCCAGGAAGCCCACATGTGCAAGATGTGGATTGATTCTTCTTCAGTGGGCTGCAAGAACAATATGACAATAGCTCCTAGCCAACCATCCTGCTGAGACTGCCATGAGCCCTCAGATAAGACAGCCAAGTTCACCACCTGTCTAGGAAAAGGGGTGGGGTGGAGTGGCCAGATGATTTTCCCTCATCCAATCAGATGATACTGTGACACCATCAGACCTAGATTTCTTAAGGTCCTGCACAAGGATGCTTGAGGGTCCATTAGGAGGGCCAAGTGTACAAACAGGAAATCAGCTTGAGCAGTCCTTCTGCCTAGGAAAATGACAAGGAAAGGAAAAACACTGGAGTCCTCAGTGGATGCATTGAGCAGCCATTCCACGACACTGGGAGACTTTCCACTGTCACACTGTTTCCTCTGTGTCACATCTACTTTGGCCCGAAAAAGCATCCATGACGTTCAGAACACACTGACAGCATTCAGTAGTTTACCTTGTTAGCGTAACAAGAATACAGGACCTAGAGTAGTCCCACACCTCAGGACTAAACACAACGACGGATACCACAATGTCTCCTTGCAAAACTGTCAGACAGATTTGGAGACAGCCAGCAGAAGGCTTCCTCAACTGCCAAGGAACATTGCCTTCAACCAGGTTCTTGTGGCATCAGTTATCAACTGTCACATCCTGCTAGAACCTTCCACTTACACCCTGAACAATCTGTGAAAGAGAAAGCAAAGTCGCTTCTTGTGTAGCTAGCGTGCCAGCCGTCTTCATAGGTTATGACCACAACCTTGTTGAGGCTTGAGGGTTATGGCACCCTGGGGTTCAGTTATGGGAAGAATACAGTTTTTGGATGTCACATGTATTTTGTGGCAAAGGAGCAGTGAATTACCGATTGTCTCTCACCTGCACATGGTAGCTTTAAACATCCTCTTTAAAAAAAGCAAAGTGTCCTAAAGTCTACTTTCCCTCAACTGGTAGAACAACTCTCACAATTTAAGTGTTGCCAGACTGCATGTTGATTTGGTCTGAGTGCATCCTAGTTTGCATATTCCAGAAGTACACTGAGGAATGGGTGCTAAGGGAGGAAAAGAGTGTGCAGTGGCGTTGCTACCCCTAAATCTATAGGGGGCACATCCTGGAATTGGCGCCCCTCCCTTTCTCTCCCTCTTCACTCCCTGGCGCCGCGCCCCTGCGATTTTGGGGGGCGCCAATTCCATGAATTATTTATTTATTTCCCCCCCGGGGGCGCTAGAATCCCCCCCGGGCGCTGCGTTTTGCCGGCCAGTCAAGGACTGAAGATGGAGGGGGGACCCCCACACACACACTTGTCTTCAGCACTTTCCTCTTGTACAAACTCACTGAACTCACTGTACCCGCTCTGCTGCTCTGACTGCCGCTCTGCCAGGCCATCCCTGCTGCCGGTTCTGTGGGCAGGGGGGTTGCACACAGGCTGTGTGCAACACAGGCTTCTTTCCATGCCGTCCTTGGACATTCCGTAATCGCGCGCCGAGGTAAGAGAGTATCCGGCGGCCGCACGCCGAGGTCACTAGAGAGAATCCGGCGGCGCCGGGCAGCACGCGCTCACCTCGCTCACCCCCCATCGCGCGCGCTCCCCTTGCGCGACTCCTTTTCAACCCGGCCCAGCTGATTCTGCGCATGTGCAGAAACAGCTGAGCCTGGTTGAAAATGAGTCGCGCGAGGTGAGCGCGCGCTGCGCAGGGCCGCCGGATTCTCTCTAGTGAGTCGGCTTACCGGACTCCGGTCGGCCGACTCGGAGGACTCTCGGACTTGGCGCCCCCCCAGAAGCTGGCACCGGGGGCCCTGTGCCACAGGGCCCCCCATCTAACTACGCCGCTGAGCAGTGATGGGGACTCGAGTCAAATGACTCGACTCGCAAGTGTGACTTAGCCACTTTTTCCCTGACTCGTACTCGTACTTGTACTCGTGACCCACTGACTCGCACTCGCACTCGCACTCGTGACCCACGGGACTCGTACTTGACTTGCACTTGTGGGGGTAACGACTTCCCATTTCCAAGTCATTTTCCTTTAATGGCCGGCATCAACGCAGGCAGGCAGGCAGGCAGGCGCAGTGGAGATCTCGGAGGAGGAGGGCAGCAGGGAGGAAGGGTTTTCAAGGGGGTGGGAAAGCAAGCCTGGCTCTGAGTCCCCCCCTTTTGTTGCTGTCTGTTTGGCATTGGCCACAACTCCGAGCGCAAGTGGTGGGGAGGAGTGAGGGAAGGCGAAGCTGCCGCAGCAGTTCCTCCTCATTGACCAAAACTCCGAGCCCAAGGGATGCTCGGCTCAGCAAGGGGAAGGTGCAGGGAGGGAATAATAAATGGTTTGAATGTAGACACGCTTGTTTTTCCCAAACCAGATGGGTGGTGACAAGACTGAGAGGTGAGGGAAAGGGCATAGGGGGAGCCAAGTGAGTGCTTTAAAAGTCTCAGAGGTCCCCACACACACCCCACACACAGACACCCACCCACCCCATTTTCAGGGGAAAAAGCAATTTTCCCCAAAGTGACTCGACTCGTGACTTGTGACTCGTGGTTTCTGGCCTTACTCGTACTCGACTCGCACTCGTGCAAAAATGACTCGCACTTGACTCGTACTTGCCCATGACTTGCACTCGGACACGCACTCTTGCAAAAATGACTTGCACTCGCACTCGTGACCTAGTTACTTAGATACATCCCTGCCGCTGAGTGTGTGGGTTCTGTATTATAGTCAGAGAGTCCTTTCCAGAATGCCATAAAAATCTGTGCCTCAACTTGTGTTCAAAAATCTTTTTTATATTATATACTTTTCTATTACATTAAAAATGCAGAAAGTAGGATACAAATATAGTACTGTATAGTACAAAAAGTCATACAAAGATAGAATAGCATCAAAGCAGTGTAAAATCATTGCAGCAACGTATAAACATACATGTGCCCAAATCAAACCATCATCAATCTAGTGTCCTTTTCCAAGATTCAACAGAACTGCTTGGACCACACACATTATTGAAAGGTGCAGAAAAGAGCGACCAGAATGATTCGTGGGCTGGAGCACCTCCTTTATGAGGAAAGGCTAAAGCGTTTGGGGCTTTTCAGTAAAAAAAAAAAAAGGCGCCTGAGGGGGGACATGATTGAGACGTATAAAATTATGCATGGGATGGAGAGAGTGGGTAGAGGGAAATTCTTCTCCCTCTCCTACAACACCAGAACCAGGGGACATGCACTAAAATTGAGTGGAGGGAGAGTTAGAACGGATAAAAGAAAATATTTCTAAAAGAAGGATCGAAGACTGTTATAACCAGCTACGATGTAGAAAGAACAAGACATCTTCGGGATTCCGGTTATAAAATGATTTATAAAATGTAAAAATTGTAAAATATATACAGCGACTTTCCAAGTCAAATTAAAACCACAATTGTGAATAAAATGCTTTAGAATTCCATGATTAAAATACAATAAAAACATCCAAAAATTCTTAAGCATTACATTTCGTTCATAATCCATGAACTTTGTCAAATGCGAGGAAAGCCTCGCAAATACGAGGCAGGAAGATGGTGAGTACACACATCGCAGTCCTGCTACTTTTAAAGGAGATTTTGGTGCGCATTTGGCTGCAGAAGTAATTAGCACCGGAAACTCTACATAGACCGAGACGTGTCCTCAATTCACCCTATTGCACTGCCCCTAGTGGAAGACCTGAGCATAGCACCAGGTAATAAAATTCCTATTGCTATTTCTTGTTATTTTTGTTAATTGCAGGAGTCCAAATTCTATTAATAAAAGACAACTCCTGCTTACGGTTAAGAACTTGGGACCCATGTTTAAATATTTCTATAGCCTCCAGACTCAGCCTGGCCCTGTAATTATTTTCATGACACAATTTTGCAGTGTTTTCAAACTTAATGTCATGTCCTGACTCCAATCTGTGCTGCGCTAAGGCAGATTTCTCAACCTGCCCAAGCCGGCAAGCACGTTCATGTTCCTTGATCCTGGTATTAATAAAACGTTTTGTGGTCCCAATATACACCTTCCCACAACTGCATGGTTTCTTTACCCAGCGTGTAATTCATCTGTGGAACTCCTTGCCACAGGATGTGGTGATGGCACCTGGCCTAGATGCCTTTAAAAGGGGTTTGGACAGATTCATGGAGGAAAAGACCATCACAGGTTACAAGCCATGCCATAAGCAACCTCCTGGTTTTAGAAGTGGGTTTTCTCTGTGCCAGGTGCAGGGGAGTGGCAGCAGGAAACAGGTTATCTTGTTGGCTGTGTGCTCCCTGAGGCATCTGGTGGGGCCACTGTGTGATACAGGAAGCTGGACTAGATGGGCCTTTGGCCTGATCCAGCAGGGCTCTTCTTATGTTCTTATGTTAAGAATTCAGAGATACCTTTGCTGGAAGATTGGTGTTTGAAAGTTTTGGATTATGCTGAAATGGATAAACTTACAATTTTAATTAAGGAAAAGTCAGTTAACCTTTTTGTGAATAATTGGAAACCATTTATTGATTTTTTTTTAAGAGAGAGAGAGAAGAACGATGTGATGATATGCGGATTTTATGAATAGAATGTTGGTGATATTTTGGCTTAGTTGGATATTACAGGTAGAAAATAGTGAATAGTATGCTAGTAGGATGTATTGCTTCGCATTTGCTATAACCTTACAAAATATGTATTGTTTTTATGTTTTAATATATTAATAAAATACAAATATATACTAAGAAAAAAGAACTGCTTGGACCAAGCTTTGATAATAATATTGTGATGGGCAAGCAAGAAATGTGTATAACAATAAATAGTAAGAGTCAAAGTGGAAGATAACTTGTACATTTCCCAGGAGGCTACCCTATGATACCCTAGACCTGTTCCTACATCATCTCATGCTATGACAGAACCATGAAACAAGGAAAATTCTATTGAATGGTAAGTGTGGCACCATTAGAGGACCTGAGGAAATGTCATGTAATCCCCTACAATTATCCACAACTCGCTACCACTAAAGTAGCAAGCAATGACAAGGGGAACAGCAAACAGTCATTCTCCAAACACCCTATGCTCTCATGCCTCCTCAATTTAGCATTTCCTCGTTCCTTGTCTACTGTGTGGCCCATTGCTTTGTCCTGCTGCCGGATGCAGACTGTCTAATAGCGCAATTCTAACCAACTTTACAGCGCTGGTGTAGCCATGCCAACAGGACGCATACTGCATTTTGCAGTGCAGGGGGCAGTCATGGAGGCCTCTTCAAGGTGAGGGAACATTGGTTCCCTTACCTCGAGACTGCATTGCGGCTGCACTGGCACTGGAAAGTTGGTTAGATGCCTCACTGCTCTTGATGAAGAAGAATGTCCTGTTTGAACGTGGCTCTTTCTTGCTGTCAGGCACCTCTGTTTTCTCTCACACTACTAGGCATATATATCAGGCTCCTAAGCTGCGAAAGGCTTCAGGCTTCACACAGGGCCTGTTTGTTGCTCATTGCGTAGCCTGGCAGTTAGAGTCCAGCTCCAGATGCACACGACACCAAAGGCTTTAAAAGATGACAACATTTCAGCCAAATTAGCTTCTGATTTGCATATGGAAATATTGCACATTTCAAGAACTGCCAACCCAAGCATGGGCATGCATGGCGTCTCTACAGTCTGTGCTGCCACTTGGCTTGGGGTAGTCAATCAGAGACCTTCTTCACTTTCAAGAAGGAATTTCATTAAGAATATTTATATACTGCTTTGCAACAAAGAGTTGAAAGATTGCTAGGCAAAAACACCCTGTTCCGCATCACAAAGAACAATGCCAACAATGCAGGAACATTTTAGTTCTGTTTAGAAGACACATTTGCATTCAATGAATGCATGGGAGAAGAACAGGATCATACTCGTTTTTTGTTTCCTCTACACATTCAGCTGAACATGTACACCAAGCATACGCGTGGACTTTATCCATGCGATTTGGAGTCTGGATCAGCTGAATGAGCAGGCATCAGGAATGCAGCCAGCAGGTGGTAGTGATTCCACACTCCACCTCCCTGTGCTCACTGAATGTGTCTTCTGAACGGGGCATTAGAATCTAGCATAAGATTCAAGAGTCTTCTGTTCAAAATACCTAGAAACAAGCCCACCCTATTTCAGATGGTGGAAAGAGGCACAATTCAAAGCACTACAGTATAATGTTCAACTTCTGTTCATATTGAGGCAGCAATCAAAATGTTCAGCCAATCTTTTTTTAAAAAAAAAAAAACAATCAAGAGTTTTTCATTAAGAACCAACCTGTTGAGTGATGAGGGCATTCTCAGAACACAAGATAGAGAGCCCAATCCTATCCTCTCCCCCCCACCCCAGCTGGTGCAGCCATGCCAAAACCAGGCACGCTGTATCCAGCGGGGGGGACGGGACATCAGGAGGCTAGAACCATGTCTGTGTGACCTGGATTATGGGCCAAGTCAGGATCACATGATGACCTTGCAAATCCTGACGAATGGGATGCATCTGAGTGGGAGGAGCATGTCGGTTCAGCTAGACCAGATAATGACTCTGTAATGAGCTGTAAAGGAACAACAATTACCCGCCAGGACCAGGACCAAAACCAGTCTATTTCTCAGCTGGCAGAGATTGTGGCAGCTGCTTGCAATTGTGAAAAACAAAAAAACAATAACCCTGGTAGCTGAAATACTTATCTATGGAAGGAAAAATACCTTTGAAGAAAGGAACCTCTCATAAGTTGCAAACACACATATGTGCTTCTCTTCCAGATGCTGCTCTCTCATGAATCCTGTGCAATAAAAAATCTAACAAAAATAAAATAAAATATACACACGTTGACTTATTATTAGCAGATAACGGACCCCCTCACAGCCCAAGGAGGAGGGACACCATGGGGGGGAGGGCTTGTCACCAGGAGGCTTTGACCAGGTCGCCAGGTGGGGAGACAGACCTGCCACATGTCCGTCACATAACCAGGCTGAGAACAGGGCACCGCGCTCAGACGCAGCTCAGATGTTGACCTGATGCCAGATGTCAGAGTCACATTTGGAATGGAAGTTGTCATAAAATACATTTGGACGGTGAGGTGAATTAGTGCTCTAGGTGGAATGAAGTCCTAATGGGCTCCATCCAGTCTCTGCAATTAGACTGCTGACGAAAGATGCTTCTTGACTGAACGCCTGGAAAACAACTAACCTAGATCCTCCCCCAAAGAATTGGACTCCATTTGCATAAATGCTTATGCCATGGTGTGATTTAGCACCCAACCTCCTAAGTGAGGGTTTAAAAATACTGGGAGAATGTAGTGGGACACCCATTGTGGGATCAGCTCTAGAGCATATTGCCAAGGCTCCTAGCTCTTCCTCTCCTCCCAGTGTGGTAAGATCAAGGACACCTGATGCGCCCGGACAGGCGACACTCTCAAGGCAAACGTCGTGCAGGGTCGCTGTTGCTGGAACATGTCTGTCCTCTCCCTTCTCCTCTTGGCAGCTTGCCTGCCCTCTGTGTGGCTGATTGAGCGAAAGCCCCTGGATGACTACGTGGCGCAATTTGACCCTCACTACAACTACACCATCCAGAAGAAGGAGCACAAGCGTGGCGTTACCATCTATACGCTCAACATGACCTCCCTGAAGTGGCTGGATGGTGAGCAACCCTTTGAAATGCAGAGCAAGGGAGCCTGTCTGCCCTTGGAGTGGGAGAAGCATGAGAGGGAGCGGGAAGGAGGCAGAACGTTGTGAGTGGAGGGGGTGATCCACGTGGTGGGAAGTGAGGAAATAGGGGGAGCAGTAGGTCCTGGGTTTTCTGTGTGGCTTAATTTGCAGCCCAGAAAACCAGGGTTTGATTCAACCAAACAGCAATGCGCAAGTCCAAAAAGGAAACGCAATATAGAAATAGAAAGCCACCCTAAAGAAACGACGTCATTGCAGAATTCCCTAAAACGTGAGCAGATTCCTCTCACTTTCCAGTCCCTTTTCAGCTTTGTTAAGAGAAGTGAGCAGGGGTAACAAGCAGGAGTAAGATCACCAATGTCCTCCTTACAAATATTAATTATGCCCAGGGCCAAAGAGAGTGGGGTAAAGGGATAATTTGTACCTGGGAGCGGGGTCCAAAAGGGGGCCTGGGAGGCAAAGGAGGGCCCCCAGAAATTTTCCTATCTGGGAGGAAAGAAAAAAAAAATGGATCCCTGCTGCAGGCAGCCCTCGCTGTCTCAGATGACAACCTGGTCCTGGCCTCCAAGTCCCACAAGGCAAAGCAGCGCAGCGCTACTACAGTGGCCTGTGCACTGCGAGGGAGGGGCATGAGCTCTGACCCTGGCCTGCTGGGGTTTCTGGCATTCTGGTGGCAGGACGGGCCCTAAACAATTGAAAAAACAATTTGTGTGGCAAGTGGCAAGGCAAGGCTGGGCTAACAAAGGCTAGGCTGGCAAAGTTGTTCAAATCAAATGTGCTTTCTTATCTCTGAATCTGATCATTTTATTTTTTAATTAAAAGGCTGCTTATCTCGCCCTCTTCCAGGCCCGATCTGCCCACTCCCATCACCGCCCCGCCCCTTCCCGTTCACCCCCTCCCCCCTTGGGAAGGGCCCAAAGGAAATTTTGTACCCTCTTAGTACAAAATAAATAACATTCCTCAGTACAGGAAATAAAATTCCTCTCAGAGGCCCTGATTATGCCTCTTTGGTGAGGAATCCATGCATTCTGTGTACTGTATTTGTTTTCAGAAACTGAAGTGGACAGGTCAATTTGGTGGCATCAGCTGTTCATTGTTGTGGCAAAAAAACTAAAACTGAACCATTCATGTTTGCTGATTATCACCACCGGAATAAACAAAAAACGGTCTCCTACATGGACGGACTATAACCTGACTGCTTTAGGTGACTATAACCTCAATGATGCCATAAAAGTAGCAAGATCTACTGGATCGTAAGTACTGTAATGGGAAGGATCATCACGCTTTGAGTAGGGCAAGCTAGGCTCTCTGAGAACTGTATCATCCAATACGGACACAACCTCCAGGATGCTTCTGTGGCAAGGATGTGTGTTTTCAGAAAGTAATTGTATACACAGGTGTGCTCCGCCCTGCCCCCTCCGCCTCCTCCCAGGGAGGAGGCCCACATCGTATGGAGTAGAGACTGACATGTTGTTGGGGCTGCATGGGGATGAATAAATCAGCGTTCCAGACACTAATTTGCTGCTTGGGTAGGGTTATTTATTGCAGGACTATTACGGCGTTGGAGGGTGTAGTAAAGTCTGTGAGTGTTCTCTCTCTTGCCCTGTCTCTGCTGCCCTTACCAGTCATTCTGTTCACACTGGATTGAGGAGCTGAAATAGAGTAGTGCTGCTCCCAGGCTCTTTTCCAGTCCTTGTCCCTTAGTCCCAGGGTCAGATCTCCCTTTGACACTGGTCGGGACAATCCCTGGGAGTGCCCTATATTTCCAGCCTTAGGGGCAGAGTGACCTGCTGGGGTTCCTTCAGGGCCAGATCCTATCCACCTTTCCAGTGCCAGTGCAGGCACAATGCAGCCCCGAGGTAAGGGAAGAACCGTTCCCTTGCCTTGAGGAGGCCTCCATGACTGCCCCTCACCACCACAGAATGCAGCCCGCGCCCCGTTGGCATGGCTGCATCATCAGCACTGGAACGTTCGGCCCTCAATCTAGTCTCCTCCTTTCTGTCCCCCCAGCTGCCTTCTGCCCATTGAATCCCCACTAGCCCTTCTGCCCCTTCCTTGCCCTTTTCACCCACCCTCTGTAGGCTTCTCCCTCACTCCCTCTTCGCCAACCCCATCGCCCCCCTCCCAGTCCAGACCCTTTCACCACCTTACTGTCAGTAGCGTCACTAGGACACGCGTCACCCTGGGGCGGGGGACACGCGTCACCCTAGTGACGCTCTGTCATCGCGGGGGCAGGGGCGACCCGGCTCCCCCCCCGCGTCGCGTCGCCCTCCGGACGCTCCCAGGCCAGCCCGGGAGCCGGCCTCGGAGCGTCCGACCCCATCCGGGTATTTTCCGGATTTTCGCGCATGCGCAGACCGTTTTGAGGGCAAAAAGCCCTCAAAACGGTCTCTGCGCATGCACGAAAATCCGGGAAATACCCGGATGAATGCGCTGCTTGGGAGCGCCGACAGGGTCGGACGCTCCGAGGCCGGCTCTCGGGCCGGCCTCGGAGCGTCCGGAGGTTGTCGCGCATCACGGAGGTGATGCGCGAGGGGGTGCGCGCGTCACCCCCAGGCGGCCCGCCCCCCCGCCACGCTCCAGTGACGCCCCTGCTTACTGTTGTGCTTCAGCTCTTGTTCCTTCTCACTTTCTCCTGCTGTCTCTATCGCCTCTCTCCTCCCCCTTTCTCCTCCCCTTCATCCCTTCCCTGATCTTTCCCATTCTCTCTTTACCACCCTGCCCAGGCATCTTCTCCTGCCCCCGAGACCTTCATCAGCTGCTAGGTGGGCAACATCCTGGTCAGCTGAGTCGCTCAGTAATGTCATCATTGCCGAGCACATATACTGAAATCTATAGCTAACAGCTTCACACAGTAGGCAATCACAACAGGGCATAATGGCTTAGCAGCTGCTTATATATGTCACAGTGTCCTTTGAATCGTACTGCTGCTCCTGGCTTCTTTTATAGCAACATGGCTATCTTTTGCTGTTGTCATTTTACTTTTGCTTTCGTGTGCGTTTAATTGGTGTGTGTGTGTGTGTGTGTGTGTGTGTGTGTGTGTGTGTGTGTGTGTGTGTGTGTGTGAGAGAGAGAGAGAGAGAGAGAGAGAGAGAGAGAGAGAGAGAGAGAGAGAGAGACTGTCTGGTGCTGGTGCCAAACTATTTACTTTGTCTCTACAGGTGTGTAGCTCTTTTGAAGCAGGTCCCAAACCAACACATTACTTTCTATGTAAGTGCTGCTGGTTCTTCTCCATGCTGGACACTTCTCTCCAGGTTTCAGACTCTTGAGTATAAATTAGAATACTACAGAAGGGGGTGGGTAGGTGTACCACAGTGAGGCTATTTATGAGATCTGTCCATTGGAGCCATTCATTACACCTAAATACACACTAATGAAGAAGACCTTTACTCTAAAGCAGGGGTTCTCAACCAGTGGTACTAGTACCACCAGTGGTACTTTTGCCAACTGCTGGTGGTACTCGGCAGTGGCGTCCCTAGGGCGGTGAGGACCGCATCGGGTGACACCCTCAGGGGGGGTGGGAACCACTAGTGGCCAAAATTATGAAAAAATTGTCTTTATGAATAATATCATATTAATATTATTTGATGCGTAATTTCATGCAGAATGCAATGGAACATTTTGAATTATCTGTATTCTATCAAATGTTATGGCCAAATAACTGGAAACAGAAAACACAACTACCTTATGTAACAAAAAGTGGATTTCCTTAACTCAAGAAAGATCAACGAGACTGATTGTTCTGAGAGCTGAGTTGGTTACTGATTTGTTGGGTGACCTGTACTGTCATATATTAAAATAAATAAAGTTAATGGTTCGGGAGACACCAACCCTAGTGACACCACTGACCAGGAGTAATCTGTAGAAATACATAGTCCTGCCTGATGGGCATATTTTGTAGAACCCAGGTCAGCCCAACCTTGTTTCTCCCTATTCACCTCTGGAATCCATCATGGGGGTGACACGCTGAGCTCTTACAATGGGTGACGCAAACCCTACGGATGCCTCTGTTTAGGCTGAAAACATAAATTTAGGCTGTGCATATAATATTGTAGTTTAAAGGTGTGGTTTTGATTATGCAGGAGGCAGGGCAATGATGTGGGGGCAATGGTGTGTTGCCCCACCTACTACATGGGAGGAGGTCCATCATGGGGGTTACGCACTGACTTCCCGCACCGGGTGATTCAAACCATAGGAACACCCCGGGTACTCGGATTGCCAGACCACCGGAACCCCACACCGTCGTGGTGCTTTAAGCGGCGTGTTTTCGCTCCCCAGAGGCTCCTGCCTTTGGCCGAGTTTCTTGGGAATGCTGAAAAGAGCCCTCCCACCCGCCCAGAGCCTCCTACCTGCATTTTCTGGCCTCCAAACACCTGGAAGTAACTGGTGATGATGTAATCCCCAGTCATTTCTGGTGGTACACAGCAGGAGAGTGGCGCTGGAGGTACTCAGCCGGGAAGGGGTTGAAAACCCCTGATCTAGAGTTCTGCAAGACATTTGTTCCATTTTTTTCCATTCATTTTTGCTATTCAAGCCCCTCTATGCTCTATTATTCATTTATTAACACTGTGTTTGTTTCAGAAGAATACACATGCACACACTGGTTTCATTGCCCTATTTGTTTTCGTAGCAGGAGGGGAGTGGAGGGCTTACCACGGAACTCACCAAAGCAACTGGTTTTAAAAACCACAGGTTTTTTTTAAACAGTGTAAAAGCAGCACCAGAGGTCCACCTACTGGCTTCTTCTACTTCTTGGACAATTCCTCCGACACCTCTGCCTGATGGCAATTCCTATTCTACCAGGTGAACTAGGATAGGCTCATCCAGTGTTCTAGGGGTCCATACAGGAACAAAACACTAATGCATTTTTTATCTCTGTTCTTGTTCTAGAAAATCCCCATGCAACAATGCAAGAACAGTGCTGAAGGAGATATAATAGCATGTTCATGGTGGAAGTTTTTGAACAACAAAACTGCTGAACCACACACATTGGTATTGTTCCCAGTGGTCAAGGTAAGCTATGTACTCTGTTGGTCACCTGACAAACACACACCACCATTGCTCTGGAAAATATACTTTCTTGTTTCCAGCAAAACCTTAAGAACCAAAAAGCCAGTTTGAAGTATATGAAGTATATCTACTCTGCTTGCAAGTAACAACTCCTTTCTTAGCAGCTATCAGAAATGCAGAGCATCAGTAGTACTAGCAGAAGCAATATAATTCCATGAACATAGCAGCATGTGTGTATTTGCTTAAATTAGATCTTGCTAGATAGAAGAAAGGTGGGCTGGGCTGATGTTCTGATCTTTGGGCAAAAGCATGCAAGTTATTATCCTGAAAAATGTTTGTGTGTAGCTACATCTGAAGCTTTTGAAACTTCTGCAGCACTATGACTTGGCAGGCTACACCTGTTGACGTTTCAACTTTTCTGCATCAGAGCTCCTGCCCCTTGAATTGTAGTATAGACGACAGGAATATTTTGGGAGATGCAACCAAATGCATATAAGGTAGATGTGAACATTTATTTATTTATTTATTTATTTATTTATTTATTTATTTATCTATTTTTAAAAAAATATATCCCGCCTTTTCCTATGCCGAAAGGCAAATGCCCAAGGTGGCTTACAACAAGGTTAAAATACATAATTTAAAATACATAAAATAAATTTAAACAATACATAATCATACACAATTTTAAAAACAATAAAGTTGACTAGGGGAGGGGGCGACAGTATGGAGCAGAGAACCAGCTTGGCAGAGCATCTTGAGACACAAGAGGCAGACCACGACCCATCACCCAAACGCTAGACGAAACAAAAATGTTTTGAGCCCTCGCCGAAAAGTCATGAGGGAGGGGGTGGTTCTCAAATCCCCTGGCAGGGAGTTCCACAGTTGTGGCGCCACAGCAGAGAAGGCTCGCCCATGTCAGAGGCGAAACTAGGGCGGAGCGGGCGGAGCACCCGCTCCGGGCGCCAACGGGGGTATCCTGGACCCGAAGGGCGCCCCGCCCGGCGCCCCGCCCGCGAGTCCGAGTCGGACTCGGGGACTCGCGTCTCCAAGTCCGAGTCAGACTCAGAGACTCGAGTCCGACCGCCCCCTCAATCGGGAGCCGGCTCGGGGACGTGTTCCCCGGCCGGCTGCCCGGGGCCTTCTAAGGAAGGCGCGCGAGAACGGTATTTATACCGTTCTTTTTGCGCATGCTCAGACTGTTACTGAGGGAAAAAGGCTGCCCTTTTTCCCTCAGTAAGTCTGAGCATGCGCAAAAAGAACGGTATAAATACCGTTCCCGCGCGCCTTCCTTAGAAGGCCCCGGGCAGCCGGCCGGGGAACATGTCCCCGAGCCGGCTCTCCCAGTTGAGGGAGGGTCGCCGCCTCCCGGAGCGCGCAAGCCGGCTCCTCCCGGAGCGCGCCCCCCCTCCGGATCACGACGCGGCGATATTAATTATATCACGGATCACGGCTATAATAATATTAATTATATCACGGATCATTAGATCACGGCGATATTAATTATAGGGGCGCCACACCCCCTGTTGCTCCGGGCGCCAACGGGGGTAGTGACGCCCCTGGCCCATGTGTTGCCACTTCCCTAACTTGCGATAAAGGTGGCACTCGCAGGAGAGCCCCCTCAGATGACCTAAGTGAGCGGGCCGGAATGTATGGGAGAAGGCTGTTCCTCAGATATCCTGGACCCGAACTGTGAAGGTCATTACCAGCACCTTGAATTGGGCCCGGAAACGAATGGGCAGCCAGTGCAGCCGCCGAAGCAGCGGCTCAACAGAGTCAAACCGCCTAGCTCCAGCAACCATCCGGGCCGCCGCATTCTGCACTAATTGCAGCTTCCAAACCATCTTCAACGGCAGCCCCACGTAGAGCGCATTACAGTAATCCAGTCTTGAAGTCACTATGGCGTGGACCACCGTGGTCAGGTCTGATCGACTCAACATGGCTGTTTATACCTGTTCTAATTTCAATGTTATGAAACAGCCAGAACTGGAACATCTGTGAGGATAAGACTGAAATGCAGAATTACCAATTCAGATTTGCAGTGCAATCCTGCCTAACTGTAGACCTGCAGGCCTAGCGCTCTGCCGGTCTAGAGTGCCGTAAACATGCCATAAGGCACGTGTTTGATACCCAGCGAGTAAGCGGTGCAGGCGCAGAGGGCAGGGCCGCTCACTCCACCGCGTAACTCACCCATCTTCGGCTGTTGCTGGTAAGTCCCACGCTAGTCTGTGGGACGGCGGGATGGGGTGGCAAGGGAGGGGGGCATTGGCCGGCATGGGCTGGAAGGGGGCAGGGATATTGCTGGCGATATCCTAGGCCCCTTCCTGCCGCCCTGCCACTGCCTCCGCGAACGTATGCCAGGTCTGGACCTGGTATGCATTCGAGGAGGCCCATAGGCTCTGGGCTCGCGTACACCTGGGGAAGGGGAAGGGGAAGAGTGTCCCCTTCTCCTGAGGTGCGGCCTAGCAGCCTCGGGACAGGTCACAATCCTGATAGGATACAGCGGCCGCCCTTTAGGCCAGCCGCGTATACTTACACAGGATTGAGCTGCTCAAAGATATGTGCTGTTTCCAGTAGACAGTCCCAAATAGGTCAGACAGTGATCTGTCACAGTGCAGTAATGAGGATTCTTCATCCCCTCACAGTCTTCATCACGTTTCCAGCTTGGCTAGCTCATTCAATATTACTTTTGCAGGACCTTAGATTAATGTGGGCTGGACCTTATTCATTCTTAGAAGAGAAAATGGGTTTTTGACAGCACTTTGTTTATGCCACGCAGCACTTTTTACCATATTTTCCCGATTCCCAAGCGGGACACCCCCCCCCTGAATTATTAATTAATTAATTGATCAACCAATCAATTAATCAATTTTTTCCTGAAATGCTTCTTTTTTTTGCATGCTACCCACTTGCTACCGAAAGGGTGCCCAAATTTTTATTTATTTATGGCCCCAAAAATTGCCATTTTGCAGCTGCCACTTGCCTTGCTGTTCTCCTTCCTGCCGCCGCCACAGCATTTTCTCCTGGCCAGTTGCGTTTGGGCCGGTCAGGACTCCGACTGCCCCCGGGCCTTCAAGCCACTGCCGCTGCCATGACTCTGGAACCTGGCCGGCTGCATTCGACTCCGACTGCCCCCTCAAGCTGCTGCCGCCGCCGCTGCTACTTCCGCAATTTAATTTTTTTTCCACGGTGGAGCCATCTTGGATCTCGTGAAATCTTACAAGCGCTGCCATTTTGGATCTCGCAAGATTTCGTGAGATCCAAGATGGCAGTGCCGAATTTTTTTTTAAATTGTGGAAGCTGACCCAAGTTCCGGGCCCAGCTGGCTTGGACCGGGCTCCAGAAATCAGGGCAGTCCCGGTTTTTCCAGGACGGGTGGTAAGCCTACGCAGCAGTAGTAGTCAGTCCCTATGTCGGCACCACTTCCTAGTGCCTGAGGCCATCATCCTGTGTCCCCATCTACAGGCCACTGTCCGAGCCATGGACACCATAACGGAATGCCTGCGGAAAGAGTCTGGTGGAAAGACAAACATCACGAAGTTTACAGTGGCAGGAATTTCCAAGGTAGGTACGAACGTCCTATGAACCCACCACTGCAGCTGACTCCTCACCCCCCTGGATGCTTAGTAAAGCAGTTGGGTGGGGAAGGGAAGGTGGAGTGAAGCCATGTGCAGAGCCTGCCCCCTGCCCCCTTGCCTTCAGTTCTGGTGCCCAGAGGCGTCGCTCCGGTAGGGGCGGGGCTGTAAGTATCGCTGCGGTCATAGTCTCTTTACCGAGCGAGGAGGAGGCAGCCCCGCCCCCTCACTGTCCGAGCCAGTCCCCTATGGAGAAACCGGCAGGGAAGAGACCCTGCCTGCTGCTTTCTCCGTAGGGGACTGGCTCGGACAGTGAGGGGGCGGGGCTGCCTCCTCCTCGCTCGGTAAAGAGACTATGACCGCAGCGATACTTACAGCCCCGCCCCTACCGGAGCGACGCTTCTGCTGGTGCCACCTTCCGTGCTGCCCTGTTGAAAATCATGCTGCTACACTCACCCTGCTTGTTTCAAACAGGATGGTGCAGAGGAAGACCACTAGAGCTAAAGGTTGGGCTTCACCTGACCACATCTCACCTCACCATGCCTCATTTCCATCCTTGCCCACCTGGTTGCTTTCCGAGATAGCCAGGTGGGCGAGGAGGAGGAGGTGGCAGCAGTGGTGGGACATGCATGTGTGCCAATGTGTGTGCAAGATAGTTTCTTTTTGGGAGGTGCATACCAGTGATGTATCTAAGTAACTAGGTCACGAGTGCGAGAGTGAGTACGAGTCATTTTTGCACGAGTGCGAGTCGAGTACGAGTAAGGCCAAAAACCATGAGTCACAAGTCAAGAGTCGAGTCACTTTGGGGAAAATGGCTTTTTTTCCCTGAAAATGGGGTGGGTGGGTATCTGTTGTGGGGTGTGTGTGGGGACCTCTGAGGCTTTTAAAGCACCCACTTGGCTTCCCCTATGACTTGGAAAATGACTTGGAAATGGCAAGTCGTTACCCCCGCGAGTGCGAGTCAAGTGCGAGTCCCGTGGGTCACGAGTACGAGTGTGAGTGCGAGTCAGTGGGTCACGAGTATGAGTACGAGTATGAGTCAGGGAAAAAGTGACTAAGTCGCACTTGCGAGTCAAGTCATTTGACTCGAGTCCCCATCCCTGGTGCATACTAGCAAGAGTGACAGATCTGCCCAAGTCTGGCACATCAAATCTGCTTGGACCACTTCTGGTTCCTACCCTCTGAAGGCTCATTTTGCTCCACTCTGCTCTCATTTAGGCAGCTGATGAAGACATGGCTTTCCAATGTACCTTGGTATATGTTGGGTTGCTGTGCTTTTTTTTTTTTTTACTGTTCTGTCGCTGGTTGTTTTATATTGTTGGTCTGTTATAGTTTTCTTTTGTGTTTTCAGTGTTATGCTTTTGGAATGTATTGGGTTTTTTTTAGATTATAAATCACATTCAGCTCAGTCCTAACTAAACAAAACCTCCGCCGATGCAGCCACACCAACGAAGTGCATACTGCATCCTATGGTGGGGTTGTAGTCGCAGAAGTCCCTTCATGGTAAGGGAACTTTCATTTCCTTACCCTGGGGCAAGCTGCCCAAATGGGTCTCCTTAGATCTGCACCAGCCATTTTGTTGCCACAGAACCAAAGAGAGTATTGGAGAGGGCACTGTCGTCGCTTCAGTGGGGGCCGGAGCTCTAAGTTCCGCCGCAGTCCGATCCTCCGTTACATGGGAGCACAAAGCGCCCCCGCCCCCTCGCCTTTGGAGCCATTTAAGTCATTGCTTTCACCGACTTGAATGGCTCTGAAGGCGAGGGGGCGGGGGCACTGGCGTTGCTGGAGGTGGGGCGGAAAGCTAAGTTCTGCAGCTTTCCACCCCACCGTTACTCTCCGGTACGAGGTGCCCGCCCCTTCGTTATAGAAGCCCGTCAGCGGAGAGAAAGCAACGCGCAGGAACTCTCCTGCGCATTGCTTTCTCTCCGCTGACGGGCTCCTATGACGAGGGGGCGGGGCGCCTCGTACCGGAGAGTAACGGTGGGGTGGAAAGCTGCAGAACCTAGCTTTCCACCCCACCTCCAGCAACGCCAGTGGGCGGGGGCACTTCGTGCTCCCGTGTAATGGAGGGTTGGACCGCGGCGGAACTTAGAGCTCCGCCCCACCTTCAGCAACGCCAGTGGGAGAGGGAAGAGGAGAGGGGACAGGGATAGGATCCTGGTGCACGCTGGTGTCACTTGGATCTACCCCTGCCTCTCGCCTGCTCCCCTCCACACCCAGATACTTCCCTGTTCCTTCCCCTCGCCACCACCAATGTACTGGCGCTGCTGGCGGGAGGCCTCTCTGCTGGCGCATGTGCACAGCAGCCAGCCAAGTGCACTGCCAGCCTCATTGTATACTGCCAGTGGGAGCCTTAGTTAGGATTTGGCCCTTTGTGCTGTAATGCTACCAGAAAAGCAGAATATAATTTTTTAAAAACCCAAAATAAAATAAGCAAAATGTAAAACAACTAGTTGGAATTGCACTCAAAAAGAAGTTGGAAGCTTGTGAAGCTGGTACAAGTTTCCTAAATGGGAACTGCTGCACACTCCCTCCACTGTCATCTCTTTCTCTATTTCTTGCAGCGTGGCTGGGCCGCCTGGCTCACAGCTGCTGTCGACGAAAGAGTTCGAGCATTTTTTCCACTTTTTTTCGATTGGTTGAATTTAATTCTGGTGAGTATTCAATTCCTTTTGCGCTCAAAGGGGAAAAAATCCTATACAAATAAGCACACTAACACATGCATGCAGGATTCTCTGGCCAAAGGATTTGAGAAGGCTACTGCACACTATGGCAGGGAGTCCAACAAAGGACAAAATCTGTACTCTTCAAAACTATGGCAGCAGCTGTCTTTCACTCTGGGTTCCCCGTGCTTTCCTTTATTTATTTATTTATTTATTTTCCACATTTTTATACCGCCCTTCCTCCAACCTTCCCCGACCACCTTAAAGTGCTCTCTTGGAATATTGCTGGCTGGATTAAAAAGTCACGGGATGTGGATTTTATTAAATTACTTAGAAGCTATGATGTCATCCTTCTACAAGAAACATGGGCCATACATCCACCTAAATTTGAAGGATATAATGTTATCTCATTACCAGCCTGTAAGACCAACCCTAAGGGTTGTCCATCTGGGGGGTTGGCAGTATTGTTAAAATCCTATTTGCTTTATGATTTAATATTTATGGCAGACAGTTGTTGTAAAATCCAAGTTATTAGGCTCCAGCTTGCATGTCATTTTGATTGTTAATGTCTATATTCCCCCATCAAAAAACAAGCTGACTAGTGATCAGCAATGGGACTATCTGAGCTGTATTGAAGATACAAATTATTGAAGATTTGCTTCAGAAGTTTCTTCAACCTTGGTTATTGATTGCGGGGGATTTTAATGCACAAGTGGGTCAGAATTGGGATGTTTTTTTATCAAGCATGGGATACCCCAGTGGATGTCTCCCTACCCGAGCATTGTTTCCTCCCAAGACACTCCAAGAATAAGGTAATTAATGCAACTGGGTCTTTATTAGCCAAGTTCTGTATTCTTAATGGTTTTACATGGCTAAATGGCCTTGATGATTTGAAGGATGAAGGGGACTTCACATATCTCTCTGGTCAAGGTGCAAGCTTGATTGATTATATCATGGTTTCTGCTGATTTTCTTCCATTTATAGTGGACTCTAAAGTTGGCTTTCCACTCTATACTGACCATCTGCCTTTATCATGCAAATTAGCTTGCTCTTTAAATCCATCTCTTCAGCCCCCTATCCAGGAGTTAAATAGTCATAGAGTTACCCCTATTAGCAGTAGCGTAGAAACGCTTGGGGCCCTGATATACAGGGCCCCAGGCGCCTAGCTGACTGGGGGGCGCTCGAGGAGAGCGTCCTCGTCGTCTAGGACTCGAAAGCTCGAGTCCGAGGTGAGCAACAGCATCGTCGTCTAGGCAATGCGCAGCGCGCTCTCAGACCCTGTGTCTGCGGGCGCGCGCTGTGCGCGTTGCCTAGACGACGAGGACGCTCTCGGAGTCAAAGGCTGGAGCGCCGCCCGCCCGTTATGGCTGCGGGCGGGCGCTGCACTCCAGCTTTCGAGCGACAGCGTCCTTGGACGTCACGTGACGTCACATGTCACGTGACGTCCGGGGGGCGCTTGGCCAGCCCCCGCCCTCCTAGCCCCAGGCGGCAGGAGGGCTTAAAACGCCACTGCCTATTAGAATTAAATGGGATAACAGTACTAAAGAACTCTTTGGACTATTGACCCAGGAAAATGTAAAAGAGCTAGTCTCCTCTAAATCTCTGATTGCAGTAGACCAGACAGATAGTGTGCTTTTTTTTAGGAAATAGTTAAGACCTTAACTAGTGTATTAGGGCAAACTCTTTCGCCTCAGCTGGTGTTTCAACCTAATGATGACCCCTCAAAGATTGACTCATGTTGCTTGACATTAAAATCAGCCATTCGAAGGGTCTATAAGGAATATAGAAAGTCTAGTAGTCCATCAAGTTTGTCTAGTTATTCTGCTCTTTCCTGTCAATTAAAAGAAGCCATTAAACAATGTACGCGTCGTACTGCAATTAAAAGATGGACTCATTTGATTAGTGCCGTTAAGTCTAAAAAGATCAAGTCCTCCTGGAATATTGCTGCTGGCTTCTTTCGTAAAAACACAATTATTAATTCTCCGATCTCTATCTCTTCATGGGAAATATATTTTAGATCATTGTTCCTAGACGAGACAAAATCATCTCCTCTAATTGACTCAACCTCCTTTGCAGAACTCCCAGATTGGCCACCTGTAACATGTGACGAAATCGAAGAGCTTATAGGCCAGTTAAAACTAGGGAAAGCTGCAGGACCGGATGGGATTCCTCCAGAGTTATTTAAGGCTGCTCCTGACTGGTGGGCGCCCCTTCTGGCTGATCTTTCTACTGCAGCAGATAAACTTGGCAAAATTCCAAAATCTTGGACCCAATCCACCTTGGTGCCCATCTACAAGAAAGGGGACAAGAAAACCCCCAGCAACTATAGACCAATTAGTCTTTTATCTATGATGGGTAAGCTTTATGCAAATCATCTACTTCATAATGCATGGATCCTTGAAAACAACATATTAGGCTCTGAACAAGCCGGTTTTAGGCCAGGTAAATCAACAATATACGGCAAGGCTGTATATTGTCACCCTGCCTATTTAACTTATATGCAGAGTACATTATGAGAATTGCAGGGCTGAATGAATCGCAAGCCGGAATCAAGATTGCCGGGAGAAATATCAACAACCTCAGATATGTAGACGATACCACCCTAATGGCAGAAAGTGAAGAAGAACTAAGGAGCCTCTTGATGAGGGTGAAAGAGGAGAGTGCAGAAGTTGGCTTGAAACTCAACATTAATAAAACTAAGATCATGGCATCTGGTCCCATCAATTCCTGGCAAATAGAAGGGGCAGAAATGGAAGCAGTAACAGATTTTATTTTTCTGGGCTCCAAGATCACTGCAGACGGAGACAGCAGCCATGAAATTAAAAGACGCTTACTCCTTGGAAGGAAAGCTATGGCAAACTTAGACAGCATAATAAAAAGCAGAGATATCACCATGCCAACAAAAGTTTGCATAGTCAGGGCGATGGTGTTCCCAGTAGCAATGTATGGTTGCGAGAGTTGGACCATAAGGAAGGCTGAGCGCCGAAGAATAGATGCTTTCGAACTGTGGTGCTGGAGAAGACTCCTGAGAGTCCCTTGGACTGCTAGGAGATCAAATCAGTCAATCCTAAATGAAATCAACCCTGACTGTTCCCTGGAAGGACAGGTACTGAGGCTGAAGCTCAAATATTTTGGCCACCTAATGCGAAGAGAGGACTCTCTGGAGAAGACTCTGATGCTGGGAAAGATTGAAGGCAAAAGGAGAAGGGGAAGGCAAAGGATGAGATGGTTAGACAGCATCACCGATGCAACAAACATGAAAATGAGCGAACTCAGGAAGATAGTGGAGGACAGGAAGGCCTGGCGGGATATGGTTCATGGGATCCCGAAGGGTCGGACACGACTTAACGACTGAACAACAACAAATCAACAATAGACCATTGCCTGATATTATCACATCTTATTACAAAGCAATTACATCAGTTTAACACCCGTCTCTATGTGGTATTTTTAGATCTCAGGGCTGCATTTGACTCTATTGATAGGGATTTGCTATGGGATAAGTTGGGGAAATCAGGGCTTGACAAAAGGTTGCTCCTATTAATACAAACGCTTTACTGTAGCACTTCTTGCCAGATCAAGGTACCATCTCAGGGAGATCTTTCCCGAACCTGTACCAACCAATAGGGGCATTAATCAAGGTTGTGTGCTGGCTCCTACATTATTTAATCTATTCACCAATGATTTAGCCCCATTTTTAAACAACTTGGATGCCCACTATCCCAAATTAGGTTCTTTAGGAATCCCATTGCTGCTTTATGCAGACGATATGGTGCTAATATCTCGCACCAAAATTGGATTGAAGTGGTTAATTAAAGGTTGCATTGAATATTTATCCTAGAATAACCTTCATCTTAATTGCGAGAAATCTAAAATTATAGTGTTTGGGAAAACATGGAAACCCCATTCTTGGCTGTTCAATGGGAAGATAATCCAACAGGTCAAAGAATTTAAATATCTCGGTCTAATTTTAGACATTCATGGGTTTCCCATCGTAACGCAGTGATCAACTCGGTTAAACCATCTATTCAAGCCATTACCCGCTTCTTCTTTACATGGGGTAACTCATTCATTCATACCAGCTGCCTTACAGATTTTCAACACCAAAATAATTTCCCAACTCCTATATGGCGTCCCTATATGGATGACAGCCTATAACAACATGGTTGAAAAGACACAGGCAACCTTTTTGTATAAGATATTACCTTTCCCTCATTGAGTCTCTTATGCAGCCCTATGCCTAGAAGCAGGCCAACATAGACTAGAGCTACGGGCTTGGTCCAGGTTTTTAAAATACTGGACCAGAATATGTTTTGTTGCTGACTATGACCCCCTGCTTAAGGGTGTTCTCACTGATTCAATAATTACTCCTGGCCTGGCCTTGTACTATAAAAAAAAATCCAAAATCTGGGTCTGTCAGTTGATCTATTGGGGGCAGGATCACTGGCCACAGCTTGGAAGATAATAATCACTAGGTTGGTGGATATAGATAGGCAGGAGACCCTGGCAGCAGCACATAGAATCTGCTCCCCACTGAACTTTCAATTACTGATCAACTATGGCAGCAGACCTAGATATCTGCTCTTTTTATACAGCTCCCAAGAAAGGCGAGCATTTACGCTAGCACGCTGTAATGCTCTGCCCTCTAAAGTTCTACTAGGCAGATTTAGAGGCCTGCCTGCTGAGGACCACCGCTGCACTTGTAACTTAGGGGGGCTGGAATCCCTACCCCATATCTTGCTCCACTGTACCTGGTTTCATGATTTGCGCGCCCAATTTCTTAAACCATTGCTGTTGGATATAATGTGTCAGTCAGATAATGATGCTATCCAATACCTATTAGCAGGAAACGATGAGACACGTACTAGGCAGGTGGCCAAGTTTCTAAGTCTGCTCGTTCAGAAACGCCTAACCATGCCGTTTTTTAATGACTAATCTGAGGACAATATATAGTTTCGATGTATGTACAAGGGGAATTGTAGATTTTAAATGCTCTGAATGAAGTTGATTTAGTTTTAGCTTGTTTAATTTATTCTGATCTGCTTATTTAATTTTGTGTTGTTTCTGTTTGTACTTGTGTGTGTTTTATTGTATATGCCAATAAAGGTCTTATTATTAATTATTATTATTATCATTATTATTATTATTATTATTATTAATGACAGATCAGTATCTTCCTCCCTCCTTGCGTCTTAAATATTTACAGGGCTATGCACATCTACTGCAGTCTTATACAAATTCTTCCTCACCCCCCAGCCCTGAGGGGGGGGTTACATTTGGTCTTTTAGTATGATATAGGAACCCTGAAAGATGGCAGTATGTTAGGGGACTTAGAAATATGCTTTGTCTTGTGTTTGGTATTTTGGCCCTGCTAAAGTTCTGAATAAGCTCATGGACATAAATCCTTTGTCTGCAGTTCCCCTTTCCTCCATATTATAAGTTCTCAAGTTCTTAAAATGTGATACTTCTGCTGTGCGTGGCCTCATGTGTCCACAAAGCTCATGTCTTTGCCTTGGTGCAGAATCTCAAACATCAGTATCGATCCTATCGTGGCTGGTCCTTTGTACTGAGAGGCTTGATCCAATTGAATGTGACTGGCCAGTTGGACAGCCCACGCTTCAAGGAACTGGCTTCGTTGACAGATCCACTCGGTGAGTGATTCTTATATTAGATTTCCAGGATAAAAGGGTGGAGGGTAGTAGACATAGTATACTGAAGCAATGGGAAAGAGCACCCCAAGCGGATTTGGTGGAGCGATGGTGGTGGTCATACCCCCATGGAAGAGCACAGTGGAGGGGGACTTGTTCCAATCAGTCCCCTGTCCCTTTCCATTTGCTTTCAGGGAACCTTGTTGTGGCCCCTGTTGATTTGGCCCTTTCTTGTATGGGGTCATGTCAACCAGACATGGAATCTCGCTGTCTAGTAGACTATGAATTCATGAGGGATATGTAGGCCGTCTCCTCCCCCAATTCTTTGTTCCTAGTAGCATTTCCTTTCTTGGAGTTTCTTTGCATAGAAGAATCCAGTCTGCTGGTACAAATGAATAGTAGAGAAGGAGTACTACTTATGTTGGGTTGCAAGAAAGCATGTACAACCCTCAATGCCTGTGATGGCGAACCTATGACACGCGTATCACAGGTGACAGACAAGGTCATTTTGGGTGACACGCCAGCATTTCCCCCAGAGCCCCGACACACCTTACATTTTCGCAGGCTTTACAGGCTTATCTTGAACATTTAGGACAGGGATTTTGGCAGACCTCTTTTAAATTATTATCTAGTAAATTCACTGATTGATGTTAAATAAAATGCAATGTGTTCTATAGTTGTTTTCGGTTCAGTTCAATTCAAAATTACTATTAAAAGTAGCAATAGTCAAAAGTACTATTAAAAGTTAGGGGGGGGGGACGACGGACACACACCAGCAGAGTCAAGTTAGGCATTTTCAAAATCTTTGACGCACCAATCCCAAATGGTTCGCCATCACTGCTCTATGTTGTGCCTATATGTGAGAGTAACTTTTAAAAATTCACTTTAGAAGTAATAACATCAGTATACTACCCAAGGATTATCTAGTTAAGAATTACCAATTACCATTACCAATGTAGAATTACATTAAGAATTCTCTATAAATTAAAAATTACTAACGCATTTCTGATCTCAACAAAATTAGATTTATTCAGGCCCATGTATTATTCTATCTTAGAAAAAAAATTTAAGAACACAGAAAATCCTTCAATTTCTACCAATAATTCAAAATGTTTTCGATAGTCCTTTCTTAAAAGAATGTGGTGTGTAATTTCAGCATTTTCAATATCTCCCATAATCTGTAAAATGTAGTTTCAATGCAACTGAACCAATACTACGCAAATGACCCACAGCCGCTTACTGAGTCCTAAGGTAACATAATTCCTGTTGTTTCTGTGATGAACGTTCCTATTCCACTTATTTTAGGTGAAGGCACAAACAGATGCAGGAAGCCTCCCTTTCCAGTGGCACCATTTGTCCTCTGTGCCTTCACTGAGATCTGAGCAGTGCACATGGCTCTGCCCCCTGCTTTTGTCCTCACAACAGCCCTGTAAGATGCTAGGCTGAGAGATCACAACTAGCCTAAGGTCATCCAGTATTATGTTTCATGGCTGAGGAGAGATCTGAACCCGGGTTGTCCTGGTTCAACATTCTAACCACTGCGCTACACAAGGGACATGTGGTGCTGGGGCAGGAGGTGAGGCAGAACCGCCCTGCCGTAGTCCACAGAAAAAAGCCACAGCCTAACCCTCTGATTGCGCTAGCGCGCTACCCACTTCCACCCAAGTAAGCAAGTAGTGGGCGCAATCAGAGAGTTAGGCTGCGGCTTTTTTCTGTGGACTACGACGGGGCGGTTCTGCCTCACCTCCTGCCCCGCCCCGCATGTCCCTGCAATACACTGACTCTCCATTTCAACATTGTTTTAAACTGATATTAAGTTAGTTGTATGCATAGGTAGCTTTTCATTGCCTCCTGCCCCCTAAAGTATCTACCTTTTCATGGAGTGATTATCCTAAATCCTTGGAGATGGTTTAACGTTGCTTCTGTCCAGACTTGCCATCCTCTTAACGTGATCCAACAAGGTAGTGACTTCAGAACTGCACATGTCTGCCATTAATGCAACATTTAATTTTTCCATGCTTAGAATTCAAGGAGCGATATGCGAAAAAGTCCATGTTGATAACCGTTGCAACAGGGGATGAATACATGCAGCCAGATGACTCCTACTATTACTATAAAAAGCTACCTGGAGATAAATACTTCCGGTGAGTTCATCCCACAAAAGATTAGCAAGCTCTTTCACCTGGTTGGGAGAGCAGAAGTTGCACCAGTGCTTAGGCTGTCCATATTGTTGGAGTTCCAGATACTGTATGTTGTTTTCAAATGAAAACAAATGTAACAATTAAGATATCCGTACAACAGATTCCTCAGGAGGAGCGTGGGCCTAGCTTCCTCCCACCTTTACAGTTTAAATGGGGAAATTTGGGCTTACCCCTGCTCAGTAGGTTCCTCCAGAGTGGCACAGTCTTGAACATCTGGGAAGCTCCTCTCCTCTTGTGCAGGCAGGGTCAGACGATTCAAGTTGTTCGGGGGGGGGGGAGGCTCTCCCAGATTCCCCAGACAGGACCAAGCATCTGGAGCCCCTCTGCATTGCAACAAGAACAGGAAACAGCTGTTGATAGGAACCTGTATAACTTATGTACAATGCAGGGAAACCCACTGGATTACTCCTTTCCACACTCCCAGCAACCTGGCTTCTCCTTCACTCCAGGTATGTGCAGTTGAGCTCAGGTAGGGTGGGTAGACTAAACCACCCTGGAACCACTGAGAAGGGAATTCTAAGGCAAGCCCAAATGTCCCTGTTTTCCAGTAGTTCTAGGGTGGCTTAGTTTTGAGCATCCGGGACATATCCAAGTAGTGCCTCCCCTGAGGGCGGGAGTTACACCATGGTCCCCTGTGCCACCTTCTGCAGCACCTGCCTACTGAAGGTAGCATCAGCCGAAACATAGGTGTCAACCCTGTAGCGCTTAGTAAAGGTGTGCACTGAATTCCAGGGTTTTGCCTGCATATGGCCTCAAGAGAAGAGAAGCCTCTGTCGGCCACTGAGGAGACCGCTTCCCTCAGGGTGTAGGTCATGATGTCTGGTGGGGCAACATTACCCTGGTCCTTGTAAGTTGTCACTATGCACTCCCTGATCCACCAGGATACAGTGGAGGGAGAAACCCTGGACTGCTTGACTGACACAAATGTCCCCTTGGACTTTCTAAAGACCTTGGTTTGACAGGAACTAAATGCCTGGTGCATGTCCAGTCCTGCTCCCTGAGGTGTATGGGATTGGGGCAAAGGGAAGGGAGGACAAGATCTTCCAACCTGTGGAAGGTGGAGTTGACCTTTGGGATGAAGACATGGTCAGTTCAGAGTTCTACCCTATCTTCATGAATGATGCGGAGTTCTTTATTCACCGATAGGGCATTGGTTTCTGCTACCCTCCTGGCTGATGCGATTTCCACTAGGAAGACCACTTTTTGCATCAGCTCCTTCAGTGGACAGGTCGCCATGGGCTTAAATGGGATAGATTAAGGTCTCAGGAGGGAACACAGTGGACTGAAGGGGGGGTCAGCAGAGCTGCCCCTCACAGTACATGGGGGTCCTCCCCCAGGGGTATCCCAAGAGGCAATGACCAAGACCTTATGCCCAGTAGCGTAGTTGCCATAGGCAGGGAGGCCATGGCCCCGGGTGCCAGCCACAGTCTCCTCATGAAGAGAGGCCATGGCAGAGTTTTCCCAGTGTGAACTTTGCCCTCCGTCTGTCCTCGTTTATGTTAGGCAATTCCGGAAGCGAGGAGGGGCGACGTTGCAATGTGGGGTGGGCATCGCAAGGCATTGTGACATGCCTTGGGTGGTGGGGGCTAGCGACGCCACTGTTTATGCTTCGAGGTACTTGAGCTCAGTCCCTTCTCCAGGCCTGATTGGAGGAATTCCAGCAAGTGGTTGACTGATGGTGGATAGGTCAAAAACCACCTTCTGCCCTGGCACCATTTGAGGAAGACCTGCCTGTCACAGGAAAGCTATGCCCATATAAGGAAAGGGGTGTCACAGAAAAGCTATGCCCATATAAGGAAAGGGGCATGAGTGAGGAGGTTAACAGCAGTTAGGACCATATAAGGGAAAAGGGGCAGTTGGAAAGAAGGGGACAGTTGAGGGAAGAGATTAGGAGGATGGTTGAATCTGAATGTGTTGTTTTTATCCTGTGTTCTGTATCTGTTCGTTACATATCCTAACCGTGTAACCACATTGAAGTAATAAAGTAACTGATTTTCCTTTGAGTCATCTTAATAGTGAATACTGGGGAAAAGTGGATGTGACTGAATCCAGTATCGCTACTGGGCCACAGAAGGAGCTGGGTTGTAACATCTGCAATGGTTGGCAGTTGTAGCTCATAGTACCAAGGCAGAGTACTATGAGGGAACCGATCACCTGGATCTGGAGTATTAGCAGACCACAGGTGACGGTGACACTGCCATGTCAAGTTGTAGACAAACACCACCAGTTGTAGGCAAACACCACCTGGCCCAGTGACAGTCCAAACAGCAAGCCTAATACTGGAAGTATTTTCTGCTTAAGTGAAGCAGAAGAACCTCCTGTGAGAAGGTCTGATCAGGATGTGCAGGTAGGTAGGCTTCCTATAGGTCTATGGACACCAGGAAGTCACCTGATCACCATCAGTATCAAGTGCAGCATCTCCATTTTGATGCATTGCTTCTTCATCCATCTGTTGCACCACTTTAGGTCCAGTATTGCCCTGATTTTCCCCATTCTTCTTGGGGATGATGAAGTGAGAGTATACTCGGAACCCAGTCTGAACTTGAGAGACAGGCTCTATGATGGGGGTGGCCAAACCTGCCTAATGTAAGAGCCACATACGATAAACTTCAGATGTTTGAGAGCCGAAATATTTAAGAAGCATTAACATTCTTAAATATATTTACTCATCATGAACATTAAACTTACGTTTTAATCCAGTGAACTCTCAGTTTATACCTGGTAAATAATTATAAAGCTTGAAAATTTCTCATTTATCTTTTATATTAATTGTGATGCAAAAGGAGCTCAGCCAACATATTTCCGAGAGCCGCACATTACATGTCAATGAGCCGCATGTGGCTCAAGAGCTACAGTTTGGCCACCCCGGCTCTATGATCTTGATCTGGATCAGGTACTCAATGGCTGCAAGAATAAGGAGGTGTTTGACCCCACCCCTCACCCTGTGTGAGTTCACAAACCTTCCCTTGGGGGCAACAATAGCTTTGTTGGTGCATCTGCGTTTGTTCTTGGAATTCCAAAAGGAGTGGTGTCCCTTTACGTGCCAGTCAGCCTCTCTCCTGGTGGGAAGTGCCTACTTATGTCTGGCAGCTGGCCACTCACCACCACCTCTGTTTGCTGGCTGGTCAGGCAGCCGCCTACTTGCCCAGCATCAGATGCTGCAGTTCCCCTTCCTCCTACTCTTTTTGCTCCTTACGGCCATGCCTGGGAAGCAAAAGTGGAAGTATGTGGAGGAGAGAGGAGAGTGGTGACCCAAAGCTGCAGCTTGATCCTTAGCCCTGCATTCTTTCAATGTCGAAATCTCTCTCTCTCTCTCTCTCTCTCTCTCTCTCTCTCTCATGGGGAGCTCTTTTTAAAGCAGTCATCTGTATTGAGAGGCCGGGATCTAAAAATGTTTCACTATTGCCTTGCAGGCTCATCCCAAATGTTGGGCATGCTCACACTCTTATTCCAGGGCAAAGACTGATTCTCCAGGGCCCCCTTACAGTCTTTTATGTTAGCACCATGAAGAATCTGCCAAGGCCCCAAGTCTCTTGGACCAGGACTGAGGTGAGGGAAGTTCATGTTGTTTTACCAATTGTCACTCATGTGCTGAATGACAGAAATAACTGGATCACGTGTCTAGTTTTGACATTTTGTTCCAGGCCATAATATAAGCTGTCCCCTCCTAATAAATGATGAAAAGGATGATGAAATTTGGTCATTTTCCAAGAGCACTTAGTTGGCCTTGAGAGCTGTGGTAGCACCAGGTTACTGGGGGCTTGGGGCAAATTCTCCCCCTTGGCATCGCCCCTGGCCCAGATGGTACAGTGAGTTTGCAACTGCCACCCTGTGGGTGTGGGTCCTTGACCAGTGCCCTACCTGGCCAACTTCTGACGTCAGATCTACTTGAGAGTACAGGTCAGCGTGAGAAATACTGATGCCAATACTAGTGTTATTGACATTTACAACCAGCTTTGCTAAATGTGCAGAATTAGCAAGTTATGGAAACTAAGAAGCAATTTATGGCACAATCCTCTCCAGCAGAGTGATGGTTCTGCCGGTGCAGGGTGTCAGAAACGTGCCATAAGGGGATCAATAGTTCAGGTCCTGCTATTTATTGTTATGACTTATTTTTCACCAGTCTTTCCTGCAAGGAGTCCGAGACAATGTATACGTGTCTCCTTTTTATACTCACAACAACTCTCTGAGGTAGGTCAGGATAAGGACCAAACTGGATGTGAGGCTGAATGAGACATGATGAGATCACTTGTGGTTTAATGAACAAAGAAAAGGCCCACATGTGCCCACAATTGGGTCAGGGCTAACAGTGCCCTGGAAGAGGGGGTTGAACTCCCCCCACCCCCGCTAACTGGGCAAAGAGGCACCTTTTAAAGCAGTGTCCTCTTATATTTAGTAGAGGGAGAACAACTGCCCCTATTCACCACCGCATGGCATCTTTTCTAGTGGCCGTTTGCTGGTCTCCCGTACATCATTTGTTAGATTATGAGCCCTACGAGGACAGGAAACCATTTCGTTATTTATTTTGCTATGTAAACCTTTTGTGAACTTCCACGTTTTTTGGTTGAAAGGGGGCATATAAATATCTTTAACCACAACAACGTTAGATGTACCCCTAAACAATTCCAGTCAGCTGACCAGAGGTCACACCACTGAATATTAAGCATTCTTAACTTCGTTCACAATCTCTGTAGCTGACTAGATTTCAAATTGGCCAGAGCCCAATTTGTGTTGGAAAGCGCCACTGCTGCCACACTGAACTGAGTCTCTGTTAGAAAGAGCACCCTGAGGCTCTTCTCTGTTTCTGCAACCGTCCCTTGGCTGGGGAATAGGAATGGAAAGAGGGCTTGAAGGAACCTTTGGGGGCCCATCCTCTATCCCCACTCTCTCTTTCCAGACAAATACCACAGGCACCATCTTTCTCTTCACGGACCAGGTGCCCTCATCAGTCAAGTGCTACCACGCTCACACTTGGATTTCGGGAAGGTAAGGTTCTCTCTCAGATACGGAGTTGTTGTTGATAATATTCAACTCAAAACAGCAGTTCTCTAAGCATACATCATGTCCCATCTTTCCTTTCACATTTCAGACGAGACTTCAGGTTATTTGTGTACCCCTATCTACCACAACTTATACTGTGGTTTCCGTGCCGTGTTGAAAAAGTGGTAAGATGATTTGGGGGTTTCGAACACTGTGTCGTCACAAAGTGGAGGAATTCAAGGGTGTTTCCACACAAACCGCTTAGACAACAAAGGTGCCTATTTTCCCCATATTTGCATCACAGAAGCACCACACATCTTCCCTCAAGCCTGTATCCGAGCAAGTGCAATAGGCAATTCTTTCCACAGACAGCACCTTCATCTGCTGTTGGGATTGCTTTGTGACTATGGAGATGTTTTGCACCGAGCACCCCTTCCCCACACAGGACTGTGTCCTACAGAGGATCAAATGAAGCAGGAAGTATTCTTGTGTAGAAAGGAACAAACCGTATTGGGGATTCAAAACAAAATGAAGATGGGTTGCTGAGGGCTAAAAGGTGAACCGACTGAATTATATAGGTATCATCCTGGAATGTCTCAATTGAATTTATGGAATGGAATGCCCCGTCCATTCTGGCTTCTGCTGATTTTATTTATAACACTGCTTACTAAATAAGCGGTGTAGAAAAATACACCCTTTGAAAATACATAGCCCAATTATAGTGAATGAAAGTTGGCAGAATAAAACAGAATAGCAGCAGCATTGACTTACAGCCACTTGGAGAAAATGGCATTGGCAAGGAACAAGGCAGGCATTTCAGACATGGAAGCTTGAAGTATCTCCCCCCCCCCCAAATAAGGCAGCCCCAATGTGCATGAGGCAGAGCCCCTTTGAGGTTGCCCCAAACAAGGGGTGTAGCTTTCCTGACTGCCCTCGGAAGCTGTGCAACAGGACTTTCAATTCCCACTTTTCCAGATTCGCACTCACACACACTCTAGCAATGCTTAAACTGTCCAATTCTTAATCCCAACTTTATAAACTGAGGTGCTATTTGCTCACTTCTCTTTACAGGCAAAGGGTGTTTATAAGGCGGAAATGAAAAAGCCTGTATTGGGATGGAGAGGATTCTTCATTGAGGTGAATATTTGGCAACATGGAGCCTATTACTTGGAGTTAGAGCAGAAGCTTTCATGGCTAGGTATGCAGGATATAGGGTATATGGGTATAGATGCCATGTACAAATAATATCAAAGCCAGAATAAGATTTAAAACAATTTAAAATTCAAGGCTGAAGATGGTGCACAAAACTGACGTTTCGTCTTAATCTTAAGACATCTTCTGGGTTTGGCTGTTAGGATGGTACCGAGGACCAACCGACAGAATGGAACTTTAAAGGAAATACCAGGTAGAACTAAACAGTTCTCATCCTCGGTCAACTCGTCAGCCGCTTCCGATTTGAGTTCCGCTTCCAATTAGCTCCCAGTTCCATTTCAAATCAGCTCTTGGTTTTCCCGCGTTCTTTTCAGCCTGTTTATAGGATGTTTTTGTCTTATGAATCTGCTTATGTTCCTTTAAGATTACTGTTTAGTTCTACCTGGTATTTCCTTTAAAGTTCCATTCTGTTGGTTGGTCCTCAGTACCATCCTAACAGCCAAACCCAGAAGATGTCTTAAGATTAAGACGAAACGTCGGTTTTGTGCACCATCTTCAGCCTTCTATTTTAAATTGTTTTAAATCTTATTCTGGCTTTGATATTATTTGTACATGGCATCTATACCCATATACCCTATATCCTACTATTACTTGACCTCTGCAAAAGCAAACTCTGGGTGTGCCGAGCACCAGATGGACACCAGATGCTGGGGCTTCATCACTAATCTCTCTGAAAACAAACATACCTTCAGAGGTTCCATGTACTGGCATTAGGACAAGACGGTTAGGCAGAAGACAGCAGGCAAGAACCATAGCCCTACAAAATGCAGCACCCCCAGCTACGTGTATCAGGCCCACTACACCAGGGGTTCTCAACCCCTTCGGCGCAGCATACTACCTTCGTGGCTGCTGCCGCGCCGACTACCACTGGAAGCGGTGATGTCATTGCCACTTACTTTCAGGTTTTCAGCCACGCGAGAGGCCTGAAAGGGGACAAGGGTGTGCGGGGGAGCCTTTTCCAGCCCTGGAAACGCGCGTGCTCGGGCTCAGCAGAGCTTATGCCGCTGTTTCCAGGGCTCCGGCACCACACAGCACAGCCGCCATCTTGGCAGCCAGGGGCCCATGTACCACTTCCCCCCAGCCCACGTACCACTACTAGTATACGTACCACCAGTTGAGAACCCCTATACTATTACACCCATTCAGGCAAGATGCAAAAGGGTTCTGTGTCAAGGCCACATGTGGAAGTCAGTGACAGGGTCTGCCCCCACTATCTGATTCCCCCACCCCAACACACACACACACACACACACACACACACACACACACACACACACACACACACACACACACACACACACACGTTTCCAGTTTCCAGCCCTCTTTCTCATCATCTGAACAGGGCGTAACAGGCTGTTAATGTCTCTAACCACACAGTGGTTCTGAACCCATCCTCATCTCCCCCCCCCCAAAAAAAAACCCTCCCTCAAGACCAGTATTCATAGGCTTAAGCCTCTGGGAGTAGCTGCAAGACAACACACTGAGTAGAATCAAAATCTCTTTTCCAGGTCATCTTCTCAAAACCTGGGACCAAGAGCAAGTTCATATTGACCTCCGAAGTTCAGATCATCCCAAACACGTATCCATGTCCAGAATGCCAGGGAGAGCAATGCTATGGGAAGATGGTGTGAGACCCACCAGCTTTGCCGCAGCTCAAGTTTCTGCGAAAACCATCCACAAATCAAAGACACGAAGAGCTCTCAGAAATCAGTGCGGTGGAGGGGGTGGGCAGAGCAATGCTTTGGGTGGAGTCTCTGACATTCTGCTTTAACTGAAATGAAACGGGGAGGGGCTGTGGTGGTGTCATCGCAGTGGGGAGAATACCAGTTGGGAACTGGTGGCATAAAGGAGGACTAGACACAGTGAGCAGAAGTGGAGAACTGTTCAAACAGGTAACATAATTTGGTAATAGGGTGCATAGTTTAAATTAAGGACAATCAACGAGAAAGAGTGAAACAAAGGGAAGTGTATAACTGAGTGAGGTGCTATCCCCAGATCACAGGATTACAAGAGAGAAGCGATGCAATCTACAAGACCTTTTTGAAACTGTGTACTAGTACTTTTGCAAATGTGGAACCTGAGTACATGCCCTTTGATGTTGTTGTTGTTCAGTCGTTAAGTCGTGTCCGACCCTTCGTGATCCCATGAACCATATTCTTCCTGTCCTCCACTATCTTCCTGAGTTCGCTCATTTTCATGTTCGTTGCATCGGTGATGCTGTCTAACCATCTCATCCTTGGCCTTCTCCTTCTCCTTTTGCCTTCAATCTTTCCCAGCATCAGAGTCTTCTCCAGAGAGTCCTCTTTTCGCATTAGGTGGCCAAAATATTTGAGCTTCAGCCTCAGTACCTGTCCTTCCAGGGAACAGTCAGGGTTGATTTCATTTAGGATTGACTGATTTGATCTCCTAGCAGTCCAAGGGACTCTCAGGAGTCTTCTCCAGCACCACAGTTCAAAAGCATCTATTCTTCGGCGCTCAGCCTTCCTTACGGTCCAACTCTCGCAACCATACATTGCTACTGGGAACACCATCGCCCTGACTATGCAAACTTTTGTTGGCATGGTGATATCTCTGCTTTTTATTATGCTGTCTAAGTTTGCCATAGCTTTCCTTCCAAGGAGTAAGCGTCTTTTAATTTCATGGCTGCTGTCTCCATCTGCAGTGATCTTGGAACCCAGAAAAGTAAAATCTGTTACTGCTTCCATTTCTGCCCCTTCTATTTGCCAGGAATTGATGGGACCAGATGCCATGATCTTAGTTTTATTAATGTTGAGTTTCAAGCCAACTTTTGTACTCTCCTCTTTCACTCTCATCAAGAGGCTCTTTAGTTCTTCTTCACTTTCTGCCATTAGGGTGGTATCGTCTGCATATCTGAGGTTGTTGATATTTCTCCCGGCAATCTTGATTCCGGCTTGCGATTCATTCAGCCCTGCATTTCTCATAATGTACTCTGCATAGAAGTTAAATAAGCAGGGTGACAATATACAGCCTTGCCGTACTCCCTTCCCAATTTTGAACCAATCAGTTGTTCCATGGCTGGTCCGAACTGTTGCTTCTTGACACGCATACAGGTTTCTCAGGAGACAGGTAAGGTGGTCTGGCACCCCCATCTCTTTAAGAATTTGCCAGTTTGTTGTGATCCACACAATCAAAGGCTTTTGCATAGTCAATGAAGCAGAAGTAGGTGTTTTTTTTGAAACTCTCGTGCTTTCTCCATGATCCAGCGCATGTTGTGCAAAGAAGATGCATGTTGTGCAAAGAAGAAGGGCATGTTGTGCCCTTTGATAGAACACCATAAATTGTAGATATGGAAAACCATTTTTCAAAAATGCTTTCTTCAAAAAAACTCTGAACATTGCAAATCTTCAGACCTACTGACAATTATTTCTGCGAAGACAAGACTTTTGGTAACTTTCTGCCTACTAAAGTCAAATCTTTCGCACTGCTGCCATCTGGTGGTCAGCCATCAGGAAAGCACACAAATTTCAGAAAAGTGGAACCAATTATCCAGAACTCACTACAAATGACCAATCCATCAGATCTCAGCCACCCAGGGGCAAACTCAGGCAGACTTCAAACCTCGCCCACCACATGTCAAGAAAAACTGTAGCAAGAAACCACCACAGGTCAGGATATACCTCCTCTGTTTTGCTGGTTTGCGCTATCAAGTGCGGAAAGTTCTACGTGTATAGGCATCTTTCAGATTCATTTGGAGACTGAACCAGGCATGTCATCATACAGCTTTAGGACAGAATCTCATATTTCACTGAAACATACATTTTCAACAGCCTATATAGCCCTATACAGACAATTTAAAGAATTGGTATACAAACGTGGTCAGGAGACAATGAGAACACCAGCAAGCCCTGCCCCTACCTTGACCACCTGTATGGTGTTTGCCTGCAGTGAACACTGTAGCCGTAAAGAGTGGGCTTGCCAGTGAACTCCTGCTGCACGCACACACACACCCCCATGCATTTGAACATAAACATAGGGCTTACTATGTTTCTAACCCCCTGAGGATTGTAGACTGTGAGGAATGCCCTGTTCATCCCCTCATTTTTGGACATTTCTAACCCCCCACCCCCGGACTTTGGAATGTTTTAGGGCGGCAAATGCAGGAACTATTACCATGAGATGCTCCTCTGAGGTTTTTTGTCTGATACACCATCCCCAGAAAGCCCACATGTGGATTGATCCTTCTTCAGTGGGCTGCAAGAATATGACAATAGCTCCTAGCCAACCATCCTGCTGAGATGGGCATGAACCCACAGATAAGACAGCCAAGTTCGCCACCTGTCTAGGGAAAGGGGTGGGGTGGGGTGGAGTGGCCAGATGATTTCCCCTCATTCAATCAGAGGATGCTGTGACACCATCAAACCTAGATTTCTTAAGGTCCTGCACAAGGATGCTTGAGGATCCCTTAGGCCAGGTCTACAACTGGAACCAGCTGCTGATTCGCAGAAGGCACACACACTTACACCCCAGTGAGTATAGTAGGTCAGCATTCCTGAGATAATATAAATAGCTAGTAGTAGGGACTGTGCTTCTATCTAGGTGCATTTTAGGAAGTAAATGCATCTACGACATTTGCTTGTCCGTTTTACTCCACGCCAACCTGCAGACTTCTGTAGTGTAACCAGGCTGGGGTTCCCAGCATTTCTCTCTAAACCTAACTACTGAGCTCCCCCTGTTGGGTATTACTCATTAAAAGGTAAAAGGTGACCCCGGACAATTAAGTCCAGTCGTGTCCGACTCTAGGGTGTGGTGCTCGTCCCCATTTCAAAACCAAAGAGCCAGCGTTGTCCGAAGACGCCTCCGTGGTCATGTGACCGGCGTGACTCTCCTTGCCGCAGCGCGTAGCATGCAGCTGGAACACGGGGCGCTGTTTACCTCTCGCAAGCGGTACCTATTTATCTACTCGTATTAACATGCTTTGGAACTGCTAAGTTGGCAGGAGCTGGCCAAGCAACGAGTACTCACCCCGCCGCTGATTCGAACTGCCGACCTTCCGATCGACAGCTCATGGTTCAGTGGTTTAACCCACTCATTACAGCACCCATTTTGCCAAGGTCTCTCTTTGTGGCCATCCAACCAAGCCCAGGAATTTTTCAAGCCTGCTTGTTGTATTTCTCTCTACCCCTTTCCTACTTTCCTTTTGAGTTTAATACACTGGTTATACAACAGAAGGCAGATCACTGCACACAGGGGTCACACCCTCAAAACAGACATGGAAGAACAGAGGAAGGAGACTGGTGTCATGATAAACGGACGAAGAATGTGCAGTTATGAATACTATATAGCAGGGAAGCAACAATAGAGGAGGGATAAGTCTTGATCTTCTGTTTGCAGGTTTCCCAGGGGTATCTGGTGAGCCACAGGGGGAAAGAGGATGCTGCACTCGATGGGCCTTTGGTATGATCCATCTTACAGGACTGCAATGAAAATCTTCCTCAGTACGACTGCAGTAGTGTGTGTGTGTGTGTGTGTGTGTGTGTGTGTGTGTGTGTGTGTGTGTGTGTGTGTGTGTGTGTGTGTGTGTGTGTGTGTGTGTGTGTGTGTGTGTGTGTGTGTGTGTGTGTGTGCCAGTCTTGCAACTCCAAAGAGACTGCCCAAGTTAACACTGCCGTTAGCCCAGTCAACCAGTAAAGGCCCCGTTTGGCGAAGTATTATCTTCAAACAGGAAATGTACATCACTGTAGACCAGAAGGACAGAGACAGCCAAAGATGGGCACTGAGCCAAGTGTGAGATCAACATTTATTTGCTGCAGTTGCTCTGTGCTAGATCACAAGGTTGTGTCAAAAACAAACTAAAAAAAAAAAAGGATTCAGAAAAAAAAAACCCTGTACCCAAACTGTCTGAACTGGAGTAACTTCCACTCTCCTCCCACAATCCCTCTGCTTTCCCTTGTGCCACAGCAATGCTGGAGAATCCTGTTCTGTTTCACAAACACAGTTTTTCCTTATTTAAAACAAATACAAAATAATCTAAAAGGAGAAAAATCTACACAGAGGAGTATGTACATCTCAGATAAATAGACTAGCACTGAGCTAGGGAACTGGAGCTCACCAAGGTGTCCAACAGACAAACAGCATCACAGTCTTTTAACAAGGGACTCTGACGGTTCATGCCCATCCCAGCCCCTAAGGCAGCCAGGGCCTTCCCACCTGCATGTTGCAGACATCAGCCAGTATCCCCACCCACTGGACTCTCCCTTCCCCACCATGGGCTTCCAATAGCTCCCCCACATCAGCCACTGCTTGTGCTTCAAGGTCAAGGACTGCTCCCTCTGGTCCAGGGCAGCCTCCATTTTAACCTATCAAAACCCACCCCTGCTGAAAAGTGCAACTGTAGCAGAACAGACCATTTTAGGGCACCCAGAACCACCCTTTACACATGTATTTCTGCAGTACAGAAGGGAATGTTGCAAACCATATCTTCCCTCGAGTTCTGACCCTTCCTGGGCTATCAATTGCAGTGTTAACCAATCACGGATGGTGAATGCTCTGGCTGAAGGGAACAGTACTGCAGCCAACTCCTGGGTGGGAAGATTCCCAGCAGCAGTCAACAAGACGACCTGCAAAGGATCAACAAGGGTTACACCCCTTTGCCCAGCCAAACCACATGCAGGCCCACTGGCTCCCAAGAGCCACAACCTTCTTGTGATGGCACAGTAGTTGAAGTGCGCCTCCTGCTGGCCTCAGAGACTGCCTAAATCAGTGCCCTCTAGAACAAGGGCAATGGAGATCACGGAGACAACAGCTTTACACTATTCACAAAGTCAGCTGCTTAGTTGCTCATTACCCAACATGGTTAATACAAATTTCTTGTTAAAGAGTGCTCCAGAAATTAATGAGAACAGAGCATGTTGCTCAAGTGCTTTGGGGGGGAAGCCACCAGGCTTGCTCAACCAACGAACAAGTAGGAACAGCCAGAGCGAGTGTCACAGGAATCGCTGTGCTGCAAAGCCGGAGTCTTGTCCCACTCTGCTGCAAACTGATCTAGGCCTTTGGCAATAAATGATCCATTCATGGTCCTGGGTCTCAGAGCATTACTCTAAAGCCTGGCAGAGCTCATTCTTCCCACTGGCAGTTTGAGGAGCTTCTTGCCCCTTTGGGGCACACACTAGGTAATGCTCTCTGCCTCGCTACCAACTCAGGCAATGAACAAGTCAGTCACAAGAGCAGAAGAGACACAAGCCGCCTCTTTCCTGCCACTTGGAGTACTGACGGCCCAGTTGGCTTCAAGCCGGCCAGCGGAGGGGCTGGCAGGGAGATGGCAGCCTTGCAAATAAAAAGGGTCAGCGAGAGTCTGTGCCATCAACAGAGGCCCCCCATCCACTCTTCCTGCCCCCCAAACCAGAAAAGAATAGCAAAAGCTGAAGCTAGTCCCTCAGGGTGGCCACACAGAGCAGGCGGGTCTGGATAGGCTCTCCTTCCCCTCTGCCTGAGACAGCACCTGCCGACACCTCTGCCGCGCAACTGAGCCAGGTCACTAATGTCGTTTGGTGGAGGAGACTTTCTTCTTGCGTGCAGCAAGCATCTCGTAGAACGGGTCCCGGCTAATTGCAGCTCTGGAGGGAGGGAGGCAAATGCCAGGGAGCAGGGTGCACAGAGAAGAGAGAGACGTGTTAGGAAAAGTCCCAAATCAATCAAAGGTGATTCACCCACCCCCACTGGCAAACAACAACAGGGGAGCTGCACTCGGAGAAGGGATCTCATTCCAAACTGCTTTCCTCCCCCCCTCCCCAATCGCATCCCTACAAGGGAAGGCAGGAGAATGAATTCACTTCCCCAGTCCAGTCAGCTATTTCACAGCCTTTTGCTACTCCAGGCTCCAGCAGAATCCCCAGATCCTTCCCTGCCTCTCCCTCCCGGCTCACTTGATACACTTTATCCACTCTTCCTTCTCCTCTGGGGTAGGTGCAGAGATGCGGTACACAGTGTGGTTCCCTTCCACCACTCGCCCGTCTGCCTCCGTCTTACAGGCTTTAATCACCTGGTCCTTGTTGTCAGGGATATACAGCTCAAAGCAGTTCTGCAAGGAAAGGGGGGGGGGAGAGGGGGGATAGATGGATCATCACTATCACAAAATGCTGTCAACTTCAGGGATGTCAAAAGGCATGGAGTTCCCTTACCAGCTGCAGTCGTATGATTTTTGCAGCAGGTATCCAATTCCCTAAGACTCCCCTGAGGTCTGTCTGTACCTGGGCAGACTGCCATCAGTCAGGGCTTCAGGGTCCTTGCATAACTTTCCTCTCTTCCCCATGACTAATAGAAGCAGAATTGTGCATATGAGCAAATCTTAATTTGCATAATTCATGCAGTTACAGAATTCTGCTTGCCTTTTTTTTTTTAAAGCACACACAAGCTTGGCTCCCTACCTCACACAAACAACAAACCTTAGCATTTAACAAACAAAGCTTAATTTACTTACTGGCTTCTTAGAATCCTCCACCTCACGGATACTCAGATTCTCTAGAGGAATGATGCCTCGTGGTTCCTTGTCCTGCAAATGACCATTTGTGATTTCAGCAGTGTCATACAATCACAGACTATTAGAGTTGAAAGGGACCTTGGCGGTAATCTATTCCAACTCCCCGTTCAGTGCCTGTGACTACAGCATCCACTTGAAAACCTACAATGAGGAAGACTGTTCCAGTGCCAGACAGCACTTACAGTTAGGAAATTCTTCCTGGTGTTCAGCCTAAATCTACTTCCCTACAGTTTCAACCCACTGATTCAAGCCCTGCCCTGAGGAGCCACAGAGAGCAAGGCCTCCCCTTCTTCTGTGTGACAACCTTTCAGATACATGGAGAGCTATCATATCTCCCCCCCTTAGTCTCCATGGTTGATCATTCTAACAAAATTATTCCAATAATCAATAATAATAAAAGTCATGCCAATGATTTAACAAACTACTTTCCAATAACAAAAATCTAATATTACTACTTGCTCTCCTGTCCCAAAGTTGCATGCTAAGATTTCCCCTCTCCCAGGCAGATTCATTCCTGAGAACGAGGATGGTGTAGTGCAGGGGTTCTCAACCAGTGGTATGCGGACCAGTAGTGGTATGTGGACTGTCGGTTGGTGGTACACAGGCCCCTGGCTGCCAAGATTGTGGCCACGAGAGCGCCCGCGTCGCACTGGAGCCCTGGAACCAGTTGCTCGAGCTCTGCAGAGGCTGCAGAGCTCAAGCATGTGGGTTTCCAGGGTCGGAAAAGGCCCTCCCACCCACCCTTGCCCCCTTAGCTTACCTTTTCAGGCCTCTGGCACGGCGAAAACCCGGAAATGCTGATGACATAATCGGCACTTACTTCCGGTGGTACGCAGCACAGCGGCCCCCCAGGAGGTAGTACACCACACCACTGGGGTTGTGAAACCCTGGTGTAGTGGTTCTAGAGTTGGACTTGGATCTGGAAGAACTAGGATCAAATCCCTGCTCAACCATGAAGCTTCTTGGGCCACTCAAAGCCCAATCCTACTTAACTTTCCCTACACTGATGCAGCGGCGTCAGCGCAGGCTACGCTGCATCCGGCGGGGGAGGTGGGAGGTCTCCTTGAGGTAAGGGAACATTTGTCCCCTTGCCTCAGGGAAAGCCCCAGTCCCTGCAATGGGTCTACTTGGACCTGCACCTGCCATGTGGCTAGCACAAGTCTGCGTGCACCCATGTTGGCAGATTGGGCCGGAGAAGGGGGTTAGGATACAGCATCTGCCAGTGCACCAGTGCTGCCGATCCAACCCCTCCCCATTCCACCCCCTCTGTGTCCTCCCTCCTGCTGCTCAGCACTTACCTGCACCAGTGCGCATTACTCCCTGCACTGGCGGGAAGGTGCAAGGCTTCCTGCCGGCACTTTCTGGAGTGCTTTTTGGCAGTTTTGCAACGGTCTGTGCCGGTAGAGCATGCAAACTGCCGGTGCAGAGGTACAATAGGATTGTACCATCACTATCTCTCAATCTAACATACTTCACAGGGCTGTTGCGAGGACAAAAGGTGGGATGCACTATCCTTGGAGAAAAGGCAGTATAAAAATGTGAAAAATAATAAAGGTAAATTGCTGAGGGTAGCCAAGTTAGACTGTTGCAGCAAACACATGAGTTTCCTATGGCTCCTTAAAGAAAAACGCATGTATTGTGGTGTAAGCTTTCATGACTCAGAGTTCACTATATCCAACTGATCCCTAGTGCCGTTATACATGGGAACAACTTATCACTCCAAGCTTAGTGAGTGCAGCCACACACCCTACTCCAAATGCATGCCCAGGAGTGGAATTATCTAAAAGTTCTGCCATACTCTACAGTCCCTCTTTCAAAGTCGCATTTTAGCAGCCCTATCACGTGAGCACATGTGCATGCACATCTATTAGAGCGCCCTCTGCCACTCACCGTGGTGTACTCAAAGTAGTAGAGGCAGTTGTCTGTCAAGATGAACCAGCGTCGTTTCCATGTCTTCACCCGGCCACCTGCACAACGAAGAAGCAAGCTTGACAATACATGCCCAGCCCCAAAGATAGGCTTTGGACACACGAGCAGCTAAGGCGGAGCTAGAGCCCATGAACACGAACGGACAGTGTCAGAGCGAGCAGTGTCAAGAGCGCAAGCAGAACCCACCCCATACCACAGCAGCAGCTGGCTACACGGCGGGCACAACAACTGGGGAAGGGGGTTAAGAGGCAAGGAAGAGGTCAGGGATGTGCCCTAGTGTATACCATGACAGAGGGGGAGCAGCCGTGGGTCTGCTGCATACACTGGACTGGGGAAGAGGCACCAGTTTTCTACTAGCGCTGAAATAGGCTTAGGCTCACTTTGGACAAAGACTGCAGCTTCACCAGGGCTGCAAAGAAATTTGATCTCCATGAGAGTTTGCTTGGCCCTGGGCCACCCTCCAACCCAGCTTCCTGCTTCATAGTCAAACCCAATTATTTTAAAGGAAAAACTAGGGGCATGTCGAGTAAGCTACTCTGCAAAGAATCTCCCTGACAAACAAGGGTCAAGTGGATGCTTTTTCAACTCCCACCCAGCATTTGGGTGCATTGGCCATTTTGGTCCCAGGCTGTGGTTATTGAGAGTTGACTGTCCTGCGACACACACTATTCTGGAGGATGGGCAGGGCGAAGCAACAGCCCTGGGATTACAAGAATGAATTGGGCCATGAAAGGAACAGCTTCCCTATCCTGTCCCTGGGCAGCTTTCAAGCAATGCTTTGGCCTGTACAGTTAAACCTCGGGCAACAAGACCAGGTGGGGAAATCTAATGAGCCCCATTCCATTCAGGTAAAAGGAAGTAAGGAACAGGACATACAAACTCTGAAAAAGCAAGTGCCTCTCAGAAGGGGACTTCTCTGACCCAGTTCCTATGACTTGGAACAGGAGCGGGTAGCCTTTTGGGAGAGGCCATCCCCATTCCCATGTATGAACGTGGTAGGTTTCTTCCCCACTCCCACGTTGATGCTAATCATTGAGCATCCAGGTCCAGCCAAGAGGATAACAGGCAGGATACAAATTCAGGACCTTGGATACAGAGAGAGGGAAGCATCCCAGTTTTTGCGCATACTGGGAAACATCCCTTAGCCCAGATCTCAGGTCCTGTCAGGTAAGAGATCTTAAAAGTGCCGAGTCATTACAGCATGTACCGTTCTGAACAGCAAGCATATGCAACAGTATCTAGGGCAACTGCAGCCAAAGCTGCTTGACCTCGTTCACAGGGAAATAAGCACAACTAGGCACTGATGCCCACAGGGCTTTCATCAGCTGGCCTACTCCAATCCAAGGCTGCAGCACATTGCAGGATCCTACACAGAGAGACAGGAGACGTAGGGCAGAGAAAGCTAGAAAGAGCTGGGGCTCGAAGAACAGCTTTGAGAATCTTCTGTCAGCACTGGCCTCTCTGAGGCCCAGGGGAGTGGAGATCAGGCAACAGATGAAGGGTGCAGAATTCAGAAGTCTAGAGACCCACCCGCGAGGCCCTGGCAGCCACAGACAGGCACAGACAACAATGAGGCCTCATTCAGCAACGCAAGGGGAAAAAAAAAAGACAGAACAAGCCAATTGCTCCAGATAGTGCCTGCCACAGTCCCCAGGGAACACAGAAGCCCCCACCTGATGCACATATGCCCACCACCTCAACTCAGTACATTAAAAAAAAAAAAGAGAGAGAGAGAGAGAACGAACGTGCACACACAACCCAGACACCCAGCTGGAACATTATTCACTGAAGTTTTAATCCTAAATCAAAAGTTAAAAAAGGCAAGGGAGAGGGTCCTGGATAACCAGGGGCTCTTACTTGGCTTCTGAACGCTTGGGCAAGCTCACAATGGTCAAAGATTATGCATATGGGTGAGTGCCAGTTCCCTACATATCCTGTAAGGAGGCCCAAAGTAAAGTTGATTGGAATAATAACAGGCCTGAATTCACCAAGCTTGAAAACCACTTTGGGTATCTCAGAATTTGTGAAGCAAGGTTAAAGAGGCCAGGATGTCACGAGAGGGTTGGGAAATGCAAGTTGTTACTAGCCGCAGGTCAGTCTCAGGCACTGTTATCCATTGTATAGCCACGTCCATATGAATGCTAAAACTTTCCATTTGGCTTTCAAATATTTTGTACTACTCCAATTTGCTGCTGAGCTTAGGGAGGCTGAGAGAATAGGCCTCGTCATCCAGTATGCAGTTCCCTTCCCTCAAGCATGACATAAAGGCAGCAGAATTACAATTTAGAAGTATACAAGATGTAGTTATGGTTTTGTTTTTAAATGGTCTGGGGTCTAACAGCACAATCCTAGCCAACTTACACCACCAGTGTAACCAGCGGTGCAGTGAGAACGGGAGGCCCCAGAATGGAAAGGGGATTCAAATCCCCTCCAAAGGGGGATTCAAAGGGGATTTAAATCTTCCCATTAGGCCAGACCACCTTCATTCCTTATCTGTAAAATGGGGAGTGACCTCCTTCATAGGGTTGTTGCAATAAGGTCTATAAAGGATTTGCAGTGTTCTATAAATGGATTGATTACAACTATGACAATGGCACAATGAAGGTATCATAAGCTCATGATAGTTGTGCATTTGACTTCCAGCGCTGCCCCAGCTAACTGGAATGCATGTCACACACAGACACACCATCTAGGACCTGAGCATTGTGACCCTTGGCACAAATCAGACCAACAAGATTAATATCTTATTAGTTCTTGTTATGCAGGAAGCACATCTCTTCTGGCAGGGAATTGTTAGGGCTTTTCCAGACTAAAGTTTGTCCCCATGGAGGTAATGCTGCTACACTAGCTTTCCCCACAGTTGCCAACCAACCAATGAGGGACTGCTTGTCTTTTAAAAAGCTATAGGAGGCATGTACTAACATGGAGTGGGTAAGCACACAGTCTTTGAAGAAAACAGACCATTTAAGATTGGTGCAGCATTCAAACTTGTGCAGGCAGGTGGTGGGGAGGACTTGCGAATTTGCCTTGCCAGTGATGTAATGGGCACCATACAATAGGTGCTTATCATCCTACTCCAGTCACAGCAAAATACCTTTCTCAGGTGTGCTTTCTGGGACCAGAATTGCAGTTTTCTAGGAAGGTGAGTTACTGGTTTACCAGCACTCACCTTCCTGGAAAAACAGTCGTTTCCCCACAAAAAGAGGGGAGGGGAGATAATTGGAGAGGGTCAATAGTTGCAGAGTCACAACAATTGAAATACATCATCTGGAAAGGTCTTTCTCTGGAGAAGGAAGGGGGGGCATTCAGTACTGAGCAACAAGAAGTCAATTTGAAGCACTACATGTTTTTGTCAGCATTTCTTGACAATAGCAAGGAAACTCAGTGTTGTACTGAGGAATTTTACCATGTGGTATGGCTTGAAGGCAGAAAAGTGACTACGCAGCCCAAGAAAGAGCACCATGCCCAATAGCAAATTGTGGTAGGAGTAGCTGCCTCTTCCTAGTACTACTGCAATATCCCTAAGTCCCTGTGTCTCCAGACTAAATAAAGGTGTGGACCTACCACTGCGACTGGAAAGTCTTTATGACTTTACTCCCTCCACCAAAGAAAATGTCACACATGACACTGAAAATTCTGGATATTGACAATACCAGGGAGAGGGACACTGCCAGACATGGTTCCACCTGGGACCTTCTTGCTCGTTTTGTGCACCAAGCAGGATACAGGTGCTCCTACTTCCCACCCACCCTCCCGCCCAGTTCCCCAGGGACTGTGCAGTCAGTTAGCAACAGTGGCAACAGCAGCAATAAGACTATAAACCACCAGCAATTAAAAATAAAAAATAGAACAGAAAAAAAAACAAACAAGCACTGCAGCACGCCCCTGGCCCCAGCAAAGCTAGCAAGGGGATATGAGGGTACGTACCTCCTGAAGTTTGGGGGGGCAGGGAAAGGCAGAGCCAAAATCATGGAAACATATAAATGAGGGAAAAAAGAAAATTAAAAACAAAGGACTTTAAAATTTGCCCTGGTGCACACCCCAGTTGCAGTCAGCAAAGGGTACTGCCCAAGCTAAAGGGTTTTGAGCAATGGGGAAGAGGTTGGCAAAAGGGCTCATCTCAAAGCTAGGCCAACATCTGGCCTGCTGTAATGCAGGTTACCCTCTCCACCAGAACACAGAGAAGGCACATGCCCACCCTGCAGCTTTTGGGACACCAGCATGCCAAGGCCCAAAAAAAAACCACAGCAGCCTCGAACTCACAGCAGAAAAGTTCGCCCTGCTCTCAACCAAGGAACCCCGGCAGTATCATGAACCCCATTGCCATAGAAATGGCCGACAGGGGGACAGTTAGTGATTTTAGTGCTGTGTGGCGGGTGTTAAAATGGCCTGCAGCTGGGACATATTTGGAGTCGCTGGTAAGGATGGCATGCATCACCAAGGGCACAAGCTTGACGTTTGCTGCTGGGATACAGCCAAGGGACAATCAAGACCCATTTCTCTGAGCTCCTGCACTCTCATACACAGACGAACTGCCTCTGGTGGCTACCGCCTCAATTTGGAGCACTGACAGACAGAATGACCTCCTATTTGAGGTTCTTAGTCTCTCCTTCTTTGTGTGTCGCCCTCTGTGGTGGAACTGTATCCCAAAACGCAATTCTATACATTCCTGGGCATAATGAGTTAAGGATACAAGAAGCTGTCTGGAACTTTGCTGCTATAATACAGCCAGCAATGTTGGAAGAGCTCCTGCACATGCAAGGGGAGTTTCTCCCAGCGGACACGTCCCTGAGAGCTCAAACAAAACCCCATCCAGACAGAAGGAGCTTGCATATCTCCTAAGATAAAGGATTTGTGTCCGTTAATGCCATGCCCCTCTACTGCACTTACGTTAGCTGCAAGAGAAACGTCCAAAGTTGAAGTTCAAACTGACTGAGGTATCAGTGCAATGCTTGTACTTGTCGCATTAATATCAGTATATTTTTAATCATAATTTCAAAGATGGCATCAATGTTTGAACTACAGACACACTACAATTCTGTTTCCAAGACAGACATGCACATCACCACAGGTCTGGGGAATGACTCCTGAACCAGGACACAAGACAGTTGGTATCTGAATCTCACTTCCAAATTTGTATTTGTTTTCAGTCAAAGCTTATTTACTAGACGGCAAGGATCAACACCAAGCTCACTCCCACTAGCAAAAGGCTGAACATGTCACAGACTGCTATGATGAATATTATTTGGGTATATCAATGTTTATATCCAACTTGTCCATAAGGTAGCAGTGTTCTCTGCTTGCTCATTTGGCTATCCTATCCATCCATCCATCCCCAATTCAAAATGTGGTTAGCTAAGGCTGGGTCAGGGTCTGAATGCAAGAGGTCTATTGGCTCACCCAGGATCAGTCTCCACTAGTTCAGCAACAGTCACCACAAGCTATCCAGATTCTACTGTATGCATAGTACAGTTGAAGGGGATAGGGCCATAGCCCAGTGGTAGATTATGTGGCTTGCATGCAGAAGGTCCAAGGTTCAAGCCCTGGCATCTCCAGGTAGTACAGGAAAAAACAGTTACATGAACTAATGATCTGACTCTGTATAAGGCAGCTTCATGTGTTGACGGTTTAATTATGCTGCATGGATATTGGAGCTGTTCTATAGCTTTGTGTGTGCCAATGTCTGCTCTTTGCTGGGGTGGGGGGGAGTTGCCATGCTGGGGGAGGAATTTCATGGCATGGGGTAGGGTTAAATGTCCCCTTCCCTGCTCACCACAGTGCCAAATCAAACCACGATCTATTTATAATTTAAAAATGAGCATGCATGTGCCAATGACGCGAACAACAGCAAGTCTAGTTTAGCCTTAAATGCAATCTGCTCTCTACTGTGTCCTGTAGCAGACTTGGAGTGGAGCTGCCCTGGTTACCAGCTTTGCTGTAGGGGGCAACCTCTGCTATATATTGGGTTACTTTTCTTGTAACCACCCTTGGTAGTGGACTGCAGGGCCAAAAGGAAAAGGGCGGAATTTAAAAGGCGAGAATGGAGAATTAAAACTCAGGGTTCCTGTCTCAGCTCTGGTATCATCAGAACTGCAAGGGGTGTGCATCTCCCCTTGAAAATCAGAAGCATCCATTTTTTATTTTTTATTCATAATAAAGACCCAAAAGCAAAAGCAGAAAGGTTCCACTCAAACACAGATGAATAATTCCATCACTTGCATTTCATTAAACATTCAACAACTGCAAATTTGAATATTCAGAGGGTTTGAGTTTTCAAATATGATTTGCAGATTCCAAGATATTTAAGAGCCTTAAGGAAACGCCACCAGGCAGGGACCTGCTCCAGCCAAGCCATGGCAAGACACCGAACATTTTGAGTGAGCAGGAGAAGGGTGGCAAGTGCTGCCCAGGGAGGGCTGGTGAATGCCTCACAGATGCCATTCATGCACTGCATTGTGTGCATAGCCAGGACGCAGGAGGCGATGCCAGAAACTAGCTGCAAGGTGGAGGTGAGTAGCACAGCATCCTGGTTCAGTCTGAAGCTTCTGCTTAGGTCATTGCGATGAAGGACCCTTGGAACCAGGGAAAACCCCATTTTTGCCTGTTGCACCCTGAGTATACAAAACCCATGCATCTTTCCTTCGGTCGTAAATATGTTCTTCCCACAAACAGCAAGAACGGACTGGTCGTGCCAAGGTTTAGAAAACCACAGTTAGTTAAGACCCTTCTTGCTGGTATACTGCCCAACCAAGATAAGGAGAAACCTCTATGATCTGTAGCAGGCACTCTTGTGCTGGACTGTGGCCACCAAGCCCCATGCAAAAGAAGTTGCCAGACTCCTGCTGAGCCCCATGCTCCCTGCAACCAGTCCCACAGCAACAGCATCCCTGCTCCCTGTGGCTCAGGTTGTGCTTGCACAGCCACACTCACCAAGTTTCAGAAGCCAGCCTTCCCGATCTGGGTTGAAAAAGGTGTGCGTCAGGTCATTGCCATCATCCTCAGGGATCTTGAAGGGCTCGTTTTTTATACTATCATAGAGATTCTGGTAGAGGGAGAGAAGAGCGTGGTGGTGACTTCCACAGCAAAGAACAGCACAGCCTCTTCTGTAGATGCAAGTCCCACGCCTACTTCCCAGGTCTGCCACGCTCCCTCGTCATCAAAATACCACGTCACCCCCTCCCCACAGAGCTCACCCTGAGCAGTTCTTCAGGCAAATCCCCACCATCATTGATGCCACGGTTCATGGCGATGAAGCGCTCCACTGTTGGCTTGTCTTTGACATTGGGGTTGTGCAGACTGGTGTTGAGCATGATGATGGCAAAGGAGAGCACATAACAGGTATCTATGGTGAAAAGGAGTAAAGGGAGGGATCACGGTCGGGGTGGGGAGATCTTTGACCCTCAGACAAGGCCGCAAAAGAGTTCTGTACTACATCCCTGCAGTCTGCACAGTCCGGAGTGGTAATTCAAATACCTGTGGACTGGAAGACACCGGGGTTGCACTGACAATACCGTTGTGCAAAAGCCTCCATCATTCTGTCAATCTTCTGTGCCTCACCCGGCAGCCGGAAGCTCCAAAGGAACTGTCTGTGGGGACAACAAAGAAATCAATCACATATGTAATTATGCTGTGCCAGGCTGTAAGCAAGAGTGGGGTGGCAGGGACATGTGGCAGAAACGTCCCCAAAAAGAATGGCTTGGGCTGGGCCTTTTCAAGCAGCTCCACAGCCCATGCACACAGTCTGGACTGCATACGTGGATTCACTGGTGCAGGAAGCAACAGGAACATGGGAGTTTCGGTCACAGCTCTCCCCCCCCACACACACACATGACTGTCACTCACCGCAGTGCCTGTACCAAATTGAGGTCAGTAAACTCATGCAGCTCCACAAATGAGTGCAATACCTGGATATTGAAATCATCTCTACAGGGAGGAAAAAGAATAGAGTGAACTCTCCAGCACGGTGGCCTATCACATACAGTTGTCATATCCTTACTGCAGCCAAGGGGTGTGCTGTGCCATGCTATCTGACTTGCCTGCTAGAAGCATCACAAGCCAAAGCAAAGATTTATTCAGGTCTTGAATGTGGCCTGGTGTCTATTAAGTAGCTAGCAGAGTTGGCCAATAGCACGAGCAGGCTATTTCAAGGCTCTGTAACTTATGCAGTGCCAGGCTACCTCAGGGCAGTCATGCCAAGTATGCCCAGCTGCAGAAAAAGAGAGAATGCACATGCGCGCGCGCACACACACAAAATATAGCAATCCAACAGTTAAATATTTGCAATCCCTCTTGGCATTCCTAGCTCTTCTCCCCAGCCATGTTGAGCAGACAAATTGGGCAGGCTGCAAACACACTCCCTCTAACCAGGAGTACTATAAAGTCTTGAACATGAACTCCTGATCAGTGAGTGCAAAGGCGAAGTTGATTGCAAGCAGCCAATTCTGAGTTGGGTTAAGCAATATGCCTGTGGTGAATATGTCTTTAAAAACCTTGCAGAAGTGGTCTGCTTGCTGAGTGTTTGGGATAAATCTCAGGATAGACTAAATCTTCTGTTGTCCCCACTGCCATCTATTTTAAATAACTCTGGACTTGATACACAACAGAAACAAAGATGTTGGAGATGCTGAGCTGCCCTTGTTATCACCCAGCTCATAGAGTTCAAGGTAAGATTCAGGTTCATAAAGTTCATATAGCGTATAGCGAAGCGGGTCTGTGGGAACCTTTCCCCACAGGGTCAATGGTTCAGTATCTGCTGCTTCAGTATCCACTGGGTTTTCCAGGAACTTAACTGTAGTTGCTATGAAAGAAAGCTGAACATTTCATGGGGAGTCCCTGCACACTCCTTCTCAATTACCTTTCACCCAAGTAATCCCCAATGGCAGTCTTGTTGAGCCCTTCGCCCTTGTAGAGGAACTGGGCAATAGCATCACGGGTGTTCTTCAATAGGTCATTTTCAATCAGGAACTGGATCCCCTGCAAGCACATAATGGAGAAGGTACACTTCTCTGAAGTTTCCCCATACAGGCTACAGCTATAAGAACCTGAAACACCTCTAACACCATTCAACATGTATACCAGGGACGTGCAGTGTGGGCGTGGCAGGTGAGGCAACCCCGCCCGCTCATAGTTCCAAGGTAAAGCACCATAGCCTAACCAGAGGATTGTGCGTGTGCACTATCCGCTTGCACTCAAGTAACGGGTAGTGCGCGCACACAATCCCCTGGTTAGGCTGGGACGCTTTATCGGGAACAACAAGGGGCGGGGTTGCCTTACCTGTTGCACCCGCCCTGCCTGTCCCTGATGTATATAGCAGATTTCAAATGCTTGAAGTACGTTACAAGCATTATTTTTGGCAATCCTTTCCAACAGCCCTGAAGGTAGGCCATATTTTAATGTGTTATCTGCTGTATTATGCATTTGATGTGTCTTTTTGGTTTAATGATTTGTTTTTATCATTGAGGATTAATGCTTATGCCCTTGAGTATCCTCATTCAGAAGGATAAAAAGTGGAGTACAATTGCATTAATACCTGGCTCACAATTCACTCTTGGCCACTCTGTTATACCTTCTCTAGGAGTACATCTGCCCTCTTGGCATCTCCAGTGTGAACCAGGCTGTGGGGGCTGCTGTCATCAAACCTAGTCACCCAAGACCCTGCTGCTAAGAAGCATGGAGAAACTACAGGTCTTGGGCATGTGCTTCCCTAAGTGTCCCTGAACAGGAAGGAACTGCTCAGAGAAGGATCAACAAATAATTTGTGGAAAGGGACTTGCACCCAAATCCAAGCAGGGTAACCAAAACAATGTCAGTCCGTTTGCTTTCGGAAACCTTGCCTGCAGTGAAGGACTTTGCTGTGCTCCTGAGCTATGGCTGATGCCAGTCCCACAGTAAGGCAGCACTGGTTACCTTCTTGGGATCCATGTTGAATTTCTTCCTGCCCATCGCCACCTGCTTGTTCCTCTGCATGGTTTTCCTAGAGGGCACAAAGGCTTGATTAGACTTGTGCCCCTCCTTGTTAAAGAACAGCATGTGGACACAAACTTCACAAGCTCCCTACCTACAGCTTAGGCACAAGCACAAGCCAAGCTAAGAATGCAGCTGCTTTCCATCCCCATATCAGACACCCCTTTCACCCTCACTCGCCACTCCCCCGTCTGCAAACCTTCATCTTTAAACACAAGGAACTATGTTCCCCACCCCAAGTAACAAGACCTCTCAGCCCCAATGGAGTACTGTGAAGCTTGAATGCCTCTCAGCTCTAAAATGCAGCCAGCTGCAAGAAACTGGCATCCCTAAATAGTGTGCTCTGATGTGTGCGAGGAAGCCAGGCCTCCTGGGTTGCCCTACATGGCAAGCGCCTGGCTGCTACAGGGAGGGGCAGAGGAAACCACGCTGAATGATTGAAAGAGACGTCACATGTCAGCTTCCATTGACAATTAGGGCCACCTAATCTGCTGGAAACTCCATCTGCCTCAGTTCAGAGTAATAGCCTGAGACAGGGAATCTGGTGCCAGATGGGAAGCCAAGACAAGTCTTAGGAAGAGCTTGGGTCAGGGAGACGAGAAGACCCACAAGTCATGTGGAGAACAGATCAGGTCCAAGACCCATTGATGGTATGAAGGGCAACAAAAATTACGAGCACGGGTGCAGAATGGGAAATACCTGGTTTGGCAGTACAATGTGTGAAAGGGATCTTGGTGTTGCACTGGATCACAAGCTGAACATGAGTGAGTTGTGTGATGTAGCTGCAAAGAAGGCTAATGGAATTTTAGGTTGCATTAGTATGACCATAGCTTCCAGGTCACAAGAAGCAATAGTTCCAACTTTACGCCACACTGGTTCAGACCTCATCTAGAGTTCTGTGTCTAGTTCTGGGAGCAACATTTTAAGAAGGATGCAGCCAACCTGGCACAGGTTCAGAGATGGTCAACAAAGATGGTCAGGGGCCTGGAAAACAAGTCCTAGGAAAGGTTGATAGAACTCAGTACTGTACGTTTAGATGGAGATGAGAAGGCTGAAGGGGCCACAATAGCGCACTTCAAGTATCTGAAGGGCTGTCACATGGAAGAGGGCAAAGACTTGTTCTCTGCTGCCCAGAGAGTAGAACTAATGGGGTAAACTGCAAAAGGGGGGATTGTAGCGAGAAGAAATTCTTAATAGTAGGAGCAGTTTGACGAGGGAACTTGGGGCTTCTCCCTTGTTGGAGAACTTCAAGCACAGGCTTGACATGCACCTTTTGGAGATGCTCTAGAGAGGATTACTCTGCTTCTAGCAGGGGTTTAGATTAGATGGCCTGGAAGGCCCCCCCCCCAACTCTTTGGTTCCAAGAAGCCTGGGAGTGCTTGTTTATTTTAAAACATTTTACCTGGCCTTTTCCCCTCCTAAAAGTGAGGCACCCAAGGAGGCTTACAAAAAAATAAACACTAAAAACTGCCACAAAAGACAAAAAATACATAACCAAAAACATAACAGACCCCCCATAAAATCAAAACCAATGGAATTAAAAAAAACAGAACATTACACCAACTCAGAAGGGTCAAAAAGCAAAGTTCAAGATTCAAAAATGTGGCAAAAAAGGAAAGACTGCAAAAGATGGCAAAAACAAAGGCAAAGAGGTGGCCAACCTAATTCCTTAGGGCAGGAAATTCCACATAGTGGGTGCCCAAACAAAAACAGCATACCACAGGCTGGGAACCTCTGGTTGAGAGCTTTAAAAGTAAGAACCAGCACCTTGAATTCCATGTAGAAAAATTGGTTGTCAATGCTGCTGGCGCAGTAATGACACTGCCTAATGGAAATGCCTGGCACCAGTCAAAACACGTGCAGCTTGTAAAGCTTCTAGATGGTCTTCAAAAGCTTCTAGATGGTCCTCACGTAAAAATGCAGTACAGTAATCCCAACTTGATGTGACCAATGCATGGACCACCATGACCAGTGGTTCCTAAACTGTGCGCTGCGATGCCTTAGGGTGTCATGGCGCACTCATAGGGGCGCCATGGAATGTCCCCAGTGGCCCCTCCTACTTGCTCTCCTGCGCGCCGTCATCTTGAATTGCACAAAATCTCGTGAGATCAAGATGGCGGAACTCAAGTCTTGCAAGATTTAGGCACCGCCATCTTGGATCACATGAGATTTCGTGTGATCCAGGCGCAGGAAAGCCAGGAAGAAGAGGCTGTGGGGGCAATGTGAGCCAGGTAAATTTGAGAACCACTGCCATAAACAGATTTGACTGACTCGGGAACGGACACAGTTGGCACACCAACATAAACTAGACACAGGCATTCCTGTGGATAGCTGACACCTGGACATCACCCCAAACCCTGGACCTGGGTTAGGCCCACACAGTTGCTCACAGGGCTGAGCAACAAGGCTGGTCACATATCCATCACCATTGTAACAACATAACACTGACGTGGTCTCCTCCACACCTTTGATAGGCCATGAGACCTAGGTAAAGGTCCTCCTTGCTCGGAAGCCAGTTGATACTGACTCTAGGGGCAGTGCTCATCTCCATTTCAAAGCCGAAGAGCCAGCAATGTCTGAAGACGCTTCCGTGGTCATGTTGAGCATGACTCAACGCCAAGGTGAATGGAACGCTGTTGCCTTCCCGCCGAGGTGGTACATATTAATTACTTGCAATTTCTTGCTTTTGAACTTCTAGGCTGGCAGGAGCTGGGGCCAAAGATGGTAGCTCACACCGTCACGCAGCACTCAGGTCTCGAACTGCAGTCCTGCCTACCTTCTGGTCTGCAGTTCAGCGTCTTAACCACTAAGCTCCTGCGGCGCCCAATTTTTTACACATAGGCAAAAAATTGTTCCATGCTACAGAGTCAAGACGAAAATCTAGATTCTGAACATAAAGTGTGATTAAATCAAGGCTCAGAGACTTTCATTCCTCAGACAACTGAACTTAGTAAAATCTATTTGCCCAGTATGCTAAGTAATTGTAAGAGAGTCTCCCCAATCAGGTTTTAATTGAAAGTTCATCTCCTTTGGAGCACACTGCTTCACACCCAGCACAGGCCAAGCATCATTTGCACTGAAGTTCAGACGCTGACCTGGAAACGTAAACTTGACCCTGAATATCCAGCTAATGGCAGAATTCATCTCATCGCCACTAGAGAGGCTTTACCAACTTCTTTTCCTTCTCTCTGATTTTTCCAATTTCACAAAGCAGACAAGAACTAGGGGCCAAAGATCCCCCTCCCCACCTCCTCCAGCAGAAGCACCACTCACCTCTCTTCTGTGGAGCCCAGGTTCTCAATTTCATTGGTCACCTCTGCTATCTCATCTTTCAGACGCTGCAAAGAGGAGGAGCAGAAGCAATGATTGAGGAAGCAAGGAAGAGAGACTCTTGCTCAATCAGGGGTGGCAGGCAACAAAGATCCTCAGAATGAAGATGGATCATGCGCCAGCCTCACCTGACCTCTATACCTTTTCCTAACCTCATTAATCCAGCTATGAGGATGACCAACTGAGAGCAAGGGGTGACTAGAGAGAGCAATGCATACTGAGCACAGGACAGGAGGGTCAAGACCCACAGCTATTTAGAAGACAGAGATCCTTGGATAACAAAGGAACAAGAAGCCTGGGAGTGTTTAGGCCAGACTGCTGCTCACAGGGCCATACACCCACCATTGTTACTTCATCGTTAGACTGCAAAGATATTTCCCAGACCTCTGACAGGCCTGCAAATGGGCAAGACTCTGCTCCACAAGATCACATCACTACTGAAACCCCAGAGCCTGCTGGGGAGAGTCTTGGGGGGAATAATAGAGCGGGATCCTTCCATAGACCAAACAGCCAAACCCCTCCTTCCGGCATGACAGACAACTCTGCTCCCCTGCCCAGAGCCTCCGCTATACATCAGCCATAGCCAAAGCCTGCTGCAGGCACCCATTGCCCTGGGAAACAGGGACTCGAGGCGAGAGAAACATGCCTGCCCATCTTTCTTGTGAATGCCAGTCTATGGGAGGCACAAGCATGCCAAGCTCCTCCAGGAAGGAAGGAAGAGTGAGCCTCTGGGGCTAACACAATTACCAGGCTAATCTCATTAGGAAGTGTCCAGCATATGGCAGTGATTAGCCTCTGATGCTGCCTTAATTATGGCTGATAGGATTGATGGGCAGCCCTGCCAAGCACAGCACCCGTAAGCAAGTTGCTGCAGGGCAGGAGCAGCCCATGCCACAGCCGAGAGGATGGGTGCTGCAGTGAGCCATTAGAGAACACAATGAGTGGGGAGGAGGCAATATTATGCAGCATCACTTTGGAACAACATCAGCGTCAAGTGGATATACCATGCTTGGTAAGGAAAGAGGAAGTTGATTGAATGACATAATGGGAGATATGGACATAGAATCCTATATCCCAAACGACCGTCCCCCATGTCATCGCCACAAGGTGCATCAACCCGACATGCCAGGGCCAGAGGCAAGGGAGATTCCCCTCCCCACCAGCTCAATGCTTAGACAGGGAAGCCGCACTTACTAATTGGACCCCCTGGCTCGCTCTCACCCCCCTACCTCTGCTGGAATGGCCAGAACCATGGCTGCTTCCTGATCTGCAGTGACATGTGCCCAAGACCCAGCTGTGCAAACCCTCCAGGCTGCCAAGCACAGAATCCATTGGGGGGGGGGGGGGAGAGAGAACCACAAGGAAGAGCGCCTGTGCTTAATTTCTAAAATGAAAAATGCAAGACTCAGGTCCGCAAAGGAGCATTTGCTACTAACCCAAACAGTGTGGGGGCTGACTGTCATTACTAATGGAAAAAGGGAAGTCTGGACATGCTCAAAGGCATTCCTTAATTTTTGCTTCACATCTCTAGGGTTGAGCTTTGGCATGGAAAACAGCTTAACTCCAAAGAGAATGGGAGATGACCACCAGAACGTAGGTGCCATGTCTGAAATTCCAGGGTCACTGTGCCTTGAGGAAGGGAGCTTGGAGAAGGCAAGAAAGTATTGGCTTCTACTGAAAATCACACACACACACACACACACACACACACACACACACACACACACACACAATCAATCTTATTGAACTGGTCTCACTCTCTCCCATTTCCCTTCCATCTTCACCCCTCAACACACCTGTATGTCTGCCAGAAGCTCTTGCTTCCGTCGACGGATGTTCTCAAGCTCTTGGCACTCTTCAGGGGTCAGGTCGCTGGGCACTGCCAAGATAAAAAAAAGACAGACCAAGGAGGTTACTTATGATGAACAGATCTATATAAATTACATGATCTTCTCCTGGTGGGACAGGGAGGCTCTGATACACCCACTGCAACTTGATGCACTTTCTGTAACCAGAAGTGACAATGCACCGTTTAGAATATGCATTATACACTTCCCCACTTCACCTGTATCCCATTCTTTTAGATTAAGTTCTTGTATGGAATTCATGTGATGATGGTTTACCCGATTTAAACACACACCCACACACCCCACTGGCAAATTCATGGGAGACTGATGGTTCAAACCAACTGATATTAGCCATGACAAGTCAAACAGAGCCCCCATGATTATAGGCAGTGCAACTGAGGGATGAATGCAAAGAAAGTATGGTTATTACATGATGCCCTGCTGGTTAAGTTTCCCAGAAACATCCAGCTAGTCACTGCTGGAGACAGAATTCTGGACTAGGTGGTCCTTTGATCTGCTCAAAACAGGTTCTTGGAGAAGAAGCTCAGTGCAGCCTACATGAAGCTTCCAGGAAATCGCTTATACAGGCCTAGTAAGACCTAGTAAGCTTTCACAGCAAACAGCATCAAGTACCTTCAAATTGTCTTTTTCCTGCAAACATAATTTCTGCAATGAATTTTGCATGTTCGGTCACAGAGACCTGTGTTGGTCTACTGATGGTGAAAGCATGCCTTGAACATAATGCTAGTGATACCAATGAGCTTTTACACACAAAGAAGAGTTATGTAGGAAGGCATTATAATATAATAAGCACACACCAAAATCAAGATGTGACTGTAAAAAAAGCAGAAAGGAGCAAAATCTCATGAGCTTTTGCAGAAGGAGATCAGATTTAGAATGAGATGGGTTCTGCAGCATCTATAATGATGGTATAGAAGGGCTTATCATGTGTAATTTCTTCCCCCATAGTATTGCAGTAGCCAAAGAAGCTGCACCCACTACAGTTGCCCCCCCCTTTATGCAGTTGTTTAAAAGGCACAGGAGCCTCCCCCCCCCCTCCACTGAATCTAGAAAACCTATAACCTGCTCTAAAGTTTCAGGAAGTTACACTGAGCTCACAAATTTTGAAAGGCTAGCCCAGGACAGATGAAAGCAGCAACAGTTTAATTCCGTCAAGGTGATTGGTGTGGGCCATGCACTGCAAGCTAGATGAGGTCTGCTCATTTGCCACAGATGACACCATGTAGTCCGATGAGTTACAAAGGAAAGATTCCAGGAAAACCTCAACCCTCCAGAGTGAGATAAGGCTGCAGGTACAGTATATTCATGGATCATTGCCTTGTCGTGGCGAAGGGGCTTGCGTAACTCAATGAAGCCATGAGCTATGCCGTGCAGGGACACCCAAGACGGACAGGTCGTAGCAGAGAGTTCTGACTAAAAGTGATCCACTGGAGAAGGAAATGGCAACCCACTCCAGTAACCTTGCCAAGAAAATCCCATGAACAGTTCCAAAAGGCTACAAGATATGACGCTGGAAGATGAGCCCCTCAGGTCGGAAGGTGTCCAATATGCTACTGAGGAAGAGCGGAGGACTATTCCAAGTAGACCCAGAAAGAGTGAAGCGGCTGGGCCAAAGCCAATAGGACGTCCAGCTGTGGATGTGTCTGAGGTTGAAAGGAAAATCCAATGCTGCAAGGAGCAATATTGCTTAGGAACATGGAATGTGAGGTCTATGAGTCAAGGCAAGCTGGATGTGGTCAAAGATGAGATGATAAGATTGAACATTGACATCTTGGGAATCAGCGAACTAAAATGGACGGGCATGGGCGAATTTAATTCAGGTGACCATCATATCTACTACTGTGGGCATGAATCCCTTAGAAGAAATGGAGTAGCCCTCATAGTCAATAAAAGAGTGGGAAAGGCAGTACTGGGGTGCAACCTCAAAAACGACAGAATGATTTCAGTTCGAATCCAAGGCAAACCATTCAACATTACAGTAATCCAAGTGTATGCCCCAACCACTGATGCCGAAGAAGATGAAGTTGACCGGTTCTATGAAGACCTACAACACCTTCTAGAACTAGCACCCAAAAAAGATGTCCTTTACATCATAGGAGACTGGAATGCTAAAGTAGGAAATCAAGAAATAAACGGAACAACAGGCAAGTTTGGCCTTGGAGCGCAAAATGAAGCAGGGCAAAGGCTAACGGAGTTCTGTCAAGAGAACACGCTGGTCATAGCAAACACTCTTTTCCAACAACACAAGAGGCGACTCTACACATGGACATCACCAGATGGTCAATACCGAAACCAGATAGATTATGTGCTTTGCAGCCAAAGATGGAGAAGCTCTATACAATCAGTAAAAACAAGACCTGGAGCTGACTGTGGCTCAGATCATGAGCTTCTTATTGCAAAATTCAGGCTTAAATTGAAGAATGTAGGGAACACCACTAGACCAGTCAGATATGACCTAAACCATATCCCTTATGAGTATACAGTGGAGGTGAAGAATAGGTTTAGGGCACTAGACCTGGTAGACAGAGTGCCTGAAGAACTATGGACGGAAGTTCGTAACATTGTACAGGAGGCAGCAACTAAAACCATCCCAAAGAAAAAGAAATGCAAGAAAGCAAAGTGGCTGTCAGATGAGGCTTTACAAATAGCTGTGGAAAGAAGGAATGCGAAAAGCAAAGGTGAAAGGGAAAGATATAAACAACTGAATGCAGATTTCCAGAGAATAGCAAGGAGAGATAAGAAGGCCTTCTTAAATGAACAATGCAAGGAAATCGAGGAAAACAACAGAATGGGGAGG